>BSBN01000389.1:4735000-7235000 GCA_027924645.1 Cunninghamia lanceolata
CCCATGGGGTAGAACCCAGGGTCAATTTTAACCCATACAAGACACCCCAGGTCAAGGTAAAGCACAAGAAAAAGGGCCTCATAATTTAAATAAAAATAGAAATTTCAAATTCAATCTCTTTACAACACTTACTTATAAAAATAATATTACATGAGGGTAACCTAACCCACTCGACCATACGAAAGACCACATTACATCATGACATCAAACACAAAGAGATCTTGGTTCATCGTGGAACCAGATCGGCTTAACAGGGAATAACAATTAACAAGGTGTGGAATGATCTCCGAAATCTGTGGTTTGATTAGTAGTCCCTGCACACTCAATTACAAGATCAGTAACCACATAAATTCATCATAGCCGAAGCAACTTAAATAACACATGCATTCTCATGCCTTAGTACAATCTAACATAATTAAAAATCATTTTACAATTTTCCATCATCTCTAACATCTCTAATTCATTTTTCTGAAAAGTAACTTATCCAAACATCACCCAATTAGTTTTTCTGAAAACATAATAAAGTTAAATAGTCTGACAAATTTCGGGAACTGCTATCCCACAAATATGAAAGTAACAATAACAGCACTGTAAAGAGTCATGACAATAGTAGTAAAAAGGGCGGTCCTCACATCCTCTCCCCCTAAGACGGTACTTCCTCCTGGAAGTCGTCAAAAAGGTGAGGATACAGGGTCTTCAATCTCTCTGCATCTTCCCATGTTGCAGTGACTTCGTCGTATAAGTCCCATTGGACTCTAACCTGGTCCAGCTCTCGACCTCGAAGGGCCAGCTTCCGTCGAGCCAATATGCGAATTGGCTCCAACACCAGTTGTCCGTCTGCCTCTACCTGAAGAGCACTCCAATCCAACACATGAGATAAGTCAGAAATATATTGACATAAAACTGATACATGAAATACATCGTGGATACGTGACAGGCTAGGTGGCAAGGCTAGACGATAGGCTACTGGTCCTATCCGCTCCAAGATTTCGAAAGGTCCTACAAATCGAGGTGCGAGTTTAGAGCCTTTTCCGTAACGGATTGGACTTTTGTGCGGCCGCACTCTCAAAAATACTCTTTCCCCCACAGAGAAGCTTCGGTCTGTCCTCTTAGCATCAGCATACTTTTTCTGCCTGTCCTGTGCTTCCAGAAGCCTCTGTCTTATCTGTTTAATTTGCAGTTCCATATTCTGAACTATCTCTGGTCCGATGACTGTTCTGTCCTCTATACGATCCCAACTCAAAGGTGTTCTGCATGGTCTGCCATATAATGCCTGGAAAGGAGGCATACCCAACGAGCTATGATGCCCATTATTGTAGGCGAATTCAACTAGATACAGGTACTCCTCCCATCTAGACTGGTGGTCCATCACATACATGCGAAGCATGTCTTCTAACACCTGGTTAACTCTTTCTGTTTGTCCATCGGTTTCCGGATGATATGCAGAACTGAAGTTGAGCTGTGTGCCCAACGCCTGATGTAAGGCTTTCCAGAACGATGAAGTGAATACGGAGTCTCTGTCAGATATAATGCGGCGAGGTACTCCATGAAGTCTAACAATCTGATCAAGAAACACCTTTTCCACTGATGGTGCATTGTACGTTGTACATATTGGTGAAAAATGCGCCACTTTGGTCAGCTTGTCAACTGTCACCATAATAGCATCATGGCGACGTGATGACATAGGTAGACCAACGATAAAATCCATAGAAATGGTATCCCATTTCCATTCAGGTATCTCGTGAGGGTACAACAGTCCCGCTGGATGCTGATGTTCGGCCTTGACCCTCTGACATTCCAGGCAACGAGCAACAAATTCAGCAATGTCACGCCTCATCCCAGCCCAATGATAAAGCTGTCGTAAATCAGCATGCATCTTCTTCACTCCTGGGTGTGCTGCGTAGGGTGCTCTATGAGCCTCTGATAGGATTACTGTACGAAGATTACCCGCATGGGGTACATATATGCGTTGCCGATGTCGAAGCATTCCATCAGAATCAAGGGTATATCCTGTAAATTTGCCCTCAAGGGCCTTCTGATTTAGTACTGCCTGCTGCACTTCAAGAAACCATTCGTCCTCCGGCAGATGCTGTAAGATGCGATCCTTCAAGTCCATCTTCAAGGTCAGGGTCTGGATCTCGTGGCGTCTTCGACTCAGAGCATCAGCGACCACGTTCTCCTTCCCTTTTATATAATGGACATCGAAGTCATATTCGCATAGGAATTCCATCCAACGTCGTTGGCGGGCGTTCAAATTAGGCTGTGTAAAAATATACTGCAAACTATGATGGTCTGAATGGAGTTCAAAGCGTCGCCCTAAAAGAAAGTGTCTCCAGCGAACCAAGGCATGAACAACAGCTGCAAGCTCTAAGTCGTGCGTAGGATAGTTTAACTCATGTGTCTTTAGTTTCCGCGATTCGTATGTGATCGCTCGTCCATCCTGCATAAGCACGGCTCCCAAACCTTCTAATGATGCATCCGTGCAAACTACAAACTCTTCCGAAGGATCTGGAACTGCTAAAATAGGAGCGCTCGTAAGACGCTCTTTGAGGACTCCAAAAGCCTTTTCACACTGCTCGGTCCAAGTGAAACCCTTCCCTTTTCGCTGAAGGGAAGTAATGGGATGTGCTATCCTGGAGAAACCTTCGACAAACCGACGATAATACCCAGCTAACCCCATAAAGCTTCTGACCTCTGTCACGTTCGTGGGTGCCGGCCACTCCTGGATTGATCTAATTTTAGATGGATCTACAGAGATGCCATCGCCTGATAAAATGTGTCCCAAATACTGCACCTCTGTCCTGAAGAAGGCACACTTCGTCAAGTTGCCAAAAAGTTGTTGCTCTCGTAATTTCTGCAAAACTTGACGCAAGTGCTCTACATGCTCCTCCTCAGTCCGTGAATAAATCAGAATGTCATCTAGGAATATGATCACGAACCGGTCTAGGTATGTACGGAACACCCCGTTCATGAGACTCATGAATACTGCAGGAGCGTTCGTCAACCCGAAAGGTACCACTGTGAATTCATAATGGCCATATCTGGTTCGAAAAGCAGTTTTATGAATATCTGACTCCGTGATGCACAATTGATGATACCCAGATTTTAGATCAATTTTCGAGAACACTCTGGCTCCCTGCATCTGATCAAAAAGGTCGTCAATCCTAGGTAGAGGATAACGATTCTTCACCGTCACCTTGTTCAACTGCCTGTAGTCCATGCATAGACGAAGAGACCCATCCTTCTTCTTCACGAAGATCACTGGTGCGCCCCATGGTGAAACGCTAGGTCGGATGTGTCCCTTCTCAAGTAATTCTTCCAACTGCAGCTTAAGTTCTGTGAGTTCATGGGTCGTCATTCTATAGGGTGCGCGGGATATCGGCTCTGCACCTGGCACTAAGTCAATGTGGAAGTCCACTTCTCTACGTGGAGGCATACCAGGTAATTCTGGCGGAAACACATCGGCAAACTCTCTAAGGATAGGGTGATCATCTAAAGTAGCCTCAGGTTCATCCTCTGCTCTATCACTGACTGTGATGGCAAACATCTGACATCCCTTCCGCATACAGCGCTTAAGCTGTTGTGCGGATATCATACGAACTGCCGTGGGCTTTTGAATGCCCACTATCTCAACCGACGAACCATGATCGTCTAAACAGCTAATCGTTCTCTGGCGACAATCAAGCTTGGCTCTATGTGCCGCAAGCCAATCCATACCCAGAACTACTCCGTAAGACCCTAATGGCATAATCCTAAGGTCGCACGTTGTGGTGAAGGGTCCCAATGTGATCTCACAGTCTTTAACCAAGGTATCTACTGACATCCTGGCCCCTGAGGCCAACTCAACTTCCCACCTAATGTCTTGCCTAGAAGCCACCAGCCTGCAACGCTCCACTAACGATGTAGACAAAAAAGAGTCAGTAGCTCCTGAATCAAAAAGGATCGAGATGGGAAAGTCTCTAATCGTACCTGCTGCCTTGATGACAGAAGCCTAAAAATCGGCCTGGCGGTTATCAACCGCTGCAAACATGTGGTGAGATCTGCCCACGTCACCTACGGTCTGCTCAGACCCTCCTGATCGGGGCTGACCCCCTGCAGTAAATCCCTGCGGACACTCTCTAGCCAGATGCCCTGCCCCACCACATACATAACATGGTCCTCTAACCTGTAACTGCCCTGACTGTGTTCTGCCCGACTGTTGTTGCCTGGTCCGTCCGGTGGATCCCTGTGAGCCTCTATAAGACTGCTGGGACCTTGCGGGTCCTGCCGATGAACCCTGCTGTCTCTGATCCCTGCGTGGTCCCTGCTGCTGCCATCCACGGTTCTGTCCTCCCAGTCCCCTCTGTTGAAATTTGGATTTTTGCTGATGTTGCTGTTGCTGTGGAGGCCTAGGAGGTAATGATGAAGCATTATATCCTCCTCTCTGTGTTGTGTTTTGAGGCCTTCAGAAATTTTGTTGTTGTTGGGGATTTCGTTCCTGGTACTGTGAGCGTGAATTCTGTCCTCGTCCCTGAATTTCCTCTGATATAAGGGCCTTTTCAACAGCCTCGCTCATGGTTTGGGGATTTGCCATATGAACTGGTCCTGATATCCCGTGGTTTAGCCCCCTGATGAATTTGTGTATTAAGATTTTCTCGTCGTGGAGGTATTCCGCATAACGAGAAAGTTCTATAAATCGGCTCTCATACTGAGTAACGGTGAGTCCCCTCTGCTGTAGATCATGAAACTCATCAATTCTGCGCTGTCTATAATGTTCGGACAAATACCGCGCATTGAAGCGCTCAATGAAGGTGTCCCATGTGAGTGTATCCACGGAGAGTCGGCGCTTGCACTCCTCTGTGCGCCACCAGGTGGCTGCTGCATCCCTAAGAAGATGAACTGCCACTCGTGCTTTCGTGTTGCTCTCATACGGTCGCAATGCGAAACACCTGTCTAAGCTAATTAGCCAAGCCTCGGCCACAGCTCCCTCTGTAGCTCCTGCGAAGGTGGGTGGGTTGAGCCTCAGTAGATCTCTGATAGGGTCCCCTCTGTCTCTAAGTCTCCCAAGTGGCTCTTCCACACCATCCTCATATACTCCCTGCTGAACCTGTTCTTGTCTCAAAAGTCTCGGAGGACTCCTGCTCCGTGCTCGGGAGGCCGACCCTACCTCCTCTACTGTTGTGTCAGGAATCTCAACGAAGGGCTCCACACGTCTCACCGCTAGTGGATCAACGCGGGGCTCCATACGTGGCTCAATACGTGACTCGGCACGTGGCTCCTCTCGCGGAGCAACACGAGGCTCTATACGTGGCTCAGGAATCACTGGTGGTAACCTGTCTAGCATAGTCTGTAGTGCCTGTAAGATCTGTGGACCTATATCCGCTACTGGTATCGCCTGTGGTACTAGTGGTGCTTGTGGCACAGGTGGGGCAGGTGGTGCTGCTGAATCTGCGGGTGCCAGTCCCTCGGCTGAGGAATCGCTGTGCACCTCGACTGACGCTGTGTGGCGTGATCGCGCTCGTCGAACACGTCGGGGAGGCATCCTACAAAACAAGGTAGAAACTAATTAGCCAAAGTTGCGGAATAATAACGTGCCCAAATACGCCCAGTGTTTACAAACCTGGCTCTGATACCAAATGTCATGCCCACATTTTCCTTGTGGTCACAACACACATCGCACGTGTCATAGCCACATCTGTCATGTGGTTATGACACGAGATATGAAAAACTTTTCTCACACCGTCCTAAAAACCCCTTTCGCATGCGTACGCATGCTCAACGGTGTTCTCTCATGGCGAAACACTATACTCATCGGCGGAATACAAGTACAATGGCGTGCAAACGGAAACATATAGATCAACAAGAGGGTCGATACAACGCTGCTAACGTCATTGCAAGAGTGAGATTACCCAAGTTCTTAAATCGAACCCTCGGCAATGTTCGGTAGCAGAATGCCTTACGGCGTTAGTGGGAATTACGCTGCACTCATTTACGCACGTGGTTCGCTGATAGAGGAACCACTCCCCTCGACGCCTTGTTCCAACTAAACCGGCTAGTGATCTCCCTATTTAGTCATTTTTCAGCCAGGCACGGTTGTCTGTCTCCTCTCTTGTTTCCTGAAACATACTACTCCTATGACTTAGCATTTTCAACAAGGCGGTTTGGTTGCCCTCTCTTCCCTTTCCACAAGTTCTTAAGTTGGATTATATCTTTATCGCCCTTACCTTAACTATCTCTTAGTTCATTTAGTGTGTTTATATTTCGGTCTCTCTCTCTCTTTCATTTTCTATACTTTCTTTATGTGCATCCTGTCCTTTCTTCGTGATTTACGTCAATCAGGGTTATCACTGCAGTTATTGTTGATATTAAACCTAATTTCAGGATGATCTAGGCCACAAAGGCTGGTTTACTATTTCGCTGGACTCAGTCTCCTAATCTTCCCCGATCTAGGTTCCTCCTCTTCGTAAATACTTAGTCAACTTGTACCTAAGCACAATTGACAGAAGGGTCCGTCAACTTAGTTCTCTTATCTCGTGTGAGATATGTCGCGCATTTTCTCCTCTGTGTTTTCCAATGTTGGTTTTTCCTTCTTCGGAACCTCTTACAGGTTTACATATGAGATCGTTTGCTACAGTTGAGATTAATATGGCCACAAGGATTGTCAGTGGTGGCTTCTTAAGTTTATTTCCAGTGTTCTTTTGAGTAAGGAGTTGTGTAATTTTCCTCTTCATTTTTCCGGGTGATTGTTAGTATGTTTTTAGTTGAAACTTCCGAGAAACTCTTTCCAGAGTATCACTGAATATTCCTAAACTCTCTTTACATTATAATTTTATTTTCTCTTGTTTAGAATTACTGTTGTTACTGTTACTCTTAATTACGATTCATACACTGTTTGTAACTCGTATGACGTTGTCAATAGATGTAGGTGGTTCACCACTTTATAAAACTCTGTTCATGGTAATATAGCTTCTTGGTTGTTGTGTTCAACACTTAATAACATCTCCTGTGAGAATATAATTGTTATTTATATATATATATATTTTTTCTCCATATCCATGAAACATAGTTTATAACGATTTTAAACGAGAGCCCAATAATTTGGTTCATAGATTTACTCCTCTGTATGTTATATATATATATATATATATATATATATATATATTTATATATATATATATACATACATACATACATATATATAATATATTTATTTTAATGTCTATGAAAAGGACGAATTGGTTTACCACAACCTATATATATATATATATATATACATACAGATATATACGCATTATTATATTAGATATATAGCTATATACATAGACATATAGAATATATATATGCCTATATATAGAGCTATATAAAAATAAACAGCATTTAAATTCCAAATAACCCAAACATATGTTAGGGCCAAGCCCTAACATTTTATGTGCTGGAGTTACCACAGCCGACGGCGGCCATGGGCAGCGTGACAGAGGAGCGGGGTCGGGGTGGCCGCAGAGCGGCGGACGGGAATTTATGGTGGCCGCAGAGCGGCGGACGGGGGTTTATGGTGGCCGCAGAGCGGCGGACAAGATCCGCGGGAGGCATAAGGGTATGGAGGAGGGGGGAGATGTGGAGTGGGGCGGAGCCCCACCCACATTCCCACGACGTGGGGTGTGGGTGGGGCTCCGCCCCACTCCACACCTCCAAATATAACATAAAACCTGCGGTGGGGTTTTCTTCCCCACCGCCCATTGTAAATAACGACTGTGTATTTTGTTATCCGTGGCTTAATTTTTTTGACAGTCTTTCACCATTCGTTGATTATTATCAATAATAAAATATCTTCAAATATATATATATATATATATATATATATTTATATATTCATATATAAATATATATATATGTATATATATAACAACGATAATATATTTATATATATATATATATATATATATATATATATATATATATATATATATATATATATATATATATATATATATATATATATATCCCCCTTTTTTTTATATAACAATTATAATTACTTTCAATTTCTCTATTATTTTCTAAAATGATAATTACTCAAAATGAGAAATATATATATATCTCTATATATATATTTATAAAGTATTTAAATTCACTACTCTATGCATTTTCTCCAAATCAACCTATTATAAAGAAATTGTCATAACAATTAGATATATATATATATATATATATATATATATATATATATATATATATATATATATATATATATATATATATATCCCAATTTCACCAAATGATAAATAGCTCTTCCCTTATTATAAGTATAAATTTTCCATTGTTATAAACATATAAGACTTGTAAATTTACAAACAGATTATATTTACATGCTAGATTTCCTCTAATTCTTCTAAATTAACAGAATCCATTATTATGGAGAAAACTCAAATATTTAAAAACTGTCTTTTCCATTTCAACATTGAAAAGGAAACTAGCATTTCAACTAAAGAAGCAATTCCAAACTTTCAAATGTAAACAACTCAGATTAAGTTGCAAAAACGAACTTATTCTTTTCAGTAATACTTGAAACACAAAAAATTGCTATTGAACAAAGGTTGCAAACATCCACTTAAAATTTAAGCACAGTCATATTACAACTTCTCAAACATGAATACCAACTTCCCAGATATGAACTTTCTCCTCCCAAACAGTATACAACTGAAAACTTATGACAACCAATAAAAGTCCAATAATAACAAGACCAGGGAGGTGATTTTCTTCACTCCCAGAATATCAGTAATTTACAACAATAACAAGAGAGGTGTTCTCTCTTCATTTCTATGAAATAATCCAGGCCTAATTCTCATGACAAGAAGATGATCTGTTTCTTCATAAATAGCCCACCAGAAGCTCCAAGAGAAAAAAAAAACCTGCGTATCAAAGACAAACAAAGAAGAAAAATACCACTCGTCTAGCTCTCCTCCCTACCGTAGACCCGCAAGAGGGTCACCCTCGAGCTAGGGAGACCATACTCACACCTGGGTACTCAAACACTCCACTTCACAACAGAAACAACAACAATCCCAAAGCACACATACACCCGTGGCTATTTTACACAATACGGAAACTCAACTACAGTGAGTTTCATAAGGGGCAGGAGAGTGGATACACTCGACTCCAGAGTGTAACCCTGACAGATAAATGAACTCATATAAATTTCTCTTGGTCTCAACCAAGTGTGATCACAATTTGTAAGAAATCTGTATTTGACTCTCAAGTCAAAATACAGTCACAGATACATGCCCTCAAGGCTTTCAACATCCCAAAAGATGGAACAGGTATGCACCCGAGGAGGATCTCTCCTCCCCTACCCCAAACTTGATGAGCATTTCTCCCAAGTGGGAGACGCTCTGTCAAACACCCGACAAGAACCCCACAGAAAACAAATTTAAACACATATTCCAAACACATTTCATACACATTTCAGTTCTACCAAAACAAAGGTAAAATTCAGACCAACCTTGCAAAGCCCTCCTGGAATGAAGTTGTTGCAGAGTCCACAGAGTTCACTTCCAAGCTTAGCCACCAACTCCCTCTCCCTTCTCTATCTTCCAAACTAACTTCTCTATTTTTGGTAAGGCCAAAGATGAAAGATTTTCCCCAAAATTCAACTAACTCCCTCTCATCCCAAAATTTGAAAATAAATAACCCAAAATTCTCTTTCTTTCTAATTTTTGAGAAATGGGGAAGTGACACTTGTCACCTCCTCACCCTTCCCAAAAATCACTATTCTGTCCAGGTGGCTTATGTCACTCTCCATTCCCAAGGGTACTCCTTATTCCTTTCATGTGACTCCACTTTCTCATAGGAGAAATAAAAAAAAGAGTTAAATGGGAACAAGACAGGTGACCCATGCCTCTTTCTCCTTTCTTCACATGGGTGTCCCCATAGTACATGGGGGAATCTTACTAAAGAAGAGGTAACTTTTACTAATGGATGGCATCTCTTATCTAGGGAAAAGTAGAGGGGATGGGTTGAGTGTTGGTACAACCCATCATGTCCCCTCCTACCTCCAATTTTCGCCACTTAACTTCAGGGAAAGGTTAAGTTGACTAGATGGAGGTTACTCAAGGGTTACCCATGCCAAATGGGCCCCTGGACCCATGGGGTAGAACCCAGGGTCAATTTTAACCCATACAAGACACCCCAGGTCAAGGTAAAGCACAAGAAAAAGGGCCTCATAATTTAAATAAAAATAGAAATTTCAAATTCAATCTCTTTACAACACTTACTTATAAAAATAATATTACATGAGGGTAACCTAACCCACTCGTCCATACGAAAGACCACATTACATCATGACATCAAACACAAAGAGATCTTGGTTCATCGTGGAACCAGATCGGCTTAACAGGGAATAACAATTAACAAGGTGTGGAATGATCTCCGAAATCTGTGGTTTGATTAGTAGTCCCTGCACACTCAATTACAAGATCAGTAACCACATAAATTCATCATAGCCGAAGCAACTTAAATAACACATGCATTCTCATGCCTTAGTACAATCTAACATAATTAAAAATCATTTTACAATTTTCCATCATCTCTAACATCTCTAATTCATTTTTCTGAAAAGTAACTTATCCAAACATCACCCAATTAGTTTTTCCGAAAACATAATAAAGTTAAATAGTCTGACAAATTTCGGGAACTGCTATCCCACAAATATGAAAGTAACAATAACAGCACTGTAAAGAGTCATGACAACAGTAGTAAAAAGGGCGGTCCTCACAGATTGAGCATGGAGGCTCAAGAGATAGTTTATAGGCATGGGGCCTAGTACATATAGTTTGCAACCTTTTCATACATAAGGGTTGAAGGTTTTGAGGGACATCCCCTCATGCTGCCAAGGTATCCTACTGATGTAGTGATACTAATGGAATTTATCCAGCAGGGCTCCACAATGATAAAAGTATACAAGGATGCCAAAAAGCTGCCACCAATTTTGTTTCCAGTCAGCATTGGCTGCTATATGTGCCCCGACTCAGATAATATAAAGAAGGTGATGGTCACCCTTAATAAAATGAATCTGTAGCCTTTTCCAATAACAAGACCATATGATCCTTACAGCAGGATGCAGAAGATAATAGGAAAGCCTATTCATCAGAGACACCTAGAGGATTTTTGGGCCGACTGCGAAGATGAGGCCGAGGCAAGAAGAAGGTATCAGAGGTTAACTCTGAACCAAATTAGAACCTTTGATTGCATCTGCATACCCCAACAATTGAAGAAGTATGATGGCAGGATAATGGCAGATGAATATGAGCAAAAGAAGATATATAATAATACCATCTCTGCACCTAACCTCACCATGCAGGAAGACATATCCTTGGACCCCTTCATTGCCAGGACCATACAACTAACCCAAGCTTGGGTTGATGAGCAGGTAGAGGCACTGAAGAAGAAAGGTGTTGCCATTATGGTGGACAACAAGAAGAAGGGGCAGGATATTCCTGGGATGAGTATGACGACTTCCTGATTGAAAAGAGGAAGACTAAGGGAGATAAGCTACCTCCACCACAACAACAGAGTAAAAGACCCCCAAGGGGCAAGAAGGTGGATAAAGAACCCAAAGGGTTTATAATTGATAGGGCAGTATTTGTAGCTAAGGAGGCAGCAGGATCAGGATCAGGATCAGAATCAGCATCCCCTCCAAGGAAAGAAAAGCCCAAGAAGAGTAAAATAGCAGAGGCTGGAATCACCGAGACCATAGAAGAGGGTCAATCCTTAAGAATACCAGGAGAAGAGGATATCCTCATGGAGGAGGAGCCTGAAGAAGAAGAGGCTCCATTGATAATAAAGAGAAAGAGGAGAGCTCCACAGGTGCTGGTGTCCACCCCACCTAAGAAACAAAGAACCTCTAGGTGAAATAAGACAACCCCCAACATTATTACAAGGGGCAGGTAGTGAAGTACTTAAGGAACTTTGGCATGATGTTCCACTTCCTACCATCGTCAAGTTCAAAACCAAACTTGCAGAAGAACAAATGAAAGAAACTGCTTAGACGCAATCAAGGCATGTCTCGTTAGACGAGACAATTAATCTGTCTGATGATGAGATTGTATAGGAAGTGGCTACACAAAAAATGGAAACACTTGCTGCTGGTACAACCATGACCCCTCACAAACCTCCACCAGTTCAAACGGTACTGGAAGAAATGAAGTAGGTGGAGGCGGAACAAGAAAAGAGCCCAGAGCAGGTAGCTCAGGAAATAGGGTTGGAAGCATTAATTGTAGAGGTGACAAGTCCTGCAGTGGTAGACATGACAGAGAAATAGGATGCAAGTCCTGAACAACCAGTAGGATCACCTGACAAAGGGCACCCAGTGGAAGAAATAGAGATGGTAGAATCAGGAGGCCATACTCTAGAATTGGGCCAACAAGGTCCACAGGATACATTAGCGGAACCTGCTATGGTTGAGGTTCAGGAAACGAAGGCTGATGAAATGGAGAAAACAATAGAGGATCCTGCTGCCAAAACACAAGAGGTTGACAGTGTAGGCCCAGAACAAATAATGGCTGCAGAACAAATCCCAGCACCTCAGGCAGAATCCACAGTATCTAGTGCAGTGGATAACCAACAAGGGGAAGAGTTGAAAATGGATGAATTAATGACAGAGAAGGATCATGATCATCATGATCAACATACAGATGCACCACAGGATTCCCCACACGAAGAGGATGCTCCCCCAGAGAAAGAAATCCCTCAACAGGAGGATGCGCTGCATGATCAACAAGAAGGTGAGCATCAGGAAGAAGAAATGGAAAAATCACCATCTCCACAACACTTGCTGACAGAAACAAGAGATACGGGTGAACATCATGATGATGCTGAAAAACATGGTCAGGTGCCTCCGTGGTTGGCGAAGGAAGTAAATATAGAGGAAGAACTTGAAATTCAGGAATTCGATGTCTCCACCTTGTTCTCCATGGATATAATGAAACCTAGGAGGAAGGCTAGAATGACATCAGCCATCAGGAGAGATCCAGCAACTGGGAGAAGGACCGTACAAATTGCAATACCTGCGGTGGAGAAAGAAAAACGTAAAATTACTTTAGATGAATTCCAAATCAGCACAGTGGATTTGGGTTTTGCCAATGAGGACCAAGAAGGTCAAGAGGGCAAGGACATTATTGACTCTCTAATTCAAAAGGTGAAAAGAGAGAAGGATAAGAATAAGCAACATAAAGAGCACATTGCTCAGTTGCATGCCTATATAAAGAGGCTAACTAATCCTGATGATACAACAACTGAACATGTAGTCCCATTGACTGCTATTTCTCAAGAGGAGGTAAATAAGTTAGACCACATGAAACATGAGGCATTTGTGATAAGGAAATGGATGTCATCCACACTAGATGATACGGAAGAAATAGTGAAGGCCTCTTTGAAGAGGTGGAGTATTCTGAGTGACTCCAGGACCAAGGTGGATAAATTGCAAATGCAGACTGGGAAAAGGTCTTACAAACTGGAAAGGGTCCTAAGTATCTTGGGAGAAATAAAGAGGATAAATCCTCAGCTACTTATTAATAAGCAAGTATTGAACAGTAATACCACATTATTGGTGGACATCTAGTATAAAGACATTCAGTTCGAATGTGGAGTGCTCAGAAGATGCAATAGTAAGCTAAGAGATATCAGCAAGAGGCTGCATGATTTAATGGCTGAGGAGGCAGAGATATTAGAAATATTGGAAGGAAAGGTGGAAGGAAAAATAGAAAATCAAGATGAAGAGTCTGCAATCAAAGCTTTGTACAACAACTTCCAATCAGAAGCAGATGGTCCACTTGTCCACTTGACAGAGGAACTTATAGATAAAATAATGAGGATCAAGGTCAAAATGGAGAGATACAATGAAACACTGCAGGACAGGAAAGACAAGCTAGATAATAACAGAGATAAATATGAAGCACATAAGCATGCCATCATCAAAGCAAAGACTCAGGATGGCGGAGGAATAGATCAAGTCGTGCAATCATATGAACAAGTCTGGAGCAGTATGCAGCCCCATATGCGGCATCATCATCATGAGGATAGCGAAAGTTTAGGAAGTGATGCACATGATGATGATCCACATGAATCAGGTGAGGAGCATGATGAAGACACATCATAAAGGGGATATAAGTGTGAATAATCCAGATAGTTGCCAGCTGGCAACTTGTGCCATTTTGTAGAGGTTGACAAAGTCAAGAGAATGATGACCATAGATGTACATTGAAAAAATCAAGATCGTAGATCTTTTTGTAGTGGCTTCCTCACCTTATTCTATAAAAGGTGATGGAATGCCTTATTGTAAACATTTGAAACTTAATTAAATCTGTCTGCTGAAACATTCAGAGCTCGTTTCAAAGTTTTTGTATACATTTATATTTTTGCATGCTTAATGAATGAGAAGATTGTGTCGATTACAATTCATAGTAAATCTTGAGTAATTAGTGTATGAGTTCTGGATATATGTGGTGATCTGCTATGTCCCTTGGAGTGCATGTCTACTTACATGTGTTGTTTTCATACAAATTCCTTTGAAGTTAGCATCAACTATATCTAGCTGTGGAATGTCCTGGTGAAAATATGGTTTGGTTTTCTTCTCTTCATGATAGTATCTAATATACATGTGGTTCAAAAGCTAAAGGTTCAACTTTAATTAGAAGTATTTCTTCAATTTCTTTTAAATTTTAGAGCATTTTGCCCCCATAATTGCAAATAATTAATGATATTAAGCAAATAACACAGATATGCATACATCTTGTAGATAATTGCAAATGTTTAGCATATTTGAATACAAAGTATGCACAATTGAAAATATCATGCAAAGATTGAGGTATTTCTGCATCTTTTCACCAAATAACTGCATAATATGACTTCTCTGTGAAGAATTTCTGCCGGAGTATCATGACGACATTGAACTTTCACGTAAGGCCCCAAAATGGGAACAGCAACTCACATTAACCTCTGAGTAACTTCAGATGATTAAGACCTAATCACCGAAGACTTGGGACCATGAATTCTTTGAATTCATAGTATCTTTCAAGATGAATAAAGGTTAATGTGTACTTTTATTCTATGCTTGTTTGTGACTAACATCATGACCAACATAAATTGGTGCTAGAAGGAGGGCCTCAATCTGGAATACCACGCTCATCATCATTATTTTCAAGTTTGATGATGCAGAGAGAGAGAGAGGTAACCTCGGATCATTTGTGAATTTCAAATATTATGCAAATATTTATTGTAAAAAGCTTGTATATGTTCATTCTATATAAAGATTTCCAGATCTCACATAAATATTGCAAGCTTTACAGTAGATTATTCTGAATTCACAAATATCAACCAAAGATACATAAATTTGTTCAAGCTTTGAAGAATTTAGGCCTTAGAAACTTGAGATCTCATGCTAGGGGTCATTATACCTCAAATATCTTGTCATATTTGCAGTATCCTTGCAAATATTTCATAAATATCTAGTCTGATCCACCATCTGACTGCAAATATCACCTCGTCCGGTGAAATCTAGCCAATATTTGTAAAGTTTCAATCAAATTGCCTCAAAATTGAGAAATCCTGGCTCACAGGATAAACATTAGGTCTAGACCCAGCGGAATCTTTGAAGAATTGCCTGTTAGAGGTTTTAGACCTAGAACTGTAGACATTCATCATACTCCAGGGTCTAGTGCATCAGGGGCTTCACCAGAACCTCCTCCTGTAACCCCTGTTGGTTTGCAAATACCTTCTAGGATATCTGTGACACCTCTTGTTCAGCCTCAGGGTGTACCTTTAGTTCAACCCCAGCCAGCTGCACCACCAGTTCAACCTCCTCTAGTTGCAATGTCTTTCTTTGCAGCGGAATCACCTTTGACCTTTACTGCATATCATGAGTTACCATAGAATCCAGATAAACTTTGTCCAAAATATCATCCTTACCAAGATGCTGAAGATCATATCAGGACTTTTAAGGAAGCTTGCTGCAGAGCCAGAATAGGACATCAAGATGTGGTGTGCAAATTATTTCCTTTTTCCTTAGGAGAAGAGGCCTATAATTGGTTCATTAGTCTTGGTCAGGGTTCTATTGATTCCTGGGCCTTATTAGAGAAAGCTTTTCTTGATAGATTTAAGGTCACAGTTGATCCCTCAATAAACTATCATTTATTTGCTACCATCAAGAGATTTGAGAATGAGCCTATTGCAAATTTCAATGCTAGGTTTCAAAAAATGTTGTCCAGAGTGGTCACTCCTTATACTGTGTCTAATGAAGCTGCAAGGAGCATTTACTATTCTGCTTTAGATCCTTTGACTTCCATGTTCATAAGGACGACACATCCCCGAATCACAACTTTAGCCTTAGCTTTTCAAGAAGCCATACAGGTAAATCAGCAGTTGATACCTGCTCCTACTCCAAATATGGTATTTCCTACCTTGCCTGGCATACATTCACAATATCCTGCATCATACCCTGCATCATATCCTACACAATACCCTAATGGAGCAGTGGTACCCCCAGTAGTCATGCCTGCACTTTTGCAAGTACCTCCACTGAGTATTATGCCTCCTCCTAATGGAAATGGCCAATTGCCACAATATCCTGCACAAGCTCAGACACCTCAGGGTGCTGACCTGTTCAATAATAACCATGGATCCTCTTTCTTCAAGTCTCAAAATGAAAATGTGGTGGCCAAAGCTCAGGAAGAAAAGGAGGAGATTAAAGAAATTTTTGCTCAATTGAGAAAACTCACCACAGAAGTAACACATTTGAGAAACCAAGGTTTTTATTCCCAGCCAAACCAGAATAGAAATTATTCCAATGATAGACCAAATTATCCTGGTAGAGGATATAATACCAATAATTTCAATAATGGTGGTGGAAATAATAATAATCCTCAGAGATAGCCCAGAGTATGGAACTCTAGGCCAACTAATGGTTCATTACCATCACCCCTGGACAATCAGCCTCCTGGTGAAGCCAAACAGACTACTAGAGTCAATTTTGCTGAGGTAGCTCTTACTAATTGGTGTAGGATCCACAATACAAATGCACATGCAGAATTAGACTATCCACAATTTCGAACTGAAGTGTCTAACACTTCTGGAAATCCACCTCAGGCAGAAGGAAATGAGATTGTTCCTTGTGGATATGACTTAGCTTTTGTGCTGGAAGCCTACATTAATCAACCTCATCAGAGTTATAACCAGGTATGTGAGGAATCTACTTTAACTTTTGAAACAAATTATGTTTTCCCCTTTGAGGATGAAAATGAACCTACAAGAGAACATGAGGAAGTACATGCATATCAGCAGCAATATCCTGGTAAGCATAATTATAACTTGAGGAGTAATGCCAACAGACCTGCTGGTCCATTGACATCATCTCTACCCCCAAATAACTTCAACACACCTCCTAATCCTAAAGCTAGCAATAACCCTAGATTCCCCAAGGTAAATGCTCAATACTTGTTGCCTCAGAACACAAGATCAAAGGTTGCAAATGCACCTCATGAATCTGACAAGTTGGTCAGCTATCTCACTGATGAAATGAAGAAAATTAAGATCAGCCTGTCCTTGTCTGAGTTACTGAAAAACTCCTACCATCAAAAAATCATTCATGAAGTCACTAGATGATCCTACTCCTAAGGAGGATGACCCTCTTTCAAGTCAATCCAGTAGCAAAGATCATGCTACCAGAGATAACACTATCAAACCTAAAGTGTCAGCTACAGTCCAAGCTACAGAAACCTCCCACATGACCTTATATAAGGACAAGACTAAGTCACCTCCGTTCCTCCTCACCATAAGAATGTTCAGCAAGAACCTGCACAACTGTTTGGTTGATTCCGGAGCCTCCACGAATGTCATGCCCTTGTCAATATGCAATGCCTTAGGACTACATCCTGCTAAATCCCTAAAAAAGGTGACACAGCTAGACAAAACAGAAGTGTAGTAGGAGAGTTAACGCATATCCACATGCAACTAGCATCTGATCCTAGGATCTAGTATTACATTGACATTCAGGTAGTTGACATACCTGATATTTATGGGATGTTACTTAGCTGAGACTGGTCCAAAGCGCTTAATGGATATATGTCTATAGATTTTAGTCACATGTGGTTACCATGGAAGGGTATACCTAACCATATCAGGATTGATGCTAAACCTAGAATGAAGTATATGATCACCGAATACAATAGAACAAATGAGATCATGTACGTAGACGTAGAACCTAGAGTTTACTGCATCAGGCCACAGACTGTTAAAATAGAAGAGATCTTGATGCTTGATCTTCATCATCGGGAGGACATGCCAGTTGTAGAACTTGATAATAATCCTGATAATGAGAATGAAATAGATCGCTTCAGAGACTTTGAGATGCATCTGTCTAATCAGGTAAGGCATTGTCAATTATTAAATATACCTGCTATTGATATTTTGATTGATAGATGGTGTAGATTACACGATGAAGCACATTCAGAAAAGACTTGTGAAACATGCTTAGATATGATGATGCTGAAGCAGACATGCAGTGAGGCATCATCATCATATTCTGAGGTAAATGCTACATCTAATGATGACGATGATACTAATTCTTATCTGTCTTTTGTAGGAACAGAAGAAGTGATAGATCATGATGGAGATCATATCCTGAAAACAACAAAAGTTCTAGTTTCTAACCAAATGAACGATGAAATGAAATAAAAGATCACACCTAGGAGTGATTGCTTTATGGAACTAGATTATGAACTGTCTGATGAAGACAAAGGTAGTGACCTGACTAAGTTCAAAGAATTTCTAGTAAAAGAAATGGAGAAGATGACACGACAGCATAAATCCCCCCAGGAGGTTTTAATTAAAGGTTGGTGTAGGTTGCATGAGGCACCTCACTCAGAAACAACTTGCTCACTATGTTTACACATTTTGAAAAAGCATGCAACTGCAGATCCATAAGATCATCCTCCTGCTGAAATGAAAGAGAAAATACAAAAACCATCAAACTCACAAAATAAAGCAAACAAGAAACTTGAGAAAGTTGACATCCCTAAGTTAAAGTGGATATCAGGAGGAGCGGCAGCCAGAACTGCAAAAGGAAAAGAAAGTTCAGTTAAACGTCCTGCTGAAGATAAACCTTGGACCCTAAGGTTTGATGGATCCAAATCCAAGCAAGGTGCTGGGGTAGGAATTGATCTGATTGATCCAACTGGAAAATCCTACTTAGCAGCCTACAGATTACAATTCCCCTGTACTAACAATGTAACAGAGTATGAGGCTCTGATTCACGGGATATTATTTGCTCACAAGAAAAAAGTAAAGATCCTGCATGTCTTCGGAGATTCAGAGCTAGTTGTGAGGCAAGTAAGAGGAATCTACTCATGTAATTACAAAAATTTGTCCAATTATAGACATCAAGTGTGGGACCTGATTGAGGATTTTGATACCTTTAATATCACCCACGTACCAAGAGAACAAAACCATAGGACAGACGCACTTGCCCAAGCTGCCAATACATTGGAGCCACTATCTATATCTGGTCTAAAGAGATTTTCAGTAGAACTGGTGTCAGTACCTTCAGTACCTGATAATGTGACCAATCTCCAAGTGTTTGATGATGATCAGCATATTCTGGACTTCATCTCAAACAGACACATATTTGAAGCTCAGATCATAGATGAGAATGGTATGGAAGATCATGTCTGGGAAGAAAATGAAATATTAGAACTGCCTAGCAATACAATTCCCAAAGGTATGATTGAATTGAAAAGAGCTTTTGATTTGGATAATATGCTTAAATAGAAGGATCTGCCCAAGGCAGATGGAGGTCAATATTCACAAGTGAATATTGGACAAGATGAGGACAAGAAAAATGTACTGATAGGTAAGGTTTGCACATCAGAAGAGTTAGAAGGAATAACTCAGGCACTCAAGGATTACATACATGTAATTGCATGGACTTATGATGAGCTGAAGACATATGACACCTCTGTCATAACTCATACTATACCTCTCAAGCCAGATGTTAAGCCTTTTAGACAGAAGCAACGACTAGTCAATGCTTTGCTTGAACCAATAATTCTTGAAGAAGTCAAGAAATTGTAAAATGCCAGGATAATATTTCCTGTGAGGCACTCCACTTGGGTGGCAAATCTCATGCCAGTTAGAAAGAAGAATGGAGACATTAGGTTATGTGTAGATTTCAGGAATCTAAATAGAGCATCAGAAAAAGATAATTATCCTTTACCCTCATTAGATGAAGTTCTATAGATTGTAAATGGAGCTAAAATGATGTCCTTCCTGGATGGCTTTTCAGGATACAACCAGGTAATGGTTGATAAAATTGATAGATTGAAAACTGCTTTCACCACAAAGTGGGGGATATTTGCATATAGACGTATGCCATTCGGACTTATAAATGCTGGAGCTACATTCCAACGAGCAATGGACATAGCCTTCATAAGCTTAATAGGAAAATGTATAGTCATCTACATGGATGACTTGACAGTATTCTCCAAGGAAAGGGGGAATCATGTTGCTGATCTTAGAAGTGTACTGAAGAAGTGTGAGGAATACAAAATATCTTTGAATCCCAAGAAGTGCATATTTGGGGTGACAACAGGAAAGTTACTAGGCCACCTGATCACAGAAGATGGAATTATCATTGATCCTGACTGGGTGGAGTCTATTATGAAGTTACAACTTCCAGGAAGCAAAAAGGAACTCAAGTCTTACTTTGGTAAGATAAACTTTGTGAGAAAGTTCATTACCGACTTTGCTAAGATTATCAGACCATTAAATGCCATGTTGAAAAAGGATGCACAAATTGAGTGGACACAAGAGGCCAGAGCTGCATTTGAAGATATAAAGAAAGCCATTTCAGATGCTCCTATCCTCATTAGTCCAGATTACACAAAAGATTTCTACATCTATTCATTTGCTTCAGAACATACCTCTGCAGCAGTGTTAACTCAAAGAAATGAAGAGAAAGAAGAAAAACCAATTACTTTCATGAGCTATCCTTTCAAGGATGCTGAATTAAGATATGTAGATGTTGAGAGACAGGTACTTGCATTAATCAGAGCAGTAAAGAAATTCAAACACTACATACTAAGAAGCAAAGTAATTGTTGTAGTACCAGATGCAGCAGTGAAGATGCTACTGATGCAAAGTGAGCCTGGTGAGAAAAGAGCCAAATGGATTACTGTATTACAAGAGTATGACATGGAAATTACACCAATGAAGTTGGTAAGAGGACAAGCTTTGAGTCAAATGATATCTAAAATTGATCCAAACATCACCAGTCAGCAATATGTGATCAATGAGAAAGATAATAAAGAGTGGTATTCAGATATCAGGCACATCCTGATCACTGGAAAATGTCCATCAAGAATGCAAGCTTCACAGAGAAGAGCCTTGAAAATAAGATCCCAAAAGTATATGATGAAGGGAGGAACCCTATTCAAGAAGAATTATGAAGGAATATACCTGAGATGCTTAGAAATGCCAGAAGCAAATAAAGTCCTGTCAGAACTACATGACAAGTTTGGAATAGCACATGGATTAGCCTTGGCCACAACACATGCAATCCTCAGAGCAGGATATTACTGGCCTACAATTTTTAGAGACATAGCTGATCATGTTAAATGTTGTCATGTTTGCCAGGTTGCTGCCAATAGAGAGAAATATGTTGCACAACCCTTGCAGCCCGTGATAGAAGAGTGCCCATTTGCACAGTGAGGCATGGACTTCATAGGACCAATCAATCCTCCATCCTCTTCAGGCCATAGGTATGTCCTAACAATTACTGACTATTGTACTAGATGGACTGAGGCTATTAGCAGCAAGACTTGTACTGCAGATGATGTCATTAAATTTCTAGAGAGTAACATTGTCACCAGGTATGGAACTCCTTATGCTTTGGTAAGTGATAATGGTTCTGCTTTCACTTCAACTAAATTATCAAGTTGGGCTTTTGATCATGGGATCATACTTAAATTTTTCATCCAACTACTATCCCCAAGGGAATGGTTTAGCAGAATCAACCAATAATAATTTACTGAATATCATAAGAAAACTGATAGAGAAAAACCCTAGAGAATGGAATTCATTCTTGAAGTATGCCTTATGGGTTGACAGAACTAGAATAAAAACTGCATTAGGAAACTCGCCTTTCCAGCTAGTATATGGGGTGGATCCCATCCTCCCTGTAAACTTAAAAATTTCTACTCTGCAGTTTGCCCAAGAATACCTAGGCATAGACAATAAGCAAGAAGTCAGGTTGCTTCAGTTGATGCACCTGGAAGAAAAAAGGAGTTAAGCAATTGACCAATTTGCAAAACATCAGGCTGTAGTCAAATGCTGGTTTGACAAGAGAGCCAGAGTTAAAGCTTTCAGGATATCAGATTTAGTCCTAATGTGGGATAAAGCTCATGAAAGGAAAGGTGACCATGGTAAGTTTGATAAATTATGGATAGGTCCTTTCCAAATTTCTGAGATACTAGGAGACAGCACTTATAGGCTTAAGAATTTGACAGGTGAGGATGTCCCATTGCCAGTCAATGGACGATTCCTCAAACATTATTTCCAGGCCTAAATGACTTCATGACAGTCATATGTATCATATTGTATATTTGTATAGTTGTTTGTACAGTTTGTTTGTTTTGTTTTGTTGGTTGAGACCTTGTTCTCGTAAGGCAGGATGATGCACTTCATCACCCCAGAAAATAACTAAATTGTTAGGATTCAAGTGATGAGAACACATTTAGACATAGGTTATGATTCATTTTAAGAAGTATTCATGATCAAGTTTGTGATATCCATTCATCAGGGTGCCTTTTCTTGGTCAAAGTGAATCAATTACAATGAAACACCTAATAGCCTTGGGTTGTTGAACACACAAGTATAGCTGTTAAGTGAAAAATCTAAAGGGACTCCCTTGCTACCAATACAATCTCCAACCTAAAAGCTGCAAGTGACTGTACCTTGTACAAATGAGCTGACAGGATGATATTAGATACAAATTTTAAACAGAAAATCAGAAAAGAAACATAAATTAGGCCATCTAAGTAACTCTACCAGGGATATAGACGCCTGCTGGCAGTGGGGCTCTACTAAGGGAGATTGTATAGATAACCTTGCCGGGGCTATGAATGCCTGCTGGCAGCAAGGCTCTATCTAGGTTGGCTATGAGGGATGATCTCCAACTATGTAGTTTAACACCAGTTACTTAGGTTTTCAACTTGCTTTCAAGATGAGGATAATTAATCATATGCACACACCTGATCCTTTGTTAGCATTGTTACCATGATGAAATTTTATTATTCAGAGGATCATGATGCCTATGCTTAGATGGAATTAGAATACTATAGATGAATGTGATCACATCACTTGAATCATTGGAATTTGTTTGTTCTCTTTGGTGGCAAGTTGTTGTGTGGTTACACAACACGCCCCATTTTGACTTGGCAAAACAGGGACCCAACTTTTTGGCTTGGCTTGTGTTGTCTGCTTTTTGGTAGTTTGGTAAAAGTAAGTCATGTGCATCATCATGTAGAGTCAGGATGAGGTAAATCACCATTATGAGGTCAGTTTGTCAAAATTCATATTTTATTTTTGTGACCTCATGTTTTGAAAGAGCATTAAAATCCATGCAGGTTTGCTTTTTACATCACCTTGATATTCCTCAGGATGTGAGAGTTATGAACAGTCAAAGTTTTGGTCAAACCTGATATTCACAAGAGGAGGATCATATTTTTATAACCTCAATCATGTTGTCGAAGATCATCCTGATCTTGTTGCATCACCTGATAAGTCATGCAGTCTAGATATCCGGACATCAATTTTAAGTGGTAATAAATCTTTCCCGTCAAACAACCTTATATATCACGAGCATCATATTTCCAAAGGTAACTCGATATTTCTTAATATCATCCTGCCGCGAAATATCACCCTAAGCAAATATCCTGATGACATCATCTAAATCTGATAAGCAAAGAAACAAACATGATGATGACATCATCATCACATTTACATTTCGACAGGATATTTTCTAAACATGATCATGTTCAATTAATATGCCGATGACGTCATGAGGCCTTTCGATACAAAGAATGAATATCAGGATGACGTCATCCTGATATTCCAAGAGAGAGACATGTAAGTTTGTCTCGTCATCATCATATTTGAAACATCACCTGATACATCGAAATATCCTCCTGATGTACTAAACATAACCAAAGGGTGCTTTTGTCACCCAAATCTTGTCGCGATAACCATTCTAATTTGATGGAGGAGGATGACATTGAAACTCAACCCGATATTTGTGAATATCATCCTGCCTTCATGATATCCTGTCATATGGATATCCCCCCACTCCCGTTGCCGCCATTATCATTTAATGCGCGCAGACATGGTAGGTAGTTCCCGCCAACCTGGAACCCAATGAAACACCTCGCGAAATCCTGCGTTTTCACACGGATAATCAAGGAACATGATCTAAGTTGTCAGAGTTGCCTTAAATCTACCCTAATTGTGAGTTTAAAAGGTAATTCAACTGTCATTTTTACATTTACCTTGCGATAAAATTATTTTACAGAGAACCAGCTTCCATATCCTCATACAGGTGATTGTTGCACGATTTGAGCTCACAGACAGAAGGAAGTGTTGGATCACCAACTGAATTAGGAGTGTTGTTAGCAATCTACTGGTATAAAAAGAGAAATCTACATAACCAGGTAAGTAAATGAAACCCTCATCATGTTGTTTTTTTTGGTATGATGATGTAAGTTCTGGTTTATGCATCCATATGACTAAGTAATGTTGAAAGAATAGAGTAGGTATGGTGATTTATAAAGTCAATGGTAATATGCATGCATGTGTATACCTGTTGTGAGATGGGGTTTTGTTAATTGCAGGTACTCATGGCTGACAAGTGGTTAGTCAAGTGTTAGGAGGAATTCAGTAGGCCCATGTTCTCTTCTTAGAGGGGGGTCCTATTTAAATATGGTGCAATTACAGATACCCATCAGGGAAGCACCAATTTGGAAGCCTGGTCAGCTAAGCTGAATAATGGGCATGACAAGAGTCATGTGCTAGACACAGTGTTCGTATCAGGAATGTAGAACGCTACCGGTTTCCCATACTCTATGGAATCTCTAGAGCTGGTCATAGAATGTGCCCAGAATTATAACCCTTAGACAAGGCAAGTGATGAAACATGGGAGGATATATGCAGACCTATCCATCAAGGGTCTCTCCCGAACATTTGGATTACCACTGGGTAGCAAGGTCAAAAGTGTAGACCTAAAGAAGTCTGGGAAGGAATATGAAGCCAACAAGAAATCAGCCAGGAAGAACATGTATCAATGGCGGGCTGAGAACAACACATATCCTGCAGCAGCCAAACTTCTTGTGCACTTGTTCAAATATGATTTCAGTGAGGAATACCAATACATGATTGCACTCTTGAATAGAGTAACGGGCCAGTCTGATGCTGGTAGTTTCAGAGATTGGATGTATGGAATAATCATGATATGTCTATATTCAGACACCAAGCCACTATGGGGCCAGATAATAAGTGATGCTCTGCATGAGCAGCTGATGAACCTGGGAGGTTCAAATTGTGCATTTTATATGTCATCATACATTGTTTATTCCTATGCTTATAAAGGCACTTTTGATGCTTTAGTTATAGACGAAAAGCTTACAGGTACAAATGCTGTGTATATCTAGGATCATCATCCCCAGCTGCAGAGAACAAATTACCTCAAAGATTACAAACTGGTCAATGATGCATTCTCTATGCATCTGGTAAGGACCATGGAAGAGGACAGAACAAAGAGATTGAGCATGGTGGCTCAAGAGATAGTTTACAGGCATGGGGCCTGATACATATAGTTTGCAACCTTTTCATACATAAGGGTTGAAGGTTTTGAGGGACATCCCCTCATGCTGCCAAGGTATCCTACTGATGCAGTGATACTAATCGAATTTATCCGGCAGGGCTCCACAATGATAAAAGTATACAAGGATGCCAAAAAGCTGCCACCAATTTTGTTTCCTGTCAACATTGGCTGCTATATGTGCCCCGACTCAAATAATATAAAGAAGGTGATGGTCACCCTTAATAAAATGAATCTACAGCCTTTTCCAATAACAAGACCATATGATCCTTACGACAGGATGCAGAAGATAATAGGAAAGCCTATTCATCAGAGACACCTAGAGGATTTTTGGGCCGACTGCGAAGATGAGGCCGAGGCAAGAAGAAGAAGGTATCAAAGGTTAACTCTGAACCAAATTAGAACCTTTGATTGCATCTCCATTCCCCAACAATTGAAGAAGGATGATGGCAGATTAATATGAGCAAAAGAAGATATATAATGATACCATCTCTGCACCTGACGTCACCATGCAGGAAGACATATCCTTGGACCCCTTCATTGCCAGGACCATACAACTAACCCAAGCTTGGGTTGATAAGCAGGTAGAGGCACTGAAGAAGAAAGGTGTTGCCATTACAGTGGACAACAAGAAGAAGGGGCAGGATATTCCTGGGATGAGTATGACGACTTCCTGATTGAAAAGAGGAAGACTAAGGGAGATAAGCTACCTCCACTACAACAACAGAGCAAAAGACCCTCAAGGGGCAAGAAGGTGGATAAAGAACCCAAGGGGGTTATAATTGACAGGGTAGTATTTGTAGCTAAGGAGGGAGTAGGATCAGGATCAGGATCAGAATCAGCATCCCCTCTAAGGAAAGAAAAGCCCAAGAAGAGTAAGACAGCAGAGACTGGAATCACTGAGACCCTAGAAGAGGGTCAATCCTCAAGAATACTAGGAGAAGAGGATATCCTCATGGAGGAGGAGCCTGAAGAAGAAGAGGCTCCATTGATAATAAAGAGAAAGAGGAGAGCTCCACAGGTGCTGGTGTCCACCCCACCTAAGAAACAAAGAACCTCTATGAGAGGTGAAATAAGATAACCCCCAACATTATTACAAGGGGCACGTAGTGAAGTACTTAAGGAACTTCAGCATGATGTTCCACTTCCTACCATCGTCAAGTTCAAAACCGAACTTGCAGAAGAACAAATGAAAGAAACTACTCAGACGCAATTAGGGCACATCTTGTTAGACAAGACAATTAATCTGTCTAATGATGAGATTGTACAGGAAGTGGCTGCACAAAAAATGGAAACACTTACTGCTAGTACAACCATGACCCCTCACAAACCTCCACCAGTTCAAACGTTACTGGAAGAAATGAAGCAGGTGAAGGCGGAACAAGAAAAGAGCCCAGAGGAGGTAGCTCAGCAAATAGGGCTGGAAGCATTAATTGTAGAGGTGACAAGTCCTGTAGTGGTAGACCTGACAGAGAAATAGGATGCAAGTCCTGAACAGCCAGCAGGATCACCTGACAAAGGGCACCCAGCAGAAGAAATAGAGATGGTAGAATTCGGAGGCCATACTCCAGAATTGGGCCAACAAGGTCCACAGGATACATCAGCGGAACCTGCTATGGTTGAGGTTTAGGAAATGAAGGCTGATGAAATGGAGAAAACAATAGAGGATCCTGCTCCCAAAACACAAGAGGTTGACAGTGCAGGCCCGGAACAAATAATGGCTGCAGAACAAATGCCAGCACCTCAGGCAGAATCCACAGTATCTAGTGCAGTGGATAACCAACAAGGGGAAGAGTTGAAAATGGATGAAGTAATGATGGAGAAGGATCATGATCATCATGATCAACATACAGATGCACCACAGGATTCCCCACACAAAGAGGATGCTCCCCCAGAGAAAGAAATCCCTCAACAGGAGGATGCGCCGCATGATCAACAAGAAGGTGAGCATTAGGAAGAAGAAATGGAAAAATCACCATCTCCACAACACTTGCTGATAGAAATGAGAGATACGGGTGAACATCATGATGATGCTAAAAAACATGGTCAGGTGCCTCCATGGTTGGCAAAGGAAGTAAATATAGAGGAAGAACTTGAAATTCAGGAATTCGATGTCTCCACCTTGTTCTCCGCGGATATAATGAAACCTAGGAGGAAGGCCAGAATGACATCGGCCATCAAGAGAGATCCAGCAACCAGGAGAAGGACCGCACAAATTGCAATACCTGCGGTGGAGAAAGAAAAAGGTAAAATTACTTTAGATGAATTCCAAATCAGCACAGTGGATTTGGGTTTTGCCAATGAGGACCAAGAAGGTCAAGAGGGCAAGGACATTATTGACTCTCTAATTCAAAAGGTGAAAAGAGAGAAGGAGAAGAATAAGCAACATAAAAAGCACATTGCTCAGTTGCATGCCTATATAAAGAGGCTGACTAATCCTGATGATACAACAACTGAACATGCAGTCCCATTGACTGCTATTTCTCAAGAGGAGGTAAATAAGTTAGACCTCATGAAACATGAGGCATCTGTGATAAGGAAATGGATTTCATCCACATTGGATGATGCGGAAGAAATAGTGAAGGCCTCTTTGAAGAGGTGGAGTATTCTGAGTGACTCCAGGACCAAGGTGGATAAATTGCAAATGCAGACCGGGAAAAGGTCTTACAAACTGGAAAGGGTCCTAAGTATCTTGGGAGAAATAAAGAGGATAAATCCTCAGCTGCTTATTAATAAGTAGGTATTGAACAGTAATACCGCATTATTGGTGGACATCTGGTATAAAGACATTCAGTTCGAATGTGGAGTGCTTAGAAGATGCAATAGTAAGCTAAGAGATATCAGCATGAGGCTACACGATTTAATGGTTGAGGAGGCAGAGATATTAGAAATATTGGAAGGAAAGGTGGAAGGAAAAATAGAAAATCAAGATGAAGAGTCTGCAATCAAAGATTTGCACAGCAACTTCCAATTAGAAGCAGATGGTCCACTTGTCCACTTGACAAAGGAACTTATAGATAAAATAATAAGGATCAAGGTCAAGATGGAGAGATACAATGAAACACTATAGGACAGGAAAGACAAGATGGATAATAGCAGAGATAAATATGAAGCACATAAGCATGCCATCATCAAAACAAAGACTCGGGATGGCAGAGGAATAGATCAAGTCGTGCAGTCATATGAACAAGTCTGGAATAGTATGCAGCCCCATATGTGGCATCATCATCATGAGGATAGCGAAAGTTCAGGAAATGATGCACATGATGATGATCCACATGAATCAGGTGAGGAGCATGATGAAGACACATCATAAAGGGGATATAAGTGTGAATAATCCAGATAGTTGCCAGCTGGCAACTTGTGCCATTTTGTAGAGGTTGACAAAGTCAAGAGAATGATGACCATAGATGTACATTGAAAAAATCAAGATCGTAGATCTTTTTGTAGTGGCTTCCTCACCTTATTCTATAAAAGGTGATGGAATGCCTTATTGCAAACATTCGAAACTTAATTGAAATCCATCTGCTGAAACATTCAGAGCTCATTTCAAAGTTTTTGTATACATTTATATTTTTGCATGCTTAATGAATGAGAAGACTGTGTCGATTACAATTCATAGTAAATCTTGAGTAATCAGTGTATGATTTCTAGATATATGTGGTGATCTGCTGTGTCCCTTGGAGTGCATGTCTACTTACATGTGTTGTTTTCATACAAATTCCTTTGAAGTTAGCATCAACTATATCTAGCTGTGGAATGTCCTGGTGAAAATATGGTTTGGTTTTCTTCTCTTCATGACAGTATCTAATATACATGTGGTTCAAAAGCTAAAGGTTCAACTTTAATTAGAAGCATTTCTTCAATTTCTTTTAAATTTTAGAGCGTTTCACCCCCATAATTGCAAATAAATAATGATCTTAAGCAAATAACATATATATACATACATCTCGTAGATAATTGCAAATGTTTAGCATATTTGAATACAAAGCATGCACAATTGAAAATATCATGCAAAGATTGAGGTATTTCTGCATCTTTTCACCAAATAACTACATAATATGACTTCTCTATGAAGAATTTCTACAGGAGTATCATGATGACGTTGAACTTTCACGTAAGGCCCTAAAATGGGAACAACAACTCACATTAACCTCTGAGTAACTTCAGACGATTAAGACCTAATCACCGGAGACTTGGGACCATGAATTCTTTGAATTCATAGTATCTTTTAAGATGAATAAAGGTTAATGTGTACTTTTATTCTATGCTTGTTTGTGACTAACATCATGACCAACAAGTAGGAAGGGCGTTAACCCCTAACTTTTCTCTAAGATACTCAAAAGTATCCTTAGGTAGAGGCTTACTAAAAATGTCTGCAACCTAATCCTTGGTGGAAACATACTCCAACTTGACTTCATTCTTTGTCACCTTTTCTCTCAAAAAGTGATACCTGATGGATATGTGCTTTGTCCTTGAATGTATCACTGGATTCTTTGATATGTTTATGGTACTTATGTTGTCACAAAAGATTGTAATGGGATCTTCATACAAAATTTTGATGTCCTTTAAAGTCTGCTTCATCCATAACACTTGAGTGCAACTGCATGTTGCTAAAATGTATTATGCTTCTACAGTAGATAGGGATATTGAATCCTATTTCTTGTACTTTTTCTGTCATCTACATCTCCGGCCCAATCTACATTAGTATATGCACTAAGAGTAAAGTCACAGTCCTTAGGGTACCATAAACCATAATCTATTGTACCTTCTAAATATCTTAGAATTCTCTTGACTACCATCACATGTGATTCCTTGGGTTCTTCTTGAAATCTTCCTCAAGACATACTGCATGCATTATGTCAAGTCTAGTTTGAGTCAGATAAAGTAATCCTCCAATCATAAATTTATACCTTTTATGGTATGTCGTGAGTGAGTTATCATCTTTGCTTAACATACAACTAGTTATCATAGGTGTGCATATTGGTTTAGAGTCTTCCATCCCAAATTTCTTTAACAACTCTTTCACATACTTAGACTGAGAAATGAAGATACTTTTATTTGATTGACTTATTTGCAGACCTAAAAAGAAATTCATCACTCCAAACATAGACATTTCAAATTCACTTTGCGTTTCTCCAGCAAAAACTGAGCACATACCTTCATTGCCTCCAAAAATAATATCATCGGCAAAAATATGCCCTGGGAGCTTGTTTTAATCCATACAAAGCTTTCTTCAATCTACATACCATGTCATCTTGATCTGATGACTAAAATCCTTCTAGTTGTTCTATATAGACTTCCTCTTCCAACTCTCCGTTTAAGAAACTAGATTTCACATCCATTTGATAAACCTTGAAATATTTGTATGCTTGCTTTCTTACCACTTCACCATTCTCATTCATCTTGTTTCTGAAGACACACTTTGTACCAATTACATTCTTGTCTGCTGGTCTGGGAACAAGATCCCAAGTCTAATTTTTCTCTATCTGGATCAATTCCTCTTCCATAGCCTTTATCCAATTCTCATCTTTGCAAGTCTCATCCATAGTTTTAGGTTTAATCTTGGAAATTAGACAAAAAATTACTTGTTCTTCTATAGTTTTTCTTCTAGTTAAGATCTCTTTGCTCTTATCTCCTATGATTTGATCTTCAGAATGACTAATTCTTACATATCTTGGAGTTTTGGTAGCACTTACCAGAGCTTGTTCTTCTTCATCTGGGTTATATTCATGATGCAAGAGCATCCAGTGGTGTAAGGGAAATATTGCATCACCCCAAAAAAGATGTGTTTCACAATTTGTGGTTCTGGTTCCATAATCACTTGAATAATGATGTAGAACTTTTAGTTTTCCCAAACTGCTAAAAATAGCAACTTGCTATTTTTAGAAATTTTGCATTTGGGCACAAATTGAAGTGAAAATTTATAGGAAGTTTCATAACTAAAAAAAAGACCTTTGGTAAAGGAATCACTCAAAGATCATTTGCAAACTGAAAGATATTAAAGTTTCCATTTCCTGAAAAATGCCTAAAAATTATTCAAACTCAAGTTTGAGGCACTAAGTAGTCCTATACGGGTCTGAAAATGGCCAAAACCAACAAAGTGCTTCTTAGCATGTAAAGCACTCCTCGATCTTTTTGATGCATAAAATGGTTCATCAATCAAACACCCAGATCAAAAGTTATGGCTCCCAGAAGTTGACCTATTTTTGGAGGGAGATGCAAATTTTGAAATTAGGTTGTTGGCCACCAAAAAGGCTATTAATAACCATTTTTGGGAACCCTGGGAAGTAGTGGAGTTAAGGGGAAAAGTGTAGAGTCAAGAATAGGTGGGAAAATAGAAACCTTAGCTGATTTGGGGTTACAAAAGTTAGATGATTTTAGGGTCTTGTGAGAGGAAGTTGTAGTGTGTTGTAGCCTGTAGAGGATTGATTCCTCTGATTGTAATTGAGCTTCTATAATGTAAAAAGTTGTATAAATCAATAAAGAAATATTCTATTTTGTATGTGCCATTTTTGTTGTTGTGTGTTTTATGATTTACCCCCTTCATCAAGTGGTATCAGAGCCAAGTTCCTGAGTGTGTAGATAGATTGCTAACCATGAGGTAGTTTGCACTAGGACCTGAGGTTGTGGGTTTGCTACAGAGATCAAGATGCCTCCATGAATAAATAATATTGGGATGAATGCTTTGATGGAAGAGGGTTTTAGAGACATGCAAAGGAAAAATTGATGCATTGGAAGAGGAGCTGCGAAGAGGGTTTGAGCCGAGAACAAGAGAAGAGAGTGAGGATGAAGCTGAAGAAGATCTATTCGAGGAAGAACAAGAAGTTGCAAGAGATCCTGCAGAAGTTAGGTTGCTGAGCACCATTTCTAAGATTGGAAAGAGGCCCAAGATTTAAGTTTCTACATATTCTAGAGATTTGAATCAAGAACAACTTACTGATTAGATCAACGACATGGAGGAGTATTTCAAGTATGAAGATGTGGAGGACCCAAATTGGGTCAAGTTTGCAAAATCAAAGTTGAAGGGCCATGCCAATATTTGGTGGAAGGAGGTCCAATTAGAGAGTAATAGAAGAGGAAAAGGAAAGATCACTAGATGGGATCAGATGGTGGAGAAACTGAAGAAGTAGTTCATTCCTGTGGACTATGAGATGGAGTTGCTGAAGAAGTTGCAAGGACTGAAGTAAGGTAATAAGTCGATTAAGGAGTATATAGAAGAGTTTTATAAAATTACTATAAGGACAAGCCATGCAAAGCCCAACAAGGAGAAGGTAGCCCATTTCATTAATGGGTTGAGGCTAAGTATTCAAGAGGAGCTGAGCTTGGTCAGAATGGCCACCATAGAAGATGTGTACAAATTTTCCCTAAAGGTGGAAGAGAAGTTGAATAAAAGATTTGATAGCAAGCAAAGGGGAAGAGGTCAAGGTAGGACTGGTGGAAGACCCTATGGAGGCCATAATGAAGATCAAAAGAAAAGTGAAAAAGTTGGCACTAGTCAAAATTAGAGAGAGGATAATGCCTACTGCCCTCATGACCAAAACAATGGTGAGCAAAGAGGAAGAGGAAGAGGTAGACCTAGGCAATGACCTGGAAGAGGAGGTTTCAGACGAACATGTTTTTAATGTGGAGAAGAAGGCCATCAAGCATACGAGTGTCTGCAACATCGAGGAAGGATAAATAAAAGACCTAAAGGTAATGCACAAGTTGTACATGTAGATGAAGATGCACAATCTGAGCATTCTAAAGATGCTAAAAGGGGAGAAACCCTAGTTGTCAGAAGAACTTTATTGAATGAGGAGAAAGAACCCAATCAGAGGAAGAGTTTATTCTGCACAAGGTGCAAATGTGAAGGTAAGTGTTGTGATATTATTATTGATAGTGGAAGTACTAATAATCTTGTTTTAGAGGAGATGGTCGACAAGTTAAAGTTGACAAGAAAGCATCCACATCCATATCAGATTGCATGGTTACAGAAGGACCACAGAGCTTTGGTCAATGAGTAGTGTTTAATGAAGTTCAAGATTGGGGACTACCATGATGAGGTGCTATGTGATATCATACTGATGGATGCATGTCATATGTTATTGGGGAGGTCATGGCAGTATGATAGGAGTGTTGTCCATGATGCCTGTGCAAACACATATTCCCTAACAAAGGATGGAGTTCGTCATAAGTTGAAGTCCTTGAAGGACGTGGAAGAAAAGGTATGTAGTACCGCCAGAATTTGCTTGGTAGATGGTAGAAAATTTTTGGAGGGTATGAAGCATGAACGTCATTGCTTTGCCTTGATTCCTATGATTACTCAAGATAAATGTGAAGATATACCACCAGAAGTCTTAGATATGTTGGAAGAATTTTAGGACATTATCTTTGATAATGTACCAGAAGGTTTACCACCAATAAGGAAGATAATTCATCAAATGGATTTGATACTAGGAGCTAGTTTGCCAAACAAGGCAGCCCATAGAATGACTCCAGCAGAGAGTGAAGAGTTGAACAGACAAGTTCAAGAGTTATTGAGGAAGGGACTGATAAGGGAGAGCCTAAGTCCATGTGCAGTATCTGTAGTACTAGCACCAAAGAAAGATGGAGAATGGAGAATGTGTATAGATTCTCAAGCCATCAATAAGATCACGATCAAGTACAGATTCTCATTTCCTAGAATAGATGACATAATGGACTGTTTGAGTGGAGCCAAGTACTTCATGAAGATTGACCTAAAGAATGGGTATCACCAGATTCATATCAGAGAAGGAGATGAGTGTAAGATAGCCTTCAAAACCAAAGAAGGTTTGTATGAGTGGTTAGTCATGCTATTTGGGCTAACCAATGCACTAAGCACATTCATGTAGTTCATGAATGAGGTATTCAAAGAATTTTTGGGAAGTTTTTTTATTGTTTATTTGGATGATATTTTGATTTTTAGTAAGACTTGGGATGACCATCTGATGCATATTAGAAGAGTTTTAGAGAAGCTAAGAGAAGAGAAGTTGTTGATTAATCTGAAGAAATGTAGTTTTGCAAAGAAAGAGTTGGTATACCTGGGATTTGTTGTCTCAGAGGAAGGTCTTAAGATGGACCCAGAGAAGGTGAGGGCTATCATTGAATGTCCTACACCAAGGAGTGCTTCCGAAGTAAGATCTTTTCATGGTTTGGCAAGTTTTTACATAAAGTTTATCAAAAATTTAGTAGCATTTGTGCACCCCTAACTAAGACAATGAGAGGGAATAGAAAATAGTTTAGATGGACTAAAGGAGTGGACAAAATATTTGATACATTGAAGCAGAAAGTCATAGAGCAAACTATTTTGGCACTTCTAGATTTCAATAAGGTATTTCAGGTAGATTGTGATGCTAGTGGTAGTGTTATAGGAGTTGTTTTGAGTCAAGAAGGTAAGCCCATTGCCTATTTTAGTGAGAAGATTAATGATGCCAAGAAAAAGAATTATGTTTATGATCAGAAATTTTATGCAATAGTTCAGGCTTTAAAGAAATGGAGACATTATTTGTTGCCAAAAGAGTTTGTTTTATATACTGATCATTAGGCTTTACAGTATCTTAATAGTCAAGGAAAGTTGAATCAAAGGCACTTAAAATGGGTTAAGTTTTTGCAGAGTTATACTTTTTGTTTTGAAGCATAGGAGTGGGAAGTCCAACAGAGTTGCAGATGCCTTGAGTAGAAGGCAAAATTTGTTGATAGAAATGAAGATAGAGGTTGTTGGGTTTGATAAGCTCAAAAGTTTTTATCCTGAAGATCCAGATTTTGTAGAGGCTTGGAAAGCTAGTTTGGAACCTATTACCTTGGATAGGAAAAAATGGTTGGATTTCATAATCCAAGATGGCATGTGGTTTAGAGGAAGCCAGTTGTGCATTCCAAGGAGTTCCATGAGAGAGAACTTAATTAAGGAGAAGCATAGTGGAGGATTATTTGGACACTTTGGTTGAGATAAGACCACTGCTATTGTTGGTGAAAATTATTATTGGCCACAGTTGCAACAAGATGTGAGGAAATTTGTGTAGAGTTGCATAGTGTGTCAGATGGAAAAAGGAACAAGTCAGAATATAGGGATATATCAGCCATTACCTATCCCATAGAAGCCATGGGATGATATCAATATGGATTTTGTTCTTAGTTTACCAAGGACATAGAGAGGACATGATTCCATTTTTGTGGTGGTGGATAGATTCTTGAAGATGGCACATTTTATTCCTTGCAAGAAGACTAATGATGTGGTTCATATTGCATAGTTATTTTTCAAGGAGGTGGTGAGATTACATAGTCTACCAAAGAGCATAGTTTCAAATCAAGATACAAAGTTTGTTGGTTATTTCTAGAGGACATTATGGAAAAAGTTGAAGACAGATTTGAAGTTTAGTTCTACACACCATCCACAAACTAATGGATAGACTGAAGTGGTGAATAGGAGTTTGGGTAACCTGCTACTATTCTTAGTAGGAGATAAGCCCAAGGGATGGGATTTGATCTTACCACAGGTAGAATTTGCTTACAACAATTTTGTCAATAGGAGTACTGGTAAATCACCATTCCAAATTGTATATGGGAATAGTCTAAGAAATGCTCAGAGTTAAGGAATCTGGACAAAGGGGAAAAGATAAGTGCTGAGGCTGAAGACTTTGCAGAACACATGAAGAATTTGCATGAAGAGGTGAAAAAGCACATTAATAAGATGAATATTTAGTACAAGGCTAAGGCAGATCAGAAGAGGAGATATAAGGAATTTTAGGTAGAAGATGAAGTCATGGTTGACCTGCAAAAAGAAAGGTTCCCAATTGGAACATACAATAAGTTGAAAATGAAGAAATTTGGACCATGCAGAATTTTGAAGAAACATGATTCAAGAAATGCCTATGAGGTAGAGCTACCGAATGGGACCAACATTTCCCCTATTTTCAACATTGCCGATTTATCAAAATATCATGAAGGTGGAACAGAGGATGGACCAACAGAAGAACAGTGGAGTATTCCAGTATCTACTTCAATAGAGGAGATAGAAGAGATCTTGGATAGCCATGTGGGAAGAAGTACTCAAAATAGACAATATGAAGAATATCTAGTGAAATGGAAAGGAAGGTCTGTTGAAGATTCTTCTTAGTTGTCTAAGGTAGAGGTTGACCATTGGGGTTTTCCTCACACAAACACATGAGACATGACAGGGTCACTTCTCGAATTACCCTGGGTGTCTGATGCAAGAGCATCCAGTGGTGTAAGGGCAATCTTGCATCGCCTAAAAAAAGATATGTTTCAAAATTGTTGATGTTCTTTCCATTTCTTTTCAAAATTTATGGTTTTGATTCTATAATCACTTAAATAATGATGTAAAACTTTGAATTTTTCCAAACTGCTAAAAATAGCAACCTGCTATTTTAAGAAAGTTTACATTTGGGCATGGATTGAAGTGAAAATTGATAGGAAGTTTCATAAATAAAAAATAAGACCTTTGACAAAGGAATCTTGCAAAGATTATTTGTGAGATGAAAGATATTAAAGTTTTTGTTTCCCAAAAAATGTCTGAAAATTATTGAAACTCAATTTTGAGACACTAAACAGTCCTGTACGGGCCCGAAAATGGCTAGAACTAGTAAAGCAAGTTCTTAGCACATAGGGTACTCCATGATCTTTCTAATGCATAAATGGTTCATTGATCAGACACCTGGATCAAAAGTTATGGCTCCCAGAAGTTGACCTATTTTTGGAGGGAGATGCAAATTTCAAAATTAGGTTGTTGGCTACTAAAAAGGCTATTAATAACTAGTTTGGGGAACCCTAGGCAGTAGTAGAGTTAAGGGAGAAAGTGTAGAGTCAAGAATAGGTGGGAAAATAGAAACCCTAGCTGATTTGGGGTTACAAAAGGTAGATGATTCCAGGGTCTTGTGAGAGGAAGCTGTAGTGTGTTGTAGCCTGTAGAGGATTGATTCCTCTTATTGTAATTGAGCTTCTGTAATGTAATAAGTTGTCCAAATCAATAAAGAAATATTCTATTTTCTATGTGCCATTTATATTATTGTGTGTTTTATGATTTACCCCCTTCATCACTTCATGTTGCACCACTTCTAAAACATCTGGATCATCTAACTCATATTCACTTGATCTTGAAGATCTTTCCTTACATTCATCAACTTTAACATTTGCTACCAAAAACTTTGAAATATTTCACAATAGGAACTCTACCATGCCACAATTCATAAGGAGTCTTTAAACTGTTACATTTTACTTGAACTTTGTTTAGGATATATACAACGGTGTGAATTTCCTCTCTCCAGTATGCTTCTGGAAGTTGAGCTTCCTTCATCATGGTTCTAGTAGCATCTTGAACTTTTCTATTTTTCCTTTTAATAGCTCCATTTTGTTGTGGAGTTCTAGGTGCAGATAGCTATCTCTTTGTTCCATATTCTTCACAAAAGAAATTGAATTTATTTGATGTGAACTCTCCTCCATTGTTAGACCTTAAGCATTAGATCCTCAGTTGTATATTCCCAATCATTGCCTTGAAAGCTCGTCTAGTTCATAATCATTCAACTCTAAGTTCATCTGTAGATTTTCAAACCATTTCCAAAGTAAACTACTATGTACTAAAAACAATCCTAAACTTCTTTTACTCATTATTCTCAAGTCAAGTATCAAGATTAGGCAAACTTATGGATGTAGATGTAATCACTGATTAGTAACCATATGCTAGAACTATAGAACATTATCTTCAATGGTGGACCCAAGCAGACTAGAATACCAGTGCCCTGTCACTTGATTTTATTGGTTAGATACTTAGCTAAAATTCATGACTTGTCATCTTGTCCCTTAAGTACATACTTGACCAATTCATCTGTCACGTCATAACTCCTAATGCAGACCATATGAGACTCTAGAATTCATATCCAACAATCATCATTGACATCTTAACATATCTTTAGAAACACACATCAAAATACTCAATAGTGGTAGAATGTGGACAAAAATACTTAGATGCTTTACACTGTTTCAAGCTTAACCTTGAACCACATATAATTGTCTTCAATTGTGGAGGCATACTGATCCAATCTCTATTACTTACTTTATATACTGCTCATACTTTAGTCATTTTAGTCCTATGAACCAGAACCTTTCCAAGCAAACTACCATAACATATATCTGTGTGCCGGATCTCAGCACTAATTATTTGGCTGGGGGATTTAGAGTCTTCAATATGACTCCCCCTAAGCCAAAGTTCCCAGTTTACTTCCTGGAGGAAGTATCTACTCCAAAATCTAGTGCAAACCCATCTTTGACTTCATTTACTTCTTTCTTGACCCAGACCTTGTTTGTCTCCTTCTTGACTTCTTCTAGATCAACCTTTTCCACTGATTTCTTCAATTCTTCTTGATTAGCCTTCTTCATGTTCTTACTTCTGCAAAATCTTGCAATATGTCGAGTCTTGTTGCAATTAAAGCATAGTATTTTTCTAACCATTGTTCCTTTCATTCATCCTTGACCTACATAGGTTAGCTTTATGCCCAGATTTATTGCATATATAATAGCAACCACTAAAGGATTCAATTGTCCTATTCTTGCCATAGTCGTTTCTCACTTGACTTCTACACTCATTTTCCCTATGTCCCATTCTAGCATTTGTTGCACCTAATAGGATTTTGACTCACTTTACTTCTACATACAATAGCTTTATGACCAATTTTATTGCAAGTAAAACATCTTCCTTTGAATGATTGTTCATTTCTCACATTCTTGAAACTTTTCTTGATCTGATTTCTACATTCACTTGTTCTATGACAATTGAAACACTAACTAGAAGAAGATGAAACCTTTTGATTTATTCTATTCCTACATTGAGTAGCCTTATGATTGAAATTATTACATGAATTACGATAACCATGAAAAGATGGGTACCTTTGAGTATTTGGTTGTCTGGCCGGAGGTCTCCTAGGTCTTTTTCTTTGATTTCTAAACTGGTACCCATTGTTTTGTCTTGAGTTAGTGCTTATTTGACTAGAGTTTGAACTTTCTCCTTTCTCAAATCCCAAACCTTCCTTGTCATTGTCTCTCTTCTGGCTAGTAATCATTTCATCAATTGTGTAGTGCTTATCTTGAATTTTTCTTCAAATCTTTTGGCCTTTTCCAAGTTTTTTTTAGATTTTCAATTTCTTCTTCAAGTTTTGCACAATCTTCTGATCCGTTCTTCACAATGAAATTCAAATCATGTTCTTCTCTTGTTCTTTCTATAACTTTTGCTTCCAAATCATTCAAGGCTTCATTTGTTGATAACAATTGATCACTATCTTGTTTGTATTTGTCTTTGAATTTCCTGACTTGTTCTTTTAGCTTCAAGATGCATTCATCAGCTTGTTGCAAGTTTTCTTTTAGATCCCTTACTTCTTCTTTAGAATTTTCAAGATCCATAAGAACTACTTCTAGTTGGTTGTAGCTTCCATAATTTCCATATCTTCTTGCTGTAATGGTCATACTATCCCAAATCTTCCTTAAGTTGTTAAACTTTTTCCAGGGAACCTCGCTCTGATACCAATTGTTGATTGTTAGGAAGACTGAGAGGGGGGTGAATAAGTGTTCTATAAACCTTTTCTTACACTTTTGCATTTAGCCCTTTCAAAGGATTAATCAAATAGAAGCATAATATACAAATGAACAACATCCATAAAAGCATGACACATAACACTGAGATTTGATGTGGAAAACCTGAAAAGGGAAAAACCAAAGAGAGGATTAGCTCTCAAATATATATTGCAATCTTTACAAAAATAATGTTCAGGCTTGGTCATTCCATGGGCCTAGAACATGTTGGCTCACTGCCATGAAGTACATCTAGATTTAGCAAGCTCACTTCCTCAACCCTAAACCTAGCAAGATTACAATAAGTGTTTTTAAACCCTGCTGGTGGCTCACTTCCTTCATGATGAAAGCTTGCTTCCAATCAAATTGCACATGAAAACTGAATGCTGCTTAAGCATCTACCACTATGCTAGGTGCATTCATTTAATAGTTGAATTTTGAATCCCAACTCTTCATACTCACTGATTTTTGTCACTGCTCTATTATTTGCATATTCACATCACACCCACTCATTCTCTATTTTGTTCTACCTCTACTCTTCTCTACCTCTTCTCTTCTCTACCTTTTTGACCTTTCTTCTTATCTTCCTTTCTTTGCTCAAGGACCATTTTTCCATGACTCAACTACAAGTATTTATACACTTCATCAACCTTGAAATGATCATCAAGGTTGGCATCACAAACATCAACCATTGGAACAATCTCCAAGGTTAGCATTACAAACATTTACAAAATAGGTCCTAACCTATTACAACATTATGCAAAGGAAATGAAATGTAGATCATGCCATGCCTTAGCTAGGACTCAAGCATGATCTTCCCTGCCACAACATAGTTCTACAATCTTCCAAAGATCTCCGCAATCACTGGGATTAACCAGGTCAGCCAAAATTAGTTACACGTTACACTATCTAGGAACAATCTTCAAAAACGATCTCAAATCCTTAATGTGGACCAATATCAAGATAGGAACATGATTAGGAGACATCTACAAACATGTTATAATCATCAGGAGCAACCACACAACCTTTAACCACTTTATCCATAGGAATCTTCTCACCGGAACACATGAGCTTCACTGTCTTCAACTATCATAAAAGAAAGATAGCTTGTAGACCACCAAACCATGAACCATTGTAACTGTAGGCACTTATCATCATCCCAGACTTCCTTCTACAACTGTAGAGCAAAATACTTTATTGCAAAGGAATGTAAAGTAGAATACTTTCTTCTTGTCCCAACTAAACTTACAGAAGAAGTAGGTTTCACTCTGGTGAACACAACTCACTTAGATCTTCATGTAGAGGGCTCAAACCTAGAATGTAGCATCCTTAGTCATACCTCTAACTTACTTCCAATCTATAGACCATGATCTTGAAGTAGAAATAAAGAGCAGTTTACCAAACTATTCTTCAGTATACAACTCACTATCTATACTGCACTTCTCTGTAACTCACTTGTTCCTACTAGAGAGGCTAATTTTCTCAATATCCTCAACATACAAGTCTTCTAAACAAGTAATAGAATAAGATATAGTTGACACCAATGACAACAAGGATATGTTGACATCAATGACAACACCTATTAGGCACATACTTGCAACAATATGGACATTATGGATTCACTGTTCTACCTTTTGGATTAACGAATGCACCATCGATGTTTATGAATCTTATGAACAGTGTGTTTAGAGACTACCTAGACAAGTTTGTCTTAGTATTTCTTGATGACATTTTGATCTATTCTAAGAATGAGGAACAGCATATGCAGCATCTAAGAATTGTTCTTCAGAGGTTAAGAGAGCATAATTTATATGGAAATCTCTCTGAGTGTAGTTTCTTTCAGAAAGAAGTACAATATTTGGGTCACATAATTTTAGCTAAGGGAATAGCTATGGAACCAACTAAGATTAAGGCTATTTTAGAATCACCAGAACCAAGAAATGTACATGAGGTTTGAAGTTTCATGGGCCTTGCTGGTTATTACAGGAAGTTTTTGAAAGACTTCTCTAAAATTGCTTATCCTATAACTTCCTTGCAAAGAAAGGGAAAGAAATTTGAATGCTTAGAAAAGTGCTAAGAGGCCTTTGACCTACTAAAGGAAAAACTAACTTTAGCCCCAATATTGAAAGTACCTAACCCAAAAGGTCAATTTGTAGTAATTATTGATGCCTCAAGGGAAGGCTTAGGTGGTGTACTAGTCTAGGATGGATAGGTCATCATGTATGAATCATGCAAACTAAAAAACTATGAACAAAATTATGCCCCACATTATTTAGAACTAGCAGCAGTCATTCATGCACTTCAAGTGTGGAGACACTACCTACTTGGGAAACCATTTGAGTTGAAAACTGATCACCAAGGACTCAAATATCCATTCACTCAACCCCATCTCAATGCTCATCAAAGAAGATGGTTGGAATTCATCTTGAATTATGATTTTGAGATCAAATATATTTAGGGAAAAGAAAATCAAGTGGCATATGCTTTAAGTAGGAGAAGGCACATCTCCTCCATGATCTCCATACATTCTAATTTTAGAAATCAAGTACTACAAAAATCTAAGGGAGATGAGTTTTACGAGTAGGTAAAATAGGCCCTTGAGGAAAATCCACAAAATTTGAAATATGAGGGATTCAACCTTGAAGTAGAGGGGTTATTAAGGTTTAAAGGAAGGATGTATGTACCTAACTCGGTAGAGTTAAGGAATATGGTATGGAAAGAGGTTCATTCTACACCATATTCTAGGCATCCTGGAGTAACCAAGTTACTCACTAATGTGAAACCTTTATATTTTTGGAAAGGAATGAGGAGGAATGCTGCAAATTTTGTAGCTACTTATATTGAATGCTAGAGGGTGAAGGCAGAATACCAACACCCAGTAGGATTATTATACCCTCATCAAATTCTTGAGTGGAAATGGCAAGTTATAAGCATGGACTTTGTGTAAGGTCTTCCTATGTCAAGGAATGGACATAATTCTATCTTGGTTGTGGTGGATAGACTCACCAAATCTGCTCATTTTATACCTGGGAACGTGACAGATGGGGCACCCATCATTGTTCAAAAATTTGTTCAAGAGATTTTTAGACTGCATGGCATTCCTAAGAAAATTATCTTAGATAGGGATGCATGAATGACATCAAGGTTTTGGCAAACCTTGTTCTCTTCACATGGTACTTAGTTAAACATAAGCTCTACTTATCATCTTGAAACAGATGGAAAAATTGAAAGGGTGAACCAAGTGTTGGAGGACTTGTTGAGGATGTATTGCATGGATCAACAATACAAGTGGGAGGATTATCTTACTCTAGCGGAATTTGCCTACAATAACTCTTATCACTTAACTATTAAGATGGCACCATTTGAGGCATTATATGGATGAAAGTGTCGAACCCCTATAAGCTAGGATAAGCTAGAAGACAGGGTTAGCCTTGGTCCAGAAATACTATTAGAGATGGAAGAACAAGTCCACTTGATTAAAAGAAGGCTAGTAGAAGCCAGTGATAGGAAAAAGAGTTATGTAGATGCAAAGCGTATTGAAAGGAATTTCACTATGGGAGATAAAGTTCTCCTAAGGGTAAAACCTCAAAAAAGTTCCATTAAATTTAGAGAGATGTATAAACTAGCACCAAGATACATGGACCCTTTGGAAGTTCTTGAGGAAGTCAACCCAATGGCATACAGAATTGTGCTACCACCAGCCCTGGCCATGATACATAATGTATTTCATGTTTCATATTTCAAAAGGTTTAATTCTATTGATAATCAAATTCTTATGCTTGATTGGAATACTCTACAAGTGAATGACCCATGAGTGGTAGTGATCAAGCCCATCGAGGTGCTTGAAATGCGTAACCTACGCTTTTGATAAGGAAATAACACAGTGCAAGGTCTAGTGGGACCAATATGCAGAGGAAAATGCCACTTGGGAAAATTATGATGATTTTCATGCTAGATTTCTTCATCTTTTCTGGAACATTTTTTTATTATGTTGATGAAACATTTTCTTTTAAATTGAATTTAAGAGAGTAAATCATTAGGGACGATGATTCATATGGGGGGAGATATATTACATCCCCAATCTTTGATTAACTTAATCTTATGTTTACATGGTAATCAAGAGGATTAATTAGAAGTTGGATTATTATGTTTGTGGAAAATGCCAGATTAATCATTACTTCTAATTAATGTTTGGTTAGTTAAGAGACTATAGATTTAAATGATTATTTAATTATTATGATTTATTGATTATATATGATGCACTGATCATGATTTTCTGGTGTGAGTTGGATTAGGAAAGTGATCATCTTTTGGAGATAGAAGGAGAGTATCATCTAGAGGAAGGAATAGATGTTGGGAAATTGGGATTGATAGCCATCTGAGTGTCAGATATTTTGTCCTTTCAAACCATGTAAGTTGGCATAAGCTATGCTTTGTCTTGGCCAGTTGTTCTCCTTTTGTAATGATTTGTCGAATTAGTCAATTTGACAATGTTGCAGACTTGACTAATGACATTTTAGAATGTCAAATCAAGTTGAGGGTTAGTTTTGTTTTTCTCAGAGCATAATTTTATCTCTCTCAAATGATTTTCAAACTAGAATTAAAATGCATTTCTTTAGTGATTCGTAAGGTTTCAGATCCTTAATGATGAAGGGAGAGTGGAGCTCAATCCTCAAATCACTTGATGAATCTATCTCTTTAGAAGAGGTGATGTCAGTTAATTATGACTTTATCCACAATAGTATTCACTATCATATAGTGGGTGATTGTAATAATATTATGACATAAATATATAGATTTGATAAACAATATCTTGCAATGTCATTATGTTCATTATTATTGTTTTGATTAAGTGACTAGTTAGTCATATCAGAGCTTCAAGCTCACCATTATCTTGCAAGTGGCAACCTCATGCGAGCCATGTTGGAAGTAGTTGGTTGAGTGGGAGAAACCACTCCCACCACCTTTCTAAGGGTGGTAGTTGCTCCCTTAGATATAGGCATGCAAGAATGTTGGAAAGAGGGAAATCTTTTAGTCTTGTAAAGACTCAGTTGGGATTTCAGTGTTCAGTTTTTACTAGTTTTTGGAAAAAGATTTTTATTTGGTTTTTTGGGTTGAGCTCTAGTTCTATGGAAGTGGGAGAACTTTCAGAGCTGAAAGGTTGAAGATGAAATGGGAGCACTTTCGCATTTGAATGGATGTGCTTAGGTAGAGTTTTGAATAGTTATTCCTACATACATTATGAAGTATGAGCTTCTTTTATAATGAAAACATTAGTATGCATTTTGTATGGATACCATGTTTAAAATGGTGTCTTTGTGGTATTGTTTACCTCTACAATAATATTTGACAATGGCTTGAGGCCTTATGGCCAAACCTGTAAAACTATGAGATATTTCTTGTTTAGAGACTAAAGGCCATGTGGCCACTTCGTATTGTATTTCATACTTCTGTATCCATGCTCAAAACCATATGGTCAGGTTTTGTTATTGTACATTCTTTGCTATATCTATGCTCAAGACCATACGGTCTAACTACATTATTCTACATTCTTTACTGTGTGTTATGCTTGTGGCCTCATGGCTGAGCTATATGGTAATACACCCATTCTAATGTCCAAGCTCGAGGCCTATGGCCGAGCTATGTGGTTTGTATTCTTTTATGTGTAAGCTCAAGGCCTACGGCTTAGCTATGTGATTTGTATTCTTTTCTATGTAAGCTCGAGGCCTACGGTTGAGCTACTATTTTTATATATTAATCTTTATAGAGGCTTTGCTTAAGGCCTTATGGCCAAATGGTTACTCATTGCAATCTTTATCTATGTTTGGGCTTGAGGCCATGGAAGTCAAGCTCTAATAGTCTGTATTTTACACCATGCTTATGGTCATGACCATGTAGGCCAAATTCTATACAATGTTTACTATGTCATGTATGTAGCTCTAGGCCACAAAGGTTGAGTCTTATACAATGGAAACCCATTCAGTAACTATGGTTCGAGGTCATCTTGGTTGAGCCCATGTTTTAACTACAACACATATATGTTGTGTAGCAATGTGACTTAGTTATTAACAATACCAAGATGCATGTATGGAGTCAAATAGAGGTTCTCATGGCCTCAATAGAGCCAAACAATGATGTCTAGCATTCATTAATGGTTATGGCCTATTTAAAAATAATACATCCACTTCGACTGTAGTAATTGGATTATACAGCCTTAATTTGACTATGCTTATAGCACTCAAGTATATGTTAAATTAACTTGCATGTAACCTAATGAGGAAGTTGATAATGGGTATAATGTTTACCATCTAAGGCTCCTAAGGTTAATTAGAGCCATTAATCATTAAGAAAACATTCTTCTATGCTAAGACAAGTATGTCTAGATTAGCAGGAAAAGCATGATGATATCCTATATGAAAGATTTAATTGAAATTGTGAACCATGGGAAAACCTAAGATGGTGAATATGGTTAGATCCTTGATTAAGAAAAAGTGGAATAAGGTGACAAGAACTTATGAGATCCTCATCATGAAAGTAACCCTTTTGATTGAAACAAAATCAAGTCAGGAGCTGATTATCCAAATATGGACTACAAATCAAATAGATCCCACTTATATTTGACCTAGAGTGAAAGGTCAAACTTAACTTACTATAGGACATGACAGCTTGTAAGTCAAGTCAAGGTGGTGGACAAACGACAATGTTCATAATGTAATGTCTATGTATACAAAACTTTGGCCAAAGTAATGCATCCATCCATGCATTTATTGTTTGTCCACAGTGCTCTAGATAGCATAATGGTCTCTAGTAGCACCATGCATAGTTAGAGGGAATCTATAGTTGCATGGCCATGAGACATTATAGACACAACACCAAATACTCAGATGGCTGACCTATCGATTCCTAATATCTATCCTTTCCGTGAAGGTTTGGGCCACTTCTAGGTACGAAGGTGTGTAGTGGACCACTTGTCTGTGGTTGGTGGAAAAGCACCTGGATGATACTCTCCTTCCCAAGCATGAGATAAATAGAGACTTATGAAGATGGATGTCAATTGTTCCGGATACAATGTTTTCTATTTCATGACTTGATGTCATTTGTGATGTATAATCATGATATGTATAAATTTTTTTATGATGCCATTGGCATGACTTGTTCATGAAAAGTGATTGGATATTCACTAAAGATTTGTAAATGATTAATATATTGTAAGCCTTGTTATATTTTGATTCGAATAACATGCTTAATTGATGAAAAGATAATGATTCTTTTGGTTAAGACTTTATTTGCACAAACAAATGGTTAACTAATCTATATATTATGATTAATGTTTATGTTAACTTTTAGGCATTATGGAAAGTGATGTTACATAATTAGATTAGAAAGTTGACAATTAGTCCTCTTTTTCTTAGTTTCAAATAATTGGCAAGTTTCATGGCCACACGGATATGGATGAAATTACCAAAAATGGCAATTTTAGAAAGTTGCTAAAAACTACCAAAAAAGGTCATTTTCATTTTTGTATATGTTTGATTTTTATTTTTAGTTGTAGTAGAATGGAATGGAATGAGGAGGAGAATTCAAAAAATATTTCTGAGTTTTTGAATATTTTTGCAAAACAATAGTGTTAAATATTATGTTGTGAAGTAATGACATGTATAAAACTACTATAGATGCTAATAGAATACATTGAGTTTTCACTGAAGACGAGTTAGAGTTTTCACTAAAGATGAGTTAGTGATGGTTTCTCTAAGAAGAGAGAGGTTTCCCATAGGAACTTACAAGTTGAAATACAAGAAAATTTGTCCTTGTAGGATTACAAAAAAAATCAATAATAATGCTTATGAGGTAGATTTACCAAAGCAATTGGACATTTCTCATGTGTTTAATGTTTCTAATTTATTTTCTTTTCATTGTGAGGATCATGATAAAGAATGTGTGGTCGAAGTAGATTGGCAATAGCAGGTTTGAAACAAGAAAAAGGAAAGGATTGCACAGATTTTGGACAAGCAAACCATTTACACATGACAAGGTCAATAAAACATGTTTCTGGTATAATGGGAAGGGCTAACACAAATAGATAATACATTGATTCCAGAGTGGGAAGTGAAGAATCTAAATGTGGACAAGTGAAACAATTTCTAGGAAAACAATTTGCAAGAGTTGCATTCTTTTCAACTAGAGGAGAATGATGTAGAAACTTTTGGAGGTCATAAATTTTGACTAGGCACTCCATTTGAAATGAAATTTGGTGGGTAGATGCATATTGAGGAGTTGGTTGAAAATCCATTTGAACTAGAAATTTTGTTAGGTCATCATTTTGACACTTTTTTGGGAGCTTCTTCAATCATTAAGGGCCTCAAAACAAGGTCTTAATGATTTTTTGAGATTTTTCCAAGTTGTTTTTTCAATTAGTTTTCAAACTTTACATGCAATCAAATTAGAAAGTTGACAATTAGTCCTCTTTTAGTTAGTTTCAAATAATTGGTAATATTCATGGCCACACTGATATGGATGTGAAATTACCAAAAATAGCAATTTTAGAAAGTTGCTAAAAACTGCCAAAAAAGGTAATTTATATTGTTGTATATGTTTGATTTATATTTTTAACTGTAGTAGAATGGAATGGTATGAAGAGGAGAATTCAAAAATATTTTTGAGTTTCTGAATATTTTTGCAATAATAATAGTGTTGACTACTATGCTATGAATTAATGACAATTATAATACTATAGTAGATGCTGGTAGAAGACATTAAGTATTCACTGAAGGTGACTTAGGTATAGTTTATCTGAGAAGAGGGAGGTTTCCAATGAGAGCTTACAAGTTGAAATTCAAGAAAATTGGTTGTAGGATTACAAAAAAATCAATGACAATGCTTATGAGGTAGATTTACAAGAGTAGTTAGACATTTCTTTTGTGTTTAATGTTTCTAATCTATATGTATTTCATGGTGAGGTTCATGATGAAGAAGGTGATGCTAAAGTAGATTGGCAAAAATAGGTTCCAACCAAGAAAATTGAAAAGATTGCACAAATTTTGGACAAGCAAACCATATACACATGACAGAGTCAATACAACAAGTTTCTTGTATAGTAGGAAGGGCTAACACAAGCAGATAATACATGGGTTCTAGAGTGGTAAGTGAAGAAGATAGATTTGGACAAGTGTCACAAGTTCTAGGAAAACAACTTGCAGGAGGTACGTTCTTTTAAACAAGAGGAGAATGATGCAAAAATTTTCAGAGGTCATAACTTTTGACCCGGGACTCTGTTTGAGCTAAAATTTGATGGGCAAATGCATCTTGAGGAGCTGGTTGAAAATCCCACTGAACTAGCAAGTTTGTTAGGTCACCATTTTAACACTTTTTTGAGACATTTTTCAATCATCTAGGGCCTCAAAATGAGGTCTTAATTATTTTTCAAGAATTTTCCAAGTTGTTGTTTTTAATGAGTTTTTGAACTTTACATGCAATTAGATTATAATGGTGACAATTAGTCCTTATTTACTTAATTTCAAATAATTGGCAAGTTTCATGGCCACACAGATATGGATGTGAAATTACCAAAAATGAAAATTTTAGAAAGTTGATAAAACTACCAAAAAAGTAATTTTTATTTTTGTATATTTTTTATTTTTATGTTTAGTGGTAGTAGAATGGAATGGAATGAGGAGTATTCAAAAATATTTCTAAGTTTCTAAATCTTTTTACAATAAGAATAGTGTTGAATATTATGTTGTGAAGTAATGATAGGTATAAAACTACAACAGATGTTGGTAGAAGACATCAAGTATTCACTAAAGGTGACTTAGTGATGGTTTATCTGAGAAGAGAGAGGTTTTCCATAGGAACTTACAATAAGTTGAAATACAAGAAAATTGGTCCTTTTAGGATTACAAAAAAATCAATGACAATGCTTATGAGGTAGATTTACTAGAGCAGTTAGACATTTCTCCTATGTTTAATGTTTTTGATTTATATGATTCTCATGGTGAGGATCATGATAAAGAAGGTGAACCCGAAGGAGATTGGCAACAACAGGTTACAAGCAAGAAAAATGAAGAGATTTTGTAGTACCCCTCCATTTCCACCTTAGATGTACAGGTGAACTGATCAAGGTGCATGAAGATGAAGGTAAAATAATAGGAATGATTAAGGTAAGGTAAACGATTGATGTCGTACAATATAGATAGATGTTTCATCCATGTGTGGTTTCATATGATAGTTAATATGTTTTATTGATAATCTCTATTGTGACACTGATAACACAGGCTTTGACATTGTTTTACATTCCAATGATTAAGATGTTGATCTTACTACAATTGTTATATGTTAGAATGGATCTCATGGACTGATTCTATTAGATTTATTTGTTATGATGGTACTTCTGAGACTTATTCAATTTCATGTACCTACATGTTCAGTGTATGGTTCTGTTCAAACAATGAGGTAGATTGGATTTGGTTATGATTATGTGTTATTTGATTTAGATTGATATGATGTGGAAAGGATGATGTCGCATCACTCACTTGCGAGTGCCCTACGATATTGTGATTCCCTTTTCACCTAGTGTCAGCTTTTGTGCATCTATACATGCTTGACTGTGTCATTTGTTGCAGGATGCAGGTACCTGGCATCGACTCCACCTGAATTAACAGGTCTGAGCATGCCCTGAACCCAATGGATAAGCTATTTCGGAGATAACTTAAGGTCCCACACCCCAAGTCATCATCCTCGATGAGGATGCGTGTTATGTTCAATTCAACCTGTCAGTTTTGTCATGGTTAGGCAGTGTTGGTTGAAGCCTTGCTTTTCAAGCCGGGTTAGTGGTCAGGTAATTGATTGACATTTGACTTCATTTAATTAAGTTGTTGGTCAAGTGTGTTTTGGCTCTGGCTAATAATCAAGTTTGATTTCACATTCGAGATCTTTCTTGTTCAGTGGGTTAATTATGTATGCCTAAATTTCGTTGTGGCAAAATAGAATTATTATAGTATATAGTATACTATTATTTAACCCCCTATAATATTTAGCATGATATTATTATTATTATTATTATTATTTAGATTTAATAAGTTATTTGCCAACCAATAAATATAATAGATTATTGTTAATGTGTATGAAATGTTAAATTAATAATAATTAAGATTATGGTTTGTGTTAATGTGAGGTAAATGAATTACCTGTTTGCGTGAATAAATTTAGAAGTGAGTAATTGGTAATTATTTTATAACTATGGACTTAATAAATTTAATTTTAGCGTGATTAGTTGGAGTTGGTTGTTTTTTTTCCTGTACCTTGTCTCCTCCTGAAACATTTTTTTGGGTGGAGGGGTATAAAGATTGGATTCGATTTCTCTTTTGGGGGAGAAAGGCGGTAGCTGTAAGTGTAGGATCTGGAAGCAACATTAATCTATCAGCTAGACAAACAATTGGAATGCAAGTTCCATTATCTTCTACACTTAATCTCCCATCTCTTGAAACACATGTTGTGAATAGGATCTAATTCAAGTTTATTTCATGTTGATAATTTATTGTTGAGAGTTTCTAAAACCATTTGAATTTTATATCATATGCACCTGTGATCTTCCCAGTCATAGAGGAATTAGGGTTTTGTTTGGATGAAGAAATCTCAAGTGGTGTCCTCGAATCATTTCAAATCTTTTAAAATGGCACAGGCTAGGAGAACCCTAGCAAGGCTAATGAAATTACTCTCATTCTACCAAATACATTTGCTTGGAAGATTTATGGTCTTTTTTCTTAACCATTTCATTGAGCATATGTCTACTGTCATTGTGTTCTAAGTGAATATCTTCTATGGCGTCTAATTCTATATTCATTTCACCAAAGACATTACCTTTCATCATGTGCCTAGATCCCAGGCTAGGCTATTAGCCCTTTGAAGCTTATGCTAGTGGCATGGGCGAAATATTGGAACAGAACATTAATTCTTTTAAATATCAAGGGACAAACTTTAAAGCAATTACTATTGTAAGTTTAAGCTGCTTGATTGCACACTGCCTAATTCAATTTAGACCCTTTCATTACAAGCAAATGCTTGTCAATCTTCCATTCCTTTTACCAGTGACTTAGGAGAAATTGTGCGCTTTAAGTGAATGTCTCATTGCATGAACCCAACATAGGATGACAGTTTTAGTTTTGGCAATTATCTATTAAAATTTCTTACAAGCACACCCTTGTTGTTCAGTGGGCCTCAGTGAATCTGAGTTCGTTGGGGCAAAATCTTACAACCAGACACATCGCTGCCCGTTCTAAAACTCCCTTTCTGTCACACATAGGGAGGATACTTGCAAAGTTACACAACATTTTTAGAATCCAAATAAATGGATATGACAGTGTTGCTGTAAATACTCTTAAACCTATATTCTATGTGATGTTTTAATCACCAAGAAATTTCAATGAGATAACTATCACAGATTCAACCGGTTTCTCAATGATAAAGTTTAGGGTGTCCGCTGGATGGCCAGTGCGGCCAAGAAGGTCATCCATATTTCACATAACGAGCGCCTGTAGGTGTAATGCAATATAGGTTACAAATGTGATTAAAATATGTACATCTCTCACCCTCTGACCTCCCAAGATGCGCGCCATTTGATCGGCCAATCATATTTGCTTGAAAGTTTGTAAATCCTTTCAAACAAATCTGTCTTATGCGTATTCTGCTATCATTGCAACCTATGAGATGATATCTCTTTGGGTGTCTTTCCAAACAAATCAAATGCCTTGTTGTGCCTTCTCATCTTGTATTCATGTCTACCAGAGTATGTAATGTGCAAACTGTATAGCCTGGGTTATATCATACATTTTCATCCCTATATGGTAAATAATATACTATCCCACCGCTGCCAGCTTTGCAGATAATAGGATACAGTTCTAGGGTTCCAAAATCAATGAAGGTAGTTGGTTAAATATGAAGTTCATCTTATGAAATCAAAATAGCACCTATGACCTTAATAGTTAAGATAGGTAATTCACATGATTCTCAATTGCATTGGAATCATAAATTTACCAAGTCCCATCAGGCTAAGCCTAAATAGATGATTCATAAAATCACAAAGTTCTGTATATAATTCCTAATCACCACCACTTAGATCATGTAGAACCTGTGTTGTATAATCATTTTACCAATCTGCTGTAAAATTGACAAGTTGCTCACACCCGTAGATTTTTATCTGATATTTGTTTTAGTTGCAATTACATATCAGGCCTCGACGTTTCTAGTTGTAGTAGGTTTGCATATAAATGAAGGACTATAAGTTGTTTTAACAATTTTAGTTGAGAACTGATCATACAACTTTTCTTATAATTTGCTAGTTTGATGGACAATGACATGTCAACATAAAAAGATTGAATATACTATGGCATGCTCAAAGAAAAGGCCCAATAGCTAAACTATTAAGCTATGCAATTAAAAATTAGCATTGTAAGCTGTAACTAGATTTAGCTTCTGTGGTCAGTATACATTTTGGGAGTGGAGCAGGCAAACCTTAATAGTAGATGTTTGAGGCATGAATGGCATGGGATGTCTATGGAACATGTTGGAGATAGAGGGGAACTCAAGTGTAGAATATTGTTAGTGGATAGTTTTGTTCTCCTATACCACTAGCACTAAATGGTGTTATGCTTGTTTCTTTATTACTAGCAAAGGCAAAATTTAATCTTTAGCTAGAATGCAAAAGATATCTATCTCTGTAGTTCACTATTTTATGGTAAAATGTGTTATGCCATTATGCTATGATGGATTTCCTTGTCTTTATGCTTGTATCTTTCACTTAGGATAAAATTTAGATGTGAGATCTTGTGAGATAGTTATACCCTAGACCTGGGTTCCTTTTATGATGTTGTAAGTTGGTTAAGAGATTCAATTGGATATTTTCACTCTTGTTAGTCGATTAAGTCATGAATTTGTGCTTATAAGTATATCCTATTTACGTAATTATTTTAGTCAATCAATGAGCTATGTTTATAGAGTATTTGGAATTTAAAATTGTAATTCTTCTTTATTGCAACCAAGAAATATTATAGATAGAGAAATAAAATGAATCTAGGTTTCATATAGTGAATTAGAGATGATATAAATAGTATCTAGAGGTAAGTATATACTCTTAAATATTAATTTAATATTAATGGAAATGGTTTACCAATCTTGATGGAGTCTTTGAATAAATAGAAAACAAGTTTGAAGGTATAGGTTTTAGTATTGAACTTCTTAGGTTTTAGAGATTTAATGATTTTAATCTATGATGTTGCTTCATGGGCATTATGCTAATGTTTTACATCAAGGCTATATGATGCAAAATGGACCCTTTGACTTCTATTATGATTATTGCCTAGTGTACATGATCCTTATTGATCAATAGTTAATTATTGTTTATCTTTGATGGTTTATGCATGCACACAGTTGGTTTCTAGTTTTCTTCCATGATATTGTTGTATCAAATTGGTCATGCATGTGTGTTGTGTAGGGTAGTAGGTGTAGACTCTTTTGATTTATTTAGTTCAATATGAGAGACATTGTTAGATCTTTTACTAACTTTTATAGGAGATGCACTAAGATATTCAATTATTCATGTTTGTAGATTGTGACTAATGAGCCCTCAACCATACCAAGGGGTTGGAATTAATTGGTAATTTAATTGATTTGGTTTATGTGTGTAACATAGTTGGTTATAATCATATGGCAAATCCTATGTAGTTGCCTAGCGATAATATTCTACCTCAAACCATCTACTTACCTGTTCACTATTTATGTATGTAAATGGAATAGAACCTTATCAGATAAATTATTACATAGGAAAACTAGTGAAACCAGGTAATGTTTTACTTGATTTTGGGTTAGCAGTGAACCTATCGTTTGTATGGAATATGAGTTTTAATTGGATTGATAGTGGGCCTTATGTTTTAATGCATTAGTAAGGTGACAATAAGGGTTTATGTGTGTGTGTTAAAGATAAAATGCATATTGTGGAATATCTTACTAACATCTATCAATTGGGCTTTCGATTAAGATAGCCATGTTTATAAATTATGCAATTATTGGTTATTGAATGATGGTTTCTTAAACATAATTATAATGGTTTTGTTAGTAGAAATATGATATATGGGTTTGGATTATAAATGTCGTAATTAGCTTTTAATTTATAAGTAATTGTAATTAATATTATCTATGCATTGTTTAGCTTGACAGTTATATGTAATTGAGGATTGATTAATATAATAGATAGAATTAATATTAATTAACTAGAGCTAGGTTTTATTAAATTTTTGGTGGAGATGTAACTTGAATCCAGTTGCTCCAGTAAGAAGAATTTATGTTGGCAATGAATTGATTAGTTTAAATTGCTTATTGCAAGCAAAAATTTTATGTGAGTTGGTCTAAGTGTAAATTGTCAAGTTTTGGTTCCAGAGGCATAAGGTAATATGATTCGATGGCATGTATTCTATTCATAGGTGTCTTGAAATGAAGATGCTGTAAGAACATGATGTCTTTTGTCTATGTATGTGGGTCTTGGTAAACACTAATGTGAGATGATGTGCATACTGTGTTGTTAATATATTATGATGGGATTAATTCTCCTTCACGTATGTGTTGATATCGAGCTTGTGTTTAGTATTGTAATGGGGAGATCTTAGAAATCGTAATGAGAAACTATTTTGTTCATGGTTGAGATTTGCGAGCAAGATGACCCATACCTTGCTCTAGATATGTGTTGTTATGGTTATTGCGATTGATCAACTAAAAGTTTTAGGCAATGAAGTAAAGGTTAGTCGTTGTAATTATGTTAATAAGCAAGAAGGCAATGTCTTGCATTGTTATGTATACTTATTAGTATGATAGTGATTGTCTTGCTTGGTGGTTAGGGTTTCAAGATGCAGGTAGGGGAGTGGCTTTCAATGAGGGGCCGGCACCCAAAGTGGATGTCAGGATAACCCATTGAAAGTTGTTAACTAAGTGAAAACCTAAAATGAACTGGGGGGAAGGGTAAATTACACATTAACAAGATAATTGGATTTCCTCTCCCATGCCTATAGTGCTTGTTTAGACTAGGGATGGGTAGAGAAGGCCTGGTTGGCAAGATCAACTTCCTTGTCCTCATGAAAGGAATGTTGATTCCGCATGTGTCACCCTATGGGTCCGGCATCTAGTGAGATACTGTCAGGGTAACCATAGATGGGGGCCGGCGTCTAGCTAGAGACTGTCAGGGTAACCCATGTTAGGACCATGCGATGACACTCTTCCTACTACAGCCTAGCATTCCCTAGTTGGTCTCTCTTTATTTGTTATGTGTCTACCTCTGGAAGTGATATTGAGGTGTTTGTGATGTTGTCATGTGTTGTGTTGGAGTCTTGTTCAGTCCTTGTTCAAGTTAGTTAATTGTCTACCTGACTGTTTGATGTTTGGGACCTTATGTTATCTCCTAGCACGGGGGGGTGGACCTTAGGGTTCCACATGGTTGGGCGGATGTGCTCTATCTCCATTGGTTTTCCTTGCTGATGTTCATGTGCGAAGAGGATATAGCTTGTGTATCAGACATCAGATCTTGTACCTGGTTATGGAGACAGTTATTATGCTCATGTATTGGTCTATGTATCAGATGATTCTTTATGTATGTATTCAGACAATGTAATGTTGTATTTATATGTTGAGAGAAATTGCAACTATGTACTAGAACTTGATGAATACTTATATGATGTTATGTAGATGTAAATGTTTATTGATTTAGTGAATTAGGTTTACAATGATTTATTGATGCTAATTCATGATGTGTGTTAGATTATGTTAATTGTTTTGTCAAGTAATGCAACCATGTTAACTTAGAGGACAAGTCATTAGTTTAAATGATGTGTTATTATTACTTTGTTATTTCTATCTTTAAAAAAAAAAAAAAATTATCCTATTGCATTTAGTATAAATGTGTTGTTCTCTAGAGTTTCATGGCGGGGCATTACAGATTTCATAGATTTTGGATAGGCAAACCATATACACACGATAGGGTCAACACAACAAGCTTCTAGTAATGTGGGAAGGGATAACACAAGTACATAATACATGGACTCTAGAGTGGGAAATGAAGAAGTTGGATCTGGATAGGTGGCACAAGTTCTAGGAAAACAACTTCTAGGAGTTGTATTCTTTTCAACAAGAGGAGAATGATGTAGAAACATCCTGAGGCCATAACTTTTGACCGGGGACACTATTTGAGATGAAATTTGTTCGACAGATGCATCTTGAGGAGTTGATTGAAAATTCCACCAAACTAGTAAGTGTGCTAGGTCACCATTTCGACACTTTTTTTGGGACCTTTTTCGATCATCAAAGGCCTCAAATGAGGTCTTAATGATTTTTCAAGATTTTTCCAAGTTGTTTTTTCTAATTAGTTTCTAAACTTTACATGCAATTAGATTAGTAAGTTGACAATTAGTCCTCTTTTAGTTAGTTTCAAATAATTGTCAAGTTTCATGGCAACATGTATATGGATGGGAAATTATCAAAAATGGCAATTTTAGAAAGTTGCTAAAAACTGCCAAAAAAGGTAATTTTTGTTTTTGTATACGTTTGATTTTTATTTTTAGTTGTCATAGAATTGAATGGAATGAGGAAGAGAATTCAAAAATATTTCTAAGTTTCTAAATAATTTTGCAATAATAATAGTGTTTAATATTATGCTGTGAAGTAATGAGAAGTATAAAACTATAATAGATGCTAGTAGAAGACTTCAAGTATTCACTAAAGATGACTTAGTGATGGTTTATCTAAGAAGAAAGAGGTTTCCCACAGGAACAAACAACAAGTTGAAATACAATAAAATTGGTCTTTGTAGGATTACAAAACAAATCAATGACAATGCTTATGAGGTAGATGTATACACCTAAAAATGGCTTGAGTCAAATTAAATAAATATTTTAATATTTATTTTATTCATAATCTTCTATCAATAAATAAATATCCTAATTTATTTATCTGATTCACATTCATCTTAATCTTCCAATAACAAAATAAAAATCAATTTATTTAATTCAATCATCTAAATTCCTTTAGTGTCTCATCTATTTAAATAATCCTAAATTATTTAATTAATCACAAGTTCATCTATTCCAAAGTCCTAAATTCTATAAATCCACATCATCTCATCCATGTCATTCTTCCACATCACTATGTTGCAAACATAATTAAATGTTTTAATATTTAATTAGCTAATTGTCCTCACCCACATGTGTCCTATTATTTCTCAATCATCTCCAAGGACAAAGACACTTGTCTTTCTGATTCTAGCTCATCTCTCACATTCCAACAGATCAAGAGTTCTTCTCCCACAATATCCTCAAAGTCTTCCACTTTTAAATCACAAGTCATTTGTGAGCACACTGACATGTGGCTCATGGATCCACTTATTCCTCTACCTTGTAAATGTAGTAGGAACATTTCCCATGATTATCTCCCTCAACTCCATCTCAACCGTACACCTCATAGACAATTCCTCTAGTCATGGATCTATTAACACTTGGACTTGCCCTCTCTTAGGCTTATAAAATTAAGGTTCTCACACCCATTTTGCATCCCACTGAAGCTTTTAGTAATGTTATTCTGTAGAAATCTCATAGCTCTCAAACGTGCCTTTGGCTCCATTGCATTCGAATCTAGCTTTCATCATCCTCATCTCATTATCATCATCCATCATGGTTGCATGTCATTATCCCCATCCTTTATCTTAGTTATTGCATTGTAGTCTCATTGTATAATCCTCCACATAGTCATTCAATCTTTGCCATCTTAACAACAAGGAAGTACAACTTCTGAGAGCTCCACAATCATACAAGATCAAAGAAAGATAGGCAATTATGGAAGACGCGAGGTAAAATCTAGTTGCAAAGGTATTATCTTTGGTTTGCTTGCATTTCTCTCATTTTCATTGAATTTATTGAATGTTTAGGTGAAGTTGCAGTTATGATAGATCATTCCGGTGCATTCAAGTTTCCAATTCTGTGCACCCATAATGAATAGAATAGTCTGACACATATAAAAAAAATTTCCATGCATTTGATCATTCTTTTTGTGCTTTTAAGACTTCTTTCTGCATATTTGCAAGTTCTTCCTATGCATCCATCTTTCAGCGCATTTAAATTGTCTTCCTACACATCCACTATCTGTTTCAGCACATCTAATTCCTATAAGAGATTTGTATTGATTTTTGTAAAAAATTTTATACTAACTTGGTTGCAAGTATTACCAATCATCAATGAAGGCTATTGACGGAATGTTCTTGCAGGTTTAAGAGTGGGTTTAGGCATTTCTAGTTGCATCTTGCATACAAACCTTCATCTAGATTTAATTAGGAGTAAATCATTGTTCATGCAACTTGCATACAAAATCTTTATCTAGGTTTAATTAGGAGGAGTAAATCATTGCTCATACAAATTGCATAAAAATTTCACATAGTCCCAAATTAGGTGGTTAAAATTGAACAATTCTTTCAAGAAAATATGGCATTTACAAATCCACATCTAGTATAAGTAGGGGAAAGTAACTTGATCAAATCTTCAAGCAACAATCTTCACATAGTTTGTTTTAGAGTTTAAAATCAACCATCTTTTCTTCTTATGCTATCATGCCAATATTGTGCTTGGTAGATTAGATCACATTTAGATTAACTCTAGAGGGTTAATGAACTAGTCTCTACTGTGCTTGTAAAATGGTGATAGGACTATCCTCTCCACTTCTTAGGTGACCAAAATGCCAAACCCATCATTTCATTTGTTCAGCCTTTAGAAGAGGCCTTCTCTTAGAATTATGTTTCTTCCAAGTAGGAAAACCTTGAGCAGTAATGGGCTAAAGCCATGCCACTTTTGAGCTGCTATAAATAAATGTTTTTGTGACAAAAGTCATAAACAATAGGTGTTGTGTTATACCGATGAATGTTTTCTAGAGTACCCTTGTGGAGAGTTTAAACCTATAGAGCCTAACCTCTACAGATTGGGAAGCCTCCTAAATGGAGCAAATCTCCACACATATAACCATCTAAATGAATGCCCTTATTAAGAACCACTATTTTTAGAAAGCCCAAATCCTTCTATTTTTTGACATAGGAGGTCAGACCTCTGAATCCATCCAACGTCGTACACTCATTTAGTGTGGAGACAGAAAATTTCAACTCTTTAGAGGAACTATAACTTGGTATGCATGAGAAGTGAGTGCACTATAAGGGGGAGCTAGTGCTACCAAGTTACTAACTATCCACCTTTATGTAAGTGGCTAGAGTAAAATCCAAGTTGGAATTCAATGAATATTACCCTTGCCAACCATAGGAATTGTACTTGTTTACAAAAATATGTATAACACTATGGAATATTCTTGTCTAATGTGTTTTCTTGCAACAAAATAAAACAAACTCATCAGCAAAACACTTATATTGCTTTGAAAAATGTTATTGAAAACAAGAAAAATTGATCAAACATTTTAGAAAAGTAAAAATGTGCATTTGAGACTTCTTCTTGCACATTTGATAGATCTTTCAGAGCATTTGTATCCTGCCATGCATTTAAGCCTTTTTTCTATGCATTTAATCAGTATTTTAGCACATACACAATTTAATACATTCAAACAATAGAAATGTGCATTTAGAACCGCACATGCAATCCATAAAAGCATGCATTTAAACTCTATTTTAGCACAAATAAACCTACGCATCTATGACAGTGGCTTTTTCCCAACATTTTGAGAGAAAAACAAAATCCTTTTCAGATACCCATTATTGCTTAGATTCTATTTGTGAACTCAGTTGAACCATCAAAATCCATTTTGTACCTATTTTCCAAAACATTCCACTTACCATAGCATACCTAGCCATCCAAGAATCAAGCAAAACCAAGATTCCCACTAAGGTATCATCGAGATCTTCTAAAATCAAACAAAATATTGATAAAGGTCTAGTCTACATCAATAGCGGTTACCAAACATCCCTATTTGACTTCCTTTATATGAACACTTTGATAGCTAATACCATTTTAGCTCAAGACCTCTTTGTTTGACCAAATAGATCAAGAGAAGACCTTACAAAATCTTATCACAAAATCTTCCAAATCCAATCAACCATCCCTCAACCACATCTTACCAAAAACATTTCATTTACTTTCATGAGTATCCCTTTCAACTCCACCTGCATCAGATCTTTTTATGGTTCAAACTAGATCCCAAACCAACAAAAACAAAGAAATGGATCCCTCAAACCATAGTGAACACTCTGCTGTATCTAGTGATGATAAGGAAGAAATCCAACATGAAGAACTTGTTGGTGCTATGAAAGATCCTAAATTTCAAACAATGATGGATAAGGTCATGAACATGGACCCCCAAAAATACTTCCTCATGCTAGCACAACAAGGAACTAAATTACCCCCTAATTTAGATGTCTCAAAATTGAGAGAAGAAACCCCATCTAATGACACCGATGCTCCCAAAAATGACAAGACTAAGGATAGGTCAAACTCTTTGGACACATTAACACAACAAATCCAAGTTTTGCAACAACTTATGGACATCCAAACCAAAACTTTAACAAAGCACTACTCACTAGAGGATATATCACCATATCCTTTTGACAAAAGTTTGGTCATGATACCTTTTCCCTCAAGATTTGAGGTTCCAAAATTTGATAAATATAGAGGAAAAGGTTACCCACGTGACCATATAAGAGAATTTAGTGTTGCTTGCCTAGAAGTCGCTCACAATGAAACATACCTTATGTGACTATTTCCACACAGTTTAGGAGGACAAGAAATGGAATGGTTCTCCTAATTACCTCTTGGCATCCCAACCTTTAATGAGCTTGTGGATAAATTTGTGACCCATTTCTCCTACAACATTGAGCATGAAATCTCAATGTTGGACCTTTGTAACAACAAACAAAAAGGTGGAGAATCCTTCACCTCTTTCTTGCAAAGATGGAGACAACTTGCTAGCAAGTGTCCATACCATGTGTATATCAAAAAATTTGGATTTATAAATGGAAATGATCAAACAATTGAAATGCATAACCTAAACCCAAATAATTCAATACCTCGAAGATGCAAAATGAGCTTGATTGATTGATCGCTTTGTTGTGTTGATTGCTCGATTCCGCAGCATAACGTTGCTAAGGAGATAGATGATGGATGCAAAGGCTCTAATAATATTTCAATAGCATGTGGATACTTGAGGATCAATGCCCTTTTAGAAAATTTGACAGAATAAGGGTGCTTAAGGCTCAATGCATCCTAATGGCTTGTGAGGGGGTTGATTTATAGGAAAGGCTTGGTTCCAATGGATGGCTAGGATCAATTAGGGCTTTAGGTGAAATGGATGGATAGGATTAAGTTAGGTTTCCTTGCACATCAAGAAATTGTAGTCATATGACATGTGGCAAAGGAGGATGAGGCTTAGGTGTGCTTGTGTAGATAAATACTAAAATTAGGTCCCATTAGTTGTGCATGTGAAAGATAAAAGTTGTAACACAACACATGATTGACTAGACAAGTGTTGGAATGTGATGAAAGATAAGTGTTTAATTCAAATAAAATATTTGAATTAGTTGGGATATGAGTTGGAAATTAATTAAATAAATAAGATTTATTTAATTAATTGGATAAATGAATAGGATGGGATAAGATATGGAGGACTTAATTCAAATAAAATATTTGAATTAGTTGGGATAGGAGTTGAAAATTAATTAAATAAATAAGATTTATTTAATTAATTGGAAAGTGGGATTATGCATGTGAAATTAATTAAATAAATAAAATTTATTTAATTAATTGGCTAAGTAGGATAAAGATGGGGATTTTAATTAAATAAATAAAATTTATTTAATTAATTGGCTTAATGGATAAATGGGATTAAGAGTGGGATTTAGGACAAAAATGGCTTATGATGTTTAGGATAATGTTTTAACAAGGTGTTGCAAGACATACACAAAGTTGGGACAATTTTGGGTGTCTACACCATGTCCCAGAGAAAAAAAATGATAGAGATGTTTGTTCACAAGCTAAACACTAACTTGAGCTATGAAATACAAATACAATGTCCTACTTCCTTTAGTAAGGTCATTGAAATAGGGTTACTCATTGAAAAAGCCTTGATAGCTAAGGGACAAATCAAACTCTACAAAGACACCCCTAGTTCAAGTAATAACATGGACAAGCCAAGGTTTTGGAACAAAAACAAAAACATTGTAAATGATGATTTTGTTGATTCTAAACATGTGGTGCCAAAACAACCAATATTCAATCTATCAAATCCACAAAACAATGCACCATCAAACAAACCACAAAACAATGAACCATGATCCACAAACTTTCCTCCTTGTTGAAAGTTTACATTATTAGGGGAATCAATCGAATCTGCCCTATGGAAGCTCATATTAAACAATCTCATAATGCTTCCAATGGTACAAGATTATGAACCCAAATTTAAACCCTCTTGGTGGAAAGACTCAGACTTTTGCAAATATCATAGAAGCAATGGTCACAAGGCCAATGACTACCAAAGACTAAAGAATGGTATTCAAGACTTGATTGATCAAAAGGTAATATAAATTGATGGACACACATCCAATGATGACCATTTGGCATTCAAGAATCCGCTCCCCAACTATGAGAAGGGAGGTTCTTCAAATCAAAACAATAACAATGGTAACAATGCCAACTATACAAATGTGTCATATGATTATGTTGTTAACCACATCCCCAAAAGTGACTCACATGTAAATGTAATCACTATAATAAACAACCCAATTGTAATGTAGCCACTCATGGTGGAAAGGTTACTCTCTAGGGAGCTCCATCCAAACCATCCTCCACATCTAACCAATACAACATCCTTGACCAACTCCATAAAACATCAGCCCATACATCCATCTATCTCCATCTTAGAAAGCCATCCTCAAAAAGGCTCTCTTGGAAACTACCATCCCAAACAATCTAGCTAGAGAGAAATTTTAGGCCATGGTAGGTCATCTAAATACACCCCATTTCTTATCCTTCACAGTAAAAGATGATATGTCTATCACCCAACTACACAATGCATCCCTCCATATTGAAACCTTCATCCATAAACATAAAATAAAATGGGTCCTAATAGATGGAGGGGCAGGTTTAAATATTTTCACGTTAAAACTAATCCTTGCATTGGGGTTTTCAAAGAATGTCATATATCCTAAAAAGAAAGTTACCATCAAGGATTACGATGAAGAAGAAAGGACATCAAAGGGAACCGTTGTTTTTCCAATAAGAGTGGGACCAGTAGTGAAAGATGTGGTATGTCAAATGCTTGACATGGAACTTGCATATAATATTCTTCTTAGAAGACCTTGGATACACCCGATGAAGGTTGTGCCATCCACCTACCATTAGTGTATCAAGTTTCCTCATAATGGCCAAGAAATCACTATCCAAGGTGATCCTAATCCATTCCAATATTGTAATTCCATCTAATCCAAGCCTGAAGTTGTAATTCCCACCAACCATGCATCTTCCTCATCTTCATCCCATATTGACCCTACCTCACTACCTTCTACATCCAAGACACTTGAACTCAAACTCAATCTCAAAGACAAGGTTGTAGGAGAGTTTGCCATCATACAATCCTTCTGCCTAGCACAGCTACCTATATCTCCCAAGTCCTATGGAAAACCATCCATGAACAAACCCAAGTCAATGAAGACTCCTAAAGGTCCTTTTGTTAAATGGGGATTCCTATCAAATGAGAGTGATGAGAAGGACATTCTACAATGGCTATATAAAGATGAATACAATGAACCCAAACCACAAGGCCCTCAATCCCAATTGCAAACCCAACAATATGGCTAAGGGTTCTCTATCTTACAAAGAATGGGATATGATGGTCATGGTCCCATAGGATTAAGAAAAGAAGGTATCATCAAACCTATCCAAGCTTCTTCTTTAGTAACCTGAGACACTACAGGGCTAGGTTACAAAGGAAAAGAAAAGGTCAAAGGTAAAGACAAGAACAAAGGAAAAGAAAAATAAAAAGAAACAACTACTACTTAGTATAACAGATTCACCGACTACAAGAATGGAGTGAGATAGACTCAAATGAATATGAATGGGATAGTCTTTCTGAACTATCTTGTGATGAGAAAGATGTTGATGTGGTTCAACAATATAGCTCTACCCATACAACTCATGAGGGACAAAGATGTAGGTCTAGACCTCTAGAGTTTATTCTGCAAAATACCAAAAATGAGTTTCCCGAAGAAAGAATGATGTCACACTTGACAGATCTACTTGAGGAGAGTACCATTATAGACTTTGTCAATACTTACACCAATCTAGACACCTCCTCTATCTTAACTATCACTACCCTCAAACCAAACCATCCTGATGACCCATTACCCTTAGTGCATCCTAAACTCATAGACTGGGATTTGCAAGATGAACCCCCTGAGCTTGATACTTTCCAAAATGACAATGCTATCATAGATTATCTAGAACTTAGAGACCATCTACCCCCAGGGGATCACAAAACTAGCTATGCTATAGAACTCAATGACAAGGCTTATTTTAGAGAGAGTGCCAAGCCTTTCATTTATAAAAATGTGAAATAAAAGATAGATCTAATGATGGAAACCACTCTACAACATTGTTAGATCATGCAAATAGTAAAAAAATAAAAGACGTATCTGACAGTGAAAACCTCTCTGAGGCACCAAAGGATGAAAGGCTTGACACTCTTCCCAATCTGACACATCAGGAGAGGTCCTTAATTTTGATTGAACTAGAAGAACTTGTTAACACTGGCACATAAGACAACCTAAGGATAATCCATATGGCACAAACTCTATTGGCACAAGAAAAGCTAGAATTCACTGAATTCTTCAAGCGAAAATAGATTAACTTTGCTTGGTCATATGCAGATATGCTAGGACTAGATCCAAACCTTATAATGCATCATTTTTCACTATCTCCAGGAGCTAAGCCAGTGAAACAAAAACTAAGGAAGATGCATCCGCATATCACACTCTTAGTGAAGGAAGAATTGAAGAAGCTGCTAGATGTTGGTTTCATTAGACCAATTGATTATCTGGAGTGGATTTCAAATATAGTTCCTATTTCCAAACAGGATGGAAGGGTTAGACTATGTAACAACTTCAGAGATCTGAACAAGGCTTGTCCCAAAGATGACTTTCCTTTGCCCAACATCAACATCATTGTAGATCTAACAACAAGGCACACTATGTTGTCACTAATGGATAGATTTTCTGGCTATAATAAAATCAAAATAGCATTGGAAGATCAACATAAGACCACATTCACATGTCTGTGGGGTACCTATTGTTGGTGTGTCATCATTTGAACTAAAAAATGTCGGGGCAACATATCAAAGAGCCATGACTACAATCTTTCATGTCATGATGCACCCCATCATGGAAGATTATGTAGATGACATCCTAGCCAAGTCAATTACTAGAGAAGGACACCTTCAAGTCTTAGACAAGATTTTCAGGAGATTAGAGCAATTTAATGTACACTTAAACCTGAAAAAGTGTGTTTTCAGAGAAACATCTAGTAAACTCCTTGGATATATAGTGTCTACAAAGAGAATTGAGGTAGACTCGGCCAAGGTAAAAGTAATCATGGAAATGCCACCACCCAAGAATCTCAATCAGTTATGGTCTCTACAAGGAAAGCTATAGTTCATTAGAAGGTTTATCTCTTAGCTCGCAGATATAAGTGTCACCCATTCACACATCTCCTACACAAAAACATTCCTTTCAAATGGGATGACATGTGTGAACAAGCTTTTCAATATCTAAAGGACTATCTAATGAACCCACTTGTCTTAATGCTGCCAATCTAGGGAAAACCATTGCTACTCTACATCTCAGCTACACCAACAACTCTTGGAGATCTGTTAGCACAATAGAACCATGAAGGAAAGGAGCAAGCAATGTACTACATCAGCAAGACACTAGTAGGTTATGAGCTACAATATACACCAATTGAAAGAACATGTCTTGCTGTTGTCTTTGCTTCACAAAAATGGAGACATTACATGCTCTCACACTCCATCAAGCTAGTAGTGAAGATTGATCCATTGAAATAATTTCTCAACAAAGCTACCCTAACTGGTAGAATATCAAAATGGGTCATGATCTCAGTGAATTTGACATTGAGTATGTAGATAGATGAGCAATAAAGGGGCAAGTGATTGCAGATCAACTGGCAGATGCGCCTTTGATAGATGACAACCCATTAAACTTTGAATTTCTAGACGAGTCTATCTTTAACATGACAACAACAACCTAGAAACTCTACTTTGATGGATCATATACTCAACATGGCTCCAGAGAAGGTATCTTGTTGGTCACACCTAATGAAGACACAATTCCAACGTCATTTAGATTACTCTTTCGATGTACCAACAATGTGGATGAATACGAAGCACTAGTCATTAGCATTAAAATGAAAGTAGAATGGAAAGTTAGAGAACTTCATGTGTATAGAGACTCACAACTTGTCATCAACTAGGTGAATGGTCACTATCAAACTAAAGACAAGAAATTAATACTGTACAAGCATATGGTAGACGACTTCAAAGAATACTTTGTTGTGATTTCTTTTGAGAAGATACCCAGACTGGAGAACAAAGAAATAGATGCCATGGAAACCATTGCATCTCTCCTTGATATACCTAAAAATTAATCACGTTATGAGTTCTTAGTAGAGCCAGTATCCCATCCTGCATACAACATCCCTGAAACCCGCATAATTTGCCATATCATAAGATCTAATTCTCCCTTATATGGAAAAGTATATACCTATCTAAAAGAGAACACCCTACCACCCAACCTATCTAATAACCAAAAAAGAACATTCATCTTCCAAGCTTCCCATTATACCATAATCACTAACACATTGTATCAATGAGGACTAGATGGTACTCTCCTTAGGTGTCTCGATTGTGAGGAATATCAAACCATCTTAGGCAAAGTTCACAATGGTACATGCAAAACCCACTATAGTGGTCCTACTTTCTCTAAGAAACTCATATGTATGGGATACTACTAGCCAACTATGGAAAAGGATTCCTATCATTTTGTGAAAAGGTGCAAGAAATGCCAAATCCATGGGAACATGATACATGCACTAGCACAATAGCTAAAGCCGTTAACTACTCCTTGGCCTTTCTATCAATGGGGACTCAACTTAGTGGGCAAGATACACCCTCCATCATCCAACAACCATAAATTCATAATCACCACCACTGAGTACTTCACAAAGTATATAGAAGCCATACCCCTCGCTAATGTCACAGGCAAACAAATTGCCTCGTTCATCCTGAATTACATTATTTATTGCTATGGCATCCCTGTATCCATTATCACTAATAATGGAAGACCATTTAAAAACCAGGATGTCAAAGAACTATGTGACAAATTCCACATCTGCCACTGCTTTTCCACCCCATATTACCCCTAAAGAAATGGCTAGCTGGAGGAATCTAATAAAACCATCCTAAAAATCCTAAAGAAGACTATCAATGATGTCGGCCATCATTGGCACATCTAATTGAATCCCACTTTGTGGGCCTACCACACAAGCATCTGTACTCCCATAGGTACAACACCATATTCACTAGTATATGGCTCTAAGGCCATCTTGCCCATTGAATTTGAGTTACCATCGTTGTGAGTCTTGTTAAAAGGATTAATATTAGATGAAGAATATAGGGTTTTGAGACTTTAGGAGTTTGAGCTACTAGAGGAAAGAAGACAACATGCCTTTAATCATCTGAAACCCTACCAACAAAGGATGTCTAGAAGTTATAACTATAGAGTGAAATCCCATGTCTTTCAAGTTGGTGACCTAGTCATCAAAGAGAATCCCAAAAACAAACAAGATAGGGAGAAGAAAGGCAAATTTGAACCCAACTAGCTTGGTCCCTATGTAATCATTACTACCTATGGATCAGGAGCTTATCAACTAGCCACATCATAAGGTGAATTGTTCGATGATCCCATCAACAACATGCATCTTCGTAGGTTCTACACATTAAACCCCAATGCAAGAAAATCAAAAACATAAAAAATAAAAAAATAAAAATAAAATAAAAATAAAAATAAAAATCAAATAAAATTAAATTAAATTAAAAAAATAAAAATAAAAATAAAGAGAAGAAGCACATAGTGAAAACCTGGCAAACATATACTATTTGCGATCGTGTAAATAAAAGCAAGTGGTGAAAACCTAGAAATAGGTGTTATTTGTGATAAACCACGTTCTCCATCTTTTAAGATTTTAGTCCTTTCATCCATCTTTTCTTATCACATCCATCAAATCACATCAGGATACCTATCATGGCTTGTTGTTCACTCACCCTTAGTGCCTTGTCCCTTCAGGTTGTCAATCCAGTCCTTCATTTGTCTTGTCATCCATCATGAACCTATCATTAATATCATTATCAAACTACATTGTATTTGAGTTATCACATAGGCAAGGCCATCTCTAATGATCCCTTGAGGCTTCCCATCCATTCCAACCCTTATCACCCATCCTTTTATCCATCCCACTCCCACCATCTAGGTCTTAGGTCCACATGGTCCACACCCCGAACTATGTTTCCTTTGTGTCATCATGTAGGCAAGGCCATCATCGATGAGCCCCCGAGGCACTAAGTCAGTTCCTTAGGGCCTGTTCCATCAATTCTACCATCCGTTCAATCCATATATTCATCCATAATAAACTGATCCTTTGTTTGACTGGGGGCAAAATCCTAGACCTAGTTGAGAAATGGATTCTTGAATGCCACAAAATCTCAGAGGATAGCAAACCAGGTTGCGATATTATCTCTAGACAACATGCAACATTACAAACTACACTTTTTCAACAAAACACTTGACACAACACATTGACCTATATCAGACAACAATGCACCTTAACTATTGTGATGATTCTATCTATTTTCATTGCAAGAAAACATATTTTAGGCAAGAAGATCTGATGTTGATTATATGTTTGAGTCTCGGGGTCTTGATTTTTGTTATCATTTTCCTATGCTAGTCGAGGATGTCTAAAAATTAGAGCAGCTATGATGGGGGCATGTTATTTTCATTTTTTTGCTGTCTGTGGATTAATCTTTAGTATTGTGATGACTTTGTCTAATGACATGATCAGCAAAAGATCACGAAGGATGTTATGAGTCTAAGCATGAAAAAGTACAATCCTTGTCTATTGATACATGCAATAAATACTCAGGTAATCTAGGTTCGATTTTGACTAGATGCTTGTATTAACTTGCTAAATCAAAATCTATGTAAGAGATACTCAGGACATTATGGTTTAAATTATACCTAGATGCTTGTATTTTCTTACAACATTTTGAAAGCTCAATGATAAAAAAGTACTTCAAATACTTGCACTACAAGATGACAAAGCCACATTCATACATATTAGGTTTCCATTTCATCTCATTTATAAGCATCCCACAAATACCATTTATCCAAGTGTCATAAGATCCAATTTGTGTCTTTCAGTTATTGATATTATCCATTCTTCTAAGTTGTTCATCTTATCCAAATCTTTTGCCTAAGTTGTTCTAAGTGTTGTTTCATTTATGATTGAGTATATTGGGCATAAAAAAAATACATCATTATCATTTTGCATTAGTCTAAGTGCATCCATCATTAGTTCATATCATTTTAGTCCAATAGTTGCATTACACATTTAACTCATAATTGTTAGCAAACAATTTCATGTAGTGATATCATTTTGCATATTATAATCATTGTCCCTCATAAGTTAATTATCCCTTAAGGGCATTAATTGTATCAAACATTTAGATCATGATAATGATAACATCTATCCACATAGATTGCATAACATTTATTATCCAAAAAAACTAAAAACATAGGTATCATTTGTCATAGCATTGGCATATTAGATCATCATACATAAAATTGTAAAAGCACCATGTAGTACATGTAGGAAATCATCCACATATGTAGTAAGACATCATAAACTATAGGCATATAAGATCATTATATAATATGCATACTTATTAGTCATCATGTAACATCATAAAAACATCATATCATAAATGTCATAGGCATCATAGCATCAACATGCTTAAACACATCACAAATAGAGCATAATCAATAACATCACATATCAATAGCATCCAATCCATAAAAACACATGCATATGGTATAGCAAACTCATCTAGATCATCATCATAAAACAATAATAGAAATGTCCAAGTATACAATGATATCATAAATGTATGCCTCAAGCTGTCAAAATTGGTGTATACAAAAATGATGCATGTCTCCAAATGGTGGCTATGTGGAACTAGCTCTAGAAGGTGTTGAATCCTGTGGTTGCTAAGGAGGAGGCTGAGGACCTGTCAGACCTGTAGGACCCATTCCTAGTGGCCCATGAGGAAGGGGTGGCCTCATCATCCCTACACTCTCTGTCTGTGTCTGCCTTGACCTACTTCATTAGTGAGGATGGAAACTGTTGACCCTCTTCTCTAATGGCATAGCCCGCTCATACAACCCTATCTAGTAGAAAATCTCCTGCTCAGCTCAAACCATGTCTACCACAATCTGACTATTTGGACCCTGCACTACCATCTATTGTACCTGTTGTAATAGGGTATCTTCTTGAGTATACCTTTGTATCAGAGTGTCATGCTCTAAGACAATAGTCTGGACATCCCCCTATAGTTGCATCACCTGCCCCTATAACTGAGCCACTTATGCTCGTAAGGCTACCATCTAACCTCCACCCTACCCCTAAAGCTATGCAACTTGAGCCTGTAGTTGAGCTACCTAGGCTTATAGTACTTCTGTGTCCTTGTCACCCTATCCACCCTGGCCCTATGGCTACACCTGTACCTATACCTATACCTACACCTATGGTTGCACCTATGCCTATATCTGTGCCTATGCCTACATCTGGGGTACCCTCCTCTGTCTAACCCTCCTCTATCCTCCATCATCTCCCCCTCCCCCACCACCATCATCTCCTCCTCCCCTACCACCTTGGCCACCCCTCCTACCTCACCATCATCCCCTCCTTTGTCGAGGGGCATCATCGTCATCATCGTTGTCATCCTCCAGCCTTGGTGCCCACTCTCTGGGCCTGAAATATTTCAGAACTGGATGGGCAGTAAAGTGCACTACAAAATTTGTGGTCATGCACGTGTCCACTATATGTAGCCTCAAATCCCATGCTTGATAGGGAATGTACAAAAAGTCTATCCTTGATATCTCATAGGATGCCACTGGACCCCACAATGGATGCTCCTTGTGAGTCTGAGAAAAAATAGTAGTACCCGAGGGCATCCCCTAAATCCTACCAAACTGTCAGAGCACATGAGTAACAATGTGGTGCTCTAGTATATAGGGAGTCCTCCCTATCAACCATCGAGTCTGGAAACAATAGGCTAACTCTGCTGCATCCTTAGCCCACACCTCATAATCTAGGCATGGTCTCCACTCAACCTCGTCCACATTATCTAATGTGTGACGCTAGTACTGCAGCTTTCCTAGCTTATGTTGGGAAAGTATCCTAAAACCTATAAGAATAAGGCCTGTCATGTCCTCTCACCCCCATACCAATCGGCTGAGTCACCACTATGTGAAGCCATGCCCAAATCTAAAGAAGTGAAACATCAACAAATAGACTCACAGCTCCATCATAGACAAACTGATGCAAGTCATGGTATAGATGGGCCAAAATGTAAGGACTCCAGAAAAACCATGTCCCCTCCTGTACCATCCACTCTAGTGTCCACCCCCATCCAATTTGGAAGCCATGAGATCTCTTATCAGGGAAAATAATACATTCGATCATACCTTCTAGTATAGCTGGCAAGGGCTCATAATACTCTGCTATATTAGTCTAGTTGATCTCCATACCCTCTAGGTTTGGGTCATCAAACACTTGTCTACACTCAGCTAAACCAGCTCTTGTCGCTAACTCATACTCTACCAACTCACCCTGAATCAGTATCTAGAGAATCTGATGAGCATCCTCTAAGGTCACCATCATCTCTCCTGTTGACAAGTGAAACATACCCATCTCACTGTGGTATCTCTCACCCAAAGTCGTCAGTAGTCTAAGATTCACCTGCATCTCAGGCATGAAGCAAACATACCATAAACTACCATGTAATGTATGTTCCAAAGTATGATCAGCATGGTAAGGAACTCCCTAAAGAATAGCTTATGGTAAACTATAAGCCTTTAAATGAATGTTTACTAGACAATCAGCATCTGCTTCCCAGTAAAGATCACATTTGGCAGAGTATTCAAGGCAGTAGAATTTATTCCAAGTTTGATCTCATGAAAGGATTTTGGAAAATTGTTCTCCAACCAGATGACCAGTTTAAAATTGCTTTCTCAGTACCTCAAGGATTGTATGAATGGAAAGTTCTTCCATTTGGTATCAAGACTGTGCCTTCCATTTTCTAGCAACACATGGACAAAATATCTAGACCTTATTCCAAATTCATCATACCGTATATTGATGATATTTTGGTCTCTAGCTAGTCTCCAGAATGTCATCTCCAACACCTGCAACACTTTCTTCAGGTATGTCAACAACAAGGTTTGGCCATCAATCCCTCAAAATATGAACTTCTTCAAATGTCCATCATTTTTATTGGCATCAAATTACTACTTGATGGAAAAATGGAAGCTCAAGAACATATCATGTCCCACATCCAAATTTGCCTGTGACTAATCTTAGAGAATTACAAAGATTTCTTAGGCTAGTAAATTATATTGTTGGCTTCTATTCTCATATTGTATAGGATCGCTTACCACTCAATGCCTTACTCTAGAAGAATCCACCTCCATGGACAGTAGACCATGATGCTTGTATTGCCCGCATCAAAACAAAATGTAGTGCTCTACCTAGCCTACATCTACCAGGTACCGGTTTCAAAATTGTTGAAACTGATGCTAGTGATCAAGTCTGGGCAGGCATTTTGAAAGAAAAAAACCCCTAGGGGAAAGAACAAATTATTCATTATGCCTCAGGTACATTCAAGAATAGTGAGTTGGCATGCCACAGTACTCACAAAGAAATCCTTGCTTTGGTAAATTCTCTGAAAGCCATTTACATGTTCATTTCTAACCAGAAGTTCCTGGTGAAAAATGATTTGCAGAATCTTAGAGGATTTTTTAAGAAGGAATCAAAAGATAAAGTTATCAGAGGATGATTTCTTAGATGGGCACAGTTTCTCAATACTTTTGAATTTGATATTGTCCATCTCCCTAGTAAGCAAAATAGTTTTGCTAATTTCTTGTCACGTGAAGGATTTCTCTCACAGAGTGGATATTCCTCTCATGTTCATGTAATAAGAGTTCGTGAAGAATGGTGGTTTGAAGAAAGCTATCCCAAGTTTAGTAGTAATCACTTTAATCATCGAGATCATATAAATTTTGATTTGGCTAATGAATATCTCTTTGACAGGCAACAAATGATCATAGCAAAACAAACATTGGCCACTCCTAGTATCTAGCATCCTAATCCTTTCTTTCAGTTTTCAGCACAAGCCGAACTAGTATATGATGTACAATGATTTCTACTAAACCATGAAATACTTTTCCAACTACCTGTCAAATTCCCAAATCCACATATCCATTGGCCAGAATGTTGGTTGCATTAGGAAAAGGGAATCCAAAACATGCGAGACATGTTTTAGGGTCCCTACCCTAATGAAGCCCTCAATTTTTTTTTTTTGGATATACAGGAGTGTTGTGGAAACTTACTTTTGGGTCTTATCAAGACAATCTTATCAATTGTTTTATATGTCAGCATTATGGTCCTCTCGGTGATCAGTCCATGTTCCAACATTGGACCTATGGTGCACATCTCCATCACCTCCATAATAACCAGCAACCAATCTGGCTTCATACAAAGACTTTCTATTTTGAACTTGGTGATCCAAATGCCCAAGCCATTGGCATCTATGGACCCTACAAAAGTAAGACACTTCACATCATTTGGAAAGAGCTAGATCCACCAGCGCATCCATGTTCCTTATACCAACTGCATGATAACAAGCACTATCCTAGATGTACTCAAGGTGAAATGGATAGTGATGACTAGTAATTGGGTCTATCACTCATCAGAGGAATCAGTTACTCTATATGAAATGACTGACATGGGCCACACCATGGTAAAAGGGGTAAGGTTACCATATTAATGTAACCATAGGTTATTATTCCCATGATAAAAAATACATTATGCCGTTGGCTTTCAGCTATAAAGCAACGCTCCACATGTAGCGGTCCCCACATGTTTGTCCGTCCTGACTTTTGTGTTCATGAGATATTGGGGTCCACCCAGAGAATCTTTCTCATAGTGGGCATCTCTTTTCAAAAGTCACTTTTCCATGTTCGTCTGTGATTTACAGATTCAAAATTTTCTTTGCTCCTAAACATTGAAAAATCAGTACTCTTTCTTATATAAAGGAGGCATTCATTCTGTTGGAGGTAAGTGATTCTATTTGAAATAGGGCCTAAGTAGCTATGTCAAAGGGAATCTCTCTAGCGACATCAATACATAAAGTGCATTAAAACCACAACAACTAGGCTGCACATCTATCCTATCAATCAAACAAGTTACTTAGCTATCCTATCAAATTCCTATCCTATCATCTTTCTAGAGATTCTATCAATCTCCAAGATGACCTGTCAAGTTGGCTGACATCACACTCGATGCTGACTTCACTAGTTTAGCTAAGTAATTGACCTACCTTATCCATATCTGTAGCTTTGTTTACTAGATGCACAGTTTTGCATCAAATGTGCTAAACCCCTATCCATTTGCACAAATTTTGGCAAATGCACAAAATCAAGAGTTACATGCACATGTTTTTATCAAATGTTCAACATCACTATGAATGCGTATAATCCCTATTCGACTGCTACTTGTATGAACCTAAAGACTTGCATGTGCAGAAACCCTTTTCATTTGCGTGCGACTGCTTATCATTTGCAAAAAATTTGCATATATGCCAATTATGGGCTCATTTGCACCGAATTGGGGCATTTGTGTAGTTTCTTAGCTTGTTTGCACTAAATCCCTAAAGCCACGCATTCAAAAACGCAAAGTTTTACCTAGAATTTGACCGCAATAAATACCAAAAAAACCAAGTTTGAAAGAGTACATACCAGGGGTCCATAGTCTATTGGCCACCTAAATCATCAGATCCTCTCAAATCAATGACTCGCTATCAGAATTTGATCCATCTCCGCTGACTGCTTTGCACTGCTACAACACTAGAGCTCCTATAAACTCTCTACAAAACATAAGTGTACAAATGACTAGGAGTGTGACCCCACATCCCTATTTGTAGCCAAGTGAACCCTAATTGGAGGTGTTTAACCCTAGGAGTGTGGCATGTGTTTAACCTTGTGAGTGTGCCGCATGTTTTTCATCCATTTTCCATGCTTTGTCGCCTAAAATTTTTACCCGCATAATGTGTCATTAAATCTTACATGTAATGAGATTGTTCATCTACCTTTTTCCAACATCATCCAACCTGACCAATCTCCCAAGGGGCATCCTACCATTATCAAATATGTACCAGGGGTAGACTGGGGCATGTATCATACTCTAAAAATTTTTATTCTTTGAAACAATGTGATAAAACACATTGTATCAAAGAGGGGCAAAATGTATACACCTAAAAATGGCTTGAGTTGAATTAAATAATTTTTTAGTATTTATTTTATTCCTATTCTTCTATCAATAAATAAATATCCCAATTTATTTATCTGATTCACATTCATCTTAATCTTCCAATAATTAAATAAAAATCAATTTATTTAATTAAATCATCTAAATTCCTCTAGTGTCTCATCTAATTAAATAATCCTAAATTATTTAATTAATCACAAGTTCCTCTATTCCAAAGTCCTAAATTCTATAATTCCACATCATCTCATCCATGTCATTCTTCCACCTCACAATGTTGCACACATAATTAAATATTTTAATATTTAATTAGCTAATTGTCCTCACCCACATGTGTCCTAATATTTCTCAATCATCTCCAAGGACAAAGACACTTGTCTTTCTGATTCTAGTTCATCTCTCACATTCCAACAGATCAAAAGTTCTTCTCCCACAATCTCCTCAAAGTCTTCCACTTTTAGACCACTTATTCCTCTACCTTGTAAACATAGTAGGAACATTTCCCATGATTATCTCCCTTAAATCCATCTCAACTGTACACCTCATAGAAAATTCCTCTAGTCATAGATCTATTGACACTTGGACTTGCCCTCTCTTAAGCCTATAAAAGTAAGGTTCTCACACCCATTTTGCATCCCACTAAAGCTTTTAGTAATCTTACTCTGTAGAAATCTCATAGCTCCCAAGTGTGCCTTTGGCTCCATTGCATTTGAATCTAGGTTTCATCATCCTCATCTCATTATCATCATCCATCATGGCTGCATGTCATTATCCCCATCCTTCATCTTAGTTATTGCATTGTAGTCTCATTGCATAATCCTCCACATAGCCATTCAATCTTTGTCATCTTAACAGCAAGGAAGTACAACTTATGAGAGCTCTACAATCATACAAGATCAAAGAAAGATAGGCAACAATGGAAGACATGAGGTAAAACTTGGTTGCAAAGGTATTATCTTTTGTTTGCTTGCATTTGTCTCATTTTCATTACATTTATTGAATGTTCAAGTAGTTTCTACACTAGCTCAGAAATTCAATCATAGTAGATTTACCAGAGTAGTTAGGCATTTCTCCTTTGTTCAATGTTTTTGATTTATATGCTTTTCATGGTGAGGATCATGATGAAGAAGGTGAGGCTAAAGTAGATTCGAAACGACATGTTCCAAGCAAGAAAAAAGAAAAGATTGTATAGATTCTAGGTAAATAACTCATATACACACGACAGGGTCAATACAACAAGTTTTTAGTACAGTAAGAAGGGGTAACACATGTAGATAATACATGGATTCTAGAGTGGGAAGTGAAGAAGTTGGATATCGAAAAGTGGCACAAGTTCTAGGAAAACAACTTGTAGGAGTTGAACTCTTTTCAACCAGGGGAGAATGATGCAGAAACTTATGGAGGTCATAACTTTTGACCCTGGACTCCATTTGAGATTAAATTTGGTAGGCAGATGCTTCTTGAGGAGTTGATTGAGAATATCACCAAATTGGCAAGTTTGGTAGGTCACCATTTTGACACTTTCTCTAGACATTTTTTGGTCATCTAGGGACTCAAAATGAGGTCTTAATGACTTTTTGAGATTTTTCCAAGTTCTTTTTTCTAATTGGTTTTTGAATTTTACATGCAATTAGATTAGAAAGTTGACAATTAGTCCTCTTTTAGTTAATTTAAAATAATTGGCAAATTTCATGGCCACATGGATATGGATGCGAAATTACTAAAAATGGCAATTTTAGAAAGTTGTTAAAAACTATGAAAAAATGATAATTTTCAGTTTTCTATATGTTTGATTTTTATTTTTAGTTGTAGCAGAATGGAATGAAATGAGGAAGAGAATTCAAAAACATTTTTGAGTTTTTGAATATTTTTGCAATAATAATAGTGTTGAATATTATGTTGTGAAGTAATGATAGGTATACAACTACATTAGATGCTGGCAAAAGACATCAAGTATTCACTGAAGGCAACTTAGTGATGGTTTGTTTGAGAAGAAAGAGGTTTCCCACAATAACATACAAGTTGAAATACAATAAAATTGATACTTGTAGCATTACAAAAAAATCAATGACAATGCTTATGAGGTAGATTTACTAGAGCAGTTAGACATTTCTTCTATGTTTAATGTTTCTAATTTATATTTTTTTCATGGTGAGGATCACAATGAATAAGGTGAGGCCAAAGTAGATTGTTAACAATAGGTTCCAAGCAAGAAAACATAAAAGATTGCACACATTCTGGACAAGCAAACCATATACACAAGACATTGCCAATATAGCAAGTTTATGGTACAATGGAAAGGGCTAACACAAGTAGATAATACATGGATTCCATAGTGGCAAGTGAAGAAGCTAGATCTAGACAAGTGGCACAAGTTCTAGGAAAACAACTTTTAGGAGTTGTCTTCTTTTCAACCAGAGGAGAATGATGTAGAAACTTTTGGAGGTCATAACTTCTGACCCGGGACTCCATTTGAGCTGAAATTTGGTGGGACAAATGCATCTTGAGGAGTTGATTTTAAACACCCACCTAACTGGCAAGTTCAGTAGGTCACCATTTTGACACTTTTTTATAACATTTTTTTATCATCTAGGGCCTCAAAATGAGGTCTTAATGATTTTTCAAGATTTTTCCAAGTTTTTTTTTCTAATTAATTTATGAACTTTACATGCAATTAGAATAGAGAGTTGACAATTAGTCCTCTTTTAGTTAGTTTTAAATAATTTGCAAGTTTCATGGCCACATGGATATGGATACAAAATTACCAAAAATAAAAATTTTAGAATGTTGTTAAATGTTAGTGTAGGTTTTTTATTCCTTTTCATATGGTTTTTTGTACACATATTATTAAGCTTGCTTAGGTTGATAAAGTGATTTTAATTAGGTGAGTGGGTCATTTAAGGTGTCATTGTCCTATGAGGGAGTTGCATTTACTATGTTTAGACCATTTGGTGGTCTCTCCCCATTAATCAGTTTTGCCACTTCCACCAATCTCCCTAGTCTATATAAACTCACTATCTAGCTTATATTTGGTATTCCATTCTATTCTATTTGTGAGCAATCTATTCAAACTATTCTAATATGATATCTTTGTCTCCTCCATTTAATCTTCTATGTGTGCTTACCTTTAGCTTTCTAGACTTTGGGCTTCTATCTCCATTTCAAAATCTAACATGTATCAGAGCAAGTGAATGCCTAGGGCTAGTCATTTAGAAGATCTAGGATTTGAGATCTTGGTTTCTCTTGAAGGTTGAGTATGTTCTTCTCTTGCATCCAATGATCTGACCTAGAGAATTAAAAAAATTAATAGAAATACTAGTTTCTGGGGAGGGTTTTGTATGTAGCTATTTGTTACAGGTTGCTTTGAGAGATTCTTGGAGCAAATATGAGCTCACCATTGAGTTTAGAGTTGTTAGAAAAGTTAAAATAGTCCTTTGTTTCATTCTGATTGGCCACTGGAAGTCATTTTGATGAGGGTTTGAAGTCAGAGGTTTGTTGCCTGATGTAGTTTGGGTGAATCTAACCCTACCATTGTGTTCAGAAGGGTTGAAAACCCTAAGATTGCCTATCTATTTGTCAAAATTAGATAAAGCTTCCCAGAAAGGTCAAAAAAAATTCTCCAAGGACCTCCTTGGCCCCTCTACACGTAGTTCAAGGTGACATCTTTAAAAAAAGTCAAAATTTTCATTTTTTGATTTCGTACATTTTTCTCAAAAAAATTATATATTCAAGCAGGTTTTTGTTTTTCATTCTATTGTAGAAACAACAAAAAAATTCAAAAATTTAAAGGGGTTGTACCCCTGCGTAAGCTCGTACTTGCATAGGGTACCCCAAGGGTATGTGGGAGCCACAAGCTCAGGTCCCATGCCCTTTTTAGAGGCCACGACCCACTCTTGGGTCCATGGACCCCTTTTAAGGGGATTGGGGTGTGGTGTAGTCCCCTTCCACTTACTACGACCTTTAAGGCATGTTCACCTTTAACCTGCGTTTAACCTTTGTTGGCCCTTTTTAATATTTTGTAATATTTTTCAAATTTCATTTGGCTCCTACACTTGCTTTGCCTTTGAGCCCTCTAGTCTACTTCACCCTTAGGTTTCGTGCCCACCTAGCAACTCTACCATTTTGGCAGTAGTTCTGATAGAGACTCTGGCTATTCTGCCAGTTATAGTAGGGCCTAAATTTGCCTAGAGGCTCACTATTTGTGGCAGGAGTTGTACACTTGGTAGGTTCACTAGTTTTGGTAGGATATTTCTATTTTTGGTGATTTCACCAAATTTTGTGTTATTTCCATGAAGTTTGGTGGAAGGTAACTTTTCAAATCTACTCCCTCTCCATTGACACTTTGGAAATTGTAGTTCAACTTTTGAAGGTCATAACTCAGGCTCTTGACGTCTGATTTCTGAGCTTCTTTTTTTTTTGGCTAATTTTTTGTGTTCTATGCACTAGTTTAGACAATTTCTAATTTTAGTGCATGGATTTCCCAAAAATCTTAGATTCTTATAGGTGACTTTGCGTAGTTCCCATTTTGGGACTTTCAAAGGTGCATAACTTTTGCATAAAACCTCAGATTGAGTTGATTATATTTTTGAAAGTGGATGTTTTTCTGTAATTTGTAGTGGTTATAGTAATTTCACTTGGTTTTGTACTAACATTGTAATTTTAGTATATGCTCATTTTGTGAGGATTGGTAAAAAGCATTGAAGTCAAGTCTACTCAGTGTTCTCTAGCTAGTGGCCTTTGTAACCGCACTACTTATAAAGTGCCAAAACATTTTCTTGGGGGGAGGGCTTCTTTATTAAGTAATTTAGAAGGTCTATTGGTGTGGTTTTTGATTAGTTTACTTGTTCTCTTCCTTTCCTTCATATGGATCATTCTAAGGTTCCATTTCTAACACCTTATAATTATGCAACATGACATCAACATGCATGGAATGCCCTAATGCAGCTTGGTAATACTTCATATGTTGAACAAAAGCTACTTGAACCCATAGATGATAAGGAAAAGATAAAATGGATGCTTGAACATAGAAAAGCTCTTGGATGTCTTCATAGCCTTGTTTTCCTTGATCTTTTGTTTCAAATTGAAGCATGTACAAATTCACATGATGCTTAGGAAAAATTGAACATTGTATAGATAACTGATGAAGTTAGAGGCTATCATATTGACAATGCTTTGATGAGCCTTGATCCTAAGAACTTGGGCAACATCCAAGATTATATAACTAAGGTTAATAATCTAAGAGCACAATGTAAAGCTTGTGGTATTAAGAAAATGGACATTCAATTAAACTATAATGTACTAAAGAAACTTGATCCTGAATTTGTTGCTTTTGTTTCTAGCTCTCACTCACATGCTAACAATGGGAGTTGCATACACTATGCCTTCGTTTGCATCTTATTCTAAGATTTTAATGCATGGACAACATAAGCTTCTTTCTATGGGTATCATTAAGCCATCATAGACTCAGACCTTGTTGGCTAGTCAGCCTAAGGGAGAGAAAGAGTCAGGTCCTTCTAACAAGAAACAACATAAATCTAAGAAAAATCCACACATAGATCAATCATAGAACAAATCCTCTACAAAAGAGGACTTATTTAAGAAGGAGAAGTCTACTTGTGCATATTGCAAGAGGACTAGACATGAAGAACATTCTTGTTATAAAAAGGATATTAATGAACTAAAACATCTTCTTAAGAATAACAATATCAGTCTACCTTCTAGTGTTAGGAATTTGTAGGTCTATTTAAACCAATTCCACATAACCCAATAGGAGAAATAAGATGTTGAAACAAACCATAATGCAAAGATCAAATGAACAAGAAACAAGATAACACAAGATATACCCTTGGAAAACCCTTTGCAAGGAAAAACCCATCCTCCAAAAGCATCCACGCTCAAATGTATTATTCAGCAATATGAAATTACAATACAATCCATGAGCCTCCATGAATACCCCTGAACCATCAAGCACCTCCAATGCAACCTCCATGTGTACAAGCATGAATCCACACATCACCTACCATGCTTCACAATATGCACTTACGAGAGAGAACTCAATACAATGACAACCTCTCTCAAACCTCCAATCCACCTACAATGAAATAGCCAACATTACCCAAACCACTAACCATGTGCTTGTTTTTATAGACCAAACTCACACAAATACAACTTGTGGTATTGGATAAAACTGTGTTCCCCAAAAACCATGGTAACACAAAACCATTAACTTATAAACCATTTGACCCCACATTTGACTATTGGTACTAACTTTTCCCAATTAATCAAATAATACAAATAATAATTAATTACTCTATGTGTCCCACACACATAAAATAACTAACCCAATGTTACAATACAACTTATACAAGTGGTAACCAAATAAAATAGTACAATATTATGCAAGGTGTACAACACCTATCCCAACATTCTCCCACTTGTTGTATACATTGCATAAAGGTCAATACAAAAAATACATTATCATAGGTAAACATGAAATCATATGAATCTCCAAAATGCTCTCGTGCTCCATCAAGATACTTGCAACAAAGTAAAGTGACCACCATCTCAAGAAAGAACTCCTATCATCCTCCAATGTGCCACCTATGGAAGAAAAGGAACATGCCAAGGTGAATATGCACCAATCCAAAGAACACAAGCATCAAATCCAAGTGATAACATAAGGCTCCAAGCTACTGTCAAAGGTAAAAAAAACCCACATGACTAGAAATAGCACCCACAACATATGCTAATATATCCAACCATCCATACCTCATAGGTATCAACAACATCAATAAACCCATGCCAAGAACAAATCCAACCCATATACTGCAATAGCAAGCTCTATGAATAAAACTTGTCAATGAAGAACAAATACATCCAGGAACTCCCACTGCATGGGTAATGTCAAATCTGAAAATAGATCCAAGGCATACTGAGTCTATCAATCAACACTCAAACCAAGGTGTGGCTAATCAACAAGCCAATGTAGTATCAAGAACAATCACAATGATCCACACATGCATGATAAATCACTGCATACTCTCTCACAACATGTCACCATAACTCTCCCAAGTCCAACCATATCAACATGATCCTCCAAGAAGAAGTCATAAGACAAAGAGAGAAAACCTATAAATCATAATGTCCTTCTATAAACACCTCAAAGTGCAAAGTTGTGTCAAGTATGATCTCCTCTACAACCCCAAGTGAAAAGCCTCAACAACACCCAAACATTTAATCTCATAAGATCAAATGAACATATATAACATGTAACCAACATGGATGTAAGCCTCTCTACTCAAGGTAGATCAAACTCATAAACATTCCATAACTAGGAATAAACCCAATCACATCTCCTAAACTCCTCATAATGAACATCATAAATTGAACCATATGAACAAGAAGATAACCATGCTAACATCCCTCAATTGAACCCTCCAGAACCAATAACTGTAGCTCAAGATCCATATCTATGAGAAGATGAAACATAAAGTAAAATGCATCTAAAGGGATGGGCAATACCTCATAGATGATAAACTACCTATTAGACCAAGAGTGGGGAATGAGAATGCTCCTCCAGGATACACCAAGTCACAATGACTCTCTCCAAGAACAAACTCCTCTAGGTCCATAATGAACTCATGTCCATATCTAGGTGTAAGGCTCCTCAGTCTATCTGCTGAAACCTCCAAAGAGTAACCATCTCAACAAGTGTCTCTAATCACAAGAGAAATCTAGCCTCACCTAAGTCTCCAAGTATCCATGAGCCCCTGTAACTGACCAATACATGCCAAACTCTAAATGCAACATAGCACCATCATGAAGTAATCAAGAAAATGATCAAATTTGTAAGGACCCAACTTATCCTAAATCAAATAACACTAAACTCTAAATGCAAAAATACCGAGGGATAAACTTTTTGATCTGGCAGATGTAGGAAATGTGAAATTCTTTTAAGAAGTGCTTAATGCATGATATAGAAATGTGATGAAACTGGAATTTAGTTTCCTAGAATCGTCAGGTTCTTAAAAGATCACCAATTTTAAATCTAGTGAAGAGAGAGTACATTACGAGAGAAGGTACATTATGTAAGATAAACTAGAAGAACAACGGATCAGTTCATACCTTAAGTCATGCATTACATCCTGCATTCATTTCTGATAGCTTGCTTCTCCTCTAGTAACTATCTCCTTATCATCTGCACAAAATTAACTAAACAATCTCATGTTAACACAACTCAGTAATCACTACTCAGAAAATTAAGATCACGATGCTAATTGTAGGACTCCCTACATCTAGGGGACCTGAGTACTGGGGGCATCCTTCACTGTCCAAATTGCCTACATACCCTGTATCCACAGGATCAAGGCCCCCTCCTTCGGATGTGATCTACACGACGAATGCGAACATGTAGTTCTATCTTACACTATGTTTTATGTAACTATGGTTGGTACACAGTTCTTCGCCAACTGCCCATTCACTCAAGTGGTACAGAGACAGAATTCCTAAGAAACTAGTATCGCAAACACACCTCCCGGGAGTGTTTGGCGTTTAATTTTTCAAGTGTGAATAATTTACCTATCACGCATATTTCCCCAATGAGGTCTTCCCATTGATCGTCCTACAACATTTTTTTTTGATAGTCTCACCTTTTCTTTTTCTTAATCTTTTTAGTTAGGTATCCGAGGAGATTTTCCCTTCCTGCGGATTTAACTTAGAGATGTTCCTTATTTCTCCCTGACAATTTAGAGGGACGGTGCCCAAACGTCATTGTTGCAGCTATGTTAGGTGCGAGGTACTTGGTTCAACACAATGGCATTACCTGTAAACATGACACAGAGGTACCGTAGAAACCGAACACTGCGATTTAGTTGAGTTTGGATGTTTATTTAAAAGTTTACCTAGCTAAGTAGAAATGTAAAACTTACATCAAAACTAATAAATAAATTGGTAAAGGAAAGATATTTCATTGAATCTTGATGCAAGTTAAGTACAAAAATTATGCTTGATCACTTTATTTATGCGAAATAAATAGTATAAACTAGAAGAGATATTCTATCAATAATGCACATAAGGATTTAGTCTAGAGAGAAACAAGGGAAACTTATTTCCTCATACAAGTAAAGAATTGATACAATTCATTGGAACCAATGAGGACTTAATGAAAGTTGTAAATTAAGATAGTTATCTCAACAAGGGGTTTACTAACTTTAATAAAACTGGTTAATTCCATTGTTAACAAACATGCATCAATTATAATAATAATCTCACATCATTATTTGAAATATCATTTTTATAATTGAACTACTTATGGATCATAAAACATCTATACAACTTGATTGGTCAACTCTGACCACATTTATAATATGCGAACTTATAACAATACTTTTCTTTAACTTAATTGATCCAAAATCATAAGACTAGAAAAACACTTAATCAATCAAGTACATAATGATCTAGTTTTGTAGAAGACCAAGAATTAATAAACATTGTCCAATTGTATAGTACGAGGAGAAATTTCTTGCAAAAGCATTTGACTTATGTGGATAAGAACTTAAGATATTTGAATCTCAATAAGTTAACATGCGAGCTTTACTTCTTTCCATAAGTCATATTGGACAAATCTTTGAAGTTGGTCCAAATCGCTATGTTTTCAATCTATACCCATAAAGTTTGACAATTACTTATATATTCATGGTCATGTTGTATTTCTAGTTATGCTTCTTACTTCAATCCTATAACAAGGATAATTGTGATATAACATCACTTATTATGCTAGTTGAAAACTATTGCTTAACATATTTATACACAATGTCATATACTTGTAATTACTTAATTAATATATTTAGATTATTTACCATTCACACTTTGTTATTACATGCTATATAATATCATTTAAGTGGATGATATAGAAGGTAGAACAAGACCCTCATCACATTAATATCTAGCAAGATAAGGTATTCTATAATAGTTCTTAATTTTCTTCTAGATTCGTAATCCTTGAATACACTTTTATAATATCATAGGTCCGACTTCCTTATAGAGTTCCTTTTCCCCAATATTATGATGAATTTGTAGTTGAACATGTTGATTCGTTGGTCATCAAAGTGAACTTTGATTATAAAGTTTATTAACTTAAGCTTAAGTCTCGCTTAACTATATAATTTTTACCCAATTAACATCTTTGTAATTAAGTTTGATGAACATTATTAATTATTTTAAAACCAATAACCATCCATCTAGTTTACTCAAATTTGGATATCTTGATCTTATTCTTTTAATTATCTTTGATGCATCCCTTATGTTAAACAACAAATGCAAACCTTCAAGTTGGTTCATCCCAGTTACTATGTGTATGGAATACATCCACCATTTTGCACATTTGACACCATGAAAATTTGTTAAAATTGGACATGAGTCACTTAAGTTCAAGAGGGTTAATTTTTTTTAATTCAATACAAATAATGTACACGTGATTATTCATTTAATAAACAATATTATTAGAGATGAATTTATAACTTACAAGTACTATACTATTATAAATTTTAAATGAGTTGTAAAACTAAAACTTAAAATCAGATTTCTTTTTGACTTGCATTCTTTATAATATGATTACTTTAAATTTTAAAAAATAGACATCATAAAAAGCAAGCATCTAAACAAATAGATACAATAGATAGTCATTATATTTAAAAATAATTATTAGTTGATATGATAGAATGTTAGAAATCAAGGTAGCTTTCTTGACTTTATCAAGTCTTAAACTTCTTTTTCCTCGCAATTATTTGTTACTACTAGTTTGCTAGCTTCAACCTGATCATATCAATGTCAAATCCTCTTCCAACGCCATCTCATAATACCAAAACAATAGAAAAATGTGCGAGAGAGAGAGTTGTTCAACCTAAGCGCTTAACAATATTGTAAATTTTTAAATCATAAAGCAAGTAATGCAACACTATTATTGACCAAAACATCTCAGTCAAATTTTATAATACTTAAGGATATAGTTAATTGGAAAAGGTTAGACAAGGTAGGTCATCTATTTTGACTAAATCCTTCAAAGAATGCTACCTCATGAAATGAAATGATTACACGATCTACACAAAATGGATTAAATGAAAAATCTTTAGAAGCTTTCAGGGAAATGAAATCAGTGATCAGAAAGCCAAATTCCACATCATTTGTTGATGTCTCCTGCCTATATCTACGTGAGAGCTTTGGAACAGAGCATGGACATACATCAAGGAATAAAGGGAGAACAATTTTCATCAGATGTTACAGTTGCAATTACCCCAATACAGAGCATGCCCAAAGCACATGAACTGTTTGACAAAATGCCCAAAAGAAATATGGTCTAATGGGTTGCAACGATTTCAAGATATGCACAAGGTGGATTTGTTTTAATACGGTAAAAAGAACTTTCAAGCAATTGCAATTGTCAGTAGTTAACCCAAGTCCACAACCTTTTCCAACGTTCTCCCTGTCTGTACCAAATGGGTGCTTAGAAAATAGGGTATGGATTTTTTTTATTAGAGCATAATGGAAGGGGAAATTTTGTTAGATATTCTAATTAAAAATACTCTGGCAGACATATGTGCAAAATGAAGAAGCACAGACAAGGCATGTCCACTGTTTGACAGAACGACTCAAATAAATGTGATCTCATGGATTTCCACGACAATAGAGAGGGGCATTCAAATGGGATTGGCAGCTGTAAAAATCAAATTTCCACAACCTCTGCCAGCGTCCTCCCTGCCTGTCAGCGTGGAAACTTTAGAAAGGGATATTGACATTCATCAAAGCATAATGGAAAGGGCGATTTTTGTCAGATATTATAGTTGGGAACTATCTGGCAGACATACGCCAAAAGTGGAAATAGAGACTAGGCATGTGAACTGTTTGACAGAATGCCTCAAAGAGATGTCATATAGTTGAATGCAATAATCACAGAATTGCAAACAAAAAAAAATGGAATCATTGAAAGGGCTTTAGAAACTTTCAGGCAAATGCAATTGGCAGATGGAAAGCCAAAATTCACATCCTTTCCCATGTCTTCCCTACCTGTGCCAAAATGGGAGCTTTGATGCAGGGTACGCCAAAATACAACCTTTGCCAGCATCTACCCTGTGTGTGCCAAAATGGGAGCTTGGGCATAGGGAATGGACACACAAATCACAATGAAAAAAAAGGGAAAATTTTGTCATATGTTTAAGCTAATCACCAAAGTCCTCACAAATTCTCTCTTGAATGATTTCAAATTAAATTTTTGAAAATTAATACAACTCATTAAAAGATTCTATATACACAGAAATACAAACTAAAGGTTTATGAATTCGTGAAAATGATCTTTATCAGAAATATTTGACATAAAAGAAATTATGCAAGGAAGGATTGCATGCGAAAAGAAGGCTGCGTAGGGGAAGGAGAAAGTCTGTAAAGTGTTGAAGTATAGACGAGCACATGAACTATTTGACAGACTACCTCAAAGAGGCATGTCACAGCAAGGGAACAACCTCCTTTCCACTCATGAAATTAGATTATGCAAATCTTGACTAATTTAAATTATCCAAGCAACATACAGAAGTTCAACTAAATTGTATAAATTCATAAACACAATGTTCATAAATTTCTAAAAGAGAAATGAAGAATTAACTCACAAAACATTCTAGCTATCCAAAAACTATCTCCATGTGTCTTTTCCCTTTGGTTTCTCCCTCATATTTATAGAAAACTCCACTCTTGTTTTTTTAATGCTATTGCATCCTCCACTCCTTTAATTTATTGATAATGCATGCTCCACCTTCCTTGTTTAATGTTAATGCTTCATCCACTCTTCTTTGTTTAATTTTAATGCTTCATCCACTCTTCTTTGTTTACTGATAATGCTTCATCCACTTTTGTTATTTTAATGATAATCTTATCCTCATTTTTTTAATGGTATCCATATTATTTATATTTTTAAATGGATTTACATTTTATGTTTATTTGTTTCAAATTTGGAATTAAAAAATTTTACAAGGGTATTTCAATTTGAATTCAAAATTCAAATGTGGGTTGTGACAAAAGTACTCAATACCAAGAGAACAAACAAGACCATTGTCAATACTCCTACTGCACATATGCATAATCAAGAAGCCCATCATGACATCATGATCTAACCATCTCCTCCAAGAAGATCACATGCAGCAAAGCATACAATGATGCATACATCTTGTCTCAAGAGAACCTGTATCATGACAATACTCTAAGCTAGCATCAAGAGTAAACCATGCCATAATATCAACATCTCCAAAACAATGATAAACCTATCAAACTGACAAATCATAATCCTGACATGTCAACCAAAAACTCAAAGAAGTCCTCCATGGTAAACCAAGATGTCAAACATCTCCAATCATATGAAGATAACCATCTCCTGACAAATGAACTGAAAATGTCAAAGAACTCTCACAATCAAGAGCTCCTCCATGACACCAACATCTACTGCAAACGATCATCCATCATGTATGATGAATCCAACATGCTGCCAAAGCTCCCACTGAACTATGATACCGAGCTATCTATGACAACAAAATAACCATCTCCTAAATGAAGATTATCCATGGCCCCAAACCAATCAAGGAATCCCACTGTAACATCAACAACTCCCAAAAGGTCTAGTGACCCAAATCTCCAAACAAGAAGATAAAACCATCACTATCAAAAGCTAACATAGAATCATGTATCCAAGCTCTCCATGACATCATGATAAACATGCTGCAAGTCCTAACAACTAACTATCCATGCACTCTAATTATCCATCCTCTTATCCCAAAGCAATCATACCAATGCACAAATAATCATAGACAAGGCCAACTAACAAAGTCTACATAAACACTGAATTAATCTGGTGGATATAGATAGTCCACATCCGAGTCATCCCATGGTAGCCAAGGGGTAGCTAATCCATAAAACTACATAACTCATAGATCTAAAACAAATGTAACATGCAAACTCATCATCACACTAGTAAACTGCAAACTGAGATATCAAAGAAGATAACCTATAGACTCCAAGACTCAAACACCAAATCAAATCTAGATTTGATTTGCCAACAAGTCCACAAATGAATACCATAGTCAAGGAACTAATCAAGCATCCAGGAGCTAAGAACAATCCCCTAAAACAACACCACAACACCACCTGTAATCATGAATCGAACAACATAGCCCATACCTATCAATCGCATACATGATCATGTCATGCTAATACAAAAGTATAACTACATATCCATGACACCATAATCATCATCATCATTGTACTTATACTCAACTTCCACTGAAACGAGACCCCAAGTCTCACACGAGTATCAACCATGTCCTCAAAACCATAAGACAACCTATACCTGTCTCCATCAAAGTCATAACTATGAAAACACCTGTAAACCTATATCAAGGAGCATCAAATCTAAAAACCTACTCTACCATGTTGATGGTCTCATAGCAACATGCACTCCCACAAGTCTGTGCCAACAAATCCATCCGAATGCACTCGTAAATGTACTCTAAATCTCAAGCTCCTACATGTGATAAAAAAAGTACCAAACTCTCTCTACACACCAAGATGAAAATCTACATAATCCAAACTATAGTACACTACAAGAACTCTCCAATGACTATCTGAAATCAAAAATCTGACTCCGTATGTGAAAGTTATGAGCATAAACCTGTACCAGAGCAATGCGGGCTTCAAACACCAAATTCTGACACAAACAACAAAATCTTATCATGAAACTTGTACCATTGTGTAGTTCTCAGAGAGCGCTTTCCGACGCCTATAATAAGTCAAAAAATTGATACTGTATGTGAAAGTTATGCCTCTCGGAAGAAAAGGCACTCCTAGGGCTAAAATTGGACCCCTAGTGGGCCCCTGTACCATGATGACGTGGCATGATGTCATTGTTGATGTCATCACTTCTGACTGGACAAATTAGGTGGCTACTGATTGGCATCTAAGTTGGCATCTTCATCTTTGACCAGAGTAGGTAAAAAAGGTTTTCCATTTTGTTTAAATTTCCAAAACCCATGGACCAAGCAATAAGGAGGTTTTGATTTTTTTAAAATACCAAAATCAAAAAAGATTTTAAATGGCTGTCATAAGTCCCACATCCAACCTTGTAAAAGGTTTAAATAAAGAAAATTTTTAAAAGTTAAAAAAAAAATTCTTGTTTTAAGTTTTAATAAGCCCGTAAGGGCTGCCTTGGGCACCACGACCCAACGGCCAATAGAGGAGTAGGGGGTGGGGCCGGTGGGGCCGACCGGCTCTGTGCCAGTGGTACCCGCAGTACCTTATGCATAGAGCTCATGGTACAAGGGGTCTGCGTACCCCCTACCACCATTAAATTTTTATTTTTTTTCATATCTTGTGATTTTAAATTGCATTTCTATAGTTCAAAAGACATTTTTTTTTTTTTTTCCAATCAACTATAGAAACCTTGTGCAGGAAATAAAAAATACTTTTTTTTCTGCCTACTGTAAATCTGTACGGTGTACTTGGGAGGGGTATTTTTTTCCTTTTGCTCCTATGGCCGAAATAGGTCAAATTTTATATGATTTTTTGTTTCTCAGGCCTCCTGGACTCAATGGTGAGGTCCATTTTGTCCCAGGAGGTCGTTTGTGAAAGTTCCTCCTCAAAACCCTCATGCAACCAAAATTTGGAAACCTTCTTCAGCCATGATTTTTCAATCACCCGATCTAAAACATGCACAGCAAATCACCAATACCCAGAACCCCCAAACTGCAATACAACCTGCACAAAACCTTGTAGTGTCCCGAATCCTTACATGCATTGCCATGGCTTCCATTTTGCCCCTGATCTACACACACAAGGGTTATACATATCTAGGGAGCTCAAAGCTCCCTCAACCATAAACATGGCTCTGATACCAACTATTAGGTATTTGCAAGTCTATTTAAACCAATTCCACATAACCCAATAGGAGAAATAAGATGCTGAAACAAACCATAATGCAAAGAGTAAATGAACAAGCAACAAGACAACACAAGATATACCCTAGGAAAACCCTTTGTAGGGAAAAACTCAGCCTCCAAAAGCATCCACACTCAAATGTATTATTCAACAATATGAAATTACAATACAATCCATGAGCCTCCATGAATATCCCTAAACCATCAAGCACCTCTAATGCAACCTCCATGTGTACAAGCATGAATCCACACATCACCTACCATGCTTCACAATATGCACTTACAAGAGAGAACTTAATATAGTGACAGCCTCTCTCAAACCTCCAATCCACCTACAATGAAATAGCCAACATTACCCAAACTACTAACGATGTGCTTACTTTTATAGACCAAGCTCACACAAATACAACTTGTGGTATTGGATAAAACCATGTGCCCAAAAAAGCATGGTAACACAAAACCATTAACTTATAAACCACTTGACCCCACATTTTGTTGGGAATTAAGGTGTCTCAACCTTGGTAATTCTATGCATTTGTAGTGTTTGTATTTATTATTCATTGCCTATGTTGTAAATAATTGGAAATTCCACTTTGTCATATTGTGGGATGTGGCACGGTGATGTGTCAATCCTACAAGAATTATGACTTAGTGGTAGGAATATTCTGCCATGTGTCAGCATCTTCTATGTTGTGTAAGGAATGTTTGACTAAAACAGTTATGACGGATTCCTATGACAAATCTATGACATGTAAGAGTCGAGAATAGAAGGTTGTAAGACAGGTAATGACATGTGTCATGAAGCATCTTTGAATGAGGCATATTTGGGCGCCCCAAGGTGGAATATGACATGTTGTAAGAGAATATGCTATTTTTAGCATGTTTATGACATATTCTCTTACAGCTGTAAGTTGTAACTGCTATGACAGATTCTATGACGGTCGTAAGTGTTGTAAGAGCATCTGTCATAGCCCATTTTGGAAATAGGTGACCTCTTTGGGATGGGAGCTGTGGAAAAGTGTCAAACACATTCTACAATGTTGACCAGGTGTCCCTAGGTGTGGGTTTTGGTCCAAGATGCCATATTGGACGCCCATTCCAAGAAAAGTCCAAAATTGCCTTGTATGTTCTATTTAAATAGGTGTTTGGAGATGGAGTTTGTATCATAGGTACTGTTATGCTACTAGATTGACTCTAGACATGAGTGTCGAAGACCATTGAGCTTGCATTGCAAGTGTATTGTAAACATTCTTTCAGATTTGTTAATACATCGTGCAGGTTTCTGAGTGTGGGGTTTTTCACTTGATAAGGGTTTTCCCCACCGTAAATCTCTGCCTCTCTTCCTCTGTCTTCTTTTTGGGTCTTGTGTTTTGTTGTAATATCTCATGTTAATGGTCTAACATTGCTATAATAGTTAGGATAAATTTGAATTTGCATAGCCATCTCCTCATTAGATTAGTGTAGGAAGTGTTTCCGCACACCTAGCTTCCTTTCAGTTGGTATCAGAGCTTGATCACCTTTGGTCCTAGTTGTTGGGTAGGAGTTTTTTGAGCTAATCTTAAGTTGAGTGGGAGTCTGTGTAGAGCATTCTGTATCTTATTACATTAAGGAGATGGTAGGCACATCAGGAAGGTTTGAAGTAGAGAAGTTTAACGGCAGTAATTTCGAGCTGTGGAAGCTCAAGATGGAAGACTTTTTAGTTGATCGAGACCTTTGGGATAGTGTGAATGAAACTAAACTAGCTGCAATGTCACAAGCTAACTGGGATCAAAAGGATTGGAAGGCTAAGGGTCTCATAAGACTTAGTCTTGCCGATTCTATGTTGTTAAATGTCCATGAAGAGACCACTGCAAAACTCCTTTGGAAGAAGTTGGGGGATGTGTATCAAGCCAAATCCCTTGTCAATAAACTTTTCCTGAGAAAGAAGTTGTATTCTCTTTGATTGGAGGATGGAGGATCCGTGGCTAAACATATGAATTCCTTTAACATGTTGGTTGCACAATTGATATCTATTGGTGTAAAGATGGAGGAGGATTAGTGTATGACCCTGCTTTGTTCTCTACTAGACTCATGGGATCATCTTGTCATGGCAATTGGAAGCACCACATCTACATTCAAAATGGAAGAGGTGGTTTCTTCACTATTATTTGAAGAGATGTGGAGAAAGTCTTCTGAGGTAGCCAAAGAAGCCCTTGCAGTTCTTGGAAGACCCAAGGAGAAAGGGAAGAAGAAGCACAAGAAAGATGAGAAAGGTAGATCCAAATCCCATGGGAGATCCAAAACTCTTGGAAAGTCCAAGGCTCTTTGTTGGAACTGTGGAAAGACTGAGCATTTTTGAAAGGAATGCAAAGAGGAGAAGAAGAAAAAGAAGAAAGCTCCTAATTAAGATTCTGACAAATCACAAGATGACGGTGATGCTTTCATTGCAGCCCTGGCAACCCATGCATCTAATGATGTGTGGCTGATCGACTTTGGTGCATCATTCCACATGACCTCACATCGAGACTAGTTCACTAAGTATGAGGACTTCAATGGTGGAAAGGTGTATTTGGGTGACGACTCTCATCTAAAGATCGTTGGTCATGGAAGAGTCTCTATCTGATTCCTTGATGGTTGAGTGAAGGGGATCTCTAGGGTTATGCACATCCTAGGCTTAGCACGGAACCTACTTTCTATAAGTAGTTTGAATGATGTAGGTGTGCAGGTTGTCTTTTCGAAAGAAGGATGCAAGATGACTAGAGGATCTATGGTGCTTGCTAAGGGTACTCGGAGAGGTACTCTGTTTCAGCTGGAAGCATGCATTGCACAATGCAATAGTTCTTCTGACTCAAGGAAGAGGGCAGCAATCACTTCATCCCCACCATCTAAATGAGCAGTGAAGAAATCTATTTTTTCTAGTCCTGATGGTTGTAATCCTGCATTAGAAGTTAAACTTTTTACATAAAAGACAATGTTATGGCATAAGAGATTTGGCCACATTGGTGAGAAGGGTTTGCGTACCCTGAAAAATAAGAACCTCATTGAGGGGTTAGATGATTGTAATCTTGAGTTTGACTTTTGTGAACATTGCATTTATGGAAAACAAAACTATGTTCAATTTTACTCGAGTTCTCATAAGTCTTTTGGTGTGTTGGACCTCATTCATTCTGATGTGTTTGGTCTTGTTGATGTTCCTTCATTATGAAAATCTATATACTTTGTATCTTTATAGATGATTACAGTAGAAGGACATGGATTTATTTTCTCAGAAGCAAATCTGAAGTCTATAGTAAGTTTAAGGAGTTTAAAGCCTATGCTAAAAATTAGACTGGTAAAAAGATTAAATGTTTGAGAACTGACAATGGTGGTGAGTTATGTTCTATAGAATTTGATAAGTATTGCAAGGAACTTGGGATTGAAAGACATAAGACAACTCCATACACACCGCAGCAAAATGGAGTTGCAGAGAGGATGAACAGGACACTGACGGAGAAGGCTAGGAGTATGCTTAGTGGAGCTGGTCTAGAACAAAAGTTTTGGGCTGAAGTTGTTGCCACTACTTGTTATCTGGTAAACAGATCTCCTACATTAGCTCTTGTTGGAAAGACACCTATGGAGGTGTGGTCTAGTAGAAATCCTTCAGTAAGGCATCTTCATGTTTTTGGTTGTGAGGCATATGCACATGTGCCTAGGGAGAAGCGGTCAAAGTTGGAGAACAAAGCTGTTAAGTGTATCTTCATCGGCTATGGTGTTGGTGTGAAAGGATACAAGCTTTGGGATCCCGTGGCTGAAAAAGTGTTGTATAGTAGAAGTGTCATCTTTAGAGAGCTTACACCTTCTTCCACTGTTTTGCAGCCAGAAGAAAAAGAAAAGAAAGAGGATGTTGTTCAGTTTCCTCTCACCCCTATGAAGACTGAACAGAAAGACAATGTTGGACCTGATTATGAGGAGAGCTCTAGAATCTTTGAAAGCTCAAAAGAAGAAGAAGTTGAACCTTAACCTTAGCTCTTGAGGAGGTCTACATGGATAAGAAAACAACCTGAAAGGTTTGGTTTTACATTGCTTGATTCTAGTTATGCTTATGCTTTGCTCACTAACAGTGATGAACCTAGAACTATATCAGAGGCTTTGGATATGAAGGATGCAGGTTCCTGGAAGGAGGCCATGGAAGAAGAAATGGCTTCTTTGGAAAAGAATCAAACTTGGGACTTGGTGCCTTTGCCTCCTGGACAGAAACCCGTTGGATGCAAATGGGTGTTCAATAAGAAGATTGGTGCAGATGGTAGTGTTGAGAAGTATAAGGCTAGATTGGTTGCGAAGGGGTATTCACAAGTGGAGGGTATAGATTATGGTGAGATCTTCTCTTCCATTGCAAAGCTGACATCCATTCGATTCCTATTGTCTCTCACAGTAGCTTATGACTTGGAGGTAGAATAGATGGATGTGAAGACAACTTTCCTTCATGGTGACTTGGAGGAGGAAATCTACATGTCACAGCCAGAGCATTACATGGTAAAAGGTAAAGAAAATTTGGTCTGCAAACTTAAGAAGTCTTTGTATGGTTTGAAGCAATCCCCTAGGAGATGGTACATGAAGTTTGATGCCTTTTTGTTGTCAATTAGATTTGTGAGATCAAAATCAGATCACTATGTTTATTATAAGTTAGATGGTGATCGTATTCTCATTGTTTCACTGTATGTTGATGATATGTTACTCATTGGGAAGGGTAAGAACATGATTTCTGATTTTAAATCTCAGTTGTCAGCTCAGTTTGAAATGAAAGATTTAGAGGCAGCTAGGTACATTCTAGGAATGGAAATCAGAAGAGACAAAACTAACATAAAACTTTGGTTAAGTCAGAGTAAGTATGTTAAGACCATGTTGGATAGATTCAGTATGGGAGATTGTAGACCATTGTGTGTTCCCATTTCCTTGGGGACAAAGTTGTCTATTGAGGATTGTCCAAAATCTCCTAGTGAGGTGGAGGACATGAGTAGAGTACCTTATGCTCATGTTGTTGGCAGTTTGATATATGCTATGGTCTGCACAAGACCAGATCTTACCCAAGTAGTGGGAGTCCTTAATCAATATATGGCTAATCCTGGACGAGTTCATTGGGATGCAGTTAAGCAAGTGTTTAGATATTTGAGGGGTACTTCCAAGTATTCCATTTTCTATCATGGTAATGTTTTAGGACCTCCACATTCTATTGATATTCATGGATTTGTGGATTCAGATTAGGCAGGTGACATTGACAGCAGGAGATCCACTAGTGCTTATGTTTTTACACTGTTCGGTGGTGCTATTAGTTGGATGAATAAGTGACAACCTATTGTTTCTTTGTCCATGATAGAAGCTGAGTATATGGTAGCAACTCATCCTTGTAAGGAAGCCATTTAGCTTAAGAGATTGTGTTCTGATATTGGTGTTGATGTGGGTCAGATCATGATCAATTGTGATAGTCAGAGTGCAATTTGCCTTGCAGGGTAAGTGCAAGAAGATGGGGGGCCAAAAAGTGGCCAAAATAATTTCAAAAAAAGTTAAGTCATAATGCGAGCGCGTTATAATGCGCTCGCGTTATGGCTTGGTAATGACAAGCCTTAGGCTCGTCATTACCGAGCCATAACGTGAGCGCGTTATAATGCGCTCGTGTTATGACCTAGTATATATAAAAAAAAGGTAGCAAATTTCATTTCATTCTCATTTTCTCCTCTGCCCGCGGCTTCCAAACCCTCAAAAATGTGCTTGCGTTCTACAAAATACCAATCAACACAAAAAGCTTATTGATTCGTCGCCAAAATGCCACTGTGACGTCGAGCATGCCAAAGGGGTTAGTTATCTTTGTTTTTTTGTTTGAATTTCTTTCTAAATAGGTAGGTTTTTGTTGATTTTTTATGTATATTTCGTTAATTGTCAGGAAATGTTAATGCACCTCCTCCTCCTCCTCCTTCTCCTCCTCCTCAAAATCCACAAAACCCTGAGGAGGAAATACCTGCAGAACAACAACCTCCTCCATTCATTCCTCGACATGCCCCTGGAACACAAGATAATATAATGGGGCAAATTGAAAACAACAAAAAGGAAATTGAAGATATAATTGCAAGGTTGAAAGATCCTTCCACTTCAACCTTTCATAGGTCCACGCTTGCCAAATCTCTTGAGTCTATGTTATCAAATGTAAATTCAATTAGCGAGCAAATAACTAGTTGGACCGATAAAAAAAGAGAGTTTAGAGATTACTATGCAGATAAATTGTCATACCAAGATGTCAAAAAATTACAAATTACAAAATTAGATTTGTGTTCAATTTTCACAAACCCACAAACAAATCAACCTCCACCCATTACATACAAGAGGTTCCCTATCCATTGGTGCAACAACCAAGTGATAAGGGACAATTTTGGGCAGAGGTGGTGGATGGTTTTTGACCATCCTCCATGCAATAATAATGAGGTCCCGCAATACTTTTTGAGGAAACTCTACTGCGAGTTTGTCCTCAATAAAGTGCCAAACTATTTTGATATGCAAGACTTCCAGGGTAGAGGTGGGGGCTCAGCACAGGATAGACCAAGGCCACGTCTTGACCCACAGTGGGTAGTGAGACGAGTAATCAACAGACCAGCCCACGAGCATGTTTCTATCCCTTCCATTGTGAAGGAGAGTGTTGAGGTCGATACACTGAGGTCGATTAGTGCCTTGACCCAGAGCATCATAGAGCATGCCGGTCCTGCAACACAGAGTGGGTTGGGAGATAGTGTGAGGAGTAGGGTCCCACTGCATACTTGCCAGGCTTGCAGGTCATCCTGTGGTTATGACCCCATGGACAGTCAGGACGTAGGTGCACAGGGTACATCTGCAGCTAAGCAGATGGTGATGACAGATACCCTCCTAAGTGAGACTTTCAGCCTTGATACTCAGGTAAATATTAGCAAGTTTATTGAATTTAATTTATTAAATTTCATTTTTGAAATACAAGATTAACTAATTTAAATTGATGATTTTAATGAAATTTAAGGGTCATAGCGTCGATGCAGTTTTCAGTGGTTCTCCACCTGCATTTTTCACTAGATCATCTACTATCGAGGTATGTAACTAGTAAACAATTATAAATATTACATGTGAATAGCATCGTTATATGAATGGTATTCTAATTTCTAATTTTGGATGTTGAATAGGTTAATACTGTAGATTTCATGGCAACACCTGCCAGCGGTGGTGGACTTCAAAGCTTTACGGAGGTAATAAAATAAATAGTTTAATGAATGAATTGTACTTACTAAATTTTTGTATGTGATTTGTGTGCTTCATTGTGTGTACTTCCATGTTTAGATGAACATGTGTGTATGTTAGGAGCCATGATTTGCATCACTATTATAGTTTTCATAATTGAATAATGTTGTTTTATTTCCAGATGATGCAAGCTGCAGAGACACCTCCCCATGTTCATAGGGCAATGGAGTAGGGTGTGGCCTCTGCGATTCATAGCTCCATGGCATTGACAGGGGTATGAGGCAGATTAGTAAATTTCAATTTACATTCATTGTTATAGTTGTCTATTTTTGAAAAATCAAAAGATTATTGATTTGAAGTTTAATTTCTATATGGATGGTTTCTATAGGACATGACATCACCAGGGCCTATTCCTACTACTGAGGCAAGCGAGGAGACAGATTATATGTTAGCGGTAAGTGAATATTTTGTTAAATGTTTCATTTTTTATAACATGTAATTTCTATATATTAATGTCTATACTTTTTATTTTAATAACTAAAGATGTACAAAGAATGAAATAGGAGGAGCAACCCTCGGGTTTGTAGTAGATCACCCACATACGCGTCTCCATCTCCTAGAAGATCAAAGGCTTCCCATGATTTATTCTCTTTACCAGCTAGAGGGGAATGACTTTTTATTGTGTTCTTTTGTTGTATGCCTATATGGCATTTGTGGACATATATTTTGTATTGCAGATAGTTGACATTGTATGCCTATATGGCATTCTTGTAAGCCTATATGGCTATTTTGTATATATGTTATACTTATATCGACAGATATTGATGTATGCCTATATGGATATTTGGTTAATACAAATCTTTTTTATTGATGGCGTCCATACTTGCATTATAAATCCACTTTTGAATGGATATTTGTAGATGGCTACTTCAAATATTTAAAGTCCGATTGTATTACATAGGATGTTTGCATTTTCTTTGATAGGCTTGATAGGCCATGGATTACATGATGGTGTTTGATTGAAAAGTATGGTACTAGAAGACTCTAGTTCATTCTTAATAGGCTTGTGATTGATAATATCTTTGCATGATTGCACTTGATCTTGGATCATGGGCATGTTGTTAGGATTTTGATTGCATTGTGGTGTTTGATGGATAGGCATGGTGTAAGATACCCAACTAGTTCTACGAAATTTTTTCCTTACTTAAACAATTTTACTTGCTATCAATTCATCAACTACTTCAACAACACAAAGATATACATCAAAGATAACTACTTGAATGAATCAACCTTAGAGTTGGGTACTTGTCTAGTTATTTGACTCAATCAACTTGCAATGTCTTATTACATGGATAATGCTTTCAATAGCATGAAGTTACAACTTATTCAATGGAGATACAAAAGAAAAGCCTTGAAGCCTTGATGTTTACAATGGTGTCTACACTTGATCAACTCAATCAAACTCAATGATGTCAACTGAATGTCAACACCTCACAATATCACAAGGGAGCATCACTCCAACACTTGAAACTCGCAGGCCTCAAGATCACAAGCTAAATAGCTTTGTAGAGAGAATTCTGTCAAAATGATTAGATAACAAATGAATGAGAGGGCTCCTCCTTTTATAGGCCTTCCAAAGGCAATGAAGGCACATTTTTTAATGCACAAAGAGGAACCAAGGTACATTTCCCAAGAAGCATATACAAGGGAATATTCCATCTGATGACTCATTCTAAGTTGGCAAACTTATCCAGGGGCCCTGACACGGATCCAAATGTTACCCTTCTGAATGAGTTCTCTAGAACCTAGGTGTTGATTTCATGCATCATGAGTTCTAGGTGCCAATATGATGTCATAGTTGCAAGACTCTTAGGGTTAGGTGCCAACTGAAGGTAGTAGAGACTAGACTAGGCACCATCCTAAGCTGGGCACTTCCTTGAGGTGGCAGAGACATGGATGAACGTCTGGTGGGGTTTGATGACTCTATATTGACACTCAAATTCACTTAGGTGCAATATTAGTGTTCTTCTGACTAGGCGCCAGATAGGAGGATTCTCAGGGGTTTTGGCGCCTAGGTTACAACTTGTCAATTTCTCAAAGAATCTTTGAAACACTTGACTTCCAAGGATTATCATCTTACCCTCTGATGGAGCACCTTGTTCTAAAATTGGTCTTGGGGACTTGCATCTCTCTTAGGCGCATGCTTGGAGTAATGTCAACTGGTATCAGCACCTATTATCTCAATTCACACTTGACATCAAACTTTTGAAGCTCTTTTACCCTAGTGCCTTTATCTTCTATCAAGCACCTAACATTATGGAGGTGAATTCCATCTTAATCCAAGTCTTCAAGGTACTTCCAAGTTTAGGCGCCAAAACAGGGTTATCGAGGAGTAGAACCACGCCTTAGGAGGATGATTGAACCCTAGGCGCCAATTTGAGGTTGCAAGAGCATAGGTATGCGCCAAGCAGAGTTTGATGCTCAAAACATTAACATTATTCAGTGAAATCCTTTTTTGACTCTAGACGCCATTTGGAGGCTAGAAAGAGGGAAGTTGACACCAACTGCATTACGTGCATTTCGGAGGTGGAGACCAATAAGTGTGCCTTGTCCTCTGGCTCTATTCCTTGTTAACTTTACAACTTAGATTATCTAAACAACACTAAGAATGCTTCCCTTCTTCCTGATACAAGTTGAAAGATCCACTAGGCACCATTTCAGTTGTCTGGAGAAGGGTGCTAATAGAGCCTTTGGCAAATGGAAAGAGTACCTTACTTAGATTTGATTTTTGGATGCCAGAATTGAGGAATTTTGTGCCTTGGCTAGGAGTTTCTCATTTCAATCTTGATTATTCATCTAAGTGACTTTCCTTAGCTCCCAAGCCTTCAATCTATCCATTACCCCTGCTAGGCGCTCAAAATAGAGTGTTAATGCCTTATGAAGGTTAGGTGCATTCTGAGGGTGGGGTAGGCAAGTGTGGGCACCAAACTAGGCCTTGAGACTTCTCTCCTCATCAAAGGCTTTCAATCCTAGGCGCCAGATCCAAGGAGTTCCAACCAACACATGCACCTAGTGCTGTGAGTTCACCCAAAGGACATCTTTAACTTGAAAACTTTCAATCTTCATCCATCTATGCTAGGCGCTCAATTGGAGGATCCCTAGAAACATGTATAGGCACCTTGAGGTTCTTAGGTGCTTAATTTGGATGATCCTTGTGCTAGGCACTTAGTAAGGAAAACTAGAGTGAAATGGGCACCTAGGCTCCCAAGCTTCCATACTTAGTCAAATTTTAGGGTTCTGACCTTGTTCCTGCAAAACAAATAGATAGAGTTAGTCTGAAACCAATTCATTCCCTCATCATTTGGAATTAGCCTCCAGGGATGAGGAATAGGCTAATCCATTATACACTTGATGATCAAACCAAGAATGGGGACATGACACATGGTACTAGGCTAATCATTTTGGGTTTTGCATGAGCCTCAGACAAGGTAATAGGCATAGGGTTTTTATCTTGCATAATGATTTTTTCAAACCAAGGGTCCATGATGGAAATGATTAAGGATGATAGAATGTTTGGATTTTGGACTTTGAGATGTTTATGGTTGTAAATGTTTATTGTTTGGACTCAAATTTTGTTAAATGGTTGTTTGAAAGAGGACACATCAAACACGACAATAAGATTGGTTTAAGTATGGATGCAAATGATGTTTACTAGTTTACTAATGTGATGATGATTTTGCATGTTTTCAATGGTTGGGATCTACAAGTTATGCATTTTTTTGGGATGCACACCTCATTGATTGTAGTGGGATGACTTGAATGCATATTGCCTATATCCACGGGATGACTTTGTTATTTTTCCTTGTCTATGCTCATTTGCATATTGGTATGTTGCATTGGGATGAGAGGATGGATGTTGCTTTGATAGTGATGTGTATTCATCACCCAGTGATTGATGATCTTATATAGTGGTTGGGTGTAATGGACAAACTCTTGGATTATGATTATTATTTGTAGTGAGAGTGCTTTGACATCTTGGCTACTATTTTTAGGAGATGGTTATCTTCATGTGGTTGTAGATGCTGATCCTTGGTTTAGAGGTGTTTGGTAGTGTGTCTTGGTGGACTCTTGATTCTAGATTAGAGTATTAGCATGATACAAGTTCTCTTGAGACTAGGATGTCTGTATTGGTGCATGTCATCTTCTAGGAGGAGATGTTAGATCATGATGTCATGTTTGGATACCTAATTTTGTAGTTGGAGTTTTGACAGCGGTCTTGTTGGTTCTCTTGGTATTGAGTACATTGGTCATGTGCTTGGGAGCTTCATGATAATGTGGTGTTGCATTTGGAGCTTAACATGGATTGATTGGTTGTAGGTTCTCATACATACTTTGAGACTTGGGTGAGGCTAAAGTTCTCTTGGGATTAGAGACACTTGTTGAGATGGTTACCCTTTAGAGGTTTTAGTAGGAAGACCAAGGAGACTTTCACTTGGATATGGGCATGAGTTAATTATGGACCTAGAGAAGATTCTTATTGGAGAGAGTCATTGTGGCTTGGTGTATATTCGACGAGCATTCTCATTCCCCACTCTTGGTCTACTCGGCAGACTATCATCAAAGAGGTATTTCCCATCCTTTAGATGAATTTTTTCAATGCTTTATCTTCTCATGGTTATGGATCTTGAGCTATGGTTATTGGTTCTAGAGGGTTCATTTGAGGGGTGTCTCTAAACATGCTTTTTCTCAGGCACTAAACTGGAGTTGTCTAGATGCACAAGTGTGCCTCCCTCAATGAAGTTCATTTTGTTAACTTAGTTCATCCTAGTGACTCAAGGGGTTGTTATATTCTTTAGGCACAATCTTTCATAGACTAAAACATTCACTCCATGTTAAGGCGCTCAAAGGAGGCTCTAGAGATGGAAAATGGTGCCTTAACTCACTTATGTAAATTTTGGACTTTTAGGCAATTGCAAGATGTCTTGGAGGGCTCAATTCTTCAAGGTGCCCAATTTGTTCACCACTTGTAGCATCACTTGGTCAAGGCACATGTGTGATTTGGTGAAAAACAAGTGCCTAGAGTGAATAGGCTTTCATCTTGACTTAATACACTGCCTCCTTCTGACGATTTTTGGGGCAGCAAAAAACCTTTCAGCACAGGGAAATGTCTCAGAGCTATAAAAAACTGAGAGAGGTTATTGTAGAGGCACTCTATGTGATCGCGTTGCCTCAGATAGAATGTTTCTAAGTGACATGGTTTTTGAGTAACCTCTCGTCAAAAATTTCTACCTTTTTACACTTTGGACTCTTCAGGGATATCGTCGGTACAATGTAGCTCAGACTGTTTCGACATGTTTGGGTGAAAAATAGGACCATGCCTAGTGTAAATGTACCCATTTAGACGCGTTAGAATAGTCAGTTTAGTCGCATCAGGAGTAGGATGTAAGTTACATCCCTTTACAACTTTACACTGCCTCCTTCTGATGATTTTTAGGGTAGTAGAAAACCTTTTACCACGGGCAAATGCCTCAGAGCTATAAAAAACCAAGAGAGGTTATTGTAGAGGCACTCTATGTGATCATGTTGTCTTAGATGGAATGTTTCTAAGTGACACAGTTTTCAAGTAACATCTCGTCAAAGATTGCTACCTTTTTGCACTTTGGACTCTTTAGGGATATCATGGGTACAATGTAGCCCAGACTGTTTCGACATGTTTGGGTGAAAAATAGGACCATACCTAGTGTAAATGTACCCATTCGGATGCATTGGAATAGTCATTTTGGTCGCATCAGAAGCAGGACGAAAGTTACACCCGTTTGCAACTTTACACTGCCTCCTTCTGACAATTTTTGGGGCAGCAGAAAACCTTTCACCACGGGCAAATGCCTCAGATCTATAAAAAACTGAGAGAGGTTATTGTAGAGGCACTCTATGTGATCACATTGCCTTAGATGAAATATTTCTAAGTGACATAGGTTTTGAGTAACATCTCGTCAACGATTGCTACCTTTTTGCACTTTGGACTCTTTAGGGATATCGTGGGTACAGTGTAGCTCGGACTGTTTCGACATGTTTGGGTGAAAAATAGGACCATGCCTACTGTAAATGTACCCATTTAGACATGTTGGAATAGTTAGTTTGGACGCATTAGGAGTAGGACAAAAGTTACACCCCTTTGTAACTTTACACTGCCTCCTTTTGACGATTTTTGGGGTAGCAGAAAACCTTTCACCACAGGCAAATGCCTCATAGCTATAAAAAAATGAGAGAGGTTATTGTAGAGGCACTCTACATGATCATGTTACCTCAAATGGAATGTTTTGAAGTGACATGGTTTTCAAGTAACATCTCGTCAAAGATTGCTGCCTTTTTGCACTTTGGACTCTTTAGGGATATCATGGGTACAATGTAGCTCGGACTATTTCGACATGTTTGGGTGAAAAAAAAACTATGCCTAATGTAAATGTACCCATTCAAACGCATTGGAATATTCAGTTTGGTCGCATTAGGAGTAGGACGAAAGTTACACCCCTTTGCAACTTTACACTGCCTCCTTCTGATGATTTTTGGGGCAGCAGAAAACCTTTCACCACGGGCAAATGCCTCAGAGCTATAAAAAACTGAGAGAGGTTATTGTAGAGGCACTCTACGTGATCGCGTTGCCTTAGACGGTATGTTTCTAAGTGACACAGTTTTTGAGTAACCTCTCATCAAAGATTGCTACCTTTTTGCACTTTGGACTCTTTAGGGATATGATGGGTACAATGTAGCTCGGACTGTTTCGACATGTTTGGGTGAAAAATAGGACCATGCCTAGTGTAAATGTACCCATTCGGACACGTTGGAATAGTCAGTTTGGTCGCATCAGGAGCAGGACAAAAGTTACACCCCTTTGCAACTTTACACTTCCTCCTTCTGACAATTTTGGGGGCAGCAGAAAACCTTTCACCATGGGCAAATGCCTCAGAGCTATAAAAAACTTAGAGAGGTTATTGTAGAGGCACTCTACATGATTGCGTTGTCTTAGATGAAATGTTTCTAAGTGACACATTTTTTGAGTAACATCTCGTCAAAGATTGCTGCCTTTTTGTAGTTTGGACTCTTTAGGGATATCGTGGGTACAATGTAGCTCGGACTATTTCGACATGTTTGGGTGAAAAATAGGACCATGCCTAGCATAAATGTACCCATTCAGATGCATTGGAATAGTCAGTTTGGTCGCATTAGGAGTAGGACAAAAGTTACACCCCTTTGCAACTTTACACTGCCTCCTTCTGACGATTTTTGGGGCAGCAGAAAACCTTTCACCATGGGCAAATGCCTCAGAGCTATAGAAAACCAAGAGAGGTTATTGTAGAGGCACTCTACATGATCACGTTACCTTAGACAAAATGTTTCTAAGTGACACAGTTTTTGAGTAACATCTCATCAAAGATTGCTGCCTTTTTGCAGTTTGGACTCTTTAGGGATATCGTGGGTACAATGTAGCTCAGACTATTTCGACATGTTTGGGTGAAAAATAGGACCATGCCTAGCATAAATGTACCCATTCAGATGCATTGGAATAGTCAATTTTGTCGCATCAGGAGAAGGACAAAAGTTACACCCCTTTGCAACTTTACACTGCCTCCTTCTGACAATTTTTGGGGTAGCAGAAAACCTTTCACCAAGGGAAAATGCCTTAGAGCTATAAAAAACTAAGAGAGCTTATTGTAGAGGCACTCTACGTGATCGCGTTGCCTTAGATGGAATGTTTTTAAGTGACACAGTTTTCAAGTAACATCTCGTCAAAGATTGCTGCCTTTTTGCACTTTGGACTCTTTAAGAATATCATCGGTATAATGTAGCTCCGACTGTTTCGACATGTTTGGGTGAAAAATAGGACCATGCCTAGCGTAAATGTACCCATACAGATGCGTTGGAATAGTCAGTTTGGTCACATCAGGAGCAGGACAAAAGTTACACCCCTTTGCAACTTTACACTGCCTCCTTCTGACGATTTTTGGGATAGCAGAAAACCTTTCACCACGGGCAAATGCATCAGAGCTATAAAAAACTGAGAGAGGTTATTGTAGAGGCACTCTACGTGATCACGTTGCCTTAGATAGAATGTTTCTAAGTGACATGGTTTTCGAGTAACATCTCATCAAAGATTGCTGCCTTTTTACACTTTGGACTCTTTAGGGATATCGTGGGTACAATGTAGCTTAGACTGTTTTGACATGTTTGGGTGAAAAACAGGACCATGCCTAGCATAAATGTACCCATTCAGATGCATTGGAATAGTCAGTTTGGTCGCATCAGGAGCAGGACAAAAGTTACACCCCTTTGCAACTTTACACTACCTCCTTCTGACGATTTTTGGGGCAGCAGAAAACCTTTCACCACGGGCAAATGCCTCAGAGCTATAAAAAACTGAGAGAGGTTATTGTAGAGGCACTCTATGTGATTGCGTTGCCTTAGACAAAATGTTTCTAAGTGACATAGTTTTCAAGTAACATCTCGTCAAAGATTGCTGCCTTTTTGCACTTTAGACTCTTTAGGGATATCGTGGGTACAATGTAGCTCAGACTGTTTCGACATGTTTGGGTGAAAAATAGGACGATGCCTAGCGTAAATGTACCCAAAAATGCATCAGAAGTAGGACACCAAAAATGCATAACATGATGATGTAAAAATGTGTACATATGTGTAAAAATGCAGGAGGAAATAAAAAAAGACAAACCTAACAAATTAATGTGCATACTTACAACTCAATGTAACATGACTTTATAAAATCAATGTGAATACTTACAAATTAATCCAATGAACCATCCAGGTTTGCTCTACTCTTTATTGTGTCAAGTATTGCTTCATGGTCAGACTCACGCACCTTCCATAATATTTTGTTCAAAGGTCTACCCTGATACTTTATCAAATGAACATTGGATGCCACGACAAGGTTCGAGTAATGAAGAATCTTTCGATGCATGTCAAAATCCTGAAATAGCCAAATATTAACACTCTTATGTGGGTACCTTCTAAGCCATGTCCCAGTAATAACCACTGAGCCTGTAGGGTATTTGATGTTTTCTCCATTTGTAACAGGGGCCTCCAATTTCTTTTTGGCCTCAACACAATGACATAAGTAATAATCTATTCCCTCTTCATTATCTTCATCTACAATAACTGCATATATGTACCCTACATTGATATGTGTAGCAAATTAGGTGAAATTAGTCAACATTACAAAAACACTACAAAGTAAGATGACATTACTTGGTTGAACTAGATGAAATTAGATGCATATACATGCCCTATATTACCTAGTTGAACTAAATCTGATATGTGGTAAAAGTCAACTGACGATTCCATCTGTGTTAGTTCTAGTGCTATCGAGGGTCGACATGTGTCAAGTGGGCTAAGATAACTTAATTACCATTCGTCAACCCACTCCTTTGACTCACACTCATCCCAGACTTGAATTATACAAGAAGAACAAAAGCATGAAATCTTTCGTGTATGGATACTCCATGAACCTGCAATTGAGCTTCTGAAAGAGTGCATCTCATTTGATCCTGTCAGTGTACAACAATCCTCATATGGTGTAATGTTAGTATCAGTTATCAACCAAAAAAATCTACAAACTGAAGACTTACCTTCATTACCTAGACCCATGGAAGCATTACACTACTCGACAATCGATTTTGCATCTGTCAACTTTGCATTGTCTTTATACTTTAACTCTTCTCATGCTATGGCTCTTTTGATACATGCTCTTGCACCATCATGCTCCCCCTTTCCATGCCCAGCCTCACAAAAGTTCCACATATGTTGAATACCTATAAAATTATGCCTCCTACTTAGCCAGTCGAAATTCTGTGAGTTCTTGAATTGTGACGCATAGTTATCTGACCATATGATATGCTGACTGAATGATATGCCCCTTCTAGCCAAATCATTGTAGAAAACCTGAAACCAACCTTACATGAACTCCGTAGAATGCATGTGATCATCACTAATATAGAAATTATACTCCCTTATGATCTTTCTGTCATCCTCTGTACTATCATTTGCATGAATGAATGTGATGTGCACAAATATAGAAACCTGTGTGGAGTTGTAATATTGTGATTGCACCTCACGCTGTGGCTGTAGACTGTAGTTCTCTACAAAATCAATGAATGAAACAGTGCTACCAACTGGAAATGTGTCCTTGCATAACTTGAATTGCAAGTTCAACCATCGAGCTCTATGGGCATGTCTTGCATACTCATACACTATGCTGTCACAAAATATAGGCATAAACTGATACACTGGAATCTTTTCAATAACTAATTCACACCTCTTTGCTTCTTTACCATCCTTTGTATTGTATGCCACTGTTTTATACTTGCCAAACTCTACTAGTTCGTTTCCAACCGCATGTGTTATTTCCATATGTTCACATATTGGCAAATGTTGCAAGCCACCGCAACGATGACATGTGCCATCCAAGCATAATTTCTTGTAGAATATTTGACCTTCCTCTCTTTCACATAAAATTCTTGATATGAAGTCTCTTGAAGATGTTGGTGGGGCACATATGGCACAACCCTGCAAATCATTGTTAGTATGCATATCTAAACATATAGACCTATAAGCATCAAAATGGTTAGAAAATTTAATATGTAATCTACAACAAGTAGTGCGTGTGTGATTTATCTTAACATAGAAAGGTTTTAGCAATTCAAAATATCTTTGACAAATTTTAATTTGAGGATACTTCTCTAGAAATTTATCATAAAACTGTGTTTGAGTCTCATCCAGAAAATGCTTTGGATGTGGCTCGCGGTTCTGACTACCGATTCTCCTTCTTACCACATCCCTTTGATTCAGAGATACCCTTGTGTAATTCTTCCAAAAGTCTTCTATTAGTGATCTCAATGCTTCAACAATTGGTTTATCTTTTCATGGTAGTCTCCCCGAGAACACCCATAATTCATTGGCATTAGTGTCCTCAATTCTTTGGCGTCTTCCAATGGATCTTGATAAAGTTTTCCTATTAATTCTCAATTCTTGACTTGTCTTTCTAATGAGACGAACTTTCCTCATTTGACTACTTACTATAGTCGATGTAATCACACACCGTGTTGCATTACTATCTTTTGTGCATGAGGTGTTACCCACACTCTCATACACACTCATTAGATTCTTGACAATAGATTTTTCACTTGACGCCTCTGATGTTCTCAACCCAAGAATCTTCATGATAGACCTATACTTTATACTTTACATCATTTCAACGAATAGTTGACATCTTGCAGTCTCATTTAACTTTTCAAAGAACAATCTCCAAATCTTATTAGCATATCTTCTACAAGTGCATTTTGGAATCTTACCTTCCATTGGCTGCAAAATATTCTCATCAATATCAATCAAATACTTTGGCTTTCTATGCAAAATTCTAGGTCGTGTCAAGTTAGGTAAATTCATCTCAACATTAGGAATTTCATCAATATTTAAATGAGATGGGTTAGATGGCATACCTTCAATCAAAGATGGAATAGATGACATACCTTGAGGTTGAGGTGGGAATGATGGTGTACCTCCTTCATCACATGTGAGTGATGATGTGCTCTCAACTTGAGATGTGGTAGATGGTGTCCCTACATGTTAACTTGTGGTAGAGGACGTGTCTCCAACTATGGTATTCAAATCTCTCATACCACAAAGTTTTTGCATTCATTCTCTTTATGCTGCCAATACCATATCTCTTTGTGATGGTTGTGGTTCCTCTTCAATTGGTATGTCTTCATTTATCGTGTCCAATTTCCTCTTCTCACGAAGTTCCCTCATAGCCATTACTTTCTTTGCATTCTTAGCTTCTATCTCTTCCTGTGTTGGTTTAATTCTCGATTGTTTCCTCGGCATGATAGAGAATTTATCTGTAGCATGATAAAGAGACCAATATTACTTCCTAAGAAATGAACACAAGATAATAGTGGGATTGTACTTATATTATGTTGTAAGGATTTATTCTTGTATAGTTTGACATCATGGTATGTTAAGGTTTGTTTATTACACATAATTATTAAAGAGCCCAAGTGTAGAAAATATACATGGCATCATGTGAGATTGTAGGCTACTTTCTTGATTGGGAATGTGTCTATTTTAAACATGTATGATAAAGCATGATAAAGTAATTCAATTCAAATTAAGGAAAATGTAAAGAACATGCATGTAAAGACTTGACATACCTAAAAAATGAAGATTCGAATGGAGAGAGTAGCCAATTATGTAGTGTTTTTTCTTCTTGCATCAAACTCCTCAACAATTTGAGTTTTTCACCACTTGCTTTCTTTTCAATGTTAAATTGAATAACACTCAAATATAATTACTAATAACAATACTATTAACCTATCTATAATGTTAAATTCCTAAAATTGAATCACAATTAACATTGCAACACTACAAAAATTGAAACTTGAATAGATATATATCAAACTTGGTGTGAAAACTATGTTATTTCCTCCTTCTCAAGTTGGCAATGTAGAAAAGGTGGTGGAAAGATCATGCAAAGGTGGTACAATGTGTCAAATGTGCATGTGAACTTCCCAACAACATGAAAGCACTTCTTTTTTGTCAGAGCACGTGCAGAATCAGTAAGAAAATAGAGCATGTGGGCCTGGATCACGGGGGTAACCACTTTTTTACCGTTTCAATAGAAAGACAAAATGCGAGCACGTTATAACGCGCTCACATTTTGTCCTGCTATAGATTCATCACATCCTTTCCATTGATCACATCTCTTTCCTGCAAGAGCTTGCCAGATGCTCCGCCATATGATAGGCATAACAATGAAGGGGCAAGCCCTCATAATCAAGTTCTTGATAGAAAATGCCCTCAACCCTCAATGTCAAACCCTAATCCCTCAACCCTTAACTCTAATCCCTCGACCCTCAACTCTAATCCATCATCCCTCAACTCTAATCCCTCATCCCTAAACCCTAATCCTCAACCCTCAACCCTAAACCTTATCCCTAAATGCTAATCCCTCAACCCTCAACCCTAATCCGTCATCCCTCAACTCTAATCCCTCATCCCTAAACCCTAAATGCTATCCCTAATCCTACACCTTCAACAGACTCTATACTATACCTTAAACTCTAATCCCTTATCCCTAAACCCTCTAACCCTATCCCTAATCCTTACACCCCCCACACTCTACTTTAACCCTAATCCCTTGAACCTCAACCCTATCCCTAAACCCTTGACCCTCGAACCTCAACCCTCAACCCTTGATGTCAAACCCTAATCCCTCAACCCTTAACTCTGTTCCCTCATCTCTCAACCCTCAATGTCAAATCCTAATCCCTCAACCCTTCACTCTAATCCCTCAACCCTAAACCCTATCCCTAAACCCTCAACACTATACCTTAAACCCTAATCCCTCAGCCCTCAACCCTAAACCTTATCCCTAAACCCTAATCCCTCAACGCTCAACCCTAATCCATCATCCCTCAACTCTAATCCCTCATCCCTAAACCCTAAATGCTACCCCTATTCCTACACCCTCAACATACTTGATACTATACCTTAAACTCTAATCCCTTATCCCTAAACCCTCCAACCCTATCCCTAATCCTTATACCCTCCACACTCTACTTTAACCCTAATTCCTCAACCCTCAACCCTATCCCTAAACCCTTGACCCTTAAACCTCAACCCTCAACCCTTAACGTCAAACCCTAATCCCTCAACTCTTAACTCTGATCCCTTGACCCTTAACCCTATCCCTGAACCCTCAACCCTAAACCCTCAACCCTCAACTTCAAATTCTAATCCCTTAACCCTTCACTCTAATCCCTCAACATTAAACCCTATCCCTAAACCCTCAACACTATACCTTAAACCCTAATCCCTCAACCCTAACCCTAAAAATTGTCCCTAAACCCTAATCCCTCAACCCTCAACCCTAATCTGTCATCCGTCATCCCTCAACTCTAATCCCTCATCCCTAAACCCTAAATGCTATCCCTGTTCTTAGACCCTCAATAGGCTCGATACTATATCTTAAACCCTAATCCCTCTACCCTTGACACTCTTATTTAACCCTAATCCCTTGACCATTAACCCTATCCCTCAACCCTAGACCCTAAACCTTATCCCTAAACCCTAATCCCTCAACCCTCAACCCTAATCCATCATCCCTCAACTCTAATCCCTCATCCCTAAACCCTAATCCCTCGGCCCTCAACCCTAAACCTTATCCCTAAACCCTAATCCCTCAACCCTCAACCCTAATCCATCATCCCTCAACTCTAATCCCTCATCCCTAAACCCTAAATGCTATCCCTAATCCTACACCCTCAACAAACTCGACATTATACCTTAAACTCTAATCCCTTATCCCTAAACCCTCCAACCCTATCCCTAATCCTTACACCCTCCACACTCTACTTTAACCCTAATCCCTTCAACCTCAACCCTATCCCTAAACCCTTGACCCTCGACGTCAAACCCTAATCCCTCAACCCTTAACTCTGTTCCCTCATCTCTCAACCCTAACCCTAAACCCTCAACCCTCAATGTCAAATCCTAATCCCTCAACCCTTCACTCTAATCCCTCAACCCTAAATCCTATCCCTAAACCCTCAACACTATACCTTAAACCCTAATCCCTCAGCCCTCAACCCTAAACCCTAATCTCTCAACCCTCAACCCTAATCCGTCATCCCTCAACTCTAATCCCTCATCCCTAAACCCTAAATGCTATCCATATTCCTACACCCTGAACAGACTCGATACTATACCTTAAACTCTAATCCCTTATCCCTAAACCCTCCAACCCTATCCCTAATCCTTATACCCTCCACACTCTACTTTAACCCTAATTCCTCGACCCTCAACCCTATCTCTAAACCCTTGACCCTCGAACCTCAACCCTCAACCCTCAATGTATAACCCTAATCCCTCAACCCTAAACCCTAATCCCTCAAACCTAAACCCTATCCCTAAACCATCAACCCTCAACACTATACCTTAAACCCTAATCCCTATCCATCAACCCTTAACCCTTAAAACTTAAACCCTATCCCTACACCCTCAACACTTGACACTATATCTTAAGCCTTAAACCCTCATCCCTAAAGCCTCAACCCTCAATCCTTAAACCTTCAACCCTAAACCCTATCCCTAATCCCTCTACCCTCGACACTCTAACCCTAACCTCAACATTAAATACTAATCTGTCAACCCTAAACCCTAATTCTAAACCCTCAACCCTCAACACTATACCTTAAACCCTAATCCCTCAACCCTCAACCCTAAACCTTATCCCTAAACCCTAATCCCTCAACCCTCAACCCTAATCCATCATCCCTCAACTCTAATCCCTCATCTCTAAACCCTAATCCCTCAGCCCTCAACCCTAAAGCTTATCCCTAAACCATAATCCCTCAACCCTCAACCCTAATCCATCATCCCTCAAGTCTAATCCCTCATCCCTAAACCCTAATCCCTAATTCCTCAACCCTAAACCTTATCCCTAAACCCTAATCCCTCAACCCTCAACCCTAATCCATCATCCCTCAACTCTAATCCCTCATCCCTAAACCCTAAATGCTATCCCTATTCCTAAACCCTCAACAAACTCAATACTATACCTTAAACTCTAATCCCTTATCCCTAAACCCTCCAACCCTATCCCTAATCCTTATACCCTCCACACTCTACTTTAACCCTAGTTCCTCGACCCTCAACCCTATCCCTAAACCCTTGACCCTCAAACCTCAACCCTTAACTATGATCCCTTGACCCTCAACCCTATCCCTAAACCCTCAACCCTAAACCCTCAACCCTCAACGTCAAATTCTAATCCCTCAACCCTTCACTCTAATCCCTCAACCCTAAACCCTATCCCTAAACCCTCAACACTATACCTTAAACCCTAATCCCTCAACCCTAACCCTAAACCTTGTCCCTAAACCCTAATCCATCAACCCTCAACCGTAATCTGTCATCCGTCTTCCCTCAACTCTAATCCCTCATCCCTAAACCCTAAATGCTATCCCTATTCCTAGACCCTCAACAGGCTCGATACTATATCTTAAACCCTAATCCCTCTACCCTTGACACTCTTATTTAACCCTAATGCCTTAACCATTAACCCTATCCCCCAACCTCAACCCTCAACCCTCAACCCTCAACTCTCAACATTAAACCCTAATTCATCAACCCTAAATCCTAATTTCTCAAACCTAAACCCTATCCCTAAACCATCAACCCTCAACACTATATCTTACACCCTAATCCCTATCCCTCAACCCTTAACCCTTAAAACTTAAACCCTATCCCTACACCCTCAACACTTGACACTATATCTTAAGCCTTAAACCCTCATCCCTAAAGCCTCAACCCTCAATCCTTAAACCTTCAACCCTAAACCCTATCCCTAATCCCTCTACCCTCGACACTCTAACCCTAACCTTGATATTAAATGCTAATCCGTCAACCCTAAACCTTAATCCTAAACCCTCAACCCTCAACACTATACCTTAAACCCTAATCCCTCAACCCTCAACCCTAAACCTTATCCCTAAACCCTAATCCCTCAACCCTCAACCCTAATCCCTCATCCCTCAACTCTAATCCCTCATCCATAAACCCTAAATGCTATCCCTATTCCTAAACCCTCAACAGACTCGATACTATACCTTAAACTCTAATCCCTTATCCCTAAACCCTCCAACCCTATCCCTAATCCTTACACCCTCCACACTCTACTTTAACCCTAATCCCTTCAACCTCAACCCTATCCCTAAACCCTTGACCCTCGAACCTTAACCCTCAACCGTCGACGTCAAACCCTAATCCCTCAACCCATAACTCTAATCCCTCATCTCTCAACCCTAACCCTAAACCCTCAACCCTCAACATCAAATCATAATCCCTCAACCCTTCACTCTAATCCCTCAACCCTAAACCCTATCCCTAAACCCTCAACACTATACCTTAAACCCTAATCCCTCAACCCTCAACCCTAAACCTTATCCCTAAACCCTAATCCCTCAACCCTCAAACCTAATCTGTCATCCCTCAACTCTAATCCCTCATCCCTAAACCCTAAATGCTATCCCTATTCCTACACCCTCAACAGAATCGATACTATACCTTAAACCCTAATCCATTATCCCTAAACACTCCAACTCTATCCCTAATCCTTATACCCTCCACACTCTACTTTAACCCTAATTCCTCGACCCTCAACCCTATCCCTAAACCCTTGACCCTCGAACCTCAACCCTCAACCCTCAACGTCAAACCCTAATCCCTCAACCCTTAACTCTGATCCCTCAACCCTCAACACTATACCTTAAACCCTAATCCCTATCCCTCAACCCTTAACCCTTAAAACTTAAACCCTATCCCTACACCCTCAACACTTGACACTATATCTTAAGCCTTAAACCCTCATCCCTAAAGCTTCAACCCTCAATCCTTAAACCTTCAACCCTAAACCCTATCCCGAATCCCTCTACCCTCGACACTCTAACCCTAACCTTGACATTAAATGCTAATCCGTCAACCCTAAACCCTAATCCTAAACCCTCAACCCTCAACACTATACCTTAAACCCTAATCCCTCAACCCTCAACCCTAAACCTTATCCCTAAACCCTAATCCCTCAACCCTCAACCCTAATCCATCATCCCTCAACTCTAATCCCTCATCCCTAAACCCTAAATGCTATCCCTATTCCTAAACCCTCAACAGACTCGATACTATACCTTAAACCCTAATCCCTTATCCCTAAACCCTCCAACCCTATTCCTATTCCTTACACCCTCCACACTCTACTTTAACCCTAATCCCTCGACCCTAAACCCTATCCCTAAACCCTTGACCCTTGAACCTCAACCCTCAATGTCAAACCCTAATCCCTCAACCCTTAACTCTGATCCCTCGACCCTCAACCCTATCCCTAAACCCTAAACCCTAAACCATCAACCCTAATATGTCATCCCTCAACTCTAGTCCCTCATCCCTAAACCCTAAACACTATCCCTATTCCTAGACCCTCAGCGGGCTCGATACTATACCTTAAACGCTAATCCCTTATCTATAAACCCTCCAACCCTATCCCTTATCCCTTAAACCTCATGATTAATAGCCTTGAACGTAAAAAAGTTTAAGGGGAGCATAACGCGAGCGTGTTATAATGCGCTCGCGTTATGTCAAACATGAGAAATAGCAAACTTGCGAGAAAGGAAAAATGCAAAGCAAAACATAATGCGAGCGTGTTATAACGCACTCGCATTATGTCTTACTTTGGGAATCCCAAGCCTTGGGCTTGGGATTTTCTTTGGATTTCCAACCCAAAGGCTTGGAGTGCCTTATGAATAGTCACAGACGTGTTTTTCTATATTCTTCAAAATTTCACATAATTTCATTCGTGCTAACCCTCAGATTTGCATGTGTTTCAAGGTTGAACAAATCAAACACATGGGTAATGTTAGGCTTTCTCTTAGCTATTTGACAATGTGATTTTTTTCACATTTTAACAATGTTAAGCCTTTCATCTTTAATTTTTTTGTTTGTATGTCCGTTTTTAGGCAAAAACCACTGTTTGGTCTTTTTTTCATTGTAAAATAACTATTCATTCAAATTTCAAAAAAATTACATATTTAGAAACTAGACTCCATTCTACAAATATTAAAAAAATAAAAAAATGATTTTCAATTAGTTTTCAAAATTTATAAGGGTGGCACGGCCAAAATTTTGTTTTTTAGGATGTGTCCACTTTGAAAATTAGTAAAAAATCAAATATTCATCAAAAAATTATCAGAAAAATCAGGCATAAACTACATGCTATTAGCTAATTTCTCACTGAAGCGATTTTAAAAATACCAAAAAAAAGTTGACCTTTTGAGGGAGCCACAAAACATGCTATGTTATGTTTTTTTGACAGAAACAACACCAATTTCTATGGCTCCCTCTTTTGAACCCCTTAATCTATGCCATTTTCAAAACAAAATAGTAGTTTAGAAAGTAGACTTGGAGCACTACAAACATTGTTTTAGTTGCATCTCCAAATTTTGAGTGTAACTATGCTCAATTTCTCATCCAAGGCCAGTATTTCTTGATTTCAGAAAAAAAAGTGGCCACTTAAGACCCCTCTTTGGCCCCCCATATTCCTGCACTTACCCTGCAAAGAATCTAACTTTCCATTCTAGAACCAAGCACACTGATGTTTAGTTTCACTTTGTGAGGGACATGGTTAAGGATGGAAAGGTAAATTTGGAGAAGGTAGATACTTTGAAGAATGTTGCAGATGCATTGATGAAGCCAGTGAGCACAGAGAAGTTCAGATGGTGTTCGGAGTCTATGGGCCTCTCAGCCTATAGCAGTTAAATCCTATTTTTCTATTGGCTCTTACAAGGTGTTCAACAAGTGGGAGAATGTTGGCAATTAAGGTGTCTCAACCTTGGTAATTCTCTGCATTTGTAATGTTTGTATTTATTATTCATTGCCTATGTTGTAAATAATTGGAAATTCCACTTTGTCATATTGTGGGATGTGGCACGGTGATGTGTCAATCCTACATGGATTATGACAACTTATTATTTTGTCCTCACATGAGGAGATAGGCATCCCACTTAGTGGTAGGAATATTTTGCCATGTGTTGGCATCTTCTATTTTGTGTAAGGAATGTTTGACTAAAACAGTTATGATGGATTCCTATGACGAATCTATGACATGTAAGAGTCGAGAATAGAAGGTTGTAAGACAGGTAATAACATATGTCATGAAGCATCTTTGAATGAGGCATATTTGGATGCCCTAAGGTGGAATATGACATGTTGTAAGAGAATATGCTATTTGTAGCATGTTTATGATAGATTCTCTTGCAGTTGTAAGTTGTAACTGCTATGACAGATTCTATGACGGTCGTAAGTGTTGTAAGAGCATCTGTCATAGCCCATTTTGGAAATAGGCAACCTCTTTGAGATTGGAGCTATGGACAAGTGTCAAACACATTCTACAATGTTGACCAAGTGTCCCTAGATATGGGTTTTGGTCCAAGATGACATATTGGATGCCCATTCCAAGAAAGGTCCAAAATTGCCTTGTATGTTCTATTTAAACAGGTGTTTGGAGATGGCGTTTGTATCACATGTTTACAGGTACTGATATGCTGCCAGATTGACTCCAGACACAAGTGTTGAAGACCATTGAAGCTTGCATTACAAGTGTATTGTAAACATTCTTTCAGATTTGTTAATACATTGTGCAGGTTTCTGAGTGTGGGGTTTTTTACCTGATAAGGGTTTTCCCCACTATAAATCTCTGTCTCTCTTCCTCTGTCTTCTTTTTGGCTCTTGTGTTTTGTTGTAATATCTCATGTTAATGGTTTAACATTTCTGTACTAGTTAGGATAAATTTGAATTTGCATAGCCCTCTCCTCATTAGATTAGTGTAGGAAGCATTTCCGCACACCTAGCTTCCTTTCACATTTAAATATTGGTACTAACTTTTCCCAATTAATCAAATAATACAAATAATAATTAATTACTCTATATGTCCCACACACATAAAATAACTAACCCAATGTTACAATACAACTTATACAAGTGGTAACCAAATAAAATAGTACAATATTATGCAAGGTGTACAACACCTATCCCAACATCTAGAGTGTCTAATTCTTCTTCTTCTTCTTCTTCTTCTTCTTCTTCTTCTTCTAATTCTAAATAGTTAGGATCTAAGAAGGAAAAAGGCCATGCAAGTTTTGCTTTTGAGTAATAGAAAAATAAGGGTAAAGTTCTTTGTGCTTCTATAGGTCTTGTATTAGGGAGATGGCTTCTCGATTCTAGAGCTTCTCACCATATGGCTTCTTCATAGTCCATGTTCTCTTCTTTTGAGCCTTGTGTTATGCTGCCTATTTTGATGGGTAACAATAATTACATGAATGTAATTGGGAGGGGATTCATTGATATTGGGGATGGAACTTTCAATGATGTTTTGTTTGTACCTCATTTGACAAACAATCTTCTTTGCATTTATCAAATCATCCATGGTGGACCAGGGAAGACTATGGAATTTACACCTAATTTAGTTGTCATTTGAGACTTGGAGAGTGTAGAGATTGTTGCTACTGGGATGGTTGATCATGCATCTTGGTTATACTCTTTTTCAAACTTTGTACCTAATGATGGATTTGATCCTTTGGCTATTGATCACACTCCTTGTGTGTCATTTAATTTTGAGGAGAATTTTGGTTACTTGAACCTGGGTATTCTCACATCTACTCTAGTTCTTGAACCTTGTATTTCTTCTCCTCCTCGTCCTCCCATTTCTTTAGATATCAACATTGTCGTGATATAAGAGGCTCACATTGGTCTTCTAGAGACAGTTGCTTGGGACATATTCCTATGATACATCTCATCCTTGTTTGTAGAGTCCCACATTGCAGATTTGGGAGACACTGTTTATTTCATTCATCTTCTGTTTGATGGAGTTGATTCTTCTTTAGATGTTTTGAGGGCACATTTAGACCCTCCTATTCCTTCTTTTCCTACATTTGTTTCTATAGTGATAGTTTTAGTAGATGCTCAAGAGTCCACATATCTAAATCAGTCATCACTCATGTTGATAATCTTTGTAGAAGTACTAGAATCTTCTATGGTACCTAATCCATATCAATATTTGTCATAGTTTGGCATTGGCTTAGAGATCCTTGAGTAGCATTTGGAGGAGGCATCCTTGTCTTTAGAGGATATATCTTCATCTTTGGATCCTGTTCTATTTTAGTTTCCACTTGGTTCTGGTTTGTCACTTTCATTAGTTAGGCCTAAGACTCTTGATGTGGTTGTGGCATCTTTCAGCATTGATATGGAAACACATGAGTAGTTTTCAAATATTTCATACATTTTAAGCTTTCTTCCCTCATATTCCTTTCATGAATGGGAAGACATTCTACATACACCTTTGGTTTTGCTTTTTCCCAAGGGAAGAAATGTTGTTCAACGATCACGGACCATCTTCTACATCTAGTTTTGAGCATCAACCATTGGCATAGCTACTTATTTTCAAGGGGTCTCCTTCATCCTTCTCTTTTCTCTCTCTATTTTAGGGGGTATTCTCTCTCTATTTGTGGGGGAAGGCTTCTTCTCTATTTGGGGGCATCTTTGTACATGGGTACCTTATCAAGCTTCATCTACTGGGACCCATCTTTTCACCCACCTAAGATACACTTAAGTAGGTGTTAGTGTAGGTTCTTTTCTTCCTTTTCATAAGGTTTTCCCTACACACTCTTAAGCTTGCTTAGGTTGATAAAGTGAATTTAATTATGTGAGTGGGTCATTTGAGGTGTCACCATCCTATGAGGGAGTTGCATTTACTATGTTTTGGTGGTCTCTCCCTATTGGTTAGTTTTCCTACCTCCACCCCTCTCTTGGGTCTATATAAACTCACTACCTAGCTTGTATTAGGTATTCCATTCTATTCTATTTGTGAGCAATATATTTAGACTATTCTGATATGATCTCTTTGTTTTCTCCATTTTGATCTTCTATGTTTGCTTGCCTTTAGCTTTCTAGATTTTGGGTTTCTATCTCCATTTCAAAATCTAACACTAAAAAATGCCAAAAAAGGTAAAAAATTTTTTGTATGTGTTTGATTTTTATTTTCAGTTATAATAGAATGGAATGGAATGAGGAGGATAATTCAATTTTTTTTTGAGTTACTGAATATTTTTGCAATAATAATAGTGTTGAATATTATGTTGTGAAGTAATGATAGGTATAAAACTATAGTAGATGTTGGTAGAAGACATCAAGTATTCATTGAAGGTGACTTAGTGATAGTTTATCAGAGAAGAGAGAGGTTTCCCATGGAAACTTACAAGTTGAAATTCAAGAAAATTGGTCCTTGTAGGATTATAAAAAATCAATGACAATGCTTATAAGGTAGGTTTACTAGAGTAGTTAGACATTTATCCCATGTTTAATGTTTCTAATTTATATGCTTTTCATGGTGAGGATCATGATGAAAAAGGTGAGGCCAAAGTCGATTGCCAACAGTAGTTTCCAAGCACAAAAATAGCAAAGATTGCACAAATTCTGGACAAGCAAAAAATATACACAAGACAGGGTGAATACAACAAGTTTCTAGTATAATAGGAAGGTCTAACACAAGTAGATAATACATGGATTTTAGAGTAGCAAGTAAAGAAGCTGGATCTGGACAAGTGGCACAAGTTCTAGGAAAACAACTTGCAGGAGATGTGTTCATTTCAACCAGAGGAGAATGATGCGGAAACTTCTAGATGTTATAACTTTTGACCTGGGACTTTGTTTGAGCTAAAATTTGGTGGGACAAATGCATCTTGAGGATTTGATTGAAAATCCCACCTAATTAGAAAGTTTGGTAGGTCACCATTTTGACACTTTTGCATAACCTTTTTTTATCGTCTAGGGCCTCAAAATGAGGTCTTAATGATTTTTTGTGATTTTTCCAATTTTTTTTCTATTGAGTTTTCAAAATTTACATGAAATTAGAATAGAGAGTTGGCAATTAATCATCTTTTAGTTAGTTGCAAATAATTGGCAAGTTTCATGGCCACATAGATATGGATGCAAAATTACCAAAACTAAAAATTTTAGAAAGTTGCTAAAAACTACTAGAAAAGGTAATTTTTGTTTTTGTATATGTTTAATTTTTATTTTCAATTATAGAAAAATGGAATGGAATGAGGAGGAGAATTCAAAAATATTTCTGAGTTACTGAATATTTTTGCAATAATAATAATGTTGAATATTATGTTGTGAAGTAATGATAGGTATAAAACTATAGTAGATGTTGGTAGAAGACATCAAGTATTCCCTAAAGGTGACTTAGTGATGGTTTATCTGAGAAGAGAGAGGTTTACCATGGGAACATACAACAATTTGAAATACATGAAAATTAGTCCATTTAGAATTACAAAAAAGTCAATGACAATGCTTGTGAGGTAGATTTACTAGAGTAGTTAGACATTTCTCCTGTGATTAATTTTTCTGATTTATATACTTTCCATGGTGAGGAACATGATGAATAAGGTGAGGCTGAAGTAGATTGGCAACATCAAGTTCCAAGAAAGAGAAATGTAAAGATTACACAGATTCTAAACAAACAAACCATATAAACATGACAGGGTCATTACAAAAAGTTTTTGGTTTAGTGAGAAGGGCTAACACAATTAGATATTACATGGATTCCAAAGTGGGAAGTGAAGAAGCTAGATCTAGACAAGTGACACAAGTTCCATTAAAACAACATGTAGGAGTTACATTCTTTTCAACAAAAGGAGAATGATGCAAAAGCTTCTAGAGGACATAAATTTTGACTCGGGACTCCATTTGTGCTAAAATTTGGTGGGTAGATGTGTCTTTAGGAGTTGATTGAAAGTCCCACCGAATTAACAAGTTTGGTAGGTTTCCATTTCAACACTTTTACAAAACCTTTTTCAACTGTCTAGGGCCTCAAAATGAGGTCTTAATGATTTATCAACATTTTTCTAAATTGTTTCTTCTAATTATTTTTCAAACTTTACATGCAATTAGATTAGAAAGTTCACAATTAGTCCTCTTTTAGTTAGTTTCAAATAAATGACAAGTTTCATGGCCACACGGATATGAATGTGAAATTATCAAAAATGGTAATTTTAGAAAGTTGCTAAATTGCCAAAAAGGTAACTTTTGTTTTTGTACATGTTTGATTTTTATTTTCAGTTGTAGCAGAATGGAATGGAATGAGGAGGAGAATCCAAAAATGTTTATGAGTTTCTGAATATTTTTGCAGTAATAATAGTGTTGAATATTATGAAGTGAAGTAATGATAGGTATAAAACTAAAGTATGATGGTAGAAGACATCAAGTATTCATTGAAGGTGACTTGGTGATGGTTTATCTGAGAAGAGAGAGGTTTCCCATGAGAACTCACAACAAGTTAAAATATAAGAAAATTGGTCCTTGTAGGATTACAAAAATTCAATGACAATGCTTATGAGGTAGATTTACCAAAGTAGTTAGACATTTCTCATGTGTTTAATGTTTCTAATTTATATGGTTTTCATGGTGATAATCATGATGAAGATGGTGAGACTGAAGTAGATTGGCAACAACAGGTTTGAAGCAAGAAAAAGGAAGAGATTACACAAATTCTAGACAAGAAAACCATATACATATGACTGGGTCACTACAACAAGTTTTTAGTATAGTGGGAAGGGCTAAAACAAGTAGATAATACACGAATTCTAGAGTCAGAAGTGAAGAACCAAGATCTGGACAAGTGGCACAAGTTCTAGGAAAACAACTTGCATGAGCTACATTCTCTTCAACCAGAGGAGGATGATGTAGAAATTTTTGGAGGTCATAACTTTTGACCTGAGACTCTCTTTGAGCTAAAATTTGCTGGGCAGATGCATCTTGAGGAGTTGATTGAAAATCCCACTAAATTGGCAAGTTTGGTAGGTCACCACTTCAACTCTTTTTTCAGACCTTTTCCAATTATCTAGGGCCTCAAAATGAGGTCTTAATGATTTTTTGAGATTTTTCCAAGTGTTTTCTAATTAGTTTTCAAATGTTAGATGTAATTAGATTAGAAAGTTTACAATTAGTCCTCTTTTAGTTAGTTTCAAATAATTGGCAAGTTTCATGGCCACACAGATATGGATTCAAAATTACAAAATTTGGCAATTTTAGAAAGTTGCTAAAAACCACCAAAAAAGGTAATTTCATTTTTGTATATGTTTGATTTTTATTTTTAGTTGTGGCAAAATAGAATGGAATGAGGAGGAAAATTCAAAAATATTTCTGAGTTTCTAAATATTTTTGTAATAATAATAGTGTTGAATATTATGTTTTGAAGTAATGATAGGTATAAAATTGTAGTAGATGCTGGTAGAAGACATCAAGTATTCACTGAAGGTGACCTAGTGATGGTTTCTTTGAGAAGAGAGAGGTTTCCAATGGGAACTTACAACAAGTTGAAATACAAGAAAATTTGTCCTTGTAGGATTACAAAAATATCAATGACAATGCTTATGAGGTAGATTTACGAGAGAAGTTAGACATTTCTCTTGTGTTTAATGTTTCTAATTTATATGCTTTTCATGGTGAGGATAATGATGAAAAGGTGAGGCCAAAGTAGATTGGCAGCAACAAGTTCCAAGAAAGAAAAGGGAAAAGATTATGTAGATTTTGGACAAGCAAACCATGTACACATGGTAGGGTCAATACAACAAGTTTCTAGTATAGTAGGAATGACAAACACAAGAAGATAACACATGGATTCTAAAGTGGGAAGTGAAGAAGATAGATCTGGACAAGTGGTACAAGTTCCAAGAAAATAATTTACAGGAGATGTGTTCTTTTCAACCATAGGAGAACGATGCAGAAACTTTCGTAGGTCATAACTTTTGACTTGGGACTCAGTTTGAGCTAAAATTTTGTGGGTGGATGCATCTTGATGAGTTGATTGAAAATCCCAAAGAATTAGCAAGTTCGGTAGATTTCCATTTCAACATATTTTTGGGACCTTTTTCAATCATCTATTGCCTCAAAATGAGGTCTTAATGATTTTTCGTGATTTTTCCAAGTTGTTTTTCTAATTAGTTTTTTAAATTTACATGCAATTAGATTAGAAAGTTGACAATTAGTCCTCTTTTAGTTAGTTTCAAATAATTGGCATGTTTCATGGCCACACGGATATGGATACAAAATTACCCAAAACGACAATTTTAGAAAGTTGCTAGAACTACCATAAAAGTTAATTTTCATTTTTGTATATGCTTTATTTTTATTTTTAGTTGTAACGGAATGGAATGGAATGAGGAGGAGAATTTGAAAATATTTTTGAGTTTCTGAATATTTTTGCAATAATAATAGTGTTGAATATTATGTTGTGAAGTTTGATTGCATTAGAAGAAAAATATTTATTTAATATTTTATTATTTAGCAAGTTTTAAATATAATAGTAATTGCATATTTAGCTCCTAAAATATAGCTCACTTGATCTTTTAGTGGAGTAATGTGCTTTATTATTGTTTTAAAATTTCATTTGATGCTTTCAATAATTATATTCATAGGAGTATTTGATTAATATTTAGAAATAAATTAATTATTTAATCTTATTTTCCATATTTTGATTTTATTATCTCATGTTTAATTTAGTTTAGAATTTTTTATTAAATTTTAAGTGTGGATGGGGATTTAATTTTATTTATTATTTCAAAGGTAGGAGTAATGGATTTTAATTATAGTTTTTGTTGAGTTTGCATATCATTTAAGGTACCTTAGAGGGATGTGTTAAAATATAGAATTTATTTATAATTAAATCTACTACTTATAAATTTCTTTTAATATTTATTTCCTAAATGTTTAGACCCTAGGTGAGATAACCATATTCCTAGAAAGAGTACCTATGGTCAAACCTTCTTGGATGGAACTCATTGAACCTTGTTATTCAATTTTAAAATTTAGGATGCAAATCATACCATTATTAGGTGGGAAATTGTAACTTAGTGGTAATTATTAGGTTATTAAAATTGACTCCTAAGTGTAATGGTCTAGTTGCTTAAGGTGCAACCTTTCGACACTCTATATAGGCAGCCTAAATGAAATCAATCATACAAAATTCTCTTTTCCACATCTACCTAGTGACATCAACACTCATTGGGTGTCCACTTAATCTAGGGTGTTGTGATGAGATTTCACCACCTGCATTCTTATCTTCTCTTTCACCATATGCGATGTGCCTTCATCATTGCTTGTGCAATAGTGTTGATTGTGCATTGTTTCCTATTGAATGTAGAATTTGGTTGCTTATATTATATTATGTTTAAAAAAATATTGTGCTATGTTTATGTCCATGTTTGCATGTGTGAATGGGTGGGTATTACATGAATTCTTATGGTTCTATCAAAGATTTATTATTATACTAAAGAGGATTTCCCACTCACTTGGTATTTATTAAACTCATTAAGGTGTCCTTATTTCTCCCCATTGAGTTATAGGGATGATGTTGTTGAATGGCACAAGACAACTAAGAAGTGGGGGGTGAATCAATTGTTTCAAAATTTTAACCTCTATAAACCACAATCAATTTCTCAATCACTTTACTTATTTCTTTATTCTATTAAATCAGCAATAAACATGAATAGCAAAATCAAAAACTTGAACACGTCAACATCACATGCACATGAACACCAAATTTTTTACGTGGAAAACCCTAACTAGGGAAAAACCACAATGAGTATTAGCTCACAATATAAACGTAGTAATAATACCAAGTATCAAATGGTGGCTCACTGCGAAAGGGCTCACTGCCAAGGGTGGCTCACTACCGGGGGTAGCTCACTACCGGGGGTAGCTCACTACTGGATGTGGCCCATTGCTAAGGATTGAACTGATATAGTAGCATCTACACCATGCCTGAGTTCAGTTCCATTGATGTACAGTATATCTCCTCTACTCTACTCTACCTTTACAACTCACACCTTATATTTGCATCTTCGTACACACACTTTAAACATGAATTCATTATATGTATTTATACAATTCATCAACCTTGGAATGTACATCAAGGTTGGCTTTACAATCATCAACCATTAGAACAATCTCCAAGTTTGGCATACATAAATGCATCAAATTAGGACTAGACCTAAACAATCTTGTAGACTAAGTGAATAAAGGAGGAACACTTCATGCCTTAACATAGACTCAATTACATCTTCACACACTACCAAACACTTCTACAATTCAAGAGATTCATCTGCAAAGAGTGTTAATCATCCAGGTCATCCAGATAGGTGCAATCACCAAGAAAACTTGAACACATGCTTCCAAGATCTTCATTACAACTTGCAGATTAATCACATGCCTTTAATACATTTAGAGGACATCTATGAACAACATAGAATCATTTGGAGACCAGAAAATCCAACCGTAGCAGATCTCAACTTGTTTCACTTGAAGATGGATCACAGATTGTTCTCAATCAGACACTGTCAAACTCTGCTAATTAGAAACTTGTTTTCTAGAGCTTCAAATAACTTATATTTTGGAATAAGGATGAATAAGGACCTAATAAGCTTAAGACCAGAACTACAAGACAAAACTCCAATTTGTGGAGAAATGCAGAGCAAAAAACTCTCCCCCTATCACCTTGCAAACCTTGTTAGACACTGTCTTCATACTGGTGAATAGAACTTTGTTTTGTAGAATGATCTAGACCACCAAATTCTAGATTTAGCTTCTTCAAACACTTCTCTAAATCATATCCAAAGCTCATACTTCAGTCTTCAATATAGGAAATATGTGGAGCAACATACTCAGATAGTGTTCTTTAATCCATTAACAAACAACAATGCCAGAAGATATAGTTGACACAAATGACAACACAAATATGTTGACATCAATGACAACACCAATTAGCACATACTTGCAACAATATCCTCCTTTTTCATTAATGGCAACATATGATGTGAAAAACATGTTGCACCATCAAGACACAATTTTGCTTTAGAACTCCCCCTTTATTTTCATACTTCTGCACTCTTCCTCCCCCTGAGTTTTTCACATGATTTCTCTCCCCGTTTGACGTCAATGGAAAATGGCTTCACATCTTGTCCACTGCACATACTTGTACACTTCTATTCTAATCATATTTGAATAATTCTTTACTCCCCCTAATTGGAACAATCATCTCATATCACTACTTACTCCCCCTATAGGGTAATCCCCCTAAATTAGTCCAAAAGAAAATGTTCTTTGAGGCACACTAGACTGATGCATCTTCTTATGCACCTATTTCAATGGAGGGGAAATAACCCCTAACCTTTCCTAGAGTTACTTAAATGTGTCCTTTGGAAGGGCCTTAGTTAATATATCAACAACTTGATCCTTTATAGGCACATACACAAGCTTCACAACATTCTCTACAACTTTCTCTCTCAAAACATGATACTTAATTGAACTGTGTTTTTCATTTTAATGCATCACTAAATTCTTTGAAATGTTTATGGCACTTGTGTTATCACAAAGAATAGGGATTGGCTCCTCATACTCAACTTTGATATCCTTCAAGGTTTGTTTTTATCCACAACACTTGAGTGCAACATGTTACTGCAACAATCAATTATGCCTCTGTAGTAGACAAGGAGACTGATTCTTGTTTCTTTCTATGCCAAGACACTACCCTATCTCTAAGGAAGAATACATCTCCACTTGTGCTTTTCCTTTCATCAATACAACTGACCCAATATGCATCTATATAGGCACTTAGCTAGGAGAAGTCATTATTCTTTGGATACCATAGACCATGATTTGGAGTACCTTTCAAGTACTTGAAAATACTTTTTACTGCTACAACATGTGATTCTCTGGGATCTAATTGAAATCTAGCCACAAGACAAACTACATGCATGATATCTGGTCTGATGGTAGTAAGATAAAGTAGTCTTCTAATAATTGACATGTACTTGTTGGTTTAGGTCCAGACAACTGAGAGGGGGTGAATTAGTTGTCACATATTTTAATCTTTTCTACCATTAATCTTCCTTTATAACTTATAATCAAATTAATGGTATAAACATTTCAGTATCAATTAATAACACATGAACAAAAACATAAATAACACACTTGACACCAAGATTTTAGACATGGAAACTTGGTTAAGGGGAAAACCATGGCGGGGGTTAACCCACATAAATTAATACCCTGTTAAAAGTATTTTTACAAATGAGAATGCATATGCATTTAGGCTCACTGCCCAGATCTCACTGCTCAAATAGAGGCTCACTGCCTATAGAAATATTACAAGAGAATAATAGAGATTTTGAACTAATAAATAGCATCTACCCATGCAAGATTTTTAGTTCCAGTTAAGTGCAAAAACTGATCTTACACATTTCATCGTTACTTGCTCTTCTTACTGCTCTACATTGATTCACTCCTTAGATTTTCTGCTCTTCTCACAATTACACCTTTTTTGTACACACAACTTCAAAATTATCCAATTCCATCTGCTATAGATATCTGCAACATTATCTACAATCATTTTACTAGTTAGCTTCAAGAACATTTAGAACTTTGTTGAGTACTCTACTATGTCAGCTAGATCCATACATAATATGAGATGTGGACCAAAACTTGCACTCACAAATCATCAATCATGTTGGCTACCATTACTAATTATCACACATTGCCCAATAAATAACTTCTATACATCTGGACTTAAGATCATTTATAAGGTCGGCTTGTTCTTCTTCTATCTGTTTTGTCAAACTGAAACCTAATACTTAGAAGCTGATATCTTTTGAGTCCTTCATCTTCAGAGGACAAAACTATGGATTTAGAGTTTGATGAAAATGCTTACAACTACCTCAGATCCATGACAAACCATGCCTTTCCATTGGAGAGATCCAGACCAAGATACCGGACCCTGTCACTTGCTCTATTCCTGACTGCCTAGACTTAGACAAATTCTGATTCTAACTTCCGGTGTGAACAAATTTTGTTATTTGGATGATTGGGATGATCTTAGTTGCTATGAATGGAAACACTTATCATTCCTAGTAGTGTCTCTTTTCAATAATCTCCCCCTTTGGCATTGATGGCAACACTTAGTGAAAAATGACTAAGTGTTGGAATAGGTACCCCTTAGCTTGTGCTCCATACTATTGTTCAAACTACTTTCCAGTACTCCCCCATAGCTAGATTCCTCATTTTTCACTGATCTTCACTCCCCCTTTGACATTAATGGCAAAGGGTGGGGTCCGCAAGCCAAAATTTTCTAAAAATTTGTATATAGGACTGCATAAGTACAACTAATCATTAAGTTCAATTTACATGAACTTGAGAATGTCTGCAAAGCTAGTTTTTATTTGCACAAGTTTAGAGGCCCAAGTACTCTTCATTCCATAATAGAGATGTTCCCACTTAACAAAAATGGATATGCTTCTACCTTTGACAGATCTGATGGATCACTAGTCTGAACTGCAGTCTGAACTTTAGATAGGGCATTATACATTGTCTCTAACTTAGGGGCAATCAATCCTTAGAGCTCACACATTCTCTTCATAATGTTGTTTTTCTCTTTAACAAGTCTCTTTATCTCATCAGTCAAGCTAATTACTTGACATTCCTCACTTATGGGTGAAATAGTTAGAGGATCAAAATTATTGGACAAATTTGACAATTTTAGTTCTTGTTCCTTTTTCTTCTTCTCAATATCCTCATTTACTTTGGGCTAGGATAGACAAAATTTATATACATCACTTCCATCACTTAGAGAATTTTGAACACTCTTTATACTAATTGCAAGTATAGTCCTATCACACCCTATTAGACTCTTAATTTCACTAAATCTCTTATCCAAAAACTCATTTTTGACTTTTGTCTCTGCAGACTTCTCAAAGGACTCAAAATGAGTATTTACAGAACTTACAAGATTTTTTAGATGTCTGGAGGCGGAATCAGATGGACTCTAAAAGGACTCAAAATCCCAGTTGCAAGCCCCAATAGCTCATTGTCCTCCATGTGGAACTTTAACATCTTTTCTCTAGCCTTTACTTGGTTGAATGATGCAATTTTCATCAATTCAATTGGAGAGAGAGCATCTGGATTGGCTAGACCTTGGAGTAGTTCAAGCTCATCAAGCTCAATCATCTCTTTTTCAAGAAAACTTTTCACTACATCTACAATGTCTCTTGCAACATTTTCTGAACCATCCTTTTGTTCATCAGATTTCTCAATATCTACTTTAGGTGCTTCAACATTTGCACCATCTTCTTTTACTTTATCTTTCTTTCCTTTTTCTTCTTCTTTCTCTACTTTAATTTTCTCTATGTTCTCTATAGAGGGACTCTTTTCTATTTGTTAACCACTTGCTACCTAATCTGGAGGACTCTATGAAGTAGTAATATTATCTTCTTTTCCTGATGGGTTAGGTGGATTAGGAGTATCTCTTGCATCAACTACTTTATCCACAATTTTTGTATCATCCTGATTTACTTGTTCCACTTCTGGAATACAAGCTTCACCCAACTCAGATTGCTACTCGATGATGTTCTCTTCTTCACGATTGGGAACTTCTTCTGTGACTATGGGAAAATTGTACTTTTCCAATGCTTTCAAAAGAATTTCTTGTGTTTCTTTAACAATTTCACTTGTTTCTCCAAGCATAAGTTTGTTCATTCTCTTTTTTCTTCTAAACTCATCTTTGACTTCCTTGAATATCATATCTATTTGATTAGGTGAAATCTAAGGACACAAATTTATTAGCTCTTGGCATTTTCTTTTCTCAACTTCAAAATATTTGCCAAACCTTGTGGCAACTCATAAGTTATCTCAATCAGTGCCTTATTGTAGATGTTGAGATATCTGGTAGTTGCTTCCTCCAACACCCTTTTATCCACATCACTGTATTCATCATAGAATTCAATTATGGGTTTTAGATTACCATCTACAGTGACTAACTTTATCACATCCTCTAGGGAAAGTGTGGGCTTCTCAACATATTCCTCATATGCTTTTGTCTTTTGCCTTTTACTAGCCCTTTTGCTTGTGGAGGACTTATCTTTGCTTACTTTTGCATCTTTTGTTTCGGTGGCCTTTATTTCCTTGATTTCAATGTTAGAATATGTATCTTCTTCTCTTATGCTTCCATAGGTCCAGGATGATTTTGTTTTCTTCCTTTTCTCCCATTTCCCAGATGATTTTGCTTCTGATTTTGCAGTCTTGGAAGGAATAGGGGCAGAGCTCCTAGTAGTTCTTGAAGTGGAAGAGAGTTCCATCGAAGCATCTATTTGTTTCTTAACTTGTTTCTTTTTCTCATCCTTTTCAGTTCTTTCTCTGAGTTTCCTCACAACCTCCTTAGTTAGGCCCAGATTTTTAGCTAACTGCTCAACTTCTTTTCTTACTTTCCTATTAGTTTCAGGTTCTCTGAATTTAGTATGTAATTTTAAATTCAGCTCCTCATAAGTTCCAAATCTTTCAACCATTGTGTCTTTAGGCTTGCTTAGAAGATGTCGAGCATACATATTCAATATTTTTCCATCTACTTCATACCCCATGGGCATGATCCAAGCAGTTCTGGGTTCCACTAGTTCCATTAGACACTGATGAATATCAACCATGAAGCATATATCATTTTTATACTTCTCAACAATTGATTTAATGATTATTTCCCTTAAGTGCATCATACTCTAAAAATTCTTGAGGTAACCCCATATTGCAGTTTTCTAAGCTTTGAAATCATCAATGTTGCGAAGATAATCTATGATGTGAATGGCAACTAGCTCATCCTTAGTCCAGTGCACACCTTTTAGCCAAGGTACCTCATTCATAAAGTAAAAGAACATACATAGAACTAATTACCATACTTGAAAGTGTTTTTCTTATCTTTCTTGATTTTGTTTAAATTTTCAATCAGTTGATTTTGTAGTAATTCACACAAGTCATAATCAATATTTTCCATTAGCATCTTGTATGCATCATATATGGTTGTTTTAGAAACAAAATTTTCTCTGCTCAAGTGGTAAATCTTGTACCTATTATGATGTTCAAGACACACCCCATTTTACATCTTAGCAAAATGAGGACCCCTATTGTGGCTATTGCTTTTGTTTGTGTGTAGGCTTTCTTGGTGGTAAAAGGAAAATGAATCAGTGTTATAAACCATGTTTAAAGTTGAAAAGATCTAGCATTAAGTACAAGGCAGGAGTAGTGGTGAATTCCTTGTGAAAAATGAGTAAGGGTTGCTTTTTAAACTAGTAAGAAATTCCCAATATTTTGTGATATATATGTGTTTTTTTGGTAAAATGCATCATTTGAGAGGTTTGTATGTCATGTACAAAGTTGTTTGTATGTGAAGTTTTTGTATAAGTCATGTTAAGTACAATCAAGTTTTGTATTGGGTGGTTTGCATACATATGTTTAATGTTTGTATCCCTTTGTCTACAAGTTGGACCCGATAGGTTTTCAAAAGTTAAATGAATAAAGTTGACAGATCTGCCTTGTTTGTGGGTTTGTATGTAAGTTCAGTCTAAGTGCAATCGATATACAAGGCAATATTCATTCACGGACATGAAAAGGGTATACAATGTGGTTCACTAAGGTGAGAAAAGGTACTTCAAGCAGTTTGTATGTTTGTATGTTTCATCTTTGCATCTTTAAGATACATACAATTATGGATTTCAATGGTTATTCAAATTTGATATAAGCGATGCATTGTTTCTTAATGCATTTTGAGTAAGTATGAATGCGCTTAATATACAAGTCAGACCCCAAAGGATTATGCAATATGGTTAATGAAAGTCAAAAGTCCAATATGGTTGTCTGAGAGCTTGTATCTAAGTGCAGATACAACTATTGTCTTTGAAAGGATACAAGTGGGTAAGTAGAGAGGGGCCCACAATGGTATCTCATGGTTGTATGGGGGAGATACAAGGGGAGATACAAGAGGAGATACAAAATGGAGATACAAAAAAATGAAAAGGTATGATTCAACATAGGTTTCAAAAGGGATGAAATAAGGTTAATGCTTTTGTATGTATGAAAGATTGTATATATGCAATTGCAATATACAAAGAGGTAAAGTGCACTGTAGAAAAAAAAGGTAAAGGATTTGTATAGGTTGCATTTGTATGATGGTTTGTATCTATTTTACATACATTGTGACATACAAACGAAAGATACAAAGTTGAACATAAGGTAAAAGGTAACATTGTTTTATAACCCGTTGCATATTTAGTCTTATATATTAATGACATATAAAGTGATATACAACAAGCAATATACAAGGAGACATTTAAAAAATGATATGTATGCAAAGGGCAAATTAACGGATACAATGTTCAAAATTAAAGGTTAAAATAGAGAACCGAAGCCGTATGCACATTAAATGTAGCATTTAATGCAAAACTAACATTGAAACAATGAATTTTAACATGTTAGGGTAAATAAAGATTGTTTTTCTTTCAAAATTGCATCGTTAAAACTAAAATTGTACAGAAAGAGAACTATTGCACAAATTGAACAGAAAGTTCATTGCTGGATGAAATTTTAGAATGGGAAAGGCTTGAAAAAAAGGTAAAGTGGGTCAACGCTCATAGAGTTGAGCTGTCACAAATACAGGTATGTTTCTTAAACACTATTACAATGTATTTAATCATAAAATATGAATTGGTTAGAGTAATTTTGTTAAAAAATGCAAGTCAATGATAAATTATTGTATCTGATTAAGGAAATTAGCTGATTATGTTAAGTAGTATGAAATTTAAAATGGGAAAAGACAAAAATGGGTTAGGGTAAATGTAAAATGTAAGAAATTCATTGTAAAACCCTAGGTAAATGAAGTAAAATAGTGAGTTAAATATGTGATTTTTCACAGGATGGCCCCAAAACAAAAGAAAGTAGATCCAGGGGGTGAAGAAAAAGTAAAGAAAGAAAGAAAGCCATGGAAGGAAATGAAAAAGGAAGAATTACCAATGCACAGAGGATATCCATAGTACAAGTGGAGTCAGGACAGATACAATCATAAGAAATTATGATGTAGATGACATTCTTCAGAAGATTACAGTAGTGGATGCTACCCTTGATATGAAATACATTTAGTAAAGAGGATTATATAAGGCTGCAGGTTTCCCATTAGCCATGGAGGCTAAAGACCTAGTTTTGTAATGCATACATAGATATGATCTAACTCTAGGAGGGTAATACATGAGGACTAGGTCATTGCAGATTTGTCTACTGAAGGGACATCAAGGACATTTGGTATGGAAATTCAAGAAGAAATGATGGATATAGATATTGACCAATACACTGATGACTTCAACAACAATGAGAGAGATTATAAAAGCATAATCTTCTATAGCTGGTACAATGTAGAGAACAAACCTAAGGTTGTAGTAAGAGTACCAAAAAACCTACACAAAATAAACTTTAAGGAGGAAATACATTTGATGATCACAATGTTGAGTAGACTAGTAGGGTTGAGAGATGCAACTAAATGTGAACCCTAAATGTTCACTATCATTCAATTCATGAGGGAAGCAAAGAAAGAACAAGGACAAATTCACTGGGCTAAGACTATTAGTATAGCCATATGGAAACAAGCAATGTTGAGAAAATAGAAGATGATGCCATTTTATTTGTCCTCATATGTATTATATTCATGTGCATCTATGATCCAACCTTACATAATTGGAATTGATAGAGTTGGGACCATGGGGAATGGCCCACATCAGAAATTAGTCTATGACCATTATCTAGATTTACAAGAAGATAATGCATTGAGGAAATATGCCTTAGTGAATAATGTATTTTATACTTGGTAAGAGTTTGGAGAGGGGAAATAGATAAAAGGTTATTTGAGGATGCAAAAGATACTATTGGATTACACAGTTCTTGGTATATACAATTCTACAACTTTACATATGTTAGAACTAAGGGTTTGAGGGGCAACCATTTATGCTACCTAGATATCCATCAAATAAACTAATTGTATTAGATTTCTCAAGAAAAAACTTGAATGCTTACAGTATGTATAAGAAGAAGTGTGGAAGAGGAAACATCAAACTCCCCTGGGCAATTGGAAGATATTCCTGATATAGTGAAGAGGTGGCTAGATATTCAAAAAAGGAATTAAGGTACTATGGTTTTGAGGAATTTAAATTAAAAAGATGGTTTGATCCTTTCCACAAGATCCAGAGAACCATTGATTCCAAATTCAAGCATCAAGGGCATATATCGAAGACTACTGGTCAGATTGCAAAGATGATAGAGATGTGCAGAAAAGAGCTCATAAAAGGCTGACAGTGGAACAAATGAAGACTATGGGAGAGATTAATGTGCCCCCTAAAATCAAGGATGATGATGAATTGTTACATCACAGTTATAAAAGTGCCAGGCTTGCTCCTATTGGTGAGCCTGATTGGACACAACCATGGAATACATCTTTAGATACATTATCCAAACCAGTCATTTTATTTTCCAAAACATGGTTGAAGAATAAAATAGAAGAATTGAGGCCTAAGGGGATTGAGCCCACATTTTAGAAGAAAGGTAAGAAAAGGGTGAGGGAGCATCAGGATGAGCTCCAATTCTTTTATGAGAAGAAAAAAAGGATTGTGAAGGCCAAAATCATTGAAAAGGATAAGAATGCCACCCTACTGGATCCATATGCCTTGGGGGTGACAGTGGCAGTATCTTCAAGTACATTTATGGAAAATCATCTAGCCATGACATCAATGCAGAGCAGACCCAAGCTATAAAGAGTCCAACCAAACAAAGAAGCATGAGGGCCATAGCAGTTGAAACATCAAAGGGCCAAACATTAGATCAGGGTGATATTATATGTGCTTAACAGGTAGGTGCTATGTTGAGTCACATACCTAGTGAGGCCACATCAGAGGAGAAAAGACAAAAATATACAAAGGTTAAGAAAGAGTTGGCTGAAGAAAAGCTGTAAGAGTCAAAATTGCATGAAGCCAAAAAGGTAAGTGAGACTGTCAATGTGGAAGATGACAATAGTGAAACGGAAGTCATGGAGGTAGATGCTAGTGTAAGGAAAGAAATTGGAAAAGATGAAGAGGAACTAAGTGAGTACTCTAGTGCAGGGGAAGGGCAAGATACTCAAGGATATATGGAGGTAGAACAAAGCCAAGAATCAGAAGAGGAAAATGTATAGGACAAGTTGGAAGTAGTGGATCCTTTTGGTACATTGATGCCACCTAAAATCATAAAGGATGTGCAAGATGTAGCACAACAAATAGAAGAGTCTGAAAAGGAAGACACACAAGAAAAAGTAGTAAAGGAAACACCAACCCAGGCTAAGAAGGAAACAGAGATAAATGCTTTTGATGTTGATGTTTTAGACATTCTGAATTTATACAATGAACATAGTGAACAAGAGGAGAATACAGAAGAAGGAAAAAATACAGAGAGCAAGCATGAAAAGGAAAAGGATACAAGGGAACCTTATAAGAACACAAGTTCATCTTCACAAATAGAATAAACATGGGTACTTGAAAAGGTGCAAGAGCAAGTTGAAACAACAGGAGAATCAATGGAAATATCTTGTAATCCTAAGGAAAGCAAGGATAATACAAAAAATATTTCTAAAGAAAATATTGAACATAAGGAGCAAAAAGAAGGTAAGGATATAGAAAATATGGAGTAGAAGGATAAAGAAGAAGAACCAAAAGAGTCTTTAGAAAAAGAGAATCTAGAAGAAGATGATGAAGAGGGAGGAGACACTGAAATAGAGGAAGATGATAATGAGGGAGGGTCACAATGGCATTGTTTGTGCCTACATAAACATTTAGATTTCAAGCATTTAAATTTGTAGGCACTTTCCAAGAAATTCCTAAGTCTGTCGGCCTTCACTTTTTTATGCATGTATCTTTGTATATGCATTGTTGTTTGTATGTACATTTGAAGGTACAAGCACAGATATATATTGGTGGGCCCAAAAAAAAGAGTTAAATTGGCTTTAGAAAGGAGAAAAATGGTTCTATGCATTTTTGCATGTATATCAGGTTGTACATTGCAAGTATATTCCATCACAGATTCCCTGCTTGTATATAAGGGTTTGCATGTATATTTTGTTTGTATGTTTGAACATACAAGGCTGACATACAAAGGTTTCATTGGCAAAACAATATGCATCAGCAGCTCAACTAATTGTCTTTCTGAAGGCCGATGATGCAAAGAGGAAAAAAGCAAGCAGATATACATGGCAATGTACATTGGTGGCAACATACAAAGAAATATGTAAAGTCAATGTGCAAAGGTCAGATGCAAAGCCTGGGGCCCATGAGTTGCATGCAAGGGCAATTGTATCTTTGCACATGCAATCGAGCATACAAAGGAATATGCAACCAAAAGATGCAAAGCCTGAACCTGAAATGAATGTACATTCTAGTTGATAAAGGTAGAGGTCTGGATAGTATGTATGTTTTGTATATCTATGTTGTATGTTTCAGATATACAAGGAAAAGATACAAGGAAAAAGAGGTACAACTTAGATGTGAAGGAGAATTTGATTGTGGCAAATTCAACATTAAGTCCATGGTTTGTATGGTAAAGTGCTTGTATATGCTAAGATACAATGAAATATGCAAGAGTAAAGATACAAGCCAGATTTCAAAGGTAATTTCAATCTGATTAACAAATATGCTGGAATCCATGTTGTATGTATATGTAATGTACAAGGTAAGATGCAAAGAATGGAGATACAACATGGGACCTGAATACAATTTCAAATTGATTCATAAAAATTTGGGGTCTGCGCCTTGTATGAAGGTTGATTGTATGCCTATAAAATCTCATATGTAACTACAGATACAAAGGTTGATACAGTGGGTAGTTGTATGTATATGCATTCACATATACAAAGATTTGAATAGGTGAAAAAGGTAAAATGTATGTTCACTACGAAAAGTTAGCGATGGAAAAAGGGCACCTACATGGCGCGATCTCACTGGTGGATGACTTTTAAATGGTGCCGATGTGGATTTTCATGGTGGATGCATGAATTAGAGCCATAGATCTTAGTGGGAAGAGGGGAATCGATGGCCATCATTCAAATTTTCAAAGGTGGAGATTTATGTGTGTTCACTGCATCATTTCAGGTGAGAAAAGAATTGCAAAGCATGCAACTGTTGTGTTTCTAGAGGCTACGGGTAGGTTGGCCATTAATGATAGAGTTATAGAGGTATGGGTTGAAATGACAGACCAACTACCATATTCAAGGGGGAAAATCTTCAGCCGGCAGCTCACATCCTGGTTTCAACCACTCTTTCCTCTATTTCTCTTGGCTGCATTCAATGTTTTGGGTGCCATTCTCATGATGTACTATATCTAGCAGAATTTTGAAAAGACCCTGTAATTAATTGTTGAGTACAGGTTATTGCTATATAGTGAAGTGTGTCACCCATATTTTGGTTGTTGAAGACTTGGGCAAAATTTTGGAGGAAATAACATAGAACAAAGCCTTTCTTGGCTGCTCTGTCTCTTTTGGAGTTTATGAGTTGCATTTTGAATGCATGTTGCATATATTTTTAGTTTCATTGTTGTTTTATATGAAAAATGCTTCATTGCATGTGTTTAGTTGCCTATCTCCATTGCTGTATACATTCCTTCTTTTGAGTCTAGTTGCTAAGGGTTTTAAAGATTCTAGGATACAGATTTGTTGTATTGCATGCTTGATCTATGACTTCCATTCAAGGAGTGGATTAAACTATTTTATGTTAAGTATGAAGAAGATTGTATGTCAGCTAGGATATTCGTAAGTAGAGGCAGCTAAATACTCAGTCTTGGGTGGTGTTTGTAAGGCATATACCTATCTGAGCCCTTGAAGCTTGAATGCGAGTGCAAGTCATTCACTTGTATACATCTAGTTGACTTCTTACCTTGAGATAGGCCCCAGTCTACTCCCTGTGTAGTAGTTATGACCCAAAACCCTTTGTCTTGCATCCAAAACATTAAAACAAATCATTTCATAATTCCAACCTATTAGTGAGTAGGAGTAGAAATAGGACCCTTGCATATTCTCATCCCTAACCAGTTAGACAAGTCCAAGAATACTGCCAACCTTGTGGTTTATCATGTAAATCTTGGTCCAAACATGATAGTATTCTGCCTGTTGTTGCAAAGCTAAATCTTTTTGACATTGGGTGAGTCAAAGTTAAATCTTTAGCTATAGGGATACCCCCCTTGGTGTGGCAGAACTAGAAATGAAGGGGAGGTAGCTCATGTAACCTCCTGTATTTGTTGACTAAATCTACCTGTGCAGTGGAACTAGCAAACCCTCTGTGGATTCAGAGAGAAAGAAACAATAGGTATAATGATCCACTTGTTCCAGAACAAGGCCCTCAACCTCAACCCCCTCCACAACAACAAGAGAAACACACAGAATAGGAAGAAATGGAGAAACCTTAAGAAGAGGTGATAAATGAAGAAAAAGTGGCAGAAGCTACAAAGGAGGCTCCGGTTTGGTTAGGCTTAGAAGTCAGAAGATAAAAGGTAGAGGTACAATTAGTGCCTATTGATATCAAGAGCTTATTAGGTGGTTCTACACCACAGAAAGAGACAAGAAAAGCCAGAACTATGTCAGTCATTAAAAGAGGTCTTTTTGGATTTAGAATATTGGATCTGGCCATACCACAAAAGGACAAGTCAAAAGGAGAAATGAAATTGGAAGATTATAAAATAGTTAATTTGGATTTAGGCTACACAACTAGAGAACAACATTTAAATGAATGGGAGGACATGCATCAGGCCACTCTAGAAATATTGAAGAAATATATGGATAAATAGGAATACTTGAAGGGACACATTGTCCAATTGCAGCAATTTATAAGAGGGATGTTTGATCCCAATGCCAATGTACCAAAATTGCCTACTACAATGGTAGTGTTATCAAAGGAGGAGGTAAAGGAAATGGGAAATAAAAAGATTGAACCTAACATTTTTGAGAAATGGTTAAAAGGTCTCATACAGACAAGAGAAAAGGTAACAAGGAAGGCAATAACAATTTGGGATATGGCTTTGGCAGAGAAGAACAAATGTAATTTTATATTACATAGCTGTCAATTTAGAAAAGAAGAATGTAGATCAAAAACAAAGCAGCTTGAAGAAATAGAGGACAGAGTAGAAGAACTGATAATTGAAGGAGCCATTACTCCTAAAATGGTCAATCAGTTGCCACAAGCCAAGTTCGAATTAAAATATGAAGAAGACATTCTAAAAAGTTGCATTATAAACACTACAAACCTAGAAGAGGTCACTGACAACATGATAAAGGACACATGAAAATGATAGAAAAACTCATTGGGCATGAATGCCTAGAGATACTTGCATATGGATTGGAAAAGGCTGTGAAAGAGTTTAAAGCAATATTTTCACCATGTTAGGAGAACCCCGCAACACATCTTAGCATAGAGATGATTGATTCAATGATGGAAATAGGTGTTAAGATTAGAAAATATCAGAAAATAGTTAAGGATTTGGTGACAAAATAGAAGTTGTAAGATGGAATAAAAGCACAGGAATTTATATGGGCAAAAAGTCAGGAGAGTAATTGTGCTTTCATCAAGGGAGTGATAGGTAATTTTGTAGAGTACCTGAAGGAATAGAAGGGTATTGAAAAGAAGATATGTTAAATAAGAATGTAATTGGAGGGTATCATTGACCAAAGTCAACAAACAAGAAGAAATCAGCAGGTATCTTATTTTGAAAAGATTTCAAAGGCATCCTTTGGGCCAAGCAAAGATACCATTAAGATATTTTGAAAATGGTTAGGAATTGATTCACACCATTGATCTAGAAAGTTTGAATGCTGACCATTGATTGGATTTTATAACCGTAGGAGTAGAACCTTCAAAATTTATATAATAAGCTCTGCTACTTATATCATATTACACAGGGATTTTAGAATTTTAACTTGAGCTTGTAATTTGTCAAAGTTTATTGAAGTAGAAAGGAAATTTCTTTTAGTTTAGAAAGGGAGGTTGCTTGTGTCTTCATTAAGGAGTACATGGAATGTCTAGTCTCCTTAGTGTATCTGTCAAAATGTCTGTAAGTTTTTTGGTAATTTGATTAATGAAATAAAAGTCATTCCTACATTGTAAATTTTATATGACTTTATGCTTTGAATATAAATAAACTCAGAATTCTGCATCTATTACGGAGTGTTTTCTGACTCTGACTTGTATTTAAAGTATTATTCTTTGAAAGCTTGCAATCTCTTGTGTATATTCATGAAAATGTTTAGGACTTTACATTTGTAGAATTGATTGTGTTGAATTGATGAATTTACTATATTCTTTAAAACGTGAGTAGCAGAATATTTAGATCCTAAATGGAATGGTGCTTTAATTTGAGTTTCTCTAACTTTTCTCCAAACATTGAAAACTAATTAGCTTAAACACATAAATCTAAAGGAAATTGTCTTGTATTTGAATAAAGAATTATGAATTGCAGTGATATTTGACAATTTTCATATAAATTTGAAAGGAAAAGTTTGTTTTACTAAAATTTATACAAAGCTTTGTGATATAGTAGTGAATTTATGAAATGAATGAATACTTGTTGATATTTGCAATAATCTACATAGTTTGAGTCCAGTAAGTCACTAATTACTTTAATTTATGTAAGGCCCCTTGAATATTACAGTTTCACATCAACCTCCTGAATTATCCACCAGGTCAAGACCTGACCATATAGAAACTTGAGATTAAGAATTCTTAGTCAATTCTTCATATCTTTCAAGAGAGCTAAGGTTCCTTTATGAATTTTAACTTTTGTTATGAATGTGTAAAAATAATCATCAACAGTTTTTGGTGCTAGGAGGGCTGAGTGGAATTAAGGTAGGATTTGTGCAAAGTTGGCTCATAATAGTAGTCGAGTGACAAGGTCTAGGTCTAGTTCAAACAATATTTTCATACAATTGCTTGACAAAGGACAAGGTAAGAGTCCTTTGATCTAGAGTCATAAAATATCACATGTACGAGGTTTATCAGGAACTCCTAGGTCACCTTTGAACATACATAATATAGTGAGTCCTGATAGTTCTTCATTTAGATTCTTAAATCTTAGTTTAGGTACTCCTAGAGGTCCTAGTCCTCCTTTAAATCTAGGTACTCCTAGAGGTCCTAACCCACCCTGTGGTCTTATAATGGTATATTTCAATGTCAATTCTCCTATAACGTTTAATGATTATCATGAAATGCCAAAATCTTGAGAAGATCTATCCTAAATATCAATTGTATCAAGATACAGAGGATCATATTAGGATATTCAAGGAAGAATGCTTTAGAGCCAGATTAGAATATGAAGATGTTGTGTGTAGGTTGTTCCCTTACACCTTCAATGAGCAAGCCTCTAATTGGTATGTTAACTTACCAAATGGTTATGTTTCTTCTTAGGCACTCATGGAAGAGGCATTATTGTCTAGGTTTAGAGGACCAGTTGATCCTTCTACCTTATATCATAAATTGGTAGCAATTAAAAGAGGTGAGGGAGAACTTATTGACAATTGTAATGATTGGTTCTAAAAGGCTTTCTCTAGGTTAGTCACTCCTTATACTGTAACTTTTGAGGCCCTATTAGCAATGTATTATGCTACGCTAGATCCATTGACTGCTATGTTTGTTAGGAGAAAGGTTTATATAGATACTATATCCAAAGCTTATAAAGAAGCAGCCACTATAAACCAGGAGATGAGACAAACAACCTATAATATTTTTTTGAATGGAGGAAATCCTAGGATGCAAAATCAAACACAACCATGGAATGGCGTTCCCATGCATCATACTCCATTGTTAAACCCAATTCCTACATATACACCTATGTATAATCCTTCCCCCATCCAGGCTATAGTTCCTTATACTAGTAATAATACTAGTAGTAATTAGACTAATGGTCAGTCTTTCTTCCAACCTCCTCAGGATACATCTGTGGCAAAGGCACAAGAGGATAGGGAGGAAATCAAAGAAATTACTACACACTTGAGAAGATCAACCATTGAGATGACACAATTAAGAAATGAAAATTTTTATGGTAGAAACACTCAAGGATACAGTCAGAACCATAACCAGAATTATAATTAGGGTCAGGGTCCAAATCAAAATCATAATTATAACTAAGGACAAAATCATAATCAGGGATAGGGAATGCAAAACAGGGGACATGTTGGAGATAACAAAGCCTGGGGTAATAACAACATAAATCAGAATCAACCTAATCCACCTAGGACATGGAACATAGAACCAAATAATGGTACTCTAGCATCTCCATTTGAGAGTCTAGATAATTAGGAAGTGAAACAGCCAGCCAAAATTCAAATGGCCAATGTAGCATTAAAAAATTGGTACAAAATTCACATTACAAGTGCACATGCTGAGATAGATTGCCCTCAATTTCATCTTGCTGCTAGCATTTTCAATGTTGATGTACAAGCTGCTACTTCTAAATTTCTCATTCCCAAGGGGAATGAAATAGTACCTTTCTGGATTTGAGTCTGCTTTGGTTTTACAAAGTTTCACCTTTGCAACTAGAGAGGAAGAAAATCAAATATTAGAAGATGAACCTTATTTTTGTGAGAGTTTGTATCCTAAATCAACCCTAGTATTAGATGCCTTTTAGTTTCCTTTTGAAACTGAAAATGAAGTATTATGTGAAATAGAAGAGTGTAGGATTTTCAATAGTCTAATAGAAACCACACTCATAATTTGAAAAGAAACACTAAACCTAGAGGTCCTTTCACTACCTCCACTCCTAATAATTTCAATACCCCTCTAGATCAACATGCCAGTAATAACTCTACAATCTTAAAATCTAATCATCAGGGGACTGGTGGGCCAACAACATCAAAAGTTTAAATAGGGAAAATAGAGTCTATGGAAACAACAAAATTAATGAACTATTTGTCTGAAGAAATAAGAAAAATCAAGGTTAGTGTACCTCTATATGAGTTATTGAGAATCCCAAGGGTATGATATACCTTCATAAAATCCTTAGATAAATCTGTAGCAAAGGAAACTTCTATGGACATTGATGTTCTGGGTAGAGATGCATAGCCCAAAGATAAAGGTAAGAAAATTGAACAACCTTCCAACACCAATGTTGTCATGTATGCTGATAAGAAGGAAGCTCCTTCTTTCTTGTTAACCATTAGAATGTTGGGAAAGAATATACACAATTGTATGGTGGATTTGGGAGCCTTAGCCAATGTTATGCCCTTAGGAATATGTAAAACTTTAGGGCTGACTCCCACCAAGTCTGCTAAGGTGGTTACTCAATTGGACAAAACTAAGGTTAACATAATAGGTGGATTGATGCACATTCAAATGCAGTTAGCCTCATATCCTAGAGTTATAAAGCAGTAGGGCATGCTAAAGTGAAAGGTCAAAAGAATAAAGTAGCATGTGGACACTAAAATATGATGGATCTAAGTCTAAACAAGGGGCGGGAGCTGGGGTTGAACTTATGGATCCAAGTGGTAAGTCATTTTTAGCAGCATATAGGCTATAATTTCCTTACACTAATAATGTAGCAAAATATGGAGCCCTAATTTATGCATTTGTTATGGCTATTACAAAGGTAAGAATGATTAGAGTTTTTTCTGACTCTGAGTTAGTGGTCAGACAGGTTAGAAAATTGTATGCGTGCAATTATAAGAAAATGGTGTGTTATAGGCACAAAGTGGGATTTAATTGATTCATTTGATGCCTTTAACATAGAACATATCCCTAGAGAACTGAATCAGAGACCAGATGCGTTAGCAGTTGCTGCTAGCACTTTAGAGCCTTTAACATTGTCAGGTCTAAAATGATTTGCTATTGAATTAGTGAATGTCCCAAGTGTGCCAAATAATGTTACTCATTTTTAGGTATTCGAAGGAGATCAATAGATTGTAGACTTTCTTACTTGTAATGAAGTATTTGAAGCTCAAATCATTAATGAGTAGGAAAGGTCTGATGTATCTTGGGATGAAGAAGACATAGTAAACCTGAAGAGCAATTCTTACCCAAGGGGGTAATAGAGTTGGAAAAGATTTTTGACTTTGATGGAGTAGTCGGACAGAAATATTTTCCCAAAACTAAAGGGGGTAAATGTGATCCCTATAACTTGGGAACAGAGTATAGTCCACATAATGTGTTGATTGGAAAGGCTCGCTCTGAGGAATTAAGAAAATAAATTGTAGATGTTTTAAAAGAGTATAAACATGTAATAGAATGGACATATGAAGATTTAAAGACTTATGATACATCCATTATAACTCATGTGATACCTTTGAGACTAGGAGTAAAATCATTTAGGCAAAAGAAGAGGCCTATGAATGCTATTTTGGAGTCTCTAATCTTTGAAGAAGTAAAAAAATTGTTGTCTACCAAAATAATCTTCCTAGTGAGACATTCAACCTGGGTAGCAAATTTAGTACCCGTAAGAAAGAAAAGTGGAGACATTAGATTATGTGTAGACTTTAGAAATCTAAAAAAAGCATCTAAAAAAGATAATTATCCATTACCTCCAATAGATGAAGTACTGTAAGTAGTAAATGGAGCCAAGATGATATCTTTTTTTAGATAGATTTTTAGGATATAGTCAAGTTTTAGTCGAGAAGGAAGATACGTTGAAAACTACATTTATGTGCAAATGGGGCAATTATGCATACAGAAGAATGCCTTTTGGTTTAATCAATGCAGGTACCACCTTTCAGTGAGCCATGGACATTGCATTTTGTGGATTGTCAAGTAAGTGGATTTTTATTTATATGGATGATTTAACTATATATTCTAAGGTTGTATCCACTCATGCAAAAGATTTGAGGAGAGTGCTTAAATTGTTAGGGCATATTTTCTAAAAATGGGATATCCATTGATCCTGATAGAATAGAAGGAATAAAAAAAATTCAATTACCTAATAGTAAGAAAGATTTAAACTCTTTCTTTGGTAAAATTAACTTTTTCAAGAAGTTTATTACAAGATTTGCATAGATTCTGCAGCCATTGAACACAATGCTAAAGAAGGATGCAAAGATAGAATGGACAACAATAGTGAAGGCCACATTCGAAGGTATTAAGAAGGCCATTTCTAATGCTCCTGTGTTAGCAAGTCCAAATTATACCAAGCCATTCTACATATACTCTTTTGCATCTACACATTCAGTTGTAGCTACTTTGACATAAAAGGGAGAAGACAATGAAGAAAAAGCCATAGCTTTCATGAGTGCCCCTTTGAAAGATCCACAATTGAAATATTTAGACATAGAAAGGTAGGCATTTGCATTAGTAAGGGTAGTAAAAAAGTTCAGGCATTACATCCTGCAAAGCCAAGTTAAAGCCACAGTACTAGATGCAGCAGTGAAAATATTGTTGATGCAAAATGAGCCTGGAGAGAAAAGGGCCAAATGGATTACAATATTGCAAGAATTTGATATGGAGATCATTCCAATGAAGTTAGTTCAAGGTCAAGCATTAGTACATACAATAGCCAATACATATCCAAATTTGTTGAAGCAATAGTATGTATTAAATTTTAATGATGCATCAGTTTGGTATGATGACTTAAACACATTTTTGATATTAGGAAAATAAGCAAATAAGATGAAGTCCTCTCAGAGGAGAGCCTTGAAGATTAAAGCACAAAGATATATGGTACAAGGAGGTCTTTTGTTAAAAAAGAACCATGAAGGTATATATTTAAGGTGTTTGAGCAGAGTGGAAGCAAATAAGGTATTGTCAGAATTGCATGATAAATATGGAACCACTCATAGTTCTCATTTGGCTACTACTCATAAGATTTTGAGAGCTACATATTATTGGCCAACAATGTTTAAAGATATAGAAAGCCATATTCAAAGTTGTCACACATGTCAGACTATAGCAGACAAGGGAGGGAATCAGACTAATCCATTGTAGCCAGTTATTGAGTCTAGGCCATTTGCACAGTGGGGCTTGGATTTCTTTGGAGTCATCAATCCTCCATCATCTGCTGGGCATAAGTTTATACTAATAGTGACAAACTATTGTACAAGGTGGATAGAAGCTACGTGTTGTAAGTTCTCTACTATTGAGGTGGTCATCAAATTTCTTGAAGAAAATATCATTACAAGGTTTGGAGCTCCATATTCTCTAGTATGTGATAATGGCCCTACTTTTTCTTCTTTGAAATTCTCTAAATGGGCATTTGAATGTGGAATAGTTTTAAAGTTTTCTTTAAATTATTATCCCCAAGGAAATGGTTTTCTTGATTCTACTAACAAGATTTTGTTAGATATCATCAAGAAATTAATTGTAAAAAATCCAAAATAATACAATACCATACTAAAATATGTGTTGTGGGTAGATAGGACTAAGGTTAAGACAGCCTTAGGCAATGCACCTTATCACCTAGTTTATAGGATTGATTTCATACTTCCACTGAACTTAAGAAAACCTATCTAGAAATTTGCTAATGAGTATTTGGGCTTTGATAATCACAGAGAGGCTAGGTTAGTCCAAATATTATAATTGGATGAGAAGAGAGATCAAGCCATAGAAAAATTTGCTAAACATCAAGCTGTAGTTAAAAGGTGGTTTGATAAAAGAGCAAGGATCAAAACATTTAGAATATCAGATCTAGTGTTGTGTTGGGATAAAGCACATGAAAAGAAAGGAAATCATAGAACATTTGACAAATTGTGGTTATGTCCTCTATAGGTCACAAAAATAATAGGAGACAATACTTTGACTAGGGAAGATGTGCCATTACCTGTTAATGGCCAACATTTGAAACATTACTTTCAAGCTTGAGATGACAGTGTCTTTCCTATTATGTATCATATTGTAAACAATCTATAGGGTTTTGTGTTATTTTTGTTTTGTTTGTTTTGTTTGTTTGGTTGGTTTGTTTGTTATGTTTCCTTGGTAGGGATGTTTGTTTTAAGTTGAGGTTTGCAGAAGTAGATTAAAAACCACTGAAAACAATAGAAAATTCAAAGTATTTAGGTTAATCATTTGAAACTTATGCATAACTTGTTGTGACTTTCATGAATGTAGAAAATTGTTTCACTTGTGAAATTTTTTATTCAATAATTGTGGGTTGAGTATTCAAGGGAAGTTTCTCATGATGACATGCCTAAGATCCTTGGGTTTGTTGAACATACTAGTGTAGGTGTTAAGTGAAAAATTAGAGGTTACCCTTTCTACCATTACAATTCTCAGCTTAATATTAGCAAGTGTTCATACCTTGCATCATGAATTTACAATGATTATATCTTATAAATTTCCATGTTATACAAAGTTAAAAAATATAAAATAAATAAAAATGGATTTGACTTAAAATTCATATTAAGTCATCTAAGTAACTCTACTGGGGCTATAGATGCTTACTAGCAGTGGGGCTCTACTTAGGAGAATTGTAACGATAACCTTGATGGGGCTATGAATGCCTTCTGGCAGTAAGGCTCTATCTAGTTGGCTATAAGGGAATGACATCAACTATGTAGTTTAACATCAGTCACTAGTTTATTTGGATCATTTTCAAGATGAGGATTATTAATAACGTGCACACACTTAAACTCTATTGGAAGATTCATATACCTTATTGAATATGTTGATTCTCAAATTAAATAATGGTTTACATATAAGGAAGTTGGAAGTTTTGAATTTATTTCACTTAGTTTTCTTTTATGATTTTTAATTTTAGTTGTTTTGTTTGGTTGCAAGTTGTTGTGATGTTCACAACACACCCCATTTTACCTCTTAGCAAAATGAGGACCCCTGTTGTGGCTGTTGTTTTTGTTTGTGTGTGGTCTTGCTTGGTGGTAAAGGGAAAAGGAATTAGTGTTACATACCATGTTGAAAGTTGAAAAGATCTACGTGTTTTTTTGGTAAAATGCATCATTTGAGAGGTTTGTATGTCGCATACAAAGTCGTTTCTATGTGAAGTTTTTGTATAAGTCATGTTAAGTACAATCAAGTTTTGTATCAGGTGGTTTGCATAGATATATTTAATGTTTGTATCCCTTTGTATATAAAAATGCATCATTTGAGAGGTTTGTATGTCGCATACAAAGTCATTTGTATGTGAAGTTTTTGTATAAGTCATGTTAAGTACAATCAAGTTTTGTATCAGGTGGTTTGCATACATATATTTAATGTTTGTATCCCTTTGTATATAAGTTAGACATGATAGGTTTTCAAAACTTGAATGAATAAAGTTGACAGATCCGCATTATATGTGGGTTTGTATGTATGTTCAGTCTAAGCACAATCAATATACAAGGCGATATACATTCACAGACATGAAATAGGTATACAATGTGGTTCATTAAGGTGAGAAAAGGTACTTCACATAGTTTGTATGTTTGTATGTTTTGTCTTTACATCTCTAAGATAAATACAATTATAGATTTCAAAGGTTATTCAAATCTGATATAAGCGATGTATTATTTCTTAATGCATTTCGACTAAGTATGCATGTGCTTAATACACAAGTCAAACTCCAAAGGATTATGCAATATGGTTAATGAAAGTCAAAAGTCCAATATGGTTGTATGAGAGCTTGTATCTAAGTGTAGATACAATTATTGTCTTCGAAAGGTTATTCAAATCTGATATAAGCGATGTATTATTTCTTAACGCATTTTGACTAAGTATGCATGCACTTAATACACAAGTCAAACCCCAAAGGATTATGCAATATGGTTAATGAAAGTCAAAAGTCCAATATGGTTGTATGAGAGCTTGTATCTAAGTGTAGATACAATTATTGTCTTCGAAAGGATACAAGTGGGTAGGTCGAATGGGGCCCGTGATGGTATCTCACAGTTGTATGGGGGAGATACAAGGGGGATACAAGAGGAGATACAAAACAAAGATACAAAAAAGTGAAAAGGTAATATTTGACACAGATTTCAAAAGGGCTGAAACAAGGTTAATGCTTTTGTATGTATGAAAGATTGTATACATGCAATCCCAATATACAAAGATGTAAAGTGCACTGTCGAAAAAAAGAGGTAAAGGGTTTGTATAGGTTGCATTTGTATGATGGTTTGTATCTATTTTATATACATTGTGACATACAAATGAAAGATACAAAGTTGAGCATAAGGTAAAAGGTAACATTGTTTTATAACCCGTTGCATATTTAGGCTTGTATATTAATGACATATAAAGTGATATACAAAAAGCAATATACAAGGAGAAAAACAAAAAATGATAAGTATGTAAAGGTCAAATTAACAGATACAATGTTCAAAATTAAAGGTTAAAATAGAGAGTCGAAGCCATATGCACATTGAATGCAACATTTAATTTAGAACTAACATTGAAATGATGAATTTTAACATGTTAGGATAAATAAAGATTGTTTTTCTTTTAGAATTGCATTGTTAAAAGTAAAATTGTAGAGAAAGAGAACTATTGCACAAATTAAATAGAAAGTTCATTGTTGGATGGAATTTTAGAACAGGAACGGCTTGAAAAAATTGTAAAGTGGGTCAATGCTCATAGAGTTGAGTTGTCAGGAGTATAGGTATATTTCTTAAACACTGTTATAATGTAGTTAATCATAAAATGTGAATTGGTTAGAGTAATTTCTTAAAAAAATGCAAGTCAATGATAAATTACTATATTTGTTTAAAGAAATTAGTTGATTGTGTTAAGTAGTATGAAATTTAAAATGGGAGAAGACAAAAAGGGGTTAGGGTAAATGTAAAACTTAAGAATTTCATGGTAAAACCCTAGGCAAATAAAGTAAAATAGTGAGTTAAATATGCATTTTTTCACATGATGGCCTTGAAACAAAAGAAAGTAGATCTAGGGGGTGAAGAAAAGTAAAGAAAGAAAGAAAGCCACAGAAGGAAATAGAAAAGGAAGAATTACCAATGCACAAAGGATATCCATCCTTAATCAATATGAGTGGAGTCAGGACACATATAAGCATAGGAAATTATGATGCAGATGACATTCTTCAGAAGATTACAATAGTGGATGCTACCCCTAATATGAAATGCATTTGGGAAAGAGGATTATATAAGGCTGCAGGTTTCCCATTAGCCATGGAGGGTAAAGACCTAGTTTTGGAATGCATACACAGATATGATCTAACTTCTAGGAGGGTAATACATGAGGATTGGGTCATTGTAGATTTGTCCACAGAAGGGATAGCGATGAAATTTGGTCTAGAAATTCAAGAAGAAATGATGGATATAGATATCAAACAATACACTGATGACTTCAACAACAATGAGAGAGATTGTAAAAGTAGAATCTTCTACAGTTGGTACAACGCAGAGAACAAACCTAAGGCTGTAGCAAAGAGTACCAAAAAACCTGCACAAAATAGACTTTAAGGAGGAAAATATTTGATCATCATAATGTTGAGTAGACTAGTAGGGATGAGAGATGCAACTAAATATGAACCCTGGATGTTCACTATCATTCAATTCATGAGGGAAGCAAAGAAAGAACAAGGACAAATTCACTGGTCTAAGGCTATTAGTATAGCCATAAGGAAACAAGCAATGTTGAGAAAATAGAAGATGATGTCGTTTTATTTGTCTTCATATGTATTATATTCATGTGCATCTATGATCCAACCTTACATAATTAGAATTGATAGAGTTGGGACCATGGGGAATGGCCTAGATCAGAAATTAGTCTATGACAATTATCCAAATTTATAGGAGGATAATGCATTGAGGAAATATGCCTTAGTGAATGATGTATTTTATACTTACATGGTAAGAGTTTTGAGAGGGGAAAAAGATAAAGGTTATCTGAGGATGTAGAAGATACTATTGGATTACACAGTTCTTGGTATATATAATTCCATAACTTTACACATAGTAGAACTGAGGGTTTTGAGGGGAAACCATTTATGTTGCCCAGATATCCATGAAATAAACTAATTATATTGGAGTTCTCAAGACAAAACCTAAATGCTTACAAGATGTATAAGAAGAAGTGTGGAAGAGGAAACATCAAACTCCCCTAGACAATTGAGAGATATTCCTGCTATAGTGAAGAGGTGGCTAGATATTCAGAAAAGGAATTAAGGTATTATGGTTTTGAGGAATTTGAATTAGCAAGATGGTTTGATCTGTTCCATAGGATCTAGAGAACCATTGATTCCAAATTCAAGCATCAAGTGCATATCAAAGACTACTGGTCAGATTGCAAAGATGACAGAGAAGTGAGGAAAAGAGCTCATAAAAGGTTGATAGTGGAATAGATGAAGACTATGGCAGAGATTTATGTGCCCCCTAAAATCAAGGATGATGATGAACTATTACATCACAGTTATAAAAGTGTCAGGATTGCTCCTATTGGTGAGCTTGATTGGACACAACCATGGAATACATCTTTAGATACATTATCCAAACTAGTCATTTTATTTTCCAAAACATGGTTGAAGAATAAAGTAGAAGAAATGAGGGCTAAGGGGATTGAGCCCACATTTGAGAAGAAAGGTAAGAAAAGGGTGAGGGAGCATCAAGATGAGCTCCAATGCTTTTATGAGAAAAAAAAGAGGGTTGTGGAGGCTAAAATCATTGAAAAGGATAAGAATGTCACCCTAATGGATCCATATGCCTTGGGGGTGATAGTGACAGTATCTTCAGGCACATTTATGAAGGTAGAATCATCTGGCCATGACATCAGTGCAAAGCAGACCCAAGTTGCTAAGAGTCCAACTAGACAAAGAATCAAGAGGGCCATAGCAGTTGAAACATCAAAGGGCCAAACATTAGAATAGGGTGATATTATAGGTGCTTAATAGGTTGGTGTTAAGTTGAGTCACATACCTAGTGAGTCCACATCAGAGGAGAAAAGACAAAAATATACAAAGGTTAAGAAAGAGTTGGCTGAGGAAAAGCTGCAAGAGTCAAAATTGCATGAAGCCAAAAAGGTAAGTGAGACTGTGAATGTGGAAGATGATAGTAGTGAAACAGAAGTCATGGAGGGAGATCCTAGTGTAAGAAAAGAAACTGGAAAAGATGAAGAGGAACTAAGTGAGTACTCTTGTGCAGGGGAAGGGCAAGATACTCAAGTATATATGGAGGTAGAAAAAAGCCAAGAATTGGAAGTGGAAAATGTACAGGATAGGTCAGAAGTATTGGATCCTTTTGGTACACTAATGCCACCTAAAATCATAAAGGATGTGCAAGATGTAGCACAACAGATAGAAGAGTCTAAAAAGGAAGACACACCAGAAAAAGTAGTAAAGGAAACACCAGCCTAGACTAAGAAGGAAACATAGATACATGCTTCTGGTGCTGATGTTTTAGACATTATAAATATATACAATGAACATAGTGAACAAGAAGAGAATATAGAAGAAGGAAAAAATAAAGAGAGCAAGCATGAAAAGGAAAAGGATACAGGGGAACTTGGTAAGATCATAGGTTCACCTTCATAAATAGAACAAACAGGGGTACCTAAAAAAGTGCAAGAGCAAGTTGAAACAACAAGAGAATCATTGGAAATATCATGTAATCCTAAGGAAAGTAGGGATAATATAGAGAATGTTACTGAAGATAATATTGAACATAAGGAGTAAAAAGAAGGTAAGGAAATAGAAAATATGGAGCAGAAGGATAAAGAAGAAGAACCAAAAGACTCTTCAAAAAAAGAGAATCTAGAAGAAGATGATGAAGAGGGAGGAGACACTGAAATAGTGGAAGATGATAATGAGGGATAGTCACAACGGCATAATGATTGACTTTTTCCAGAACAAGGCCCTCAACCTCAACCCCCTCCACAACAACAAGAGAAACACACAGAATAAGAAGAAATGGAGAAACATCAAGAAGAGGTGATAAATGAAGAAAAAGTGGTAGAAGCTACAAAGGAGGCTGCAACTTAGTTAGGTTCAGATGTCAGAAGAGAAAAGGTAGAGGTACAATTAGTACCTATTGATATCAAGAGCTTATTATGTGGTTCTACACCATAGAAAGAGAAGAGAATGACCAGAACTATGTTAGCCATTAAAAGAGGTCCTTCTGGATCTAGAATGTTGTATCTGGCCATACCACAAAAGGACAAGTCAGAAGGAGAAATGACAGTGGAAGATTATAAAATACTTAATCTGGATTTAGGCCACATGACTAGAAAACAACATATAAATGAATGGGAGGATATGCATCAGGCCACTATAGAAATATTGAAGAAAAGGATAAATAGGAATACTTGAAGGGACATATTGTCCAATTGCAGTAATTTATCAGAGGGATGTTTGATCCCAGTGCCAATGTACCAGAATTGCCTATTGAAATGGCAGTGTTATCAAAGGAGGAGGTAAAGGAAATGGGAAATAAAAAGATTGAAGCTAACATTTTTGAGAAATGGTTAAAATGCCTCATACAGAAAGGAGAAGAGGTAACAAGGAAGGTAGAAACAAGTTGGGATATGGCTTTGGTAGAGAAGAAGAAATGTAATGTTATATTACACAGCTGTTAATTTAGAAAAGAAGAATGTAGATAAAAAAGAAAGTAGCTTGAAGAAATATAGGACAAAGTAGAAGAACTGATAATTGAAGGAGCCATTACTCCTCAAATGGTCAATCAGTTGCCACAAGCCAAGTTGGAATTAAAATATGAAGAAGACATTCTTAAAAGTTGCATCATAAACACTAGAGACCTAGAAGAGGTTGCTAAAAATATGATAAAGGTACACATGAAAATGATAGAAAAACTCATTGGGCATTAATACCTAGAGGTACCTATGTATGGATAGGAAAAGGTTGTGAAAGAGTTTAAATTAATATTTTCACCATGTTTGGAAAACCTCACAGCGTATCTTAGTGCAGAGATGATTGATTCAATGATGGAAATAGGTGCTAAGATCAGGAAATATTAGAAAAGAGTTAAGGATTATGTGACAAAAGAGAAGAAGTTGCAATATGGAGTTAAAGCACAGGAATTTACATGGGCAAAAATTTAGGAGAGTGATTGTGCTTTCATCAAGGGAGTGACAGGGAATTTTGTAGAGTACCTAAAGGAATAGAAGGATATTGGAAAGAAGATATGTTAAGCAAGAATGTAATTAGAGGGTATCATTGACCAATATCAACAAATAAGAAGAAATCAGCAGGTATCTTATTTTGAAAAGATTCCAAAGGCATCCTTTGGGCCAAGCAAAGATACTATTAAGATATTTTGAAAATAGTTAGGAATTGATTCGCATCGTTGATCTAGAAAGTTTGAATGCTGACCGTTGATTGGATTTTGTAACTGTAGCAGTAGAAAGCTTCAAAGTCTATATAATAGGCTCTGCTACTTATATCATATTACACAGGGATTTTAGAATTTTAGCTTGAGCTTGTAATTTGTCAAGGTTTATTGAAGTATAAAGGATGTATCTTTTAGTTTAGAAAGGGAGGTTGCCTATGTCTACATTAAGGAGTACGTGGAATGTCTGGTCTCCTTAGTGTATCTATCAAAACATCTATATGTATTTCTGGTAATTTAATTAATGAAATAGAAGTCATTCTTACATTGTAAATTTTATATGACTTTATGCTTTGAATATAAGTAAACTCATAATTCTACATCTATTACATAGTGTTTTTTGACTCTGACTTGTATTTGAAGTATTATTCTTTGAAAGCTTGCAATCTCTTGTGTATATTCATGAAAATGTTCAGGACTTTACATTTGTAGATTTGAATGTGTTGAATTGATCAATTTACTGTATTCTTTAAAATGTGAGTAGTAGAACATTTAGATCCTATACGGAATGGTACTTTAATTTGAGTTTCTCTAATTTTTCTCTAGACATTGAAAACTAATTAACTTAAACGCAGAAATTCGAAGGAAATTGTCTTGCATTTGAATAAAGAATGAGGAATTGTAGTGATATTTGACAATTTTCATATAAATTTGAAAGCTAAAGTTTGTTTTACTAAAATTTATACAAAGTTTTGTGATAAAATAGTGAATTTATGCAAAAGAATGGATACTTTGTTGATATTTGCAATAATCTACATAGTTTGAGTCTAGTAAGTCACTAATTACTTTAATTTATGTAAGGTCCCTTAAGTATTACAATTTCACATCAACCTATTAAATTATCCAGCAGGTCAAGACCTGACCATACAAAAACTTGAGATTAATAATTCTTAATCAATTCTTCATATCTTTCAAGACAGCTAAGGTTCCTTTGTGAATTTTAACTTTTGTTATGAATGTGTAAAAACAATCATCAATAGTACCCAATCACCATGGAGGTGAATTTGACATCTAGTTTTATAATATCATTAATGGCCATTACCCTTCTATAAAACTTAGCATTGGTAGCATTAGTCACTATCTGGTTTTTAATAGCTTTCAACATGGGCAATCCTCTAGTTGAGTTTAAGCCAGTTACAATTCTGATAGAATCCTTGATAATCTTGAATGGTTTTAACAACCAAATGAATTCATTATGCATCCGAATCAAAACATATCAAACTCATTCATCCTCACCAAATGTTGGAAATCCCATAATCTAAATAAAGTGTTTATCCTATAGTGCCTTATACTCAGGTTTAAGTTCATGATTTTCATCCCTGAGTTGTTTCTCAAACAACTCTACATACCTTGAATCTCCAAACTCATCTATGTTTGCATGAATATAAACCCTAATGTCTTCAACATGCAGTACACCATACGGAACACTTGAAAAAGCACCTAATGGGTTAACTTCAATTGATTTGTGAGGATGCATCTTAAATTTGGATCGAGGCCTTTTAGTAATGCCAACAACATGAGGAGTAGCCATCTCAACAAATTTTAGATTCAAAGATTTACAGAGAGGTACCTTTTTCTTTCACAAGGTTAGGGTTGATCAATTGCTGGTTGAATTTGCTCTTTGCCTCAGTCTTTGGTTTTATAGCTTGAATGCTCTTCTTTTTGTTTCATCTAAATGCAAAGTGATTCAAATGAGTGACCAAGTGACCTTTTATCTTTTACAAAACCTAATTTTGTATTGTAATAAATGTGTTTCCCTAACTATATCCAGTTACTCTATTTTTGATAGATCTTCATGAATCACTCTGCAACATCTTTTCTTCCAGAAATCCTTGCAAAGGTTCTGAACCAATTCAAAATATTCTCTTTTATTGTGCCAGATTTAGGCACCCACTTACTGACTGGGGGGAATTTGATGTTCAATGTAGCTCCCCCTAAGCCAGAGCTCCTGACTTAATTCCTGGAGGAATTATCAGCACCTAATTCTAGTGCGGACCCATCACCATTGCTTATTGTATCTTTCTTTACCTAGATCTTGTTCATTTCACTCTGTATCTCATTCACATCAATTTTTCTTTTGCCTTTGTCTTGTCTCTGTTCATCTAATTTTCTATTTACTAGACCTATTCTTCCATTGTTCCTACTTTTGTAGAATCTTATAATATGACTAGATTTATTACAATTAAAGCACCCAACATTTCCTTGCTTACAAACTTGATTTCCTCTTGATCTACATTGATTAGCCATGTGTCCAAACCCATTGCAAGAAAAATAGTAACCATTGAAAGAATTGCTAATTTCTCTATTGTTAGCATTATTCATTATCATACTTTTGCATTCATTTGATCTATGACCATACCTCTTACACTTGAAGCATTGACTAGAGAAGGATGGACCATTTTGATTCATTCTACTTTTACACTAAGTAGATCGATGACCAAATTTATTGCAATTGAAACAATTTCCATTGAATGCTGGATATCTTTGAGCATTAAGCTATCTTACCAGAGGTTTTCTAGTTCCATTTCTTTTATTCCTTGGTTGAAAATTTCTTTGTCTGGATTAGAAGCTTTCACCTTTCTCATATCTAAGATCATGCTTGTCATCATCCTTTCTATGTTGTTCAATTAGTGCTTCAAGTTTAGCTGAGCTTGTCCTGAACTTCTTATACTCATTGGTAATGTCTAGGTCATGTCTGAGAGTGATAATCTATCTTTCAAGTTTTCTCTCATTATTTTTTCTTTCTTGTAGATTAGATTCTAGGAGACCAGCTATTCTGTCTAATCTACAACATTCTTCAGTTCTTTCTTTCAGATTTTGCTTCATTTCTTCTTTAGTTTTCTACCTATCTTCAATTTCCTTGGTTCGTCTCATCACCCTAGTTTCCATCTCATGTCTTAGGACAACAAATTCTTTATCTAACTTTTCACATTCCTTTGTCTTCTCTTTTAGGGCCTTGTCTTCTAGTTGAAGAGGTTGCTCCTTTCCTTTTGCATTGGATTTACTCAATTTTTCTTTTAAAATCTCAATGAAGTTTTCAACCTTTTTGAGGTTATCTTGTAGCCCTTGGACCTCTGCCTTGGACTGCTCAAGATCATCTAGGGAAAGATTTAGTTTCCCTTGAAGGTTATATTCATCCATTTTTACTAACTTCCTAGATCTCCCTTAAGTTGTTAAAGTTTTCGAAAGGAACCTTGCTCTGATACCAATTGTTGGTTTAGGTCTGGACAACTGAGAGGGGGTGAATCAGTTGTCACATATTCTAATCTTTTCTACCATTAATCTTCCTTTATAAATTATAATCAAATTAATGGTATAAACATTTTAGTATCAATTAATAACACATGAGAAGAAACATAAATAACACACTTGACACCAAGATTTTTGATGTGGAAACTTGGTTAAGGGAAAAACCACAGTGGGGGTTAAACCATAGAAATTAATACCCTATTAAAAGTATTTTTACAAATGAGAATGGACATGCATTCAGGCTCACTACCTATAGAAAGATTACAAGAGAATAACAGAAATTTTGAATTGATAAATAGCATCTACCCATGCAAGAGTTTCAGTTCCAATTAAGTGCAAAAACTGATCTTACACATTTCATGTTTACTTGCTCTTCTTACTACTCTGCCTTCATTCACTCCTTAGATTTTCTACTCTTCTCACAATTACACATTTTTTGTACACAAAAATTGAAAATAATCCAATTCCATCTGCTATATATACCCACAAAATGATCTACAATCATTTCACTAGTCAGCTTCAAGAACATTTAGAACTTTGTTGAGTACTCTGCTCTGTCGGCTAGATCCATACATAATATGAGATGTGGACCAAAACTTGCACTCACAAATCATCAATCATGTTGGCTACCTTCACTAATCATCACACATTGCCCAATAAACAACTTCTATATATCCAAAGTTAAGATCATTTATAAGGTCGGCATGTTCTTCTTCTATCTATTTTGTCAAACTGAAACCTGATACTCAAAAGCTAATATCTTTTTAATCCTTCATCTCCAAAGGATAAAACTATGGATTTAGAGTGTCTTGATAATGCATACAACTACCTTAGATTTGTGACAAACCATGCCTTTCCACCGGAGAGATCCAGACCAAGATACTGGACCCTGTCACTTGCTCTATTCCTAATTGCCCGGACTTAGACAAATTCTCATTCTGACTTCCAGTGTGAACAAATTGTGCTATGTAGATTATTGGGATGATCTTAGTTACCATCAATGACAACACTTATCATTCCTAGTAGTATCGCTTGCCAATAGTACTTGCTCTGATCAACTTTAGGAGATTCATCATTTTTGCTCAACTTACATCCAATAATCATAGGAGTGCTCACTAGTTTAGAGTCTTCCATTCCAAACTTCTTTAATAACTCTCTAAGATACATTGATTGAGAAATGAAGATACCTTTGTCTATCTAATTGATTTGAAATGTAAGGAAGAAATTCATCTCACCACACATGGACATCTCAAACTCCTTTTGTATCTCATTTGCAAAATTCTTAGACATTCCTTCATTTCCACCAAATATAATATCATCCACATAGACTTCAACAAACAGGATTTGATCTTTGCTTGCCTTGATATACAAATTCCTATCTATGGACCCTTTACTGAAACCCTGCTATAGTAGATACTTATCCACTCTTGCATACCAAGCTCTGGGAGCTTGCTTCAATCCATACAGATCCTTCTTCAACTTGCACACCATATCTAGTTGGTTTGATAACCAAAATCCATCTAGTTGCTCTATGTATAGCTCTTCTTCTAACTCGCCATTTAGAAAGGAAGATTTCACATCCATTTGATACACCTTGAAATCTTTATGTGTAGTAAAAGCCAAAAATAGTCTGATTGCTTCCAGTCTAGTCACTAGAGAAAAAGTCTCGTCATAGTTTATCCCTTCCACTTGTGAGTAGCCTTTGTACACAAGTCCTACTTTGTTTCTCACAACTTCTCCAACCTCATTCAATTTTTTCTAGAAAACCCACTTTGTTCCAATCACATTCTTGTTTGTAGGTCTAGGGACAAGTTCCCAAGTCTTGTTCTTCTCAATCTGCATTAATTTTTCTTACATTGACTTGACCCAATGTTCATCATTGCAAGCTTCATTTACTATCTTAGGTTCCACCTTTGAAATTAAATAGAGATTTACTTGTTCTTCTACAGATCTCCTTCTTGTCAATACACCTTTCCTTTTATCACCTATAATCTGATCTTCAGAATGATCTCTTTGCACATACTTGGGAGCCTTTGAAATTCTTTCAGGAGAATCTTCTTGAATTTCTTCTTCTTCAGGAGCAACTTGTACTTCAATCTGAACTTCATTTTTTTTCCTTTTTCTACCTTCTCTATGACAATAGGTTCATCTGATTCATACCCATCCAATTGAAGATCTTCATCTACATTTACATTTGTACTTTCAATGATCTTTCTCAATCTTTTATTATAGCACCGGTAATATTTTCTCTTGGTTGAGTAACCTAGGAATATGCCTTAATCATATCTAGCATCAAACTTCCCTAATACTTCATCTCTTCTAATATAGCATTTGCTTCCAAACACTTTGAAATATTTGACTATAGGAGTCTTACCATACAATAGTTCATAAGGTGTCTTGGTCTCTTTTTCTCTGACCTGCACTCTATTCTAAATATAAACAATAGTGTGTATTGCTTCTTTCTAGTACACTTCTATTAGCTTTTCTTCCTTGATCATTTTTCTGACAGCTTCTTGAATAATTCTATTCTTTCTTTCAACCACTCCATTTTGTTGAGGAGTTTGGGGGGTAGACAAATGTCTCTTTATTCCATGTTCTTCATAGAAAGCATTGAACTCATTTGAAATAAATTCACTTCCTCTATCAGACCTTAAGCACTTGATTTTTAGATCCAATTCATTTTCAACCATAGCTTTGAAAGTTTTGAACTTGTCTAGGGCTTCTAATTTTTCTCTAAAGAAAGTTACCCAAGTCATCAATAAGAATCATGAAATACCTTTCTCCTTGTAGACTTCTTACTCTTGTAGGACCACAAAGGTTTGTATGTACCAACTCCAACAGACTGGTAGAGAATTGTTCTTTTCTTTTGAAGGTGGTCTTTGTCATCTTCCCCAATTGACAATCTTTACATGTAACATTGGAAAGCTTCACAATATTAGGTAGATCTCTTACAATCTATGCATTACTTATTTTCACCAAATTATCAAAGTTGATGTGACCCATTATTCAATGCCATAGCCAACTTTCATCTATCTTAGCCAACAAACAACAATTGTTAGAGCCTTTCAAGTGATAAACATTACCATGAGTCTTCTTACCACTAGCAATTATGGTTTTGAAGCTTTTTCTTATCTCACATCCTTTGTCCTTGAACACAAGATTATATCCTTTGTTACACATTTGTCCAACACTTAAAAGGTTATGCTTCAAGCCCTTGACATAAACAATATCATTCATATTATGCTTGCCATCAAAAGTAATTGGTCCTTTTCCACAAATCTTACCAACTGCATCATCTCCAAATCTTACTAGTCCTCCATTATACTTTTCAAAAATGAAAAACTTACTTTTGTCTCCGGTCATATGATTTGAACATCCACTGTTAATGATCCATTTATCTTCCTTTTTAGCATGAAATGTAGACAACTCTCCTGGACTTCTATCCTTCACACAGCTAGTAAGGTTAGCAAAAACATGTTCTTCTCTAAGTGTAATAAACAAAAATTCACTACGATTGCCATCATTAGTACTATCATCAGTTACACCATCATCATCTATAACATAGTAACTCTTTCTTACCATCTTTCCTTTATTCTCATTGAATTTTAAGGCTCTGCCAAGACATCTTGAAACATAGTGACCAATTTTTGAACAATTGAAACATTTGAAGGGTTACTTACCTTTGCATTTTCCTTTGTTGCCTCTTTTTATTCTTCGTGCAAACTTAGCCTCAATTTCTACAAAATGTTCTTCATCTGATTCCACAACATACTTCTTTGATCTAGAAGTCTTTTCTTCCTTGGCCTTGAAAGCAGTCTCAGTTTTCACAGGACCATCAATAGTACCAAATTCCCTTATTTCAAAGGTAGTTAGTTTACCAAGAAATTGATCTTTTGTAAGCTTACCTGACTCAAACAATTCTTCAATGGAAGATACCTTGTGACTATAGGACTTTGGAAGAGTTTTGAGTATTTTATCAATAACATCTTCATTTTCTAACTTCCAACCAAGGGCCTTGATGCTGCTAACAACTTCATCAATCTTCTGTATATAATTTGTTATGTTAACATCTTCAGACATTCACATGGTTTCATATGTGGTCTTTGAATTCTGCAACTTAGCTTTCTTGACAGATGCATCACCTTCATAAGCATTCTTCAATTTCTCCCAAATTTCATGAGCAGTTGTAAGATCCACCAATTTAGCCATTTCAACATTTGATAAAGCATTAAATATAGTATTTTTAGCTTTGTGATTCAATTCAAACTCTTGGAATTCTTCTTCAATTTTGGACCATTTTTAGGTATTTCATATTTTGTTTTGACTATCATCCATACACTGTAACTTATGGAAATAAGATAACTTTCTATTCATACCTTCTAGTATGCATAGTCAATTCAATCAAACTGAGGTGTGTCCTTTTTGTTTGCCATCCTAGATCTTCCTTAAGATGTTAGGCTTTCTTCAAAGGAACCTAATATGATACCAATTGTTGAATGGCACAAGACAATTGAGAGGGGATGTGAATCAGTTGTATCAAAATTTTAACCTCTATAATCTACAATCAATTTGTCAATCACTTAACTTATTTCCTTATTCTATTATTAGTAATAAACATGAATAGAAGAATTAAAAACTTGAACACATCAACATCACATGCACATGAACACTAAATTTTTTACATGGAAAACACTAAATAGGGAAAAACCACAGTGAGTGTTAGCTCACAATATAAATTTAGTAACAATACTAAATATCAAATGGTGGCTCACTGCCAAAGGGCTCATTACCCAAAAGGATGGCTCACTGCTGAGGCTAGCTCACTATTGGGGGTGGCTCACTACTAGATGTGGTTCATTCCCAAGGATTGAACTGATATAGTAGCATCTACAACATGTCTGAGTTTAGTTCCATTGAAGTGTAGTATATCTCCTCTACTCTATTCTACTTTTACAACTCACACCTTATAATTCATCAACCTTGGAATGTACATCAATTAACCATTGGAACAATCTCCAAGCTTAGCATACATACATACATCAAATTAGGACTAGACCTAAACAATCTTGTAGACTAAGTGAATAAAGGAGGAACAATTCACACCTTAACACAAACTCAATTACATCTTCACACACTACCACACGCTTCTACAATTCAAGGGATTTATCCACAAAGAGTGTTAATCATTCAAGTCAGCCAAACAAGTGTAATCACCAAGAACACTTGAACACATGCTTCCAAGATCTTCATTGCCACTTGCGGATTAATCACACACCTTCAATGCATTCAAGAAACATCTATGAACATCACAGACTCATTTGGAGACTAGTAAATCCAGCCGCGACAGATCTCAACTTGTTTCACATGAAGATGGATCACAGACTGTTCTCAATAAGACACTGTCAAACTCTGCTAATTAGAAACTTGTTTTTCAAATCTTCAAATCACTTATTCTTTGGAATGAAGATGACTAAGGACCTTATAAGCTTAAGTCTAGAACCACAAGACAAACCTCCAATCTGCGAATAAATATGGAACAAAACACTTTCTCCCTGTCACCCTGTAAACCTTGCCAGGCACTGTCTTCATACTGGTGAATGGAACTTTTTCTTGTACAGTGATTTGGACCACCAAATTCTAGATTTAGATTCTTCAAACACTTCTCTAAATCATATCCAAAGGTCATACTCCAGTCTTCAACACATGAAATATGTGGAGCAACATACTCAGACAATGTTCTTAATTCCATTAACAAACAATAGCGTTAAAAGATATAGTTGACACAAATGACAACACAGATATGTTGACATCAATGATAACACCAATTAGTACATACTTGCAATAGATGCTAGAAACATCATTGTATTACCTCGTAACATGAACCAGAGGTATTGTTAATATTAAACACTACGTAGTATTTTTTTTTATAACTTGTTTACCCAACTACATACTTCAAACTAAATTATAACAACTAATTTACATGCTTGGAAATAAATAAATAAACTTAATTTCACAATTGAGATTAATAAACTTAATCACACCATAAATGAAATAAATAAATTTAATTTACATATTTGCAATATAAATATATAATTGATTTAATGGAACTCATAAATAACTAGTATATTTATATTTAAAAAATATATCTAGAGTACGCTGAGGGGTGTCTCTTTTCCATAGTTTATTTGAAAAATAAATTGGAAAAAATAAAAAATAAAAATGAAAAAAGATATTGGAAAAAATAAAAACTAAAAACTAAAAAAGAAATTGGACAGGAATTTTTTTCCAATGAATCTTATTTACATGAATTTATTTATTTAAATATTTTATGATATTTACATGAATTTATTTATTTAAATATTTTATGATTTTTGTTTACAAGATCTAAATGCTTATGGGAATCTAAATCTTTCAACCCTTGCTATGAGTGTAGAACGCCTCTCAGCATAATTATAAATTTAGAATCTAGGTCTATTTAATACAATCTATGATTGATGTTTGAAAACTATATGCTAAAACTCAACTTTTATAAACTTTTCTTTGTATTAGTAAGAACTTATATAATTCTATTTTAAATTCCTAATTTAACTTAATCCAACTAGATAAAAAAATTTCTAAGTTAAGTCTTAATATTATTTTACTACTAAACATACTACATTAGCTTAATTAAATTTACCATTGAAATTTAACTCTAAGTTTTTTGAAAAAAAATTAGCTACTTGGACTCCTTATTAATTGTGTGGTATAGATATATGAAAACTAATTATTTGCACATATCTTATAGATTACTCATTACAATACCAATTATTTATTGAATTTTTTCTATAATAATAACCAATTTACATTTTACTTAATCTTGTAGATTATATCACTTGATCTATAAATTCCATTTCTATAGATAGAAAAATAATTTAAAAGTAGAGAATTCCAACTTTCAATGAAATTGTTTGATGATAAAGACTCATACTTGCTATATGTGACTAGTTATTTAGTAAACTATGATATAGATCTTTAGATTTGGTTTAAAATAAGATACTTTAATTGTAAATAAGATTACACATATATGAGGTGTCTAATATGAACTACTTATGTTTTTCTAATTATATAAAAGAGGTGTCTAAAAGATGTGTTTTTAAGGAGAGTTTTTATTTTAATTTTATGAAATACAACTCTAAAATTAATAGCATGGATAGATAGTCACTAATCTAAATACATACATCTCAAAATATAGAAACTAGGTTCCACTAATTTCTTTTGAAGATTTAGTATACTTGATTTCACACATTTCATAAATTTTTAAGAGCAACCCAATTTCTAAAATAGGATGTATTGAAGAGATAATAGACTCATTGTTTTTAGTAGTTTAATCATTTTCATTAAAAAATCATAAACTTGGTTTAATTATATAAGACACAATATAAAACATAAAATTATTAAATTTTGTGGAAATGTTTATTCTATAGTTTTAATTCACATATATAGAAATTGAGATACCCACCAAAACAATTTAAACCATTATTTTTTATTGTAATCAGATTCTAGTCTTTTAGTTTCAAAATTTACCTTCAATTTATTAATTCAATCCAAATTGATATAAAATCACTTAATTAATTTTATAAATCACAAAATTATCATTAATTAAATTTATAAATTCTTCCATAAACTATCTGTCAAGTTTCTATTTGATTAAACCTTATCATATGTTTAAATTATCTTCACTTAAGTTTCTACCTACAAGTTTTACCAAAGTTTGTATTCCTAAATTTAAAATATAGTTTTAAATCAGAAAAAAATAGAATTATCATGTATTTAAAATTCATAAAACTCAATGGACACAAATTCCAATTTTTTAAAAAGATTATATCATATTATCCTAGTTTTCAACCTTTCTTCTTTTATCTCTAATTGTCAGTTTCCTATTAGATCCTTTGAAAAGTAGATTCAATAAAGTTCTAAAATAAATTATATAAAAAATTTCTAGGATTCTATTTTACTCATAAAGGTGAATATCTTCCTAACCATTTCTAAACTTCTTCTTGTAAAAGTAACTCTAGATTTTTCCTACATCAATTAGTTTCTAAAATAATTTTTTTATGAATACTAAAGTTTTGATTCCTATTATTTTCTATGCTTCCTAAAATACATTATGATCAACAATCAATTATTTCTCATAAAAAAATCTAAGTTCATTGATTACCAAAAAACTAAATATTTTCTAAACCCTTTCATGAATAGAAGCCTACCTTGAATCCTCTTGCAAAAGTTTGATGAAGAATGAAGCCAGTCATGAATATTGAATTCCATTCCACAAAGAAAATAGCCACAATCTTGAACTTGTGAGTTTCCAGCGTTCTTCTTCTATAGTTCTATTCTTTTACCTTTTTCTCCTTAAAATTTTTTCTAGTAATCTTTCCTTTGTTTTTCCCTCTATTTATAGTTTTCTTCTATTCCTTTGCTTAGATTGTTTTATTATTAAATTTATGATTTTTTTTTAAATCTTTCTTTTGTTGTAAAAATAATAAAGTAGATAATAAAAGAACTAATTAAATATTGTTTTAACACTTTCTTTCAATATTTTATTTTAAAATAGTCATAGGATAATGTTAGTATATATATACAATCATTTTATAATGCAAATTTAAATCTATATAATTCTATAATGCACTATTATCAAAATAAATTAATATTATATTTTATCCATTTAAATAATCTATCTAATATTGGTTTAAATTTTTTGTTTACCTTTATCTTCTTTTATTTTTTATTTATTTTATTTTAAATTTTATTTATATATTTTATCATTATTTATTATAGTGAAGTTTTTTCCAAAATAGAATTTTTTATTTCTAAATTCATTTTCAATGAAAGATTTTTAATAAATATATACTTCTAATAATATTTTGCTTTATGCCGATAAGGGCATGGTTCAGTGGTTAAGTCACTCGATTGTAGTGGTGGCCACCAGAGTTCAAACCCTTGTTGGGCCAATGAGCTTGCAGGCTTTACGCCTTCATTGGGCCAATGAATTCATGGGTTTGAAGTGTTCTTGCTACTGGATGAGGTCCCCCAGGCTTTATGCCTTCGTTGGGCCAATGAATTCATGGGTTTGAAGTGTTCTTGCTACTGGATGAGGTCCCCCATGTTGTGGCCTCACCAGTTCATTGCTCTGGGCAAAAGCATTCACATGGAGCTGGAGGGTGTGTCGCACCAGCGTAGCTAGTCACATTAAAAGGTTTACCAAGTGCATTTAAAAAAATAAAATAATAATAATATTTTTCTTTATCCTCTTTCTTTAATTTATTCTTTTAACTTTGGTACAAATTTAATTTTCTATCATTATTTATAGATGCTCCACATTTTTCAAATTACTTTATTTAAAGTTAACTATAAAATTTTCATTTACTATTAAAATATTCATTCGATTACTATAATTTAAGTAATTAATTAAGTTCTAATCCAATTATAATTAATATGTAATTAATTAGGCAAAATTTAATTGTTGATAAAGAGGGGTATGACAGTTTATCCCTTCATAATTTCATACATAATGATGTTAATACCTTAGTAGGTTGTTTTCACTATTAATTTATGGTGTCATGATGGGGTTTCTAGCACCTGCATATCTTTTCCCTTCACCTTGTGTGGCATGCCCTCATTTGTTGCACATGCAATGATGTTGAGTGGGCATCCTTCATTAATGTTATTGGAAATTATCATAGTTATAATGTTGTGTTTTTAAAAAAATAATTATTTTGTGTTTATGTCCATTTGAACATGTGTGTCAAGTGGGCATGACATTTGGTATCAAAGCTAGGTTTACAAACATAAAGAGCTCTAGGATTATGTTTGGACCTTGTTGCAAAATGTGTTTATTGTGTGAGTGTTGTTGTGCGATGGTTGTGGTGATGTTATTGAAGATAAATGGTTCATCAATTTTTATCTTTACTATTGGTATTTGTATTATGAATGCATGATGATTTTCCCTAATGTCAAAAATTTGTGTAGTTTAGAAGGATATAATTAGTTGCACAAAGTATTCAAGTTGATTTATTTTAATATGAGGTTGATAATTTGCTTGTATCATCCCTCTTTCCTTCATGAATTTGATTCAATAATAAGAAAGAGAAAAGAAAGTATGACATAATTTAATTGACTAGAAAAATGTAGTATGGTCAATATTTTATTGTAAATGTAAATTTCCTTATATTTATTTTGAACTCCTATTTGAGGGTTGGTTGATAATTTTGAAAGAATAGGATTGTTACCTAGTGGCTAGTAGAGACACTTTTCAAATTCTCTAATCTAATAATCAAATGGTCAAAAAAATGTGTAAAATAAAATCTAGGGCTTCTTGCTTCATTTGATGAATGTGATGTACTTGTCTATATGTATCTTGTTTAGAGGCTTCCTAATAATGAGTCAACCTCATAGAAAAATTATTTTATTGTCCTTTCTAATAGGAAGTCCACATTATATTAGGTTGCTAAACTAAAATATTTTATGTGTTGTACATTCTTCACCTTGAAATTGAATCCTACCTTACCTTCTGTAAATCTCAAATATTTCTTAAACATATCTCTCCTTGTAATTTCCTAAATCTATGCATCACTTGGATAATTTATTTAATACTGATGAAACTTTTCTTAATTTATGAGTAAATTTGTTTTGAAAAATGTTGGGTTAAGAATGTATGAGATCCCAATTTAGGGAAAACAAAGGTTATCTAAAGGAATTAAAAGGTAGAAAATATAGGTTATGCAATACTTTTCAAATAAATAAACTTTACTATGGTGGATTGTGGAGATTCAAATTATTCATTGTCACTATGTTTTTCTACCTTAGAATAGAAAATAAAAATAACTTGAAGATCAATGTGTTAAAATGCACATAGAGAGGATATATAAATATATATATTCATGCAAGTTAAAGATCAATAAATATTGTGTATTAGAATTCAATAATTGTTGTTATTTTGTGTGGGAAATCTCCATGCAAATGGTCCTTGTATGAGTTATTTGATTTAGGGTTGAAGTGTATCTAGGCTATTGTATTTTTTGTGTGTGGGTCCTTGTGTTCATTGGCTAGAAATGAAGAGTAAATGTGGAGAGATTGTTGTCATTTGTACCAGTTGTTAATGATGTAGGTTACATAAATGATAAATTTTATACATGCATCAATGGAATAATAAGACATGTTAGATGACACTAGATAGCTTGTTGTTGTGTTCTTATTATTAGTGTATGTACTTTTTTTTTTCCATCTAGTATATATAGTCGTTACTTCATCATGAATGTTGGAATGCATTTGAAAATTGCACTAGTAGAATTTTGGCAAATAAATGACTAAGTGATTAAAAATTATTAGAGGAAGATGTTAGGTTAGGTGACAATGTGGATATCTAGGGCAAAAATGCGACAAGATGCCTAATGATTTAATGTTACGACAAGTGGACTTTTTTGGTGTCTACATTTTGCCCCTCTTTGAGATGATGTTCGAGATGATGTGATTTGTGTCAAGTAACATCATTTCAAAGAAGCTAAGACATGGATAGAGGAAAAGATAGGATGAGAGAAAGAATGATAGGATGTGCATGGAATGATAGGATGATGATGTTCCCTCGAGAGGATAAGTGGGTTGGACAAACACGGGTAGGCTCTCAAAATGAAATGGATAGAAGAAAGGATGATGTGTTATGCTACAATGAAAGTGAGCAATCATATGTTTGATATAGCATAAGACATTATGCACTAGGGTATAAGGACCAAAGTGACAATGTGTCTCATGCCCCAGCGTAATACAATCTTGTCTAGATATCAATATTAGCTCGAAAGATAGAGATGCAAATGCAAGATTAAAATGATAAAACACACAAGAAAGCAAGCAAACATGCACAAATGATACAAAAAACAAACAAGGTGTTGCCCCTGTCAAGCTGTAAAGTGATGATTGATTGTTGATTGATGATGATAGATTGATGATAGTGTTGTCATTGGGGGGAATGATATATCCCTAGATCAACACAAGGATGATTGATTAAGTGATTGATCGATTGGGTTTACAACAAGATTAGGATCAAGACCAAGGATGCAGTTGGATAATTTGACAAGCTTGAGTAACTTGATTGGTATGGCTAAAGGATGACTTGCATTTGAATTTATTGCTTGGATGATGAGATTGAAGAAGAAGAGATTGAAGAATTGATTGGAAGAATTGATGATAGAAGAAGATGATGAGAGAAGAAAGAGGAATATCGTCTTGTGCTTGAATCTAGGTACTTCCTTTGTACTCTAGATTGCCTACATACCCGTGTCCATGGGATCAAGGAACCTATCGATAGAGATGGGATGTACTTCTTACTAGTGTTTTATTGATGATCATGATGAGATTGATGATTGATTGGTTAATGATTAATTGATTTGGTTGCTGATTTGATTAGAAGTTTGGATTGATTTGATAGGTTTGATTGGATTTGTTTTGATGATTGGATGATTTGATTGATTTTGATGATTGACCTTGATAATTGTTTGGATTTTTGCTAGATTTTATGATTTTTTTGTATTTTGGGAATATTTAATTTTTTTGTATTTTTTCAGGACATTTTATAATTTTTTGGATTTTTTCATGACAATTTATGATTTTTTTGCGTTTTTTTAGGTCATTTTATGATTTTAAAGATTTTTTCAGGATAGTTTATGATTTTTGGGGGTATTTTCAAGGCTTTTTATGATTTTTTGGATTTTTGATATGTTTTGATTTTTTTGGGTTCTTCAGGACATTTTATGGTTTTTGTGTTTTTGGATGTTTTGAGATGTCAATGGATTTACAAATTTGGTAGCCTTTGTGCTAGATACTAGTGACGAGGGAGGAAACCAAGTCCAGGTGCAAGCAAGGATATAGAATGGATTAGGATGAATGGATAAAAGGATGGGTGGTAAGGGATTGAAAGGAAGACTCATGATAAATGATTGGATAAGAGGATAGGTGACATCAGATGTATGCATAAGAGAGCTAGGATGTGATCTCAAAGATTGTCACATAGGAAATAACATGCCCTATTCTAGATAGTATGCTTGGGATTTTCATGACAACACTCAAGATGATAGGATTGGGCTGATGATAGTGGGATTATGATAGGATGACATGATGGATTAGAAGGGATAAGGTACATCAAGAGTTTTTTCCAAGAATGTTTCAACATTTTGGCCCCAATCTTTATCAAGATCAAAAAGAGGAAGGATGAATGGATGGAGTCAGTAGGGTAGGTATATGAATGTAATGGATAAGGATGGTAGGAAATGGTATGGTGCGATATGATAGGATGTGAAATGATAGGTAGGATGAGACAAGGTGCCCCCAAGTGTAGGTGACATAGAAGATCAAACGTACGCATGATGCCTATTTGCTAGGTTTTCATCATGGTACTTATCCAAGGCACCTGTTTACCAAGTTTTCACTGTTGGATGAAGGGATTTATCTTTACTTTTTTTTAATTTTTTTTCAAGTTTTATTTTTTAACTTTTTAGATGGGAGAAGGTGGATATGGACAGGGGGGACTCAAGTGTCTAGTTCCATGAAAGGTGATAGTCTTGCTAGATGGATGTCGTTGCATGGACCATGTCAAGCATGCTCAAAAATGTTGGTAAAGGATGACATGAGAGACAAAGTGATTAGGTAGATAGTGGATTATGAAAAGTACGATAGTGGATCATGATGTGGATTATGTATGGAAGATGGATGGAAGATAGTGGTGTATGATGTGGACGGATAAAAGGCTTATGCAAAAGCATGGACTATAGGGATATGATGGGTAAGATATGTAGGATAGTAGATGAAAAGTGAGGAGATGGAGGTATGTGTAAGTGTTATGGAATGGAATGGAACCAAGACCAATGGTTGCACACACCATGATAAATGCTAAAGATTTTGATGGGATGGCAGTGTTGGAAGTAATGGAGATGTTTGTTTAGAAGATGGATGACGTAAGCATTTAGGGACCCACATAGACTCAGTATTTCTATGATTTTTTCTTTTCATGAGGGATGAAGGATTTTTCTACTTTTGGATGGAATGGACAGAGGGAGATGGTTGGGATTCACAAGAGGTGGATGCCTCATTTGACTTGATGGCTTGTTTCTTAGGGACCCATACCATTTTTCTTTTAGACTTTGCTTGTGAAGGTATGGATTTGGATATATGTAGCTTTTGAGGTAATTTCTTGTTGCTTGGGGACCTACACCTCTCTCATTTTTTATTTGAGGTGTGTGGGTGCATGCAACTTTCAAGATGGATCTTTCTTTGATTCTTGGCTTTTGTGTCCTAAGGCATGCAAACCCTTAGGATTTTTGGCTTTATAGGTAGAGGCATCCAAACTTTTTCTTTTGAATCCCATGGGTATGGCAGAAGGAGAGGAAGCTTCATGTTTAGACAATATGTTCATTTGTTGGCCATGATTGGGATTTTTAGAGGATTTATGAATGGATAGATAAGGTGTTGGAAGTAATGGAGGTAGGTTCGATGGAGGGATATTAGGAGTTGGAAGCAACGGAGGCAAAGTGGATGTTGACAGGTGTATGGTCACATGCTTTTGACATTTATAAGATGATAGAGGTGGAATGGAGACATATGTTTTAGGAATGTGATAGGATTTGTGATGGAAAGTGGTGGACTTAGGAGGAATGGAGGGATTACCAACATTATTGGATTATTGACCTTGAGGTGTGTATACAAGGACAAATGAGCATGGAGGAGGGACTTTGACATGGATGGGCTCCAAAACACCCTATTCAAGAAGGCCTAAGCCTTTACCTTGATAGTTCATGTTTTGGATGATGTGATTGACAATGGAACTAGGTGTAGGTGGAACACTAGGCACAAGCTCCTCATTAGTTGGATAAGGTGAAGTGGATAAAAGTTGTTGTGTTCCTAGCTAGGAACACTCATGGATGAAGGTGGATAAACTAGTAGGACATGATGGTGGATTTGGAATAGAGTTGATGGTGGGTGATGGAGGATCATTAGGATTTTGCTTGTGTTCATTACAATCCAAGGTAGTTGTTTGATCTTCTATGCTTATATGGGGGATATTTGTCTCATCATGACAGGTAGATGTTTGGGGATCATGGGTAGGGCTAGATGGAGGATGGATAGGAGCAATTAAGATATCTTGCTCTTTGATGGATATGGGAGAAAGGATAGGTGGAGTTATAACATCTTGACGATGAATTGCATAAAGTTTGGCTAAGAGGCTCATTGTGGTTTTTATGATCATTTATAAAATCTTGATCACAAAGGTGAGCACAAATAGTATTAATTTGGATATGAATAGGATACATTTTCTCATGAATAGGGTTATGATCATAGCTAATTGTTGACCTATTTTCCTCTGCCCAAAGCCAAACAATTCACCTTGCATTTTCTTTGAAAATCCTTTAGAAATGACCATACAAGATGTAAATTCTTTAATTACTCATGCTCTGCCTTGTCAAAAAATCTCAAAAATCTCACCACAAGATTCTTTCTAAAAAACCCCAAAAAACCCAGAAATCTTTTTAACTTCAAGTATTTTCTATTGCTGGGAATTTTTAGCTTCATGCTTGTATTTCAATATGCATTTTTGAATGTACACTCGCATATACATTCACCAATGTATGTTTGGCACATACATTCACAATATGCAAAGGGCTAGATACATCAAAGCATACAAGGAAAAATATGCATATTAGGTTATACATTGCAGGTATATTCCATCAAAGATTCCTGCTTGCATGTAGGGGTTTGTATGTCGTTGTATATTCAGATATACAATGGGTTTATACAAAGGAAAAACATACAAGGTAGATTGTATGTTAGAAGATAAAAGGGTGAATGTATATTTTGCAATGTACATCGGTAGAACATACAAACAACCTTCACCTAAGATACAAAGTTGACATACAAGTGAGAATGTAGAGTGGAATGTATATCGGGTTATATGTTCACACATACAAGGCTGATATGCAAGTTCAACATGCAAGGCCGATATAAAAAAGATAATATGCATCAGCTACAGTTGAATGTACATCAGCAATGATGTACAAGAGGGACATACAAAGGGCAATGTATTTTAACGTGCATTTGGCATATATAAGAGATGCATACAAAAGCCTTTGTATATCAAAATATACAAGGTCAATATACAAACTAGTTTGTATATGCAGGGCGAAGCATACAAGGCCAAAGATGCAAATGGTGGGGTCCATAATATACAAAGGCGTTTGTATATCCACGACATACATAGAAAAGATGCAAGTCAAAAGATACAAAGGAAATATACGAAGAAGGGTGATACAAGTTAGACCCGACAAGGCAGTCAAATACAGCTAAATCATCATTTTGAGGTCTGCGGCTTGTATATTTGAAGATACAAAGGAGATACAACTGGTGGGGTCCGCCAAGGCACAAGCACTTTGCATGTATCTTCTTCTTGTATGTTTTCTTCTATGTTTCGACATACAAGGTAGGATACAAGGTTAACATACAACAGGTGGGACCTGCACATCCAAAGGCGATTGTATGCTTATACAAGTCGCATATCCAAGGGTCATTGTCTAGACAGAATGCATCGACAGCTTAGTTCATAGTCATTTTGATCACTGATAAAGATGCAGTTTTCAGCAATGCTTCTCAAAGACCAGCTTAGCGACCAATTAGGTGATGACATGTGGCAGGGAGATACAAAGGCCGATCCAAAAGGTAAAGGCCCACGTTTGTATGCAGTTTCAAATGCATATACATAGGGTGATTTCAAAGGGTCATTTAGGTGCCAAAAGTAAAGAACATACAAAGGTAGTTTCAGAGGCTGATTCAGGTAGCGATATATACACAGATGCAAAGTGATATATACAGGCGGTTGACCAAAACTTTGACTGCCTATATCTCCTCCGTCCTGGCAAATTTTGACATGCTGCAAGAGGCAAAAATGCTTATTTTTGTCCCCTCTTTCATTTGGTAGGGTTTTCAGGGGTTTTTGTCACTCTTCATTTTCAGATCTGGATTTGCATGTTTTGGTCGAGTAGACATTTCAACAACCATTTTTGAGTAGATAGAGATATTTCTTGCATTCATTATTGCACAAGGATGAAGCAGCTCGCATTTAAGACTCAAAATATCTCCCCGCCTGCCCTTGTTCTAGATATTTGGTGTCATTAATTCTGTTAGCTAGGACGTCCCTTCAGAGATATTTTTGAATGCAGCTCTTTGAGCAAACTGTTGTAACTAACTTAGGTTAGATTGAAATACTATATAAGTAAAGGCTTATTATGTAAATAGGGTTGGAACTTTTTAGTATACAAGCTTTTTTGTTTCCAAACAAAGCTTTATAATACTATAACCTTGCCTTCTTACTAAATACATGCAAGTTATTTTTGCCTCTTTGCTGATTTTCTAGTTCTATGTGAATTTGCATATGGTTGTCTATGAATGTCTTTGTTCCTCTCAATCATATTGTTTCTTGCCTCTACTAGAATCATCTAATCTGTGTATACCTACTTGCTATATCTAGTTGTGTTGTGCATTTTTTAGTCCTGTGAAAGTTTCTTTAAATCTGTCTGGTGTATCACCCTTTGCTTTCAAGTTTTCTATTTCATTTTTATCTTTTAAGCATTCCTCCTCCCTTGTCCACTCAAAAAATTTTAGTAATTTTAGGTGATAATCAGTCAAGGAAGCTGACCTTCTCCGGAGGTCTGATCTCATTTAGCAAAGTCCCACACTTAGAGATCATTCCCATTGTGTCATTAGAATGCTTGGAATCCTTCCAAGCAGGGTGCAATTTCATGTGACAATAGTTTCTGGCATGCCCGGTGGGACTAGATAGTTAGAAGACAATCAAATACTATCTCTTATTGCTGATTTCGATGTGCAGCTAGTGATTTTCAGACCCGTAAGAGGTTAAAACTTGCATATCTGGTGACTCTACTGAAGAAAGACAAGCAGATCAGTGCTACTGAGACATTTTATGAGAAGGATTCAAACTAGGAGTTCAAGTACATTTGATTACTTGCAGCTGTCTCCACCAAGAAGATAGAGTAGAGACGTAGTAAGGACTCCAATTTCTAAAAGGATACAATCAACTCCATCGAATTTTAGGCCAAGTGCACCTGTAGTTCCTGCACCAATTCAAGCAAATCTACCTCTAGCTATTTTAATGGCAAGAAATCAGCCATTTGTGGCTTTTGATGGGGGTAGCCCACTAAATTTAATAGTGCACAATGTTATACCTATGGTAGCTTTCAAGAGTTTGCCCTATTTTATAGGGGAAAATCAAACTACCCCTATTGAGCACATTAGAGACGTAGCATCTCTATGTGGAGTGCATCATGTCACCTAAGAAAATGTAGCCATTAGGCTGCTGGCTGCCTCATTCAAGGGGAAAGCATTGCAATGGTTCAAGAGTCTACCAGTGCAGACCATAGGAACCTGGGATGATCTAGGAGAGAAATTAAATAAACAATTCCAAGATAAATCAAATAATCTATCATTAGTTGAACAGATGACTACCATAAAGAGAGCTCCCTAAGAGAAAATGATGGATTTCAACTTTAGATTTCAAAAGACATGGGACATAATTCCTACCATGGTAAGGCCTCCAGATGAATATGCATTCTTGTATTTTTTGAAAGCCCTAAATAGTGATATTTTAGTAATGATTCAATCACTAGGAGGTACTAGTTTACCTAGTGCTTATGAAATAGCTATTAGGGCAAAGAATAATCTAATTCAGGCCAGAAAAATAGCACCCAGACTGCTAGTACCCATCTTTCTTGAGATTCAAGCTTCAATGCCATTGCCAATCCCATATTTTGCCCATTTACCTACTATAGCAGCATTGCCAAATACTGCCAATTCTGAACCTGTTGCCTCTAGTTCATCTCAAGAGCTAAAAGAGATCAAAAGTAGCCAACAAAAAATAGAGAACATTCTACAAACTTTTGGGAATGAGCTGGTAAACATTAAAAAGTAGCAATCCCAAAATAGACAGTCTAATCAACCTTTTCAAGGCTAAAATTAGCCTTACCATGCTAACAGGCCACCTTATCAGAGCAATTACCAAGTTGCCAGACAAAATTTGAATCAAAGGCCTTTTTAGCCTTATAATCTGGCACCTATTAATGTAGTAAGGGACCTTATCCCTACTTAGAACAACCTTGTAGCTGAGTATGAATGGTGCTATCCATGCAATCAGCCACACAGTCAAGTAGCCTGCTTGAATGGAGTGATAAATCAGGCTTTAATGGTGCAAAATGTGGTAGTCTCATAGCCAAACGCACCAAATGATGGAGCTGCACAACAACAAGAACAACCTCAGAATGATTCTGCCTTCATAAATTAGCAAGAAGGTGAATTCTGTGGCATTAACAATGATAACACCTTAGTTGCAGCAAATACAAGAGCCAAGAAGAGGGGTTATGAGATAGACCAAGCAGCAAATAAAGGAAAAAGACTTGCTAATCCTTCCATCTCACATATTCCCCATATTTTACAAAGAGGTAACCCAGCAACAAGGGAAATGCCTCATATACAAGTAGATGTTGCTGCTACAAAGTCACAACAAAAGGTAAGTGTTACTCCACCTTTCAATATTATTGAAAATATGAAGAAGATGAATGTGACAATGTCCATGTGGGATTCTCTGGCCATCCCTGGCCAAAAGAAGATGTTACAATTTGCCTTATCTAATTTGAAAGTGTCCAATGATACAACTATTGACCCAAATAGGGTTGTCCTTACCAATTCATCCCAGGATAACAGCAAACAGCTAAACAAAAGTGCTAAACCACTCCCATTTTATGTGTCTTTAATAATTGGAGACAAATTAGTACATAATTGCATGGTGGATAGTAGTGCAAGTAGTTCTGTGATGCCAAAGTAGATTACAGATCAATTAGGATTGAAATACCAGCGCCTTGAGAAGGGTGTACTCCAATTAGATGGCATAGTTGTTAATACTGTGGGTGTGATAATAGACATAGGTCTCACTCTGCATACCTATCCCAATGTTTCCATTTCCCAAGAGGTGTTCATCATAGTGTTGCCTCCCTATTTTTCTATGTTCTTATCAAGAGAATTCATAGCCAAAATAGGAGGATACTTATCCTCAGACTGGTCCCACATGTTTTTTAGGACCAGATATGGCACCAAAGTGACTCTAAAATCTTAATTACTTTCAAATCATCACATAGAACCTTATGTTCCAAGTGTTGTTAATGTAAATTGCATTATTTCTGATGATCCTAAACTTGTTGCTGCTAAAATACTATAAGTTGAAAGCATACCAGAGGTGCTTCTAAAGGAGTGGTCCTTAGAAAATGTTGTGGATGATCCTAAGGGACACATCCAAGAAACCGGTATGGGGGTTTATATACTGCATGAACCTGAAACAACAATACCAAGCCTTGTAAAGGATGCTGAACAACAGATAGAATAGCAAAATCAAGTGTGGAAAATGTACTTTGATGGCTCTAGGAACATAAATGGATCTGGTGGTGGTGCAATGCTTGTACCTCCACAAGGTGAAAAATATTTTTCTTCTTTCTGTTTTGCCTTTGCATCTATAAACAACACTACTGAATATGAAGGATTAATTCAACATTTATAGTGGGCAAGAAAGAGGAAAATTGGTTGTTTGTAGGTGTTTGGTGATAGTGAACTCATTGTGAATCAGGTAAGAGGATTGCATCTTACAAAAAATGATGTTCTAAAATACTATAAACATAGGGTATGGGATATGATTGAAGACTTTGATGCTTTCAATCTGATCTCTATTCCAAGAAATCAGAACTATCATGCAAATAGGTTAGCTGCAATTGGGGCTCAGTTTGACATCCCCAATGATATTCAAAGGGAGAATGTATAACCTCATGTAAAAATAGTTGATAGGCCCTCTATCCCTAATAATAATATTCATTGGCAAGTTTTTGAGAGTGATGAGTAGATCCTGCGTTTCTTGTTAGAAGAAGATGAGTTTTCTGTAATAAATCAGGATAAGCTCAAACAACAATATGGCAATGATCAAATTGTTTAGTTGAGAACAAACAAGCTGCCCAAGGGTTTGGTAACCTTGGAATCTATTTTTAGTACAGATGATCAACTGAAGAAAAGCAAGACTAGCATGCAGGTTAAACAAGAGCATTATGAGGAGCTAGAAATTTTCAAAGGTAAGCTTCTTAAAATTGGTAAAATCTACTCACCTGAGGATAGAAGAGCTTTTATTGCTCTCTGTCAAGAATTTGAAGATGTGTTTGCCTGGGATTACTCAGACCTAAAAGGGTTCGACCCTCACATTGCCCAACACACCATAGAATTAGAACCAGGTATTAAAATTCTTGTTGTGATGTTCACAACACGCCCCATTTTACTCCTTAGCAAAATGAGCACCCTTGTTGTTGCTTTGCTTTTTTTTGCTTTTGGTTTGTTGTTCTATTTGGTGGTAAAGGGAAAAAGAGGGTTAAAATTTGCAAAATTTGTTAAAAAAAATAGAGAAAAATGCATTTTTTAGTACCAATGCATGATATGGTTGGATTCCTTGTGAAAAATGAGCTAGGGTTGCTTTTTGAACTGTCTTAAAATTTGCCATATTTTGCAAGTTATGATTATTTTGGTAAAATGAACATTCATGTTTGTATATCGCTTTGCATGATACAAAGTCAGTTATAGGTCCTTCTCCTTGTAGGCATCTGGTTAAATTTTTGAAATATACATATAGGATGGATTTCAGGTTAAAATGAATTGATGTTTTAGACCCACTTTGTCTCTCATGATTGTATGTTTTGCAGGAAATATACAATGCACTTATACAATGGCAGACCCAAAGAGTTATTATACGATGGTAAAACATTATATGTTTGGCACAATCTATATTTCATACATACATTATAACATTACAATGAAATATACATTGTGCGGATGCGAAGGGAAGTTGGGATGAAATAAAATGTTGTATATTTCCCACTTGCCTATTTGGGGATGCAAGTGCTTGCGTTCATCGGCATAACTTTCAATATCAGAGTGCCTTGAAATTGTCTCCCTGAAGGAAGCTCATCGGCATAACTTTTGTCTTGGCGACGAGTAGTCTCTCGCCGATAACATAGAAGGAACGGCATCGACGAGACTTACGCCAATAGAAGGTTGAAAGGCTATTGGCGTAACGATAACTATCAGAGTAACATTCTAGGCCTTCGCTGATAGGTAATCTCACGCCAATAGAAGAAAGAAGGGGTGGCATCAGCAAGACTTATGCCGATAGAAGGATATGGGCCCATCGGTGAAACAATAGCGATCAAAATGAAATGATAAGCCCTCACCGATGGGGTAATCTCCCGCCAATGACAGGACCAAAAGGGGGGAGGAAAAGACTTAGTCGATCAAAGGGTTACAAATTTATTGCTATCGGTATAACATTTGATATCGGTGGAGTTTGAAATTGTCTCCCTGAAAGGTATGGTCTCCCCGATAGCCATTGGCCATCGGTATAACAATTGCGATCGGCCATGTTTGGAATTGTTGTGTCAACAACAATAGTTACGCCGACAGTTCTATAAACAAACAAGGTAACATACAAGGATGAAGTAAGGGTTGTCGGTGAGAGTGTGGCCAACACGTTTGCATCAGCCCAATGATGGATATCAGCCAAGGAATTTTTACACTCGCTGATAAGGAATCTCACACTGATGAGGGCTTAGCTGCTAAAGCAAAGGCAATTTTCGCCAAACGGTAAGTGATCAAAATGTCACCACAGGCACTCATCGATAAGGAATATTGAACCAATGGTAACAAAGAGAACATACAAGCTGAATAAAAGGACTTCATCGGCCAGAGTGAAACGATCGGCCAAATATTTTGAGCCCGTACCGATAGGCAGGTCTCACGTCGATGAAAAGGGTAAACAAATGAGCAAGGCCATATTGGCCAAACAATGACGATCGGCCAAGGAATTTTGGAACTCGCTGATAAGGAATATCATGTCGATGGGCGGTAAAAGGCAAAGTGATAAGGTTTGAGATCATTTTTTTAAGCCCGATGGCATTTTTCGGTCAAAGATGGTTGACCCGTGGTGTTTTGAACATTGTATATGCATTTTGAGCGCATTTTTGGGGCTTTTTTTTGGGCCCGATTTCTACATTTTGCATGGTCATGCCTTGATTCAACAGGTGTTTTAGTTTCCTATTGTTTATTAAGTGAAGTGCTACTTATTGCTCATCTATTTTTTGCAGGTTTGCAATTGAGAAAGGAGCTGAAACTTGATGGCAGTGACATCATAGAGAGGAAATCAGATCTTAGGAGTAGGAGAAAATAAGGATAAAGGATGAGGAAGTCAAGTGTCTTCAAATGAAAAGACAAAATGTAGCTGAAAGCATCATCATAGTAGATAACAAAAGTTATTGTTAACCTGCTAGGCTTTCCAGGATGGCATATTTCGCCTAGATTTGATGGATGCTCATAGATATTTTGGGAGGTTTGTTCTCCAGCATTTAATACTATTACCAAAGGTTTGAACCTGGGTTTAAACTAGAGTTCTGATGTTGTAGTGAGGACAATCAGAGTCTTTATATAGTGCCTCTCCACATTGTAAAACTTTAAACATGGATTTTAGGACAGAGGGGCTACTTAGAAATTTGTATCAGCATTTTGTTTAGAGAATAGCATTTAGAATAGAGGGACCTTTGAGTTTAGAAGTAGAAGAAGGAGGTTGCTTGTGTCTACAATAAGGAATGCGTGGAACATCTGGCTTCCTTACTGTATTTGTAAATCTTGTAAGTTTTCTGTAATTTGATCATTGAAGCTAAGAGTCATCCAGACATTGTAAATCATATGTGACTGTCTATTTCTAATACAATTAAATCTAGAATTTTGCATCTATCTTCTGAGTGTTTTCTTGCTCTTCATTGTGTTTTGAAACATTTTCTCTTAGAGCTTGCAATTTTAAGTGTATGTTTGTGAAAATGCTCAAAACTTACATTTAAGTTTTTTGTCTGTGGATTTGATCAAGTTACTATATGATTTATATAGTGCATAATAGAACAATTAGATCCTTCGGTAGATTTAAATGAAGTTTAGATTAGTTCTTTCTAACTTTTTCCAACCCATCTGAAATACTTAGATGAAAACGTAGAAATTTAAGGAAATTGTCTCATATCTGAAAGAAGTATGCATTACTGATTTAAAAGTAGATAGTTTTTCATAATATTAGAAAGAAGAAATCTTGCTACAATATAAATCTTTTAAAGCTTTGAAATCTAGTAACACTTTTATGTAAGAAAGGAATGAACATCACACTGATATTCACAATCCCTTGTTGCATAGTTTGAGTCTAGTTAACCAACGGGAAACCCTAAATCACATAAGGCCCCTTGAACATTATAGCTTCACATCAACCAACTAAATTTGCCCAACAGGTCAAGACCTGACCATATTAAACTTGGGATTAAGCAAATCTTAACCCATTCCTTCATATCTTTCAAGTCAGTTTTGGTTCATTTTATGTGAATTTTAACTAACTGTTATGATTGCATCAAAACAATCACCAATAGTTTTTTTGGCACTAGAAGGATGGCTAGATTGGTTAGGGTTTGTTTTAAGTAAGGCTGGCTCATAACAGTAGGAGAGTGACTAGGTCTAGATCCAGTTTAGAAGATATATTTGTGCAATTACCTGATAAAAGGCAAGGTAGGAGTCCTTTAATTTGGAACCCTAAGATAACACATGTAGGAGGTTCATCTGGAACACCCCTTGGATCACCCTTTAACATCCATAACATTGTGAGTCCTGACCATTCTTTATTTAGATCTTTCAATCTTGATTCAGGTACTCCTAGAGGTCCTAGTCCTCCTAGAAATCCTATTCCACTAGTAAACCTGGGTATACCTACAGGTTTAGGTCAACCACAAGTACCTACGATGGCTTACTTTAATGCTAATTCTCCCATACACTTCAATGATTATCATGAGATGCCCAAAAACCCTGAAAAATTATGTTTAAAATACCAGTTGCACCAAGATCTTGAAGACCACCTTAGAATATTCAAGGAGGCATGTTTTAGGGCTATGTTAGAGCATGAAGATGTTGTGTGTAGATTGTTTCCCTACACCTTCAATGAACAAGCCTCAAACTAGTATGTAAACTTACACAATGGCTATATTTCTTCCTGGGACCTTATGGAGGAGGCTTTTCTATCTAGATTTAGAGGACCCATTGATCCTTGCATCTTGTATCATAAATTGGCTACCATCAAAAGAGGAGAGGGAGAGCTGATTGATAATTTCAATGATAGGTTTCAAAAGGCCTACTCTAGGTTAGTAGACCCTTACACAGTGACTGATGAAACCTTACTAGCTATGTACTATGCAGCCTTAGATCCTTTGACTGCCATGTTTGTCAAGAGAAAACCTGACATAGACTCAATATCCAAAGCCTATAAGGAGGTAGCTTGAGTAAACCAAGAAATGAGGCCTACAATTTATAGTTCATTTGTCAGTGGAGCAAATTTTGGAATGCAAAATCAAGTACAACCTTGGAATGGAATCCCTATGCATCATGCTCCACCATTAAATCAGGTTCCAACATACACACCTATGTATAGTCCTACCCCAATCCAAGCCATAGCTCCTTACACGGGTAACACTTCTAATAATTGTCAGAATGGTGGCCAACCTTTCTTTCAACCTCCTAAGGATACAACTATGGCAAAGGTACAGGAAGGAAGAGAAGAAATCAAAGAGATCACTACACATTTGAAAAGATTAACCACTGAAGTGACACAAGTAAGAAATGAGAATCTTTATGGAAGAGGAAACCAAAACTACAATCAAAATCAGAATTACAACCAAGGCCAAAATTAGAACTATAGTGCAAATCTAAATCAACACTACAATCAGAGCCATACCCAAAATAATAGCCAGGGCCAATGTTCAAACTAGAGCCAAAACTATAATCAGCATCAAGGTCATAATCAAGGGCAATCAATACAAAATAGAGGACCAGTGATAGACAATAGAGGTAACCAAGGATACAATAACAAAAAATCAGAATCAGCCTAGGCCACCCAAAGCATGGAACACTAGACCAAACAATGGTACTTTAGCTTCCCCTTTTGAGAATATAGATAATCATGATGCAAAACAAATGGCTGGCATCCAAATGGCCAATACAACACCCAAAAATTGGTGTAGATTTCACAATACCAATGCCCACGCTGAGCTTGACTATCCACAGTTCCACTTAGCAGCCAACATTTTTAATATAGATGTGCAACCTCCTACCTCTAAACTTCTCATTCCCAAGGGTAATGAGGTAGTACCCTAAGGATATGATACAACCTTAGTCTTAGAAACGTTTACCTTTGCAACTGCAAAAGAGAAAGAGGATGAATTGTTAGAGGATGAACCATACTATTGTGAAAATCTTTATCCTGAATCAGCCTTTGTGTTAAATGCTTTTTAGTTCCCCTTTGAATCTGAAAATGAGGTATTGACTAAAACAGAAGAGGTGCAAGCTTTTCAACAGATGAATAAAGACCACACCTACAATTTGAGGAACAACACTAGGCCAGGAGGACCTTTCACCACTTCCATTCCTCCTAACAACTTCAATAGACCCCCAGATCAGAGTGCCAGCAATAATCCCACCATACTTAAAGCTAATCATCATACAAATAATGGAACAGCGGAGCAAAAGGCCAAAACAAATAAAACAAAAATGATAGAGACAACAAGATTAATGAGTTACTTGTCAGAAGAAATAAAGAAAATTAAGGTCAGTATACCTTTGAATGAATTATTGAAGACTCCAGAGATCAGAACTGCTTTTATAAAATCTCTGGATGTATCCATGACAGGTGAGGTTGCTGCTACTATAGCTATTCCTAATAGAGATTCACCACCTAAAGGGAAAAGTAAGCAAGTTGAGCAACCTTCCAATACAAACGTAGTAATGTATGCTAATAAGGAGGATGCTCCTCCTTTCTTGTTAACAGTTAGACTATGCAGGAACAACATACACAATTGCATGGTAGATTCTGGTACATCAGCCAACGTTATACCCTTAGGAATATGTAAAACTCTAGGGTTGACTCCCACCAAATCTACTAAGGTTGTCAAACAGTTAGATAAAACTAAGGTTAGCATGATAGGAGAACTAATAAACATTTAGATGCAATTAGCTTCAGACCCCAGGGTAAGCCAATTCATTGACATTCAAATAGTGGATATACCCGTAAATTATGGAATGTTGCTGAGTAGGGATTGGTCCAAGACATTAAACGGATATATGGCCACTAATTTTTTGCATATGTGGCTACCTTGGAGAGGTCTCCCAAACTAGATTAGAATAGAGGGAGAACCCAGGATGAAACATATGATAACAGAGTATAATCGAACAAATGAAATATTATATGCTGCTATTGAGCCTGGTGTCGATAAGATTACTGACAATGGGGTGCAAACTGAAGAGATTATGATGTTAAACATTAGAAAAAGGGGTGCCAGCAAGGAGACAACATTATTCACTGAGTCTGATGGAGATTCTTTGGATGAAGAAGATAGTGTAATAAACAAATTTGGTCATGCCATTAGACAAGAGGTGGAAGAGTGCATTAAACAAAATCTTCTAGTCCAATGTAAATTGTATAAAAACAGGTGTAGAGTTCATGATGGGCCACATTCTAAGGAGAATTGTGGAATGTGCAAAGACATCATCGAATATGAATACAAAAAATGCATGAAAAGGGTAGAGTTACAAAGGGAAAGTGTTAATCCTGATCAACCACAAGGGTATTTGCAGAGTAGTGTAGATGCCTTGATTTCAGATTTAGGAGAAGAAATAAAGGACAAGGGTAGTTGTCTTTTTGATTTACTAGCTGGAAATACACATATACAAGTTGACCAAATAGAAATACCCATAATGGAACAGGCCAACACCCCACAAGTGATAAAAGAGACAAAGCATGCCAAGGTAAAGGGTCAGAAAAGTAAAGATGGCATGTGGACACTAAAATGTGATGGGTACTTATAGATCCTTAGGGTAAGTCATACCTAGCAGCATACATATTGCAGTTTTATTTTACTAACAATTGTTGTGTGGTTACACAACACGCCCCATTTTGACTTGGCAAAACAGGGACCCAACTTCTTTTGGCTTGGTTTGTGTTTCTTGCTTTCTGGCGGTTTGGTAAAAATCAGTCAAGTGCATCATCACATTGAGTCAGGATGAGGTAAGTCGTCATTATGAGGTCAGTTTGTCAAAATTCACATTTCTTGTCGGTGACCTCATATTCTAAAAGAACATTAAATTTCATGCAGGTTTGCCTTTTTACATCACCCTGGTATTCATCAGGATGTGAGAGTTATGAACAGTCAAAGTCTTGGTCAAACCTGATATTCGCAAGAGGGGGGTCATATTTTATAATCCCAGTCATGTTTTAAGGCTCATCATCATCATATTTGAAACATTCCCTGATATATCCTACGGCTCAAATATCCTGACGTCAACTTTAAATGGTAGTAAGTCTTTCCCGTCAAGCGGTCTTTTATACCGCGAACATCATGTTTTGAAAAGTAACCTGATATTCATTAATATCATCCTGACACGAAATATCACCCTTAACAAACATCCTGATGACATCATCATCATATTTACATTTCAACAGGATATTTTGTAAACATGATCATGTTCGCCCAATATGACGATGATGTCATGAAGCATTTCTGATACAAAGAACGAATATCATGATGATGTCATCCTGATATTCAGAAAGGAGGATGAGCAAGCTTGGCTCATCATCATCATTTTGTTTTGAAACATCACCCGATAAACTGAAATATCCTCCTGATGTCCTAAAACGTAAACAAAGGGTGCATTGTCACCCGAATCTTGTCGCGATAATAATTTCAATGCTAGGGAGGATGATATTGAAACTCAACCCGATATTTGTGAAATATCATCCTGCCCTCATGATATCCCGTCATATGGATATCCCCCCGCTCCCTTTGCCACCATTATCATTAAATGCGCGCAAATATGGTAGGTGATTCCCGCTGACCCCGGAACCCAATGAAACATCTGGCGAGATCCTGAGTTTTCGCACAAATGATCAAAGATTGCAATCTAACTTGTCAGAGTGCCCTAAATTTACCCTAACTGTGAGGTTAAAAGGTAATTCAACTGCCATTGTTACGTTTACCTGCGTTAAAATTGTTTTACAGAGCACTTGCCTCCATATACACATAACAGCTACCGTTGCGCAATTCAAGCTCACAGATAGAAGGAAGGAAGTGATCAGTAGTTGAATTAAGAACGTCTTGACGATATATTGGTATAAAGGAAAATCTGCATAACCAGGTAAGTGAACTGAAACCCTCATCATGTTGTTGCTAAATGATGTTGTAAGTTCTGGTTATGTATCCATGTAAGTAAGTAATGTGAAATTGATGCAATAGGCATGATATTTGCAATATGTATGCATGCATATCCCTGTTGTGAGAAGAAATGTTGTTAATTGCATGTACCCATGGCCGAAAAATGCTTAGTCAAGAATCAGGAAGAATTCAGCAGGCCTATGTTCTCTTCTCAGAGAGGGGTCCTATTCAAATATGGGGCAATTACAGACACCCATCAGGGGATTACTAACCTAGAGGCCTGGTCGGCCAAGCTGAATGATGGACATGACAAGAGTTCGGTATTGGACGCAGTGTTTGTATCAGGTATGTGGAACACTGCTGGCTTCCCATACTCCATGGAGTCTCTGGAGCTAGTCATTGAATGCGCCTGGAATTATAACCCTCACACGAGGCAGGTGGTGAAGCATGGGAGAGTATATGCAGACCTATCCATCAAAGGTCTCTCCCGGACAGTTGGACTACCAATGGGTAGTAAGGTAAAGAGTGCAGACTTGAAGAAGTCTGAAAGAGAATACGAGGCCAACAAGAAGGCGGCCAGAAAGAACATGTATGCTTGGCGGGCCGAGAACAGCACATACAATGCAGTGGCCAAGCTCCCCGTGCACATGTTCAAGTTTGATTTCAATGAGGAGTATCAGTACGTGATTGCCCTACTGAACAGGGTGACTGGCCAGCCTGATACTGGTGAATTTAGAGATTGGATGTACGGCATCATAATGATGTGCCTATATGCAGACATCAAGCCACTGTGGGGCCAAATAATAAGAGATGCTCTGCATGAGCAGCTGATGAACCTGGGAGGTTCAGATTGTACATTCTACATGACCTCTTATATTGTTTATTCCTGTGCTTATAGAGCTACTTTTGATGCCCTAGTGACAGATGGAAAATTGACGGGCACAAATGCAGCATATATCTGGGATCATCATCCCCAGCTGCAAAGAACCAACTATATTAAAGACTACAAACTGGTCAATGATGCATTCTCTATGCATTTGGTAAGGACCATGGAAGATGACAGAACTAAAAGACTGAGCATGGAGGCTCAAGAGGCAGTATATAGGCATGGGGCATGGTACATACAATTTGCCACCTTTTCCTATATCAGGATAGAAGGTTTTGAAGGACATCCCCTGATGCTGCCGAGATATCCTACTGATGCAGTAGTGTTAATGGAATTTATCAGGCAGGGCTCCACCATGATACAGATGTATAAGGATGCCAAGAAGCTACCACCAATTTTGTTCCCAGTCAGCATCGGCAACTACATGTGCCCTGACTCCGACAATATAAAGAAGGTGATGGTCACCCTGAATAAGATGAATTTACTGCCCTTCCCAGTAACGAGACCATATGATCCTTACGGCCGAATGCAGAAGATCCTAGGAAAGCCTATTCACCAGAGGCACCTAGAGGATTTTTGGGCTGACTGCGAAGATGAGGCAGAAGCTAGGAGGAGGAGGTATCAGAGGTTGACTCTGAACCAGATTAGAACGTTTGACTGCATATCCCTCCCTCAGCAATTGAAGAGTGATGATGGCAGGATAATGGCAGATGAGTATGAGCAGAATAAGATTTACAATGATACCATCTCTGCACCTGACCTCACCATGCAGGAGGATATGTCCTTAGACCCATTCTTTGCTAGAACCCTACACTTGACCCAAGCTTGGGTAGATGCATAGGTAGAGGCATTGAAGAAGAAGGGTGTTGCCATAATAGTGGACAACAAGAAGAAGGGGCAGGACATCCCTGCAGATGAATATGATGACTTCCTGCTGGAGAAGAGGAAGACTAAGGGAGAGAGAATCCCTCCACCACAACAGCCTAGCAAAAGGGCCCCAAGGGGCAAGAAGGTGGAAAAAGGACCCAAAGGGGTCATAATTGAAAGGGCAGTATTCACAGCGGAGGAGGCAGCCAAATCAAGATCAGAATTGGATTCTCCTCCAAAGCCCAAGAAAACCAAGACAGCAGAGGCTGGAATCACAGAGACCCAAGAAGTGGGTCAGTCATCCAAACAACCAGGCAAAGCTATCCTCATGGAGGAGGAGCCTGAAGAAGAGGAGGAAGCTCCACTAATAATAAGAAGAAAGAGGAGAGCTCTGTAGGTGTTGGTTCCCACCACACCTAAGAAACCAAGAACCTCCATGAGAGGTGAGATAAGTCAACCCCCAACACAATTACAAGGGGCAGGTAGTGAAGCACCGAAGGAAATTCAGCACAATGTTCCGCTTCCTACCATTGTCAAGTTCAAGACTGAACTTGCTGAGGAGCAACAAAAGGAAACCTCCCAGACACAAGCGGAAAGGCATGTCTCGCTAGACGAGACAATAAACTTGTCTGATGATGAGGTGGTGCAGGATGTGGCTGCACAAGAAATGGAAACACTGGCTGCTAGCATCAGTGTGACTCCTCACAAGCCTCCATCTGTCCAATCAGTGCTTGAGGAGATGAAACAAGCAGAAGCGGAGTGAGAAAAGAGCCCGGAACTAGAAAAGAGCCCAGAGCAGGTAGCTTAGGACATAGGGCTGGATACACTGATTGTTGAGGTGACAAGTCCTGTAGTGGTGGACCTGGCAGAGAAACAGGATGCAAGTCTTGAGAAGCCAGCAGGATCACCTGATAAGGGCCACCTAACAAAAGAGATAGAGATGACAGAAGCAGAAGGTCATGCTCTTGAATCAGGCCAGCAAAGCCCACAAGATACATCAGCAGGACCTGCTATAGTGGAGGTCCAAGAAATAAAGGCTGATGAGAAGAAGGAAGAAATAGAGGATCTAGCTGCTAAGGCACAAGAGGTGGATAGTGCAGGCACAGAACAAGTAATAGCCGCAGAACAGATGCCATCACCTCGGGCAGATCCTATGATATTAGGTACGGTGGACATACCACCAGAAATAGAGAAACAAAAGGAGGATGATCAACCTCCACAAGGGGAAGAACTAGGGACAGGTGAAGAAATGATGGAGAAAGATCATGATCATCATGATCTACATACAGGTACACCGCAAGGTTCCCGACATAGAGAAGATGCTCCCCCAGAAAAGGAAGTTCCTCAACAGGAGGAGGCACCACAAGATCAGTAGCAAGGCGAGCATCAAGAGAGAGAAAAGGAAAAATCACCATCTCCACAACACTTGGTGATAGAAACGGGAGATAGGGGTGAACAGCATCATGATGCTGAAAAGCATGATCAGGTGCCTCCATGGTTAGAAAAGGAGGTAAATATTGAGGAAGAGATTGAAATTCAAGAGTTCGACGTCTCCACCCTGTTTTCCGCGGATATAATGAAGCCCAGGAGGAAGGCCAGGATGACATCGGCCATCAAAAGAGATCCGGTGACAGGGAGAAGGACCGCACAAATTGTTGTACCTGCGATAGAGAAGGAGAAAGGCAAAATCACTATGGATGAATTCCAGATAAGCACAGTAGATTTGGGTTTTGCCAACGAAGAGCAAGAAGGTCAAGAAGGTAAGGACATCATAGACTCTCTAATTCAGAAAGTGAAAAGAGAGAAGGAGAAAAATAAGCAACATAAAGAGCACATTGCTCAGTTGCATGCATACATTAAAGGTTTAACCAACCCTGATGATACTACAAGTGACGCTGCAGTCCCATTGACTGCCATTTCTCAGGAGGAAGTAAATAAATTAGACCTCATGAAACATGAGGCTTTCGTAATAAGGAAATGGATGTCATCCACATTGGATGATGCTATAGAAATAATGAAGGGTTCTTTGAAGAGGTGGAGCATATTAAGTGACTCCAAAACCAAGGTGGACAAATTGCAGATGCAAACTGGGAAAAGGTCTTATAAAGTGGAGAAAGTCCTTAGCCTATTGGGAGAAATAAGGAAGATAAACCCACAACTACTTATCAGTAAGCAGGTATTGAATAATAATACTGCATTGTTAGTGGACATCTAGTACAAAGATGTACAGTTTGAATGCGGAGTCCTCAAGAGATGCAATAATAAGCTGAGGGAGATTAGCATGAGGCTACATGATTTAATGGGCATTGAGGCAGACATGCTAGAAACACTAGAAGGCAAAGTAGAGGGGAAAATAGAGAATCAAGATGAGGACTCTGCTCTTAAGGCTCTGCGCAGTAACTTCCAAATCAAAGATGATGGTCCACTCATCCACTTGACAAAAGAGATTTTAAATAAGGTGATGAGGATCAAGGTCAAGATGGAGACCTACAGTGAGACATTGTAGGACAGGGAAAATAAGCTGGATAACAGCAGGGATAAGTATGAAGCACACAAGCACGCCATTATCAAGGCAAAGACTTAAGATGGTGGAAGAATAGATCAGGTTGTGCAGTCATATGAACAGATCCAGAGCAGCATGCAACCCCATATGCATCGGCATCATCATTAGGATAGTGAAGGTTCAGGAAGCGATGCACATGATGATGACCCGCATGAATCAGCTGAAGAACATGATGGAGATACATCATGAAGGGGAATATTCTGCATAGGTAATATAGAGAGTTGCTAGCTGGCAACTTGTGCCATTTTGTAAAATTGACAAGTCATGAAGTGACAACCATTGATTTGTATTGACATATCAGATCCGTAGATCTTTTTGTAACGGATTCCTCACCTTACTCTATAAAAGGTGGTGGAATGCCTTGTTGTAAATATTCAAAACTTAATTGAAATCTGTTTGCTGAAATATTCAGGGCTCATTTCAAAGCTGCTGTATATGTACATGTCTTTTGCATACTTAATGAAAGGGAAGAGTATTTTGATTACAAATCTTCGTAAATCTTGAGTAATCTGTGTTTGAATTCTGGATATGTGCTTTGATTTGCTGCGTCCCTTGGAGTGCTCATCATGTTGCATGTATTGTTTTCATTCATTATCCTCTGAAGTTTGCATCAACTGTATCTAGCTGTGGAATGTCCTGGTGAACATATGGTTTGATTTCTTCTCCTCATGACAATATCAAGCATGTATGTGGATCAAAAGCTAAAGGTTCAACATAATTAGAAGTATTCCTTTAATTTCTTTCAATTTTAGAACATCTCACTGTCATAATTGCAAATAACTGCTAATCTTAAGCAAACAACCCAAAATATGCAAACATCTCGTATATAATCGCAAATACTTAGCATATTTGGACACTAAGCGTACACAATTGAAAATACCATGCAAAGGTTGAGATATTTTACTTCTTTTCATCAAATAACTACATAATTTGACTTCTCTGTAAAGAATTTCTGTAGGAACGTCATGATGATGGTACATTTTCACGTAAGGCCCCAAAATGGAAACAGCAATTCACATTAACTACTGAGTAACGTCAGTCTATTAAGACCTAATCACCGGAGACTTGGGATCATGAATTCTTTGAATTCACTGTATCTTTCAAGATGAATAAAGGTTAATGTGTACTTTTATTCTATGTTTGTTTGTGACTAACATCATGACCAACATAAATTGGCGCTAGAAGGAGGGCGAGTCCAGAAAACCACGCCCATCATCAGTATTCTCAGGTTTGATGAGGCATAGAGTAAGGTAACCTCAGATCGCCTATGAATTTCAGTAAATTACGTAAATATTTACTGTGAGAAGTTTGTACATGTTCATTCTATGTAAAGATTTCTAGATCTCACGTAAATATTGCAAGCTTTACAGTAGATCATTGTGAATTCACAAATATTGGCCAAAGATACGCAAATTTGTTCAAAATTTTGAAGAATTTAGGCCAGAGACACTTGAGATCTCATGCTATGGGTCATGATACCCCAATATCCTGTCATATTTGCAGTATCTTCGCAAATATTTCATAAATATCCAGTCTGATTTGCCATCTGACTGCAAATATCACCTCATCCAGTGGAATCCAGCTAATATTTGCAAAGTTTCAGCCAATTTGCCTCCAATTCAAGAAATCCTGGCTCACAGGATAAATACCAGGTCTAGACCTAGTGAAATTTTTGAAGAATTGCTTGTTAGAGGTTTCAGACCTAAGACTGTAGACATTCATCATACTCCAGGGTCTAGTGCGTCTAGAGCTTCACCAGGACCTCCTCCTGTAACTCCTGTTGGTTTGCAAATACCTTCTGGTATATCTGTGACACCTCCTGTTCAACCTTAGGGTGTGCCTTTAGTCCAAACTCAGCCAGCTACACCACCAGTTCAGCCCCCTCAGGCTGCAATGTCTTTCTTTGCAGCAGAGTCACCTTTGACCTTTAATACATATCACGAGTTACCAAAGAATCTGGACAAACTTTGTCCAAAATATCATCCTTATCAAGATGCTGATAATCATATCAGGACATTTAAAGAAGCTTGTTGCAGAGCCAGAATAGAACATCAGGATGTGGTGTGCAGCTTATTTCCTTTTTCCTTAGGGGAAGAGGCTTATAATTGGTTCATCAGTCTGGGCCAATCCTCTGTTGGTTCATGGGCTGTCTTAGAGAAAGCTTTTCTTGACCGGTTCAAGGTCCCTATTGATCCATCCATGAATTATCACATGTTTGCTACAATCAAAAGATTTGAGAATGAGCCTATTGCTAATTTCAATGCTAGGTTCCAGAAAATGTTGTCCAAGCTAGTTGCCCCATATGTAGTAGCTAATGCTGCTACTAGGAGTATCTACTATTCAGCCCTGGATCCATTAACTTCCATGTTCATCAGGAGAACACATCCAGAGATCACTACATTGACAGGAGCTTTTCAAGAAGCTATCAAGGTAAATCAGTAGTTGATACCTGCTCCTACTCCGAATATAGTATTCCCTACTTTGCCTGGCATGCAGTCACAATATCCTGCACAGTATCCTGCACCGTATTCACCACAGTATCCTGCACAATATCCAAATGGAGCAGTGATACCTCCAGCAGTCATGCCTGCACCTTTGCAAGTACCTCCACTGAGTATTATGCCTCCTCCTAATGGAAATGGCCAATCATTGCAATATCCTGCACATGCTCAGACACCTCAGGGTACTGATCTATCCAACAGTAACCATGGATCTTCTTTTTTCAAGCCTCAGACTGAAAATGTAGTGGCCAAAGCCCAAGAGGAAAAGGAAGAAATCAAAGAAATTTCTGCTCAGTTGAGAAAACTCACCACAGAAGTAACACATTTGAGAGATCAAGGGTTTTATGCACAGTCAGGTCAGAATAGGAATTATTCCAATGACAGACCAAACTACCCTGACAGAGGATATAACAACAATAACTTCAACAATAATGGTGGAAACAACAATAATCCTCCTAGACAGCCCAGAATATGGAACTCCAAGCCAAATAACGGTTCATTACCATAACCCCTAGACAATCAGCCTCCGGGTGAAGCTAAACAGACTACTAGAGTCAATCTTGTTGAGGTAGCCCTTACCAATTGGTGTAGGATCCACAATACCAATGCACATGCAGAATTAGATTGTCCACAGTTTAGGATTGCTGCCAGCATCTTTCAGACTGAAGTGTCCAACACTTCTGGAAATCCACCTCAGGTAGAAGGAAATGAGATAGTTCCTTGTGGATATGACTCAGCTTTTGTGCTAGAAAAGTACACTAATCAACCTCATCAGGGTTATGATCAGGCATGTGAGGAATCTGCCTTAACCTTTGAAACAAATTATGTTTTCCCATTTGAGGATGAAAATGAACCTGCAAGAGAGCATGAGGAGGTACATGCATACCAACAGAAATATTCTAGTAAGCACAATTATAACTTGAGAAGTAATGCCAACAGACCTACTGGTCCTTTGACATCATCTTTACCTCCAAACAACTTCAACACACCTCCTGATCCTAAAGCTAGCAATAACCCTGGATTTCCCAAGGTGAATGCTCAGTACTTGTCACCTCAAAACACAGTAACAAAGGTCGTAAATGCACCTCAGGAGCCTGACAAGTTAGTCAGCTATTTGGCTGATGAAATGAAGAAAATCAAGATTAGCCTGTCCTTATCAGAATTACTGAAAACTCCTACATCAAAAAGGCATTCATGAAGTCACTAGATGATCCTGCTCCTAATGAGGATAGTCATCTTTCAAGTCAATCCAGTGGCAAAGATCATGCTGCTAAGGATAATATTATCAAGCCTAAAGTGTCAGCTACAGTCCAAGCTGCTGAAACCTCCCACATGACCTTGTATAGAGATAAAACTGAATCACCTCCGTTTCTCCTCACTATAAGAATGTTCAGCAAGAACTTGCACAACTGTCTGGTGGATTCCGGAGCCTCAACAAATGTTATGCCTTTGTCAATATGCAACACATTAGGACTGCATCCGGCTAAATCCTTAAAGAAGGTCACTCAGCTAGACAAGACAGAAGTAAGTGTAGTAGGAGAACTAACTCACATTCACATGCAGCTAGCATCTGATCCTAGGATCCAGTATTACATTGACATTCAGGTAGTTGACATACCTGATACTTATGGGATGTTGCTTAGCCGAGATTGGTCCAAAACGCTTAATGGATATATGTCCACAGATTTCAGTCACATGTGGTTGCCATGGAAAGGTATACCTAATCAAATAAGGATTGATGCTGAACCTAGGATGAAACATATGATCACGGAGTACAACAAAATGAATGAGATCATGTACGTAAATGTAGAACCTAGAGTTTATTGCATCAGGCCACAGACTGTTAAAATAGAAGAGATCTTGATGCTTGATGTTCATCATCGTCATGATGATCATCACCATGAAGACCGGCTAGTTATAGAACCTGATAATGATCCAGATAACAAAAATAAAATGAATCGCTTCAGAGATTTTGAGATGCATCTATCTACTCAGGTAAAACGTTGTCAATTACTAAATATACCTGCTAATGATATCTTAATTGACGGATGGTGCAGATTACAGGGCGAAGCACACTCGAAAAGGACTTGTGAAACATGCTTAGACATGATGATACTGGAGCAGACATATAGTGAAGCATCATCATCATATTCCGAGGTGAGTACTACATCTGATGATGATGACGATACTAATTCTTATCTGTCTTCTGCAGGAACAGAAGAGCCAACAGATCATGATGAAGGTCATATACAGAGAATAGAAGAAGTCCTGGTGTCTGACCAGATAAATGATGCAGAAAAAGAAAAGATCACCCCTAGTAGTGATTGCTTCATGGAACCAGATTATGAGTTATCTGATGAAGACAAAGGCAGTGACCTGACCAAGTTCAAAGAATTTCTGGTAAAAGAAATAGAGAAGCTGACACGACAGCATAAATCTCCCCAGGAGGTTTTAATTAAAGGTTGGTGTAGGCTGCACGAAGCACCTCACTCAGAAACAACTTGCTCACTATGTTTACACATTTTGAAGAAGCATGCAGCTGTAGATCCTAAACATCATCCTCCTGCTGAGATGGGAGAAAAAATAGAAAGCCATCAGGCTCGCAAGATAAAGGAAAGAAGAAACGTAAGGATGATGATGTCCTTAAGATAAAATGGATATCAGGCGGAGCAGCAGCCAGAGCTGCCAAGAGAAAAGAAAGTTCAGCTAAGTGTCATGCTAAAGATAAACCTTGGATCCTAAGGTTTGATGGATCCAAATCTAAGCAAGGTGCTGGGGTATGAATAGATCTCATTGATCCATCAGGAAAATCCTATTTAGTGGCCTACAGACTACAGTTCCCCTGTACTAACAATGTAGCAGAGTATGAAGCTCTGATTCATGGAATGTTGTTTGCTCATAAGAAAAAAGTAAAGATCCTGCAGGTCTTTGGAGATTCAAAACTAGTTGTGAGGCAGGTAAGAGGAATTTACTCCTGTAACTATAGAAAACTATCAAATTACAGACATCGAGTGTGGGACCTGATTGAAGACTTTGATTCCTTTAATATCATTCACATACCCAGAGAATAGAACCAGAGGGTAGATGCACTTGCCCAGGCCGCCAGTACGTTGGAACCACTATCTATATCTGGTCTAAAGAGATTTTTGGTAGAATTGGTGTCAGTGCCTTCAGTACCTGACAATGTGACTAATCTCCAGGTGTTTGATGATGATCAACACATTCTGGACTTCATATCAAACAGAGACATATTTGAAGCTCAGATTATAGATGAGAATGGTATGGAAGATCATGTCTAGGAAGAAGATGAGATATTAGAGTTGCCTAGCAACAGAATTCCCAAAGGTATGATTAAATTAGAAAGAGCTTTTGATCTAGATAATATGCTTAAACATAAAGATCTGCCTAAGGCAAATGGAGGTCAATATTCACAAGTGAATATTGGACAAGCTGATGACAAGAGAAACGTCTTATTGGGTAAGGTTTGTACACCAGAAGAGTTAGAAGGAATAACTCAGGCCCTTAAGGATTACATACATGTAATTGCATGGACTTATGACAAGCTAAAGACATATGACACTTCTGTCATAACTCATACTATACCTCTCAAGCCAGATGCAAAACCTTTCAGACAGAAGCAGAGGCCAGTTAATGCTCTGCTTGAACCAATCATCCTTGAAGAAGTCAAGAAATTGTTAAATGCTCGAATAATATTTCCTGTAAGGCACTCCACTTGGGTGGCAAATCTTGTGCCAGTCAGAAAGAAGAATGGAGACATCAGGTTATGTGTAGATTTCAGGAACGTGAACAGAGCATCAGAAAAAGACAATTATCCTTTGCCCTCCTTAGATGAAGTTCTACAGATTGTAAATGGAGCCAAAATGATGTCCTTCTTAGATGGTTTTTCAGGATACAATCAAGTGATGGTTGATTAAATTGACAGATTGAAAACTGCCTTCACCACAAAGTGGGGTATATTTGCATATAGACGTATGCCATTTGGACTCATAAATGCTGGAGCTACATTCCAGCGAGCAATGGACATAGCCTTCAGAGGCTTAATAGGAAAGTGTATAGTCATCTACATGGATGACCTGACAGTTTTCTCTAAGGAAAGGGGAAATCATGTTGCTGATCTCAGAAGTGTGCTGAAGAAATGTGAAGAGTACGGAATATCTTTGAATCCTAAGAAGTGCATATTTGGAGTCACAACAGGAAAGTTACTAGGCCACCTAATCACAGAAGATGGAATTATCATTGATCCTGACAGAGTGGAGTCTATTATGAAGTTACAACTTCTAGGAAGCAAAAAGGAACTTAAGTCTTACTTTGGTAAGATAAATTTTGTGAGGAAGTTCATCACCGACTTTGCTGAGATTGTCAGACCACTAAATGCCATGTTGAAAAAGGATGCACAAATTGAGTGGACACCAGAAGCCAAGGCTACTTTTGAAGATATAAAGAAGGCCATTTCAGATGCTCCTGTCCTCATTAGTCCAGATTATACAAGAGATTTCTACATCTACTCATTTGCCTCAGAACATACTTCTGCAGCAGTGTTAACTCAAAGAAATGAAGAGAAAGAAGAGAAACCAATTGCTTTCATGAGCTGTCCTTTCAGGGATGCTGAATTGAGATATATAGATGTTGAGAGACAGGCACTTGCATTAGTCAGAGTAGTAAAGAAATTTAGACATTATATACTAAGAAGCAAAGTGATTGTTGTGGTACCAGATGTAGCAGTCAAGATGCTGTTGATGCAGAGTGAACCTGGTGAAAAAAGAGCCAAATGGATTACTGTATTACAAGAATACGACATGGAGATCACACCAATGAAGCTGGTGAGAGGACAAGCTCTGAGCCAGATGATATCTGAAATTGATCCAGACATCATCAGTCAGCAGTATGTGATCAATGAGAAAGATAAGAGAGAATGGTATTCAGATATCAGGCACATCCTGATCACTGGAAGATGTCCTTCAAGAATGTAAGCTTCACAGAGAAGAGCCTTGAAGATAAGATCCCAGAAGTATATGATGAAGGGAAGAACCTTATTTAAGAAGAATTATGAAGGAATATACCTGAGATGCTTAGAGAAGCTTGAAGCAAATAAAGTTTTGACAGAGTTACATGACAAGTTTGGAATGGCACATGGATCAGCATTGGCCACAACACATGCAATCCTCAGAGCAGGATATTACTGGCCTACAATTTTTAAAGACACGGCTGATCATGTTAAATGTTGTCATGTTTACCAGGTTGCTGCCAACAGAGAGAAATATGCTACACAACCGTTGTAGCCAGTGGTGGAAGAGCGCCCATTTGCATAGTGGGGCATGGACTTCATAGGACCGATCAATCCTCCGTCTTCCTCAGGCCATAGGTATGTCCTAACGATTACTGACTATTGTACTAGATGGACTGAGGCTATCAACAGCAAAACTTGCACTGCAGATGATGTCATTAAGTTTCTAGAAAGCAACATTGTTACCAGGTATGGAACTCCTTATGCATTGGTAAGTGATAATGGTTCTGCCTTCATTTCCACCAAATTGTTAAGTTGGGCTTTTGATCATGGGATCATACTTAAGTTTTCATCCAACTACTATCCCCAGGGAAATGGATTAGTAGAATCCACCAATAAGAATTTACTGAGTATTATAAGAAAACTGATAGAGAAAAATCCCAGGGAATGGAACTCATTTCTGAAATATGCCTTATGGGTAGACAGAACTAGAATGAAAACTACATTAGGAAACTCACCCTTCCAACTAGTATATGGGGTAGATCCTATCCTCCCTGTAAATTTGAAAATTCCTACTCTACAGTTTGCTCAAGAATATCTAGGCATAGATAATAAGCAGGAAGTCAGGTTGCTTCAGCTGATGCACTTGGAAGAAAAATGGAGTCAAGCGATTGACCAATTTGCAAAACATCAGGCTGTTGTCAAATGCTGGTTTGACAAGAGAGCCAGAATTAAAGCTTTCAGGATATCTGATTTAGTCCTGATGTGGGATAAAGCCCATGAAAAGAAAGGTGACCATGGTAAGTTTGATAGATTATGGATAGGTCCCTTTCAGATTTTTGAGATCTTAGGAGACAGCACTTATAGGCTTAAGAACCTGACAGGTGAGGATGTCCCATTGCCAGTCAATGGACAATTCCTCAAACATTATTTCTAGGCCTGAATGACTTCGTGATAGTCATATGTACCATATTGTATATTTGTATAGTTGTTTGTATAGTTTCTTTGTTGTGCTTGTTTTGTTTTGCTGGTTGGGACTTTGTTTTGGTAAGTCAGGATGATGCACTTCATCACCCTAGAAAATAATTAAGTTGTTGGGATTCAAGTGATGAGAACACATTTAAACATAGGTTATGATTCATTCTAAGAAGTGTTCATGATCAGGTTTGTGATGTCTTTTCATCAGGGTGCTTTTTCTTGATCAAAGATGAATCAATCACAATGAAACACCTAACAGCCTTGGGTTTGTTGAATACACTAGTATAGGTGTTAAGTGAAAAATCTAAAGGGACTCCCTTGCTACCAGTGCAATCTCCAACCTAAAGCTACAAGTGACTATACCTTGTACAAATGAGCTGACATGATGATATCAGATATGAATGTGAAAAGAAAATCAGAAAAGAAATAAAATTAGGCCATCTAAGTAACTCTACCGGGGCTATGGACGCCTGCTGGCAGTGGGGGCTCTACTTAGGGAGATTGTATAGATAACCTTGCCGAGGCTATAGACGCCTGCTAGCAGCAAGGCTCTATCCAGGTTGGCTATGAGGGATGATCTCCAACTATGTAGTTTAACACCAGTTACTTACGTTTTCAACTTACTTTCAAGATGAGGATAATTAATCATATGCACACACTTGATCCTTTGTTAGCATTATCACTATGATGAAATTTTATCATTCAGAGGACCATGATGCTTACACTTAGACAGAATTAGAGCACTATAGATAAATGTGATCACATCACTTGAATCATTGGAATTTGTTTATTTTCTTTGGTGGCAAGTTGTTGTGTGGTTACACAACACGCCCCATTTTGACTTGGCAAAACAAGGACCCAACTTCTTTTGGCTTGGTTTGTGTTTCTTGCTTTCTGGCGGTTTGGTAAAAATCAGTCAAGTGCATCATCACGTTGAGTCAGGATGAGGTAAGTCATCATTATGAGGTCAGTTTGTCAAAATTCGCATTTCCTATTAGTGACCTCATATTCTAAAAGAACATTAAATTTCATGCAGGTTTGCCTTTTTACATCACCCTGGTATTCATCAGGATGTGAGAGTTATGAACAGTCAAAGTCTTGGTCAAACCTGATATTCGCAAGAGGGGGGGTCATATTTTATAATCCCAGTCATGTTTTAAGGCTCATCATCATCATATTTGAAACATTCCCCGATATATCCTACGGCTCAAATATCCTGACGTCAACTTTAAATGGCAGTAAGTCTTTCCCATCAAGCGGTCTTTTATACTGCGAACATCATGTTTTGAAAAGTAACCTGATATTCGTTAATATCATCCTGACGAGAAATATCACCCTTAACAAACATCTTGATGACATCATCATCATATTTACATTTCAACAGGATATTTTGTAAACATGATCATGTTCGCCCAATATGACGATGACGTCATGAAGCATTTCCGATACAAAGAATGAATATCATGATGACGTCATCCTGATATTCAGAAAGGAGGATGAGCAAGCTTGGCTCATCATCATCATTTTGTTTTGAAACATCACCCGATAAACTGAAATATCCTCCTAATGTCCTAAAACGTAAACAAAGGGTGCATTCTCACCCGAATCTTGTCGCGATAATAATTTCAATGCTAGGGAGGATGATATTGAAACTCAACCTGATATTTGTGAAATATCATCCTGCCCTCATGATATCCCATCATATGGATATCCCCCCTCTCCCTTTGCCGCCATTATCGTTAAATGCGCACAGATATGGTAGGTGATTCCCGCCGACCCCGGAACCTAATGAAACATCTGGCGAGATCCTGAGTTTTCGCATGAATGATCAAAGATTGAAATCTAACTTGTCAGAGTGCCCTAAATTTACCCTAACTATGAGGTTAAAAGGTAATTCAACCGCCATTGTTACGTTTACCTGCGTTAAAATTATTTTACAGAGCACTTGCCTCCATATCCGCATAACAGCTACCATTGCACAATTCAAGCTCACAGATAGAAGGAAGGAAGTGATCAGTAGTTGAATTAAGAACATCTTGAAAATATATTGGTATAAAGGAAAATCTGCATAACCAGGTAAGTGAACTGAAACCCTCATCATGTTGTTGCTAAATGATGTTGTAAGTTCTGGTTATGTATCCATGTAAGTAAGTAATGTGAAATTGATGCAATAGGCATGATATTTGCAATATGTATGCATGCATATCCCTATTGTGAGAAGAAATGTTGTTAATTGCATGTACCCATGGCCGAAAAATGCTTAGTCAAGAATCAGGAAGAATTCAACAGGCCTATGTTCTCTTCTCAGAGAGGGGTCCTGTTCAAATATGGGGCAATTACAGACACCCATCAGGGGATTACTAACCTAGAGGCCTGGTCGGCCAAGCTGAATGATGGACATGACAAGAGTCTAGTATTGGACGCAGTGTTTGTATCAGGTATGTGGAACGCTGCTGGCTTCCCATACTCCATGGAGTCTCCGGAGCTAGTCATTGAATGCACCTGGAATTATAACCCTCAGACAAGGTAGGTGGTGAAGCATGGGAGAGTATATGCAGACCTATCCATCAAAGGTCTCTCCCGGACATTTGGACTGCCAATGGGCAGTAAGGTAAAGAGTGTAGACTTGAAGAAGTCTGAAAGAGAATACGAGGCCAACAAGAAGGCGGCCAGAAAGAACATGTATGCTTGGCGGGCCGAGAACAGCACATACAATGCAGCGGCCAAGCTCCCCGTGCACATGTTCAAGTTTGATTTCAATGAGGAGTATCAGTACGTGATTGCCCTACTGAACAGGGTGACTAGCTAGCCTGATACTGGTGAATTTAGAGATTGGATTTACGGCATCATAATGATGTGCCTGTATGCAGACATCAAGCCACTGTGGGGCCAAATAATAAGCGATGCTCTGCATGAGCAGCTGATGAACCTGGGAGGTTCAGATTGTACATTCTACATGACCTCTTATATTGTTTATTCCTGTGCTTATAGAGGCACTTTTGATGCCCTGGTGACAGATGGAAAACTGACGGGCACAAATGCAGCATATATCTGGGATCATCATCCCCAGCTGCAAAGAACCAACTATATCAAAGACTACAAACTGGTCAATGATGCATTCTCTATGCATCTGGTAAGGACCATGGAAGATGACAGAACTAAAAGACTGAGCATGGAGGCTCAAGAGGCAGTATATAGGCATGGGGCATGGTACATACAATTTGCCACCTTTTCCTATATCAGGATAGAAGGTTTTGAAGGACATCCCTTGATGCTGCTGAGATATCCTACTGATGCAGTAGTGTTAATGGAATTTATCAGGCAGGGCTCCACCATGATACAGATGTATAAGGATGCCAAGAAGCTGCCACCAATTTTGTTCCCAGTCAGCATCGGCAACTACATGTGCCCTGACTCTGACAATATAAAGAAGGTGATGGTCACCCTGAATAAGTTGAATTTACTGCCCTTCCCAGTAACGAGACCATATGATCCTTACGGCCGAATGCAGAAGATCCTAGGAAAGCCTATTCACCAGAGGCACCTAGAGGATTTTTGGGCTGACTGCGAAGATGAGGCAGAAGCCAGGAGGAGGAGGTATCAGAGGTTGACTCTAAACCAGATTAGAACGTTTGATTGCATATCCCTCCCTCAGCAGCTGAAGAGTGATGACGGCAGGATAATGGCAAATGAGTATGAGCAGAAGAAGATTTACAATGATACCATCTCTGCACCTAACCTCACCATGCAGGAGGATATGTCCTTAGACCCATTCTTTACCAGAACCCTACACTTGACCCAAGCTTGGGTAGATGCACAGGTAGAGGCATTGAAGAAGAAGGGTGTTACCATAACGGTGGACAACAAGAAGAAGGGGCAGGACATCCCTGCAGATTAATATGATGACTTCCTGCTGGAGAAGAGGAAGACTAAGGGAGAGAGAATCCCTCCACCACAATAGCCTAGCAAAAGGGCCCCAAGGGGCAAGAAGGTGGAAAAAGGACCCAAAGGGGTCATAATTGAAAGGGCAGTATTCACAGTGGAGGAGGCAGCCAAATCAGGATCAGAATCGGATTCTCCTCCAAAGTCCAAGAAAACCAAGACAGCAGAGGCTGGAATCACAGAGACCCAAGAAGTGGGTCAGTCATCCAAACAACCAGGCAAAGTTATCCTCATGGAGGAGGAGCCTGAAGAAGAGGAGGAAGCTCCACTAATAATAAGAAGAAAGAGGAGAGCTCCGCAGGTGTTGGTTCCCACCACACCTAAGAAACCAAGAACCTCCATGAGAGGTGAGATAAGTCAACCCCCAGCACAATTACAAGGGGCAGGTAGTGAAGCGCTGAAGGAACTTCAGCACAATGTTCCACTTCCTACCATTGTCAAGTTCAAGACTAAACTTGCTGAGGAGCAACAAAAGAAAACCTCCCAGACATAAGCAGAAAGGCATGTCTCGCTAGACAAGACAATAAACTTGTCTGATGATGAGGTGGTGCATGATGTGGCTACACAAGAAATGGAAACACTGGCTGCTGGCATCAGTGTGACTCCTCACAAGCCTCCATCTGTCCAATTAGTGCTTGAGGAGATCAAACAAGCAGAAGCGGAGCGACAAAAGAGCCTGGAACCAGAAAAGAGCCCGGAGCAGGTAGCTCAGGACATAGGGCTGGATACACTGATCGCTGAGGTGACAAGTCCTGTAGTGGTGGACCTGGTAGAGAAATAGGATGCAAGTCCTGAGAAGCCAGCAGGATCACCTGATAAGGGCCACCTAACAAAAGAGATAGAGATGATAGAAGCAGAAGGTCATGCTCTTGAATCAGGGCAGCAAAGCCCACAAGATACATCAGCAGGACCTGCTATAGTGGAGGTCCAAGAAATAAACGCTGATGAGAAGAAGGAAGAAATAAAGGATCCAGCTGCTAAGGCACAAGAGGTGGATAGTGCAGGCACAGAACAAGTAACAGCCATAGAACAGATGCCATCACCTCAGGCAGATCCTATGATATCAGGTACGGTGGACATACCACCAGAAATAGAGAAACAAAAGGAGGATGATCAATCTCCACAAGGGGAAGAACTGGGGACAGGTGAAGAAATGATGGAGAAAGATAATGATCATCATGATCTACATACAGGTATACCGCAGGGTTCCCCACACAGAGAAGATGCTCCTCCAGAAAAGGAAGTTCCTCAACAGGAGGAGGCACCACAAGATCAGTAGCAAGGCGAGCATCAAGAGAGAGAAAAGGAAAAATCACCATCTCCACAACACTTGGTGATAGAAACGGGAGATAGGGGTGAACAGCATCATGATGCTGAAAAGCATGATCAGGTGCCTCCATGGTTAGAAAAGGAGGTAAATATTGAGGAAGAGATTGAAATTCAAGAGTTTGACGTCTCCACCCTGTTTTCCGCGGATATAATGAAGCCCAGGAGGAAGGCCAGGATGACATCGGCCATCAAAAGAGATCCGGTGACAGGGAGAAAGACAGCACAAATTGCTGTACCTGCGGTAGAGAAGGAGAAAGGCAAAATCACTGTGGATGAATTCCAGATAAGCACAGTAGATTTGGGTTTTGCCAACGAAGAGCAGGAAGGTCAAGAAGGTAAGGACATCATAGACTCTCTAATTCAGAAAGTGAAAAGAGAGAAGGAGAAAAATAAGCAACATAAAGAGCACATTGCTCAGTTGCATGCATACATTAAAGGTTTAACCAACCCTGATGATACTACAAGTGAAGCTGCAGTCCCATTGACTGCCATTTCTTAGGAGGAAGTAAATAAATTGGACCTCATGAAACATGAGGCTTTCGTAATAAGGAAATGGATGTCATCCACATTGGATGATGCTATAGAAATAATGAAGGGTTCTTTGAAGAGGTGGAGCATATTAAGTGACTCCAAAACCAAGGTGGACAAATTGCAGATGCAGACTGGGAAAAGGTCTTATAAACTAGAGAAAGTCCTCAGCCTGTTGGGAGAAATAAGGAAGATAAACCCACAACTGCTTATCAGTAAGTAGGTATTGAATAATAATACTGCATTGTTAGTGGACATCTGGTACAAAGATGTACAGTTTGAATGCGGAGTCCTCAAGAGATGCAATAATAAGCTGAGGGAGATCAGCATGAGGCTACGTGATTTAATAGGCATTGAGGCAGACATGCTAGAAACACTAGAAGGCAAAGTAGAGGGGAAAATAGAGAATCAAGATGAGGACTCTGCTCTTAAGGCTCTGCGCAGTAACTTCCAAATGGAAGATGATGGTCCACTCATCCACTTGACAGAAAAGATTATAAATAAGGTGATGAGGATCAAGGTCAAGATGGAGACCTAAAGTGAGACATTGCAGGATAGGGAAAATAAGTTGGATAACAGCAGGGATAAGTATGAAGCACACAAGCACGCCATTATCAAGGCAAAGACTCAAGATGGCGAAGGAATAGATCAGGTTGTGCAGTCATATGAACAGATCCAGAGCAGCATGCAACCCCATATGCATCGGCATCATCATCAGGATAGTGAAGGTTCAGGAAGCGATGCACATGATGATGACCCGCATGAATCAGCTGAAGAACATGATGGAGATACATCATGAAGGGGAATATTCTGCATAGGTAATATAGATAGTTGCCAGCTGGCAACTTGTGCCATTTTGTAAAATTGACAAGTCATGAAGTGACGACCATTGATTTGTCTTGACATATCAAATCTGTAGATCTTTTTGTAACGGATTCCTCACCTTACTCTATAAAAGGTGGTGGAATGCCTTGTTGTAAATATTTGAAACTTAATTGAAATCTGTTTGCTGAAATATTCAGGGCTCATTTCAAAGCTGCTGTATATGTACATGTCTTTTGCATACTTAATGAAAGGGAAGAGTACTTTGATTACAAATCTTCGTAAATCTTGAGTAATCTGTGTTTGAATTCTGGATATGTGCTTTGATTTGCTGCGTCCCTTGGAGTGCTCATCATGTTGCATGTATTGTTTTCATTCATTATCCTTTGAAGTTTGCATCAACTGTATCTAGCTGTGGAATGTCCTGGTGAACATATGGTTTGATTTCTTCTCCTCATGACAGTATCAAGCATGTATGTGGATCAAAAGCTAAAGGTTCAACATAATTAGAAGTATTCCTTTAATTTCTTTCAATTTCAGAACATCTCACTGTCATAATTGCAAATAACTGCTAATCTTAAGCAAACAACCCAAAATATGCAGACATCTCGTATATAATCGCAAATACTTAGCATATTTCGACACTAAGCGTACACAATTGAAAATACCATGCAAAGGTTGAGATATTTTACTTCTTTTCATCAAATAACTACATAATTTGACTTCTCTGTAAAGAATTTCTGCAAGAACGTCATGATGATGGTACATTTTCACGTAAGGCCCCAAAATGGAAACAACAATTCACATTAACTACTGAGTAACGTCAGTCTATTAAGACCTAATCACCGGAGACTTGGGATCATGAATTCTTCGAATTCACTGTATCTTTCAAGATGAATAAAGGTTAATGTGTACTTTTATTCTATGTTTGTTTGTGACTAACATCATGACCAACAACAATATTGCTGAATATGAAGCCTTAATTTTGGGACTTGTCATGGCCATCAAGAAAGGGGTGAAAATGATCAGAGTATTTTTAGAATCTGAATTAGTAGTCAGACAAGTGAGGAAACTATATGCCTGCAATTACAAGAAAATGATTAGTTACAGACATAGGGTATGGGGTTTAATATATTCGTTTAATGCTTTCAACTTAGAGCATATCCCCAGAGAGCTGAACCATAGGCCAGATGCTCTAGCAGTTGCTGCTAGCACACTAGAACCCTTGACACTGTCAGGATTGAGGCGATTTACTGTTGAATTAGTTAATATTCCCAGTATCCCAGACAATGTTACACACTTTCAGGTATTTGGAGGGGATCAACAAATTATTGATTTTCTAAATTGTAATGAGGTATTTGAGGCCCAAATCATTGATGAACAAGAAAGGCCTAAAATAACCTGGGATGAGGAGGATATAATCAACTTAAAGAGCAATTTCTTACTCAAAGTAGTAATTGAGTTAGAGCATATTTTTGACTTTGATGGGGTAATAAGATAGAAAGACTTACCCAGAACGGAAGGGGGTAAGTGTGATCCACACAATTTAGGGATAGAGTAGAGTCCACAAAATGTACTGATTGGAAAGGCTTGCTCTGAGAAAATAAGAAAAGAAATTTTAGGTGTCCTGAAAGAATACAAACATGTCATAGCATGGACATATGAAGATTTGAAAACATTTGATAAGTCCATCATAACTCACGTAATACCTTTAAGGCCAGAGGTTAAACCATTCAAGCATAAACAAAGACTTGTGAACACCATCCTAGAGCCTTTAATCTTTGAGGAAGTAAAAAATTATTGTTTGCTGGAATAATTTTCCCAGTCAGACATTCAGCTTGGGTGGCTAACCTAGTACCAGTGAGGAAGAAAAATAGAGACATTAGGTTATGCGTAGACTTTAGAAATTTAAACAAAGCATCTGAAAAGGATAATTATCCTCTACCTCCAATGGACGAAGTGCTGCAAGCAGTAAACGGGGCAAAGATGATGTCTTTTTTAGATGGTTTTTCAGGTTATAACCAAGTCTTGATTGATAGAGAAGATAGATTAAAAACCACCTTCACTTACAAATGGGGAAATTATTCATATAGGATAATGCCTTTTGGTCTGATTAATGGAGGTGCCACTTTTTAGAGAGCCATGGACATTGTATTCCGTGGGTTATCAGGTAAGTGCATTGTTATGTATATGGACGATCTAACTATGTATTCCAAGGATGCATCCACTCACGCTGAAGATCTCAAAAAAATACTTAAGTGATGTGAGAGGTATGGAATTTCCCTTAACCTTAAGAAATGTACATTTGGGGTAACTAAAGGTAAATTACTAGGGCATGTTATTTCTGAAGATGGGATTTCGATTGATTTGGATAGAATAGAATCAATAAAAAATTTGCAAATACCAAATAGTAGGAAAGAGTTAAAATCATTTTTTTGGTAAAATTAACTTTGTTCAGAAGTTTATCACGGGTTTTGCAGAGATCGTGCAGCCATTAAATGCCATGTTAAAGAAGGATGCGCAAATGGAGTAGACGCCTGTGGCTAGGGCTGCGTTCGGGGATATCAAGCGAGCCATTTCTGATGCTCCTGTATTGATGAGCCTAGACTACACAAAGCCATTCTACATTTACTCCTTTGCATCCTCACATTTAGTCACAGCTACCTTGACGCAGAAGAGCGAAGACAATGAAGAAAAACCCATTGCATTTATGAGCGCACCACTGAAAGATGTATAGCTGAGATATCTAGACATTGAAAGACAAGCATTCGCATTGATGAGAGCCATGAAAAAGTTTAGACATTATATTTTGTGCAACCAGATCAAAGCTATAGAGCTAGACACAGTAGTGAAGATGTTGCTAATGCAAAATGAACTTGGAGAAAAGAGAGCCAAGTGGATCACCATGCTACAAGAATTCTACATGGAAATCATTCCCATGAAGCTGGTCAGAGGGCAAGCGTTGGTACAAATAATAGCAAATATAGATCCAGATTTGATAAAATAGTAGTATGTGCTGAATTCCCATGACACATCAGATTGGTATGGCGACTTGCACACTTTTTTAATAGCTGGAAGGTACCCAATTAGGATGAAAGCTTCTCAGAGGAGAGCTTTGAAGATTAAAACACAAAAATATATGGTAGAAAGAGGTCTTCTATTCAGGAAGAACCATGATGGAATTTATTTGAGATGTCTAAATAGAGCTGAAGTGGATAAAGTGTTAACAGAACCACATGACAAGTACAGAACCGGTCATGGTTCCTATCTAGCTACAACGCACAAAATATTGAGAGCAGGCTACTATTGGCCCACAATATTCAAAGATATAGAGAGTCATATTAAGAGTTGCCACACCTGTCAGACTACAACAGATAAGGGAAGAAATCAGGCCAACCCACTACAACTTGTGATTGAATCAAGACCGCTCGCACAGTGGGGCCTAGATTTCATTGGAGTCATCAATCCTCCATCTTCTGCAGGACACAAGTTCATACTGACGGTAACAGACTACTGTACAAGGTGGAGTGAGGCTACCTGCTACAAATTCTCAACAACTAAGGTAGTTATCAAGTTTCTTGAAGAAAACATCATCACCAGGTTTGGAACTCCCTATTCATGGGTATGTGATAATGGCCCTGCTTTCTCTTCTTTAAAGTTTTCTAAATGGGCATTTGAATATGGGATTGTTTTAAGGTTTTCTTCAAATTATTACCCTCAAGGTAATGGATTGGCTAAATCAACGAACAAAATTTTATTAGATATAATCAAGAAGCTAATCGCAAAGAGTCCTAGAGAGTGGAATACCCTATTAAGATATGCATTATGGGTAGATAGATTCAAGTTTAAGATAGATTTAGGTAGTACACCTTATCATTTAGTTTATGGGACTGATCCCATACTTCTAGTGAACTTATGAATACCAATCTAGAAGTTCACCAATGAGTACTTAGGCTTTGACAATCATAGAGAAGCCAGGATAGTACAAATGTTACAATTAGATGAGAAAAGAGGTCAAGCCATCGAGAAGTTTGTCAAACATCAAGCGGTTATTAAGAGGTGGTTTGATAAGAGGGCAAGAGTCAAAACATTTAGGATATCAGACTTAGCGTTGTGCTGGGATAAAGCACATGAAAAGAAAGGGCATCATGGAAAATTTGACAAACTATGGTTAGGTCCATTGCAAGTCTCTGAAATAATAGGAGACAATACATTTAGACTCAAGACCTTGACAGGGGAAGACGTGCCATTACCAGTTAATGGCCAACATTTGAAACACTACTTCCAGGCCTGAGGTAAGGGGTAGTCCATTTTTGTGTAATATGGTGTAAGTAGTGTATAGCTTTCTTTTTCTTGTTTTTTTTTCTTCTTTTTTTAGGTTAGTTATTTGTATAGTTCTATTTTCTATTTCTTTCTGTTTGTTGTTTTGTTTCTGTTTGTACAGTTTTGTCTTCTTTTGCTTTGTTTGTACAGTCCGTTGTTTGGTTTGTTGTTTTTTCTCCTTAGCAGGGATCTTTGTTTTTCTTTAGAGTATTAAAAAGCAAGCCAACAACCATTCAAAATAGTATAAAATTCAAAACATTCAAGTTAATTATTTGTAATTTATGCATAACTTGTTGTGATTGTCATCAATGTAGGGAGTTATTCTACTTGTTAAATTTTGTAGTCAATAAATGTGATTGAGAATTCAGGGAGGTTTCTTATGATGACACACCTAAAATCCTTGGGTTTTTGAACCTACCAGTGTAGATATTAGGTAAAAAATCTGAGGTCACCCTTGCTACCATTACAATTCTCAGCTTAATTTCAGCAAGTGCTCACTCCTTGCATCATGAAGCAACGAATTGCTATATCTTGTGAAATATCTACCGAAGCATAAAATTAAAAAAAAAGTATAGAGTATAAAAAATATATATATAATAAAGTGGATTATACTAAAAATCTAGATTAATCCATCTAAGTAACTCTATTGGGGCTATAGACACTCGTTGGCAGTGGGGCTCTACTTAGGAGAATTGTAACGATAACCTTGCCGGGGCTATGGATGCTCACTGGCAGCAAGGCTCTATCTAGTCAGCTATAAGGGAATATCCTCAACTACGTAGGCTAATGTCAGTCACTGGTTTGTTTAACTAATCTTCAAGATGAGGATAATTAATCACATGCACATACTTAAACTGAAAATGAAAATTCATGCACCCTTATTGAATGCCTTAAGTCTCAAGTTGTATAATGATTTGCAGGAAAGATAGTCAGAAGTTATGGATTTATTTCATCTAGTTTTCTTAAATGCTTTGAATTTAATTTTTTTGTTTGGTTGCTAGTTGTTGTGATGTTCACAACATGCCCCATTTTACTCCTTAGCAAAATGAGGACCCCTGCTATTGCTTTGCTTTTTTTCACTTTTGGTTTGTTGTTCTGTTTGGTGGTAAAGGGAAAAAGAGGGTTAAAATTTGCAAACTTTGTTAAAAAAAATTGAGAAAAATGCATTTTTTTAGTACCAGTACATGATATGGTTGGATTCCTTGTGAAAAATGAGCTAGGGTTGCTTTTTGAACTGTCTTAAAATTCACCATATTTTGCAAGTTATGATTATTTTGGTAAAATGAACATTCAGGTTTGTATATCGCTTTGCATGATACAAAGTCAGTTATAGGTCCTTCTCCTTGTAGGCATTTGGTTAAATTTTTGAAATAAACATACATGATGGATTTTACGTTAAAATGAATTGATGTTTCGGACCCACTTTGTATCTCATGATTGTATGTTTTGCAGGAAATATACAATGCACTTATACAATGGCAGACCCAAAGAGTTATTATATGATGGTAAAACATTATATGTTTGGCACAATCTATATTTCATACATACATTATAACATTACAACGAAATATACATTGTGCGGACATGAAGGGAAGTTGGGATGAATTAAAACGTTGTATATTTCCCACTTGCATATCTGGGGATGCAAGTGCTTGCGTTCATCGGCATAACTTTCAATATCGGTGTGCCTTGAAATTGTCTCCCCAAAGGGAAGTTTCTCCCCGAAGGAAGCTCATTGGCATAACTTTAGATATCGGCAATGTTTGGTTTTGTCTTGGCGATGAGTAGTCTCTCGCCGATAACATAGAAGGAATGGCATCGGCGAGACTTATGCCGATAGAAGGAAGAAAGGCTATCAGCGTAACAATAACTATCGGAGTAACATTCTAGGCCTTCGCCGATAGGTAATCTCACGCTGATAGAAGAGAGAAGGGGTGGCATCAACGAGACTTATGCCGATAGAAGGATATGGGCCCATCGGCGAAACAATAGCGATCAAAATGAAATGATAAGCCTTCACCGATGGGGTAATCTCACGCCGATGACAGGACCAAAGGGGGGGAGGAAAAGACTTAGTCGATCAAAGGGTTGCATATATATTGCTATCGGTATAACATTTGATATCAGTGGAGTTTGAAATTGTCTCCCTGATAGCCATTGGCCATCGGTATAACAATTGTGATCGGCCATGTTTGGAATTGTCTTGCCGACAACAATGGTTATGCTGACAGTTCTATATACAAACAAGGTAACATAGAAGGATGAACTAAGGGTTGTCGGTGAGAGTGTGGCCAATGAGTTTGCATCGGCCCAACGATGGATATTAGCCAAGGAATTTTTGTACTTGCCGATAAGGAATCTCACACCGATGAGGGCTTAGCTGCTAAAGCAAAGGTGATTTCGGCCAAACAGTAAGTGATCAAAATGACACCGTAGGCACTTACCAATAAGGAATATTGAACCAATGGTAACAAAGAGAACATATAAGCTGAATAAAAGGACTTCATTGGCTAGAGTGAAACAGTCGGCCAAATATTTTGAGCCTGTGCCGATAGGTAGGTCTCACGCCGATGAAAAGGGTAAACGAATGAGCAAGGGAATATCATGCCGATGGGTGGTAAAAGGCAAGGTGATAAGGTTTGAGATCATTTTTTTGAAGCCCGATGGCATTTTTTGGTCAAAGATGGTTGACCCGTGGTGTTTTGAACGTTGTATATGCATTTTGAGCACATTTTTGGGGCATTTTTTTGGGCCCAATTTCTACATTTTGCACGGTCATGCCTTGATTCAACAGGTGTTTCAGTTTCCTATGTTTATTAAGTGAAGTGCTACTTATTGCTCATCTATTTTTTGTAGGTTTGTAGTTGAGAAAGGAGCTGAAACTTGATGGCAGTGACATCATAGAGAGGAAATCAGATCTTAGGAGTAGGAGAAAATAAGGATAAAGAATGAGAAAGTCAAGGGTCTTCAAATAAAAAGACAAAATGCAGTTGAAAGCATCATCACAGCAGACAACAGAAGTTATTGTTAACTTGCTAGGCTTTCCAGGAGGGCATATTTCACCCAGATTTGATGGATGCTCAGAGATATTTTGGGAGATTTGTTCTCTAGCATTTAATACTATAACCAGAGGTTTGAACCTGGGTTTAAACTAGAGTTCTGATGCTGTAGTGAGGATAATCAGAGTCTTTATATTGTGCCTCTCCACATTGTAAAACTTTACATAGGGATTTTAGGACAGAGGGGTTACTTAGAAATTTGTAGTAGCATTTTGTTTAGAGAATAGTATTTAGAATAGAGGGACCTTTGAGTTTAGAAGTAGAAGGAGGTTGCGTGTGTCTGCAATAAGGAATGCGTGGAACATCTGGCTACCTTACTGTATCTATAAAGCTTGTAAATTTTTTGTAATTTGATCATTGAAGCTAAGAGTCATTCAGACATTGTAAATCATATGTGACTGTCTATTTCTAATACAATTGAATCTGGAATTCTGCATCTATCTTCTGAGTGTTTTCTTGCTCTTCATTCTGTTTTGAAACATTTTCTCTTAGAGCTTGCAATTTTAAGTGTATGTTTGTGAAAATGCTCAGAACTTATGTTTAAGTTTTTTTGTCTATGGATTTGATCAAGTTACTTTATGATTTATATAGTGCATAATAGAACAATTAGATCCTTCAGTAGATTTAAATGAAGTTTAGATTAGTTCTTTCTAACTTTTCCCAACCCATATAAAATACTTAGCTGAAAACGTAGAAATTTAAAGGAAATTGTCTCATATTTGAAAGAAGTATGCATTACTGATTTGAAAGTAACAGTTTTTCATAATATTAGAAAGAAGAAAACTTGCTACAATATAAATCTTTTAAAGCTTTGAAATCCAGTAACACTTTTATGCAAGAAAGGAATGAACAACACACTAATATTCACAATCCCTTGTTGCATAGTTTGAGTCTAGTTAACCAACAGGAAACCCTAAATCACGTAAGGCCCCTTGAACATTATAGCTTCACATCAACCAACTGAATTTGCCCAACAGGTCAAGACCTGACCATATTAAACTTGGGATTAAGCGAATCTTAACCGATTCCTTCATATCTTTCAAGTCAGTTTTGGTTCATTTTATGTGAATTTTAACTAACTATTATGATTGCATCAAAACAATCACCAACACTTTTGAGGCAGAAGCAAATACCTTTAAATCCAAAGCTTGAGCCTCTGATGATTAAAGAGCTGACTAGACTGATTGAGGGGAAAATTACTTTTTCCAATCAAACATACTTCTTGGGTCTCCAACCTCGTCCCTATAAGAAAAAAGAATGAAGAGATTAGGCTATGTATCGACTTCAAAGACCTCAATAGAGCCTCCCTAAAAGACCACTACCCATTGCCCTCAATGGAGAAAATCCTACAGGTAGTGGCTGGCTCAAAAAGATTTTCCTTGCTTGATAGATTTTCTGGCTACAATCAGGTGTTAGTCAAGGAGGGGGATCAATTCAAGATGGCTTTCACCACGAAATGGGGTACCATGGCCTATAAAAGAATGCCCTTCAGCTTCTCAAATGCTGGATCTACTTTTCAGAGAGCCATGGATATGGATTTCAAGGGTTTGCTGTATAAATTGGTGTTGGTATACCTTGATGACATCACAATTTTTTCAAAGAACACAGCTAAGCATTTATCCCATCTGAGGCTAGTATTCGAAAGATGCAAAGAGTTTGGAATATCTCTCAATCCCAGGAAATGCATATTTGTTGTACATGAGGGGAAGCTATTAGGGCATGTGGTGTCAAAGGAAGGCATTACCATTGATGCTGAAAGGGTAAGAGCTATTCTAGAATTGCCTTTACCTAGTCACAAGAAGGGGCTACAAAGTTTTATTGGTAGAATTAATTTTCTATGAAGATTCATACCCAACATTGTAAATTTGTTGAAGTCTTTGACGTCTATGTTGAAAAAGAATAAAGTTTTTAATTGGATGAAGGAGGCCAAACTCAGCTTCGAGTCCATAAAAGAGGCATAGTGGCTGTACCAACTTTGGTAAATCTTGATTTCTCCAAAGACTTTATTTTATATGATTATGGCAGCCTAGATACCATCTCTACGATTCTAGTACAATAGCAAAGTGATGGCTTTGAACAGCCAATCACATTCTTTAGTCAAGGGCTGGAGGAGTATGAGCAGAGATATAGCTTCATTGAGAAACATGTCTTCGTAGTGGTAAGGAGTCTAAAAACATTTCGTCATCTTGTTTCTAATAACAAGATACATTTTATGGTCACTCACTCTAGCATAAAGGAGTTCCTATTAAGTAAAGATGTAAATGAAAGAAGGGCCAGTTGGATCACCAAGGTTATGGAATATGACATGGAGATTAAGATAACCAAGCTTGTCAGAGGTAGAGGACTTAGTGAACAGCTCGCTACCAGTTTAGAGAATGAAATAGAAAAAGAAGAGGAGGTGCTTCTGACCATTGAAGAGGAGCATCATAATGATATAGCAGCAGTAAGCACCAGTTGGGTTAATGACATGACTCAATTTTTGCAAACTGGTAAATGTCTAGTAGGTCTAGATAGGACTAAAAGAAGATATTTTAGACTGCAATCCATTCCATATGTTTTAATAGCTGGCATCATCTTTAGAAAAGATCTTAATGGTGTATTGTTAAGATGCATTGATAAAGATTAGACTGACAAGGTACTTCACGAATTTCATGATGGAACAGTAGGGGGTCATTTTGCCCCAAGGACTACTGCATGGAAAATAATGAGAGCTAGCTATTACTAGCCTAGCTTATTTAAGGATGCCCATGCATGGGCTAGAAAATGTATAAAGTGTGCCATTTTTGCAAGCGAACAAAGGCTGCCAGCTTTACCTCTGTAGCCATTCCAAGTAGAATAGCCCTTCATGAGATGGGGCATTAATTTTATAGGTCCCATTAACCCACCATCAAGTGCAGGCCACAGGTGGATACTTACAACTATAGATTATTTCACAAGGTGGACTAAAGTAGTGGCTCTGAATCAATCATCTCTAACAATGCTTTAGCCTTTGTTGGACTAAAGACAACTGACTAGGTTGTTAAGAATGTGATCTATCTGAATACTTCATCAAATTATTACCCACAAGATAATGGTTTGGCTGAATCTACAAACAAAAATCTCATAAGAATTATTAAAAGATCAATGGCAGATAACCAAAGGACCTGGCACACTAACCTGAAATATGCTCTATGGGCAGATAGAATAACTCCCAAGAGGTTAATTGGGAATTCCCCATATATGTTAGTTAATGGGAAAGAGGCAAGATTTCCTATAACTATGGAGCTGCCAGCACTAGACATTATGAATTAGCTAGAAATGTTAGAAGCAGAGGACCCCATGGCTATTAGATATTCTCAACTGATGGAGCTTGAAGAGATCAGAGATAAAGCTATGAAAGCTATGGAGTATCATCAGCTTCAAACAAAAAGAAATTTTGATAAGAAGGCCACCCCCAAAAATTTTAGAATGGGTGATATGGTGCTCAAATGGGATGAATTGAAAAGTAGACCAGTAAAGCATTCCAATTTTGACAACCTATGGAGTGGCCCATTTCTCATTACTGAATGCAAGGAGTACAATGCATTTCAGTTGTCAAATATGAATGGAGAAAATCTGCCTATCCCAGTCAATGGGATACACTTGAAGAGGTGTTTTGATGTATGAGTGCCTTGTAAATCAGTAGGTTAGTTTTCTTGCTTTTAATAACTGTTGCTGCACATTAGTTTAGATCCTTTTGTTTTCCCTAAGTGCTGACTAGCACAATTAGAGGGGTCGCTTTTAGCATTTTATCTTGGTTTGATCTTCCAAGTGTTCTTCACTGCTATTATGCTGAGTTGCTAAAGTCAAGTTGTTTGTCAAGGATTTTATTAGTCTCTATATGACTCCATGCCCAATGGATCCTTAAGGCCACTAATTTAATTGTTTAGCAGGCAAACATCCCATAGAGGTTGCCAAAAATGTTGACCTATTTTCCTCTTCCTAGAGCCAAACAGTTCACCTTGCATTTTCTTTGAAAATCCTTTAGAAATGACCATACAAGATGTAAATTCTTCAATTACTCGTGCTTTACCTTGTCAAAAAATCCCAAAAATCTCACCACAAGATTCTTTGTAAAAAAACCTAGAAAAACCCAAAAAAACCCAAAAATCTTTTCAACTTCAAGTATTTTCTATCGCTGGGAATTTTTAGCTTCATGCTTGTATTTCAATATGCATTTTTTAATGTACATTCGCATATACATTCACCAATGTATGTTTGGCACATACATTCACAATATGCAAAGGGCTAGATACATTGAAACACACAAGGAAAAATATGCATATTGGGTTATACATTGTAGGTATATTCCATCAAAGATTCCCACTTGCATGTAGGGGTTTGTATGTCGTTGTGTATTCAGATATACAACAGGTTTATACAAAGGAAAAACATACAAGGCAAATTGTATGTTAGAAGATACAAGGGTGAATGTACATTTTACAATGTACATTGGCAAAACATACAAAGGACCTTCGCCTAAGATACAAAGTTGACATACAAGTGAGAATGTATAGTGGAATGTATATTGGGTTGTATGTTCGCATATACAAGGCCGATATACAACATAATATGCATCGGCTACAATTGAATGTACATTGGCAACGATGTACAAGAGGGACATACAAAGGGCAATGTATTTTGACATGCATTTGGCATATATAAGAGATGAATACAAAAGCCTTTGTATATCGAAATATACAAGGTCAATATACAAACCAGTTTGTATATGCACGGTGAAGCATACAAGGCCAAAGATGCAAATGGTGGGGTCCACGATATACAAAGGAATTTGTAAATCCACGACATACATAGAAAAGATGCAAGTCAAAAGATACAAAAGAAAATATACAAAGAAGGGTGATACAAGTCGGACTCGATAGGGCAGTCAAATATAGCTAAATCATCATTTTGAGGTCCGCAGCTTATATATTTGAAGATACAAATGAGATACAACTGGTGGGGTCCGCCAAGGTACAAGCGCTTTGCATGTATCTTCTGCTTGTATGTTTTGACATACAAGGCAGGATACAAGGTTAACATACAACAAGTGGGACCCGCACATCCAAGGGCGATTGTATGCTTATACAAGTCACATATCCAAGGGTCATCGGCTAGACAGAATGCATTAGCAACTCAATTCATAGTCATTCCGACCACCGATAAAGATTCAATTTTCAGCAATGCTTCTCAAAGACTAGCTCAATGACCAATCAAGTGATGACACATGGTAGGGAGATACAAAGGCTGATCCAAAAGGTAAAGGCCAGCGTTTGTATGTAGTTTCAAATGCATATACATAGGGCAATTTCAAAGGGCCATTTAGGCACCAAAAGTAAAGAACATACAAAGGTAGTTTCAGAGGCTGATTCAGGTAGCAACATATACACAGATGCAAAGCGATATATACAAGCAGTTGACCAAAACTTTGATTGCCTATATCTCCTCCATCCTGGCAAATTTTGACATGTTGCAAGAGGCAAAAATGCTTATTATTGTCCCCTCTTTCATTTGGTGGGGTTTTCAGGGGTTTTTGTCACTCTTCATTTTCAGATCTGGATTTGCATGTTTTGATCGAGTAGGCATTTCAGCGACCATTTTTGAGTAGATAGAGATATTTCTTGCATTCATTATTGTACAAGGATGAAGCAGCTCGCATTTAAGACTCAAAATATCTCCCCGCCTGCCCCTATTCCAGATTCTTGGCACCATTACTCCTGTCAGCTAGGACATCCCTTCAGAGATATTTTCAGATGTAGCTCTTTGAGCGAACTGTTGTAACTGACTTAGGTTAGAGTGAAATACTATATAAGTGGAGGCTTATGATGTAAATAGGGTTGAAACTTTTTAGCATACAAGCTTTTCTATTTCCAAACAGAGCTTTCTGATACTGTAACCTTGCCTTCTTACTAAATACATGCAAATTATTTTTGCCTCTTTGCCAATTTTCTAGTTCTGTGTGAATCTGCATATGGTTCTCTATGAATGTCTTTGTTCCTCTTAATCATATTGTTTCTTGCCTCTGCTAGAATCATCTAATCTATGTATACCTACTTACTATATCTGGTTGTGTTGTGCATTTTTCAGTCTTGTGAAAGTTTCTTTAAATCTGTTTGGTGTATCGCCCTTTTCTTTCAAATTTTTTATTTCATTTTTATCTTTTAAGCATTCCTCCTTCCTTTTCCCCTCAAAAAATTTTAGTAATTTTAGGTGATAATCAGTCAAGGAAGCTGGCCTTCTCTAGAGGTCTGATCTCATTTAGCAAAGTCCCACACTTAGAGATCATTCCCATTGTGTCATTGGAATGCTTGGAATCCTTCCAAGCAAGGTGTAATTTCATGTGACAACACTAATATCTTGATCGCATAAAATGTGTAGGTCATGGATAGTTTGAACTTAGAGATTTTTTGACCTTGATTCAAATGGAGGCTTGGTGTTTCCACATGCATTGGGTTATGCTCTTGACATAGCTCTTGGATTACTTGGATGGATGGGGATGACTCATGGATAGGATTTTGAGTAATAACATGAGGGTATGATAGGTCTTGATGTGGACTCATGGGAGAAGTCTTTTCAATAAGCTCAACAATTTGTGGACCACATGATGGAGTTGGAGGAATAGGCTAGGTATTGGGAGAATCTATGATAGGCTCATGAATGGGATTTTGATGACATGAGAATGACTTATTCCTTGCTAATAGCCAATGGATCACATCCTCTACAAGTGTATGGATGGATGGATAATAGAGGGGATGGATGATGATAGTGGATGGTGTTATAGGCTTAGAAGTAGGATTTGGATTGGATAGAGGGAAAGTGAGGCCAAATGGATTAGGATTGGATGGAGGAATAGGAGGATTGGATGGAGTGATAGGAGGATTGGGTAGATTAGGAGTAGGATTAGATAGAGGTGCCAAGATAGGACTAAATGGATCAGATGGTTGGTGGGTCAATAGAATAGGAATGGGATCACATGATGGTGTCAAAATGGGACTAGTAAGCTCATGTGTTGGCATGTGATCGGATGGTGATGGAGGATGTTCGTAGGATGCTTTCTCTAGGTTGGTGTCTCCCTTGTCAAAGGTTATTAAGTATTTCTCCAAAGGTGAGCTTAGGGATACTTGATTTATGTATATGGGGTCACTTAGACTTGAGTCAAAGGTTATTAGGTCTTGTTACATCGGTGGACTCAAGTCTATTAGGTCATGTTTCAAAAGTGGACTTGGGTTGACTTGGCTTATATACAAAGGGGTATTTGAATTTTCATGTTCATGTTGTGGGGGCCATTGCTAGTCTTGTGAATGGGTTTGATGAAGGGATAAAATGGTAGGATGTGTAGGTAAAAGATCTTGGGGTATGGGTTGTTGTGGATAATGGTAGATATTGGAAGAAGTAGGGTATGGTGATGTGGCATTATTATGATAAGGTATAGGATTAGGTGATGTGGAATTGTCTTGGAAAGATATGGGATGAGTTGGTGTGATATTGTGATGATAAGATGTAAGATGAGGTGATGGGGAAGTGACTTGGAATGCAGATGGATTAGATTGATAAGGAATAGGATAAGATGATGTGTAATTATTTGACATGTGGATGGATTAGATTGGTATGAAATGGAAGGGGATGCCACATAGGAATGAGGTGGAATTGGTTGGTGTTGAATGAATAAGGAATGATGATGTACTTGTTGGGTTTGTGATTGGCAAATGGCTACAAGGTGTTGGATTTGTGCTATGAGGTGCGGCATTTGTGGGGATTGGCTTGCTTGAAGTCCTTAAATTATGTTATGGATAGATTGAATCATTTGTTGGCTTAGAGGTGATTAGCTTGTTTGAACTTGGTGAAGTATGTGAATGATCTCTTGTGCCAGGTCCTCTAAGGTCGACATGGTGGAAAATGGTGTGGATTAGACTTATGTGATAAAATTGAGACTCTTGGATTGAGTGGCTTTCTTGATTGATTGATTGGGTCGGCTTGGTAGATTAATTGGATTGGTTTGATTAGTTGGTTGATTGGATAAGACTATCTCCCAAGAGATAGACTCATGAACTCAAGGGTAGACAAGGTTGGTTGACAATGCTGATATGATCAAATGCTAGATAAGGACCAAAGCCAAAGGACAAGGTTGGTTGATTGCATCGATGTTGGATAGCTAATGTAGGGTCTCAAAAAAAATGTAGGGCTCAAGAAGTCCAATGATATGATATGGTCAAACTAGATGGGATGGTGTAGAATGATGCTAATTAGATTAGAGAGAGGATAATGTGTAATGATGAGGTTAGATGACTTGGATTGATCAGGATAGGGTTGATAAGGTGACTAGGATGATGGGATGATGTGATTGGATGAAGTGTAATGATTGAAATATATTATGAAAAGTAGGTTGAGGATGATGTGATGATATCAAACACAAGATCTCACATACACATGTATGCACACCAAACACAATGATCAATGTGTACACCCTAGCCTAGGCAAGAACAATAACTATTGGGTTCCCACTTGGTTTTACCCAGCCACACCTACTTATGGTGTATAGCTCTAGGAACTTGGGGCATTGGCTCCCCCTTACAGTGCACTCACTTCTCAGGTACACCAAGTTCCAGGTCCTTAAGATGCACAGATCTTGAGGTACCTTGCTATCTCTACCATAAACTATAAAAATGTTGGACAACTATTAGAGTTTCCTCCTGTATCAATAGATAGGGGTTTTTGGCTTCTACACAGAGGTTTCTAATTCAGGTTTCTGTTCAGGTGGCTATACATGCGGCAATGCTACTCTCCATTATAGAGTCTCCTAGCCTTCAAGGGTTGTGCCTTGGATGGTTTTAGAGGAGGTTGGTTGTTGGTATAGTGGAACAACACCCATCATTTGTGACTTTCATCACAAATGCATTATTTATATAGTAGATTGGAATGGTCTGGCTTTGACCTATTTCCACTTGGGTCGTATCCCTTCTCACAATGGGAAGGTAGGTCCTCTAGAGTTGGCAATGATTTCTTGTACACCCCAGATCTGTTGGTTAGGCAGTAGAAGAGGATACTCTCATTGCCAAATCAGGTTACAATCAGACTCAGCAAGCAAGCCAAGAAAAAAAAAAGTAGGCACGATAAAGAAAAGGTTAATTTTAATGCCCAAAACCAAATGTGCCTATTTATAGTGATAAATAAATTCTTTGACCATTTGGACCTATAGAAAACATATCAGTAGTTTGCTTTCTCTATTCTTTAATAGGCATTTAAGTCAAGCTGCACAGATAAATCATTAGTTTCCAAGAAAAATGATAGATTGAAGCTTGAGAAGTGGCTAAACTTTGACTGTAAAAAAAAGATGATAAAATGACAATATTACCTGATCAAACCTACTCCCTTGCAGAGTTCACGTAATTACCTTCCCAATGAGTATTTATTTGCATGATTTGGACATCATATGAAAAAGTGAGAGCAAAAAGAAAAAGTCAGACACTCTATGGCAAGTAGAGGAAAACTAGTTGACTTGGTTGACTTTGTTTGAAGTTTGACTTTTTGGATTTTTTTTCTTTTTGATGTTTAAAGGTGTTTACAAAGATTTTTTTAGTGTGAAAGATATTTGCCAATTTGAATGAAATCCTTCGCCCCTTGAGAAAGAGAAAAAAAGAGTTAGGATTCAAATCCAAACCCTAAAAGCTTAAACCACAATGTTGAAACCCTAAATGTTAAAGGAAAATTGACCCACAAAATTAAAGAGGCTATTGTTGTTTATATTTGGTTACAGTTTTGCATTTAAAGTTTGAGAAAAAAGGCCCATCCCCCTTTTAGAAATTTGAGGTTCAAAGCTTTAGAATGAATCTCACTTGTTTTTTCGTATTAATGGTTCAAATTGACTTTAAGTATTTTGACCATCAACCACATTAGGGTTTCGTAGATTATATCAATGTGAATGGGGCTTTAAATGGTGGCAGTCCACAATAAAGTTGATGTTATATAAAATGTTGACAGAGGTTTGAACGGTCTCTGATGAAGACATTAAGTCAAGGTTTCAATGTGGGAATTGATGCAAGCAAAAACATTAGTGACTTTATGGATTGGGTATCGACAGTGATTGTAAACTTCCTTGGTATCGACTGGAGAAACACCAAATGACAGTACCTTGTCTAGAGTTGGTGGTGACTAAAGCGACAGATACAGACAATAGTGTCGATAGGCATGGACAAGCAATGGGCTGACAAATGTTTCTTGGTTGCAACTAAGGTTTGAATGGTGATGATGAATGAAGCTAGGGTCACTAACATTAAAGATGTGACAAAATGGTTGAGAGGGCTGTGTTTTGAAGGTATAGGCAACAGAGAATTTTACAAAGGTCAAGGTTTGGACAGAATTTTGGTAGATCATCAACTGGAGGAAATTTTTAAATGCAGTCAGTGGAGTATGCTTGGAGGGTCGACGGGATATGTTAAATCAGATTTGGAAGTCTACAGAGAATTTTTAACAAAGCAAATGACAAGTCTATGAATTAAGGTCTTGTACAAGCCAAAACAACACTGGAAATAGAAAGAAAAACCCCAATAGAAACTTGCAACATCATATAATATGTTAACTGCAGAATCCTATACTCATACAAATCCCAAATGGTTGTCTGTACTGTACGGATTTGTAAAGTATGGCTGCCAAACTCGAAAAAAATTGAATTTTCACAAAAAAAAATTCTGTAAGATAACATATGCAAATTTATAGTCAAAAAGATTGGAATCAGCATTCTGGACACAACGATGTAGTTAGTTTTTTCCCAGAGATCACTTGTACTAGATTCTTGTGAAAAATCACAAATGAGGTTAGGAACAATGCAAATTTTTAAAGCAAAAAACCTACAAAAACTAATAATTCGGGTCCCATCGAGCATGCCATTCTATAATGGGTAGAATTTAACAAAGATCAAAACAAATACAAAGATTAGATTTCAACCCAAACTCAAGAAATCAAACCCAAAAATCTAAATAAAGACATGCATATCAAAACAACATCACCATGGGTTGACCTATTTCTTATTTGATTGCTAATGTTCTACAGCTTAACAGTGATAGAGGTTTGATAGATGGAAGATAGGTAGAACAAAATAGGTAGGTGATGGATGAGGAGGAAATTTGGCAAAGTAATGACACTTGAAGATTCATCCATGCAAATGGCATAAAAATGGGCAAATTTATAGAGCATAATGAGAAAATCAAAGGATAAAGTTTCCATTTGCGAGTGATGATTGAATTGGAAAGTTGCTATGCAACTTGGGAGAGAATGAAAATAGAAGGTGAGAGTGATTAGAGAGATGCAATTGGTAAGTTGTTGAGTCATCTCAAGAGATAGATATGGAAGGTGGAAGAGTGATTAGAGAGATTAGTTAAGATAGAAGTGGAAGGTGGGAAAAATCATAATTAAATTATTTAATTTATGATGCATGTGAGGATAAATATGATAAATTAAAATAAAATAAAAAGATTTATTTTATTTAATATAAGAGGAAAGGGAAATTAAATAAATAAATAAAATTTATGTATTTAATAATGTTAATGGGATGAGGACAAATTAAATAAGTATTATATTTATTTAATTTATTAGAGGAAGATGCTAGGTTAGGTGACGATATGGGGTGCCTAGGGCAAAAATGTTACAAGATGCCTAGATGATATAATGTTGCAAAAAGTGGACATTTTTGGGTGTCTACAACAACTAAAAATGACTAAATTCTAATAATTTTTTGCAACTTAGCTATAAATGAGTAAATAAATGACTAATTTGGTCGTTGACTAGAAAATTATTTAGTCACAGAAATAAAATGACTAAATAGTTAGTCATGTAAATACAAATTAGACAAAATTTTTAAAAAAGTTTTGGGGAAATTATTAGCACGATTCATTATTCATGTTCATTGCAGAATTCCTCCTTCATTAGTTGGGAAGAATATCCCTAATATCAGTGGCACCAAGCTCATTGAGCAGATCATCATTGTAAACACTGAAGCTCACAATTATGAGCTGGCAACAGACGTGTGTCATCCAAAATCCCACAAACCCATCATAGCTATGGCCCATCACCATCACACTCTTCACTTTCAAGAGTACTAGCATGATCTTCATGTACTCAACTTGGAATATCTCTTATTGTTTAGAGCTGCTTGTGGTGGACTCACTGAAAAAAAAAGGTCAGGAATGTAGAGATCAAAGTACTTTCCCAGAGCTACTTCACACTAAGGCATTTTGAGTTACAATAGCTACTTGCATGGGCAATAAAGAGAAGAGGACCTGGAGACTTCTGAAAAAGTGGGCAAGGAATTTAGATTTTGCTACAATGAATTTGAAGTTGGTGAGGCCCTCTGTAATGAAGTCAGATTTGGGGACACCCTTTGCAGTTAATTCAGAGGTAATTCAAAAGCCTCATTACATTTATAAACATAAAATCTATAGCTTTGTGATTGGAAACTTACAGTAGTTACAATTTACTACTCTTAATAATGTTCTTTTACAATCTGGCCACTATTTTGCTTCATAATGTGCTTGAGCTAAATATAATAAAATTTGGGTGTCAGTGCCAAAATAGAATTTCCTCAAACAATTTTGACACATTTTCACTACAAGCACAAACTGTCCAAGTGTACAAAGTAAACATGTGCTAGATTTACTCGCACATTAGGCATCTACACAAAGATGTTACCTGCTATAGCTTCTTGTCTATATGTAAAAATTTATTTTGCAATATCAAATTGACCCCTTTCAGCTAGCACAATGGCTGCCCCATTTGTAGCATAAACATTTCCTAGTCTCTATGCCAACACTTTACAATACTGTTCTCTAGCCTTCTCAAGATGTTGTGCCTCCACCTTTGGATCTCTCATCTCATTGCAAAAAGATGCAAAATAATTCTAATTTCCAAGTGAAATGTCAACATAGGAATTCTTTGCATTTGATTCACTTTGTGCAACTTTAATTGTTTCTTTTTCTTTAAGCTAGTCATCTATTTTTAGTTCCATTTTTCCAAGCATAGATAAAGCATTTGATGAGTTTTTATCCACCTTAAGTGCATCCCCAATCAATTCTAGGCTTAGTTGGATCTCATTCTGAGCCTGAGCCATGGTTGCAAGACGTAGATATGCATCTACATAATTAGGAAACTTGAGCAATATTATCTTGTATAATAGATTTTCTTTTTTGGTATCATGTAGCTGTTCAAACAACCTAGCAAGATTAAATAATGTTGTGACTTTATCCCATGGTAGCTCAAGTGAAACACCACCTTCTTCTAGTTGATGGAAGAATTCCATATCCTTAAAGAGCATAGGAGAAATTGTAGAAGTGGCACTGGGGCTTTTATTTATGAATTCAACCCAAATGTCATTTCCTAATGCCTCCATAAAGTTTGTTGAGCCAACTCTAGTTCATCATGCTCAAAATGAAGAACCCCAATGTTGTTTAACAATTGAATGTTCTTCTTTGCTCTTCTTTAGAAGAGACTTTGTTGTCTTAAGAAAATCTAAGGCTACACTGGGGTTTGATGATATTAATAACTCACCCATCTTGATAAATGCATGGGCATCACATGGATCTATGCGAGTTTCCTTGAAATTTCTAAAGCCTTCTCTACCTACCCTATGGCCTACAACTTTTAAGATCTCATAGTTCTCAAGGTAGACATCCAGAACCTTTTCAAAATTTGAGAGAGAACTCTAAAGATCTCCCAGCTTCAATTGAACCTGTCCACAAAATCCTATGGCCTCTGGCTTTCCTTGACTGATGCCATGTAGTAACAGTCGGTGGTGTCATAATCACCTTTACTATGATAAGTGTAGACACCTAAAAATGTCTTTTACCACCGAACCGACTCTCAACATCCCTAAACACATCAATTTCCCTTCTATTCAATTAATTAAATTTTTATTTAATTAATTATCCCTTCATCATCTAATTTTTCATCATTTTATCCCCAACAATTGAATTTTATTAATTCAACAGTTCAAGCCTTAGCCAACTGATTTAATAAATATGCAATATTTATTTATTCAATTTCCCTCTCTTCACTAAATCCAATTAATTAGCTAAATTATGTTCAACTAATTGATTTAGCCTATTAATTAACCTATCCCTACCCTAGACAATTAAATAACTATTATTTAATTGCCTACCCTAGCCTACCTCATCTTAGCCCTAAGATTAATTAAATAAAACCTATGTTTAATTAATTCTAACCTCTCATTTGGGTGGTCAAACCTAGTTTAACACCCTTCCCCATATCCTCCAAATAAAAAATTGAAATATATCCACATAAGTCAATTTTTTATTTAAATACATCCCACATCACAATTAATTCCTCTTAAACCCCTATACCTCATTTATCTCCACTTATCCCCAAATAAATTTTTAATTCATTTTATATTCCTCATATGAATCTTTAATTCAAAAATAATCTTTCACACCCATACTCATTTAATTACCCCTTTTCCCAAAATGAATAAAAGATTTACTTTTATTCCTAGCCCTCCATTCCTCCAAGATCTAATCTAGGCCCTCCACATCACTTTTATCCTCCACCATTGATCTTCTAAATAAATCTCCACCCTTGGATCAAAATCCCTTGCAAAAATCTATAAATAGAACCTCTCCCAAGCCATTGAGGGATCCAATTTTCAAGTAATGTTACCATGTCCAAATGTCCATTGAGCTAATCTTTAGTGAGTTGCATAATTAGGATAGCATTTCACATTTAAATCATTATCTAGGGATTATCATGTCTTAGGAGCTCTTGGGTGCAATCTCTCCTCTCCCTTGATGAGATTGGGTTTTCATGTTTGAGGTATAACTATTTGTTTTGATTTGCATTTAGTTTGTGTTTTCACCTTGAATTGATTTCTTATTCTATATTGGCACAACCGGTGGGACCCACAAGGTCTGAATCTAATCAACTTTTGTGAGTTTTTATGCTCTAGATGTGTTTTTGTAGGTGCAGCACCATCTACCCTGCGTAGTGGTGCTATCTCTAACATTTTTTGGTGCTATTTACTGTTTTAGCGCTATCTTGAGGAGCAATTGCTATTTTACAAACTCACTCACATGTCTCTTTTTATTGATCTTCCTACTATTTTTTGTGTCTAGCTGCTCTCTGTTTTTGTAGGAATATTGATTGAACAAGGGGAGGTTATGTGAAATTTCCCTAGAAGTACAAACATACTTTTTGATTATCATTTTGTCTTGTTTTTCCCATCTATTGTACTAACAAAGATAATAAGACCTTAGTTTTGCAGTATGATGCTTTGTGTTGTTCAAGAAAAGACCTCTGTTTGCAGGATGAACACTTTCATGCTCATATCGGTGCTATCAGAGCCCAGATTGGTGCTATCTTTAAACTGTGAGCAAACCGCTTGACAACTTGCGCAGTAGTGCCTTCTTAGTCTCATTTTAGCACTATTACCTGTTTTAGCACTTTTTGTATATTGTATTAGCGCTATTTATTATTGTGGTGCTTTCTGTGTAATTCTATAGTGCAAACTTGTATTCTAGCACCTTCTAGGTTTGATATTAGTGCATATTTGTGAATTGGTGCCATTCATTTAGAGTGTTAGGTAGTCTATCAGTTTTTGTCAAGTAGCGCCATTATTTATCCACAATGGCGCGATTAGGTCTCTGTTTTAGCACTATTTCTAAAACTGACTTTGTTGTCTGTGTAGGGACTGACAATTTGCTTGCAGGTCATTATTATCATCTTGCGGATACTAACAAGTTTTTATAGGGTGCTTTTAGATTAGCAAACATTTCATTTGGAAACTAAAAAGAACCATTGCATGTTGGCTTAATCAGGAACATTTCGATTTGGTGTTATAAAAAATTGATTAACAAACAAACAAATCTTTGTGTGTGTGTACCAAACATTTGAATTTGGTGTTCTAAAATTGACAAGTGTGTGCCAACAACAACTATCAAAACACTTCAATTTTGGGCTTTAAAAAGAACCACAAATTGCATCAATCAAATCATTGGATTAAAAAGAACAACAATCTACATTCTTCACTCATATAATCAAGAAAATCAATCTAATTTGTGTGAAGTGCTTTTATGATTTGTGTTTGTGGTGTGAGAAGTGTATGCTTTTCCCTCGCACCATTTGGTGACCTTAGGAATCAAAAGCTTCTCACAACACTTACATTAATCACCCCCAACATAATCCAAAGAACTAAAATGAACCATGTTTAGTGTGATGCAAGCACAAGGAATACGTATGCATTCCCCTTGCATCTTTGTATGAACTTGGGGATCAAAAGTATTTTTGTGGTTGTATTACTTTTGTTAATCCTTAGAGGGCCTACCACCCTGCTTCGAAAGGTGGAATGACCCAAGTGGCAACAAGCTAAAGCCAAGCTCTTTCAAGCCACTATATAAAATAAGGTGTTTGGGATGAAAGTCACAAGCAACAGGTGTTGTTGTGTTATACCGATAGCCAACCTCCCCCAAAACCCTTGGAGGCTAGGAGACTCCATAATGGAGAGTAGCACCACTGCATGTATAACCACATGAATGAAAAGCACTTACTAAGAACCTTTGTTTAGTAAGCCAAAATCCTTCTATTTGTTGACACAGAAGGGAAACCTTTGAAGCAGCCCTGATTCATGCAGTTCTTAGCTGAGGTAGCAGGGATAATCCAAAGGTTTGGTGAGGGACAAGACTTATAGGAGACTCAGATCTTGGTATGCGTGAGAAGTGTGTGTAATTGTAAGGAGGAGCCGGTGCTACCAAGATCCTAGAGCTACCCACTTTAAATAAGCGTAACTAGGGGATTCAACAAATACTGTCATATCTTTGCCATAGGTTGCGTAAAGTTCTTGTTTAACAAAAACACACGTCCTTTTCACAAACAAAAAATCTTGATTATTGTGTGATTATTGTGCTTGAATTTTTTGCAACAAACTTGCCAAGAAACATGAGAATCATTTGATCAAATTCCAAATCAAAACAAATCCAAAATCTATCTTTTTCAGAGACTCGACCAACACTACCTTGTTTTAGCGCCATCTCTATCTGATTTTGGTGCTATTTCACATGTGGATTGGCACTACTTTTAGATTGAGTTGCCTGAAACTAAGACCCATTCAATTGTGATCTTCACCATCTGCTCTACCATAATCCATATTCGCCTTCCAAAAATCCATCAGTAACCCCTCCATTTTCTCCTCAAAATTTTCCAAATCATACCTTCATTTGGACCTTAGAGAATCCACCATCATCATTACTAGACCCTTTGCTATATCATAATTTGCTCAAATCCATATCTATCCATCCCCCTTAATCTTTTGCATATCTCCTTGGACCAAAACAAATATCCTTGTTACAAAAAAATCATTTCAAAAATCCAAAACCAAATTAAAACACCCATCAACAAATCACTAATCAAAAACTTGTCATCCCTTTGATCCAAAGTTAGATCTAGATCTCATCATTCACATCATATTTTTCTTAAAAATTCATTAGTCTACCTTTCAAGTAAAATAATCATCCCTCTTTGTGCAAGGTCATTAGTCTACCCCAAAACAAATAAAAACATCCATTGGTGCAACACAAAATCTAGATCTTACTTAAGCTCAATTTGATTGACAATCATATCCTTTTGAAAAACATCATACCAATCAATCAAAATCAACACCAAAATCAAAACCCCTTCCATCAAAATCATCCTCAAACAAACATCATCCACCATCCACCATTGGTCCAAATTTGTGCAAAAGTCAATTACTGTCCATTCTTATCACCCTTAGGTTAACACCTTTTTCTTTTCAATCCTTCTTCTTACTAACACTCACCCTCTCCATCTTATTTCCACATCCATCTTTGGGTCCAACACAATTGATCTGATTCTCTAAGGTCTCCATCCCCATCTCACTCTACCTCAAAATCAAATCCACACACATGCATGCCCATAACTAGATTACAACACAAGAAGAATCAAGAAATGGCAAAATCTAGACAATATGATGGCATAGGAATGCCTAACACCAAAAACAACAACATACCCATCAATCAAACATACAACCCACCTATGTTCTTTCACATCCCCACATATAATCCCAACAAAAATTGATTCCATTTCTTGCAACAACCACTACCACCACTGCCACAACAAAACGTCCCCACCATGTCGCAAGATGATCAAGATATCTTGAACTTTACGCAAGACGCCGATAGGATGGACCTACTTGATAAAATCCTAAGATTGGACCCAAATAGATATCTTGATTATCTCCTCAAAATAGGTGCCCAACCACCCCATAACATGACATCATCCCAACCATCTACCTCTACCATCAATGTTACCACATCGTCCCAACAATCTACATCGAAGACCCAACCCATCATCTCTCAAATGTCAACACCTACCATACCTACCACCTCCATAAGCTCTATCGCTACCACATCTACGATTCCCACAAGTACCTCCAATCTTACCAAATCCACTATCATAGCTAATGTAACCTCTTATGTCCCACAAATCACCTTAGGCATACAAGGGAACACCACACATGCAAGTACCTCCATGAGTGTGCCTCCACCCAATCCTCAAACCATCACCTACCTAAGATAGTTATTCTCACAACCACCTTACAATACGACCAACCCCTCCAATGTCCACTCATTTAACATCAATCCATCTAATGCCACATATCTACAAAACCCCATCACATCATCAAATCAACATAATCCCAAACCCCAAATACGCCCACACATTCTCCAACAACTCTACACATATCAACAACATCAAGCACACATCAACCAAAACACCAACTCGTAGTACCAAAACCTCAACCAAACAAATCTCCAACATCAAATCCCACCCCATCTCCAACATCTCACCAATCAACAAGCCTACACACCACAACCACCACCACCATAGGATCTCACAACCATTGTATAGACCCCTATTCAAAAGGTAGACAACATGCAAACTAGGGGCAAGCACAAACACTATTACTTTGAGGATATTTGACCCTATCCATTTGATTGCACATTGTACATGCCCCCTTTCCCCAAAAACTTTGAAATGCCTAAATTTGACAAATACAATGGAAAGGGAGACCCTAGGGATCATCTTAGGGAGTTCTACATCACTTGCTTAGAAATCTTGAATAACGATACCTATCTAATGAGACTATTTCTGAGAAGCCTCAATAGTCAAGCCGCTGAATGGTTCGCACATCTTCCCCCAGGCATTAGGACTTTTCCTGAGCTTGCGAAAAAATTTGTAAACCATTTCTCCTACAACTTCAAGCATGAAATGTCTACGATAGACCTTTGTAACACCAAACAAAAGAATGAAGAAGCCTTCTCTTCTTTCTTACAAAGGTGGAGAAGCTTAGCAAGCAAACTCCCATGGCCAATTCCTAAAAAACAAATCATCACCATGTTTGTGACCAACCTCAATCAGGAATTAGGGTTCCATTTACAAATCCTTTGTGCATCTACCTTTGAGGAAGTCATCAACAAAGGTACTACCATCGAATGGGCCCTCATCACCAAAGGCTCCATCAAATTGTATGACTACAAATCCAACAACAATAACAATAACAATAACAACAAACCCCATAACAACACCCCCAATACAAACAACTCAAATGACAAGACACACTATTGGGGGAAGAACAAGAACACTTTAAACGATGGCATCACGAATGTTAAAGCCATCCAATATGTACAAAATCAAAGATCTGCACATACGTATGTGACCAATGTAAATAACCAAAGGGGGCAAACTAAACCACACAAACCTCGAAGGCAATTTACACCCTTAGGGAAACCCATCGAGGACATCCTTGACAAATGTCTCAAGCAAGGTTTGATAACCCTTCCGCCCGTTAGACCCTGACAAGAGAATGAGCTCAAAGTTGTGTGGTATAATGAAAATGACTACTGCGAATACCACCACATTGTGGGCCATAAAACTACAGACTACATGCAACTAAAGCATTGCATCCAAGATCTCATTGATCAAAATCAAGTTGGCCTTGATCAAACCACCCAACCATCGCCAAATGCCAATCTTAGAGTTTACAAGGATCCACTACCCAACCATACTAAAGCCTCCTCATCCAATCAAGCATACAGTGTCACTCCACCACCCACATCCTATGATTCTATTGTAAGGTAGATAGAGCCATCATCTCACCACGTCAACACAATCACCATTCAGGCACAAGCACTCGATTGCGCTATCGCAACCCATCGTGGCCATATATCCATCCGTATAGCCCCTACCACTGAAAAAATGCCCGCATCCACTTTAGATCCTCTACCCCCTCGTCCAACCACACGCCCCTTACCTACAAATCAGTACAACCTCCTAAAGCATCTAGGAAAGACCCCCACACAAATATCCATACTTGAGCTGCTCCACACATCCCCCCTTCACAAAGACATCCTTGACAAAGCACTCTTGGAAACTCAAGTTCCTGCCAACTTGAATGTGACCCAATTCCAAGCCATGGTAGGACATATCGCCACATCGCATCATCTCACATTCTCAGAAAAGGATCTTCTCACTTCTGAACACCTAAACAACAACGCCTTACACATCAAAGTCTGTATCCACAAACAAATAATTAAAAGAGTCTTAATAGATGGTGGCTCTGGCCTAAACATATGCACTCTTAAACTATTAAAACACTTGGGATACTCAGATGTGGTTGTAGACACTAGTGAGTGCATCACAATCAAAGGCTATGATGACATCAAATGGCTATTTGAAGGCACCATCAAGCTCCCTATTCAAGTGGGATAGAAAATGCTAGAAAGGAAATGTCAAGTCCTTGATCTTGACCTCCCCTACAACATTCTTCTAGGCCGACCATAGATCCATGCCATGTAAGTAGTGCTATCCACATTCCATCAATGCCTCAAATTCCCTCACAATGGCATGGAAGTAACTGTCTATGCTGACCCCCACCCCTTCCAATATTGCAGTTTCTTGGAAGGCCGTGACCACACCTTCTGCCCATTTAACAAAGCCACCCCCAAAGCCAATCCTACAGCATCCACCTCATACATTGACCCTGTAAACATTGCCACCACTTCATCCCAAGCACCTCTACCACCCGAGGTCAAGATCAAGCTTAGTGACATGGGATGTGGGGAATACAACCTACACAGTACCTTTTGTGTGGGTGCATTGCCCAATCCTAAAACATTTGGCATCCCAAAGACAAAAGTAGCCAACACAATAGTCATCAAGTGTAAACCATCACCCATCTTTGAAAAGAAACATCTCCTCAAGAAAGATGTCCTTGAAGATATCTCATCTTGGCTATATAGGGATGAAGAGCCTGAGCAAGAAGCCCCCACCATCCCAACATAAATCTATGGTAAAGGGTATGAAATTGTCAAAAGCATGGGCTATAAAGGACAAGGCAGAATTAGCCTTCATGAACAGGGGATAGTGGAACCATTGCAAGAGACAAGAAATCCCTACACTCAAGGGTTAGGATATGATCAACCACAACGTATCCTCACTACCGATGAATGTATCTTAGCCGAGGTCGCTATGGTCTCCTTAGAAGTTGACAACGTCAACAAAACGGGCCTCGAAGACTCCTTTAGTGACTTTGCTGATTTCTTTGACTCATCCATTTGCACCATCTACATAGTCACCACTCTTTCCTCATCATCCAATGACTTACCACTAGTATACCCCGACCTCATAGACTGGGACCAACAGGGACCTCCTATCTTTGACATAGCACCAGACAATGAAGCCATCACTAAAATGATGGGAGTTAGAGATCACTTCCCCCTAGGAGATCACTGAACAAGATTCATCATGGAACTTGATATGCATGCTTATTTCAGGGAGACAACCCCTACTTCCAGTCATAAAAATATTAAAATCAAACAAGGATCTGATGGTGAAAACTGTTCTGTGGTAGTGTCAGATCCCAAAAAAGTAAAAACACAAGACGTATCTCCTAGTAAAAACCTCCATGAGGCACTAGGAGATGGAAACATGGGCCTTCCCGAGATAGACAAGGTTTATCCAGATAGGTCACCTGTCCTAGTAGAGCCAGCCCAAGAGATGAATCTTGGGATAGAAGAAGAGCCAAAAATCACTTTCAAGGTAGAATCTCTTAGTACAGTAGAGCAAGAAGACTTCTTGGCATTCTTCAAATGTAGAAATCACAATTTTGCGTGGAAATATGCAGACATGCCAGGGCTTGATCCCGCCTTGGTCATTCATCACCTTGCAGTACGCCCTTACAAAAAACTAGTAAAGTAGAAGCTCCAAAAAATGAACCCTCAGGTGGCTCTCTTAGTCAAGGCAGAGCTAAAGAAACTACTGATGTTGGGTTCATTCACCTAATTGATTATCCTGAATGGGTTTCCAACCTTGTACCAATAGCCAAACCTGATGGCCAAATCCACTGCTGCACTGACTTTTGAGACCTCAACAAAGCTTGCCCAAAGGATGACTTCTCGTTGCCCAACATTGACATGATAGTGGACCTCACGACAGGACACGAGATGTTATCCCTCATGGATGGCTTTCTAGGGTACAACCAAATCCAGATCGCAGAAGAAGACTGACATAAGACATCCTTTATATGTCCATGGGAGACATACTGCTAGGTGGTAATGCTATTTAGTCTAAATAATGTTGGAGCCATGTATCTGTTGTGATGTTCACAACATGCCCCATTTTACTCCTTAGCAAAATGAGGACCCCTGTTGTGCCTGTTGCTTTTCCTTGTGTGTGTGTTGTTCTGCTTGCTGGTAAAGGGAAAAAGAAATGAAAAGTTGCAAACCTTGTTGAAAACAATGAAAAAATAAGCATTAGGTACCAAACCAAAGTACAGGTGAATTCCTTGTCAAAAATGAATAGGGGTTGCTTTTTGAACCATTTGAAAATTCCCTGTATTTTGTAAGTTATGACTGATTTGGTAAAATGCACAAGGGAAGGGTTTGTTGTTGCATATACAATGTCTTTTGTATATTGGGTTGCATATACAAGGCCCTTTGTATACAAGTTCTCTTGTATACAAAGTCTTTTGTATATCACTTTCCATATACAAAGTCATTTGTATATGCAAAGTCATTTTTATACATAGTTGCATTGGGTCGTCAGGTTCCTAAGTCATTCTTACTTCTATGCATGTTGCTAACACTTTATCTATACATGCAAGCCGTCGAACTGAGGTGGTCATGAAATAATGTTAAATCCTTGTATGTTTGTTGTAATGTATGTTTCGATACATACATTGCAATATATACATTGTGGACCCGACACGATTAAAAGTTGAAATGAATGTTTTGTTAGGTCCGTCGAATGTATTTTTTTGGTTTGTATGTTTAGAAGTGCAAAATATACAAAGTGGATATACAACAGGTTATATACTTTGTGCGGACCCAAAAAGTTTGTTGAACAAGGTTAAGTCCTTATATGTATGCGGGCTTGTATATTGGTGAGATACAAAGGCTATATACTTTGCATGGACGTGAAGAAATTATTAAATATGATGAGGTCATTATATGTTTGTGCTTTGTATGTATCCTACATACAAAGCTAAGATGCATTGGTTATATACAAGTTGCGGATCCGAAGTCGTTATGAAAAGAAGTTAAGTGCGTGTATATTCTGCACCTTGTATGTATGTTTCAAAACATACATTGCTTTATGAATACATGCTGGAATTCAAAGGAGATTAAAATATGGTATAGAACATGCATCACATCCAATTGTATATCTAACGATGCATTTGCACTTTATGTAAGTCACGGAGCTGAAAATGAATAAGCTACAGTCTATAAAAATTTGAAGTTTGAAAAGACATACAAAGGGTTTGTATGCATCCGTGCTTGTATATTCAAGTTTGATACAAATGAAAAGGTAATGTGGGCCCCACCACTTGTTTATTTGGATTGTATAATTACAATGTGTGTTCGATATGCAAGCCGATATATAAGCAAAAGATACAAAGAGCGGCTACGAAAATAATTTAAATACAATACATTCTTTGTATATTTATGTGCTTGTATGTCTTCGACATACAAGATGAGATATAAGTTGAATACGCAAGGTCTGGACATCAAAAGACATTAAAATATAGAAATTCTTTACATATTTTTGTACTTGTATGTTTTTTTTGCAATAGGTTATGTTAAAATTTGAAAAATGATTGTGGTGTATTTTTATTGACTTTTTTTTTCCATGGGTGCACAGGAGTATTGGTTATAATGCTTTCATTGGCCATTAGCGGGAAGATAAAAGCTTGACCCAACCGCAAGAGTCTTGCTGATGAAAAGGAAATGCAGGCCGATGGAGCTACATCAGCCAGAAAGATGAGATCGATGGGAAATTTTTGACTAGCTCCGATTGAGGATGGTTACACCGATGATCACAATTGTATGCATTTGCAAGATACAAAAAAAGATAGGAAAGCAAAGCGAATAGATTTTGAATCCATTTCAGAGCCTGATGGAGTGCAGGAAGAAATAAAGACGGGGCTTTAATGGCGAGATCACCCTAGGTGGCAGATCGAATCCTGAAAGGTTGCAAATGTAGTAGGAGGAGTTAAAGCTTTCAATGCGAAGGAGATTGCAAGTGGAAGCATCATTAAAAGAGCGGTGCTCAGTATGGATGTTGCTTGGAGTTTTGGCAGGATTGTTTTTCCACCATCTAATGTTGCACTTGAGGTGCAGACCGTCAATTAATTAGGGATTTTTGGGAACTATATTGGGGATACTCAGAGATATATATTATGCCCCTTTACTGTGTAAAAAAGAAGGAGGTCAATCATAAAAAATCTAGCCTAGAACAATTTTATAGAGGAGATCAGATTATTGAGACTAATGAGGACTAAATTGTTGAAATGTAAAGGTTCTTTCTGTAGATCATTGTAAATGTACTTGTTTCTAAGCATACTGAATGGAGATGAAGCTTCTGATTACATCCTGATTGTAAACTTTATGTAATCTTCAAGTTGATTTCTGGATATGTAGTGCTGAATGCTTTGTTCAAATAGAAGCACTTTCATTTATTACATGTTGTCAACTTTTCCTTTGAATATTTGCACTAGATCATGTGGATTTGTAGAATGTCCTAGTGAGGTATGATTCTAGTTTTCTTCTCTTCATTGTTGTATCAGAATATGTATGTGGATTAGTGATCTCAGTCAAGTAATTTTGGGAATCTTATTCTCTAACCCTTTTCCTCATTTTAATTTCATTGAAATCACTTCAATAACTGCAAATCATGATAAATAATAAGCAAAAAAAAAAATATACTAACATCTCATAGAAAACTGAATATCATTAGCATATTTGAGTTAAATGCATGTAGTGTTGAAAATATCATGCAAAGATTTACAAATAATGGTAGAAATCATGCAAATATCAATCTGTAGTCACATTATTTGAAGAAATACATTGTGCAAGCAAACCTTTCTATGTAGTATCATTGAAAGAAACAGAATCTACTGATCTACGTAAGGCCCCAAAATGGAAAACAACACACATCAACCACTGAGTAATATCAGTAGATTATGAACTAATCAATGGAAACTTGGGATCATGAATTCTTTGAATTCATCATATCTTTCAAGATAAATAAAGGTTGTTGTGTAACTTTTATTTGTGTGTTTGTGTGTGACTAACATCACCATCAATAGTATCAAAGAGCCATGACTATCATCTTTCATTACCTTTTTCACCACATCATGGAAGACTATGTGGACGACTTATTGGGAAAATAAAAGACAAGAGAGGAACACCTGAATGTATTGGCAACGATCTTTGACTGTTTGGAGCAATACAATGTCTGCCTAAATCCAAAAAGTGTGTCTTCAAGGTCATCTCCGAAAAACTTTTGGGATACATAGTCTCCAGAAGAGGAATTGAGGTAGATCCCACAAAAGTCAAGGCCATTACTAAAATGCTTCCTCCAACAACACTGAAACAACTGAGAAGTTTACAAGGAAAACTCCAGTCCATTCATCGGTTCATTGCTCAACTTGCCAATAAATACCAACCATTCCAACATCTCCTCAGAAAGGATATAGCTTTTGTCTGGAACAATCACTGTTAGGCAGCCTTCGATCAATTGAAAGAATACCTAGCTAACCCCCCTGTTCTAATGCCACCAAGGCAAGGCGAACCTGTCATATTGTAATCTCAGCAACAAAGATAGCTATCAGAGCCTTGTTAACACAGCATGATGAGTAAGGAAAAGAAAGAGCCATCTATTACATCAGTCGCACTCTAATATCATATGAGCTCAACTATACCCCAATTGAATGAGCATGTCTAGCCCTCGTCTTTACTTCACAAAAACTAAGACACTACATGCTCAATCATAAAACCAAGCTCATCTCCAAGATTGATCCTTTGAAATATCTGCTCTTACTGGGAGAATGGCAAAATGGGTCATGATTCTCACTGAATTTGACATTAAATATACTAAGAGAAAAGCCATCAAAGGACAAGTCATCGCCAATCAACTGGCTGAAGTACCCATTCCTATAGAACATCCTACACTAGTAGAGTTTCCTGATGAAGCTATCCTAACAATCACACCAGCCACAGAAATATGGAAAATGTACTTCAATGGATCATACACACACAGAGGCTCGGGGTAGGCATCCTGTTTCTTATCCCTCAAGGTGACACAATCCCCAAGTCATTCAAAATCACATTCACATGTACCAACAACATGGCAGAGTACGAGGCTCTTATCATAGGCCTCTAAATGGAAATCAAATGGAAAATTGAGAAGTTGACATTTTATGGAGACTCTCAACTGGTCATCCGATAGGTAAACAATGAGTACAAGACCAAGGATGATAAACTCTTTCCTTACAAAAAGATGGTCGATGATTTCAAAGACTATTTTGATGACATCCATTTTGAGCAGATCCCAAGGTTAAATAACAAAGCTGCAAATGCCATGGCTACCATCGGGTCCCTGTTGATGATGATTGTTAGTCATTCACAAACATAGAATAAAAGTTACACAACAACCTTTACTCATCTTGAAAGATACGATGAATTCAGAGAATTCATGATCCCAAGTCTCCGTTGATTAGGTCTTAATCTACTGACGTTACTCAGTGGTTGATGTGTGTTGCTGTTTTCCATTCAAGGGCCTTACGTATTTCTGCAAAGTTCATCATCATTCCTCCACATATCCTGCTCTGTATGTCTACTCTGCATAAATCTCCAACAATTCTACCTCTGCACTGTGAATTCACTCAAATAATGTGCCTACAGGCTGATATTTACATGATTTCTACCATTATTTGCAATTCTTTGCATGATATTTTCAATACTACATGCATTTAACTCAAATATGCTAATGATTTTCTGTTACCTATGGGATGTCAGCATATTTCTCTGTTCTGCTTGTTATTTATCATGACTTGTAGTTATGATGATGAATTTATGAAATTAAAAAAAGGAAAAGGGTTAAAGAATGAGATTCCCAAAACTACTTGACTTAGATCACTGATCCACATACAAGCTCCCATACATGCAATGAAAAGAAGGAAAACTAGAATCATACTTCACCAGGACATTCCACAAATCCGCATGATCTAGTGCAAATCTTCAAAGGAAAAGTTGATAACAACATGTAATGAAATGAAAGCGCTTCTAGTTGAACACAGCATTCACCAGTACATATCCAGAAATCAACAGGAAGATTACGTAAAATTTACAATCAGGATGTAATCTGAAACTTCATATCCATTCAGTATGCTCAAGAACAGGTACATTTACAGTGATCTGAAGAAAGAACCTTGACATTTCAACAATTCTATCCTCATTAGTCTCAGTAATCCGATCTCCTAAGTGATTCTACAGTAATCGGCCTTAATGCTAGATATATCTCTCTATATATGTATATCCCCCCCTTTTTACAGCTCAGGATCTGGCTCTTATATAGAACAAATGCCAGAAAATGATTACAATGATCCAAGGATCAGGATCCTCTCATAACAATCAACGGTCCAGATGAAAAGCACATGCTTCGCCAGTTGGCAAATGTATAGCTGGCACAGAATATTCCAGCATCTTTGATTTGATTCGGTCTCCAGCTGGCAAACAACATATTTGACAATATCCTCCTCATTTCTGGTTCATGTTGCTTCCATGTGCAACTATACAATGCTCAGCTTCAGCTCTAACAGCATCATGACTTCCTGCAAATAAATAGACAAACATTAAGTTCATCATCATGTGGATAAACAACAGGAAGTAAAACATTTTATTAACCAGGCCTCCAAAATGTGCAGCTATAGGCAATCAGGCTTTCAAATTTCTATCGCTCTATTTTCCCACCCATTTTCTTGTATATCGGGCTCCCAATATGATCATGTATCGCAACATACCATCAGAATGACAATTTTTACATTAGACCGACGGTTAAACTTATACTGACGCCAAAAATCATGATGATGTCCTTCCATCGGGAAGACATGTTCTATCGGCATGATAACTCAAGATAAGGCCGACAGCAAGACTTAAAACTTTTGTCTGCATCATATTTTGGAAATATGATGCTCCCCCTTCTGAATGTCCATATGACGTCACCGTCATGTTTCGCTTCTGTATATTGGGGAAAAGAAAGACATCATCATGATCATCATGTCGAAGGAAAATAGGAGGATATGAAATATGATCCTGCTACTGAGGAAAGGAATATGATGGTGACGTCATCGTCATATTCGGGCATCATTAAAATGCAAAAGATGATGTCACCGTCATGTTTAGTTAAGATCAGGGGATAAATGTAATATCGGGTCACCTAAGGAAGATGATCAGGTGTGAATGTAATATGACCCCTTTGCGGCCAAGGTAACCCTCTCGAAAGATCAGGATGATGATGATCATCAGGATATCCGGGGCTTTTGTTAAACTTAGAACATGACGTCATCGTCATATTCGCGAACCGGATCATGTTTTGGAAAATATCCTGCCGAAGGGAAATGTGATGATGATGTCATCCTGATATTTGCTTCTTCATTTTCAGATTGGGATGACATCATCAGGATATTTGCAAAAGGTCATATTTCTCGGCAGGAGGACACTACGAAATATCGGGTAGAGAAACAAGATCATGATGATCTTGACAACATGACAGCATAAAAATATGATGATCCTCCTCATCGAATATCATGATGACGTAATCATCATATTCCGCTTCGAAGCATGAGGATGAGTTGAGGTCATCATCAGGTTAGTGCTAGGGTGATATTTAAAATATGATCATGCTAAGGAATGGAATATCACCCTCCCTTAAAAGATAGGGTGATCATCATGATCATGCAAAAGGAGATCAGGAGGATATGATGACGTCATCATCCTATTAGCGAATATCAGCAAATATGACCCTCCCTTGAAAGATCAGGATGATGACCCTCCGATAGGACTTTGACATGCACATGCAAATATGCAGATAGTGGATTTTCTAAGCAGGGTGATATTGTAATATCAGCATGATATTATAATATTAGGTGATGTTATAATATCATGACGCTCGTATAATTTGAAATATAGGGTTACCCTCAAAACATGATGCTCACGATGCGCCTAAGGTCATTTGACGGGTAAAACACACTATCACCTAAGATTGACATCCGGATATTGGGACTGCATGATTTTTATCGGGTGATAGATCAAGATCATGATGATCTTGACAACATGACTGAGGATAAAAATATGATGATCACTTGCAATTATCAGGTTTGACCAAAACTTTGACCTGTCATAACTCCCTCATATGGACGAATTTTCGGGTGATGTAAAAGGCAAACCTGCATGGAATTTCAAGCTCTTTCTAAATATGAAGTCATAGAAACAAAATATGAACTTTGACAAACTGACCTCATGATGATGACCAACCTCGTCGAATATCATGATGATGATGATGCACCTGACTCATTTTTACCAAACCGCCACAGAACAGACAACACAAGCCAAGCCAAAAGTTGGGTCCCTGTTTTGCCAAGTTAAAATGGGGCGTGTTGTGTAACCACACAACAGTCCCTGGTCAACATAAAGAAAGATAGCAAGAGGTGTGAATTCCTAATAGAAGAGCTCCCTATCCTAGCATATGATGTTCCTCAATATAAGCTCATGTATGAAGTCATTGGTCCCCTATCCTTGTGGTATCAAGAAACCTACCTATATCTCCATGATAACACCCTCCCCCTTAACCTATCTCCCTCACAACATAAATCTTTCATCTTCCGAGCCTCCCATTTCACCCTTGTAAGAGATACCTTATACAAAAGGAGTCTTGAGGGCACACTTTTATGATGTTTAAACTCTAGGGAAGCTGAAGTGGCCTTACAAGAGGTACACATAGGTATCTGTGGGGCACATTCAAGTGGACCTACTCTTGCTAAAAAGATCCTAAGGACCGGATACTATTGGCCAACCATGGAAAGAGATGCCTACCAATTTATCAAAAAAAGTCTACCATGTCAATAGCATGGCGATCTCATTCACGCAACAGCACAGGAGTTGCAACCGATCATGACGCCATGGCCTTTCTCATAGTGGGTACTCAACCTTGTAGGCAAAATCCATCCACCTTCATCCAATGGCCATAAGTTCATCATCACAGCTACCGAATACTTCACCAAGTGGGTGGAAGCAATACCACTCACCTACACCACTGGCACCCAGATATGCAAGTTTATCCTCCATTACATCATCTATCACTATGGTATCCCTCATTCCATTGTCACCAACAATGGAAAACCATTTAAGAACCAAGAAGTCTGCACTTTGTGTGAAAAATTTGACATCAAACACCACTTCTCCACCCCATATTATCCTCAAGGAAATGGTCAAGCAGAGGCTTCAAATAAAACTATCCTCCACATTCTAAAGAAGACAGTCAATGAAGCTGGCCATGACTGGTACCTCCAACTCAACCCTGCCCTATGGGCCTATTGCACAAGCATCCACACCCCCATAGGAGCCACTCCATTTTCCCTAGTCTTTGGATCTGAAGTCATTTTACCTATCGAGGTCAAGCTCCCATCCTTAAGAGTATCATTGCAAAACATAATCACTGATGAAGAATACTAAGTCGTAAGGTTACATCAGCTAGAACTACTAGATGAGAAACATCTGAATGTGTTGAACCACTTGTAGGTCTATCAAAATCACCTCAGGAAAGCTATAACAAGGGAATCAAAACCTAAAAATTTGAAGTAGGTGATCTTGTCCTTATGGAGAATCAGAAAAACTTGCAAGAACGCACTAAGAAAGGCAAGTTTGAACCCAATTGGTTAGGACCATATGTCATCACAGCTAGCTATGGATTAGGAGCATACTGGCTTGCAACACCTGAGGGGCAGCTTTTGGATGAGCCGATGAACATTCTACATCTGAAGAAATTCTACGCATAACCCATTGAGTATCCCAATCAAAAAATTAAAAAAATAGAAAAATAAAAAAACCAAAAAATAAAAAGAAAAATCTAAGTGCAATAAAAACTTTCAAATGGTGAAAATCACTTTGGTGACACCTTGGATAAGTACCATGGTGAAAACCTATTTCAGGTACCATGTGTAGTGGCTAGTTCTACCATCTAATAAGTCCTCTTTCCATTGCAACACTCCATATCACACACATCCCATAGCGTGGAATTCCAAAACATCAAGTCCTATCACCCATTCCGCACTATCTCACCCAAGCCCAATCCATGGAACAAGGATCCTTGTAAGCTCCTGGTTGTACAACTGAAAATCAAAAAATCCAAAAAAAAACATCGCAAAATAAAAAAATCCAAAAACATCACAAAATCAAAAATCCAAAAACAATACAAAATCATCAAAAATCCAAAAACAAATGCAACATCGCCCTCACACATCGATCGCTCCAATCCATCAATCCTCATCACATCACACCCATCCTAAACCCATCCTAAACCATTCCCACATCATCAAGTCATACTAGAACTACATATTCATTTCACCCGCATCTTGAAAGTACCTTGATCTCATCGACACAAGGTATGTAGGTAGTCTGGAATATGAAGGACGTTTCTAGTACTTAGGTACCTAAGATGCACCCATCCAACCCATTCAGATGGTCCCCACTCACTGTGCTTACTAGACCCATTATATGATACACACGCTAAGTATACATTTGAACCATCATCCCTAATGCAAAAATCCTCAATCAACATACCAATTATAATCCTACACCTAGCCAAACTGTTCTTTTGCCCATCTTCCAAAAATTTTCAATCAAATCCAACTGATCTGCGTCCTAGGATATATCTTTCCCACAATGGACAAAAATTTGTCATTCTATCATCACATCTCTTGGCAAGAGCACACAAAGGCTATTTGTATCTTTTGGTTGGTCTTTTTGATTATTGATTTTTATCTTTTTGTCTCACTCTCAATCATCTCCAAAGCTACCTTGATCTCATTATATCATGGTAAGTAGAGGACAACACCTAGAGTAGACAAGGTCATTGTTTATGTATGATGTGCTTGTGGATTGGTTTCATTACTCCAAGAATAGTATTCATATCTTGAAGCCCAGGTCAGTTCTAGTACGACGTGCCTCATTTGTATAAGCTTATACTATATATAAGGGCAGGTAAGCTTATACTACCTTGGGCACACATGAAGTCAAACTATTGTTTGCAGGTCTAGTCCATGCAATCATGGGATATATATCATCACCTAGGTCATTTCATACCTTTGTGAACTATATCTTACATTGCTATAGTAAACTAAGAAATTCTCTCAATTAATGTTATGCAACTACTGTTACTAGCTCAAATCATCATCCTAATCAACTACACTATCTAGGCCTAGATTTCATAATCACCTCCCCCACCTAACCTATCAAATCTCCTCACTAATCCCATTCCTCCAATGTATCCTCACTCAACACATCTCGAACCAAATCATATATCCCCCCCCTTAATGACATGGTGTCTTATGACCTATCAATTCCCTCATCCCCAACTCCCCTGCAAACTAACCGCTCCCAACCCTATCTATACCCCATTCATCCACCCTTATCCACTCCCCACCTATTCCCCTACCACAAAGCCCCACCACCCAAGGTCCAACAAAGAACATCATGTGTATCAAGACTTAACCATCTCACCTATCACCTAGTTTGCATTTCACCTATCACCTAGTTTGCATCTCACCTATCACCTAGTTTGCATATCATATCATTTAGGTTCATTTTTCTTTTGCATATCATATCATTTAGGTTCATTTTAGATTTTATTAAGTTGCATATCATATAATTTAGGTTCATTTTAGAATATTTTTAAGTTGCATATCATCTCATTAGGTTCATTTTAGAATCATTCAGTTACACATTATACATTATTTAAACATTGCAAATCATATCATACTCATTTAAGTTTGTCATCACATAGGTGCATTCTAAAAATCATTAAAACATCACATTGCATTCCATATATCATCTCATAAACATTTACTTGCATAGCATTAACCATTTAGTTGCATATCCATATTTCCATACATAAACATGTGTTTATTAAGATAAACATACATTTCCATTACATTGTGCATCCATAATAAATGTTTATTAATCTAAACATTTATTTGCATTTTACATCATATAGTCCATAGATCACAAACCATGCATATATCAAAATAAGTAAACTATCATTACATCCATCATAGATATATCCATAAAAAAACATAAATGCATAAAACACAACACATCCATATGATATAAATCCATAAAGGATTACTGCATCCACTAACCTAGGCATCATCATAATCATAATAGAGCATCATAAACAAACACATAGACCATCAAAAAGCATCATGACATATATCATCATCACAAAAAAAGTACATCGCTCATATGTACACATCAAAAAATATAATGTCTAGATACAATGCCTCTAAGGGCTACAATGATACAATATCACATAGAGGAACCTCTCTCTGATGGAGTCGAGGATCCTGACCCTGGAGGTGCCTATGGTCCTATTGGTGGCTATGGCTATGATTGTACCTGTACCTATGGAACCTACTGGGGCACATGCGAGGGAGGAGGCATCATCTGCTAGATAGACTGAACTGATCTAGATCTATGTGATCTATCTGCCCACAACCCAGTAACATGGCTATAACTCGGTGCCTGCTACTCTGCAGGCACTACCACATGATATAGGACCTGATAGTAGTCTATCCATCCTCTGGCCTCTAATAGCTGAGCCTGTGCCTGGGACAACTATGTCTATATCAATGTTAGAATAGGGGCCATACTAGCACCTGAAGCCTGCAAGCTACCCACCGTAGCCTCTGCCTGCTCTGCCCTGGCAAGTGCCATATCTCACTCTATGATCAAAACCACTATGTCACTCTAGGCATCTGCCTGTTGTGCTCTTGTGAGCACCGCATCTCGCTCCCCTATCAAAGTGACTATCTCACCCTAGGCATGGGCTAGCTATGCCCGCAATGAAGCCACCTATCCATCTGCCCCATCCAATAATGCTACTCTACCTCGCAACTGAACCAACTCTGCCTCCTGTAGGCTGGCCACCTATGCTTATAAGGTCTCCATCTCCTCCTCCTAACCTTGAGGCAATCAATGAGGTGTGAGCCCTCGAACCTTAGAAGGGCCTACCTCTGCCTGCTGCCCTCCTGACGGCTACCCTGCTACCTACTGCCCTATTGTAGCAACCTGCTACTACTAGGATACTTGTGGTGGGGGCATAACATCCCTACCCACTCTTGGCCATCCTCCACACTATCAAGGCCCTCTCTCTCACCACCCAACCCCAATATGTACCTACTTAATAGGCACCTGCTGCCCAACCTACCCCTGTCTAGTTGCCACCGCCACTAGTACATCTATCAGCTGACCATCCCTCCCAGCCTCCTCCTCCTCTCCATCCCTTCCAACCTCCACGAGGTAATCAACAATGATCTCCTCCCCCTCTTCTATAAAATCATCCCCATCAGAATCATCATCTCCCTCATCCTCTGAATCATCATCATCTGACCCCGCTGCCTCCTCCACAGGAACTGCCTTTGCTGGGTCTGTAAACCAAGTCGGCCTCCACATCTGCCACCATATATCATATGTAGGAGTAGTACCTACATCAATGACTGTGCTCTACCAATCCCACTGCATTGGTTGTAAAGCTGTAAAATCATCTAGAGCAACCTACGGCTGTATGGCTGCAGGCCAAAAGCGTGCATCACGAGGGTCCATGCAAAGATGGCCATCTGCTGTGGAGTATCCTACTACAACCTGAAATGCCACATCACCCATGATGACAAATACATATCTATCATATGGTCTCCTTGGCCCATCAGGTATCACTACTGAAATGTAAAAGGCATGTGAATATCATCATCAGGTCATGGCTCCACTCTGATGTAGGGTCACCAGGTAACCCGAATAACATCATCCAACATCCATCTCCAATACCACACTTGTCCAGTATAGGTTTACTTGGCATCCTGATATAAAAACACAAAGGCCTCAAAAGGACAGTGATAGTACCCACACATTGGCCGTGTAACTATAATGTGTTCCCAAATCCACACATGTAACAGAGTCACCCCAGCTAACAATGCTAAATCATAAAGATAAACAACTATATGCATCTCATGATATAGCTGCCCCAACATCGATGGTCCCCAGGCATACACGATCTCAGCCTTGACCATCCCCTCGATCATCTCCCCCCAACCAACTAGAAAACCCCTGCCTCTCCTATTAGGCATCACCACACCACCAATCAAAGCACACAGGAATATGGCAAAGGGATCTACACCCACAGCCAATGTCCCCTCATAGCTCATCTCCTGACCATCTGTTGATAGCACAATGTGGTCCTCACCAAACACTCTAATCAGGGCCCTCCATCCCCTCCTTGTGTCATACCCCACTCGCCAACCATGAATAGGTAGCTTGAGGATGTGATAAACATCCTCAAGTGTGATAGTGATCTCCCCAGTTGGCAACAAAAAGGTGCATGTCTTTGAATAGTACTACTCCATAATTGCTATCATCAAAGCTCAATGAGCTCATAGCACTGGCATCGATGCCACTGTCAGAAGCCCCAACCTAGCCGATCAGGCACGTGTGCATCATCAAACTAGTCGAACAATGCCATCACAGATGGAACGCATTGCTCCCGTGAATACACTATAAATGACTGTGTATCCTACATCCACAACTTTGTGATAAGATATCTACCTATCTTTTTTCAAAAAACATTCCCTTTCTTCTAATGTTCAAATGCCAAAATCACTTGGCACCAAAACACTTCATGCCTTGCGCCATTTTAAAAATAGCGCTACTACTTCTTCTAAATGGCACTATTACATATAATAGTGCCACTGCGCAACACACTTTGTGCTAATCACACACATTGCACTACTGTGCATCATACTTAGTGCCATTTTACCAAATGGCGTTGCCCTGTCACTTAGCACTAATCCAGTGAATAGCACCAATTCTACCAAAAGTGCATATATCATATATTGCGCTAATCCCCTATAGAGCGCTAAAATGAAAAATAGCACTACTACCCAAAATGATGCTAGTTCACAATATAGTGCTACCCTAACACCTATTTGGCGTTAAAACGTCAAAACCTTGTTCTTCTAAAACATTGTGCTACTTCAGAAGATAGTGCTAAAATACTAGGCAAATGGGAACAAACTGCCCTAATGCTACCCTGGCAGATAGCGCCAATCTAGAGGATTGCGCTAATCTACCCTGTCCTTTGCACTACGTGATCTAACCCCAATTCCTGAACCCCAAAAAGTGACAAAAACAAAAAAATGGAAAATTCAAGGTTAGACCCTACCTGGGGTCCAGCCTCTGGTGCCCGGCCAAATGATCGGAACCGCTCAGAAATGTGTCAAAGTCAAGGGAATTGGGGGTTGTGCTCTACCATCTCTCCTTCGCTCTTTCTTCTCCAAAGTCAAATGTGTGCAAATGTGGCACTCCAAGGGCCCACTTCTCCTAATATAGTGGGCCATGTCATCCTTCCACCCCCTCTTTTTCCCTCTAGGGTGCAGATCTCAGCCTTTTTCCTCTATTTTTCTTCCTATCATCTTCTTTTTCTGTCCCCTATCCAACTTTCACTCCTGTCGCGTCCTTTCGAGAACTCACCCAAAAAAGTTTTATTTTCCTGTCGACCTCTCGAGGGGGCATCCCTTACCCATCTCATTCCTTCTAGGTAGTTGGGGCATATTTTCTTCAACCTGACACCACTTCCCTCCTAGGTCCTGACACCATGTCAAAGAGGGGCAAATGTAGACACCTAAAAATATCTTTTACCACTGAACCGACTCCTGACATCCTTAAACACATCAATTTCCCTTCTATTCAATTAATTTTATTTTTATTTAATTAATTATCCCTTCATCATCTAATTTTTCATCATTTTATCCCCAACAATTGAATTTTATTAATTCAATAGTACAAGCCTTAGCCAATTGATTTAATAAATATGCAATATTTATGTATTCAATTTCCCTCTCTTCACTAAATCCAATTAATTAGCTAAATCATGTTCAACTAATTAATTCAGCCTATTAATTAACCTATCCCTACCCTAGACAATTAAATAGCTATTATTTAATTGCCTACCCTAGCCTACCTCATCTTAGCCCTAGGATTAATTAAATAAAACCTATGTTTAATTAATCCTAACCTCTCATTTGGGTGGTCAAACCTAGTTTAACACCCTTCCCGACATCCTCCAAATAAAAAATTGAAATATATCCACATAAGTCAATTTTTTATTTAAATACATCCCACATCACAATTAATTCGTCTTACACCCCTATACCTCATTTATCTCCACTTATCCCTAAATGAATTTTTAATTCCTTTTACTTTCCCCATATGAATCTTTAATTCAAAAATAATCTTTCACACCCATACTCATTTAATTACCCTTTTTCCCAAAATGAATAAAAAGATTTACTTTTATTCCTAGCCCTCCATTCCTCCAAGATCTAATCTAGGCCCTCCACATCACTTTTATCCTCCACCACTGATCTTTTAAATAAATCTCCACCCTTGGATCAAAATCCCTTCCAAAAATCTATAAATAGAACCTTTCCCAAGCCATTGAGGGATCCAATTTTCAAGTAATGTTACCATGTCCAAATGTCCATTGAGCTAATCTTTAGTGAGTTGCATAATTAGGATAGCATTTCACATTTAAATCATTATCTAGGGATTATCATGTCTCAGGAGCTCTTGGGTGCAAGCTCTCCTCTCCCTTGATGAGATTGGGTTTTCATGTTTGAGGTATAACTATTTGTCTTGATTTGCATTTAGTTTGTGTTTTCACCTTGAATTGATTTCCTATTCTACAATAAGATCATGCAAGATTATAATATGAATGAGATTTCATGAGAGGGTGGTTAGTTGAAACAAGAGCTATCTCAGTCAACTATTCCACAAGAAAATGTTGCCCTATGAATAAAAAATGATTTGCTAAATGATTCAATGCCATTGCACAGTACAGGTATAATTCAAAGACTCTATGCATCTTTTCCATTCCTTTATGAACACTACCTTATTCACTAACTGTGCGAATCCTACAAGTAAAAAATGTACAAAACTAACCACAGAGATTTATGTAGAGGTAGAACATGATACAGAGGAAGGACTCACACACAATAACCTTGACACATCCCAAACAAAGTTTCAATACACTTGATGCAAATCTGAACCCTTGTTCATTCTTGACAATTTGCTCCTAAGCCTAAAACATGGAAACAACACCCTAGTGAAACTCAATCATTGAAGACAACATGGAATATGGGCAAGTTGGTTTATTCAGACCTATTACAACATCTTCTAGGGGTTTCCAAACGTACATGACCTAACCAAGTGATTAACATAATTATTTATGCAATTTAGGTCTTGTTTCTACTAGGTGCATTCAAGGTGATGACTCCAAATGAAGGTAAGAACACTTGTCATATGAATTCCTAGGCTTGTGTAGGCCCTAAAAACATGCCACTATGATTTTTCACCCCTCTATTGACATACAGTGCATAGGTTATTCAAAGCAACAAAGAACCTAGGGTTTTAGGACTGTCTCGCAACAAATCTGCACACACAGTCAATCATATCTTCTTCACACATGTGAGTCATGAGTTGTCCTCTTGCAAGGATGTGGATAGGCATGGGATAGAGCTTTCTACCAATTTTCTAGATTTTTGGATGGTGGAAACTCTGCCCATGATCAAAGTTTGCTCCCTAGAAACCCTAGGTAGGGTTTAAACCTGCACTCACAAAAAATGCAATATCTTGGACAAAACTTGATGAAATTATACCAAACCAAATGCATTCAAAAGCTAGATTTTTGTTACTATGTGTAGAACATTATAGATGGATCAATGTTGAAGGTTGACTATAGATCAATACCATACATTTATGAGAGAGTAGCTAATGAGAGGGACATGGACAAATATCCGTGTCCATGTAAAGACTATCTTGGTGGAAATGTGAGAAATAAGAACCCGATTCTTTGAAATATGCTAAGATATGGGCATGGTGGTATAAGCCCTTGGGATTACAATTATTATGGAGATATGATAGAATTGTAGAGTGTGAGAGATGAAGAGGTAACAAACATAAATGAAGTGGCACCAAGCATAGATGAAGAGGAAACAAACATAGATGAAGTGGCACCAAACATAGATGAAGTGGCAAAAAACATAGATGAAGTGGTACCAACCATAGATGAAGAGGAAACAATCTTAGATGAAGGGTTTGAAGTTGATAGAATGTTGAATGAAGCTCTAGACAATGATTGGGCCAATTCGATGGAGGATGCTTTAAAGCATGTGTATGCTAATTGCAAGTGAAGTCATTTGACAAAAATCCTTCAAATTCTTAACTTGCAAGTGGTGCATGGTTGGACAAATGAGAGTGTAGATTAGTTATTGGCATTATTAAGTTTGTTGTTACCACTTGACTCCACATTGCCAACAAAATGAAGTTAATGTAAAAAGAAAATCACTAAGCTAGGCTTAGGGTATGAAAACATCCACACATGAGTGAATGGTTGTATATTATTTCGCAATAATCTTGCAAGTGACAGTGAATGTCTAAAATTTCATGAAGAAAGGTATAGACAAGGGTTGAAATGAGCTATGGTTCCTAGAAAGGTTCTTCACCACTTTCCAATAATCCCATGATTACTCTAAATGTATAGGTGCAGAGACATTGCTAAACTTATGCAATGGCATGCCCAAAATAAGAGCACCAATGGAAAATAATGACATGTGCCTGATTCTAAGACATGGATGGAATTTGATAATAGATGGCCTAATTTTTCTCAAGATCCTCATAATATAAGGTTGGGTTTGGCTTTAGATGGGGTGAACCCATTCTTAGATCAGTGTACTAAATGGTCAACTTGGCCAGTTTTTTAAAATTATAACTTGCCTCCATGGTTAGCAACTAAACAGTTTTTCTTAATGCTATCATTGATTATACCAGGAAAGAAAAGTATGAGTTCAGATAAAATTGATGCTTATCTAGAGCCATTATATGATGAGCTAATGGAAATATGGAAAGGAATTCAAGCAATTCAATCTTTAAGGGATGGTCATTCAATCAAATTTACTTTAAGAGCTTCCTTATTGTTTATGATTCATGATCTTCCTACATATGGCACATAATTTACTCTTAGTGTTCATGGATACCATGGATGTTATGCTTGCAACCTTAAGGATATTTTGAGGCACTCAAGAAGTTTGTGTAAGTTTATTTATTATGGAAATCATGCTTACCTTAAAATGGATCATCCATATCGTCGACAAAAAACATGTTTCAATGGTCAAGAAAAGAATCGTGAAGCACCATTGCTAATAACAAGTGATTACATTGTTGAGAATGGACAAAAAAATGTCATTTATTGAAAATGACAGGATTGCTGGTAGTAGATATAACCCATGTAGTGAAAGTGGTGTAAAATGGTTGTGCATATTCTATAAGTTGTCATACTTTAAGGATATTGTTGGTAGGTGGCGACTGATCAGGAAAGTACTGTACACTAGCCATGTATCCTTGCCGGGGTTCAGGGCCGGGCTGGGCCCTGAGCGGGGGTTTGGGGGCGGCAACCCCTGAGAAATTTTTTTTTTAGGGCCGACTTAAAAAAATCCTATTTTTTATGACCGACATAAGAAAACCCTAATTTTTGTAACTGACAAAAAGGCTTGATAAAAGGTGGCCAAGGGTTAGGGTTTGGGCATTGTATTGTAGCATTTGCAGTAGTATTGAGTTGCAGGGATTGCTGATTGTAATCGTTTTGATTTACTGGATAATAATATTGGACTCTCTATTTGGTGGATGTAGCCCAAGTTTGGGTGAACCACGTTAAATCTTGTCTCTCACTATTATTAATTCTATGTATTTCCATTTCTCTGTTTAATCTTTATTTGCATTTAATTGATATCTTTTGCCGGCTAACCCTATCAAGTGGTATCAGAGTGGGTTGTGTTTGATTATCATCTGCAGGAAAGTCTCACGGTTGAGTGGGAGAAATGGAGGATGAGGGAAGATTGAAGGTCGATAATTTTAATGGGCAGAACTATCAGTTATGGAAGATGCAAATGGAGGATTACCTCTATCAAAAGGATTTATGGATGCCGTTGGAAGGAGTAGCCAAAAAAAAATCGGCAACAATGTCTGATGAGGATTGGAATCTTCTTGACAGAAAGGCACTGGGAACCATTCGGTTGTGCCTGGCACCATCGGTGGCATTCAATATAATGGAAGCGAAGACAACAGATGGTCTGATTAAAGCTTTGGCAAAATTGTATGAAAAACCCTCAGCCTCAAATAAGGTATTTCTTATGAAGCGTTTGTTTAATCTGAAAATGGTTGAAGGTGGATCTGTGACAGATCATTTAAATGAATTTAATATGATTATCAGTCAATTGACATCTGTAAATGTAAAATTTGATGAAGAAGTTAGAGCTCTCTTGATATTATGTCCATTGCCTGAAAGCTGGGATAGTTTGGTAATGGCGGTTAGTAACTCTGTTTCTGGTTCAAATACCCTGAAATTTGATGATGTTGTTGGTGTTATTCTGAGTGAGGAAATTCGTAAGAAAAGCTCAGGTGGATCCAAATTAGGTAGTGTTTTGAATGCAGAAAGCAGGGGCAGATCAAAGGAGAGAGGAAAAGGTTCTGGAGGTCATGGGAAGTCACGAGGAAAATCAAAGGACAAAAGATCCCAAACCAGAGGACAGAAGGATTGCTGGTATTGTGGAAAACCAGGTCATCTGAAGAAAGATTGCTGGTCTCAGAAAAATAAAGGAGACAAACAAGAAGGCAATAAGGAAGCAAATGTGGTAAGTAATAAATCTGAAGATGACGCTTTGATTCTTTCCCTAGATAATGCTGACGATTCATGGGTTTTAGATTCAGGGGCCTCATTTCATGCTACGCCCCATAGAAGTTATTTTCTTGATTATGTCCAAGGGGATTTTGGGCTGGTTTATTTGGGAGATAACGAACCCTGTCAGATTGTTGGAAAAGGAAGAATCAAGATTAAGTTGGAGAATGGGAATCATTGGCTACTACAAGAGGTAAGGCATGTTCCAAGGCTCGGTAGGAATTTAATTTCAGCAGGGCAACTAACTGAACAAGGTTGCACTATTATATTTATTGATAAAAATTGGAAGGTTTCAAAAGGTGCCTTAGTAGTAGCAAAAGGTGTGAAAGTAGGCACCTTATATCTTTGTACAGGTCATACTATTCCTTCTACTTTAGATGTTATAGAGGAAAAACAAACAGGTTCAAGAACAGTTGCTGCAGGTTTGTAGGAAGAGACTGGAAAAGTTGCTGCAGGTTTTGAAACAACACTGTGGCATAACAGACTTGGGCATATGAGTGAAAAAGGTATGAAGGTACTTCATTCTAAGAAAGTTTTACCAGGTCTAAAATGTATTAATATGGATTTCTGTGAAATTTGTGTGTATGGAAAATAAAAGAGAGTCAGTTTTCTCAGAGATGGGAAGCAAAAGAAAAATAAAAAATTGGAGCTTGTGCATACATATGTATGGTTACCAGCTCAGGTATCTTCTTTCGGTGGCTCTCGGTATTATGTTACATTCATATATGATGCAAATAGGAAGGTCTAGATTTATTTCCTTCGACAGAAATCTAATGTATTTGAAACATTTAAAAAATGGAGAAGCTTGGTTGAGAATGAGACAGGTAAAAGATTAAAATGTCTCAGATCTGATAATGGCGGTGAGTATTGCATCAAAGAATTTGAAGATTATTGTTCCTTTAATGGAATTCGTAGGCAGAAAACGGTTCCAGGGACTCCACAGGAAAATGGAGTGGCTGAATGCATGAATAGGTCAATAATGGAGCGTGCAAGGACCATGAGATTGCATGTTGGGCTGCCTTTAAACATGTGGGCAGAGGCTATCAACACTACTATATATTTAATTAATAGAGGTCCTTCAGTTCCTTTGGGCTATGGTATTCCAGAGGAAGCATGGACAAGTAAGAAGGTGAGTTATTCTTTTCTGAAAACCTTCGGCTGTGAAGCATTTGCACATATAGATTTTGAAAATAGAACCAAGCTGGATGCGAAATCAAAAAAATGTACCTTCATTGGATATGGCATTGATGAATTTGGTTATAGGCTTTGGGATTTTGAAAATAAAAAAATTGTGAGAAGTAGGGATGTTATATTCAATGAGAAGGTGTTGTACAAAGATCAGTTGCAGCAGCATGAGAAGAAAGGAAAGGATTATGTGGTGCTGAATGATACTCCAAATAGTGATGTTCCAGTGGCTCCTCATGCTTCGCAACAACAACCAGAAATACCACAAACTCCAGTGAATGTTAGACGGTCAACAAGGATAAGTAGACCTCCTGAAAGGTTTTCTCCCTCTTTGTTCTCTATTTTGTTAACAGATGCTGGTGAACCAGAAGGGTATGATGAAGCTATGTAGGTGAATACACAAGTTCAGTGGGAGCTTTCCATGAAAGAAGAAATGGACTCCTTGCTGAAAAATCAGACTTGGGAATTATGTAAGTTACCTGTAGGTAAAAAGGCTTTACCAAACAAATGGGTTTATAGGTTGAAAGAGGAAGATGGAGGTAAGAAAAGATTTAAGGCCAGGTTAGTTGTAAAAGGATTTGCACAGAAACAGGGTATTGATTTTGATGAGATCTTTTCTCTGGTTGTCAAGATGACTTCTATTCATACTATTTTAAGTATTGTGGCTGCTAAAGATTTGCATTTGGAACAGCTAGATGTGAAAACTATCTTTCTCCATGGTGATTTGGAGGAGGAGATATACATGGCACAACCACAAGGATTTGAGGTCAAAGGTAAGGAGAAACAAGTGTGCAGATTGAAGAAGAGTTTGTATGGCCTAAAATAAGCACCTCGACAATGGTATTTGAAATTTGATAGTTTTATGCCTGAGCAAGGCTACAATAGGTGTAATTCTGACCATTGTGTTTATTTTAAGAGGTTAGATAATGCCAGCTACATTATTTTATGTTTATATGTTGATGACATGCTTGTAGCTGGGTCTAACATGGATCACATCAAAGAGTTAAAACATCAGTTAGCACAGTCATTTGATATGAAGGATTTGGGGGCAGCAAAACAAATCCTTGGTATGAAAATTTGCAGAGATAGGAAGAATAGAAAATTGACTCTATCTTAGGCTGCTTATGTTGAAAAGGTGTTGCAGAGATTCCATATGGAGAATGCAAAAGCTGTCAGCACACCTTTGCCTAGTCATTTGAAATTGACTAAGGAGATGTGTCCAAAGACACAAGAGGAGGAAGACAAAATGTCCAAGGTTCCATATGCTTCAGCTGTAGGAAGTTTAATGTATGCCATGATATGCACGAGACCAGATATTGCACATGCTATCGGAGTCATTAGCAGGTATATGAGTCATCCCGGATTTGAGCATTGGAATGCGGTCAAATGGATTCTCAGATATTTGAGAGGTACATCTAATAAACACTTATGTTTTTGGGGCTCTAATACTGATTTAGCAGGTTATGTAGACTCAGATTTGGCAGGGGATATTGATACTAGGCGGAGTACTACAGGTTATGTCTTTACTGTAGGTGGAACATCGGTGAGTTGGATTTCTAGGTTGCAAAAGGTGGTTGCTTTATCCACCACAGAGGCAGAATATGTAGCTGCAACAGAGGCAAGCAAGGAGATGATATGGCTGTAATCTTTCATGGAAGAATTGGGTAAACAACAGGCTAACAGTTCTTTGTATATAGACAGTCAGAGTGTCATACATCTTGCAAAGAATTCTGCCTTGCATTCAAAGACCAAACACATATAGTTGAGGTATCACTTCATTAAGTCGGTGTTGGATAATGGACAGTTAAGGCTGGAAAAGATACATACAGATGAAAATCCAGCAGATATGTTTACAAAGGTAGTGACAAGGGAGAAGCTGAGCTCCTCTTCAACTTCAGTTGGTCTTCTAGACTGAAAATAACAAAAATAGAATAGTAGAGTCCAGGGTGCTTATTTCTAGTAGGAGATGCATGCGCAGCGGTGTCGTCCAGGATCAGTTTCTAAGTGGGAGATTGTGTTGGTGTGGAGCCTGATTAGTCTCCAAGTGGGAGATTGTTGGTAGGTGGCAACTGATCAGGAAAGTACTGTACACTAGCCATGTATCCTCGCCGGGGTTTGGGGCCGGGCTGGGCCTCGAGCAGGGGTTTGGGGGCAGCAACCCTCGAGAAATTTTTTTTAGGGCCGACTTAAAAAATTCCTATTTTTTATGACCGACATAAGAAAACCCTAATTTTTGTAATCGACAAAAAGGCTTGATAAAAGGTGGCCAAGGGTTAGGGTTTGGGCATTGTATTGTAGCATTTGCAGCAGTATTGAGTTGTAGGGATTGCTAATTGTAATCATTTTGATTTATTGGATAATAATATTGGACTCTCTATTTGGTGGATGTAGCCCGAGTTTGGGTGAACCACGTTAAATCTTGTCTCTCGCTGTTATTAATTTTGTGTATTTCCATTTCTCTGTTTAATCTTTATTTGCATTTAATTGATATCTTCTGCCGGCTAACCCTAACAGATATAGCCATTAGGCATATTGTTGACTTTATGCATACTGAGAAAAATATAGCCTATTCTATTATAGAAAATTTTTTTGGTTCTTTTGACACTGTTTCATCATGTGAAGACTTCCGACAACTAAAGATTCATCAAAATCTTTGGATTGAAAAATGTGCTAATAAAAAATATAGAAAACCTAGTGCTCCTTATGTCTGGACAAAGGAACAATGTGCACAATTCTTATAGTTGTTGACTCAGACTCACTTTCCCACTGGATATGTAAGTAGTAGTAATAGAAGCCAAACTGACATTAATGGCTTAAGAGGCCACAAGACCCATGACTATCATGTCATAATCGAGAATATTTTACCTATTGTGGTATATATATCAAGTTTGGAAAAGGGACCAAGATTGGTAGTTATAAGGTTGGGCCTAATATTAAAGAGAATGAGTTTACATGTATTAGATCCTTCAAACTTTTATAGTTTGAGGGAGGAGGTTGTTGAAGTCCTTTGTCTATTGAAACAAGAATTTCCACCAACAATCTTTAACATTTTCTATGCATCTTTTGATACATCTAGACTATGAACTAGAGCATTGTGACCTAGTAAGAATGAGATGGATATATCCTATAGAATGATATATGAAGGTTTTGAAAAAAATTGTTCGTACTAGGGAAAAACTAGAAGGCAACATGTCTGAGGGATATTCAATGCAAGAGACCATGGGATTTTGCACAGAATATATGAAGGATTTTAAAAATGTCAATCGACATGTATGGGATAATGACAAAGATGAAAGAGTTGTAGGTGAGGTATTATAAGGCAATGGATGTTTTTGTTGCAAGGTGTGGCCCTTGGTCTCCTTGTTCAGCACAGCGCTGCGATGGTTTACGACAAGGGCTTAACCACCTCCCATGCCTGTCAAGTCAAGTGGTTGTATCAAGCATTAATAGGTCAATCTTTTGGTGCAACTATCGCTAACAATTGGTGTTAGAGCTGAGGTCACAGGTTCAAACCCCGCGCTTGCGCTGGGGGGGTTGTTGAAAGGTGTGGCCCTTGGTCTCCTTATTCAATGCATTGCTATGATAGTTTGCGACATGGGCTTAACTGCCTCCTATGTTGGTTAAGTCAAGTGGTCGTATCGAGCATTAATAGGTTGATCTTTTGGTGTAACAATAGCTAACAATTTCTTCAAGCTATCACATCAAGAAAGAAGTGCAATACATGCCTATATTCTTTAAAACACAACTTCGTTTGATAAGTGGCATAGGTTAAAAAAATTTACACAATAATTTATTTAATCAATTGCATTTACATATTTATATTATTAATCTTACTATTTGTATGTTAATATTCTATGTAGAAAATTAGAAGAAGAGAATCAAACTTGGATGCAACATCGACCTCAAAAGCATAGACGTCATGATTTGATTGGAGGTGATTCTTTTCCAAAATTTGAAGAATGAATTGCTAATGCAGTCAATGATGCAAAAGAAGAAGGTCAAGATGTAACAATGGAGGAAAGTGAGCTTTCATAATCTCCACATATATGGGCTATTTTTTTTAGTGGAATGTGGGCCTATGGTAGTACTTTAAGAGTGGAAGAAAAAGACAAAGGAAAGACAAATTGTGATTGTGTTGTTAGTGCTGAATTTCTTCATGAAACTAAGAAGAAATACTATGTTAGATTCATCCAAGAAATTATTCAAGTGGATTTTGGTGAAAATAGTCCTATATTATTAAAATATCAGTGGATCCGACCATCCGTAGTACAATTTGATGAGTATGGATTTGTATGCACAAATACAGGGAAATTTTTATCAAAGATGGATGAACCGTATGTTTCCTCTCTTCAAATTAACCAATCATTTTGAATTGATGATGTAAGAAGCCCAAGATGGTCATATGTCATTCAAATAGAGTCTCGTTCTAGACAAAAAATTATGGAAGTTATCAATATAATGCCTGATGGTTAATATGTTAATTTATAAGAAACATTCAAAGAAGTGGATAAAGACGATGATGGAGTATTTAAAGAAGAGATTTTGATTACCAATGAAGAGATTGGGAGAGAGAATGAGTAGCATGTCACAAATGAGGATGAGGAAGAAAATCAAACAGATGCAGACACAAGTGATCAGGATTTTGATCTTGGTGACAATGCAGATGATTATGATGATGTTTTGTCACCTTAACTAGCCTGTCACCTTAAGAGGTTAGCTTGTCACCTAAACTTTGGTTCTATGTATGGTGTAATTTATTATTGAATATAATAAAAATCTGAGTATAGGTATGCTTATTCACAGTTGTTTTACTAATACATTTTTGAATGTAATCATCATTATTCTGTTGGTACATTATAGACAAAACCTGAGATGTTCACTGCTGATTTGAAGTGTATTTAAAGTTAGGTTCATTCACTCTTCTTAGTTTTCTTACTTTGGTTGAAATTAATTTTGTTTAGTTAGAATATAATTTCTTGTATGTCCTATATGTTTTCTGGATGCTAGACTTTTCTTGTATATCCTAGATGATAGCTTTAGTTTGTAATATAGATTCTACCTTCCACATGTTAGGAATTACATGTAGAAGATATCAATTAAGTGAAAATAAAGATTAAATATAGGAATGAAAAATGCATAGAAATAATAACATCAAGAGATAATTTTTAACATGGTTCACCCAAACTTGGGCTACATCCACCAACAGAGAGTCCAATATTATTATCCAGCAAATTACAACCAACAATCCTTGCAACTCAATACCACTGCAAATTCTACAATACAATATCAATAGAAAGCCTAACCCTTAGCCATTTTTATCAAGACTTATGTCGGTTACAAAATAGGTTTTTTTCTATGTCAGCTAATAGAAAATAACTCCTGACGCCTTTGAGGTTTCAGGGGTACTCTTGCCAAACCACTATTAAATAATTTGGGGGGAAACTGCGCCAATAAAAGTGGGGAAAATTTAACCTCTGAGTCTGATTAGGCTCCATATAACAACAATCTCCTACTTGGAGACTAATCAGACTCCACAACATAACATTTCCCACTTGGAGACTCATCATAACACTGCTGACCCTATAGCTCCCACTAGAAATAAACACCCTAGATCCTGCTGTTCTAATTTTACTATTTTCAGTCTTGAAGACCAACCGAAGTTGATAAGGAGCTCAACTTCTCCCTTATCACAACCTTTGTAAATATATCTACTAGATTTTCATCTCTATGTATCTTTTCTAGTTGTAACCATCCATCATCCAACACCAACTGGATGAAGTGATACCTTAGCCATATGTGTTTGGTTTTTGAATGCAAGGCATAATTCTTTGCAAGATGTATGGCACTCTGATTATTTGTAAACAAATAATTGTTAGCCTGTTGTTTGCCCAATTCTTCCATGAAAGATTACAGCCATATCATCTCCTTGCTTCCCTCTATTGTAACTACATACTCTACCTCCATGGTGGATAAAGCAACCACCTTTTGCAACCTGGAGATCTAACTCATCGTTATCCCACCTACAGTAAAGACATAACCTATAGTACTCCACCTTGTATCAATATCCCTTGCCAAATCTATGTCCAAATAGCCTGCTAAATCAGTATTAGAGGCCCCAAAACAAAAATGTTTATTGGATGTACCTCTCAAATATATGAGAATCCATTTTATTGCATTATAATGCTCCAATCTGGGATTACTCATATACCTTCTTATGACTCCTACAACATATGTGATTTCCAATCTTGTGCATACCATGGCATACATTAAACTTCCTACTACTGAAGCATATGGTACCTTGGCCATTTTTTCTTCCTCCTCTTGTCTCTTAGGACACATCTCCTTAGTCAATTTCAAATGACTAGGCAAAGGTGTGCTGACAACTTTTGCATTCTCCATATGGAATCTCTACAACACATTTTCAACATAATCATCCTAAGATAGAGTCAATTTTTTGTTCTTCCTATCTCTACAAATTTTCATACCAAGGATTTGTTTTGCTGCCCCAAAATCCTTCATAGCAAATGATTGTGCTAACTAATATTTTAACTCCTTTATGTGATACATGTTAGACCTTGCTACAAGCATGTCATCAATATATAAACATAGTCATTATCCAACATCTTAAAATAAATACAATGGTCAGAATTACACTGACTGTAGCCCTTCTCAACCATAAAACTATCAAAGTTCAAATACCATTCCCAAGGTGCTTGTTTCAAGCCATATAAACTCTTCTTCAATCTGCACACCAATTTCTCCTTACCTTTGACCTTGAATCCCTGTGGTTGTTCCATATATATCTCCTCCTCCAAATCACTATGGAGAAAGGTAGTTTTCACATCTAGCTATTCCAAATGCATATCTTTAGTAGCCACAAGACTTAAAATAGTACGAATAGAAGTCATCTTAACAACTGGAGAAAAAATCTCATTAAAATCAATACCATTTTTCTATGCAAATCCTTTTACAACTAACCCACCTTTAAATCTTTTTAAACCTCCATCTTCTTCTTTCAGCCTATAAACCCATTTGTTTGGTAAAGCCTTTTTACTTACAAGCAACTTACATAATTCCCAAGTCTAATTTTTTAGCAAGGAGTACATTTCTTCTTTCATTGCAAGCTCCCATTGAACCTTTGTATCCACCTGCATAGCTTCATCATACCCTTCCAATTCACTAGCATCTATTAACAAAATAGAATACAAAGAGGGAGAAAACCTTTTAAGAGGTCTACTTAGCCTTGTTGACCGTCTAACATTTAATGAAGTTTGTGGTATTTCCTATTGTTGTTGTTAAGCATGAGGAACCACTAAAACATCATTATCTAGAGTATCATCTAGCACCACATAATCCTTTTCTTTTTTCTCATGCTACTGCAACTGATCTTTGTACAACACCTTCTCATTGAATACAACATCCCTATTTCTCACAATTTTTAGAGTTTCAACATCCCAAAGCCTATAACCAAATTCTTCAATGCCATATCCAATGAAGATACACCTTTTTTATTTTGTGTCAAGCTTGGTTCTATTTTTAGAATCTACATGTGCAAATACTTCACATCTAAAGGTTTTGAGAAAATAATAACTCACCTTCTTACCTATCCATGCTTCCTCTAGAATACCACAACCCAAAGGAACTGAAGGACCTCTATTAATTAAATATACAATGGTATTGATAGCCTCTGCCCACATGTTTAAAGGTAGCCCAATATGCAATATCATGCTCCTTTCATGCTCCATTATTGTCTTATTCATGCGCTCAGCCACTCCATTTTCTTGTGGAGTCCCTAGTATTAGGAATTACATATAGAAGATATCAATTAAATGTAAATAAAGATTAAACAGAGGAATGGAAATACACAGAAATAATAACAGTGAGAGACAAGTTTTAACGTGGTTCACCCAAACCTAGGTTATATCCACCAATAGAGAGTCCAATATTATTATCAAGTAAATCAACCTAATTACAACTAGCAATCCTTGTAACTCAATACCACTGCAAAATGCTATAATACATCAACAAAAACCCTAACCTTTAGCTACTTTTATCAAGCCTTATGTCGGTTACAAAAATAGGGCTTTTTTTTTATGTCAGCCAATATAAAAATAACTCCTGATACCTTTATAAAATGATAAAAAATCGTTGGATTTTTTGGGGGCATTGTCCCTCAACCCCATTTTGTATCATGATAGGGAGCATACTAGGGGCACTACCCCTTGACCTCGTTAAATAATTTCAGGGGGAAACTGCACCAATAAAAGTGGGGTAAATTTAACCTCCATGTCTGATTAGGCTCCTTATAACAACACCTGGAACTATTTTCTACCTATGAATTCTATTAAAGGAACAATCAGCATCCAATTCTTTGCTACAATACTCACCACCATTATCAGATCTAAGACATTTCAATCTTTTACCTGTCTCATTCTCAACCAAGCTTCTCCATTTCTTAAATGTTTTAAATACATTAGATTTCTACTTGAGGAAATAAATCCAAACCTTCCTAGTTGCATCATCTATGAATGTAACATAATACTGAGAACCACTAAGAGAAGATACCTGAGCCAGTCCCCATGCATCTATATGCACAAGCTCCAACTTTTCATCTTTATTTTGCTTCCCATCCTTGAGAAAACTATCTCTCTTTTGTTTGCCATACACAACTTTCACAAAAATCCATATTAATACATTTTAGACCTGGTAGAACTTTCTTAGAATGAAGTACCTTCATACCTTTTTCACTCATATACCCAAGTCTATTATGCCACAGTGTTGTCTCAAAACCTGTAGTTACTATTTCAATCTCTTCTTGTGAACTCACGGCAACTATTCCTAATCCTATTTGTTTTTTCTCTACAACAACTAAAGTAGAAGGAATATATGACCTATACAAATATATAAGGTGCCTACTTTCACACCTTTTTCTACTATTAAGGCACCTCTTGAAACCTTCCAATTTTTATCATTAAAGTAACTATGTAACCTTCATCACCTATATACCATGCTGAAATTAAATTCCTACTTAGCCTTGGAATGTGCCTTACTTCTTGTAGTAGCCAATGATTCCCATTCTACAACTTTCCAACAATTTGACAGGGTTTGTTATCTCCCAAATAAACCAATCCAAAATCCCCTTAGACATAACCAAGAAAATAACTTATATGGGGTGTAGCATGAAATAAGGCCCCTGAATCTAAAACCCATGAATCATCAACATTATCTAGAAAAAGAATCAAAGCATCATCTTCAGATTTATCAATTACCAAATTTGCCTCCTTATTACCTTCTTGTTTGTCTCCTTCTTTATTCTTTTGAGACCAATAATCTTTCTTTAGATGACCTAGTTTCCCATAGTACCAAAATTTCTTCTGTCCTCTAGATTGGGACCTCTTGTCCTTCAATTTTCCTCGTGACTTCCCATAACCTCTAGAACTTTTTCGTCTCTCCTTTGATTTGTGCCTACTTTCTATATTCAAAACACTACTTGATGTGGACCCTCCTGAGCTCTTCTATCGCATTTCCTTACTAAGGATAACACCAACAACATCATCAAATTTTAAAGTATTTGAACTAAAGATAGAGTTACCACCATTACCAAGATATTCCAGCTTTCTAGCAAAGAACATAAAGCCAAGAGAGCCCTCACCTCTTCATCAAATTTCACTTTTACATAAGTTAACTGATTGGTAATCATATTAAACTCATTTGAATGATCTATAATAGATCCACCTTCAATCATTTTTAGATTAAACAAACGCTTCATGAGAAATACCTCATTTGAGGCTGAGGGTTTTTCTTACAATTTAGCCAAAGCTTTCATTAGTTCATCTATTGTCTTCACTTCTATTATATTGAATGCCACAGATGGTGCCAGGCACAACTAAATGGTTCCTAGTGCCATTTTGTCTAGAAGATCCCAATCCTCATCAGTCATTGTGCTAGTTTCTTAGCTTTTCCTTCCAACGACCTCCATAAATCCTTCTAATAGAGATAATCCTCTATATGCATCTTCCATAACTGATAGTTCTACCCATTGAATTTATCTACCTTCAATTTACCCTCATCCACTATTGCTCCAACTTAACCGTGAGACTCCCACTCAACTGTGAGACCTTCCTATAGATGATAATCGAACACAACCCACTTTGATACCACTTGTTAGGAATTACATGCAGAAGCTATCAATTAAATGCAAATAAAGATTAAACAAAGAAATGAAACATACACTGAAATAATAACAACGAGAGACATTTTCTAACGTGGTTCACCCAAACTCGGGCTACATCCACCAACAGAGAGTCCAATATTATTACCCAACAAATCAAACTGATTACAATCAGCAATCCTTGCAACTCAATACCACTACAAATGCTACAATACAATATCAACAGAAACCCTAACCCTTGGCCATTTTTATCAAGACTTATGTCAGTTACAAAATAGGGTTTTTCTATGTCAGCCAATAGAAAAATAACTCCCAATGCCCTGCCCTAAAACCCCCGTTAAATTAAATTGGGGGGAAACTACGTCGATAAAAGTGGGAAAAATTTAACCTCTGATTCTGATTAGGCTCCATATAACAACACCACATGCATTGAATATGCTTGTGTGAAGGAAACAATAATGAACATCTATTATTTAATAATACATATAGATATCTTAACATTAAGTGAACTAAGCCTCCTCATTACAAACAAAGAAATGATCTCTTAGATATCTTAACTAGAATTTGAGCACCAAATTAAATCTTCTTCTCCATTGATTACTTCAAATAGATATTACAATATAGCAAAAGTCTCCTCATATATGTTTCTATAAATGCCTATGATGATGATATCAAAATTTGGTCTTAGTTTCTCTTTTGTAAGAGAAGCAACAAGCTTCAAACCATTACAAAATATGGTATCTTTTCAAAATTCATGCATCTTCATATAAACTAAACATTAATTTTGCTTTAAACATAATTAAGAGAAAATAGAGAAAGTAGACAATATTGATTGGAAGCCCACAACACTTCCAATACACTTGTAGTCTGTTAAACAACATAAGAGACCCATGATCATCCCGATCTAGCAAAGTCCCCCTCTCCATGATAGAGTGTTTGAAGACTCAGTTCTTCCACTGCAACATCTTCAAGGCCCTATTCTTCTAGAGGAGACAAATACTCTTGCTCCCATTGGTATACTATGTAGTCATGAGGACATGATGCTTTTTGTTCCCCTGCACATATAGCCTATCTAATCATCAGCTTCAAGATATTCTACTGCCATTGAAACATAGCATAATCACTAGGCCACTTATAATCTTGAATTTGGAGCAAGTTGTCCTGGTGATCCTTCCACCTTTTGTTCAGTAATGCTTTGACATCAATTACAAACTTTGTATATCCAACATCCAAATCAATTACTCTATCTAGAATGATGTTGAAGCTGATAATATTGATATCTTCATCCTTTTTCAAAAATTCCATGACCTTAGAAACTATATGACCAAATTCATCCTTCTATGCATCAAAAACCTTGATCTTTTCATCCTTTATTAGGATTGATGGAATGAACTAGTGTTTGGAAGTGGCAAAATAATCAATATTTGCCTCCATTCTTTGATTCTCACCATTCACATACTGATACTCATCCAATATCATCTTGATCAATTTCTCTATTGGCTTTAGAGCTACAGGAGCATCTTGATTCCATTGTAGAACTTTACACAAAGTGATCAGTGTGTGATGTTTTGACTGCCATCTTTGATACAAGGGATTTAAAATAGAAAAATTTACTTTCAACCATTCCATGGCCTGAGATAAGGAAGAATAGCATTCATGCACATCTCTTAACTTGTCAACAACCATTTTCACTCTATATTCCAAAAGTTTCTCAAACACTTCAAGAATTTTCAATTTTGCCTCATTCTTTGTTTTATTTTTTTGGCTTTTTAATTCCTCAATTTCTTTTTCCAACTTCTATTTCAAAACATTGAATTGTTCAGCAGTCGCTATGGTAGCACCAGTCTCTTGTGGCACAAGTGTTTGAAATGGCACAATGACTTGAATTTGAGAAGAACTCTCACCCTTCAGTTGTTCTTTAAGCTTTACATTTTCAAGATACAATCTATTTACCTCATCATTCATATCCATCTGAGTTCTCTCATAATCAAAAAATCTTTGTTCTATCTTTTTAACAGTAGTTTGTGTAAACATTGTAGTATGCACAGTGAGGGTAGTTGCTTCAGTTACTGATGTGTCTTGGAATGTCTTGACCATAGTTGTTCCGCTTATTTCTTGGACAACATCAAGTAATCTTGGTTTACCGGTGTTCTTTTGTGTTGCCCATATTGCCAAAGTATCTATTTTTGGATTGAAACTACAACCACTAACACCTTCCTCATAGTCAAATTTAGAAACTAGGATGGGGTCATCTTGATTCCTGACTTGGTCTAACAAAAACATTTTCTTCAACTCAATCCTAAGAATGATTAACATGTTTCTCCTTAATACCATTTGTCTAGCCTCATCAAGACTGACACTTATTTCATCTATTTTCATATTCTTGAAAGTTTGTTAAACAATTTGCTCATGCTGAGATTTATTAGCACCCATTTTATTTATTTCCACTTGTTCTTGAAATTCTTTCATCTTCATCTTAATCCAAAAATCTTTGAAATCAGGAGAATTAATGAAATCCTCATCCTCCATAAATCTCATAGAAGTCACAATTCTTTCATCTTCTTCTAATTCAGGCTCCCCTTGTGCCTATTTGGCCATTCTAGCCTCTGGTTTGTGTGCTTCTATTTCTTGGCCAATAAACAGCTGATTTGTTTCTCCTTGATCTTCCATATTTCTCAAGATACTAGCCACTTCATCAATTTCACCCCCTCCTTATCTCAATTCATATGGAACCAGTGGAAAAACATCCTCAATCCTTTGCCTTTTGGCAAGTGGTGAATCAAGGACATGAGCTAGATCCTGTACTGACATTGCATTTGGTGTAGGCTCTTGAATCACAACTCCTGGTGGTCTTTTGACACTAAGCTTGGTAGCTTTTGAAGGCTACTTCTTAAACTTTCTATACATTCTTTTAAAATTGTCAATTATCATATATATTCTTCTCAAAGGGTCCCTCTCTTCAACAAAGAATCTAGGAAAATTAGGATTTTGTTTTCTCCTATCATCCTTAATCCTTTTCAAAATCTCCCATTTTCTTTTCATATTATACACTTCTTGAAAGGTGACAAGATTTCTGATCACATCCTCATCAAAATTGATTTGATGGGATATTCCCATTCTTGTGAGGATGGTTTGTCTAAAAAATTTCATGTGACCCTCTGGATCACAAACCCTCTTGACACCTAATTTCAAAGAATATTTAGCCTTAAAAAAGGCTTACAAATCCTTTAAAGTATTAGAAACAATGGACCAATCACCAAACACTATGGAATCAAGAAGAAATGTGCCTTTCTTCTATTTCTTCATTACATCCTTCTCCATCCACATCTTTTTCCACATGAATTCAAGGGATGCAATTTTGTTTGGCACAAATCTGGGCAACACATGGGGTGGCTAAGTACACCCATATACCCTGATTATAGTATGAATTGATAAGAAAAACCAATCAGCATAGTTATGCTTATGACCCTATTCTAGCCTATGGGCAAGAGGCCTCAACATTTCCCTAAACTCTTTTGTCAATCTTAGAAAAAAGCTACCAAGAGAATTCATTATTCTAAATGAGAATTCATCATGAAACACAACATAGTCACAATTCATGCAATGGCTATCCCATTTGTAACACCAATACTGTGTTGGCAATCTTTGTCCCTTTTCATCAATCATGCTCAGATCCATTCTGTTGGGCCACTTTCTTCTATTTTGATACAAAATTAAATGACATAACAAAGAGTAGTATTTGAAATCTATGGGCTTTTTTTTCTCTTATTTGTAAAAATCCATCATGAAGTTTCTTTTCAATGAATGTTACAAAATCATATTCAACATTAGCTTCTGGATTTTGAATTCTCATGGCCATCATCATTAGGCCGATAGGCATTCTACCTTGGGCATAGATACCCAACCCCTGACACAAAGTAAAATATGTTCTTTTGAAATAGATAGAAAAATTTTCAATAGAGAAAGGTTCAATTATAGTGAATGGGATTTCAATTCTTCTGTTATTTGCCCCTTTCCTCATGTGCATGGGTACCTCATCCCTTTTGTGTGTTTTTCTCAAACTATGGTACTCCTACTCACTCTTCTATAGATCTACTTGTGTGAGGTCTTGCTTGCTCAACATGAAGTGGTCTATGATTGCATTCTTGTCCACAACCACTAATGGTGACCCATTTGGTAGTTTGACTATTTTGGTGGCTGAGTGATAGTGTTGTGCCAATTTTCTAATCAAATCCACATCAACAAATACATTTGGCACCACAAGCTTTGCCAAATCAAAATTTCATGGGTTTCCAACTAGTCCATGCCCATATTTCTTTCCACAAAAATACCAAAGAAAGGTTCCATCCAGAGATAGGGATTGCAGCACCCTGATATCCTTCTGTAACATCCTTGAACAATTTCTTAGACATCTTGTCAACTAAATTTGGCAGGATGTCCAACAATGAATATTGAAGTGATCGTTTCTTGGGAGTAGGGGGGTTAGTGCTCTTACTCATAGACTCAGATTTTTTAGGTGCCATATTTTAGTGCCTCTACAAACTAGGGTTTTGATATTCTACTTGCTTTACCAGACTAGTTGAAAACAAAGCACAAACCAAACACCAAATTTTATGCAAAGAGTGATGGGGTAGACTTACCCAATTAGAAAATGCCTGAGGAGAGAACACAAAGCTTGAATTTGCCTTCTGCAATCAACACTGAATTTGATGGAATGAAGAAATAAAAAGAAATCCCAAGTTTTATCATGCCATGAAGCTGGTCATTTTGCCATTAACTCTGGTTTGTGCCACGAAATCAATAAATCTTAGCATTCAATTCTTTTCAAACACAGACTATTGATTTGATCCAATCTAATGGATGGCTGAGTATTTCAAGACTTGCAATCCTTTCCTCAAAAATTGGAATCCCGTAGGCATCAATGTTAACCATTGCGGGGCAGCACTAAAGTCATTTTTGACATTTAACTCCTTACTACATCACTGTAAGACCAACTTAGGGCAATCGCAGGACCACGAGACCTCTTGGATATTTACGTTCATCTTCACCACTTATCTCCACCCTGCAAGCCTTGTTGCACACCACCATGGGATGGTGGGATACATGTTAGCTCCTGTGTCTTTTACCACCTTGCTACCAAGCTTTGGTCTGATCATCATGGGGCCGTGGGAGCCTTTGGTCTCCTATTCATTGTTTACCATGTTACTGCAAGTCAAATTTATCAGCATCATGGGGCTACGGTATGTAGTATTACCAGTCATTGAACTCTTTATACTGCAACATCGTAGGCTTGACTTGAAACTATTGTGGGGGCGTGGTGAACACTTTATCCCAACTCCTTCCTATCACATTGCCACTGGTCATCTCCTTACCTACTGTAGGGGTGTGGTAACATATTATGTATCACTTGAGTTTATATCGCAATACCACAACTAAATTTTCTACATGTTGTGGGGAAGTGGTAATTGTGTATTCACATCCTCTAATTCCCACACACCTACCAAGGTTGTTTGCATGTACTACGGGGCTGTGGTAAGAGACAAAAACACATCAATAGTCAAAAATATAAATTTCTTTCACATAGACCTGATATGAGATGCTCATAAATGACTTCTGAAACAATTCTAAAAGGAATATGAATCCCTACTTATGGATTTATGGAAGGAAAATGTATGAAACAGAGTGGGACTATGTGAAATTTTGAATGGTTCTAACAGACCTCATGATGAAATAAACTATGTTTTTCCTTCATCCTGCTTATGTTTTTATGAGTTCTTTTCTTGTGAATATATCCCTAAGGAAAATTTGTCTGATACTTGTAATTGTAAACATCTTCTTGGTTTTTTACTACAAATTCTTTTTAATCTATAAACTGAATTCTATTTTAAGTTTTCATTTGTAGTTATCAGCAGATTGGAAAGTCAACAATTATCAACTTATGAACTCAATAAATTTTTATTGATTCTGTATATCAAAAAATTTGGATTTATAAATGGAAATGATCAAACAATTGAAATGCATAACCTAAACCCAAATAATTCAATACCTCGAAGATGCAAAATGAGCTTGATTGATTGATCGCTTTGTTGTGTTGATTGCTCGATTCCGTAGCATAACGTTGATAAGGAGATAGATGATGGATGCAAAGGCTCTAATGATATTTCAACAGCATGTGGATACTTGAGGATCAATGCCCTTTTAGAAAATTTGACAGAATAAGGGTGCTTAAGGCTCAATGCATGCTAATGGCTTGTGAGGGGGTTGATTTATAGGAAAGGCTTGGTTCCAATGGATGGCTAGGATCAATTAGGGCTTTAGGTGAAATGGATGGATAGGATTAAGTTAGGTTTCCTTGCACATCAAGAAATTGTAGTCATATGACATGTGGCAAAGGAGGATGAGGCTTAGGTGTGCTTGTGTAGATAAATACTAAAATTAGGTCCCATTAGTTGTGCATGTGAAAGATAAAAGTTATAACACAACACATGATTGACTAGACAAGTGTTGGAATGTGATGAAAGATAAGTGTTTAATTCAAATAAAATATTTGAATTAGTTGGGATATGAGTTGGAAATTAATTAAATAAATAAGATTTATTTAATTAATTGGATAAATGAATAGGATGGGATAAGATATGGAGGACTTAATTCAAATAAAATATTTGAATTAGTTGGGATAGGAGTTGAAAATTAATTAAATAAATAAGATTTATTTAATTAATTGGAAAGTGGGATTATGCATGTGAAATTAATTAAATAAATAAAATTTATTTAATTAATTGGCTAAGTAGGATAAAGATGGGGATTTTAACTAAATAAATAAAATTTATTTAATTAATTGGCTTAATGGATAAATAGGATTAAGAGTGGGATTTAGGACAAAAATGGCTTATGATGTTTAGGATAATGTTTTAACAAGGTGTTGCAAGACATACACAAAGTTGGGACAATTTTGGGTGTCTACATTTTGCCCCTCTTTGAGATGATGTTCGAGATGATGAGCTTTGTGTCGAGTAACATCATTTCAAAGAAGTTAAGGTATGGATAATTGATAGGGATGTTGACAATGATGACGATGATGATGATAGAAAGGATAGGTTGGTGATGCCCCCTCGAGAGGATAGGTGGGTTGGACAAACACGAGTATGCTCTCGAAAAGAAATGGCGTGGCTACAAAAGAAAGATAAGGGAATGGATAGAAGAAATGGATGATGCATTATGCTGCAATAGAAAGTGAGCAACCAGGATGTTTGATATAGCACTAGATGTTATACACCAAGGTATAAGGACCAGGGTGACGATGTGTCTTGTGCCCTAGCGTAATACAACCTTGTCTAACGTATGAGGAAGAAAACTTAGAGCATTGAAGTCCTAATGCACAAAAGGTATGATATGACCTCAGATGCAAAGGATAGTGCAAAAAGCTATTCCAACATACACAAGATATGAATATTAGTTGGAAATGATATGGATGTGATACAAATGCAAGATAAAATGATAACACATACAAGCAAACAAGCAAGCATGCGCAAATGATACAAAAATAAACAGTTGGTATTAAAATTCTTCCAGTCTCTATCATTTATTCCTTTGTTGCAGTCTTAAGTCTCAGGTCTGAGGCTAAATTTTGAGTCAGAGTCTTAGTTTCAAAATCGCTATTTCAAGTCGCAGTTTTAGCTTCAAAGTTGCTTTTCAATTTCAAGTCAAGATCTACAAGATTCAGTTTGGATTTGTTGACACTAACCACCAAACATTCAACACTTGTGACCAAAACTAGCATTCACATCAAACTACCAGCATAGACATTAATTGTCCAACACAATAAACCACGTGCATGTGACTAGTAACACATTAAACTGCTAGGGGTCAAGACAAACAGCGAGGTTATCTTTTGCCAGGTTATTTTTGCTAAAGGAGACTATTTTTTTTCAAATTTTCATAACTTTCACATACGGAGGCCAAATCGCACAAAATTGGACTCGCTGGAAAGCTGAGAGGATGAACTATGCAGCTAAGCAGGTTTTATCAGGTGACTGTACCATTTTTCATGCTGTTTTATCAGTCAAAGTTTAGCTTCATTGAAAACTTCATTTGAGCATAACTTGAGCAATTTTGGTCGTTTTTCAGCGAAACTTTTTTTCAAATTGCTTAGAATCTCCTAAATTTTTTGTTTGAGAAATCCATTCTTTTGTATTAGATCATTTTCATCAGAATTTTTAGATTTCATCTTTTCCATGTAATCATCTTCTTTGCAAGTTTACTTGTTTCTTTTTGGAATTTGGTGACTTGTAGAGGCATCTAAGGAGCTGGAGCAGCATTGGCATCAACATCTACAACAAATTGGAAAGCGATTGTATCAGGTGCACTCATTCTAATCTCTCATCTCTAATCATTATTTGATCACACATTTGGATTTTGGGCATAAAACAAACAACTTGTTTGTCATCACACTTGGATTTGGGCTTTAAAATGAACAATTGTTTGCAAATTCACATCAAAAAATTGGGCTAAAACAAACCATTGTCTTCCATCACATTTGGATTTGGGTCTAAAAAGAACAAGTGCTTGAACTGTTTGTTACACATTTCAAGTTTCTAAGGGGAAATTAACAACTGTGAGTGTGAATCAAGTGACAGCTCACTTGGTTTACTTTTGTCATACCCTTCTTAGGAGGCCTGCTTGGAGACACACTACTCCAAGGGACGACCTCAATCGAGGCTGAATCGAAAGACACCCTCATTGGGAGTTGGAATCTTGTCACTCTTGGCTAAGCCCCAAAGAACTTTATACCTTTGGGAAGTGAAGGTGAAGGGTGGGTTACCCCTTTCTCCTGGCTGTGTGGCAGGATTTCACTTTCAATTCCATAGTCAACCTTGTGCAATAGATAGCCTAAGACCTAATTGACTATACCCACTTGACTACACATTAGGCTTGTTGATGTGTCTTCCATGTGTGCTTGCATAATCATCACATTTCATTTTCAAAGTCAACAACTTGCTTATGTGTCTTGCATGAGTGATTCATGTGTGTATATGCATAATCATTTGTTTGAATATTGCAACATCAAGCTCTAAACACTCAAACACATAAAGACAAGTCATCTTACACATTCTTCCAATAACATTCAAACCCAATCACTTTCATCTCAAACATAGCCTAGTCATCATCCAACCCTTCATAGCCAAGTCATCCAAATAATCCACATCATCATCCAAATCCCTAAACAAGAACTTGTTAAAAGGACTTAAGACAAACACTTGGGTGACAACATGTCTACACTAGAGGACCTAGAAAACAAATTCCAAAGATTCCTCCAAAGTCTTTATCAAGGATCACAACCCCTAAACCAAGATGCCATTAAAACATTACAATTCTTCATCCAAAGAGCTCAACCCCATGCAAGCCAATCACCTCAACTACAACACTTCATAGCCCAAGTCCAACACCTTTTAGCCACTAGTCAAGCTTGACAAGTACAACAATCCTTAGCCACTTCCTATCAACCTAATCCCCCTTATAGCCACATGTCATATCCATCCACTTCCTATCAACCTAATCCACCTATCCACCAAGTCAATGCCACATCAACCTATGAACATCCACCTCAAGCTTATCCAATCCCTCATGCCACTATGCCAATGCACTACCAAGCCCATCCACAAAGCCATCAAGTGATATTACAAGAACAATATCCAAGTCCCAATGGCTCTTTGTACATAAATCAAGTAAGTCCAAATACACCTTTTCAACAAGACCACCAAGCACCATTGATAGATCTAAATCCACCTTTCCAACAAGAATCATATCCAAATCCCAATGGCCCCTTGTACATAAATCAAACAAGCCCAAGTTATCCTATGCAAGATTTAATAACCTTTGACAAGGGAGATACCAATCTAGAGTGGCCTCCACCATCTAATCACCCGCCAACACATGAGCCAACTAATCCTATCCCAACACCACCATGTGATCCCAATCATAGTCCATTGATCCCTTTACCTTCCAAACCACCAAGCCCCTCATTACCTTCCTCACCATATCATTCTAATCGTTCACCAAAGGATGCGGCTGAGAGAGTTTTACAAAGGATGCTTGAAGCAAAACTCATTGAACTTCCTAAAGTCAAACCATGTGAAGAAAGTCCATATGATGAACATGATTATTGTGCATACCATAGGACCAAAGGCCATAATACAAATCAATCCCAACACCAAGCGTGCCAAAATGTGATAGGTGAAAGTCAGGTGTGGAAGATCAAACCTAGTCATGAAACCCTAACCCTACCATCATCAAGGAATCTAATCTAAATGAAATCAAAAGACAATGCAATTCAAGCATAACATCACCTAGACCGTGCGATTCCTTGTTTGAGGGATGTGGACTGCTTCTTCAACAATGAACAATTGCAAAGCTGAAAGCTGCCATGATGGATGATAAAAGCTCAATTGGATGTTCAGATGCTCAAGATGATAATGTAGGTGCTATATGATTGCTGGATCCCCCCCTCTCATATGGAATGAGAGGGTGTTTATATAGGACTCAACCAAGATCAATCAACGGTGGAGATTTAGAGGCTATGTGAATGGCTAGGATTGAAAGATACTAAATTTAGGTTCCATTAGTTGTGCATGTGAAGGATATGAGTGAAAGTTGTCTTACAACACATGATTGACTGGACAAATGTTGGAATGTGATGAAAGGTGAGTAGTTAATTCAAATAAAATATTTGAATTAGTTGGGATATGAGTTGGATATTAATTAAATAAATAAAATTTATTTAATTAATAGGATAAATGAATAAAATAGGATAAGATATGATGTGGAAATTAATTAAATAAATAATTAATTGGGATGAGCATAGGATAAATAGGATTATGATGTGGAATCAATTAAATAAATAAAATTTATTTAATTAATTGGCTAAGTAGGATGAGAATGGGATTAAATGGGATTTAATTAAATAAATAAAATTTATTTAATTAATTGGCTTAACAGATTAGGGAAATTAGGACAAAATGCTACAAGATGTCTAGGATAATATTTTAAGAAGGTGTTGCTAGTCATGGACAAATTTGGGTGTCTACAGATTCAAGTTGTTGATTTATACATTTTTTTTTTATTTGGACTTCACGAAATGAAGAGAAGGGCTATAAGGCACAAATTAGATGATAGTGATCATAATGCTAAAACTTCACTAACAAATTATAAGCACCTTCATAGAGAAAAAGTGGCCAAGAATAATGAATATTTATTGAGTCTTACTTTGACAAACATGCAAGTTGTAAATCCACCAAGTAGTATATTATTTGTTTAATAGTGTTTAATGCGGAGAAAAAATAAAAGGAAAGAAAAGATACAATGCCGCCATCTCATAGAAGCAACCACTTTTGTGATTCAAAAAAATGTAGTTTGTGAAAACAATAGTTGCAATGATGATCATGTGCAGCCTAATATAGCATATGTTAATGTGCAACCTGATATAACACATGGTGATGTGCAACCTAATATAGCACATGGTGATCATGTGCAACCTATTATAGCACATGGTGAACATGTGCAACCTGATATAGCACATGGTGATCATGTACATCCTGATATAGCACTTGGTTATGTGCAATGTTATGATGATCTCTTAGAACAAATTCTAAGAGAGGTTATTGAAAAATATTAGAGCATTAAAGGAATAGCAGGTTTGTAGATAATTTATTCAAGATTAAAGGATGTGTTTGAAGTGAAATCTGTGGAGACTGGTACTCATGATCTACCTACTGATGCCACACCTGATGTGGCCAAGGAGCATGAAGTTCCAGTTAATGAAAGTCATGAAGAGAGAGCACTTGCATCTACTATTCCTCAAAGTGCACCTGTTGCATCTAGAAATTTTGATGGAACTAGTGGATCAACCAGAAATACTCGTAGTGGTTTAATAGAAGATGTGGATGCTTTTGTCAAAAGACAAAGATTGAGTCAAGATTTGTATAGATCTATAGAGAAGAATGTAAAAGTAAGAAAATTAGAAGGCAAGAAGCCATTCTTGCTTGAGGTATTGAGAGATGTTGAGCCCATTGGGCCAAATGCTGCAAAGTGGGCCTCCGAGTTGGGTGTAAGATGTAGGGACCATTTGGATATTTGTAAATCAAGTTTTACAGAGCAAGATCCATGATCTGTGGAAAATGTTATACAAAAAATAGAAAATGCTTTTGAGACTACTGGTGGACAAATCTCTAGAAAATATTACAAGAAAAAGATGAGAATTTTGATGAACAATTTTAGATAAAATTGCAGAAAAATAATCATGGAGGGAAAAGAGAGGTTAGACTCCACTCTATGTCCCAAATAGTAGGAGGCATTGAAAGAATGTATGCATTCTGAAGAATATTTGGTAAAGAGTAACAGAGGTAAGAGAGAAAGAGATAATGTGAGGCTTGGATATACATTTGGCCGATCCAGGTTGTAGGCCAAAATGGACAAATTTGGAGTAAGTGTATGGCTTTTTGGTTCAATTTACATTGTGTTATTTATTTCAATTTTTTATTGAACTGACTATATGTTGAAATTGACATTGTTTTTTAGGTGGAAAATAGTAATAGAGAAGTAGGTGCAGAAGATATTGTCAATTATATGGCAGCACTAGATCCTAGTAAATCTAAGAGTAGGATGAAGTGGAAATATAGTTCATCAACAAAGATTTCACAACCATCTATTACATGCCCAGTAGGATCAGCCTCTCCAGATCATGTCAACTAATATGAAGGGTACTAACATGTACTGAATTGCATATATAGTCTCAGTCAACAAGTTTCGCAGTTGGTTGCCTCCATTAACCCTATACTTTCTTCATGGAATGAGCATAAATCCATGTATTTAGATGAGGTAAGAGGCTCTATTGATCTCATTTATTCTTGTTTGGCAATTCTATATACAAATGCCTCTTAATATGTAGATTATTGAAATCTAAGTGTAGGAGAATCCAACCTAGTTTCTTTATTGTTGGAGTGATCCAAAAAATGTACTTTTGGATAAATTTATAGCTTGTATTCTTTACTTGACTATTGAATGCTTTGTATATTTTTTTACATGATGGTTAAACCACATGCAGAGCAATTTTTTCAAAGCAGCAGGAAAGAAAAAAGACCTTCATGATGTCAATAGAGCTACTGATATTAATAGTGATGATCATGATGAACTGGGCAAGAATGTGTAGCATAGTCGTCATAGTTATGCTAAAGTTGAGGTAATATAATGTTGTCAGTTATCTATCCTAATGTTTTATCATTCTTCATGCTTAAAATGTTCTTTTAGACAAAAAATTATAGCGTTTGCATTCTTTAAGTTGTAAGTTAATCTATCCCAATGTTTTGTCATTAATTCTTCATGCTTAGAATGTTATTTTGGACAAAAAATTATAGTTTTTACATTCTTTACTTGACTTATATTAATTTTTACATGATGATTAAACCACATGTAGAGAAATGAATTGAAAGCAGAATGAAAAGAAAAAGGCCTTGTCAATAGAGCTCTCTACAAAACTTACAACTTCATGTCAATGTTGATAGTGATAATTATGATGATGAACTCTACGAGCATGCACATGATATTCATAGCAGTAGTCATGTTGAACTCGAGGTGAGTGCTATGTAACCACATGCAAGTACTATTCAAGTACTTTTCAACTAAGTAATGGTTGTTTTATTATGCAAATAATGGTAATCATTACCTATTTGATAGAAGCTGGTTAGAATAGTAGTGAAGTGTAATTAGCTAGTATACATAGATTATGGAAATAAGGGAGAATATATAACTTACATATGGAAGCTTAGAGATTAGTTGTAATAGAGTGCATACATAGATTTTGACTATGCATTAGTGCATTGTGTTTGAGGATGTCATGGTCCTCAATTGGGGGACTTCATTGCCAATCCATGTCTCTTTCTGGAGTACTCATACAATCTAGCACTATTGTAGCCTTGCCCTCCATTTATTTGTACCTTGCAATGGGTTATTTTTTTTTAGAATAAAAATTTGCTTCTTTATTATTCAACAAAATAAAAAAAGCATATACAAAAACTGATTTGTTCCAAGACATAAGAAATTACATACAACTGTCAAAAATAATATAATGTGTGTTTTATATCTCAATACAATGTGTATTTTTTTGTTTTTGCAGACATTTAATATTGATAAACTCCAAGAAGGGGATAAAGTTCAAGTGTTGGATCTATTTGATGGTACTACTATGGGCATTGGGCAAATTCACTCACTATCTATCATACATGGAGTCAAATTGAAAGGAATAGGAGATGCAAATGTAAATATTTTAAAGGTCACAAGTAACATACCCTTTGCTTATGAAGACAATATATGGAGCTATCCATCTGAAAGAGAAAGAAGGGACCTTCACATGGTGGCCACTAAAATATTGAAATAAATGACATAGTTGATGTTTATCATGTACTAGCTCTCAGACAGCTTGGCCCACTACTTTATGCAATAGTTTGAATGTGTTGTTTAGGGATCTTAATATTTTTTGTCTATTTTGGAGCTGTCTAAGCAAAATAAAAGCCATTGTAACTTAGTTTTCTCAGTCACGGCACTGAGAAACACACTTTGTAACACATTTTTCAAAGAAAAGACACATATTTAAGTCTTATGGGTTTTTTGGACTTGATTTTATGTTTCTTTTCCTCCCTAAACATTCAACATCACTGCCTTATATGTCTTTATGAAAAGATTCTAGGGTTATTGTTGGCTGCATTAAAGGAGAGAGCTTCATATATTGGACATGATCAACACTCAGTCATGAAGACTCAAGGAGCATAAATGAGAGAGCTTCATAAAGGAGAGAGCTTCATATATGAGATGTCATGAAGACTCAGGGAGCATAAATGATAGTGAGCAAGAGATAAAGTACATAGTTCATGCCATAGACAAAGTGAGATGAGCCTTAAGTTGTTGTGATCAAGGGTGGTGTGTTAGTTTTTGAGAAAGGAAGGGCAGTTGGCAATGCACAAAGATCAATGAGGAAGATTGCAATCATAAGGTGACAATGTTAGCATTTCATCAAGAATTTGGAAGCAACCAGTAGACAAATTTATAGAAGTCCTAAATAGTAGAAAGGACAGCCACTAATAATGCTATTATTACAAGGCATATATTCTACATGGTAGTATAGTTGTAGGAATATGATAGTTTCATAAACCTATGATAGTCTACAAATGAAAGTCTAAATTATGTATACTTATGGGTGACTATTTTATAATAGAGAGATAATGAGTGCATAGAGGTAAGATGTTCATGGTGAGTGGTAATGGTCAATGTTTCCCAAGGATACAGGCATAGTAAACATGGTTTTAGTGGCATGAGCAAAGGAACAGAAGACTACAGTGTTAGCATTAAAAGACAAGTATATGAAATTTGCAGGGCAATCATCTAGAAATCAAGTACACATAGTTTAGTCACCACAATGAGTGAAGACCAAGGACACTAAATATATATATGACTGCCTACCAAGTGTCCAATGTAATAGAGGTAGGGTAAGTGAATGGTTTAGACTCAAAAAGAGGCTTTTGAAGATGCATTAATGAAGGAAGAATATGATTCCTTGCCCTAAGAGGACCTAATATCTTCAAACTCAATAAAAACATGTCCCATAAGTAGTCCTGATGATAGTACAAGACACAAGAATACAATGATGTTTCATTAAGGAAACCTGATCTAGTCCATGTTTCACATTATGAATATCATATCTTAGACATGACTACATATGACAGTTTATTTCCTTTGGTTGCAGTCAAGAAGAACAAGTGCTAGATTGATGGGGTGGATTAGATGACCTGTGGCAGTAGTTAGGTTAGTTGAGAATCAGTTACTGATAGTTCACTTTTTGGCAAAGTGTTTTAAACTTCAAGAAGTTTCTTTCTTGTCATTTATGTGCATTGTAACTTAGATTTTTAGTCTTGTGACTGAAAATAAATATTGTAATACTCTATTTCTAAGCATTTTTTAAGCAAGATAGATATTTTAGACTTTTGCAAGCTATAAGAACACCTTCGTTTTAATAAAGTTCAACAATTTTACCTTCTCAATGCCTGTCTTTATATTGTGTGTAATTAATTGATGATTGATGTGTATTTCTATGTTTTATGTTCGTTGTACCCAAACAAAATTTTTGCTTCATTAAGGCATTTTGAAACAAGTCTAGAAAATTTTTTCTCAAAAAGTCAAAAAAGCAAAATTTCTAAAAATAGACGTCGAGTTAGGTTTTTTGGGTTTCTTGAGATATGGATACTGGCAAAACTTTCTAAAAATAGAATCTCCAAATCAGGTGTTGCACTTGATTCTCATTGGTCAATTTTTCTTCATGATCGGCATAGTTCAGACGAAATCTTCAAACGACCAAGTTTTCTCTACTAGGTCATTTCTACTTTTTCAGAAGGTGAAGCATGAGCTCAAAAGTCATCAACATAGGAAAGTGCACCTACCAAGGCTCATCAACAAGTTTTCAACATCGTTCCAATGACGTAGAACTGACGAATAGTCATCGACTCGATGATGCACGCAAAATGATGCAAGATGGATCCAAGGTGAATTGAAAAGTTGGAAAATCATGAATTTGACTAAGTCTGGTGAAACTAAGCACTCCAGGTGGCTTGGGGCATCCTTCCTCCCCTATGTTAGTTTTTTTTCACATTTTTTGAGAAACATCGAAAATGCTTCCGTCAGCTCTTTCCCAGTTGGTCAAACTTGGTTAAACACAGTCAAAAGTCAATTAAAGCCAAGATTTCATCATAGATATGTTTAGACTACTTAGATCAGCCTCCATCCCATCTTGACAGTCGTCAAAATGACAAATTGTAGATCAAATAGGTGCTATGGGCACAAAAATTGAGAAAAAGGTACAAAAAATGATTTTTTTACAAAATTTTCAAAGTGTTGGCAAACCAGCCGCCCCAGGTGACTTGGGGCACCCAACTTGAAACAATTGAAAAAATAGCTAAGTGTTGGGAAACCAGGTGCAACAAGTGACTTGGGGCACCCAACTTGAGTAGTGTTAGAATATTTTCATGTTCACAATGTTTTCTGACATGCTTAGTTACCAATCTTCACCCGTTGACAGTTTTCAAGAGGTCAAACTTGGTCAAAAGATGCCAGATCATCAGTCAGAGGCAGGGGATGGAATTTTAGTTAATCAATCTCCAAAATGTCAAGATCAGTTAGTTTTTTCAGTCAATAGTGACATTTTTCCACCTTGTTAAAGTCAGAGACGAGCCATATTTAAGTCAAAACAAGTGTTGAAGTGTCGAAAATAAAGAAAAATTGGTTAGCACTTCTTTCAACTCGCGTGTTCAATGACATCATTGAAAGAAGATATTTTTTGTCATCTTGCACATGAAGCCATAGGCTCCTACAAAATAGGGATTCTTCCTATTCGAAGACATCCACTTGGATTTATGCTTTAAAAGTTGCTTTCTTCATGGATGAGGGTGAAGTTTTATTCTCACAAATAAAGCTGCTTTTTCGCCCAAAAGATTTATAAAGACAAGGATTTGGCTTCTTTATTTCATTATTTTTTGTAGGTTGCATCCAGAGGAAAGATTTTATTTTTCTTTCAACAAAGATTCGAAGACCCAAACCAAGTGCTTTTTCAGTGTTCTTCATAGTTTCAGGTTGAGGAAGAAGAGAGGCTTGCTTTTTCAAGGTCCTTATTTCAAGGGGATCATTTTTCAAAAACCTGACCGAAGCTTTTTCAATTTTTGTCAAGATGGGTCCATCCAAATTATTATTCTCTTGAAGATTGGAGCTTTTTTTTTTTTTTGGAAACTACTTTTTTCTTGCTTTTTTGAGAAAATCTTCACTTTTTCAAAATCTAACAATCTGGGTTGCTTCAAAATAGAGTTGTCCACAAAACCCATGTGCCAGCTTTTTTAGCTCACACTCTACTTTTTCTAAAAATTAGAAAATAATTTTCAGCCATTTGTCCAATATTTTTTTTCCAACATAGGCATGTTCACAGTTGATTTTCAAGTCTTCCAATATGCAGTACTCTCCAACACAAATCATGCACAAAATGGCATTGGTTCATGATTACCTGAGAACTTGTGAAATAGACTTGCATAAAGTACTTCCAGTAATCAATTTACACTCCTTGGAGGATGCAGGAAATAATGCTATCAGGAATCTTGGACACTCTAGTTTGCTTGCAGCGACATCCTTTCCTATCACAGTGTAAAGTATCAAGTTTGTGATTGCTGGCATGATGCATTACAACTCAGTCACAAGAGAAATTTAGTCAAGAGATGGACATGTGCTCTACAGCTTGAGGCCAAACAACATTGAGAAGTGTTTTACAATACCTATTTGGAGAGAAAACTTAATTGTTTCACTTGAAGAAAGCAAGAGGGTTTGGAACAATGATAAAGAAAAATACAAAAAAAAATTGGTCAGATGTGGTTAAAAGCAAAGAAGACTGTCATGCCAAAGAATGTTGGATGTGGAGAGTTTAAGGAGGAGCATGCCATAATGATTACTTTGCTAAGCTGGATCACGGGTCAAGCTGATGCAAACAAATTCCAACCTTGGATGTTTTACATCATGTCCTAGATTGTTGATGGACTTGAATTCTGACTGGTCGGCTCTCATTAGTGATAGTCTCCACCAACAAATAATTGATTTTCAAAGGGCTCATGAATTCCACATGATATCATACTTTGTGTATTTGATGGCTATTCAAGGTCAATTTAGAGGTTTGAATGTTGTTGGAACTCTGGGTACTCAGCATGTGTATCATCATTTCCCATAGTTAGAGATCTCTCAAGCTGAATGACATTAAAGGCAGGTGAATGATGCTTTCTTGATGCATGTAGTGTGACATATGGACAACAAGTTGCATATACGGTTTTCAGCAAAGGCTAGAATAGCAATGGCAGAGTGGGCTGATTGGTTTATCCAATTTCCTACTTTTTCCTACATCAGAGTATATGGCTTCTCAAAAGAGCCAGCCATGTTGCCACGATATCCTATAGACAAAATTGCATTTATGGAATTTTTGAGGAAAGCCTATGAAGTTCATACATTTTTTCCTAGCAGACGCAAGACAACCTTCAATTTTCCACTTGAGATGAGTATTTACAGATGTAGATCTGGAGTAGATGCCAAGGCCATCAATAATGAATCATCTAGATATGTTCTTAAGTTTTTCGATAGGAGATCTTCATATGATCCCCATGGTGTTTATGCATCACATCTTGGATAGAATTATATGCACAAGCATGTGGTTGAAGACTTCTAGGCTAATTGTGCTGGTGAGTTTGAAGTGTGAGAACACGATTACAGCCAGTTCACTCTTCAACAGATGTCTGATATCCTATCAGAAGATATAGAAGGTTTGATAGAGAGTGGTGAAGTTCTACTTCCCACATATTTTAGAGACCAAATTGAGAAACAACCGTTGCCGCTAGTTAATTGATCAGCAAAAGAAAGCACTTCCATTGAGGAAAGAACAAGTTGAGTGGTTAAAAATAGTTTGATATTCTTGAAGACTAAGCAGAAGGATGATATTCTATTAGCAGAGCTGCCAGTTGTGCAACCATTTAAGCCTTCCACTTCCAAACCAAAATGAAGAGTAAAAGCTATGAGTGTTCTCCCAGAAGGAACAAAAATGGCTAAGTTAAAGAGGAAAAAGGATGAGTCTCCAGATCATGTCCAGCAGGAACAACCACCAGTTGAACCAGAAGTTCCTGTTGAAACAATGCCGCATGTTGAAGTGTTACCTTCAGATCATGTCTCTCCACCTTCTTCACCGACCACTTCTCCTATCCACATAGATTCAGAGCCAGATTCGTCGGTTCATAACTTTGATACACACATTGATTCTTCAGGAGTTGATGAGGTTAGAACCAAGTTTCCAAGAGAGGATGGCTCATCCTAACTTGAAAACATTCTGGGAAGGAAGAGGAAAAAGCCCTCACATCAACTAGATTTAACAGAGCTAAAAAACATCTACCAAGACACACCAGACAAGCAACTAAAGAAGCAGGTTCGCATTGAGAAGAATTCAGAGGGAGAAATAATCCTTGAAACTACAACACCACTAGAAAATAGAAGTGCTAATGATGTCGAGGTTGATGACTTCACGCTTGTTAAAGCTAACCTTGGCAGAAGTACTCACCATATAGACATTAATCTCTTCAAGGTTGCAGTAGATAATTTGAAAGAAAGGGTGTTGAAAGATGGAGAAGACAAAGCAACTCTCAAAGTTGAAGTTTGACTACTATGGCAGTACATTTCCAACCTTTTCCATGGCACTTCATAGGTTGATTTACTTCTTCCACCAAATCTTGAATCACCAGCCGATCAGCAGCATTTCAGTAAGTTGGTCCTTTATGGAAGGCACATGAACAATTGGGTGGAAGAATTTGTGACTAAAGGGAGAGTTATACTTGCAGATCTTTATCAATTGAAGTACAACACTCATGATTAAAGCCAAAGCATATAGGGATTGTAGTAGACCATTGCAGAAAATAGACCAGTATTTGAGATCATTATCTCTGATTTGAAGATTGCATTTGATTCTGTTGATTCAGCTGAAGATAAGAAGACAGTTTCTACTTGGAAAGTTGAATATCTTTTCACAGTAAAAACTTATGACAATATGATTTTAGAGTTGACAGATTGGAAAGAAAAGGTATTCAACATCCTCAAGTTCGTCAAATCCTTTGTCTCTCAGATCCCATGTTCGTATGAAAAAGAAGATGGTACCCTGTATGATCTTAGGGAAGTGAAAGCAGAGTTCTAGACTCTCATCCACAGCAATTTTAATGATGATATCAATGCTAGCAAGATGAGTTATTTTGCCACAATGATAGTGAAATTTGACAAGGTTGCAGGTGAAGTTCATGAATTTCTTCAGGTGGATGCCAATGGTGAAGAAATGTTAGAGAATTAGAATATCATTCTAGAGAGTATCAGTGTTCCTAGCAGAGATGCAGTCACTCACTTTTTAGAAGATATTATTTCCCAGAATATCAACGGATGACATCACCAAAAAGCTAGAATGTTGATGAGGATGCATTTCAAAATAAAGCAACTTTAAAACATATGCTTTTTGTTTTAAAAGCATGTGCTTTCATCCAAAGCTCATCCATTCTATATTTAGAAAAGAAATCACCTTGTGATAGTTGGAATCTTCTTTGCTTTAAAGCAGATTTCTTAAAAGCATTTGTTTATTGTATCTTTGTCTTAGAATAGTAATAAGGCTTGCGAGTTGGCAAGTTAGGGTTAATCAAGGAGATTTTAGGGTTCCCTACTCCTTTGATTTTAGTATAAATAAGGGCATCCTTGCCTATTGTTTGTAATAGTAGTTGTGATAGCAAATTTGTTGTGCCTATTCTAGCCTACAAATCTTGATATTCCAAGTGTCTGTTCACTTTGTGTTTATTGTTCTCCAGTGTTTGATTGCTTGTTGTATGCCTGCCTTTTGCTGTAGCATTGCTGTCCTGGAGTTGTGCAAACTTTATGATATTGAATAGAAGTCTCATGCCTATTTTTCTCTGATATTCTATCTTGATTCATCAAGTTATCATCGTCAAATATGTAGCTTTTTGCAGCCTTCATTTTAGATTTAATCATTAAAGAACTTTTAGTCTTGTGGTGTAAATCTAGAGGAAAAACTGCTTAAGTTTTTGTGTTAACAACCATTCTTTGTTCACTTTCAATTTCCTTTGCTCTAAATTTACTCAGGATATTGAAAGCGTCATTAGTCTATGCTTAGTTGTAGTAGAAGTTTTAAAAAAGGAAAAAACCTCTTCTATAGCATTTAGAGTTTTATAACCTTATGCTCGCAGCTAAGAATCAAAAAGAAGATAGGAAAAGTCTCATTTAATTATCTTTTTAGTGAACATCAGCAAGAAAGGGAACTCCCCCTTCCAATAGGAGTGCAATTTATCTGTGCATAGCTGTCTGTTTCCCAATCGCATTCCAAACGTACAAATTGAAATGCCAATAGTTTTCTGGTGCCCACCGTGGGACACAAGGCATAAAAGTTCAACAAAGCTTAGGCTTATATCACGGGAATAACTCTCTAGCATCCTTCTACTCTAATTCAACAACCAAATCTTACACCACCTGCTATTCAGCCAAATCTTGTATGAGTGGAAGGAGAGCAAATGGACATCATTAGCAGCCTTAGAAGTTTCATATTTGTGCAAAAGGAAAGTCCTAATCAGTGGAGAAATGTAGCTGCTATCCTTGACAAAGAAGAACACAAAGCGGATCTTGCAAAAGAAAGACCAGTACTACCACCTCCCATGTGGCAATAGATAATCTTGGCTCACAGGGTTTATTCAAGGGAAAAGGAAGTGCTACGGATCCTTTCTTTCAAGATCTTGATTTTGTAAAAGTTGGAGAAGCATCCAACATAGTTCGAGAAATTCAAATAGATCCTGAAGTCAAGTAGGAAGAACTACAAGAAGAACCAATAATCCAACCTAGAGCAATGGGTGATGCAAATAACAACAATCATAATGATCCAAATGAAAGGCGACCACCAGCATTGCCTTGGGGTAATAACATTGGACCTTTGGCTCTGCAAGCACATCATGATTTACCAAAGGGGTCAAGGAAGCACTTTCCCCAGTTCCACGGTGATGGAACTCAACATCCCTATGAACACATTTCTGCATTCACAATGGCTTGCGTTGTTTTGCATGTATCACATGAAGATGTTGCTGTGCATCTCTTCGTTGAGACTCTCATGGGAAATGCTGCCGACTGGTTTAATCATCTGGAACCAAGAATCATTACAAGTTGGGCAACTATGAGTGAGAAGTTCTTGGTAAGTTCAAGCCAGCTGAAGATGGTCACAGATTGTTTGCCCAACTCTCAAATTCGAAGATGGAGAACAATGTGTTGCAAGTATGGGTTTAACTGGTGTTGTCATTGATGTCAACATACTTGTGTTGCATTAATGAGAAGGATTGAATGAGATGTATGCTGAAGATATTGAGAAAATTAGTCTCAATCAGGAACAATGAAGAATAGTGATGACAACAAGGTAAAAGTCCAAGATAGGTTGTGGATCAGAGGATGCAGATTAAAGGGTTTATAGATATGTGACTTAAGATGTTCTAGTAGAGATTTCGGAGGTCCACATGAAGATATGAATAAGTTATGACAGTTCAAGTGAAACCGGTTCCAGCAGATGTTCAGTAGTGATAGAATGATATAGATAGGTCCGGTGAGATCTGAAAATGCATTCTCTAGTTCTACAGATTTGAGGAAGTGTTGGGGAACTCTGTGTGGTGTGTCAACTCAATTGAATCATAGTTTGAAGGTTTGGAAGTATCTATTCCTTTGTGACAGTAATGGAAGACTGTGTTCTTGAGGTTCTAGATGAAGGAGGGAAGGGTTTCAGCAAGTAGAGGAAGTGCGGATATTCTTGGTGTTTCAGGAAAGTTTGTGGAGGTCCTTGGATCGTGCTCAGTTCATGTTTATGGTCTACATTAGAATTGGGATCCTAGAAATGAAGAATAACTTCCAGATGCTGGTGTTCTTTCTATGATAGGCCGACTAGATGAATTATACATCTTGTGAATGTTCTTATGGATGTTTGCTGACTTAGATGGTTGTTCCTAAGTTGATGTCATGTATAAATAAGGGATTATGAAGTCATTTCAGAGTGCGTGGAGAAGAGTTGAGTATGAGATAGAGAGGAGAAGGGTGAAAGGTAGAGCTAAAGGTTTGGGCTTAAATGGAACTGACTCAAGCATGATGAAGATGCTATTTACTAGTTCAAGTATGTGATACTTATTCTTTTGTAGACAGTGTGTCTCTTGTAGGTAGTGAGCCTCTTGTGAGCAGTGTGCTCGAGCAGTGAGCCCTAATTGGCATGTGCCATTTTGTTCTTCCTATTCTTTTAACAGAGAATACAATCTTGGGTTAGTCACCTCGTGGTTTTTCCCTTAACCAGGTTTTCCACGTCAAAATCTTGGTGTCTCATGTGTTGATGTGTTTCTGCTCTTGATTAAATGCATTAAGTTTCATGTTTGATTATTGTTATACTACTAAGTGAATATAAGTGTTGAAAGTTTTAAACAACTGATTCACCCCCCCTCTCAGTTGTCTACCCTAAATCTAATAATTGGTATCAAAGCTAAGTTCCTCTGAAAGGAGCTTAACCACTTGAGAGGATCCAGGATGTCATCCTACAAGAAGGATAGTTCGAAGTTTGATGGAACTAATTTTGCTCTTTGGAAAGGTCGCATGAAATGTCGCTTGCAGTGTATGGGATTTGCATACTGGTCCATGGTTACAAAAGCTTATGTACCTCCACAGGGTGGTCTGACAACCCTAAATGAAATCACAGATGCTGAAAATAATCTGCAGACCAAAGAGGCTCTTCTAAGTGCATTATCTAACTCAGAACTCTCAAATGTTATTGATCTTCCAACTGCCTTTGAGATTTGGAATAAACTAGAACTTTTACATGAAGGAGACCAGTATGTTAAATGTGCAAGGTTACAAAGTCTAAAAGGGAAATTTCAAAAATTGAAGATGAGAAATGATGAAAATATTACCTCTTTTATGCCAAGAGTGAACGAGCTAGTTTGTGGAATTAGAAATGCAGGTGGAACCCCGAGTGAAGATGAGATCATTGGCAAAGTTCTCAGATCCCTTCTTGAGTCTTATAAAATCAAGGCTTTTGCAATTGAAGAATTCAGAGATCACACAACAGTCACAAGAGATCAATTGGATGGTAAGTTGGCTGCTTTTGAAATGGCTGAGTTTGGAGATGATCCTCCAAAGATTGAATCTGCATTCAAAGCCAGTGCCTCTATAAAAGGAAAACAAAGCTTTGATCCGAGAGAAAATTCTTCAAGGAACCCATCATGGTATAAAAAAGCAAGAAAAGACTTGGAAGAAGAAGAAGCTGAAACTTCTCATCTTGAAGCTCTTATTGCAAAAAGACTCCCAAGAGGATCCGGTAAGTATGAAGGGAAATTACCTTTTAAGTGTTCTAACTGCAACAAAATTGGTCATTTTGCCTCAAGATGTCCAGAAAGATTTTCAAGACCAAATCCTAACAGACCAAGGTTTCAAAAAAATTGTTACTATGTTCATGAAGAAGACGACTATGAAGGAGTAACAGATGATGAATCAAAGTCAAGAAACAAATCTGGTAATGAATGGGTGTTTATTTCCATTAAAGAGGAGGAACAAATATCCTCTATATCTGTCAATCATAAAGTTGAAGAAAGAGCTCTGGCTGCCCAAGTTGAAACAAAGGATGATTGGGTCATTGACAGTGGATGCTCTCACCATATGACAGGTGACAAGAATAAGTTCTTAAGTTTTGAAAAGTATGAAGGAGGAATTGTAAAGTTTGGAGATAATTCTGCTGGCAGAATCAGAGGTAGAGGAACTATTTCTCTTGATGGAAAGAACAAAACCGGCAATGTATTGTCTATTGAAGGATTAAAGCACAATCTTCTCAGTGTTGGACAGCTAGTGGACAAAGGCTATGATCTTAGATTCAAGAATAGAAAGTGCAAGATCTTTGAAAGTTCTGGAATAGAGATTGCATTTGGTACTCAAACTAAGGGTAATATCTTCCACTTGGTTGGTACTGGTAAAAGTTGCTTATTTGCTCAAATTGATCAGAGTTGGTTATGGCATTAGAGGATATGTCATGTGAATTTTGATAATATCATCAAGATAAGCAATACTCAGGCTATAAGAGATCTTCCAAAATTAGTGAAACCTACTAATAGCTTGTGTAAAGAATGTCAGTTGGGAAAATTGAGAAGAGTCACATTCAAAAGTAAGGAATTGTCTTCCACTAGACTATTGGACTTAATTCATACTAATCTTTGTGGTCCAGCAAGAGTTAGAAGCATCCAAGGTGATAGGTACTTCATGTTGCTAATTGATGACTATTCCCAGATGATGTGGGTAACTTTTCTGAAAGAAAAATTAGAAGCACTTGAGAAATTCAAAATATTCAAGGCCATGGTGGAGAATGAAACCGGATTAAAATTGAAATGTTTGAGGTCTGATAGAGGTGGAGAATTCACATCCGGTGAGTTCATAGACTTTTGTGAGAAACATGGAATAAAGAGATAGTTGTCTGCTCCTAGAACTCCACAGTAGAATGGAGTAGTTGAGAGAAAGAACTGGACCATCTAGGAAACATACAGGACCATGATGATGGAAGCAAATGTTCCTCAGATCTATTGGAGAGAAGCTGTTAGCACTGCAGTCTACACTCTCAATCGAGTTCAAATTAGAAACAATACCAGTAAGACTCCTTATGAACTTTGGTTTGGCATTACTCCCACTGTGAGATATTTCAGAGTTTTTGGTAGCAGATGTTACATTAAAAGGGATGAAGATCTAGGAAAGTTTGATGCTAGAAGTGATGAAGGAATATTCTTGGGTTACTCTACTCAAAGCAAAGCATACCGGTGTTACAACAAGAGACTGAGAAAGATTGTAGAAAGTGTAAATGTGAAGGTTAATGAAGAAGTTGAAAGACCCTCAAGAATTCATGAGTATGATGAAGATAATCAGAATGATGTTTAGATTCAAAGTATCCAAGCCTCTTCTAAGAAACAAAGTCAAGTTGATCCGGTAAGTCAGGAAAGAGAGATAAATCTCAATGAGACTGATCAAGAGTTAGTGGTGCAAGGAACTCCCAAAGTTCTAAGGTATGTAACTCTAAACCATTCTGAAGATTAGATCATAGGTGACAAAGAAAAGGAGTGCAAACAAGGAGGAGAATTGCTCAAAATTCAGATGAGTATTGTCTAATTTCAAAGATTGAACCTAAGACAGTGAATGAAGCTTGCAATGATGAAAATTGGTCAAAAGAAATGGAGGAAGAACTAATGCAAATTGAGAAAAATCACACTTGGGATCTTGTTCCCAGACCTAGAAACAAGAATGTGATTGGAACCAAATGGGTCTTCTAGAACAAACTGAATGAAGCTGGTGAAGTAATCAGAAATAAAGCTAGATTGGTCTGCAAGGGTTACTCTTAGATTGAATGAGTTGATTTTGAAGAGACTTTTTCTCCGGTGGCAAGAATTGAAGTGGTCAGATTATTTCTTGCATTTGCTACCTGTAAGGATTTCAAGGTGTATCAGATGGATGTCAAATATGCCTTCCTAAATGGAAATTTGGAAGAAGTGTACATTGAGCAATCGGATGGATTTCAATTGTCTGATCATGGTGACATGGTCTGCAAATTGAAAAAGGCACTGTATGGACTGAAGCAAGCCCCAAGAGCCTGGTATGAAAGATTGGATAAGCATTTCTTGAAGATTGGTTTCAACAAAGGTACTGCTGACAGTAACTTGTATTTCAAAATTGATCATGAAAATATCTTAATTATTGAAGTATTTGTTGATGATATCATTTTTGGAGGAAGATATAGTATGTGTATAACTTTTGCAAGTCAAATGAAAAGTGAGTTTGAGATGTCCATGCTTGGAGAAATGAATTTCTTTTTGGGTCTACAAATTATTCAAACAAAGAAAGGAATCTTCATTTCTCAGTCAAAATATGTGAAAGAATTGTTGAGAAAATTTGGGAAGGAAGATTCAAAGCCGATGAACACTCCAATGGAAACTGGATGCAAGTTGAGAAAAGATGATGACTCTCCCAAGGTTGATCAGACAAAATATAGGTCAATGATTGGAGGGTTGTTGTATCTCACTCAAACTAGACTAGACATTATGCAGGCTATTGGTTTTGTTGTTATATTCCAAGCTGATCCTAGAGAATCTCATGTTATGACAATCAAGAGGATTTTTAGATATCTAAAGGGGATAGTTGAGTATGGGTTGTGGTATCGTAAAGATCATGATTTCTCTCTTCATGCATATACAGATGTTGATTGGGCAGGAGATGTGGATGACCAGAAGAGTACCAGTGGTGGAGCATTCTTTTTGGAGAAGAGATTGGTTTCTTGGCTAAGCAAGAAATAAGAGTCAATATCCCTGTCTACAACTAAAGCAGAATACATTACAGCAGCAGGTAGTTGCACTCAAGTTTTGTGGATGAAGCAGATGTTAAGAGATATTAAAGTAGAGTATGAGGAGCCTATCACAATTTTTTGTGATAATTCAAGTGCAATAAATATTTCTAAGAATCCGGTGTTGCATTGTAAGACTAATCATATATCTATCAAGTTTCACTTTCTGAGAGAGCAAGTGAACAAGGATGAAGTCAGACTGGAATATGTGCCCTCTAAGGATCAGATTGCAGATATTTTTACTAAACCTCTTCCCAAGGACTCTTTTGAGTATCTCAGGGAGAAGTTAGGGGTTATTGCCCCTTCGGTGGTGAACTAAGATGCACTGATCTGCATCAGTCTGTTGGATATCACAATCATATCTTGTGATCTGGATTGATGATGGGGAGCTACTACTCAGGGGGAGCAGCAGGTGTGATTCTGAAGTTGCAAGTATGCGCCCTTTGCCATTGATGTCAAAGGGGAGAGAATACATGTGAAAAACAAGTGGTTGATGACCAAAGGGGGAGCAGTATAGGAAGAGAAGACATGTGAATAGTTGTTGTTGATAGGGGGAGTTGTGATAGTAAGGAGAAGTTCTTGTCTTGATGGTTTTTCACATCATATGTTGCCATCAATGACAAAGGGGGAGATTGTTGCAAGTATGGGTTTAAACGGTGTTGTCATTGATGTCAACATACTAATGTTACATTAATGAGAAGGATTGGATGAGCTGTATGCTGAAGATATTGAGAAAATTAGTCTCAATCAGGAACAGTAAAGAACAGTGATGAAAACAAGGTAAAAGTCCAAGATAGGTTGCAGATCAGAGAATGTGGATTAAAGGGTTTATAGATATGTGTCTTAAGATGTTCCAGTAGAGATTTCAGAGGTCCACATGAAGATATGAAGAAGTTATGGTAGTTCAAGTGAAACTAGTTCCAACAGATGTTCAGTAGTGACATAGCGATACAGATAGGTCCGGTGAGATCCAGAAATGCATTCTCCAGTTCTATAGATTTGAGGAAGTGTTAGGGAAGTCCGTGTGGTGTGTCAACTCGATTGATTTGTTGTTTGAAGTTCCAGAAGTATCTATTCCTTTGTGACAGTAATGGTAGATTGTGTTCTTGAGGTTCCAGATGAAGGAGAGAAGGGTTTCAGTAAGTAGAGGAAGTGAGGATATTCTTGGTGTTTCAGGAAATTTTGTGGAGGTCATTGGATCATGCTCAGTTCGTGTTTATGGTCTGCATTAGAATTGGGATCCTAGAAATGAGGAATAACTTCCAGATGATGGTGTTCTTTCTGTGACAGGCCAACTGGATGAATTATACATCTTGCGGATGTTCTTATGGATGTTTTCCAACTTAGATGGTTGTTCCTAAGTTGATTTCATGTATAAATAAGGGATTGTGAAGTCATTTCAGAGTGAGTGGAGAAGAGTTGAGTATGAGATAGCGAGAAGAGCGAAAGGTAGAGTAGAAGGTTTGGGCTTAAATGGAACTGACTCAAGCATGATGAAGATGTTATTTACCAGTTCAAGTATGTGATACTTATTCTTTTGTAGACAGTGTGTCTCTTGTAGGTAGTGAGCCTCTTGTGAGCAGTGTGCTCAGGCAGTGAACCCTAATTGGCATGTGTCATTTTGTTCTTTCTATTCTTTTAACACAGAATACAATCTTGGGTTAGTCACCCCATGGTTTTTCCCTTAACTAGGTTTTCCATGTCACAATCTTGGTGTCTCATGTGTTGATGTGTTTCTACTCTTGATTAAATGCATTAAGTTTCATGTTTGATTATTGTTATACTGCTAAGTGAATATAAGTGTTGAAAGTTTTAGATAACTGATTCACCCCCCCTCTTAGTTGTCTACCCTAAATCTAACACAATGAACCAATGAGAGAGTTTGTGGCAAGGTTTAATCACCTAGTTACATGCCTTTCTCATACACTTAATCCATCTCTGCAAATTCTGTTGAGCAGTTTCATTAACACTCTTCCTTCTGAGATAGCCTTCTTTTTGAGATCGGCTAATGAAATAGAATTATCCAATGCACAAGAAAATGCCATCAAGTTAGAGGATGACATGATTACCTCTGGCAAGATGAAAATGTATTCAATCAGGCCTCTAGTTCAGAGTTCAGTGGATCCACTACTACAAAAGGTAGCAAATGAAGTGACTATCATGAAGAGACAGTTGCCTAGTTAGGGGCAACCCACGCAACAACCATATCAGTCACCACAACAACAATACCAACCTCAACAACCATATCAGCCTTAGAGGAACAATTTTTAGCCTTTCAATAACTATAGGCCTAGGTTACCAGCACCACCACCAATACAACTAGTTGATACCGCTCAAAATGTAGTGTTCTATTCCTTTCATGAGACAAATGTGCATACTAGAGCCACATGTCCTAAAAATTTAAGAATGAATCAAATCATGGGATATACTGATGCTACACCTATTTCAAACATTGTTCCTTCCCCAAGTGTGATTTTTTTCTTACCATAGATGGATAACTTTGATGGCAACTCTACTATGGGATACTTCTAGAATGAACCCATTATAATGAAGGAAGAACAAGACGATTTTCGTTAATATTCTCTTGCAGTGAATCATGAAAATCTTTTAACTCTTGTGTTTACATGTACTCAACATTTTAAAGCATAGAAGGAAGGAGAGGATAGACAAAGACCAAAAGAAAAGGAGAAGGAAGTGGCTTCCACTTCCAATGCTAAGCCACCCCATGAAAATGTCCAGGCTGCTCAAAATTCGTCTTCAACAAATTTTGGTATAGTGGATTCCATGATGAAGACAAAGGTGTAGATTTCTCAGCTGGAGTATCTTTAGGACCATCTAGAACCGCTGGATAGAATTGTTAAGTATGTCAAGAAAGAAACTATTGTATAGCCTACATTGCTTGAATCTTCTATTCTAGTAGGAGAGAAGCCAAAACCCTCCTATATCTTTCTATATATAGGAGGCTATAAGTTGAGCAATTGTATAATTGATTCAAGAGCCTTAGACAATGTCATGCCTTTGCAGGTGATGAACGCTTTGGGACTCTCGTGCACCAAAATACATGACAAGTGTTATTAGCTTGAGTCTAAATTAGTGCCGTTGGTTGGACGATTGAAGGATTCTCAAGTACGATTGGCAACTTTCCCAGAGAAGAAAATAATGATGACAATCTTGGTAGCTGACATTCCAGCCAGTTACGGGATGCTGCTAAGTAGAAGTTTCTGCAAAGATCTCAGAGGAGAAATACAATTGGATTGGTCATCTATGACCATAACTTTAAAGAAAGGCAGTTTCAAATTGGAACCACAAACTAAGTCATGGTTCATGGTGGTGAAATCTCAGGATCCTCAAGCACAAGTATTATATCAAGAAATGGGCCCTAGTACATATGTTATGCTATCTGAAATAACCAAAGAAAATTAGGAAGTTGTCTATGCAATTGACAAATCAAAAGAAGATCCAAAGGTATGGACTTTTCAATTTGATGGAAGTTGTTTGCCCATCGGTTTGGGAACAGGGGTTGTGATAATTTCTCCTGGTGGTCATTTGTATCCATTTGCATACCGCTTGCAGTTCAAATGCACAAATAATACAGCGGAGTATGAGGCACTTTTGTTAGGTCTCAAGTACACAAAGGATATGGGTATTAAACTACTTAGGGTTGAAGGTGATGCGGAACTAATCGTCAAGCAAGTTAGGGGACAATTTCAAGTAAAGAAAGATTGCTTTCAACATTATAGATATAGGGTGTGGAATGCAATTGATTGGTTCAAGGCATTTGACATCCGATCCATCCCACACTTGGATAATAGAAAAGCAGATGCCCTAGTAGTGTCCGCTTCACTTTTCATGCCTCATTCTAATTTTCATTAGAATGCATTCACTATTGAGTTAATATACAGGCTAGCCATCCCCGACAATTGTGACAACTAGCAAATCTTCAGTGATGATGACCACATCAAAGAATTTCTCGTCATGGAAGATAATTTCAAGCGGCTTTTCTTTGAGGGAAGTTCATCTCCTTTTAGAGAATCAACAACTGAGATCAAAATTACTGAAGACAACAAAGATGAATCTGATTCATTCCTTTTGTCTTTTGAAGGTTGGTTTGAAAATGCTTCTATGGAAACTCCAAGGGATGTGAAAGCAGTGGAAGAGGCAGATTTAGGTATTATCCAGTTAAAAGGCAATAAAATGCCTAAGAGTCTTGTATCCTTAGAGGATATATTCAACAGACATCATAGATATATCCAAAATCAAAGAAGAATGGATGATAAGACCTCTGCAGAACATTATCAGGTGAACATTGGTTCAGAAAACAAGCCTAGGCTTGTTAATATAGGCAAGTGTTGTACAAAGGAAGAAAGCAAGTAGTTTATCTCTATTTTTAGACAATATCGAGATGTTTTTGCCTGGTCATACGAAGACTTGAAAGTCTTCACACCCATTAAATTATCTCATACAATTCCATTGAAACTTGATACAAAACCCTTCAAGCAGAAACAAAGATATTACAATCTGCGGATTCAAGATACAATTTATGCGGAGATCCAGAAGATGTTGGATGCAAAGATAATATTTCCAATTCAACATTCAACATGGGTGTCAAACATAGTTCCTTTACACAAGAAAAATGGTGAAATCAAAATTTGTGTGGATTTCAAGAGCTAGAACTAATCATCTCTCAAGGATAATTATCCTTTGCCAATCATGGAGCACACATTGCAAACAGTCACCGGTTTAGAGATGCTATCATTACTTGATGGTTTTTTTGGATATAATCAAATCACTGTGGCCCAGGAAAATTAGTTTGAGACAGCTTTCACCACCCCATGGGGTATGTTTGCTTATGAAAGGATGCCTTTCAGCCTCATCAATGCCAGTGCTACATTTCAGAGAGCTATGGATTTGGCATTTGGAGATTTGAAGAACAAGTTGATTGTCATTTACCTGGATGATCTCACTATTTTCTCAAAAACACAAGGAGACCATTTTGACCATCTGGTGAAAGTGTTTGGAAGATGCAGATACCACGGTATTTCTTTGAATCCTAGGAAGTCCATCTTTGTAGCAACAGAAGGTAAATTGCTTGGCCATATTGTTTCCAAGGAAGGAACATAGATTGATCTGAGTTGGGTTGATTCTATCAATAATTTGTCTCTACCAACAAGCAAAATTGGTGTACACTCCTTTGGTAAAATAAATTTCATACGAAGGTTTATACCAGATTTCTCAGAGCTTACAAAGGATATATCAGCTATGATGAAGAAAACATCTACTTTTAAGTGGACAGATGAAGGCAAGAAGGTGTTTGTCCAAATCAAGGAAGCCATCAGCCAAACGCCAGTGTTAGTCCATCCTAATTTTACTAAAGACTTCATCCTTTATTCTTATGCATCTGAACATACCATGTCTACCATATTGACACAAAAGTTGAATGAAGATGCCGAGTCTCCAATTGCTTTCATGAGTAGTAGTTTCAAAGATAGTGAAATGTGGTATTCTCAAATAGAGAAGAAAGCATATGCAATCATGAGAGCAGTAAAGAATTCCAGATTCTATATTTTGTTAGCTCACACAATGGTATATGTTACCGATCCAGTGGTTAAGAGTGTGCTAACTCAACAAGAAATGGGCACTAGGAGAGGTAACTAGGTCACAAGGGTTCAAGAATATGATTTGGAGATTAAGCCAACAAAACTTGTCTGCGGTAGAGGTCTGTGTCAATTGATAGCAGAAGACAGTGATCTAAAGCACCGGGCTGATGGTGAATCTGAAATTGAAACTAAAGAGGATCTTCCTATGGTCCTATTTGTTGATTCTACTGATGAATGGTATGCAAAAATTGTATACTATTTAACTTATGGAAAATGTCCAATTCATATAGACAAACAACAGAAGAGAACATTAAAATTGAAAGCACAAAAGTTTGTGCTTTGCAATAGCGTTCTATACAAGCAAGGGCTTGATGCAACACTTTTGTTATGCATCAACAAAGATCAACAATAATGTTTGCTGGATGCATTTCATAGTCAAGCATGTGGTGGTCACTTTTCATCAAGAGGTACTACATTCAAGATCATGCAAGCATAGTTTTATTGGACAACTATGTTTCGTGACGCATATGAATGGGTGTCCAAATGTCAGATCTGTCAACAGTCTATTGGCAAATTCAAGCTAGTGGCTACTCCCCTCAAACCAATAATTATTGATGGTCCTCTTCAGCAATAGGGATTGGATTTCATTGGTCATATCAACCAATGTTCCAGTAAGGGGCATATTTATGTCCTCACAGGTATAGATTAATTCACTAAGTGGGTTGAAGCTATTCCAACCAAGCGGGCTACCTCGGAAGTTGTTTGTGACTTTCTAAAAGAAAACATTATTTCAAGATTCGGGGTACCATGCAAGATAGTGACTGATAATGCAACATGTTTCTCATCCAAGGAAGTTCTGGAGTTTTGTTATGATCATGGCACCATGTTGTCACTTTCATCAGATTATTACCCTCAGGGTAATGGATAGGCTGAATCATCAAACAAAAACATAGTCACTATCATACACAAGCTAGTTGATTCTAATCAAAAGGCTTGGCATAAGAAGCTTTATGATGCTCTCTAGGCTGATAGAATCAGCCCCAAGAGAGCTATTGGCACTTCACTTTTCATCATTTTGTATGGTATAGAAGCAATGCTACCTATCATGCTGGAGTTGTCCGCTTTGAAGCTGGTGTCCGCAATTGAAGATGATGTGTTCAAAGATCCTATTGAGAAGTGCATCCTATATTTGATGAAGCTAGAAGAAGAAAGGGTGGAGGTTGTAAACAGAATCACTCAACATCAGGAATGAGTGAAGAAAATATTTGATAAGAAGGCTCACCAGTGAGACTTTGAGATCGGTGATCAAGTCCTACTCTGGGACAAAAGACACGAGCCCAAGGGAATGCACATAAAATTTGATTCCTTGTGGCTGGGGCCATACAAGATCCATGAGTTTGTAGGGGAGAATACTTATATTCTCACACACATGGATGGTGGGCTCCTTCCACTGCCTTACATTGGATTCTATTTAAAACACTTCATCCCTTCAAGGATGGAGTAATTTGAAACACTTTCTGTTCACGTAATGTGTTTCCCCTTTATGTAATGTGATCATTATGTCATAATGTTTTTCCCCTTTTCATAATGTGACAGTTGTGTTCTTGTGTTCTAGAGTTCCAACTTCTTAGGTGATTTTAGGAAGTCTAGTTTTAGGTGATGTAGGGAAAAGTCTTGTTCTAGGTGATTAGGAATGTGACCTGACTCTATTGCCCAATGGATAAGGCACTGGTCCAAGCTTGAAAAGTCTAGAGATTATTGGTTCTCTTATGCCATAAGTATCTACCATGGTCCCCAGACAGAGCCAATTGTTGTACCCAAACAAAATTTTTGCTTCATTAAGGCATTTTGAAACAAGTCTAGAAAATTTTTCGTCAAAAAGTTAAAAAAGCAAAATTTCTAAAAATAGACGTCGAGTTAGGTTTTCTGGGTTTCTTGATATATGGATGCTGGCAAAACTTTCTAAAAATAGAATCTCCAAATTAGGTGTCGTGCATGATTCTCATTGGTTGATTTTGCTTTACGATCAGCATGGTTTAGACCAGGGCTTAAATTTGACAGTTGTATTGTTGTATATAGGCATTTTAGCTATAAAATACAATTGAAATTTTGAAAACATTGTATCATATGAAAGGAGATATTTTGGACAAACTGTCAAAATTTATATAGGATTATGATGATATATATATTTGGTTTTTATATAATCTACTTATACTAGGTATGTCATAGTATTTTAAAGGCACAATTGAATAAAAAAATTGTTTGATAGTCAAGGTTGACTGTCAAATTTAAGCATTGGTTCAGATAGAATCTTCAAACGACCAAGTTTTCTCTACTGGGTCATTTTTGCTTTTTTAGAAGGTGAAGCATGAGCTCAAAAGTCATCAATAGAGGAAAGTTTACCTGCCAAGGCTCGTCAACAAGTTTTCAACGCTGTTCTAATGACGCAAAACTGACAAATAGTCGTCGACTCGATGATGCACACAAAACGATGCAAGATGGATCCAAGGTGAATTGAAAAGTTAGAAAATCATGAATTTGACTAAGTCTACTAAAACTAGGTGCCCCAGGTGGCTTGGGGTGCCCATCCTCTCCTGTGTTATTTTTTTCACTTTTTTTGAGAAATGTCAAAAATGCTTCTGTCAGCTCTTTCCCAGTTGGTCAAAATCGGTCAAACTCAGTCAAAAGTTAGTTAAATCTAGGATTTCATCATAGATATGTTTAGACTACTCAAATCACCTTTTGTCCTACCTTGATAGTTGTCAGAACGACCAAAATCGAAGATCAAACAGGAGCTGTGGGCACAAAAATCGAGAAAAAGGTACAAAAAGTGAATTTTTCAAAAAAAATTCTAAGTGTTGGCAAACCAGGTGCCCCAGGTGGCTTGGGGTGCCCAAAATCTCCAGAGTTAGTTTATTTTTGAAGATTTTCTCAAAAAACGTGAATCTCCTTCCGTTAGCCCGGTCTGGGTCAGAGTTGATCGGTTTGGCACATTTTTTGAGGTAAACAGAAGGTACAATCAGCTCAATTTTCATCAGGCCTATCTATTTGCTAAATCATCAAACTCAGTTTCATCCCATTTGATAGAAATTAACAGCCAAACAGGGGTCCTGTGCCATCGGAATGTGCACGCAAACCAAGAAATTGAAGAAGTTGAAAAATTAAAAAAATGGCTAAGTGTTGGGAAACCAGGCACCCCAAGTGACTTGGGGTGCCCAACTTGAGAAGTGTTAGAATATTTTCATGTTCACAGTGTTTTTCGACATGCTTTGTTACCAATCTTCACCCGTTGGCAGTTTTTGGGAGGTCAAACTTGGTCAAATGATGCTAGATTGTCAGTCGGAGGTAGGGGATGGAATCTCAATTAATCAATCTCCAAAATGTCAAGATCAATTAGTTTTTTTAGTCAACAGTGACATTTTTCCACCTTGTTGAAGTCAGAGACGGGCCATATTTAAGTCAAAATGAGTGTTGAAGTGTCAAAAATGAAGAAAAATTGGTTAGCACTTCTTTCAACTCGCATGTTCAATGACATCATCAAAAGAAGATATTTTTCATCATCTTGCACATGAAGCCATAGGCTCCTACAAAATAGGGATTCTTCCTATTTGAAGACATCCACTTGGATTTATTCTTTAAAACTTGCTTTCTTCATTGATGAGGGTGAAGTTTTATTCTCACACAAATAAAGTTGCTTTTTCACCCAAAAGATTTATAAAGACAAGGATTTAGCTTCTTTATTTCATTATCTTTTACAGGTCGCATCCAGAGAAAAGATTTTATTTTTCTTTCAATGAAGATTCAAAGACCCAAATAAAGTGCTTTTTTAGTGTTCTTCATAGTTTCAGGTTGAGGAAGAAGAGAGGCTTTCTTTTTCAAGGTCCTTGTTTCAAGGGGATCATTTTTTAGAAATCTGACCAAAGCTTTTTCAGTTTTCATTGAGATGGGTCCATCTAGATTATTATCCTCTTGAATATTGGAGCTTTGCTTTTTTTTGGGAAATTACTTTTTTCTTGCTTTTTTGAGAAAATCTCTGCTTTTTCAAAATCTGACAATTTGGGTTGCTTCAAAATAGAATTGTCCACAAAACCCATGTGTGAGCTTTTTTAGCTCACACTCTGCTTTTTCTAAAAATTAGAAAATAATTTTCAACCATTTGTCCAATATTTTTTTTCCAACATAGGTACGTTCACAGTTGATTTTCAAATCCTCCAATATGCAGTACTCTTCAACACAAATCAGGCAAAAAACGACATTGGTTGATGATTACCTGAGAACTTGTGAAACAAACTTGCATAAAGTACTTCCAGTAATCAATTTACACTCCTTGGTGGATGTAGGAAATAATGCTATCAGGAATCTTGGACACTCTGGTTTGCTTACAGCAGCATCCTTTCCTATCACAATGCAAAGTATCGAGTTTGTGATTGCTTGCATGATGCATTACAACTTGGTCACAAGAGAAATTCAGTCAAGAGATGGACGTGTGCTCTGTAGCTTGAGGCCAAACAACATTGAGAAGTGTTTTACAATACCTATTTGGAGAGAAAACTTAACTGTTTCACTTGAATGCAAGAGGGTTTGGAACAATGATAAAGAAAAATAAAGAAAAAAAATTGGTTAGAGGTGGTTAAAAGAGAAGTAGAATGTCATGCCAAATAATGATGGACGTGGAGAGTTCAAGGAGGAGCATGCCATAATGATTACTTTGCTAAGCTGGATCACGGGTCAAGCAGATGCAAACAAATTCCAGCCTTGGATGTTTTACATCATGTCCCAGATTGTTGATGGAACCAAATTCTATGACTAGTCAGCTCTCATCAGTGATAGTCTCCACCAACAAATAATTGATTTTCAAAGGGCTCATGAATTCCACATGATATCATACCTTGTGTATTTGATGGCTTTTCAGGGTCAATTCAGAGGTTTGAGTGTTGTTGGAACTTTGGGTACTCAGCATGTGTATCATCATTTTCCACAGTTAGAGATCTCTCAAGTTGAACGACATTACAGGCGGGTGAATGATGCCTTCTTGATGCATGTAGTGTGAGATATGGACAACGAGTTGCATATATGATTTTCAGTAGAGGCTAGAATAGCAATGGCAGAGTGGGTTGATTGGTTTATCCAATTTCCTACTTTTTCCTACATCAAAGTATATGGCTTCTCAGAAGAGCCAACCATGTTGCCATGATATCCTACAGATGAAATTGTATTTATGGAATTTTTGAGGCAAGCCTATGAAGTTCATATATTTTTGCGTAGTAGATGCAAGACAGCCTTCAATTTTCCACATGGGATGAGTATTTACAGATGTAGATCTGGAGCAGATGCCAAGGCCATTGGTAATGAATCATCTAGATATGGTCTTAAGTTTTTTGACAGGAGATCTTCATATGATCCCTGTGGTGGTTATGCATCACATCTTGGACAGAATTGTATGTACAAGCATGCGGTTGAAGACTTCTGGGCTAATTGTGCTGATGAGTTTAAAGTGTGAGAACTTAGTTACAATAGGTTCACTCTTTAGCAGATGTTTGATAGCCTATCAGAAGATATAGAAGGTTTGACAGAGAGTGGTGAAGTTCTACTTCCCATGTATTTTAGAGACCAAATTGAGCAACAACCGTTACTGCCAGTTAATTGGTCAGTAAAAGAGAGCACTTCCATTTAGGAAAGAACAAGTCGAGTGGTTAAAAATAGTTTGATATTTTTGAAGACTAAGCAGAAGGATGATATTCCGTTAGCAGAGCCACCAGTTGTGTAACCATCAAAGCATTCCACTTCCAAGCCAAAATGAAGAGTAAAAGCTATGAGTGTTCTCCCAGAAGGAACAAAAATGGCTAAGTTAAAGAGGAAAAAGTATGAGTCTCCAGATCATGTCTAGTAGGAACAACCACCAGTTGAACTAGAAGTTCCTGTTGAATCAACGCCGCATGTTGAAGTGTTACTTTCAGATCATGTCTCTCCACCTTCTTCACCGACCACTTCTCCTATCCACATAGATTCAGATCCAGATTCACCGGTTCATAACTTTGATACACACATTGATTCATCAAGAGTTGATGAGGTTAGAACTGAGTTTCCAAGAGAGGATGGCTCATCCTGGATTGAAAACATTCCAGGAAGGAAGAGCAGAAAGCCCTCATATCAGCTAGATTTAACAAAGCTAAAAAACATCTACCAAGACACACCAGACAAGCAGCTGAAGAAGTAGGTTAGCAGTGAGAAGAATGCAGAGGGAGAAATAATCCTTGAAACTGCAACACCGCTAGAAAATAGAAGTGCTAATGATGTTGAGGTTGATGAATTCATGGTTGTCAAAGCTAACCTTAGCAAAAGTACTCGCCATACAGACGTTAATCTCTTCAAGGTTGCAGCAGATAATTTCAAAGGAAAGGTGTTGAAAGATGGAGAAGATAAAGCAGCTCTCAAAGCTGAAGTTTGACTGTTGCGGTAGTGCATTTCCAACATTTTTCCATGGCACTTCATAGGTTGATTTACTTCTTCCACCAAATCTTGAATCACCAGCCAATCAATGGCATTTCAGTAAGTTGGTCCTTTGTGGAAGGCACATGAACAGTTGGGTGGAAGAATTTATGATGAAAGGGAGAGTTGTACTTGCAGAGCTTTATCAATTGAAGTACAACACTCATGATTTACGCGAAGGCATACATGGATTGCAGTAGACCATGGCAGAAAATAGACTAGTATTTGAGATCATTATCTCTGACTTGAAGATTGCATTTGATTCTATTGATTTAGATGAAGATAAGAAGATAGTTTCTACTTGGAAAGCTCAATATCTTTTCACAGTAAAAACTTATGATAGTATGATTTCAGAGTTGATAGATTGGAAAGAAAAGGTAGTCAACATCCTCAAGTTTATCAAATCTTTTGTCTCTTAGATCCCGTGTTCGTATGAAAAAGAAGATGGTACCCTGTATGATCTCAAGGAAGTGCAAGTAGAGTTCCAGACTCTCATTCGTAGCAAGTTTAATGATGATATCAATCACGGCAAGATGAGTCATTTTGCCACAATGACAGTGAAATTAAATAAGGTTGCAAGTGAAGTTCACGAATTTCTTTAGGGGTTGCCAATGGTGGAGAAATGTTAGAGAATTAGAATATCATTCTAGAGAGTATCAGTGTTCCTGGCAGAGATGTAGTCACTCACTTTTTAGAAGATATTGTTTCCCAGAATATAAATGGATGACATCACCAAAAAGCTAGAATGTTGATGAGGATGCATTTCAAAATAAAGTAGCTTTAAAACATATGCTTTTTGTTTTAAAAGCATGTGCTTTCATCCAAAGCTCATCCATTCTATATTTAGAAAAGAAATCACCTTGTGATAGTTGGAATCTTCTTTGCTTTAAAGAATATTGCTTTAAAGCATTTGTTTATTATATCTTTGTCTTAGAATAGTAATAAAGCTTGCGAGTTGGCAAGTTAGGGTTAGTCAAGGAGATTTTAGGGTTCCCTACTCCTTTAAATTTTAGTATAAATAAGGGCATCCTTACCCATTGTTTGTAATGGTAGTTGTGATAGCAAATTTGTTGTGCCTATTCTAGCCTGCAAATCTTGATATTCCAAGTGTCTATTCACTTTTTTGTTTATTGTTCTCTAGTGTTTGATTGCTTGTTGTATGCCTGCCTTTTGTTGTAGCATTGTTGTCCTAGAGTTGTGCAAACTTTATGATATTGAATAGAAGTCTCATGCCTATTTTGCTCTGATATTCTATCTCGATTCATCAAGTTATTGTCGTTAGATGTGTATCTTTTTGTAGTTGTCATTTCAGATTTAATCATTAAAATCCTTTTAGTCTTATGGTGTAAATCTGGAGGAAAACTGCTTAAGTTTTTGTGTTAACAACCATTCCTTGTTCACTTTCAATTTCCTTTGCTCTGAATTTACTCAAGATATTGAAAGCATCATTAGTCTATGCTTAGTTGTAGTAGAAGTTTTAAAAAAGGAAAAAAACTCTTCTACAGCATTTAAAGTTTTATAACCTTGTGCTCGCAGTTGAGAATCAAAAAGAAGATAGGTGAAGTCTCATTTAATTATCTTTTCAGCGAACATCAGCAAGAAAGGGAACTCCCCCTTCCAATAGGAGAGTAGTTTATTTGTGCATAGCTGTCCATTTCCAAATCGCATTCCAGAGGTATGAATTGAAACACAAACAATGTTTAAATCCTTAAATATCAATCAATTAAAATGAATAAATATACTACCAAGTGACGTCAATTAATAATTAAATTGATCGAATATACTACCAAATCATAGAAATCATTAACAATGAATAAATATGACTAAATATACTATCAATTGACAGAAATCAATGATTGTTTCCTACATATGTTGTAGTTTCCTTTTCTCTTTTTTGCAAAATAACTAAAATTTCTAGCATATCAAGTTAAAATTTATGTTCACATGCAATTTCTAATCCTTAAAATGATATGCAAGATATTCAACACTAGTACATAAATAGCAATATATTTAATATTCAATATAACCTATGTTTGATTATGAAATGAGTTAGAAATGGTAATGTCGAATTACTATGTTAAGAATTAGATTTTTGAATACTCTTATAGAAATAGGAACTTGGTAGGATCAAATAAGACATGTATTTATTCTCGTGTTAGTGTGTATGTGTAAGTAATTGTATTTATTTAGTTAAAGCATAATAATTGAATGTAGAGCCACCCTAATAGGTTCGTAGTGCAAACCTACTCATTATTATGTTGTGTGGGTTGAGGATGGACCTCAATGTGCCATTAAAAAATTCTAGCTTATTACTAATCATAGGTTTGGATTTGGTGTTTCTGATTGGTATGGGTACTTGAGGAAACTACTAGCATGTGGGAAATTGATGTCATTATTTGTTGCTAGTATTAAAAAAAAAATTTCAATTAGGGATCTTGAGCACTCTAGTGCAGCAGTGACCAGTGGTTACATAATGGTCTTGGGTATTATACTTATGGGAGCTTGGGTTATACTATTGTTACATTAGGAGAATTCAAGTACCCTTACACAGGTGATACTTTAGGCATTGAATTTTTAGCTTTAGTTGTGGAGAATGCCCTAGGTTGAATAGCATATGGTGTTGTCTAGGGAAAGGTTTTAATTCTAGGATTTTTCATGTGGTCAAGTCCACCCAGTCCCTTCTTAGGTATTAGGTGGATTGTAGAAGCTTTAATATGATCATGTTGTGTAACTCTTATGATATTATTGAATTATTTAATTATATAATTAATTATTTATTTATGAATTTTCTAATTGTTAGCGAATAGTATGGAATTTTATTACTTTGGACTATCTAGATGATTAAATTTGATATGGTCATTTTTACCTCAAGGACTTATTGAGAAGTATTTTTTGTTTGACTTTGAGTTATTGCATTGGTGGCCACATTTGAACTTTATTTTCTTTTAAATCAAAGTTCTTTGTGGATTTTATTTAATATTTTATTATATTAATTTTTTTATTTGGAGGTCCTTTTTAAATGTTGCTACTATTGGTACATGTGGAGATTTATGCATTAAACTACCACATCCAATAAGGGTCCTTGATAGGTCGTATGAGGGAGTCAGTGGCTTGGAAAATTTCTTGTGAAGATGGGGACACTTATGTACTAGTATAGGATGGTAGTGATTATTTTTCCCTTAGACGCAAGAATGTATGCTCTCCTCTTGTCCTATATTTCTATGATACTTATAGAATTAGCTTAGTTGCATGGTTAGCTAATTACTAGTTTTATAGCTTCATGATCCTATGGTTACTTGGATGTATTTTAGTGCTGGTCATCCACATAAATCACATTATGTGAAGTCATTATTCTACATTATATGTATCTAAGACATGTAAATTTAGTGTATTGTTTGTAAGCTAATTATTAGGTGGAATTAGATAACTTGTTAATTGGTAAGTAGTAACATAATGATTATTGTGGTTTTAGTATGTATTGCTATGATTTTTACTAGATATGTGTAACCTTGTGAGAGACTATGTTAATGTTGTAGAACAATTATCTTATAAATGTAATATATGTAGTGATGTATTGCTTGTTAAACATATGTAGATGTATGGTTACCTTCATAGGAAATATAGCATCTAAGGTACTAATTATTTGTTGTTTATTTTGGTTTTTTAGTCCTTCACAGCCTAGATTAGGAATGTCATTCATTTGATGCATTGTCACAATGGTGGGTTATTCCACCCTCATCTATTTGAGGGCTTCTAGGAGGAAGCCTAATCCTAGGGGGAGGATGTGAGGCCCATTCCTCCTTGTGATGACATTTTTATTTGGATAGACTTGATTTGTTTATGATTACTCATGGACTTGCTCATTGTATCTTTTATGATCATGAATTTGTGTCGATACTAACATTATGGATAGATTAGTGGATTTTATTAGTTTTTTATGCTGATGTAGTTAGTTTTTTTTTTTAAATGCACCTGGTAAACTTTTAGACATGACTAGGAATGCTGGTGCGATACGCCCTCCGGCTCCAGGTGAATGTTTTTGCCCGTAGCAATGAACCGATGAGGCCACAACATGAGGGACCTCATCTCATAGCAAGAACACTTCAAACCAGCGAGCTCACTAGCCCAGCAAAGGCGTAAAGCTTGCGAGCTCATTGGCCTAGTGGGGGTTTGAACTATTGGTGCAGGAGCACCTACCTGACAGCTGGCCTCCATGAGGCAGTTAGTTAGTTTAAGTCTTGTTAATGTTTTCAAGAAGGTCTGATAAGACCAATGCATGTAATAAGGTCATGTTGACCATACTTTACTATTTTTAGCTAGTTTGTTAAGACAACTGTTATGCTGTAGGTCTGGTTGGATCTCCCAGCCGCCTGGAGAGATTTCCCAGCCGCTTGGAGTTGGGTCAGTAGTACTCGCAAGAGATCCTATTTATGCATGAGGATCGGTTGGTTTTAGATATAGTGTTGCATTGAGCAGAGGAGTTAGATTACAGGAAGTGAGACAGAGTACTATATTGCATCTTTTGAAATCAATAAAGATCCTGTTTGTGTTCATTTTCTGTTTGATCTCCACTATGTGATCGATTTGCTGTTTTGGTGGTTTCATGGATTCGCTGATCCATTCCACCGGTTGATTCGTCGAATCGGTGGAATGGCTATGTACAGTAGGGTAGGATTTAGTCTGCATTTTGTGTTTGTTTGCATGCAGGTGCGCAGGATCGCGATCAAGAGGTGTTGAGAACCCTAGCATGGGTATGTGCTAGGTCGTGCTAATAGTTAGAGTCAGGAAGATCGCCCTGAAAGTAGATCGGGTCATCCCAGGAGGTTCGGTGGATCAGAATTCGCTAAGGTTGGAAAATCCATCGCAACGGCATCATCAGGATATTTCTGTGTATATCCTGTAGTTACTTCGAGCGTCATCTGAGTAGGTGGAGATGAGCATGATGCAATCGGTTGCATAAGGTGAATGTGTTTTGGGGTGATCATCATCAGGTGTTGCCGAGGAGGAGTGTATCGGCATAAGGTAGAAGATCAGGTTGACAATTCCTTCGTGGGCCGATAATGTTAAGTTTGGCCGATAGCAGGATATTGAAGGAGCTACATGTGACATCATCGTCATCAGGATAATCGTCATCAGGATATCGGGGTGACGTAAGCATCGAAGGAAGGGTGCATGAGGTTGTCATCATCAGGATATATGGGAGGAACCGGATGTTCTATATCCTGCTGACGAACATGATGTTGAACATCATGATGATGAAGAAAGAGGTTGGCGGTAAGGTGAACAGTGAACATCAGGAGGATGTTTGCGCTTGCCGAATGTGATGATGCTGCTGATAGCCGAATATGATGATGCTGCTGATAGGCGAAAGGGCGAAGGTTTGTCTGCAGGAGGATATCGGTCGGCAGGAGAAAATATGATGATGCTGATAGTGTTAGCAAGAAATATGATGATGATGATGAAGGGTTGCGGACATCCATGCTGTATGTCAAGGTTTTAGTGTGGATGCCTCTGCATCATAGTGGTATCAGAGCTCAGCAAAAGGTCTGGGCTATTGTGTGTTGATTCTGTCACCGAAAGGGCAGAGGTAGAGTTGATTCTGTCACTGAAAAGACAGAGGTAGAGGAGTGAGAGGTTGACAAAATGCCTCCGAAAGGTAGTGGTACTACAAGGGAATTGCAGGAGATGAGGGAAAAACATGCCAGAGAGATGAGGAAGATGAGGGAGCTTGCTAAAGCACTTCAAGCCAGGCTTGTAGCCTTGGAGAAGAACAAAAAGAGGGAAGTGGAAGATAGTGAGTCTGAAGAAGATGAAGATACTGTTGAAGAGTATGAAGAGGTAGCTGAAGATCTGGATGCTGAAGACCAGAGATTTGCAAAACTGTTAAAGGTACTACAGAGTGATAAACCTAAGGTAAAGGTTGATGTTTCCAAGTATAATGGAAGTTTGAATGAAGATGAGTTACTGGATTGGATTGCTACACTTGATAATCACTTTGAATGTGAAGATGTTGCTGAGGATTAGAAGGTAAAGATTGCAAAGACCAAGTTAGGAGGTCATGCTTTGGTATGGTGCGATTATGTACAATCCGAGAGAAGGAAACAAGGGAAGTCAAAGATCACTTCATGGGATAAGATGGTAGCAAGGATCAAAGGTAAATTCTTGCCTAAGGATTATGAAATTCAGATGTTTAAGAAGCTGCAATTTTTAAGGCAGAAGGAAATGGATGTGAAGGCATATACTAAGGAGTTTTATAAATTGAGTATGAGATCTGGTCATCATGAGAATGAGGTAGAAAAGGTGGCTAGGTACTTGGCTGGTTTGAGATTGAACATACAGGATGAGTTAGTTTTAGCTAACCCTAAGAGTGTGGAGGATTGTTACCAAATGGCAATCAGGATTGAAGAAAAGATGAATAGAGGACAAGATAAGTCCATGAGAGGAAGAGGAAACAATATGAGGGGAAGAGGATCAGCCCCTACACAAAGGAAAACCAATGAGGGTCAAGAAGACACTGGTAAAGGATAGGGACAGTCTAATTTTAGAGGTGGATGGAAAGGTAATAAAGGCAGATTTGGAGGTGGTAGAGGTTCTACTACATTTTCAGGAAAGTGTTACACCTGTGGTGAGTTTGGTCATCCATTTTTCAAATGTCCAGAAAGCAAAGGTTCATCATCCAGAAATGATAGAACGAATGACAAGAGAGTACAACTTGTGCAAGAAGAGAAAGTAGAGCAAAGTGTGCAGAGTTCAAACACTTATAAAGGAGATAGGGAACCTGACGGTTATGGATATCCTGAGGAGGGAGAAGCATTGATGCTAAGGAGAATTAGTTTGCAGGCATCAAAGGATATGATGCAAAGAAGAGCTCTTTTCAAGACCACATGCAAGAGCAAAGGTAAAGTATGTAAGGTTGTCATTGATACTGGTTCAACAGACAACATGGTATCTCAGGAAATGGTGGATAAACTGAATTTGGAAAGGATTCCACACCATCACCCTTACAAGGCATCTTGGGTGAGTGATAGTCAATCACTTTTTGTCTATGAACAGGCATATGTGGATTTTCAAATTGGAGCATATCATGATAGAGTTTTGTGTGACATTTTGCCCATGGAATGTTGTCACCTACTGTTGGGTAGACCATGGCAATTTGATAGGAGGGTACTGTATGATGGGTATGCTAATACCTACACCATCAAGAAAGATGGGAAGACTATTATGTTGATGCCATTGCAGGAAGATGCTGCAGCACAGGGGGCAGCCAAAATCATTTTAGTGGGAAAGAAGGAGTTTGTGCAGATGCCTATAGGAGCAGGCATAAAGGCAGTTGAGGACACTGCAGGGAAAGAAGTTGTTAAGGACAACAGATTAAAGAAAGTTACAGTTGTGACTGACAGAGGTCAGCAGTAGGTGCAGAAACAGGTTTGCAAACAGCAACCAGTTGAGAGGAATGACAAGGATGTTGCCATAGTTGGGACTATTGTTTGTCCTATAAGAGTTGAAAGAAAGACAGAGTTGAACATTGCAGAAGTTCAAGAGGCAGTTTAGACAGAGGTTCTGGTCAGACAACCTGACAAACACAAGGTATGTGAGAGAAGGGCCTACATTGACAGGCATGAGGATTTACTTGCAAGAAAGCAAGTTACAGTTCAGAAGTCTTGGAGCAGCCAAGAGACAGCAGAGGATAAAGCTGGAACAGGTCAGAACACTGACATGGCAAAGTGTAAAGGTGGAGGACTTCCACAACTAAACTCATGGGACATGAGTTCTTTTCTGTTGGGGAGTATGGTGCAGGAGCACCTACCTGACAGCTGGCCTCCATGAGGCAGTTAGTTAGTTTAAGTCTTGTTAATGTTTTCAAGAAGGTCTGATAAGACCAATGCATGTAATAAGGTCATGTTGACCATACTTTACTATTTTTAGCTAGTTTGTTAAGACAGCTGTTATACTGTAGGTCTGGTTGGATCTCCCAGCCGCCTGAAGAGATTTCCCAGCCGCTTGGAGTCAAGTCAGTAGTACTCGCAAGAGATCCTATTTATGCATGAGGATCGGTTGGTTTTAGATATAGTGTTGCATTGAGCAGAGGAGTTAGATTACAGGAAGTGAGACAAAGTACTGTATTGCATCTTTTGAAATCAATAAAGATCCTGTTTGTGTTCATTTTCTGTTTGATCTCCACTGTGTGATCGATTTGCTGTTTTGGTGGTTTCATGGATTTGCTGATCCATTCCACCGGTTGATTCGTCGAATCGGTGGAATGGCTATGTACAGTAGGGTAGGATTTAGTTTGCATTTTGTGTTTGTTTGCATGCAGGTGCGCAGGATCGCGATCAAGAGGTGTTGAGAACCCTAGCATGGGTATGTGCTAGGTCATGCTGATAGTTAGAGTTGGGAAGATCGCCCTTGAAAGTAGATCGGGTCATCCCAGGAGGTTCGGTGGATCAGAATTCGCTAAGGTTGGAAAATCCATCGCAACGGCATCATCAGGATATTTCTGTGTATATCCTGCAATTACTTCGGGCGTCATCCGAGTAGGTGGAGATGAGCATGATGCAATCGGTTGCATAAGGTGAATGTGTTTTGGGGTGATCATCATCAGGTGTTGCCGAGGAGGAGCGTATCGACATAAGGTAGAAGATCGGGTTGACAATTCCTTCGCGGGCCGATAATGTTAAGTTTGGCCGACAGCAGGATATTGAAGGAGCTGCATGTGATGTCATCGTCATCAGGATAATCGTCATCAGGATATCGGGGTGACGTAAGCATCGAAGGAAGGGTGCATGAGGTTGTCATCATTAGGATATATGGGAGGAACTGGATGTTCTATATCCTATTGATGAACATGATGTTGAACATCATGATGATGAAGAAAGAGGTTGGCGGTAAGGTGAACAGTGAACATCAGGAGGATGTTTGCGCTTGCCGAATGTGATGATGCTGCCGATAGCCGAATATGATGATGCTGCTGACAGGCGAAAGGGCGAAGGTTTGTCTGCAGGAGGATATCGGTCGGCAGGAGAAAATATGATGATGCTGACAGTGTTAGCAAGAAATATGATGATGATGATGGAGAAAATATGATGATGCTGACAGTGTTAGCAAGAAATATGATGATGATGATGAAGGGTTGCGGACATCCATGCTGTATGTCAAGTTTTAGTGTGGATGCCTCTGCATCAACTATGGTGGCCACCACTACAACCAAGTGACTTAACCACCGAACCATGCCCTTATCGGCATGCTGATGTAGTTAGTTAGTAACAAGGATTTAGTCACATTATCTTAATGATCAAATTAGAAGTACATGTTTCATCTTATCATTTTGATTTTATTTTAATATTGATTTAATCATGTGATGATGAATTTTAATTTAATTTAATTTCAATTATTATGAGATTTGGAAAGGAATGTATGATATAACATTTAATGCATTATTTATGCTGATTTGGTTAACTTATGATTATGGACTTGTTTGTAATTTATAGATTAGGGTTTATGAATTATAATTAATTTAACGTTATGGATTGACTTTTTATTAAACATAATTGTGTAAGATGAATCTAAGCTACCTTTGGTTAAGTGATATGTGCTTGTGTAATTTCATGTTAATTTGATTTAGATTATAGATTGTTGATATCTAAATCTTCTTTAATCATGATATTGTTGTTAATTATGATATATTCACATTATATATTAATTTAATTATAAATGTTACTTTAACTTTTATCTCAGATATATTGATGATTGTGTGCAAGTGTGCCGGTTAAATTTCACGACCAATGGAAAAATCATGGAGGTTCTCAAGAAACTACTATTATGATTCCCTAGTGCACCTAGGTCTTATCCTAAGAGAGGATTAAAGTTTTCATGTGTAAAACTGTTGTGGATGTGATTGTGTTAATTAATTTTCTAACTATATTTTTATTACTCTATGATAAGTGTGCTTAAATTCCCATAAGTGTTAGATCTCGGATTTGAACTTAAGAGGGAAATTTTGGGGTCATAAAGTGTTATTTTCTTTATTATATGTGAAAAATTAAGCCCCTAAAGTGATAGCCTATGAGTGGGGCCCATGTTTGAGTGTTTAAATAATATTTTGGAAGTACCTAGAGGCTTGAAAAGTGCCTTGAAAGATAGGTCATGAGTTTTTGGGAGGAAAAATCAAGTTTTGAATCAAGTCAAAACCTAACCCTAGATTCTTTTTTATTTATTCTCTTTTAGAAGCTTGGTTGGGGTGTGGGCCCTTCTAATATTACAATTTTTGTTCTGAGTATCAAGGGTTTTGGAAGAGGGGGGTTGAAGAAAGATCTGGGGAGCTTGGGAAGAGGAAAACTTAAAGAACTTGGATCAAGGCTTCAACTAACATGGTTGAAGTAGTGAGGTAGATTTTTAAGTCATTTTTAGAATGTGATAGTGTTGTTTGTGATTAATATAAAAAAAATAGTTATTGAATTTTTCTATGGATTCTCTTGTTTTTGTGTAATGAAAATCTCTTTGTGTGTTTCTATTATGTGTATCATTATTTTTGTGTATAGGTCATGTTGGGTATAGATATTCCCACTTTGGTTAAAAGCCATCCATATGTTGGGATTGAGAGAGGTCCACACCTTCTCTTGGGGAAAAAATTATATTGTATATGTGTGGCATGAGTGTCTTTGTGGGTGTGGATGTTGGGTTGTGGAGAGGAGTTACTCATATTAATGGTTATTTATGTTGTGGTGATTATGTATTTGGGTGAAGAATATTATGGTTTTATGGAGATTTGTGGTTCTTGAATTGGTGGAGATGCAAGTTTTATTTACATTATTTCCTCAATAGGTTAGTGAGTCCTCTTAACTGATGTAGCCAACTACATACACTCAATAAAATTGTGCCATTAATCATGTGTGAGAGCCAAAGATTTGGAAAATGGAAAAAAAACTTCTATTCACCAACTCTGCTGCTACAATGAGAGAAAACTCTCTTATATCCAAGAAAACAAAAAAATCAAAAATTATTTTTTTTGGCAGATTTCGACAATTGTCAGCTTTTGCCATTTTAGGTAATTTTACAATCATATCTTGAGAATCCAATGTTTTCCCAAAAACTTCCTAAAACTAAGGTAGGATGAAAAGCCAACTAACATCCTAAATTCAAAACATGAGTTTCAAGTTATTAAAAAAAACAACTTTTAAAAAACTAAGAAAAAACACTAAATTGCCATTTTGAGGGCCAAGATGAAAGTTTCAAGCCCCAAAAAAGTGCCAAGATGGGGTCCAACTGACTAGGGTGGGTTGGGAAACCATATTCCACCACATAACACATCCACTTGTAAAATTTCATAGAAAACTCACATCCAAGTCAAAAGTTATGACCTCTAGAAGTTTCTGCATCATTCTCCTCTGGTTGGAAAGAACACAGCTCCTGCAGGTTGTTTTATGGAACTTGTGCCACTTGTCCAAATTCATATTCTTCAATTCCCACTCTAGAACACATGTATTATTTTCTTGTGTTATCCCATCCCACTATACTAGAAACTTGTCTTGACCCTGTTGCATGCATATAGCCTACTTGTCTAGAATCTGTGCAATCTTTTATCTTTTCTCACTTGGAACTTGTTGTTGTTGCTAGTCTACTTCTGCCTCACCTTCAATTTTCTTGTATTTCAACTTGTTGTAAGTCCTGATGGGCTCAAAATCCTTCTTTGGAGTTAATAATGTAGATACACCACATGGGCTTAGGCTCTCCGTTACCACACCTTTCCTTATGAGACCTGTCACTTGTCGATTGAGTTTTGTATGGTTGGTAGGACTCATTGTGTAAGTTTCTTGATTATGTATGGATGCTCCTGGGATCAAATCAATATGTTGCTGAATATATCTCTTTGGTGATAGACCCTCATGCACAACATCAACATGTTCTTCTAGTACCTTGGGTGCTTCTACTGGTACTGGTATTTCCTTACCATCTTCTTTCTGTGCCATTAGTGCATAATAGAACCTTGTCACCTTCATTTCCTTAACAAGTTCTTTTGTGGACAACATACTCTCAACTATCCTTTCATCCTTAAAGGGTAATAAAATAACTTTAGAACCATCATTCCAAAAAGTGTATGTATTCCTTTCTCCATCATGCATTACCTTCCTATCATATTATCATGGCCTTCCCAACAACACATAGCATGCATCCATTGGAATGACATCACACCATATTTCATCCTTATAATTCTTTCCTATGGAAAACTTAACTAAACACCTCTTATCAATAGTGACTTCATTTCCCTTTTTAAACCATGCAATATGATAAGGATGGGGATGCTTTTCATAGTGCAGGTTCATTTTATCTACCATTTCTCTAGAAACCATATTTTCACAACTACCACTCTCAATAATAACTTTACATACCTTTCCTCTTGAGGTTCACCTAGTTCAAAAAATATTGGTTCAAATCCAAGAATCATCATGACCTTTAATTTGTACTTATTCTTTTTCTAGAATGACCATTTCTCTTCTCATCATGAGACTCTCACCTATATCTGGCAGAACCTCTAGTTATGTTCCTTCTCCTTCATTCTCAAGTTGAACCAAGTTCAACTTGGGTTGTTCTCCTTGTCTTCTATCATGCATGTGATAGTCTGGACACTCAAATGCCTTGTGACCCTCCTCACCACACCTAAAACAAATGAAAGCTTTTTGTGGATTTTCCCATCCTCTACCACCACTATAACCTTTGTCCCTCTAAAATGTTCTTTCTCTTTGTTGACTTTCAGGATCTTGCCAGATATCTTCTAGTTTCTCTATTCCTTGGGATGATTCTCCTTGATTATAACTTATGTTACCTTGCAATGGAGATGATACCCCCCTCCTTGCTCCTTCATTCTTTTGAAAATACTGTCTACTTTGTTTTTCTTCAACCTTTAAAGCTAATTGGTATGCTTCTTCCATACTGCTAACCCTGTGCATGCTGAATTCATCTTGAATAGAGAATTTTAGACCATTTACATACCTTATATCCATTTATTCATTAGTTTCTTGATTCTCGACATGAATAGATAGTTTGTAAAATTCATCTGTGTAGTCTTGCACAGTAGATAGATTTTGTCTCAAAATTTGAAATCTATGAAAAAGAGTTTGTGCATAATCCATAGGCAAAAATTTCTCTAGCTTCTTCTTCATTTTGCTCCAAGTCCTAATTTTAGTCTTTCCCTTTCTACTTCTTTCCTTTTGTAGATGATCCCACTAGATCATGGCATAACCCTTTAACTTGGTGCATGCAAATTTGACCTTATTTTCCTCTGTCATAGTCTTCCATTCAAAGAATTTCCCCATGTTATTCAACCAATCTATCAACTCCTCTAGTTTGAGACTACCTGCATACTTTGAAACTTCAATTTTGATCCCATCATTTTTTCCCTCTAATGCTCTGAGCATCCTCTCTTCAAAACTCATGCCTTCTAATTCTTCTTCTTCATGTTTTGTATCTTAATTTGTACTTCCTCGACCTATCTCTTCATTAGATTTGTCTTCTCCTCTACCTAGTCTTTGGTTTTCCATCTGTGTTGTAAGTTATGCTATTTGCCTTTGCAGATTTTGCATTTCTCTATGCATCTGGGCAAGACCGCCTCTTCCTCTTCCTCTCCCAACTATCTTCCTGCTCTGATACCAGATGATGTAGCCAACAACATACACTCAATAAAATTGTACATTAATCATGTGTGAGAGCCAAAGATTTTGAAACTAGAAAAAAAAACTTGTATTCACCAACTCTACCGCTATAATGAGAGAAAAATCTCTTATATCCAAGAAAACAAAAAAAAAAAAAAAAACCTTTTTTGGTAGATTTTGACAATTGTCAGCTTTTACCATTTTAGGTAATTTTACATTCATATCTTGAGAATCTAGTTTTTTCCCAAAAACTTCCTAAAACTAAGGTAGGAAGAAAAGCCAACTAACATCCTAAATTCAAAACATGAGTTTCAAGTTATTAAAAAAAACAACTTTTAAAAAGCTAGGAAAAAACACTAAATTGCCATTTTGAGGGCCAAGATGAAAGTTTCAAGCCCCAGAAAAGTGCCAAGATGGGGTCCAACTGACTAGGATGGTTGGGAAACCACATGCCACCTCATAATGCATCCACCTATAAAATTTCATAGAAAACCCACATCTGAGTCAAAAGTTATGACCTCTAGAAGTTTCTGCATCATTAACTCCCCCATGTTATGGATCTTGTGAAGATCCATTTGTGTGTGTTGGCCAAGTGGGAAGTTTGTAGATTCCTGATGTTTGTATGTGATTTATGTTGTGCAAACTAGTTTCTTGGGAGCCTTCTAGCTTGAGGGTGGGCTTGCTTCTAAGTACCATGGCTCTAAGTACCATGGTTGGGAGGTGAGCTAGCTTTGGTCATGTGAGGCCTTGTTTTTTTTTTTTTAATAGATTTAAACCTATTCTTGGTGAAAAATTGTCATTCAAGATGGCACAAGGAAACTCATCTTCTACATTATGTTTGAACCTCTTTATATATGGGAGATGTATTATTATACATGTTGTGTTGGCACTTTCATTGTAAAATAAAAAAAATAGGTCAAGTTGTAAATGGAAATATTGTTTCATTTCAATTCTGTGTTATTATTTGAAAAGAAGAAGCTTTTAGGTAAGTGTACCTTCCAAAAATAAGAAAGAATAAAACCCCATTTTATTAATTTATCTTTGAATTTTATTTTCAAACTTGATATTATAAGGAAAGTGAATGATAGAGTTAGTTTCATATTTTATATTTCTTGTGTAGTTGTAAGAAAGTAGATAAAATCCCAAATTTATGTTCAAGAAACCTTATCTGATTTACACAATAGATGAAATTTTACAAATAGAAAATTTATTTTGTATGGCTAGTTTACCATGATCTCTACCTTAAGACAAATATTCATATACATATTTTTAATTTCTATATGTATAACCTTTTTACCTATGGAAATGAGTTGACAAAAAAATTACTTATATAAGTTTGTATAGTCACCCATTTTTCTATACTCATTTGTTTATGTATTTGTAACTATTTCTATACACTCACTTTTTCTACATACTTGTGCAATCCTATATATGCATTTATTTAGAAAATCCACTATTTTGTATAATTAAATATGTTGTATATTATTTTATTCTGTATAATTCATATATTTCTATTCACACCTTTAATCTTGTATATTATATATTTTTGTATACATATTTCCTCTTATATATATAAATACAATTTTTTTTGTACCTATATGTTGGATTGATATGCAAATATATATAGAAATTGTATCTCTATATATGTGTATGTACTTGCAAGAGAGATGTACAAAATTATATCTAGAATTATACTTCTATATATCTCTATTGTCCTATTAAGTTTGTAAGCACTTACATAAAATTAATATCTCTTCATAAATTTATATATACATAAGTTTAGTTGAGTTTAAAAATATTTGTAGATGACATTTTGAAAATGTTGGATCTATGTATTTCTCTATAGTCACTATTGCTATATATATAGTAATGTCACTTTAATCATTGTAGTTGAGTAACAGACATCAAATAAAATAGAGATCATAAATAAAAGGAATGTATTTTTTTGTATCACATTGCTTTTTTTAGTATGGAAAGACCCCATAGTGGGGCAGCCATGGGGCCATGGGGTTTGAGCCCCACAAGGTTGTGGGGAGAGTTGTGGATCTTCCACATAAAGGGGCACAACCCAAACGTGGTCGTCACCCCTACCCCCATAAATAAATAGATTTCTTTTATAAAAAATTATTATTTATTTTGTGTTTTTTTTAAATTGTTCCAAAAACAAAAAAATACAATATATTGTATTTTCATTTATATTATTATATAGTAAAAATATTGAACAAAAATAAAATAGATACCATGGATGTTAAACTAAATTATTGATAATAAAATGTCCTTTTATTTATTATCAAATCTATTGATCCATGTATAAATAAATTAAATTTCATCAACAAATAAATTGTTGTATCTTTCATTTGATACCATGCACATAATCATCTAAAAATGTTTTGGAATCTTCCTCATTTATGGAGTATATGAAATCTTTTGGCTACCTATAAACAATCTTAGCTTGGAGAAAAGTAAACTATTTAGTCCTTCCTTTTGATGCATTCATGGCTTAAAACTATCCAAATCTATAAAATTAAAACAAGACCACATCAAATTTTTAATATAAATTCAAACCATCATAGTTAAAACCCTAGTAAAACAAAAAGAAAGAATAATCAATCCACAAGAAAGAAAAATATAAAAGTGCTTATATTTGTAAAATCTTAGATGGAGGGGTTTGGATATCTAGTTATCCTCATCATCCTTCTTTCATGGACTTGCAAACTCTATCCCTCTCCATCTCCTTGTGTTCTACAAAATTAAAGAATAATTTATTGCGAAAATGAGAGTTTTACAAAATATGAGTGTTTTGTATGCTTTCTTTTCATTTTAGAAAGTTTTAAGATTTTAAATTTATTATGCCCCTAAATTATAGTTGAGTTGACTTAATTTAATGTGAAGTTTTGTACATATGCCTTATATTTTAAATCTTGTTTTGCTGTTAAATGTAAATATTAGTAATTGAAAATCTACATTTCTTAAATATAAATATTAGGATTTGAAAATCTATTAAGTTATAATTATTTAATTGTATTTAACTAACTCTTGGCTCTTCAATTTTTTTTTAAATTTAAATAAGAGAATTTAGATCTTTAAGCCCTTAATTATTTAATGTGTAAATATTAGATTTTTGAAACACCACTATTTATGATTCAAATTATCTATTTGGGAATGTCATAGAAAAATGTGTTTAGAAGATTGTTATTTTATCTTACCTATAAATAAATTTGTGGTTTTAATTTTTATTTTACCAAACAATTACTAAGACATTATTAAATTTACTCTTTTTCGTTAAATGTACTATAACCAAGTTATACCATGTCATTTATTTATTTATTTGTCTATTAGTCAAATTACACAAGGTTATTATTTTAAAAAAAATTGATAGATGCAAGATTTAATTTTATGATTAATTGAGGTAATTAATTTCTCTTTTAGCATAATGTTATAGTCATGTTTAGGTGGTGACTTATGATTTCTTCCACTTAGAAAACTTAATGGGAATTACTCATGCAAGTTTATCCCTACATGATGTCATACATAATGTTCTTGATACTTAGTAGATTGTTGTCACTATTAATCTAGGTGGTGTGATGGGGTTTCCACCACCTACATATGTATATTTTCCATTTTCCTTGTGCAATGTGTCTCATTTGTTGCATGTGAAATGATTTTGAGTGTGCGTCCTTCACTGCTAGTATTGAAATAATCATATTTATAATGTTATGTTTTTAAAAAAATAGTTACTATGTATATAGAAATATGGAAATCAAATAAAGGAACAATACATCAAAGAACCCACTCCATACTTAAGACACAACATGAGCAAGTAACTATAAAATGGAAATGAAATGATATCACCAAATAGTCACTGTTACCCTTGATATTCTAATGATATTTTGATAATGATTGCAATATGTTGGTTGCTCAATCTAGAAACATAACCTTAGATAAAAATTATGGATGGGATAATGGGAGATCTATGGGGATTTTGATAGCATAAGCTTATGGCATAAGATTTGTTGATAATGGCTTAGTTGAGGCTTAATTTATAGAGGTTGGATATGACAAATGAAGGGCTAGGATTAAAAGATTAGATCAATGGTTGATATTGGTTGAGACAACATTAGGGAAAGGATAAGGATTTCTAGGGAAACAAAAGAATCTTCTATGGTTTATCCTTATGTGAATGGTCAAGATTAAAAGATGTACTATGAAATGGATGGTTGAGATGAACACTTAGTTTGACTTTTGAGACAATCATTTATCGGTTGTGGCAAGTGGATGAGGATGAGGAAAATCTAGTCATGTGACTCCCAATAATTAAATTAGATGTTAAAATTATTTAATTAATTATTGGAGAAGAGATGATGGGAGGATAAATTAATTAAATAAATAAGATTTTTTCAATTAATTTTGGCTAAAAGGGATAAATAGATTAAATAAACAAATATAATTTATTTATTTAATTTAGGTGATAGAGGAAATAGATTAATTAAATAAATATAATTTATTTATTTAATTTGGGAAAGGGATATGGTAAAGGGGACTCTTAGGAAAAAATTGTTGCAAATTGTTGCAAGGTGGTGCCAACAAGGTGATAAAAGTGACATTGTCAATTTCAGGTATCTACATTTTGTCCCTCTTTGAAATGATGTTGCAACTAAGATAAGTAACATAATTTCAAAGAAGATAAAGTATGGATGATGGGAAAGAGATGGAAGAGGATTCCCCAACAACTTGAAGGAGTGACAAGGAGGAATGATGTAAGGATGGGATGTCCCCTCGAAAGGATAGGTGGAAGAACATGGGTATGCTCTTGAAATGGATGAAAAGATAATGGATGGATGCAATGGATGAAAAGTACATTATGTTGCATTAGGTGAATGACCATATAGTTTGATATAGCAACCAATGTATAAAAACTAGGGTGATGATGTGTCATGTGCATGAAAGTACTGACATAAAAGATAAAGGTCACAAGCACACATATGTCATTGGACACCATGATATGGAAGACCATGATGTCATATCAATATGTTGCAAAGACTTGATAAAATGGCAAGATAAAATGATAAAACACACAAGAAAGCAAGTGAACATGCACTAATGATTAAGAAAAAATAAGGCATTGCCCTTGTCAAGCTAAAAATAGATGAATGATTGATAAATGATTAAGATAGTGTTGTCATTGCAGGGAACGATATATCCCTAGATCAACACAAGGATGCAAGAATGATATATCCCAATGATGATGATGATTGATGATGATTAATTTATTGAGTTGGAAAAAAGATTGGAAACAAGACCAAAGGATGTGATTTGGATAATTTGGCTAGATTGTGAGACTAGATTGGTATGGATTAAGAATGACTTGCATTTAAATTTATTGCTTGGATTTTTTTATATGTTTTGATTTTTTGTATTTATGGAATGTTTTTGATTTTTTTTGAAATGTTTTAAGATGGAAGTGGGTGATTTTTTAGTATGGAATGGAGGATAAATTTTGGGGATGCTATGGAAAAGGTGTAATGCCATGGCTGTAAGATAGAATATGTGATATTAACATATGTAGAAGGTCATGGAACATGCAAGTGTATGAGGTCCAAAGAGTGGGAACTTATCTATACCATGGACAACCACAAGTGTACAAGGAAACCTATTCCCAAATTAAAATACAATCTATTTCCCCCAAGCATAATCAGGGTGAAAACATGAGATGGGTGGGATGTATATGATAGGTAGGGGAGGGAAGACTCCAATAAATAAAGAGGATGGTAGATAAGATATGGGATTGAAGACTAATACATTAGATGAAAATGAAATAATAGAGAAGCATGAGACAAGTGACCTAGAGGATAACAAAAGATGAATACTACACATGGTACTTGCAAGTAGGTTTTTACCATGGTACTTGTCCAAGGTGCCACAAAAGTGGTTTTCACCATAGGAAAGATTATTTCTCTTTATTATTTTTTTATTTTTTTTAGATAAATTGGGATATTGCAGCAAGATAAGCATGGAAAGGTGTGATATTAGGTGGAAGTGTAGACTTTAGAACAAGTGCACAATGATCATGATGGTGGTTTGAATGTGGAAGTCATGTTGCAAGGATAATGTCACTAGGATGGGCACCGTGAATAGCATCATGAACCTCCTTAAGTGCAATATTAGCCTATTTTGTGTTTAGGCAACATAAATGGGAACCATCATAGCCTTGTCGATTATGGATGGAGTGCAGTGTATGTGGGATAGGATCATGGAAGGTGGTGGAAGTGTTATGGAGTGAAAGTGATGGGGGACCAACAATCTCACTCTTAGGAAGATTCTTCACATTTTATTTGATGCTCAAATGGATTTTCTTTTCTTCAAGTAAATGCTCTTTAGATGCTAGGGGTAAAATAGATTTTTCTTTGACTTTGGATACCCCGCGATTCCTTTCTTTAAATTTAAATGATTTAAGATTTTTAGGATTCTTTCCTTTTGAAGGCATAGGACTAAGGAGTTAAATATACACTCCATCATTGTGATAGGTAGTGTGAGATTGTATTTTATTGATCATATGAAGTGGAAGTGAGATATGGCAATGAGGGCTCAATGGTGAAGATGGCATGTTCATGAAATAAGGATGAAATGTCAAGGTCTTCATAGGAGGCATTGATGGTCCCATTGATGGTAATTTAAACAAAATTAGAGGGTTCATCAAGACTTGTGGAGAGAACATGAGGATCCTTAGTTTCCACACTAGAAGGCATGTATCCTAGACCATAAGAAGTGTCAAGGAGAAGTTAAACATTGTAAGAATTATGTAACTCATATTCTTTATAACCTTTGTCAATAATCTTGACCTTGGTAACTTTAAGCTCCTTGGAGGATGATGAAGTGGAAGTGAGATTATCAAGATAAACATAAGATGTGGAAGAGGTGACTTTCTCCTTAGTATAAATATCATTGTTAGGACAAAGGTTATCCTTAGAACTAGAAACTAAAAAAGCTCTACAATATGAAAAGGGTCTAGGATCCACTTGGATAGTAATTTTTGTTGCAAGTATGGGCCTAACTAGTGTTGTCATTCATGTCAACATACTCCTATTGCATTAATGATTAGAATTGGATGAGCTGTGCGCTAAGGATATTGAGAAAATTGGCCTCAATCAGGAACAGTGAAGAACAGTGATGACAACAAGGCAATAATCCAAGATAGAAAGAAGATAAGAGGATGCAGATTAAAGGGTTTGTAGATATGTGTCTTGAGGTGGTCTAGTAGAGATTTTAGAGGTCTGCATGAAGATATGAAGAAGTTGTGGCTGCTTGAGTAAAACCGGTTCCGGTAAGTGTTTAGAGGTGACATAGTGTTACAGAAAGGTCCGGTGAGATCCAGAAATGCAGTTTCATGTTCTGCGGATTTAAGGTAGTGTTTGGGAAGTCTTTGTGGTGTGTCAACTCGATTTGTTCATGGTTTGGAGGTCCGCAAGCTTCTATTCTTTTGTGACAATAGTGACAGTCTATGTTCTTGAGGTTCTGGATGTATGAGAGGTGGAATCTAGTAAGCAGGTGAAGTGTGGATGTTTGTGGTGATTCATGCAAGCTTGTGGAAGTATTTGGAATATGTCCAACTCATGTTCATGGTCCGCATTGAAGTTAGAGCCCGCAATTGAAGAATAACCTCCGGATGATAGTGTTCTTCTTGAGACTCACCGACCGGATTAGTTACATGCCCTGCGGATGTTCTTGTTGATGTTTGCCAACTTAGATGATCATTCCTAAGTTGATGTCTTGTATAAATAAGCAATTTTGAAGTCATTTCAAAGTTGTCTATGTGAAGATGAGTATGTGGTAGCGAAGAGGAGAGTGAAGGGTAGAGCAGAAGTGTTTGAGCTTAAATGGAACTAATTCAAGCATGGTGAAGATGCTATTCTCTAGTTCATGTATGTGATACTCTTTTCTTTGTAGACAGTGTGTCTCTTGTAGGCAGTGAGCCTCTTGTGAGTAGTGTACTTGGGCAGTGAGCCCTAATTGGCATGTGCCATTTGTTCTTTCTATTCTTCTAACAGAGAATACATTTTGGGTTAATCACCCCGTGGTTTTTCCCTTGACCAGGTTTTCCACGTCAAAATCTTGGTGTCTCATGTGTTGATGTGTTTCTGCTCTTGATTCATTGCATTATGTTTTCCATCGTTGATTTATTATTATGCTGCTAAATTGAAAAATAAGAATAAGTGTTTAAATGAAGAAAGTTTTTGCACAACTGATTCACCCCCCCTCTTAGTTGTGTGCCCTATATCTAACAATTGGTATTAGAGCCAAGTTCCTCTAATAGGAGCTTAACCGCTTGAGGAGATCCAGGATGTCATCTTACAAGAAGGATAGTCCAAAATTTGATGGAACCAATTTTAATCTTTGGAAAGGTCACATGAATGTCACTTGCGATGTATGGGAATGACGTATTGGATCATGGCTACAACACTGTATGTAGCTCCACAAGGTGGTCCAACAACTAAGGATGAAATCACTGCAGCTGAAAATAATTTGCAGACCATTGAGGCTCTTCTAAGTGCATTGTCAGATACAGAGCTTTCAAATGTTATTGATCTACCAATTGCCTATGAAATCTGGCAAAAATTGGAACTATTGCATGAGGGAGACCAGTACATCAAAAGTGCAAGGTTACAAAGCCTGAAAGGGAAATTTGAAAATCTGAAGATGAGAGATGATGAAAACATTTCTACCTTCATGCCAAGAGTAAATGAGATTGTTTGTGGAATTAGAAATACTGGTGGAGTCTTGATTGAAGAAGAGATTGTTGCAAAGTTCTCAGATCCCTTCCCGCTTCTTATAAAATCAAGGCTGCTACAATTGAAGAATTCAGAGCTCACACAATAGTTACAAGAGAACAATTGGTTGGTAAATTGGTTGCATTTGAAATGACCGAGTTTGGAGATGAACCCCCAAAGACTGAATTTGTATTCAAATCCAGTGCTTCTATAAAAGGGAAACAAAGGTTTGACCCAGGAGAGAACTCTTCAAGGAATCTTTCATGGTATAAAAAAGCAAGAAAAGATCTGGAGGAAGAAGAAGTAGAGACTACTCAACTTGAAGCCCTTATTGCAAAAAGGATACCAAGAGGATCCAATAAGTATGAAGGAAAGTTGCCTTTTAAGTGTTTCAACTGCAATAAGATTGGCCATTTTTCTTCAAGGTGTCTGGAAAGATTTTCAAGGCCAAATTCTAACAAACCAAGATTCCAGAAGGATTGTTACTATGCTCATGAAGGAGATGATGAAGGAGTAATAGATGATGAATCAAAAATAGGAGACAAATCTGGAAAAGACTAGGTGTTCATTGCCATCAAGGAAGAAGATTCAATTCCCTATGAATCTGTCAATCATAAAGTTGAAGAAAGAGCTCTGGCTACCCAAGTTGTAGAAAAGGATGATTGGATCATTGACAGTGGATGCTCTCATCATATGACAGGTGACAAAAATAAGTTCATAGATTTGGAAAGGTATGAAGGAGGAGTGGTGAAGTTTGGTGACAATTCTGCTGGCAGAATCAAAGGCAGAGGAACTATTTCTTTTGATGGAAAGAACCAAACTGGTAATGTACTATATGTTGAAGGCTTAAAGCACAATCTTCTCAATGTTGGTTAGTTGGTGGACAAAGGCTATGATCTCAAATTCAAGAATGGAAAATACAAGATCTTTGAAAGTTTCAGAACAGAGATTGCATCCGGTACTCAAACTAAAGGTAATATCTTCCACTTGGTTGGTACTGGTACAAGTTGCTTGTTTGCTCAAATTGATCAGAGTTGGTTATGGCATAGGAGGATGTGTCATGTGAATTTTGATAATATCATCAAGATAAGCATTACTTAGGTAGTAAGAGATCTTCCAAAATTAGTGAAACCTAGTAATAGCTTGTGCAAAGAATGTCAGTTGGGTAAGATGAGCAGAGTCACATTCAAAAGTAAGGAACTGTCTTCTACTGGATTATTGGACCTAGTTCATACTGATCTCTGTGGTCCGGCAAGAGTTAGGAGTATACAAGGTGATAGATACTTTATGTTGCTAATTGATGACTATTCCCAGATGATGTGGGTAACCTTTCTAAAGGAGAAATTAGAAGCACTTGAGAAATTCAAAATATTCAAGGCTATGGTAGAGAATGAAACTGGATTAAAAATGAAATGTCTAAGGTCTGATAGAGGTGGAGAATTCACATCCGGTGAGTTCATAGTCTTTTGTGAGAAACATGGAATAAAGAGACAGTTGTCTGCTCCTAGAACTCCATAGCAGAATGGAGTAGTTAAGAGAAAGAATTGGACCATCCAGGAAGCATCCAAAACCATGATGATGGAAGCAAATGTTCCTCAGATATATTAAAGAGAAGTGGTCAGTACTGTAGCCTACACTCTTAATTGAGTTCAAATCAAAAGCAATACCGGTAAGACTCCTTATGAACTTTGGTTTGGTATCACTCCCATTATAAGGTATTTCAGAGTTTTTGGTAGCAAATGTTATATTAAGAAGGATGAAGATCTAGGAAAGTTTGATGCTAGAAGTGATGAAGGAATCTTCTTGGTTTACTCTACTCAAAGCAAAGCATACCAGTGTTATAACAAGAGATTGAGAAAGATTATAGAAAGTACAAATGTGAAGGTTGATGAAGAAATTGAAAAACCCTCAAGGATTCAAGAGTATGATGAAGATGATCAGAATGGTGCTCTGATTCAAGGTGCTCAAGCCTCTTCTGAAAAATAGATTCAAGCTGATCTGGTAAGTCAGGAAGAAGAGATGAGTTTAAATCAGCCTGATTAAGAATTAGAAGTGCAAGAAACTCCAAAAGTTCCAAGGTATGTGAGACTAAACCACTCTGAAGATCAGATCATAGGTGACAAAAGCAAAGGAGTACAAACAAGAAGAAGAATTGCTCTAAACTTAGATGAGTACTGTCTGATTTCAAAGATTGAACCTAAGACAGTTAATGAAGCTTGTAATGATGAAAATTGGTCTAAAGCTATGGAGGAAGAACTAATGCAAATTGAGAAAATTCACACTTTGGATCTTGTTCCCAGACCTAGAAACAAGAATGTGATTGGAACCAAATGGGTCTTCCGGAACAAACTAAATGAAGTTGGTGAAGTAGTCAGGAACAAAGCCAGATTGGTATGCAAAGGCTATTCTCAAATTGAAGGAGTTGATTTTGAAGAAACTTTTGCTCTGGTGGCAAGAATTGAAGCAGTCAGATTATTTCTTGCATTTGCTACTTTCAAAGATTTCAAAGTGTATCAAATAGATGTCAAGTCTGCCTTCCTGAATGGTGATTTGGAAGAAGTGTACATTGAGCAACTGGATGGATTTCAGTTGTCTGATCATGGTGATATGGTCTACAAATTGAAAAAGGCACTATATGGTTTGAAGCAAGCCCCAAGAGCCTGGTATGAAAGATTAGACAAGCATCTTTTGAAGATTGGTTTCAACAAGGGTACTGCTGATAGTAATTTGTATTTCAAAATTGATTATGAAAACATTTTGATTGTTGAAGTGTTTGTTGATGATGTCATTTTTAGAGGAAGAGATAGTATGTGTAAAACTTTTGTAAATCAAATGAAAAGTGAATTTGAGATGTCCATGCTTGGTGAAATGAATTTCTTCTTGGGTCTACAAATCACTCAAACAAAGAAAGGAATCTTCATTTCTCAGTCAAAATATGTGAAAGAATTGTTGAAGAAATTTAGGATGGAAGACTCAAAGCCAATGAACACTCCTATAGCAACTAGATGTAAGTTGAGCAAAGATGACGACTCTCCCAAGACTGATTAGAGAAAGTACAGGTCAATGATTGGAGGATTGTTGTATCTCACTCAAACTAGACCAAATATTATGCAGGCTGTTGGTCTTGTTGCTAGATTTTAGGTTGATCCTAGAGAATCTCATGTCATGGCAATCAAGTGGATTTTTAGATATCTAAAAGGGAGAGTTGAGTATGGTCTGTGGTATCCTAGAGATCATGATTTCTCTCTTCATGCCTATACAGATGCTGATTGGGCAGGAGATGTGGATGACCAAAAGAGTACCAGTGGTGGAGCATTCTTTTTGGGAAATAGATTAGTTTCTTGGCTAAGCAAGAAACAAGAGGCAATATCTCTGTCAACAGCAGAAGCATAATATATTGCAGCAGCAAGTAGTTGCAGTCAAGTTTTGTGGATGAAGCAGATGTTACGAGACATCAAAGTGGAATATGAGGAGCCAATAACAATTTTCTATGATAATTCAAGTGCCATAAACATATCTAAGAATCCAGTGTTGCATTCAAAGACTAAATGTATATCCATCAAGTTTCACTTTTTGAGAGAGCAAGTGAACAAGAATGAAGTCAGATTGGATTTTGTACCTTCCAAGGATCAGATTGCAGATATCTTTACTTAACCTCTACCTAAGGACTCTTTTGAGTATCTCAGGGAGAAGTTAGGGGTTATTTCCCCTCTGGTGATGAACTAAGGTGCACTATTGTGCATCAGTCTGGTGGTTATCACAGTCATATCTTGTGATCTGGATTGATGATGAGGAGTTGCTACTCAGGGGGAGCAGCAGATATGAGTCTAAAGTGATGAAATTTCAAGTATGTGCCCTTTGCCATTGATGTCAAAGGGGGAGAGAAGACATGTGAAAAACAAGTAGTATCTGATCAAAGGGGGAGTTATAAAGGAAGAGAAGACATGTGAATGGTTGTTGCTGTTAGGGGGAGTTGAGAAAGTAAGAAGAAGTTCTTGTCTTGATGGTTAAAATAGTTTTTCACATAATATGTTGCCATCAATGACAAAGGGGGAGATTGTTGCAAGTATGGGCCTAACCAGTGTTGTCATTGATGTCAACATACTCCTATTGCATTAATGATTAGAATTGGATGAGTTGTGTGCTAAGGATATTGAGAAAACTGGCCTCAATCAGGAACAGTAAAGAATAGTGATGATAGCAAGGCAATAATCCAAGATAGAAAGAAGATAAGAGGATACAGATTAAAGGGTTTGTAGATATGTGTCTTGAGGTGGTCCAGGAGAGATTTTAGAGGTCTGCATGAAGATATGAAGAAGTTGTGGCTGCTTGAGTAAAACTGGTTCCGGTAAGTGTTCAGAGGTGACTGAGTGTTACAGAAAGGTCTGGTGAGATCTGAAAATGCAGTTTCATGTTCTACAGATTTGAGGTAGTGTTTGGGAAGTCTTTGTGGTGTGTCAACTTGATTTGTTCATGGTTTAGAGGTCCGCAAGCTTTTATTCTTTTGTGACAGTAGTGACAGTCTATGTTCTTGAAGTTTTGGATGTATGAGAGGTGGAATCCAGTAAGCAGGTGAAGTGCAGATGTTTGTGGTGATTCATGCAAGCTTGTGGAAGTATTTGGAATATGTCCATCTCGTGTTGATGGTCTACATTGAAGTTAGAGCCCACAATTGAAGAATAACCTCCAGATGATAGTGTTCTTCATGAGACTGGCCAACCAGATTAGTTACATGCCTTGCAGATGTTCTTGTTGATGTTTGCCAACTTAGATGATCATTCCTAAGCTGATGTCTTGTATAAATAAGTGATTGTGAAGTCATTTCAAAGTTGTCTATGTGAAGATGAGTGTGTGGTAGCAAAGAGGAGAGCGAAGGGCAGAGTAGAAGTGTTTGAGCTTAAATGGAACTAATTCAAGCATGGTGAAGATGCTATTCTCCATTTCATGTATGTTATACTCTTTTCTTTGTAGACAGTGTGTCTCTTGTAGGCAGTGAGCCCTAATTGGCATGTGCCATTTGTTCTTTCTATTCTTCTAATAGAGAATACATTTTGGATTAATCACCCCGTGGTTTTTCCCTTAACCAGGTTTTCCACGTCAAAATCTTGTTGTCTCATGTGTTGATGTGTTTCTGCTCTTGATTCATTGCATTATGTTTTCCATGGTTGATTTATTATTATGTTGCTGAATTGAAAAGTAAGAATAAGTGTTTAAGTGAAGAAAGTTTTTGTACAACTGATTCAACCCCCCCTCTCAGTTGTGTGCCCTAAATCTAACAATTTCAACACCATTATGTGGGAACTTTATATATATGGTAAGTAGAAGGTAATGCTTGCATAGAATGGATCTATGGGAAACCAAGATATTGTATGGAAGATCAAGGTCAAGGACACAACATGTAATGTGTAAAAGGATAGGTCCCACTTGTATGGGAAGACATATGGTGACTTCAAATTCTCTCTCAATATCATCATATCCTTTGATAGTATAAGGGTATGGTTTCAAATCAGCTTGTGAATATCCTAATTTTTTTATTAACTTCAAGGTACATAGGTTCAAGCTAGCTTCGTTATCCAAAAGGACACGTTTAACTTTGGTTTAGGAAATCAAGACCTCTATATGAAGGGCATTGTTATGATATGGATCAATGGATGTCATGTCTTTTTAGGTAAAGGAAAGGTGATAGGTGGAAGAAATGTGACTCACAAGAGCTTGGAATTGATCAAGTTTAATATCATGTGCAACTTAGGAATCTTGGAGGACATAATCCAATACGGCTTTGTGGATGGGGGAAACCTTGAGGAGATCTAGGATGGATATTTGTGCATGATTCTTCATAAGGTGATCAAGGATATTGCAATGAGATGAATGTGAGGATGAGGATGATGAAGGTTAGGGGATAGTAATAGTTACATGATGAGTGGTGACATCACATCTAGGGGAAGGGGCTCTAATGGTTGTGGTGGTAACTTGTGAAGGGTCACAATAAATTCTTCCTATGATATTGTCATAATCATAAGGGACTTTACTATAACGAACATTGTTGGTACAGTTATCTTGGCATTGATTGGGATTGGTGGCAATGTACTTAGTTTGATGACTTTGAAAAGGATCCTTATAAACACCCAATTGTATGTTAGAAGAGGATTTAGACTTAGTATTGACCTCCAACTATCCTTGATTAATAAGATCTTGGATATAATGTTTGAGCATCATATAATTATGTGTGGGGTGACCATGGACACAGTGATATCACAACATTCTTTTTCATTATACCATGTGGTCTTGAACTCATTATCATCATAGGGTCTAGTATAAGGGAATGTGACCATATTAGCTTTCACAAGATTTTAAAAGACTGACGTTATGGGCTCTCCTAAATATATGAAATGTCATTGTGAATTGGAAGGTATTCAAAATTGTTTCTTAGGAATGGAGATGGTACTAGTCAAGAGGACTTTTGGCACATTAGGGTGGGAAGCTTGAGTTGTTTGGACATGTTTAACTCCATTATTAGCCACACGTTTTTTATTGACCCAAGGTTTAAATTTATCATTTGTATGGTTATTGTCTTTGGTGAGAGAATTGATTAAACCTTTAGAGATAAGGGATTTTTCAATGTTGATCCCTTTCTCAACAATCTCCTCAAATATAGAAAGAAAATGGATTTGAAGATGAAAGGCCATTTCTTGATTAAGGTTTTGGATGAAGATATTAACCAATTGTTTTTTAGGGATAGCCCATGGGATTTGACTTGCAATCCCTCTCCACCTTTATAGGTAAGAAGAAAAGCTTTCTCCATTATCTTGCTTAGCATTGCAAAGGTCTAGAATTGTGAGTTCATTTTCAAAATTGGAGGAGAAATGAGCAACAAAATTTTTAGATAAGTTGGTGAAGGTTGTGATGGTGCTGGGAGTAAGATGATGAAACCAATCTAAATCTTGTCCCACCAAACTTAGTGGAAAATGATTCAAGAGGTAAATGTCATAATGGGAAACCTCTTGACAAGCCATAAAGAATTATTTGACATGATATCTAGGGTTTCCTTTTCCCTTATATTTATCATATTTAGGGACCTCAAAATTAGGAGGAAAAGGAGTTGTCATGATGGAGAAATCCAATGGATAAGGACAAAAGTCCTCAAATTTGAAATGTTTATGTTGGGTTCCAATTTGAAATTTTTGAACACTATTTTCTACCATATCTTGAATTCTATGATCCAAACAAAGTGGGTTCAGTGATGATAAGGTGGAGTTGATAGGTCCTTGTGACAAGGGTTGTGTAGTGACATGTGATATCAAAGGATTTGATGTGGTGTGATGATAGGTTTTTTGTGGATATGAGACCATGGGTTGAGTGTTCAAAGGGTTGGTTTGATAATAGGTATGGGATGTGTTGAGTGAAGATGTAGTAGGTTGAGATGATGCATGTGAATGTGAATAGGTGGGTTGTGGATGACTTATTGGTATATGGTAAGAGATTGGTTGAGATGGGATTCCTATTGTTTGTTGAAGAAACGAGATGGGTGGAAATGAAGTTGGTAGTGAAGTGGAAAGTGTAGGAATATATTGATGAGATATTCTAGATGGCTTAGAGATTTGTGGGATGAGTTATGTGGGTGGACCTAGTTGAAAGGAGTTGGTGGAATTAAGATCTTTAAGAGGTGGAGGCAAGACCATACAACGTATTGGATTGTCTTGAGGATTTTCCATGATGGGTTGTGATGAAGGACCAGGAGGATTGGGATCTTTAAACTTTGATGTCTTAGGTTGAGAAGGAACCTCTACCCCCTGGTCTATAAGAAACTTCATGACTAATTCCAGATGTGGGAGGTTTCTCATGAAATTAATAAATCTAGGTGAAATATCATCTTGGTCAATATCATGTTCATGTTCATGTGTGTTATTGGGATTATGTTGTGGAAATGGTTGCATATGATGACACATCTTGAACGCAAGTGATTATTTAACTTGATCATCATACACACTTGTGGGAGGAGGTGAAGGGGGTTGGTTATCAATGTGAGAGTCCATGATTTTGTTGGCTTGTAATCCAGTTATGGGGGCATAAGATTTGAGATATTGATGATGTGATAAAAGGTTGATGTGTTGGAGACCTTGGATTGAATTAGAGATAATGAAGGATTTGATGACAATAAGACTAGGGATTATGTGGATGGATGGATTATTGGACTAGAAGGATGATGATGACTTAGACTAGGATTGAGATTAAGATCAATGGACAAGAACAAATTAGATTTGACTTGACTAAGCATGAGGATAGATTTCAAATACTTAAAATAGACTTATGATCTTAAGAAAATATGATCTATGATTGGATAGGATTTGACTAAAGGATTAAAAGATGATGGTCTTAATGAAGGGCTAAAATCTCAATTTAAAGTCTAATACAAGTTTATTGTGGATGGAAGATAAGGTTGATGAAAACGATGGAAACAATGTGGACTATGGATATGGATCTCAATGAAATCAACCATAAGATAATGTGTGACAAGGATTCTCTCAAAATGTTGAACTATGGACTCTTAGATGTTGGAAATGTTTGGAATAGTTTTGAAAGCCTAACTTGGGAAAATTGGCAAACAACAATGTTCATACACACATGCATAAAGTTTGCAAATGATTTGGATTTGTCTAATGCAAATGAACACACACGCAATACACAAAAACACCCTAGATTATTCAAGTAGGTGCATCTTCATAGTGTAGGCCCACATAATAGAATACCTCTCAATATTCCTCTATAACTAGGAATACCTTTTCAAGTGGATAACTAGGGATAAAGGTATTGCACCTAATATCCCTTCCCTTGGAGGTTTTTACACCTTACCCAAAGAGAATGTTTATCTCTACTTGATGAAGTACATGGTGAGTAACATTAGGCATGATCAACTGAACCCTTCACCACATTAGAAGATGACCAAAAGCACTTAAGCTAGGATGTACAAGCTCTCTAAGGGTGTCCCCTATATACACAAGGTATGTGGGATCCAATTCCATGAACACTAGTGCATTTAAGGCATGTGACAAGTAACTTCACCTTGTGCCAAGAATTATCAGGCCCTAGGGTTATGCTAGTGACTACGTGACTAGATTGAGGTACAACTTGAACATTCTCCCCCCTTTGATATAGTCCACTAGAATGTGCGGTTGAGGTTGTCCCTTGGGGTGATGAAATCCCCAAGTAGGCCTCCTAAGGGAAAGGTGATGTTAAGTGCTTTTGATATCCAAGATTGTACAAAGTGCAAAGAGAGAGCATACATAACTTAATACAACTTGGGTGATAAAACTAAATCAAGAGATGATTTTTATCCTTAAGATCACCTAATGGTGTGAGAATAGAGCATACACATACACTTGATCTACACAAACAAGATTCATTAACCCTTAGATAAAAATGATGTGTGTGTGAAGATGAATGTGGCTTGAGGATGCTTTTGATTCCTAAGATCACACTAAGTGCAAGGGAAGAGCATACACACCCTAAGTCACACTCAAATCCACCAAACAAAGAAAACACAAAGTTTCAAATGATATGTCTTTGACAAGTGAAAACTTGCAACAAACTTGTTAGTAGTTTGAGATATGATCTTTGAAAAGTGTAAACAATCTACTTAACTAGGTTAGTTCTAACACAACTGCATAAGTTAGTTGTAAAATAATTATAAAAAAATGCATGAAAGTATAGCCAAGATCATGTAATTAGAGAAAAGGGATTGTTATACTTGTAGACAAAGGTGTGTCACTATCAAACAAAGGCATATCACTGTGTAACAAGGGCATGTCACTGTACAACAAGGGCATGCCACTGTGCAACAAGGGTGTTTCATTATTAGACAAGGGCACATAGTCATAGCTTGGCTTAGATCTACAAAATAGATAATCAAATTTGTTAGAAACCAAAAATAAAAGGTAGATAACACATGTTAGAAAGATCTAGTTTCCAAAAAAACAAATAAGATTGATAAAAACCCTATAGAAATAAAGGTGCTTCAATTTGTGACAAGGGCAAGGATTTATGATTGAGTATCTTAATTGGCACTAAGATGATGTTAAAACCATGAAAAACCAAGTGTTAGGCTAGAAAACATCAAGATTTAAGGTTTAGTATTGAAATTGCATCAAATCATGTAGAAAAAACTAGGAAATTCAAGCCATAAATAAAGGTGCTTCAATTTGAGACAAGGGTAAGCTTTTGTGCAACAAGGGCACCCCAATTTGTTACAAGTTATCCCCTTTTGTGTGAAAAGGGTTCCTAGGAGATGAAAAGGGTGTTTTACTATTAGATAGAGGCATGAAATCATAAAATGATGTTAACACCATGCAAAACCAATTGTTAGGCTAGAGAAAGACTAGAACTGAGGGTTAGAAGTAAAAACACATCAAATAATGCAAAAATAATCATAAAATATGCTCCACAAACAAAGGCACTTCAATTTATGACAAGGGTGCACCAATTTGTGACAAGGGCACCCTAATTTCAGATAAGGGCACCCCAAGATTAGATAGGTGTACTGGGTCATAAAATGAAGGCACATATTGATAGTTATAGTCATAGGCATGTACATGTAACTTGCAAGAAAAAATGATGAAACCTCTTCCCAAAAAGGGGTTAGATCAAGGATGTGGGTCCCACTGGGTATGCCAAAATTTGTATGCAAAAATATGAAAATAAGGTAAAGGAACAATACATCAAAGAACCTACTCCATACTTAATACACAACAAGAGTGAGTAACTATAAAAATAGAAATGAAACAAGTTCACCAAATAATTTTTGTTTCCCTTAACATTCCAATGATATTTTTATAGTGATTATAATATGTTGGGTGCTCAATATAGCAACATAACCTTAGATAATGATTATGGATAAGATAATGGGAGATCTATGATGATTTTGATAGCATAAGATGTGTTGATAATGGCATGGTTAAGGCTTGATTTATAGAGGTTGGATATGATGAATGAATGGCTAGGATTAAAAGATTATATTAGTGGTTGATATTGGTTGAAAGCACATTAGGGAAAGGATAAGTATTTCTAGGGAAACAAAGAAAGCTTCTAGGGTTTATCCTTATGTGAATGGTCAAGATTAAAAGATGTAGTATGAAATGGATGGTTGAGATGAAAAATTTGTTTGACTTTTTAGACACTCATTTATTGATTGTGGCAAGTGGATAAGGATGAGGACAAGTTAGTCATGTGACTCTCAATAATTAAATTAAATAATAAAATTATTTAAATTAATTATTGGAGAAAGGATGATGGGAGAATAAATTGATTAAATAAATAAGATTTATTCAATTAATTTTGGCTAAAAGGGATAAATGGATTAAATAAATAAATATTATTTATTTATTTAATTTGGGAAAGGGATATGGTAAAGGAGACTCTTAGGACAAAAGTGTCATAAAGTGTTGCAAGGTGGTGTCAACAAGGTGATGAAGGTGGCATGGTCAATTTCAAGTGTCTACAATTACTTTGTGCTTATGCCCATTTGTACATGTGAGTATGGGTGGGCATGATAGATCAGCTAAAATAAACCTGAGCCAAGTGGCTAGGGGTGGCCTAATTAGGAACACAAAAGGTTGAATCATAGGGGCATTCACTGAGAACATTGGGGTCTAGATGAATAACTATGTTGAAGCCATGGCATCTCTACAAGGTATATGTTTAGCTAGAGACTAAAAAATCACCAATTTGATAATTGAAGGAGATTCCAAAATAATTATTAAAATGTTACATTCCATGCTTATTCCTCACTAGTCTTATAAGACCATTATAGAGGAAGCTAATGAAATCCTAAAGTTATTTAAAAAAATATCATATATATAGGTAAGGAAACACATTTGTGGATCTTCTGGCCAACTTAGATGGAAATATTATTGGATATAAATGATGGTACATGGAGGGATCTCTCCCTCAAAACATCAAAGATAAAATTTATGAAGATGTAGGGATCACAAAATAAATCCTAGCCACCATTCCTAATTTGGAGTAGTGTTGGCCTGCATAAGGATAGGAGAAAGGACACTCAAAATGATGATCAAGAACCCCAGAGTAAAAGAAGACCGACATCCAATAATACCAAGAAATAACCTATTAGAAGAAAAGTGGGTTTTCTTTGGACAATGATGAAGTATCTAGAAATAAGAACCAATAACAACATTATAGGCATTTTCTAGTCTATTAATAGGATTATTGAAATGGTGGATATCAAGAGACTTGAATCATCTAATTTTAAGATGGCTCACAATAATGCAGAAGTTTGGAACATCTTACATAGAGGTCCAACCTTACACCATATCTAGAATCCCTTAATGGGTATGACCTGATGTTGTCAAGGGAGTTTTTAACCTCTTGGAAAAGTAGTATAGTGTATGTGATGTTGATGTGAATAGGGTTATTACCTACCCAGTTTATCCCTTTTCTGAATAATTTATATTATTTAACTATTTATTAGTTAAATAATACTAACACACATATTCACATGTTAAGTTGACTTAGTGAGCCTTCTAGATGTTGATAGTTGTTTCTAGTTGTCTATAGTTGGCATCTTATCCTATAGTTGTCCCATGTCATAGGATTAAGACAATTGTCACATGACTATAACATCTTGTTAGATTTAGGGCAGACAACTGAGAGAGGGGGTGAATCAGTTATCAAAACTTTCTTGCAATTTAATCACTTAAATCCTTTTCTTAATTCAGCAGCATAATAATAAATCAATCAGAGAAACATAATGCAACAATTCAAGAGCAGAAACACATTAACACATATGACACCAAGATTTTGATGTGGAAAACCTAGTTAAGGGAAAAACCACAAGGTGGATAACACAAAATTGTATTCTCTATTAGAAGAATAGAAAAAATATAATGGCACATGCCAATTAGGGCTCACTGCCCAAGCACATTGCTCACAAGAGGCCCACTACCTACAAGAGACACACTATCTACAAAATAATAAGTATCACATACTTAAACTAAAGAATAGCATCTTCACCATGCTTGATTCAGTTCCATTTAAGCTCAATACTTCTACTCTCCCTTTGTCTCTATTCCTCTCTCCACACACTCATCTCCACAAGACCATTTGAAATGACTTTACAACTCCTTATTTATACAAGACATCGACTTAGGAATATCCATCCAAGTTGGCATACATTACAGAGAAAATACATAAATGTAACATGACTAATTACAAAAAGACTTCATGCAGATCAACACACTATTGGCCACAAATATTCGAGACTTCAAACTTCCTTTAGAAACACGTTGTTCTCCATGGAACATCTCCAGATCATCCACAGGATGTGTAACTCATCCAGTCGGCTAGACTTAGGAAGAACATCATCATCCAGAAGTAATTCTTTAATTACAAGCTTAATCTTTAATGCAGACCACCAACACGAACTGGAAACAATCCAAAGACCTCCACAAGCTTGCCTCAATCACCAAGAACATCCTCACTACTACTACCTACTGAAATCATTCTCTCCTTCATCTAGAACCTCAAGAACATAGTCCGTCATCACTATCATATTGGGATAGATACTTGCAGACCTCTAGATCATGAACCAATTGTGTTGTCACTTCACATTGACATCCTAAACACTCCACCAAATCCGTAGAATAGGATATTGCATTTTTGGATCCCACTGGACCTATCTATATCACTCTATCACCTCTGAACACCTGCTAGAACTAGTTTTACTTAAGTGACTATAACTTCTTCAGATCTTCATGCAGACCTCTAAAATATTTACTGGATCATCTCAAGACACATATCTACAAACCCTTTGAAGTGTATCCTCTGATCTTCATCTTAGCAGGATATTTATCTCACTGTCTTCACTGTTCTTCTCTATTCCTAATTAGGACTAATTTTCTCAATATCCTCAGTACACAGATCATCCAATCCTTATCATTAATGCAATAGGAGTATGTTGACATCAATGACAACACCAGTTAGGCCCATACTTGTAGCAATCTCCCCCTTTGTCATTGATGGCAACATATGATTTGAAAAACTATTATAACCATCAAGACAAGAACTTTCCCTCACTATTACAATTCCTCCTATCAGTAACAACCATTGACATCTCTTCTCTTCCTTTCCTACTCCCCCTTTGATTAGAAATTACTTATTTTTCACATGTCTTCTCTCCCTCTTTGACATCAATGGCAAAGGGCACATACTTGCATTAATTCAGAATCATACCAATTGCTCCCCCTAATTGGCAGCTTCCCAAACAACAATCTGGTCCACAAGATATGACTGTCAAATTCACTGGACTGATGCACATCAGTCCACCTTAGTTCATAATCGAAGGGGTGATAACCCCTAACTTCTCCCTAAGATACTCAAAAGAGTCCTTAGGTAGAGGTTTAGTAAAAATATCTGTAATCTAATCCTTGGAAGGCACAAACTCCAACCTAACTTCATTTGTTTTCACTTGCTCTCTCAAAAAGTGAAACTTGATGGATATATGTTTAGTCTTTGAATGCAACACTTGAATTATCATAGAAGATTGTGATAGGTTCTTCATACTCCACTCTGATATCTCTTAGCATCTATTTCATCCACAATACTTGAGTGCAACTACTTGCTGTTGCAATATATTTTGGTTCTGTAGTGGACAGAGATATTGCCTCGTGTTTCTTGCTCAGCCAAGAAACCAATCACTTCCCTAAAAAAGAATGCTCCACCACTGGTACTCTTCAAGTCATCCACATCTCCTGTCCAATCCACATTTGTATATGCATGAAGAGAAAAATCATGATCTCTGGGATACCACAATCCATACTCAACTGTCCCTTTTAGATATCTAAAAATCCTCTTGATTGCCATGACATGAGATTCTCTAGGACCAGTTTGGAATCTAGCAACAAGACCAACAACATTCGTAATGTTAGGTTTAGTTTGAGTGATATAAAATAGTCCTCCAATCATTGACTTGTTACTTTTTCTAATCGGCCTTAGGAGAGTCATCATCTTTGCTCAATTTACATCTAGTTGCCATGGGAGTATTCATTGGTTTTGAGTCTTTCATCCCAAATTTCTTCAACAATTCATTCGCATATTTGGTCTGAGAAATGAAGATTCCTTTCTTTGTTTGAGTGATTTGTAGACCCAAGAAGAAATTCATTTCCCCAAACATGGACATCTCAAATTCACTTTTCATTTGATTTGCAAAGGTTTTGCACATACTATCTCTTCCCCCAAAAATGATATCATCAACAAACACTTCAATAATCAAGATATTTTCATTATCAATTTTGAAGTACAAATTACTGTTAGCAGTACCTTTGTTGAAACCAATCTTCAAAAGATGCTTATGCAATCTTTCATACCAAGCTCTTGGGGCTTGCTTCAGTCCATACAGTGGTTTCTTCAACTTGCAGACCATATCACCATGATCAGATAATTGAAATCCATCTGGTTGCTTAATGTATACTTCTTCTTCCAAGTCACCATTCAGGAAGGTAGATTTGACATCCATCTAATATACTTTGAAATCCTTGAAGGCAGAAAAAGAAAGAAATAATCTGACTGCTTCAATTCTTACCACCAGAGCAAAAGTTTCTTCAAAATCAACTCCTTCTACTTGGAAGTAACCCTTACAGACCAATCTGGCTTTATTTCTAACTACTTCACCATCTTCATTCAGTTTGTTCCAGAAGACCCATTTGGTTCCAATCACATTCTTGTTTTTAGGTCTAGGAACAAGATCCCAAGTATGATTTTTCTTAATTTGCATCATCTCTTCCTCCATTACTTTAGTCCAGTTTTCATCATTACAAACTTCATTCACTGTCTTAGGTTCAATCTTTGAAATCAGACAATACTCTTCTAAATCTTGAGCAATGCTTCTTCTAGTTTGTACACCTTTGCTTTTATCACCTATGATATGATCTTTAGAGTGATTCAGTCTTACATACCTAGGAACTTTGGGAGTTTCTTACACTTTTGATTTTTTAACAGGTTCATTCAAACTTATCTCTTCTTCCTAATTTATCGGATTAGTTTGAATTTTAATTTTAGAGTGAGCTTGGACTTCTTGAACAAAAACATCATTTTGATCATCTTCATCATATTCATAAAACCTTTAGGGTTTTTCAATACCTTCATCAACCTTCACATATGTACTTTCCACAATATTCCTTAATCTCTTGTTATAACACTGGTATGCTTTTCTTTGAGTGGAATAACCCAAGAATATTCCTTCATCACTTCTAGCATCAAATTTTCCTAGATCTTCATCTCTTGTAATGAAATATTTGCTACCAAACACTCTAAAATACCTCACAGTGGGAGTGATGCCAAACCAAAGTTCATAAGGAGTCTTACCGGTATTGCTTCTGATTTGTACTCGATTGAGAGTATAGACTGCAGTGCTTACAACTTCTCTCCAATAGATCTAAGGAACATTTTCTTATATCATCATGGTTCTAGATGCTTCCTGGATGGTTTGGTTCTTTCTCTCCACTACTCCATTTTGCTGTGGAGTCCTAGGAGCAGACAACTGTCTTTTTATTCCATGTTTCTCACAAAATTCTATGAACTCACTAGATGTGAATTCTCCACCTCTGTCAGACCTCAGACATTTTAATTTTAATCTGGTTTCATTCTCTACCATAGCCTTGAATATTTTGAATTTCTCAAGAGCTTCTAATTTCTCTGTTAGAAAAGTTACCCACATCATCCAGGAGTAGTCATCAATTAATAGCATGAAGTATCTATCACCTTGCACACTTCTGATTCTTGTCAAACCACATAAATCAGTATGAACTAAGTCCAATAATCTGGTAGAAGACTATTCCTTGCTTTTGAATGTGACTCTGCTCTGCTTGCCCAACTGACATTCTTTGTACAAGCTATTAGTAGGTTTCACAAGTCTTGGAAGATCTCTTACAGCCTGAGTGTTGCTTATCTCTATGATATTATCAAAATTCACATGACACATTCTCTTATGCCACAACCAACTCTGATCAATTTGAACAAATAAGCAACTTTTACCAGTACCAACCAAGTGGAAGATATTACCTTTAGTTTGAGTACCAAATGCAATCTCTGTTCTAAAACTTTCAAAGATCTTGTATTTTCCATTTTTGAATCAGAGATCATATCTTTTGTCCACCAACTATCCAACATTGAGAAGATTGTGCTTTAGGCCTTCAACATATAGTATATTACCAGTTTTATTCTTTCCATAAAAAGAAATAGTTCCTCTACCTCTGATTCTACTAACATAATTATCACCAAATTTTACCACTCCTCCTTCATACCTTTCCAAATCTATGAACTTATTTTTGTCACCTGTCATATTTTGGGAGCATCCACTGTCAATGACCCAATCATCCTTCTCTTCAACTTGGGCAACCAGAGCTCTTTCTTCAATTTTATGATTGATAGATTCAAAGGGCATTGGATCTTCTTCTTTGATGGCAATAAACACCCAGTCACTTCTAAATTTGTTTCCTGTCTCTGATTCATCATCTGTTACTCCATCATCATCTTCATGAACATAGTAACATTTCTTTTGGAACCTTGATCTATTGCCTTGAAAATCTTTTCGAACACCTTGAGGCAAAATGACCAATCTTATTATAGTTAAAACATTTAAAAGGCAATTTCCCCTCATACTTACTGGATCCTCTTAGCGGTCTTTTTGCAATAAGGGTTTCAAGTTGAACAGCTTCTACTTCATCTTCTTCTAGGTCTTTTCTTTCTTTTTCATACCATGATAGTTTCCTTGAAGTGTTCTCTTCTAGATCAAACCTTTATTTTCCTTTTACAAAGGCACTAGCTTTGAATGTAGATTTAGTATTGGGGGGCATCTCCAAACTTGGTCAATTCAAATGCAACCAATTTACCAACCAATTGATCTCTTGTGATACCTGAATAGGATCTAAATTCTTCAATGGCAGAAACCTTATATTTGTAAGAATTAGGAAGGGATCTGAGAACTTTGCCAACAATTTTATCTTCATCAAGGACTCCACCAACACATCCAATGCCACAAACAAGCTCATTTACTCTTGGCATAAATGTAGTGATATTTTCATCTTCTCTCATCTTTAGGTTTTCAAATTTTCCCTTTAGGCTTTGTAGCTTGGCACATTTAACATACTTATCTCCTTCATGTAGAAGTTCTAGGTTTTCCCAAATCTCATGGGCAATTTTGAGGTCAACAACATTTGTCAGCGCTAAATCAGATAAGGCACTGAGAAAAGCTTCTTTAGTCCATAGATTGTTTTCAGCATCTCTGATTTCATCTACAGAACTTGGACCATTCTGTGGAGTATACTTCTTTAAATCCATAGTCAAATGCTGCATTCCCATACATTGCAAGTGAAATTCCTTATGATGTTTCCAAAGGGTGAAATTGGTTCCATCAAACCTCAGACTATCCTTCTTGTAGGATGACATCCTAGATCTCCTCAAGTGGTTAAGCTTCTTTTAGAGGAACTTGGCTCTGATACCAATTGTTAGATTTAGGGTAGACAACTGAGAGGGGGGGTGAATTAGTTGTCAAAACTTTCTTGCAATTTAATCACTTAAATCCTTTTCTTAATTCAGCAGCATAATAATAAATCAATCATAGAAACATAATGCAACAATTCAAGAGTAGAAACACATTAACACATATGACACCAAGATTTTGATGTGGAAAACCTAGTTAAGGGACAAACGACGAGGTGACTAACCCATAATTGTATTATCTATTAGAAGAATAGAAAGAATAAAATGGCACATGCCAATTAGGGCTCACTTCCCGAGCACACTACTCACAAGAGGCCCACTACCTACAAGAGATACATTGTCTACAGAATAATAAGTATCACATACTTGAATTGAAGAATAGCATCTTCACCATGCTTGAGTCAGTTCTATTTAAGCTCAATACTTTTGCTCTACCTTTGGCTCTACTCCTCTCTCCACACACCCATCTCCACAAGACCATTTGAAATGACTTTACAACTCCTTATTTATACAAGACATTGACTTAGGAATATCCATCTAAGTTGGCATACATTACAAAGAAAATACATAAATGTAATATGACTAATTACAAAAAGACTTCATGCAGATCAACACACAGTTGGCCACAATGATCTAAGACTTCAAACTTCCTTTAGAAACATGCCATTCTCCACATAACATCTCCAAGATCATCCGTAGGATGTGTAACTCATCTGGAAGTAATTCTTCAATTATGAGCTCAATCTTCAATGTGGACCACCAACACGAACTAGAAACAATCCAAATACCTCCACAAGCTTGCTTGAATCACCAAGAATATTTGCACTACTACTGCCTACTAAAATCTTTCTCTCTTTCATCAAGAACCTCAAGAACATAGTCTATCATCACTGTCATATTGGAATAGATGCTTGTAGACCTCCAGATCATGATCCAATTGAGTTGTCACTTCACATTGATTTCTTAAACACTCCACCAAATTTGTAGAATAGGATATTGAATTTCTAGATCCCACCGGACCTATCTACATCACTCTGTCACCTTTGAACACCTGCCAGAACTGGTTTTACTTAAGTGGCCATAACTTCTTTAGATCTTCATGTGGACCTCTAAAATCTTTACTAGATCATCTGAAGACACATATATACAAACCCTTTGAAGCATATCCTTTGATCTTCATCTTAGCATGATATTTATCTCACTGTCTTGACTGTTCTCTATTCTTGATTAGGACTAATTTTCTCAATATCCTTAATACACAACTCATCCAATCCTTATCATTAATGTAATAGGAGTATGTTGACATCAATGACAACACTGGTTAGGTCCATACTTGCAACATATCCTACATCTCATCCTTGTATTTATAAGCAAGGCATATCATGTATATTGTAATAATCTTTTTGCATTTATTAATAGAATAGAATTATTCTGTAGTGCCCCTCAACTTGTCGTCTTTTGGACTGATGTTTGCTTAGTAGTACTGGACATTATGACAGTATTTTAGATCGTTTGATGATGGATTTCTAGTTATTTTTCTATTTCAGTATGAACCTAATTGTTATGATAACAGATGTTGATGTTGGATTATGTCATTTCATGCTTTACAATTTGATAAATGAACTGGATGTTTTAGATGCTTTGATGTTATTCACTATATGGGATTGCAAGTTAGTCGATCATTTTATGTTGTAGACTAGTAATCTGATACCTTGTTCAATATAGTTGATTGTTATTCATAAACATGAATGGAACAGTGTCGTATTACTCGTTCTCGAGTACCCTACCCCACTGCGATTTCCATTCACTATAGGACTGCATGTGATGTATATGTATATCTTGTTATGGTTAACCGTGCATTGCTACAGGATGCAGGTACTAGGCATCGACTCCACCTGATTACCAGGTCTGAGCGTGCCTTTGCCAATGGATTAGTTGGTTGGAGTTAACGTGAGGTCCCTAGTTAGTGTTCCTTGGTCGTCAGTTTACCCTTGTGGTTATTGGTTGTCGTTCGATCATGTCTTGTTGTTAGGTAATACTATACCTTAGAGTCTAATTAAGTTCGAAGGTGTCTAAGTATGTGTGGTAATGTTGTGCTTTAATTAGAATCATTATACGGAAGAGTATAAAAGTTGTTAAATGGGCATAATGTCGTTAGTTGTCGATTATCGTTATAAATAAATTATTATTTTATTAGAAGTGTTGTTGTTAAATAAAGTTGTAAGAAATTTTGTATTGCTCAATATAATATTATTTATAATAAATAATTAAATAAATAAATAGATGTAATCATGTTGTAAATTGTGATTTACAACTTGATTAATAAAATAAATTAAAGTATAGTTACAAATTATAGATTGTCGAAATAGTACTATTCTATTAATAACAATATATTGGGTCGGCTATAAAGAAATTAGATTTTGTTTGAAATTATGTGTTTACATTTAATTAAAAATAATAATAAAATAAAATAAATAATATTGGGGATCATTAAATTAAATAAAATATATATATATTTTTAGAGGAGATATGCACGGGATCGCGTGCCAAGCTCCTTGGTAGATGAGAGAGACTGTGTTATAAAAGAGGGGTAGAGGCATTAAGGACAGCAACACATGTGAAAGGAAATAAGCAGCTTGGAACTGCAGCGATTGAAGCAGATTCGTCTAGTTGATTGCGTAGCCAGGTTCCGTCGAATGCCTTATCTCTCAACTTCATTTCGAATCTGCAAATGTTGTAGTTTATTTGATTCCAAATAGTTCTGTAGACTGTCCTCTCTGTGTTTAAACAGCATCTTCTCTTAGGGTTTAAATACTTTGTTTCTACTCAAGGATTCCGCAAGTCAATTGCCTTCCTTCCACTGTTTGCCGAATCATTCTGTATGCACTCTCAAACCAGCGTAATATTGGTAGGGTTTGTAGATGTAAAACGACACCGTGTTGTTTGGTATGCCCTCGGGTATTGCAGAATCTTGCATCAGGAAAAGAGACCGTGACAGGCTGTGAATAAGGTGTTCGTATATTATTCTTAGAAAGCCCCATCCTAGGTAAATACAGTAAATTTGCAAGATGAGAAGTGTGCTTCGATTTGGTTTTATCCCAGTAGGCAGATGGCATTGGCACCTTGAGAAGGCCGTTCCAGATTCCTTTGAAACTAGTTTTATGTCACAAATTGTTTGCAATATCTTTCATTTCTGTTTCTACTGTCGCTGCTTTTAACAAACTTAGCCGGCACTGAGATCGCATTGCTAGTCAGTGTCCTAGAGAGATCGCATAGTGGCTTTCCCTGCATTCCTCCGTCCTTACAGGCTTGTATACCTTTATCAATGTTGCGACCTGCGTGCCTTTTTAACCTGCCCACATCTGCAAATTAAGCTCTTTTCCTCAAATAGATCTGGTTAATGATTTTGTCTTAGAATCGGTTAATTTTTTGTTGTCTCTGTTGATCTTATTTACTGGCCGATTGATAATCACATGAATCGCTGAAAGTTTGCAAGCTAGGGCGTGATTGGTAGTTCGCTGCTTTTGTCTTATTGTTATTCGATTTGGTGAAAATTTCTTAAGACTTGTCATTTCGCTTTTCCTCCAATATGGTGAGACGATATTCCATGTATATTGTTTTTGTGTGTTTGGTATTATTCCTTTTGTGGACCGATAGTATTAGGTAGCCGTTGCCTTGCTATCATTGGTTTTGAATGAAAATTTTTGAATCCCTGTCTTCGCCATTTACCTAGTATTATACTATACTTTCGTTGACTGGCCTACTCCATAGCTGGAGTGATCGAAATTCTTTCATTATTGATTATTGAAGATTCTTCTTGTTAGATACCAATTCTGCACTCATCCTTTGTATTTACTAGCCGTTTGGGCTAGGCGCATACCTGCCAGAGTGAGGATGGCCGCAAACTGTTGGTATGTCATTTCTAGGGTCGAGAGGGTGGATTGTTAATCTCTTAGACAATATTAAACCCTAAGTTGCTCTCCATTATGGAGGAATATACTAGAGTAAAGTATTGGGTGTTTGTCCATGGCTTTTCCCCTCTACCAAATGAAGTCGTTATGCTCAGGGAGGCCACGGTCTTGGCTGACAGTTGGTGTTTGATAGCCACTGTCTGTAGGTTTTCTGATTTATGAGTGGGCGTATAGTAAGTGTTCTAATGCTTATCATTCACGAACCCTGAGTTGTAGTGCAATTACTTTCTGATAACTATAGCCTACCAGTGTGTAAACCCCCGTAGACAGTCGACTGGTGTATTATAATTGGTTCTATCTATATATTCAGTTTATGAAACATTCACCCTTGTACTGATAGCAATGTATCTAGTGAACAAAGATCCATCGCTACACCAGGAAATTCGTACTTATATGGTGTAAACTGCAATAAGATCATCTCTAGAAACCATTGTTGTAACATAGCGTTTCTCCAGATTTGAGTTTAGTAGAACGGGGCTTGAAACATTCAGTACCGTATCCAGTGCAGTAAGGAGATTAACTCAGCAAAAATAGTGATAAATTGTTAGCATTCTGTGATCATAGCTGCAAGTAAGATTAAACCATGTAACCTTCTGTCAGACCATTAAAATAAAGGGCACCTCTGTAGTATTTGAAATGTTAATCATACCTTTATGTTTGGAAATCTGCACAATTGTAGAAAGAATCATTTTTGGCTTGGAAATAAGAAGAAGACTGTTAGAAGCCGTAAGTAGTCTTTGCAACAACTCCAGGTTGTCTTTTCCAGATTTTCACTGTCTTTTGTGATTATTGCTTTTCGTTAGAAAATGAGCAAACGGTTTACATGGATACCGTCAACGCAGTAAATTTGCAAGTTTAGTGAACATAGCCAGAAGTCGTCAGACTGGATGCATATCATTCACGTCAGTGGTAAAATAGTCAATAGCAATTTTACATCTCAGTAGTAAAATATCCCAAGCTGTTCGCACAGGGCGCATTTACGATCGTTCTCCTTGAGGAATTAAATCACCATGGATAAGATCAATTTTAGAGACATCTCCAAATCTTCATAAAAGGATTCATTTGGTTGAGCTCACTAGAATGTCTGAAAGACCGTATGAAGGATAACAAACATTTTGTGATTGAATCTTCCTCGTGTGATTGCCGTTCAGTCGTAAGACATCTCTCCTAGCGTTATTATTCATTTCATCCTTGATAGAATAAAGTTAATTGGACAAGTTTGAAGGAAAGATTATAAAGATTGTATTGTTATGGAAGTGTCGAATGGTAAACAGGAATTAAGTGGTTCTTTTATCAATTAGTGTAATTATTTAGTTAACCAATTAATTTATCTTTTGAAGCAAAATAAAGATTAGTTAGATATTTAGTTGCAAGGTGTTAATTTAATTGTTGTAATTTAACATTCTTTTATTACAGGAGTTGTTTGCATTAAACCAAGAATGAATTGTAGTATTTCATCTCCTGAATCTGAATTGAATTGATTGAGTGTTGTAATGAGTCGAATTGAGGTTGTTCAAACTCGAATTCCAGAGGCTAAGTTGTCATTGTTGAGTATTTGCAACTTGTGTATAGTTGTATTTGTGTTTACGATGTATTAACGAGTATGTGGATCAAACATAGTATGAAGTATGTTGAGATAATGTCAAGTTGTTTATGTGTATTGAAAGTAGTATGTTCTGGAGGGAATATTAAACCACTTGTGATCTTATTGTACCATTTTGTCATATGGAGAGACTTGAAATCTGTAAAAGAATAAAGTATTGCAATGTTAAAAGTGTTGGATAACAATTGATGTTATGATTCTATTTTGATGCAAGAGGGTTTATGCCTTGTAGTGTACATATACGTGTTTTGTTATAAAGTCTTGCATGATGTTTAAGGTTTACTAGGTGTTAGGAAGGAGAGTGGCTTTCAACATGGGGCCGGCGCCCAAAGTGGCAGTCAGGATAACCCGTTGGAAGTAGATTAATCAAGTGATAACCTAAAATTAACTAGGGGGTTAAGGGTAGATTTCACATTAATAAGATTATTGGATTCCTCTCCCATGACCTATAGTGCTTGTTTAGACTAAGGATGGGTAGAGAAGGCCTGGTCGGCATGATTGACTTCCTTGTCCTCATGAAAGGAAGGTTGATTCTGCATGTGTCACCCTATGGGGCCGGTGCCTAGTGAGAGGCTGTCAGGATAACCCATGTTAGGACCGTGCGATGACACTCTCCCTACTACAACCTAGCATCCCTTGTTCGGTCTCTCCTCATTTGTTTTGTGTCACCTCTGGAAGTTAAGTTGTGTTGTATTGTTATTGCCATGTGTTGTATTGGTGTTTGGTCGTCCTTTGTTCTTGTTTATCTTCCGTCTACCTGACTGTCATTGTTGGGACCTCATGTTAACTCCTAGCTCGGGGGGTGGACCTTAGGGTTCCACATGGTCGGGTGGAAGAGCTATTTTATCCATTGGTTACTCTTGTCAAGATCTTATGCAGAAAGGATTTGCTCCAGTTGTACTTGTTCTAATGATGATGATGTAAGTGTGTAACCTTGTACTAGATTTGTGTAACAGAACATTCTTTATGTATGTAATTTTGATGTAGACAAAAATGGCAATGTAATGATGTCATGATGTACTTATATGAAAGCAATTCAGTTATGTATTTAATCATGCAGATTCTGTTATTTGATGATTTGCAATGAATGTGAATAAGTTATTTAATTGAGAATGGTTTTGGATCAGTTGCTGATGTATGTTAAATTGTGTTAGTTGATTTGTTAAGTGATGCAGCCTTGAACCCTTAGAGAATATGTCGTAATTAGTTATGTTATCGTTATTTAATCTTTTAAAAAAAAAATTTCCCTGTCTCATATAGCATAAGTGTGTATTCTTTAAGGTGTTCAAGGCGGGCGTTACATCTGGTATTAGAGCCAGGTTTCTAACACTGGGTACTCTGGTTTTATAATTAGCCCATTAAGCTATGCTAGTTCCTTAAACTTTGAAGAACATATTCATTCATAGTCCTTGCCTAGCAACCTGAAGTGGTTCTTGGATATGTTGTCCATGAAGATGCCTAGGGTACGAGGCCGAGGACATGGACGAGGTAGGGGTCGTGGGAGAGGTGTTGCTATCAGCCCTCCTCCTAGTTCCCCTCATGGAAGTACACAAGAAGGTGGAAGTGAGAATCAAGAGAATCAGGATCAGTCTGAAGGTGCTCAACTACGCCATCTCCTAGAGGAGGTGCTTGCTCGTCTTGGTCCTAGGCAGGAGGTGGAACAACCAGAAGAGAGAGAAAGAGAACGATCTCCTAGAAGGAGAGAGAACACTGTTGAACAAGAAGCTATTCTTGTGGGCCACATGAGAGACCTGATGAGAGCCCGTCCTACATTCGATGGCTCTGGTAGCGGTTTGGAAGCAGAGACATGGCTAATTGATTTGGAGAGATGCTTTGCTATGCATCCTTATGGTAGCAACACTAAGGCAAGATGCGCCATCATGCATCTAAGAGGATTCGCCTCTACATGGTGGCGTCTTGAGGAACAAAAGTTGCATCTAGATATTGCGACAATTTCATGGGAACTATTTCTGGAAAGGTTCAAAGCTTGATTTTTATCTGATCACTAGAGGCAACGTCGAGTGAACGAGTTCCATGGGTTGAGACAGATGGCCACGACAGTGGAATAGTATGAGTGCAGGTTTTATGAACTCAAGCAGTATGCAGGCATTGGAAACGATGAGGCCATGTTAGTTCAACATTTTATTAGAGGTTTGAATGCACGCATCAGTGGAGGAGTTCATGTTTTCGAGCCGAAGACCATGGAGGTAGCAGTTGAGAAGGCTCAACTGGTGGAAGAGAACTTGACCATGGCCCTAGGGGGTCATACAGGTGTACAGATTGGTAGCTCATCTCGAGCAGGTTCAGGTTTCCGAGGTGGTCAGTCTCATGCAGCAGGTAACTCGAGGAGTCAATAGGTACCTTCTAAGAGTGGACAGCAGCAACAACAGTTTTCTCAGACGAAATCAAGAAACTCTCAATATCAGCAAGGTAGTAGATTTCATTCCAGAAAGGATCGAAGTTGGCAGAGAGTTAAACGTGATCGTGCCAGTCAACCAACACAGAGTACACAATCTGCAGCAAGCAGAGGTAGCTTTCAGCAATCAAATGCTCCTGTAGGCGGTGGAGGTTTTGGTAGGGGAATAGGATGTTTCTCTTGCGGCCAGCAGGGCCACATTGCTAGACAGTGTCCACGTAAGAATACTTTAGGATTTGGACAGAGGCTCGCAGTTTCAGAGCCCACTGTTGGTGATGCAGGCAGGTCACATAGAGTGTTTGCGATGATGGATAATCGCCAAGCGGAGCACCAAGGTACCATTGTGGAGGCTACATGTGTCTTGCGAGGTATTACCATTTCTATTCTTTTTGACTCTGGTGCTTTAGATTCTTTTATTTCCCCTTCTATAGTGGAGCGTTGCAAATTAGTGGTAGCAAAGCAAGATGTTAAGTGGCAGGTGGAATTGGCCTCTGGATCTAGGGTATCAGTAGACTCTCTTGTGTATGGTTGCGAGTTGAGGATAGGTCCTTTATCTACCACAGTAGATCTTCGCATTTTACCATCAGGATCCTATGACATAGTGTTGGGAATGGATTGGTTGGATGCTCATCGAGCGGTGATAGACTGTCGCCACAAATTAGTGAGGTGTGTTGATGATTCAGGCAAAGAAGTAGAAGTGGTTGGGATTCAGAGACCCATCTCCTTGCGCATGATTTCTGCTATGCAATTGAAGAGATGTTTGCATCAAGGATGCAAGTTGTTTGCTGTAACAGTTAATGACTTATATTTTGGAGAAAATAGGGAGACATCCCTTGATGATCATCCTATTCTCAAGGAGTACGAAGATGTCTTTCCTAGCGAGATTCTAGGTATGCCACCGAAGCGTGATATTGATTTCAAGATAGACCTTGTTCCCGGAGTAGAGCCTATTTCACGAGCTCCATATCAGATGACTACTTAGGAGCTTAAGGAGCTTCGCTTCCAGCTAGAAGAGTTATTAGCAAAGGGATTCATTCGTCCAAGTGTCTCTCCATGGGGAGCACCTGTGATTTTTGTGAAGAAAAAGGATGGATCTCTGCAACTGTGCATCGACTATTGACATCTTAATAAGGTGACTGTGAAGAACAGATACCCATTGCCATGAATTGATGACCTCTTTGATCAGATCAAGGGAGCTAAGGTGTTCTCCAAGATAGACCTAAAATCTGGATATCATCAGTTGCGCATCTTTGAGGCTGACATCCACAAGATAGCATTTCGCACTCGCTATGGGCATTATGAGTTCACTGTTGTACCTTTTGGGTTGACAAATGCACCATCAGTATTTATGAGCCTGATGAATGGTGTGTTCCATACCTATCTGGATAGATTTGTTCTAGTCTTCTTAGATGATATATTGATTTATTCAAGGTCTATGGAGGAGCATGAAGAACATTTGCGGCAGGTTCTGCAGTGTTTAAGAGAAAATCAGTTGTATGCAAATCTGGCTAAATGTGATTTCTTTCAAACTGAAGTGAAGTATTTGGGACATGTTATTTCAGACAAGGGTATTGCAGTGGATCCTTCAAAGATTCAAGCTATCATGGACTGGCCTACTCCCACCAATGTTTCAGAGGTTCATAGTTTCATGGGCTTAGCAGGCTATTATCAACGATTTGTGGAAGGATTTTTAAAGATAGCTCACCCTATAACTTCTCTTCAGAGAAAAGGAAAGAAGTTCATTTGGTCAGAATAGTGTCAAGCAGCCTTTCAGAGTCTTAAGGAATGGTTAACTAGTGCACCTATTCTAGTAGTGCCTGATCCTGCCAGAGATTTTGTGGTATGTACTGATGCATCTTTGGAAGGTTTAGGAGTAGTCTTAATGCAGGAGGGTCGTGTGATAGCCTACGAGTCCCATAAACTCAAAGATCATGAGTTGAACTATCCTACACATGACCTAGAGTTAGCTGCAGTTGTTCATGCATTGGTAAGATGGAGACACTTCTTACTGGGGCATCAGTTTGAGCTGCACAATGATCACCAAAGTTTACAGTATATTTTTACACAGCCAAACCTGAATGCAAGACAAAGGCGATGGATGGAGTTTCTATGTGAGTATGATTTTGAGGTAAAATATATCCAAGGTAAGGAGAATGTGGTGGCGGATGCTCTTAGTCGTCGAAGACATGAACTTTTGTCAATCACTCTTGGAGTGGATTTGAGAGGACAGATTCTTGCAACACTCCCTGCAGATAGATGGTATCAGGAAGTGAAAGCTGAAGTGGAGTCTGGTAGAGCCTTGGAGGGTATATATGCTGGGTATTCTATCAAGTCGGATGGTCTCTTGCGACATTTAGGTCACATTTATGTGCCTTCTACAGAGGGTCTCCGCACCCTAATCATGACTGAGGCTCATCGGGCACCTTATTCTGCTCATCTAGGTGTCAAGAAGATGTATACAGACCTTCGTCAGATATATTTTTGGGCTGGAATGAAGAGGGATATTGCTGATTTTGTTTCGAGATGCTTAGAATGTCAGAGGTTAAGGCGGAACATCAGCATCCCGCAGGTCTTCTTCAGCCACATCTTATTCCGGAATGGAAGTGGGACATCATTTCAATAGATTTTATAGTTGGTTTACCCATGTCCTCTCATTGCCATGATGTAATAATGGTCACTGTAGACAGGCTTACGAAAGTAGCACACTTTTCTCCTGTCCGATCTTCATATAATGCTTCATCTATGGCCAAAATTTTCATGGAGGATATCATCAGATTGCACGGGATTCCTCGCAAGATTATCTCTGATCGTGATCCAGTTTTTACTTTAGCTCTTTGGACATCCCTTCAGCATGTGTTGGGGACTCAATTGAACTTCAGTTCAGCTTATCATCCAGAGATTGATGGGCAAACTGAGAGGGTCAATCAAGTCCTTGAGGACATGCTCAGAATGTATGTGATGGATTAGCAAAACCGTTGGGAGGATTATTTGTATTTGGTGGAGTTTGCATACAATAATGGGTACCACAGTTCCATTGGCATGTCTCCTTTTCAGGCCCTATATGGTCGTCCTTGTCATTCCCCATTGAGTTGGGATCGTCTTGAGGATAGAGTTCTCCTAGGTCCACAAATGCTCCAAGAAATGGAGCAGCAGGTCGATTGCATCAGAGAGCATCTGGTAGCAGCTCAGGATAGACAGAAGAAATAAGCAGATGCTCACAGACTTAATCGTCAGTTTTTAGTTGGTGATCGGGTGTTCTTGCGAGTGCGTCCGCGAAAGAGTCTGATTCGTTACGGAAAAGGCTCTAAGCTCGTGCCACGCTTTATTGGGCCATTCGAGGTTTTGGAGAGAATCGGTCCTGTTGCATACCATCTTGCTTTGCCGCCTAGCTTGTCACACGTCCATGACGTATTTCATGTTTCTGTTCTTAGACCTTATCATCCAGATATTTCACATGTTCTTGATTGGAATACCGTACAGGTAGAGGACGGGCAGCTAGCTTTGGAGCCCGTAGGCATTTTGGAGCACAGGCGACTCGCTCTTAGGGGCAGAGTCATAGAGCAGGTAAGGGTCCAATGGGATCCTAGTGATGAGACTTTAGCGACCTAGGAAGATATTTCCCGTATGCGAGAGCTATATCCATATTTGTTCGCAGGCTTCCAGGAGTAAGCCTAATCCTGGGGGGAGGATGTAGTGCCCCTCAACTTGTCATCTTTTGGACTGATGTTTGCTTAGTAGTACTGGACATTATGACAGTATTTTAGATCATTTGATGATGGATTTCTAGTTATTTTGCTATTTCAGTATGAACCTAATTGTTATGATAACAGATGTTGATGTTGGATTATGTCATTTCATGCTTTACAATTTGATAAATGAACTAGATGTTTTAGATGCTTTGATGTTATTCACTATATGGGATTGCAAGTTAGTCGATCATTTTATGTTGTAGACTAGTAATCTGATACCTTGTTCAATATAGTTGATTGTTATTCATAAACGTGAATGGAACAGTGTCGTATTACTAGTTCTCGAGTACCCTACCCCACTGTGATTTCCATTCACTATAGGACTGCATGTGATGTATATGTATATCTTGTTATGGTTAACCATGCATTGCTGCAGGATGCAGGTACTAGGCATCGACTCCACCTGATTACCAGGCCTGAGCGTGCCTTCGCCAATGGATTAGTTGGTTGGAGTTAACGTGAGGTCCCTAGTCAGTGTTCCTTGGTCGTCAGTTTACCCTTGTGGTTATTGGTTGTCGTTCGATCATGTCTTGTTGTCAGGTAATATTGTACCTTGGAGTCTAATTAAGTTTGAAGGTGTCTAAGTATGTGTGCTAATGTTGTGCTTTAATTAGAATCATTATACGGAAGAGTATAAAAGTTGTTAAATGGGCATAATGTCGTTAGTTGTCGATTATCATTATAAATAAATTATTATTTTATTAGAAGTGTTGTTGTTAAATAAAGTTGTAAGAAATTTTGTATTGTTCGATATAATATTATTTATAATAAATAATTAAATAAATAAATAGATGTAATCATGTTGTAAATTGTGATTTACAACTTGATTAAAAAAATAAATTAAAGTATAGTTAGAAATTATAGATTGTCGAAATAGTACTATTCTATTAATAACAATATATTGGGTCGGCTATAAAGAAATTAGATTTTGTTTGAAATTATGTGTTTACATTTAATTAAAAATAATAATAAAATAAAATAAATAATATTGGGGATCATTAAATTAAATAAAATATATATATTTTTTAGAGGAGATATGCACGGGATCGCGTGCCAAGCTCCTTGGTAGATGAGAGAGACTATGTTATAAAAGAGGGGTAGAGGCATTAAGGACAACAACACAGGTGAAAGGAAATAAGCAGCTTGGAACTGCAGCAATTGAAGCAGATTCGTCGAGTTGATTGCGTAGCGAGGTTCCGTCGAATGCCTTATCTCTCAACTTCATTTCGAATCTGCAAATGTTGTTGTAGTTTATTTGATTCCAAATAGTTCTGTAGACTGTCCTCTCTGTGTTTAAACAACATCTTCTCTTAGGGTTTAAGTACTTCGTTTCTGCTCAAGGATTCTGTAAGTCAATTGCCTTCCTTCCACTGTTTGCCAAATCATTCTGTACGCACTCTCAAACCGGTGTAATATTGGTAGGGTTTGTAGATGTAAAATGACACCGTGTTGTTTGGTATGCCCTCAGGTATTGCGGAATCTTGCATCAGGAAAAGAGACCGTAACAAGCTGTGAATAAGGTGTTCGTATATTATTCTTAGAAAGCCCCATCCTAGGTAAATACAGTAAATTTGCAAGATGAGAAGTGTGCTTCGATTTGGTTTTATCCCAGTAGGCAGATGGCATTGGCGCCTTGAGAAGGCCATTCCAGATTCCTTTGAAACCAGTTTTATGTCACAAATTGTTTGCAATATCTTTCATTTCTATTTCTACCATCGTTTCTTTTAACAAACTTAGCTAGCACTGAGATCGCATTGCTAGTTGGTGTTGTAGAGAGATCGCATAGTGGCTTTCCCTGCATTCCTCTGTCCTTACAGGCTCATATACCTTTGTCAATGTTGCGACCTGCGTGCCTTTTTAACCTGCCCGCATCTGCAAATTAAGCTCTTTTGCTCAAATAGATTTGGTTAATGATTTTGTCTTAGAATCGGTTAATTTTTTGTTGTTTCTGTTGATCTTATTTACTGGCCGATTGATAATCACATGAATCGCTGAAAGTTTGCAAGCTAGGGCGTGATTGGTAGTTCACTGCTTTTGTCTTATTGTTATTTGATTTGGTGAAAATTTCTGAAGACTTGTCATTTCGCTTTTCCTCCAGTATGGTGAGACAATATTCCATGTATATTGTTTTTGTGTGTTTGGTATTATTCCTTTTGTGGACCGATAGTATTAGGTAGCCGTTGCCTTGCTATCATTGGTTTTGAATGAAAATTTTTGAATCCCTGTCTTCACCATTTACCTAGTATTATACTATACTTTCGTTGACTGGCCTACTCCATAGCTGGAGTGATCGAAATTCTTTCATTATTGATTATTGAAGATTCTTCTTGTTAGATACCAATTCTCCACTCGTCCTTTGTATTTACTAGCCGTTTGGGCTAGGCGCATACCTGCTAGAGTGAGGATGGCCGCAGACTATTGGTATGTCATTTCTAGGGTCAAGAGGGTGGATTGTTAATCTCTTAGATAGTATTAAACCCTAAGTCGCTCTCCATTATGGAGGAATATACTAGAGTAAAGTATTGGGTGTTTGTCCATGGCTTTTCCCCTCTACCAAATGAAGTCGTTATGCTTAGGGAGGCCGCGGTCTTGGCTGATAGTTGGTGTTTGACAGCCACTGTCTGTAGGTTTTCTGATTTATGAGTGGGCGTATAGTAAGTGTTCTAATGCTTATCATTCACGAACCCTGAGTTGTAGTGCAATTGCTTTCTAATAACTATAGCCTACCAGTGTGTAAACCCCCGTAGACAGTCGACTGGTGTATTATAAATGGTTCTATCTATATATTCAGTTTATGAAACATTCACCCTTGTACTGATAGCAATGTATCTAGTGAACAAAGATCCATCGCTGCACCAGGAAATTCGTACTTATATGGTGTAAACTGCAATAAGATCATCTCTAGAAACCATTGCTGTAACATAGCGTTTCTCCAGATTTGAGTTCAGTAGAACGGGGCTTGAAACATTTAGTACCGTATCCAGTGCAGTAAGGAGATCAACTCAGCAAAAACAACGATAAATGGTTAGCATTCTATGATCATAGCTGCAAGTAAGATTAAACCATGTAACCTTCTGTCAGACCATTAAAATAAAGGGCACCTCTATAGTATTTGAAATGTTAATCATACCTTTATGTTTGGAAATCTGCACAACTGTAGAAAGAATCATTTTTGGCTTGGAAATAAGAAGAAGACTATTAGAAGCCGTAAGTAGTCTTTGCAACAACTCCAAGTTGTCTTTTCCAGATTTTCACCGTCTTTTGTGATTATTGCTTTTCGTTAGAAAATGAGCAAATGGTTTACATGGATACCGTCAACGCAGTAAATTTGCAAGTTTAGTGAACATAGCCGGAAGTCCTCAGACCGGATGCATATCATTCACGTCAGTGGTAAAACAGTCAATAGCAATTTTACATCTCAGTAGTAAAATATCCCAAGCTGTTCGCACAGGGCGCATTTACGATCGTTCTCCTTGAGGAATTAAATCACCATGGATAAGATCAATTTCAGAGACATCTACAAATCTTCATAAAAGGATTCATTTGGTTGAGCTCACTAGAATGTCTAAAAGACCGTATGAAGGATAAAAAACATTTCGTGATTGAATCTTCCTCGTGTGATTGCCGTTCAGTCGTAAGACATCTCTCCTAGCGTTATTATTCATTTCATCCTTGATAGAATAAAGTTAATTGGACAAGTTTGAAGGAAAGATTATAAAGATTGCATTGTTATGGAAGTGTCGAATGGTAAATAGGAATTAAGTGGTTCTTTTATCAATTAGTGTAATTATTTAGTTAACCAATTAATTTATCTTTTGAAGCAAAATAAAGATTAGTTAGATATTTAGTTGCAAGGTGTTAATTTAATTGTTGTATTTTAACGTTCTTTTATTACGGGAGTTGTTTGCATTAAACCAAGAATGAATTGTAGTATTTCATCTCCTAAATCTGAATTGAATTGATTGAGTGTTGTAATGAGTCGAATTGAGGTTGTTCAAACTCGAATTCCAGAGGCTAAGTTGTCATTGTTGAGTATTTGCAACTTGTGTATAGTTGTATTTGTGTTTACGATGTATTAACGAGTATGTGGATCAAACATAGTATGAAGTATGTTGAGATAATGTCAAGTTGTTTGTGTATTGAAAGTAGTATGTTCTGGAGGGAATATTAAACCACTTGTAATCTTATTGTACCGTTTTGTCGTATGGAGAGACCTGAAATCTGTAAAAGAATAAAGTATTGCAATGTTAAAAGTGTTGGATAACAATTGATGTTATGATTCTATTTTGATGCAATAGGGTTTATGCCTTGCAGTGTACATATACGTGTTTTGTTATAAAGTCTTGCATGATGTTTAAGGTTTACTAGGTGTTAGGAAGGAGAGTGGCTTTCAACGTGGGGCCGGTGCCCAAAGTGGCAGTCAGGATAACCCGTTGGAAGTAGATTAATCAAGTGATAACCTAAAACTAACTAGGGGGTTAAGGGTAGATTTCACATTAATAAGATTATTGGATTCCTCTCCCATGACCTATAGTGCTTGTTTAGTCTAAGGATGGGTAGAGAAGGCCTGGTCGGCATGATTGACTTCCTTGTCCTCATGAAAGGAAGGTCGATTCCGCATGTGTCACCCTATGGGGCCGGTGCCTAGTGAGAGGCTGTCAGGATAACCATAGATGGGGGCCGGCACCTAGTGAGAGGCTGTCAGGATAACCCATGTTAGGACCGTGTGATGACACTCTCCCTACTACAACCTAGCATCCCTTGTTCGGTCTCTCCTCATTTGTTTTGTATTGCCGCTGGAAGTTAAGTTGTGTTGTATTGTTATTGCCATGTGTTGTATTGGCATTTGGTCGTCCTCTGTTCTTGTTTGTCTTCCGTCTACCTGATTGTCATTGTTGGGACCTCATGTTAACTCCTAGCTCGGGGGGTGGACCTTAGGGTTCCACATGGTTGGGTGGAAGAGCTATTTTATCCATTGGTTACTCTTGTCAAGATCTTATGCAAAAAGGATTTTCTCCAGTTGTACTTGTTCCAATGATGATGATGTAAGTGTATAACCTTGTACTAGATTTGTGTAACAGAACATTCTTTATGTATGTAATTTTGATGTAGACAAAAATGGCAATGTAATGATGTCATGATGTACTTATATGAAAGCAATTTAGTTATGTATTTAATCATGCAGATTCTGTTATTTGATGATTTGCAATGAATGTGAATAAGTTATTTAATTGAGAATGGTTTTGGATTAGTTGCTGACGTATGTTAAATTGTGTTAGTTGATTTGTTAAGTGATGCAGCCTTGAACCCTTAGAGAATATGTCGTAATTAGTTATGTTATCGTTATTTAATCTTTAAAAAAAAAAATTTCCCTATCTCATATAGCATAAGTGTGTATTCTTTAAGGTGTTCAAGGCGAGCGTTACATATTCTCTCATTTGATCTCTCTTGTGATTTCATGATGTCCTAGATCTTGGGTGGTTACCACCATAGCCAACTCTAACATGTAAGAGGGATACCCTTTGAGATTTCATACGACCTTATTTACATGGCTACATGTATTATAAAAGAGGGTGTGAAGTTTCAAAAAGTACTAAAAAAATACGATCATGAAGCCATGAAAACATTCCAAAGGCATGGAGAATGGGTGTCAAGATTTCAAAATGGCTTCAAGAGAGATTATTTATCAAGCTACTAGAAGGAGGTGGCATAAACCCTAATGAGGTACATAATGCTCAAAGGTAGATACAGTAGATTTTATTCCTCTCTTCCCTATTCTTAATCACCTTAGGCATAATATCTGATGCAATCTAAATATGGGGGTCTTATCAGACAACCAAAATTTAGCAGCCAAAACATAATTCATTCATTCACAATAGAATTCAAATATTTTTATTACATGCACAACATCAATTTGGTCAAGAGTACAATACAATTTCCAAACAATACAATCTTCTTTGGTTACAATTCTTATCCTCAATCAGTAACCCCACTTGATAACCCCCATCTCCTTTGATCCATCTCCTTATATACTTCTAGTTAAGGAAGTTGCACCATTTTAGGCAGTTAAAGAAACTTAAACATCATAGGTGTCATCGACTTTTGACAATTTCAATTGTTTTCAAACCACAAAAATGGCCAAAACTAACATCTTTCATTGTTTTAGTAGATCTTCAAACTTATGAACTTCTCCTTTAGAATGCCCTTACCTTCTAGCAGAAGGGGGATTTCAAAAACTTTACTTTTCAAAAAGTTAAAGAGTTTGTGAACCTTAAGTTTTACTGAAATGATAAGATTTTTGGGGACACAAATGCAAACTTATAAACTTCTATTTCAATGATTTGGTATTCTAGTGAACTTTGAAACTCATGAACTTGGCCTTAAGAAACATTTTTGCTGATTTGGTGAATAGACAAATCTTCAAAATCATGAACTCATCTTCAAATGCCTTTCGACGATTTGGTGAATTAGTGAACTATTGAACTCTCAAATGCTTGAACTCTTTCTTAACAAAACCTTTGTCAATGAATAAGAGAAAATCAAAACCTTAGAACTCTTCAACAAATCTTCTAGTTTGTGAAACTAGAATGTGTCAAAATACAAGAGAAACAAAAATTCTTTCAATGAAAGAAGAGGTCAGTGAACTTGAAAAGTTACCAAAAATAAAATAATGAAGTCTTTTGGTGAAGTATAAAGTTTGTGAACTAAGAAAGATTCAAACAAGGAAGGAAAACAAATCTTTCAATGAAATATAAAGTTTTTGAATTGAGAAAATTTTTGAAAGTGAAGAAACAAAATGCTTTCAATAGAATGAAAGATTCACAAACCTCAAGTTTTTCTAAAATTCTCTAAACTTCAATCACTTTCTCCAAATTTCATCAAATTGAAATTGCAGACACCCTTTATGCTCTTCTACAAGGTGGTGTCCAAGACTTGATCAAATTGAACTTGAATTTCCTCCTTAAGAAAACAAACAAAAACCAACAAAATAAACAAAAATCTAACAAAACTGAAACAAAAATTTTGAAATATTTTTGGTTAACACATGATCACTGGTGTACCTAGATGCTCCTACATTGAACATACCAGGTAAGAGAAATATTCCATGAGTGGGTATCTCATGAACTTTTAGGAATGTCTAGAGTAGGAATTCCACACTTAACCAAACCTAAAGAGCTCACCCAAGAGGCTTCATCAGTTTCCATTATCTTCCAATGGACAAGATACTCCATATATTGTTTCCCCTTGTTCTTTTAGCCAATCAAGAATCAATCACTTGGTCCACTTCTTCAAATTTCTTCTTAGGCAATTGAGGTATCCAAATTCGTGCATCCTACAAATTTGAATGTGTATTCCCTTGTGTACTTGTTTCTCCTTCACATTACTTATATAAATCAACAACATTAAATATCAGAGAAATATCAATACCTACTATAAGTTTAATTTCATAGGCATTGGATGAAAATTTTCTTAATATTTTACATGGTCCTATCTTCTTCCACTTAAATTTATTATATGTTCCCTAAGGGAACCTCTCTTTCTTCAAATGTGCCAAAAATAAATCACCTACATAAAATTATTGCTCTCTTCTCTTCTTGTCTGCATTCTCTTTGTATTTTCTAGCACCCCTTTCCAAATTTTCCTTCACTTCTTTATGCAACTCATGAATATACTTAGCAAAGTCCTCTGCTACAACACTCTTTCTTCTTAGATCTACACTATCCCTCAATTCATCATCACCTCAGGGACTTGAACTATACATAATATGGAATGGGACTTTCCCTACACTCTGATTAACTAAATTATTATATACAAATTCTACCTAAACTAATATCAAATCCCATTGATTAGGTTTGTCACTTACTAAACACCTCAACAAATTACCAAGACTTCTATTTACAACTTTAGTTTGACCATTATCTAGGTATGGTAAGTTGAACTAAACCCCAACTGAGATCTTATATTTTTACAAAAAGTATACCAAAAATGGCCAACAAATTTGGTATCCCAATTTGAAATAATTCTTTTTGGCAAACCATGCAACCTAACTACCTCTTTGAAAAATAATGTAGCTATATGGGAAGCATTGTTACATCTTTGGCATGAAATAAAATCAACCATCCTCAAAAATCTATCAAACACAAAAAAATAGAATCATTACCTCTTTGTGCTCTCAACAATCCCAAAACAAAATCCATGCTTATGTGTTCCCATGGTCTCTCTAGTATAGGCAATGGCTTATACAACCTTGTATTTTGTCTTACTCCTTTGACATGCTAACAAAATCTACATCCTTGTACCATCTTCTTTACATCTGTATTCATCCCAGGCTAATAATATCCTTCATTTACCTATGCCAACATTTTATCCACTCCAAAATGTCCACTCAAATGTCCACTATGTTTATCAATTATTAAATTTTCCCTCATTGATCCCTAAGGTATGCACAATCTCTTCCTTTTGAACAAAAAACCTTCTTGCACAAAATACTCCAACCATGGAGCTCTATCCTTTTCCACTGGATTCTTGCATATTGCCCACACTTCTTTGAAATCAGCATCTTCTTCATATAACTCCCACATAGAATCAAAATGAAGAACATTCACTCTCATTTCAATCCAAAACAAGCATCTCCAACTCAATGATCAACTACCCAATTAGACTTTCCACTTTTATGTTTCAAAACAAATGAATAACTCTACAAAAATTCAACCCACTTCATGTGATTTTGATTTAACATACCTTGGTTGTTTATGACCTATAGCACATGATGATTAGAATACAACATGAACTCCTTAGGTAGAAAATAATGTTGCCATTGCTTGAGTGCTTGTATAATTGTATAGAGTTCTTGATCTTATACTTAATACTTCCTTTTTACCTCATTCAACTTCTCACTATATGCTATTGGTCTTCCTTCTTGACTAAAGAGTCCTCTAATCATTGTCCCACTTGCATCATAATCCACTTGGAACACTTTTCCAAAATTAGGTAGTACCAACACTAGCTATTCAGTCACTTTTTCTTTCAACAACTAAAAACTCTTTTCTACTACAGTTGTCCAAACAAATTATTTCCTATTACTTTTCATTGTCTTTGTAATAGGTCCAAAAATTCTAGTAAAATTTCTAACGAACTTCCTATAGAAGCTATCCAAGCCATGAAAACTCCATTCTTCAAACATATTCTTTGGTGAAGGCCAATCCACAATTTATTTGACCTTTTCTAGATCCATTTTCAGTCCATCTCTAGACATAACAAACCAGAAATCTACCAACTCTTGTTTCATAAAATTACATTTTTTCAAATTTACTAACAACTTTTCGTCTTTTAATCTTTGCAAAACTACCCTAACATGCAACAAGTGCTTCTCTTTTGTTTTACTAAATATCAAAATATCATCCAAATACACAGTCACAAACTTACCACGAATAATCTTCAATACTTCATTCATCAACCTCATGAAGGTGTTGGGTGCATTCGTCAATCTGAACAACATAACCAACCATTCGTACAAGCCATCTTTCATCTTGAAGGTTGTCTTCCACTCATCTCCTTCTTTTAATCATATTTCATGGTATCTTCTCTTCAAATAAATCTTCATTAATTACTTGGCTCCACTCAAACAATACATCATATCATCCATTCATGGAAATGGAAATCTATATTTTATTTTTATCTTTTTGATGGATCTAGAATCAGTACACATTTGCCATTCCCCATCCTTTTTGGGTGTTAGTACTGCTGGTACAACACATGGACTAAGACTTTCTCTAATAAGTCCTTTATCCAAAAATTCTTGTATTTGTCTGTTAATCTCCTCATTCTCCAAAGGTTTCATTCTATATGATGCTTTATTTTGTAAAATCACACTAGCAATCAAATCCATACAATGACTAATACTCCTTGTAGGTGGCAATCCATCTGACAAATCTTTCATCAAGATATCTCTATATTCATCTAGATTTTTTTGAATCTTAATTGGTAACTTTTCATTCTTCTCTACTATCATAGTTTTTGTAGGCTTAGGAATAAAAGTATAAAATGCTCCCTCTTTCTTTAATTCCTTCAAAAATTTCTTTCTAGATACCAAGAAAACTTTAGGACTATTTTCAACTTCTTCCTCCTTATCCTTCAATGGATTCAAAGTATATTCTTTACCATGCTTCTTTATCCTATATGTGTTTGTTGTACCATCATGAATAGCATGTCCATCAAATTTACAAGGACTTCCCAAAAGAATATGGAATGCATCCATAGGAATCACATCACATAGGTTTCATCCTTATAGCTACTAATTTGAAAATTCACAAGACATTGCTCACTTACCACCAATTGATGTTCCTTTTACAGATAGGAAACTCTATATGGATTGGGATGTTTCACCCTCTTCAACTTTAGATTTCCCACCATTTCTTTCGACATAATATATTTATCAGTATTGCCACTATCCACAATTACATTACAACATTTTCCACCTATTTTGCATCTTGTTCGAAATAAATTTCTCCTTTGGACAAGTTCTTTTTTTTTTCCTTTTTTGAGTTTAATAGTATTCTTCATAGCATAAAAGATTCTCCATCTTTTGGATCTTCTCCACACTTTGGTGAAGCCACACTTTCATTATCTTCCTATGCCACATTGATTCTAGCCTCTTTTCCTTTTCCACTACTTTGATCTATAAGAGAATATTCAAATTCCCTATGCCCAATATCTCTACATTGAAAACATGTGCCACTAAATTCTCTTCCTCTACCTCTTCCAAAATATCCTCTACCACAAGAATAATCTTCTTTTCCTCTAAAATAGTCTCCTCTTCTTTTGTTATCTTGGGTACTTGTTTGTGAGGTGCTAGCTTCTCCTTGTTTATTTGGATATCCTCTACCACTATTGGAGTGTCCTCTTCTACATGAAAACCTGCCTCTACCTCTGGAGTTATTTTGTTGTTTTCTTGCAAGCTTCTCTTCTTCCTTCAAGGCATATTGATAGGCTTCTTCTACACTTTTTATGTGTACCATACTTATTTCATCTTGAATGAAATAATTCAAACCATTAACATACCTTGAAACTTTCTTAGCATCATCATCTACATGTCCAACCCTGATGTTCAGCCTATAGAATTCTTCAATATACTCCTATACATTCTTCTCTTTCTACTTCAAATTTTGTAACTTCTTGACCAAACTAATTTGATAGTCTATGAGCAGAATTTCACTTTCAATTTTGTCACCATTCTTTCCTAGGATTTTATTCTCTTTCCCTTTTTTATGTCTTTCTATCTATATGTGATCCCACCATAGGGGTGCATGTCCCTTCAACTTTGTGCAAACAAACATCACATTTTTGAGTCTTCAATTGATTCAAAATCAAAATAATTCTCCATCTATGATATCTAATCAGTCAATTCTTCTTGATTCAAACTTCCATTATAACTAGGAGGATCCAATCTAGGTTTACTACTAATTCTTGACAATTCTCTTAAGAATCTTCTCTCTGGTTTGTTTCCATCTTCATTTGCATCATCTTCTCTTGCCTCTATTTCTTCTTCATTTTCACTTATTTCTTCCACATGTACTCCTTTCTATTGTGTTATCTCCATAACATCCAATCTTGTCATAATCCCTCTCAGCATATCTACTAGTACCATGTCACTAGCTCATGGTGCTCCTCTTCACCCTCCTCCTCTCTATGCTATGTCTTGTTGTGTGGTTACACAACACGCCCCATTTTGACTTGGCAAAACAGGGACCCAACTTTTGTTTTGGCTTGTGTTGTCTGTTTCTGGCGGTTTGGTAAAAATAAGTCAGGTGCATCATCATCATGAAGGTCAGGATGAGGTAGGTCATCATCATGAGGTTAGTTTGTCAAAGTTCATATTTTGTTTCTATGACTCCATGGTTGGAAAGAGTTTGAAATTCCATGCAGGTTTGCCTTTTACATCACTTGAAAATTCGTCCATATGAAGGAGTTATGAGAAGTCAAAGCTTTGGTCAAACCTGATAATTGCTGTATGATGAGCATCATCATCATGATATTTGAAAAGCTCTCCGATAATATCCTGAGGTCGAAACATCCGGACGTCAAGTTTAAGTCGTAGTAATCTTTTCCCGTCGAGCGGTCTTTTGTGTCGCCAAAGGTCATCATCATGATCTTTGTTTATCACCTGATAAAAATCATGCAGTCCCGAAACATCCGGACGTCAATCTTAAGTCATAGTGAGCTTTTCCTGTCAAGCGACCCTGGAAACATCATCATCATCATGATATTCTAACATCATCATCATCATGATATTCTCACATCGCGAGCATCATGATATTCCAACGTTGCGAGCATATTGTAATATCATGCTGATGAATCATCATCACCTTGCTTAAGAAGCCCGCCATCTGCATAAATTTGCGCGCGCACGACAGTCTTGGTGATCAACATCATCATGATATTTCGAGACCCGACATTTCCTAATATCCTCCTGATCTCCTTTTGCGTGATCATGATGATCACCTTATCTTTCGAAACGGAGGATGATTTTCCTTTCCCAAGCCTTGTTGAACAAGATCATCATGATCTTGTTCGTCTCTCCCGACAGTTCGCGATATCATCCTGCCGACAAGTATAACCTTTTGCAAATATGATGATGACGATGACGTCACCATCACCTCTCTCCGTCGGCAGGATATTTTCCAAGGCGTGATCCATTTAGCCAAAATGATGATGACGATGACGTCATATTCGAAGATTAACGAAGGCCGCGGATATCCTGATGACGTCATCAGGACTTTCTGCAGGATCATATTTTAGATCACCCAGTGTGAATATGATGATGATGATGTTCATCATCCTGATCTTCCAGGCAGGTTACCTTCTCCGAAAAAGGGGTCATATTGCATTCATCCACCTGATCATCTTCCTTAGAAGTGACCCGATATTCCAGTTATCTCCTGATCTTAACGAAACATGACGGTGACGTCATCCCTTTGCATTTTATTGAAGCCTGATGATGACGATGACGTCATCATGTTATTCCTCAGCGGCAGGATCATTTTCCAAGTCCTCCTGTTTGTCTTCATCATGATGATGATGACGATGTCTTTCTTTCCTAGTATGCAGAAGTGAACATCCTGATGTGCTTTTCATCAGAGCATTAGGAAAGGAGGATCATCATATTTCAAATATCCTGCGGACAGACAGAAGGCATATAGTTGGTCATCCTCATAATGTTTGGCGTCGGTATAACTGTTGCCGTCGGCCTAAGGTAAATTTGTCAACCTGATCATATGAGTTCGCCCAATGCAAACATGATGATGATGACCCGAAACATACATGCAGGGCATGCGAACCGGTCTTAAAGGATGGTTGAAGGGCGATTATTTCCTTGTTTATTTTGTGATCATCATCATCATATTCCGAACCCGATATACAAGAAAATGGGAAAAACATGAAGCGATAGAAATTTGAAAGCCCGGCCGCCTGATTTTGGTCAACGAGGGTTGACCTGGTTGTTTTTATGCTGTTTATGCATTTAGTGCATAAATTTCCAGTGATTTGAAAATCGCAGATACACACTTTGGGGTTTGTTTAATGAAACGTTTTATTTCCTGTTGTTTATCATGATGATGATGAACTTAATGTTTGTCTGTTTACTTGCAGGAAGTCATCATGATGCTGCTGAAGCTCAACATTGAGGTCATGATGCTGCTGAAGCTGAGCGTGGAAATCATGATGATGCTGCTGAAGCTGATAATTACAAAGTTACGCATGGAGTCAACATGGACCAGACATGAAGAGGATATTGTCAAATATGCTGTTTGCCAGCTGGAGACCGAATCAAGTTGAAGATGCTGGAATATTCTGTGCCAGCTGTACATTTGCCAACTGATGAAGCATGTGCTTTTCATCTGGACCGTTGTTTGTTATGAGAGGATCCTGATCCTTGGATCGTTGTAACCGTTTTTGGCATTTGCTCTATATAAGGCCAGAGCTTGTCATTAAAGAAGAGGAGGAGGAATACATTAGAATACACAGACGCATCTGGCGCAAAAGTCAATTACTGTAGAATAAGTTAGGAGATCGGATTACTAAGACTAATGAGGATAGAATTGTTGAAATGTCAAGGTTCTTTCTTCAGATCACTGTAAATGTACCTGTTCTTGAGCATACTGAATGAATATGAAGTTCCAGATTACATCCTGATTGTAAATTTTACGTAATCTTCTGTTGATTTCTGGATATGTACTGGTGAATGCTGTGTTCAACTGGAAGCGCTTTCATTTCATTACATGTTGTTGTCAACTTTCCTTTGAAGCTTTGCACTAGATCATGCGGATTTGTGGAATGTCCTGGTGAAGTATGATTTCTAGTTTTCCTTCTTTTCATTGCAAGTATGGGAGCTTGTATGTGGATCAGTGATCTAAGTCAAGTAATTTTGGGAATCTCACTCTCTAACCCCTTTTCTTTTTTTTAATTTCATTAATTCATCACCATAACTACAAATCATGATAAATAACAAGCAGAAACAGTGAAATATGCTGAAATCCCGTAGGTAACTGAAGATCCTTAGCATATTTGAGTTAAATGCATGTAGTACTGAAAATATCATGCAAAGAATCATAGATAATGATAGAAATCATGCAAATATCGGCCTGTATGCACATTATTTGACTAAATTTACAGTGCAGAGGTAGAATTGTTGGAGCTTATGCAGAGCGAACATCCAGAGCAGGATATTTGAAGATGATGATGATGAACAGTGCAGAAACACGTAAGGCCCCTGAATGGAAAACAGCAACACACATCAACCACTGAGTAACGTCAGTAGATTAAGACCTAATCAATGGAGACTTGGGATCATGAATTCTTTGAATTCATCGTATCTTTCAAGATGAGTAAAGGTTGTTGTGTAACTTTTATTCTATGTTTGCGAATGACTAACATCATGACTAACATAAATTGGCGCTAGAAGGAGGGCGAACAGAGAATTTCTGGATTTCATCAACAGAAGGAGGGCCGAATTGGAAAAGGCACCGCTGCTTCAGTCATCATTCATATATGCAGGCTCCTCGCTTCTAACGCAACATAAATTGGCGCTAGAAGGAGGGCCGAATAATAGATCCTGTTCCTGAACAAAGAATTTTGGATTTTCTGCAAATATTGCATAAATATTTCAGCATTTGAGTTAAGTGTCTGCAAATATCTCTTACCTGAGATGTTTTGGTTGCACCTTTGCAAAGATCTAGCCCAAAGCATCAAATATTTGTTTGATTTTTTTGGACTTTCAAGTTTTAATCTGAGATATGATAGATCTCCTTAAAATTGCAAAATACAAAAGGAATTTGAAGAATAGAATCTCATTTTGATGGATGTATATGAAAATAATTGTCAAATTAACATTCCTTTATTTCAGGAAACTTTGAGTAGGCAGCTTTACCCTCACAATTTGTCTAACTTTGGTTTATCTACCTGTTGCAGGATACACCAGACTACAGAACACAGTGAAATAAATTGTTTAACTTTCCTCACAAGGTTGGATTTATACTTGAAAGGACTAATATTCTTTCTGGATGTGTTCAGGGTTGAAATTTGCCAAGAAAATGAAGAAGTTTGCCAGGAAAATAAAGAAATCTGCCAGGAAAATGAAGAAATTCTGGAGCAACAAGCAGATGCAACACCAGAAGTTATTAATTGTCCAGACACTGAAGTAGATCATTCTGAAGATTTTGAAATATACTTGTCTATAAATATACAGTGTAGTCAAATATTAGGTTTGCCCATTGATGATGTCTTGATTGAAGGCTGGTGCAGATTACATGATGAAGAGCATTCAGAGAGAGATTGCTACCCTTGCTTGGTCATGTTGAAAAAGATTCTAGAAAATACAATAGCTGAGTCAGTTCCAGAAGGTAATGAAGAGGAAACATCTTTCCTGGATTCATTTTATGGTGGGATTGATAGGAGTTCTCTACTTCCTAATACAAGTCAGGACCAGTCAGTATGCAGGTATGAATCTTGTGAAAATTTTAGAGAAGAAATCACTCATCAGGATAATAGTTTTGATTCTGATCCTAATACTTTTGATAAAGAAGATGAAACATCTTTCCTGGAGTCATTCTATGGTAAAGAGAAGTGTAAACAGATAGTAGAGCAATTTAAATGCACTCCTGATGATGAAGTTCCTATGATGGTAACTCAGGGAGTTATAGAGAAGAAAATAAATGCTGATTTACTACCTGACCTTTTTGAATTAAACGATCAAATGCAAGAATGTTGCAGGTTAAAGGAACCAGATCCTCTAATAGATAGAAAATGTGAATTATTTAATGAACAATTCCTGAAAGATGAAGATGTAGAAGACTTTGGAGTTGTTGTGCATAATCAGATGTCACTCCAGAAATATTTTGAAAATGAAACAGGGGAGTGTCCTCACCAAGTGAAAGTTGTTTCTCCTTTACAGTCAAATGATTTAGAAATAATAAATTTCTGTATATCAGGTTGTGATAATAAAGATACTTATTTAGACACTGATGTGCAGGAAATTGAAGAAAATATTGAGAAGTTTCCTGAACTGGAGGATAAAATGAACATCCAGAATGGAGGGATAAGGTTGGATAAAGATGAAGAATTAACACATCAAAGGTCATACATCCTTCAAATTGAAGAGGGACCAGGCACTGAGCCAAGCAGTGAAAATATAATGACAAATGGAAGACCAACTACCAATGAAGAAGCATGTCCAGCAAAGCCAGAAATACATCAGGTTGTATTTCTCCTTTCCACAGTAAATGATGTTGAATACCATTTTGATTATGGAAATTCAGGAGATAAGACATGCATATGGATTAATCATGAACATGATGAGCTTCCTCAGTTGCTGATCATCAAGAGTTGTTCTGTTGAATACAGTGAATTCAGAATACCAGAATATTCTTCAGAATATAAAGATAAACTTGCTAGGTTGAGAACCATAACTAATACCCTGATGCTCCTGCACAATCAAAAGAAGTATGCAAATTCAGGTGTCCTTAGGTCTTTTTCTGGTTTTTTGTTTGCCTGGTAGTGGTTTGTATATAATTTTTGTAGATTAGTTGTTTGTACAGTCTGCTTGTTTTGCTTTCTTGTTCTGTTCCTGTTGTTTCCTTTTTGTAGGTTAGTTGTTTGTATAGTGTTGTTTCTGTTTTGTGTTGTTTTGGTTGGGACCTTGTTCTGGTAAGTCAAGATGATGCACTTCATCACCTAAGAAAATAACTAAATTGTTAGGATTCAAGTGATGAGATCAGATTTAGATATAGATTGTAATTCATTCTGATAAATAATCATGATCAGGTTTATGATGTATTTTCATCAGGGTACTTTTTCTTGTCCAAAGTGAATCAAACACAATGAAACACCTAACAGCCTTGGGCTTGTTGAAGATATGAGTATAGGTGTTAAGTGAAAAATCTAAAGGGACTCCCTTGCTACCAATACAATCTCCAACCTAAAGCTGCAAGTGACTACACCTTGTATAAATGAGCTGACATGATGATATCAAATATAAGTATATAAATAGAAAATATATAAACAATAAACTTAGGCCATCTAAGTAACTCTACCGGGGCTATGGACGCCTGCTGGCAGTGGAGCCCTACTTAGGGAGATTGTATAGATAACCTTGCCGGGGCTATAGACGCCTGCTGGCAGCAAGGCTCTATCCAGGTTGGCTATGAGGGATGATCTCCAACTATGTAGTTTAACACCAGTTACTTATGTTTTCAACTTGCTTTCAAGATGAGGATAATTAATCATCTGCACACACCTGATCCTTTGTTAGCTTTATCACCATAATGAAATTTTATCATTCAAAGATCATGATGATTTACTTAGACAGAATTAGAACACTATAGATGAATGTGATCACATCACTTGAATCATTTGAATTTTGTTGTTTTCTTTGGTGGCAAGTTGTTGTGTGGTTACACAACACGCCCCATTTTGACTTGGCAAAACAGGGACCCAACTTTTGTTTTGGCTTGTGTTGTCTGTTTCTAGCGGATTGGTAAAAATAAGTCAGGTGCATCATCATCATGAAGGTCAGGATGAGGTAGGTCATCATCATGAGGTTAGTTTGTCAAAGTTCATATTTTGTTTCTATGACTCCATGGTTGGAAAGAGTTTGAAATTCCATGCAGGTTTGCCTTTTACATCACTTGAAAATTCGTCCATATGAAGGAGTTATGAGAAGTCAAAGCTTTGGTCAAACCTGATAATTGCTGTATGATGAGCATCATCATCATGATATTTGAAAAGCTCTCCGATAATATCCTGAGGTCGAAACATCCGGACGTCAAGTTTAAGTCGTAGTAATCTTTTCCCGTCGAGCGGTCTTTTGTGTCGCCAAAGGTCATCATCATGATCTTTGTTTATCACCTGATAAAAATCATGCAGTCCCGAAACATCCGGACGTCAATCTTAAGTCATAGTGAGCTTTTCCCGTCAAGTGACCCTGGAAACATCATCATCATCATGATATTCTAACATCATCATCATCATGATATTCTCACATCGCGAGCATCATGATATTCCAACGTCACGAGCATATTGTAATATCATGCTGATGAATCATCATCACCTTGCTTAAGAAGCCCGCCATCTGCATAAATTTGCACGCGCACGACAGTCTTGGTGATCAACATCATCATGATATTTCGAGACCCGACATTTCCTAATATCCTCCTGATCTCCTTTTGCGTGATCATGATGATCACCTTATCTTTCGAAACGGAGGATGATTTTCCTTTCCCAAGCCTTGTTGAACAAGATCATCATGATCTTGTTCGTCTCTCCCGACAGTTCGCGATATCATCCTGCCGACAAGTATAACCTTTTGCAAATATGATGATGACGATGACGTCACCATCACCTCTCTCTGTCGGCAAGATATTTTCCAAGGCGTGATCCATTTAGCCAAAATGATGATGACGATGACGTCATATTCGAAGATTAACGAAGGCCGCGGATATCCTGATGACGTCATCAGGACTTTCTGCAGGATCATATTTTAGATCACCCAGTGTGAATATGATGATGATGATGTTCATCATCCTGATCTTCCAGGCAGGTTACCTTCTCCGAAAAAGGGGTCATATTGCATTCATCCACCTGATCATCTTCCTTAGAAGTGACCCGATATTCCAGTTATCTCCTGATCTTAACGAAACATGACGGTGACGTCATCCCTTTGCATTTTATTGAAGCCTGATGATGACGATGACGTCATCATGTTATTCCTCAGCGGCAGGATCATTTTCCAAGTCCTCCTGTTTGTCTTCATCATGATGATGATGACGATGTCTTTCTTTCCCAGTATGCAGAAGTGAACATCCTGATGTGCTTTTCATCAGAGCATTAGGAAAGGAGGATCATCATATTTCAAATATCCTGCGGACAGACAGAAGGCATATAGTTGGTCATCCTCATAATGTTTGGCGTCGGTATAACTGTTGCCGTCGGCCTAAGGTAAATTTGTCAACCTGATCATATGAGTTCGCCCAATGCGAACATGATGATGATGACCTGAAACATACATGCAGGGCATGCGAACCGGTCTCAAAGGATGGTTGAAGGGCGATTATTTCCTTGTTTATTTTGTGATCATCATCATCATATTCCGAACCCGATATACAAGAAAATGGGCAAAACATGAAGCGATAGAAATTTGAAAGCCCGGCCGCCTAATTTTGGTCAACGAGGGTTGACCTGGTTGTTTTTATGCTGTTTATGCATTTAGTGCATAAATTTCCAGTGATTTGAAAATCGCAGATACACACTTTGGGGTTTGTTTAATGAAACGTTTTATTTCCTGTTGTTTATCATGATGATGATGAACTTAATGTTTGTCTGTTTACTTGCAGGAAGTCATCATGATGCTGCTGAAGCTCAACATTGAGGTCATGATGCTGCTGAAGCTGAGCGTGGAAATCATGATGATGCTGCTGAAGCTGATAATTACAAAGTTACGCATGGAGTCAACATGGACCAGACATGAAGAGGATATTGTCAAATATGCTGTTTGCCAGCTGGAGACCGAATCAAGTCGAAGATGCTGGAATATTCTGTGCCAGCTGTACATTTGCCAACTGATGAAGCATGTGCTTTTCATCTGGACCGTTGTTTGTTATGAGAGGATCCTGATCCTTGGATCGTTGTAACCATTTTTGGCATTTGCTCTATATAAGGCCAGAGCTTGTCATTAAAGAAGAGGAGGAGGAATACATTAGAATACACAGACGCATCTGGCGCAAAAGTCAATTACTGTAGAATAAGTTAGGAGATCGGATTACTGAGACTAATGAGGATAGAATTGTTGAAATGTCAAGGTTCTTTCTTCAGATCACTGTAAATGTACCTGTTCTTGAGCATACTGAATGAATATGAAGTTCCAGATTACATCCTGATTGTAAATTTTACGTAATCTTCTGTTGATTTCTGGATATGTACTGGTGAATGCTGTGTTCAACTGGAAGCGCTTTCATTTCATTACATGTTGTTGTCAACTTTCCTTTGAAGCTTTGCACTAGATCATGCGGATTTGTGGAATGTCCTGGTGAAGTATGATTTCTAGTTTTCCTTCTTTTCATTGCAAGTATGGGAGCTTGTATGTGGATCAGTGATCTAAGTCAAGTAATTTTGGGAATCTCACTCTCTAACCCCTTTTCTTTTTTTTAATTTCATTAATTCATCACCATAACTGCAAATCATGATAAATAACAAGCAGAAACAGTGAAATATGCTGAAATCCCGTAGGTAACTGAAGATCCTTAGCATATTTGAGTTAAATGCATGTAGTACTGAAAATATCATGCAAAGAATCATAGATAATGATAGAAATCATGCAAATATCGGCCTGTATGCACATTATTTGACTAAATTTACAGTGCAGAGGTAGAATTGTTGGAGCTTATGCAGAGCGAACATCCAGAGCAGGATATCTGAAGATGATGATGATGAACAATGCAGAAACACGTAAGGCCCCTGAATGGAAAACAGCAACACACATCAACCACTGAGTAACGTCAGTAGATTAAGACCTAATCAACGGAGACTTGGGATCATGAATTCTTTGAATTCATCGTATCTTTCAAGATGAGTAAAGGTTGTTGTGTAACTTTTATTCTATGTTTGCGAATGACTAACATCATGACTAACATGTCTCATTAATCCTCTATAGTTGTAGGTCTTCCTATCCTCTCACTCACCCACAATAAAACTCTTTAGGATTCCTTCTCTTCAACATGACCCAAACCGCGCTCTAATACTACTTGATGCAGTCTAAATATGGGGTTCTTATTAGAAAACCAAAATTTAGCAGCCAAAACACAATACATTTATTCATAACAAAATTCAAATGTTTCTATTATATGCACAACATCAATTTGACTAGAGGTACAATAAAATTTCTAGACAATACAGTTTTCTTTGGTTACAATTCTTATTCTCAATCACCAACCACACCAGAAAATCCCCATCTCCTTTGATCTATCTCCTTATATACTTCCAGTTATGGAAGTTGAAACATTCTAAGTAGTTGAAGAAACTGATATGTCATAGGCACCATTGACTTTCAACAATTTCAACTATTTTCAAACCACACGAATAGCCAAAAATAACACCTTTCAATGTTTTGGTAGATATTCAAACTTCTGAACTTCTCCTTTACAATGCCCTTTCCTTCTAATTTAAAGAGGATTTCACAAACTTGCCTATTCGATGAAACAAAAAGTTTGCAAAGCTTTAGTTTTATTGAAATGATAAGCTTTTTGGTGAATCCGCACAAATATGAACTCACCAACTTTTGTTTTGGTGATTCAAAATTTTGGTGGACTTTGAAACTCATGAACTTGGCCTTAAGAAAAATTTTCAATAATTCAGTAAATCAAACTCATGAACTCAACTTAAAATCCCTTTCAGTGATTCAATGAAATTGTGAACTATTGAACTCTTGACTACTTGAACTCTTTCTTAACAAAACCTTTTTTGGAGAATCAGAGAAAATTTGAACCTTAGAACTCTTTAGCAAATCTTTTGGTTCATGAACTTGGAAATGTACCGAAACATAAGAGAAACCAAAATGATTTCAATGAAAGAAGAGGTTGGCAATCTTTCAAAGTTGTCAAAAATAAAAGAACCACGTCTTTCAGTGAAATATAAAGTTTGCAAACTAAGAAAGTTTCCAACAAGGAAAGAAAATAAATATTTTAGTGAAATATAAAGTTTGTGAATTGACAAATTTTCTAAAAGTGAAGAAACTAAATGCTTTCAGTAGAATGAGAGGTTTGTAAACCTTAGGTTTTGCTGAAATACACTAAACTTCACCCAATTTCTCTGAATTTCATCAAATTGAAATTGCAAACACCCTTTATGCTCTTCCACAAGGTGGTGTCCAAAACTTGATCAAATTGATCTTGAATTTACTCTTGAAAAAACCAAGTAGAAACCAACTAAAATGTAACAAAACAAAAACAAAAATATGGAAATATTTTTGGTTGACATAGAATCACTTATGTACCTAAATGCTCCTACATCAATATCAAAATATAGTTTCCTTTTTAGATTTGTTTTTATTTGGAAGATTGTGTTCCCAAACTCTTTTTGGGGAAGGCAAAGATTCCCCTCCACCAAGGACTTATCTAAAACTTGTATAACTTCCAGCTTGTTGGAACCCCATCCCTACCCTAATCCCTAGAATTTATAGCCCCTCTCTAGTCCCACCAAAGCTACCTAAAGACCTCACTCCTGAGCCCACCCTAATTTCAAAGAAAACTAATCTAAGATCCATTATCATTAACAAATCTCCCCTACACCTATTGTTAAAATTTTAGTGCCCACCACTCAAAATTTGTCCTCCCCAAGGGAAATTCAACCCTCTGAAGCCACCAAATCTCTAGACAAGGGAAAAATAATTTTCCATGAAGGCACTTTAGCCTCACCGCATCCTTCCATCCCTTAGGATTCAAGCAAGACTTCTAGCTCCCTTCACCCTAGATACAAACCTAAGAAGGATTGGGTTATTCCCAATCCTACTCCCAATGTGGACCCAAATTCTATTGTTTGCAACCCTACCAACCCCAGACCTACTGACCACAACCCTATTAATCCTAATACTTCTACTAGCCCTCTAACTACTAAGTAGGGTGTGAAATACTAGAACTACATCAATCTAAAGGATAAGGTGGAGAAATTGTAAGAAAGTATCCAATTGCACAACATTATGAAATAGATGTTATAGAGTAAAATGTGTACACTAGCATTTTACACCTTTTTTAGCACTTGCTTGGACCTTTTACCTTTGTTAATTAGGACCTATTTTAACACATTTTTAGGCATAAAATGATAAAATATTGATCCTAATGAATAAACTGGATAGAATAAACTTAGGACTGGCCTAAGCCCATAACATTTGACACTCCCTAAAGTTTGTGGGGCTAAAGGATTAGGGCATTCGAGCACCCTGGGCCCAAATGGGCTCTTTATCCCCTCTCTTGTGGTGTTAACTTAGAACACCTCCCTAGTTTGTATATGTCAGCCTTATTTGGTTTTATTCATCACTTATGAGTAGGAATGCATATATAAAGGAGTTTTACAATTCATTTTATACACTAGATGATTATAAGTTCTCTAATACAAAATTAGAGTTTTCTCTCATGTGTTGATCTTCTATGCCAAAGTATTCTTCATGCTCGGAATTGCTATCTACTTGTGGATGTTATGAAGTTTTTTTGTAGGTCTTGAAGGAAGTTTCAAGCCTTCTCATCACCTTCCTTGTTGGTGCATGATATTGAGTTATATACATCAACTAGGGCTTCACATCTTGTGGTAATCATCACCATTTTCATTCATATTTCTATCATCTATTACAAATCTGGCCTCTACCTTCCTAGGGCACACACTCTTGGATCTAGTCATCACTATAGTGGAGGTGGAAATAGCAACATAGGGTTTGACTAAGGCAATTCCTTATACACAACACAACTGTTTCCTCTTTTCTTGTGTGTAGGTTGGAGATATAGGTTTCTGAAGACAAGATCTGGGAAGAAGACAAAGCTTGTAGGTATAGGTCCAGTGATATCCAGAGATTTTGGTAAACCTTAATTAGGATCTAGGGCACCCAATAACCCTAGTCTTTGGTGTTTCTATTCTAGATCCAAGTTCTACATTGCTCCCTAATTTCTATTATGCTTTTGGTTTTTTGATATCTCTTTCTGATAGTTAGTTATTAGCAGATCTTTGTCATTTAGGGTTTGTTCATTTGCCCTAGATGGCTTGCTTGATATTGGTTTAATTTTATTGACTTGTCTATATAAATCAAAAGGGTAGAAACCTTGTTGTTTGGCTTTCCTTCATGGGTAGTAGCCAAGCTTGGTTTGTTTCCTAATGTTTGTAGAAGAGGGTTTGACCTAGTTTAACTCCTTAGGCTAGATCACTCTTTTTCAACTAAACATGTTGGTTAACTTGACTTGTATTGAACTTTTGCATCCTTCTTCTTTTAGGTCTATGTTTTTTACTACCCTAGATCTAATTGGGATTGAGTTCATTAATCATTTTGCATTCATTCTTGCATAGTTTCAAAACTAGGGTTTGTAAAAACCTTGCTTTTCTAGAAAATCTAGCTAGTTTGGAGCCTAGGATTTATAGATTTGTGACTTATTTAAGATCTTGTTGCATTTTTATCTTGTTTAAAATAGTTCCATTTTTTGTACCTTGTCATTCTTTGTGTGTAAAACATTCTTGCATCCCTACATTTGAAATTTGGAAAAGAAATACTTCATTCTAGATTTAGAAAAAAACATATTTGTCACTTTGTTTGATCTCATAAGGATAAATCATCATAGCATAATTCAAATTTATTATTTTTTAATCAAATGTAATTGTTATTATAGTAATTAATAATTTCATTGTGTTACATTGTGCATTTGACATTGCTAGAAATTGTCAAAAAAGTTGCATTTTTGTGAAAACCTAGTTAATGTTGGAATCTAGGGTTTTTGATTAATATTTAATTTTAGATTTTACTTCTTTCATTTACATTCCAAATCTGATTTTACATTAATCTACAACATTACGATTATCATCTTGCATTCAAGTTTTAAATTAGGAAGAATTTTCAAGTTGTTGCATTTTGAAAAAGCATTAAAATTTCAATTTGATTTAAGCATTGACATTATTCATATCTAAGTGGATTTTAGTAGAGTTGAATTTGATCAAGGATATATTGTGTGCATTATGTTTATTTACATTAAAAAAAAAACATTTCTTCACTTAAATAAAAACTCAAACCTTTTTTTTGATACATCATTCATTTCTTCTATTGGTGCATCTTGTATGTTACTAAATCTTGTAGACGGTTTATGAGCTTTGTGACCTAGTGCTTTGATTCTAAGATCCTTGTGCGAATAAGTCTTTGAGTCATGGGTTCTAATGCTTTGCATAATAATGATACCATTACATCAGAATCCCAAATTTTACACAAGAAGGTCAAACACTTCTTCTTGATATCCCTACTTCGCATCTTCTTGAAGAATCAAATTTCCATGAGTTGATCAACATTGATGACCTTGTGGCTCATGTTCCTGAAGTGACATTGAGTTGTCTAATTTCTAATAATTTGTAAGCTTGGAACACATAGTTGAAGAGGCCATCTCTATTGTTGAGAGTCTAAGAAGTCTTTTTCTCGAAGGTTAAGAATGATTAGAAGTCTTGCATGGCCTTGCTCATATAGTGCATAACAACATTCTATTTGCATCTAGTTATTATCACTAATGTCACTTCTTCTAATCAAATAGGGAATCAAGTGGTGACACCCATACCAACACTCCCTATTCCTACTTATACTTCTACTATTCTCACCACTACTACATAGTCAAGTAATAGTGCTACCACATGTGTTGAAAGTAATAGTGCTACCACATGTGTTGAATTATCTACTGGGAATCTTGTTTGTCATTATAGTAATGTTCCATATAATTACATAAATTCTACACCTAATATTACTCCACCTACATCTAAACCTCATATCACTTTCCAAAAGGCTACTCATTGGTGCAGTCATGGTAGAAGGGTTCATAGAATGAACTTTTTAGACTATGAAACAAGAGTAAACACAATGGAAACAACTCAAAGAGATAGAACAAATGCAGATTTATTCATTCAGTATATCAAAGAATTCAAATACAATTTGGATGGCATCATGCGGGCTTACAATTGGTCTCAAAGGCCTGAGTACATACATGTGCAAGATAAGGCTTTGAAGCTCTTGCACACAAGATCTAAACTATTGAATATGAATCAATTGATAGCTTGTTAACTACCTTCCTAATGATCTATTACATCATTTCCAAACCAATAGATTCCTCCACATTGGCCAAGGAAGGTCACAAACTCCAAAGAAGAGTTGTGACATGTTCACAGATAGGTCAGACCTAAATGCATAGAACACCTCCTCAAATGAATGGAACAACATGTGGACCCTCAGGAAAGGTTGGCCAAGAACCACGTGACATTGAATGATGTGTCATTGAGATTTGCAAGTCAAGTAATGATCCACAAGCCTTCTCCTTCAACTAGTTATCAGGAATTGTTAGAATGCTCTGCTCTGAGAAAATAATCAACTTTTGATAGTGATATATTTTTGGTAACTGATCCAAATGCTCTAAATTCTTGATATGATGTAGATGGATGAATGTAGATGCTAAGTCTAGATCCACAAGATGTGAAATGCCAAAACTAGACCACAAGCTGAAAACTACTACTAACTGAACTACATGAACTAGACTAGGAAAATGAAAGAACTAAAATGCAAATGTTTTTGGTTGATGCAAGATTACTCTTGAACTAGGGATGCTTCTACATCAGACATCAAGGGTTATTTGAAAAAGGGAGTCCCTCACTTTGTCGAGGCTAAGGGAGAACCAAGACGGTCCATCTCAACCTAAGAAATCCAAGATGAATCTTCTTCCAGTCTACCTTTCCACTTCACAAGATATACTTTGTATTGTCTTCCTCTAGTGTTGTGTCCAACTCTACTATCCAAAATGTCTTCAATCTATTTCGGTACTTTTTGTGGTAACTGCTTCTTCAAGTCTTCTTCCATGCTATCGCTAAACTATGCTTCATGATACTGATAAAGATTTGTAATGTTGAAATAGGTGAAATACCCAATGTCTCCAATAGTTCCACTTCATATGCATTTCCTGAATCAAATTTCTTGAGTATCCTACAAGGTCCAAACTTCTTCATCTTCAACTTGTTGTATGTCCCAACTAGAAATCATTCTTTTCTCAAGTACACCATTACTTCATTTCCAACTTCAAATTCCTGATGTCTTCTCTTCTCATCTACTTTCTCTTTGTACTTACTGTTCATGTCCTCCAAATACTTCTTCACCTGATTATGCACTATCTTCATATGATCTATAAATTCTTCTACTTCTACACTCCTGTTTTCCTATGTGCAGATATCTCTTAGTTTTGTAACTCCTCTAGGATTCATTCCAGTAACAATCTCAAAAAGGTGTTCTTTCGGTACTCCTATTTACTAAATTATTGTATGCAAACTCTACTTGTGAAAGAATCAAGTCCCAACTTCTGACTTTGTCTCCAACCAAACACTTCAACAAGTTTCCCAAACTCCTATTCACTACCTCTATCTATCCATCTGTCTATAGATGAAAAGTAGAACTGAACTTCAAACCTGTCTTCATTTTCTTCCAAAGTGTCTTCCAAAAGTAACGAACAAACATTGTGTGTTTGTCTAAAACTATACTCTTAGGTAATCCATGTAATCTCATGATCTCCTTGAAAAATAGGTCAGTTAAATGTACTGCATCAGTTGTCTTCTTACAAGGTATGAAATGAGCCATCTTTGAAAATTTGTCAACCACTACAAATATTGAATCATATCCTCTCTGTGTCTTAGGTAATCCCATTACAAAATCCATGCTTATCTCTTCCCAAGGTTTCTCCGATACTGTCAAAGGCTTATACAATCTAGTATTCTGACTACTCCTTTTTACAACTTGACAAACTCTACAACTCTACACAAATCTCTGAACATCCTTATGTATCTAAGTCCAAAAGTAATTTTCACTTACCAAAGCCATTGTCTTGTCAATGCCAAAGTGTCCTGCCAATCCACCACTATGCTTCTGCTTGATCAAATTATCTATCATTGAACTTCTAGGTATGCACAACTGACTTCCTTTGAACAACATATCTTCTTGAATGATATAGTCCAACCACTTACTTCTATCTATCACAACAGGTTCCTTACATGCTTTCCAAGGTTTTGCAAAATCAGTGTCTCCCTCATACATGTTCTTCAACTCACCAAAACCCAACACTTCAACTCTCATCTCTGTCAATAAGTTTCTTCTTCTACTCAAGGCATCAACAACTTTATTTAATTTTCCACTCCTATGCTTTAACACAAAAGTATAACTTTGCATGAACTCTACCCACCTCATATGTCTTTGATTCAACTTACCTTAATTGTTCAAATACTGTAAAGTTTTATGATCTATATACAACACAAACTCCTTAGGAAACAAGTAATATCTCCACTTCTTCAAGGATTAAATTATGGCATAGAACTCTTGATCATAAACTAAATATCTCCTCCTTGCATCATTCAACTTCTCACTGAAATGAGCTACAGGTCTACCTTCTTGACTTAACACTTATCCTATTATATTTCCACTTGCATCACAATCAACTTGAAATACCCTGTTAAAATCCAATAATGCCAAAACAAGTTGCTCAGTTACTTTCTACTTCAACAACTCAAAACTTTTGTCTACTCCTGATGTCCACTTGAAATCTTTTCTGTCACCTCTCATTGTTTATGTCATAGGGTTACAAACTGAACTAAAATTTCTAATGAACTTCCTGTTGTAAGTATGGGCCTAACTAGTGTTGTCATTCATGTGAACATACTCTTATTACATTGATTCCAAGGATTGGATGAGTCATGTGCTGAGGTTATTGAGAATATTAGCCCTATTAGAAATAGAGAAGAATAGTAAAGACGGTGAAGTTCTATGAAGTAAAGATTCCAGTCAATTGAAGATCTAAGTACCTGCATCAAAGAATTTGTAGATATGTGTCTAGAGGTTCTCCAATCAATATTTCAGAGGTCTACATAAAGATTAGAAGAAGTTATGGCCATATGAGTAAAACTGGTTTTGGTAGCTATTCAATAGTGACAGAGTGGCTCGAATAGGTTTGGTGAGATCTGGTATTACAATATCATGCTCTATGTATCTGGTGGCATGTTTGGGAAGCTAATTTGAATTGACAACTAGATTGGCTCATAGTTTGGAGGTCCGCAAGTGATTCTTCTAGTGTGATAGTGATGACCGGTTGTGTTCTTGAGGTTCTAGATGAAGATGCAAATGATTACAGTAAGCAGAAATGGTGTAGATGTTCTTAGTGATTCAATAAAGTTTGTGGCACTCTCTAGATTGTGTCCAATTCACATTGTTGGTCTACATTAAAGTTTGAGCTTGTAATTAAAGATTTACCTTTGGGTGATGGTGTTCTTCCCAGTCCTGGTTGACCATATGATTTGCACATATTGTGGATGTTCTTGAAGGTGTTTTACAAAGCCTAGCATATTCCTCAAAGAAGATTGAAGTCCTACATATGCATGACCAACAGGGTAGTGATGCGCATGAAGTTTTTGTAATAAGTCAAGTTGTATTTTTGTAATTGCTCTGTAATAAAATAAGTGTATGTTGTGCTAACTTTGATGATCATTCCAAAGTTGATGTCAAGTATAAATAAGAGTTGTGAAGTCATTCAAAATGCCTCCAAGGTCATGATGAGAAAGTGATAGAGAGGAGAGGAGTGAAAAGAAGAGCAGAAGTGTTGAGCTTAAATGGAACTGTCTCAAGCATAATGAATATGCTATTCTCTAGTTTAAGTATGTGATACTTATATTATTCTGTAGATAGTGATTCTCCTGTAGGCAGTGGGCCTCTTGTGAGCAGTGTCCTCAGGCAGTGAGCCCTAGTTGGCAAGTGCCATTTTTCTTCTTATTCTTTTAATAGAGAATACAATCTTAGGTTAGTCACCTCGTGGTTTTTCCCTTAACTAGGTTTTCCATGTTAAAATCTTGGTGTCATATGTGTTGAATGTGTTTTTGCTCTTGAGTTATTGCATTATGCTTCCATGATTAATTCATTATTATGCTATTGGAATATAAGAAGGCTTTAAGAATTTAAAGAACAAAAGTTTTGGTGACAACTAATTTACCCCCCCTCTCAGTTGCTTGTCCTAAAAATGATAATTAGTATCAAAGCTAAGTTCCTTTAAAGAGCTTAACTGCTTGAGGAGATCCAAGATATCTTCCTACAAGAAGGATAGTCCAGGGTTTGATGGAATGAACTACACTCTTTGGAAAAGCCACATGGAATGTCACTTGTAATGTATGGGATTTCTGTTAGATTTAGGGAAGACAACTGAGAAGGGGGGGTGAATTAGTTGTCCAAAACATTCTTCCAATTAAACACTTAAATCCACTTTGTAATTCAGTAGCATAATGATAAATCAATCATGGAAACATAGTGCATTAAATCAATAGCAGAAACATATTAACACACAAGACACCAAGATTTTGACGTGGAAAACCTGGTTAAGGAAAAAATTATAGGGTGATTAACCCAAGATTGTATTCTCTATTAGAAGAATAGAAAGAACAAAATGGCACAGCCAATTAGGGTTCACTGCCTGAGCACACTGCTCACAAAAGACTCACTACCTACAAGAGACACACTGTCTACAAAAATAAGTATCACATACTTGAACTGAAGAATAGTATCTTCATCATGCTTGAGTTAGTTCCATTTAAGCCCAATACTTCTACTTTGCTTTTCACTCTGTTCCTTTTTACCACACTCTCATCCTCACAAGATACACTTTGGAATGACTTTTCAATTCCTTATTTATACAAGACATTGACTTAGGAAAGATCATCTAAGTTGGCAAACATTACAGAGCAATTACATAAATACACCATGACTAATTACAAAAGACTTCATGCGGATCAACACAATATCAGCCACACAGATCTAAGACTTCAATATTCTTCTAGGAACATGCCAATCTTCACACAACATCTTCAAGATCATCCGCAGGATGTGCAACTCATCTAGTCAACCAAACTTAGGAAGAACTCCATCATCCGAAAGTAATTCTTCAATTGTGAGCTCAAATTCCAATATAGACCACCAACATGAATTGGAAATGATCCAAAGACCTCCACAAGCTAGCCTGAATCACCAAGAACATTCACACTATATCTACTTACTAAAATCCTTCTCTCCTTCATCTGGAACCTCAAGAACATAGTCTATCATCACTGTCACAATGGAATAGATACTTGTGGACCTCTAGATCACTAACCATTTGAGTTGTCACTCCACATGGACTTCCTAAACATTCCACCAAATCTGCAGAATAGGATAATTCATTTCTAGATCTCACCAGACCTATCTGTATCACTCTGTCACCTCTGAACATCTGCCAGAACCAACTTTACTTGAGCGGCCACAACTTCTTTAGATCTTCATGTGGACCTCTGAAATCTTTACTTGATCATCTTAAGACACATATCTACAAACCCTTTGAACCACATCCTCTAATCCTCATCTTATCTTGGATCTTTACCTTATTGTCTTCACTATTTTTCTTTGTTCCTGATATGACCAATTTTCTTAAAATCCTTAGCAAACAGTTCATCCAATCCTTATCATTAATGCAACAGAAGTATGTTGACATCAATGACAACACCGGTTAGGCACATACTTGCAACAATCTCCCCCTTTGTCATTGATGACAACATATGATGTGAAAAATTATTTTAGCCATTAAGACAAGAACTTCTCCTTCCTGTCACAACTCCCCCTATTAGAAACAACCATTCACATGTCTTCTCTCCCTTTACTACTCCCCCTTTAATTAGTAACTACTTGTTTTTCACATATCTTCTCTCCCCATCTGACATCAATGGAAAAGGGCACATACTTGCAACTCCACCACTTCAGAATCATACTAGTTGTTCCCCCTGAGTAGCAACTCTCCATCATTAGTCCTGACCATAAGATATGACCGTGATATCCATTGGACTGATGCACATCAGTGCACCTTAGTTTATCAACAGAGGGGCAATAACCCCTAACTTCTCCCTGAGATACTCAAAAGAGTCCTTAGGTAGAGGTTTAGTAAAGATATCTGCAATCTGATCCTTGGAAGGCACAAACTCCAATCTAACTTCATTCTTATTCACTTGCTCTCTCAGAAAGTGAAACTTGATTTATGTATGTTTAGTCTTTGAATGTAACGCTGGATTCTTAGATATATTTATTGCCCTTGAATTATCACAGAAGATTGTGATAGGCTCCTCATACTCCACTCTTATGTCTCTTAGCATTTGCTTCATCCACAAAACTTGAGTGCAACTACCTTCTACTACAATATATTCTACTTCTACAGTGGACAAAGATATTGCCTCTTATTTCTTGTTCAACCAAGAAATCAATCTCTTCGCCAAAAAGAATGCTCCACCACTGGTACTCTTCTGGTCATCCACATCTCCTACCCAATCTACATATGTATATGCATGAAGAGAATAATCATGATCTCTAGGATACCACAATCAATACTCAACTATCCCTTTTAGAGATCTAAAAATCCTCTTGATTGCCATGACATGAGATTCTCTAGGATTAGCTTGGAATCTAGCAACAAGACCAACAACATTCATAATGTCGGGTCTAGTTTGAGTGAGATATAATAATCCTCCAATCATTGACCTATACTTTTTCTAATCAGCCTTAGGAGAGTCATCATCTTTGCTCAATTTACATCCAGTTGTCATGGGAGGACTCATTGGTATTAAGTCTTCCATCCCAAATTTCTTCAACAATTCTTTCACGTATTTGGTTTAAGAAATGAAGATTCCTTTCTTTGTTTGAGTGATTTGTAGACCCAAGAAGAAATTCATTTCCCGAAGCATGGACATCTCTAATTCACTTTCCATTTGATTTGTAAAAGTTTTACACATACTATCTCTTCCTCCAAAAATGATATCATCAACAAACACCTCAACAATCAAGATATTTTCATGATCAATTTTGAAGTACAAATTACTGTCAGTAGTACCTTTGTTGAAACTAATCTTCAAAAGATGCTTATCCAATCTTTCATACTAGGTTCTTGGGGCTTGCTTGAGTCCATATAGTGCTTTCTTCAACTTGCAAACCATATCACCATGATTAGATAATTGAAATCCATCCGGTTGCTCAATGTATACTTCTTCTTCTAAGTCTCCATTTAGAAAGGTAGACTTGACATCCATCTGAATATACTTTGAAGTCCTTGAAGGCAACAAAGGCAAGAAATAATTTGACTACTTCAATTCTTGCCACCAGAGAAAAAGTTTCTTCAAAATCAAGTCCTTCTATTTGAGAGTAACCCTTGCAAACCAGGTTAGCTTTATTTCTAATTACTTCACCAACTTCATTTAGTTTGTTCTGGAAGACCCATTTGGTTCCAATCACATTCTTGTTTCTAGGTTTGGGAATAAGATCCCAAGTGTGATTTTTCTCAATTTGCATCAATTCTTCCTCTATTACTTTAGTCCTATTTTCATCATTGCAAGCTTTGTTCACTGTCTTAGGTTCTGTTAGTAATAATTTATGTTTGGGGTAGCATGCAGGCAGCTTCCCAAATAATCCAAAAGAAGTTTTAAGTCCTTGGGCCTCCTTAGCATTTTCAACTGCAGCATCATATTTTATTTTGAGGAGATCATCATCATCATCATATTTCCAGACGTCACCTTGATGTTGCTTGGTGATATCCACTTTTCTACCAGTCTGCATCATGATATTTCCGAAGGAGGGGGTGATATTTTCATATCTGAATATGACCCAGATGTATGTTTATTCTAGCATCATGATGATGCTGATGTCAGGGAGATATCCACATGTCAGCTTCATGCATTGTCTAGTGGGGGTAATCATTTCAAATATCCGTCATATTCATATATCACCCCGATCTTACAGTGAAGCTACAGTGCAGCATGATATTTGTGCATTAGGATGATATTTCCAAATATCTGGTTATCTTTTGAATATCATCTTGATGCCCATATGATGGTGACATCATCAAGATTTTCATCGGCCAGACATTTGTTATCAGCTAAGCATGAGGATCTTCCTCCAATGCATCAGGTTGTGCCGATGAAGGCAAATATCACCCGGGGGTGATATTTTGTGTGCATCCGGATATCATGCTGAAGGACGATGATGATAGGGTCTTATACTAGGTGCCGTCAGGAGCAAAATCACCGACATCATATATGCTCACAACCTAGTATATAAGGTGATGAGGAGGTTGTCGCGGGGTGCATGTGGGATAATTGATATCCTGCATATTTTCAAACATCAAGATGATACATTTTGGTGGGAAGGGTTTGTGATGCATAGTTTTCTACATTTCCTGATGGCTGTGGGTTGGTACGCCATTAATGGCAGTTGTTGCAGAGGTATGGATGACGGAGTGGATGTTTCAACCACCCAACTGAAGTTGTGAATCCCCAGGCGGCAGCGCAAGGCTCGAGATCTCTTCCTGTCCCCTCCTCCACCTGCTGCATTAAATGTTTGAGTGCCATTTTCTCAGTGTACGGTATCTAGCAGGCTTTTGAGTCACCCAGTGGTTAATGCTGAGCACCTCCTTGCTATATAAGTAGGGTTATGTTGCCCTTTTTCAAGGTTGTTGAAGACCTGGGCATTCTTTGGTGTAAATAATGAAGAATAGGGCATGATCCTAGCTGTTGTATCCCATTTTGGAGTTTATGAGTTGTAGCATGAGTGTATTTTGTACATATTTCAGTTTCAGTGTTGTGTTATATGAGAAATGCTTCATTGCATGTATTTATCTGCTTGTCTCCATTTGCTTCATGCCATCTTTCTTCTGAATCTGGTTGCTAAGGGTTTCATAGATTCTAGGGTATAGATTTTTGTATCACATGCATGATCTCTAACTTCCATTCAAGGAGTGAATTAAACTATTTTAGGTTGAGCATGGAGAAGGTTGCATGTCAGTAGGGATATCTGTAAGTAGAGGTAGTTAGATACCCATTCTTGGGTGATGTTTGTAAGGCAAGCATCAGTCCAACCCCCTGAAACTTGAGTGAAAGTTGCAAACCATCTGTTGTATACATCTAGTTGACTCCTTGCCCAATGGATAGGCACCAGTCTGCTCCTGGGTTAGTAATTATGAGCCAAAACCCCTTGTCTTGCATCTAGGACATTCTGTCCACCCATTTCATCACTTCAACCTATTAGTTGTAGGAGTAGAATTAGGAACCCCCTGCATACTCTTATACCCAACTAGACACATATGTCTAAGAAAGCTGCCAACCTTGTGATCTATCATGTAGATCTTGGTCCATACATGAGAATATTCTACCTGTTGTTGTCAAGTTAGATCTTCATATCATTGAGCTAGTCAAGGTTACATCTTGAGTTATAGGGATACCCCCCTTGGTGCGGCAGAACCAGAAGTGAAGGGGAGGTAGCTCACGTAACCTCCTGTACTCTGTTGGCCAAATCTGCCTATGCATTGGAGCTGGCAAACCCTCTGCAGATTTGGTAACAAGTAGATTTGGTGACTCTACTAGGGAGATATATGTCATAACCATGAAATTTTAAGTCTAAGAAATTAAAGAATTAGGCCTGGAAGTGCCTTGTTGCAGCAAATGTAAAGTTTTATGTGTGGCTCTACTGTTGGGAGACCCAGAAAGAAAGAAATCAATTTTCAGCTTCAGCCTGTTTGAAGCGCATTTCTCTGCCAAGGAGGTGGCGACTCTATTGAATGAACCTATTAGCGGCTGCAACATATCCAGGTATTTGTACAAGTTTTTAAAAAGTTCCCTATTGGGTGAAATAGCACTGGTTAAAAGGGAAACATTGGTGAAAGCAGAGCTTGCATACTTTTGTTAGAACATAAGTTGTATTTCAAAAGAGCATGCAATATTCTTCAAAAGACTCATATAGAGGACTTTAGGTAGGTTGAAATAGCAGTTTGCATTTTAAGGGCCTGAGGTCATATTCTGATTGAAAATTTGAGTAGAGAAGAGAGTTTCATAAGCATAAAAAGATGTATTGTCAGCCCATGCACCTTTGTGAGGTGTCAAATGCAATAATGTATAGTAGTCGGTCCCAACCATGTAATAAAAGAAGTTTCAACATAGATAGCTATAAGCCCATAAATTTTAGTGACATTTGTGGTTATCCAAATGCTCTTCCACCTAAGATCAGAAGGTATTTGCCTAAATTCAGTGGCACGAAGGATGAATCAGCTGAGAGACACTTGCAACAATTTAGAAATGTGATGGATGACTTTGAGATTGACCATGAGGATGTAGCCATGAGGCTATTTGTTCAATCTCTAGATGAAGATGCAAGGGATTGGTTCTCCTACCTTCCAGCTAGCTCTGTCAGCTCTTGGCAAGAATTTAAATCTGCATTTCTAGTACAATATGGTGAAAGAATTTCTGAATATGCAGTCATTAGCGACTTTATGTACATCCATATTGAAGAAAATGAGTTGATCCCAACCTTTAACCTCAGATTTATGAAGGCATTGAATAGAATACTAGAATGTATGATACCTAATGATGCATTGTGCCTAGTTGTCTATTTGGGAGCATTTGATAAGAAAATGAGTTATAGATCGAGAGATAAGGAGCCCACCACATTGCATCAAGCACATCAGTTTGCAATAGATATTGAAAACAATTGGAGGTATGGAATACAAAAGGGTTATTTTTCTAAAAAAATTTGCTGTCTTGTAGCCCCCAATGTTAATAAAAGATTTAATTCAGGTGTTGGAGATGAATGTCAAAGCACTCACACCCCTGTCTCAGTTTTTGCATCATTCCAAGTTGATGATGTTTCTGTTATGGAGGAGGATGCCTTGATTTGCCCATCAGATGAAGTTGAAAATAATGATTTTTCAAGTAATATTTGCATGCCAGTCCTAAATAAAGAGCATTCATGTTTAAATGATCCAATTGGGCAAAGTTGTGATCATATGGATCAACAATCAATATCAGTTTCATCAGGAAGTGTTAGAGGGTTGGAAAATGATGTAGATAGTTCAACTTTAGAGTGCATTAAAATAGCAAAAATTTTATGTGGGGCAATCAGATGATAGAAATGATATCCATGACCAGTGCATGGATCAGGTTTGTTCTTCTTATGACTCTGGATCTGACAATACTGAAGAAGAATTGGATTGTCATGAAGAAGAAGCAAAGACCTTTACGAGCATGAATCCCCTTTATGATGAGCCTGCAGATGCATATGATGTTGTGAGTCATGACCTTCATGGGTGCAGGATTAACCCTTTGTTTGAAGATGATACTGATTTGCAAACTGTGGATAATGAATGTTCATCATCAGTTGGTTTAGACATATGCAATTATGGATGTGCAGATCAGGTTTTGTTACCATTATCCATAAATGATATAGATGATGATGAGGGTCTCATTTATTTTGAATGTCTTCAATTTTTGGATCAGCTAGATGAGTGCCTGATGGTATGTAGCAGCCAGATAAATGATGAAGATTGCTAAGAGCAACATGATGTACTATCTGAGGGATATAACATACATGTGTTACCTAATGTTGAAGAATATTAGGTGTATGGTTATATGTCTAATTTTGAAATCCACAATGACAAAGGTAACAATGATAGTGGCAAGCTTTCAAAAGTGGTGGAATATTTAATTGAGCAGATGACATTATGGGTAGATTATGCCAATCTTTTCAGTTGGGATTGGGATCTTTCAGTTTGGAATCAGGCATTTGATAAGAAAAAATTATGGTTCTTCCTTTTTGGCTGCCCTGGGCTGCCAAAATAATATTTGAAAATAATGTGTTTGGTGATACAGATCATTGTGACTTCATGACTCTATTGCCCAATGGATAGGGGATTGGTCTACATCCCAGAGATCTGTGGTTCTCACCATGCCTGCAAGAGGCATGCATCCCCAAACGGAGCCAATGTTAGTAATAATTTATGTTTGGGGTAGCATGTAGGCACCTTCCCAAAGAATCCAAAAGAAGTTCTAAGTCCTTGGGCCTCCTCAGCATTTTTCAACTATAGCATCATATTTTCTTTTGAGGAGATCATCATCATCATCATATTTCTAGATGTCACCCTGATGTTGCTTGGTGATATCTACTTTTCTACCAGTCTACATCATGATATTTCTGAAGGAGGGGGTGATATTTTCATATCCGAATATCACCCGGATGTATGTTTGTTCCAGCATCATGATGATGCTGATGTCAGGGAGATATCCGCATGTCATCTTCATGCATTGTCCAGTGGGGGGTGATCATTTCAAATATCCATCATATTCATATATCACCCCAATCTTACAGTGAAGCTACAGTGCAGCATGATATTTGTGCATCAGGATGATATTTTCAAATATCCAGTTATCTTCTGAATATCACCCTGATGCCCATATGACGGTGACATCATCAGGATTTTCACCAGCTAGACATTTGTCATCGGCTAAGTAGGAGGATCTTCCTCTGATGCATCAGGGTGTGCCGATGAAGGCAAATATCACCTGGGGGTGATATTACAATATGATGCTAACATCAGGGTGATATTTTGTGTGCATTCAGATATCATGCTGAAGGATGATGATGACGGGGTCTTATACTAGGTGCCATCGGGAGTAAAATCACCAACATCATATATGCTCATGACCTAGTAAATAAGGTGATGAGGAGGTTGCCATGGGGTGCATGTGGGATAATTGATATCCTACATATTTTCAAACATTAGGATGATACATTTTGGCGGGAAGGGTTCGCGATGCACAGTTTTCTACATTTCTTGATTGCTATGGGTTGGTATGCCATTAATGGTGGTTGTTACAGAGGTATGGACGATAGTGTGGACATTTCAACCACCCAACTGAAGTTGTGAATCCCCAGGCAGCAGTGCAAGGCTGGAGATCTCTTCCTGTCCCCTCCTCCACCTGCTGCATTGAATGTTTGAGTGCCATTTTCTCAGTGTACGGTATTTGGTGGACTTTTGAGTCACCCAGTGGTTAATGCTGAGCACCTCCTTGCTATATAAGTAGGGTTGTGTTGCCCTTTTTCAAGGTTGTTAAAGACCTGGGCATTCTTTGGTGTAAATAATGAAGAATAGGGCATGATCCTAGCTGTTGTATCCCATTTTGGAGTTTATGAGTTTCAGCATGAGTGTATTTTGCACATATTTCAGTTTCAATGTTGTGTTATATAAGAAATGCTTCATTTCATGTATTTATCTACTTGTCTCCATTTGTTGCATGCCATCTTTCTTCTGAATCTAGTTGCTAAGGGTTTCATAGATTCTAGGGTATAGATTTTTGTATCACATGCATGATCTCTAACTGCCATTCAAGGAGTGAATTAAACTATTTTAGGTTGAGCATGGAGAAGGTTGCATGTCAGCAGGGATATTTGTAAGTAGGGGTAGTTAGATACCCATTCTTGGGTGATGTTTGTAAGGCAAACATCAGTCCAACCCCCTGAAACTTGAGTGAAAGTTGCAAACCATCTGTTGTATACGTCTAGTTGACTCCTTGCCCAATGGATAGGCACCAGTCTACTCCTGGGTCAATAATTATGAGCCAAAACCCCTTGTCTTGCATCCAGGACATTCTGTCCACCCATTTCATCACTTCAACCTATTAGTTGTAGGAGTAGGATTAGGACCCCCCTGCATACTCTCATACCCAACCAGACACATATGTCCAAGAAAGCTACCAACCTTGTGATCTATCATGCAAATCTTGGTCCATACATGAGAGTATTCTGCCTGTTGTTGTCAAGTTAGATCTTTATATCATTGAGCTAGTCAAGGTTACATCTTGAGTTATAGGGATACCCCCCTTGGTGCAGTAGAACCAGAAGTGAAGGGGAGGCAGCTCACGCAACCTCATGTAATCTATTGGCCAAATCTACCTGTGCATTGGAGCTGGCAAACCCTTTATAGATTTGGTAACCAATAGGTTCAATCTTTGAAATCAGACAATACTCTTCTGAATCTTGAGAAATCCTTCTTCTTGTTTGTACACCTTTGCTTTTATCACCTATGATTTGATTTGCAGAGTGGTTCAGTCTTACATACTTGGGAACTTTGGGAGTTTCTTGCACTTCTGATTCTTGATCAGGCTCATTCAAAGTCATCTCTTCTACCTAATTTATCGAATCAATCTAAATCTAAATTTTAGAAGGGGCTTGGACTCCTTGAATCAGAATATCATTTTGATCATCTTCATCATATTCATAGAATCTTGAGGGTTTTTCAATTCCTTCATCAACCTTCACATTTGTACTTTCTATAATCTTCCTTAGTCTCTTGTTATAGCACCGATATGCTTTGCTTTGAGTAGAATAACCCAAGAAAATTCCTTCATCACTTCTAGCATCAAATTTACCTAAATCTCATCTCTCTTGAGGTAACATTTGCTACCAAAAACTCTAAAATACCTCACAGTAGGAGTGATACCAAACCAAAGTTCATAAGGAGTCTTACCGGTATTGGTTCTGATTTGAACTCGATTAAGAGTATAGATTGTAGTGTTGATAGCTTCTCTCCAATAGATCTGAGGAACACTTGCTTCCATCATCATGGTTCTAGATGCCTCTTGGATGGTCTAGTTCTTTCTTTCCACTACTCCATTCTGTTGTGGAGTCCTAGGAGCAGACAATTGTCTTCTTATTCCATGCTTCTCACAAAATTCTATGAACTCACTAGATGTGAATTCTCCACCTCTATCAGACCTTAGGCATTTTAATTTTAATCTAGTTTATGTAGACACCTTGTCATACTATGCTACGCCCTTAATATTGGTGTACATAGGGTTATGAATAGTCGGCTTGTGGCTATCTTAACTCCTAATTAAGTCATATTATCATTATTATATTGTTATTTAGTTGTTTATGTCGGCCTAAGGCTTCTATAGGTCTATCTAAGTCGGCCTGGGTGATATCCTAGGCATAAATAGGTATATATAGGAGGTAGTGAGTCTCATTTCATATTATATTCAGTATTGTGTTCTCATTGAAGACTATTGGAGGTATCCCCCTCAAAGTGGATTAGGAGGTTGCCCCCTCGAAGTGGCATATTATTATCAAGTATTTTCAGCATATTTACTATTATATTCAGATATTGTGCAAGTTGTTTCATTACAAGTGGTATCAGAGCATGATCTTGGCACCGTAGAGGCAAGATTTTTTCTCAACATTGGAGGTGATTTTGGGAAGAGCATAACTTTCATATTTTAGCAATTTTTTTAAATATTTTTAAAGGGTTTTGGAAGACCATATTAAAGAAGATACAGTCTAGGTTTTAGAGGAATTGAAGCAAAAATAAGTGAGTTATTGCAAAATTAGGGTTTCCAACAAATTCACTCTCAAGGCAGCAAATTTGCTAAGTTTTTGGATTTTTTTCTGGGTAAGTGGTATCTTGGCCTTAGTAAGTTACAGTAAAAATTTTAGAAAATTTACATTTCATTTGTGTGATTTATTTCAAAAATATTGGTTTCCATCATGACGAGGCCTGCAACAAGAGGCAAAAAGAATGCTGCCACACCGGGGAAATCCTCTGATAAGGATGAGTAAATAATAGAGGATAGTAATCCCAATGAGGAAATGAGTAAGGTCAAAGAATATTTGTCCTCAATTAAGAGGGATATGTGTGACCTAAGAGGAGATATATCAGATCTACAAAGCATGTTCAGCGCCTATATGAATGAACCAAGAAAGGAGTTCTCAAGCAACCAAGGTGAAACCTTCAAGTCGGCTAATAATGACACAAATTTTAATACTCCTATGGGATCTAGGAATTTCTTTCCTAAGGTGGATATGCACAAGTTCGATGGTAAGGATCCTCTAACATGGATTAACCAAATGGAGAATTTTTTTGAAGTACATCAAATCCCATATGGACAAAAGGTCACGATGGCTTCCCTATATCTAGAACCAGATCAATTCATTTGGTATCGTTGGCTTTGTACTCATCGGAGAAAAAAGGGTCTCACCGTCTCATGGTCAATTTTTACAGAAGAACTCCAAGCACAATATAGCAATAGTGTGACAGACAACTTCTTCAGCCAGCTTGTTAAACTTCAACAAACAGGATCAGTTAAGGATTATATTCAAAAATTCCAAAATCTATCATTAAGAGTGGATACAATTACAGAGGAGAACTTGAATGATTTATTCTTGGGTGGTCTCAAGGATTACATTCAACATGAGGTACGTATGTTTAGTCCTAGCTCAGTAAATGAGTCTTTGATCTTGGCACGCAGGGTAGAGGAGAAATATTTGATTCCTACAAAGCAAGGGGCTAATATGACAAGAGAAAAAGGATATTCAACACCTTCTCTTCCTCAACCTACTAGGTTGACTCCATAGCAAATTGAGGAGAAAAGAGCAAAAGGGTTGTGTTTCAATTGTGATAGCAAATACAGTCGAGGACATAAATGTAGTGAAAAGAAATTGTTCTATATTGAAGGTCCAAGTGAGGAAGAAGAGGAGGAACCCATATTAGAGGAGGATAGGGAGTCAAGTGAGGAATCACATGATTCTCAACCAATCATTTCTTGTCATGCACTCTCAGGTTTCAGTGCACCACAAACTCTCAAGGTAGTGGGTTTCTTAAAGAAGCAGAAAGTAATAGTGTTGATCGACTCAGGTAGTACTCATAATTTCATCAACAAAAAGTTGGCAACTCGTCTAAATCGTTTTATATATCCAGCCCCAGAGTTTCAGGTTTTGATTGCAGATGGGGGTACAGTTAGTTGTTCGGGGAAGTGTCATAGCATTAAATTATCCATGGGAGATTATCAACTTGATACCCCAATGTATGCAATATCCATGGGTGCAGCAGATATTGTTTTGGGAGTACAATGGCTCACTACATTGGGAACAATTGAGATGAACTTCCAAGAACTATTAATGAGATTTCAATCAGAAGGAAAGGTAGTGGAGCTAAGGGGGTTGAAGGCAAAATCCCCACAGATGGTAAGCTCTCATCAAATGCAAAAGTTGCTTAAGAAAGGAGCAAATGGATTTGTGGCCCAGCTATGTTCATTAGAAGTCTCTCAATCTAATGCTCCTACTCATCCAGATTTACAAGCCATAATTGATCGTCACTTAGTGGTTCTTGGAGATATGCCTAAAGGACTTCCTCCTAAGAGGGATCATGACCATGCCATACAACTAGTTCCAGGGAGCCAACCACCAAACATCAGGCCTTATAGGTACCCACACATACAAAAAAGTGAGATAGAAAAAATTGTTGAGGAGATGCTAGAGGCAGGAATTATCAGGCATAGCCAAAGTGCTTACTCCTCGCCTGTGGTGATGGTGCGTAAGAAGGATGAAACTTGGTACATGTGTCTAGATTATAGAGTGCTCAACATGTACACCATTAAAGATAAGTTTCCTATTCCAGTCATTGATGATTTGCTAGATGAATTGAATGGAGCTATGTATTTTACCAAGTTAGATCTTAGATCTGGTTATCACCAAATTCAGATTGAGGAAGATATTTGTAAGACAGCATTCCGAACTCATGAGGGTCATTATGAATTTTTGGTGATTCCATTTGGCCTTACCAATGCACCATCTACATTCCAAAGTTTGATGAATTCCATTTTTAAGAAGTTCTTGAGAAAGTTTGTGTTAGTGTTCTTTGATGATATATTGATTTATAGCAAGACTTGGGAAGAACATTTGCAGCATGTAGATCAAGCATTACAATTACTCAAAGATCATCAACTCTATGCTAAGCCATCCAAGTGTGCTTTTGGTCTTAAGGAGGTGGAGTATTTGGGACACATAGTTTCACATGAAGGAGTAAAGGTGGACCCTAACAAAATTAAGGCTATCATGGAATGGCCTATTCCAAAAACCATTAAGAAATTGAGGGGTTTCTTGGGATTGACAGGGTACTATAGAAGATTTGTGAAGAATTATGGTCGTATAGCAGCACCCCTCACCACTCTCTTGAAGAAGGATTCTTTTCATTGGAATGAGTCTGCTAATGTAGCATTTGAGCAATTGAAGGAGGCTATGTGTACAACTCTAGTGCTTGCCACTCTGGACTTCACCAAGGAATTCATTGTGGAATGTGATGCTTCTAGAAATGGGATAGGAGCAGTTCTCATGCAAGAAGTTCAACCAATTTCTTTTGAGAGTCATCAATTAAAGGGTAAAAATCAGCTCAAACCTATTTATGAGAAGGAAATGCTAGCAATCCTTCATGCAGTTAAACAATGGAGGCCTTATTTAATGGGTCGACACTTCAAGGTTAAGACAAATCATGATAGCCTAAAATATTTTTTGGAACAAAGACTATCCTCTGAAGAGCAACAAAAATGGGTCACTAAGATGTTGGGATATGACTTTGAGATTGTATATAAGAAAGGGAAGGAAAATATTGTGGCTGATGCACTTTCTAGGAAGGATGAGAAAGATGAAGCCTTATTGTGTGCCCTTTCAATATTACAAGCAAATTGGGTGGAAGAAGCCAAAGCAGAATGGCAAAATGATGTTGCAACAAGTAATCTCATCCAACAATTAAAAAGTGATCCTAGTAGTTCAGATAAGTTTTGTTTGAAGGGAGATATTCTTTGGTATAAAGAGCATTTGTATCTCTGCAAGAATTCCACTCTTAAACACAAGATTCTCACAGAGCTACATGAGTCCCTAGTTGGTGGTCATTCAAGATTTTTGAAGACATATCATCGGGTCAAGCAAGATTTTTTTTAGGAAGGGTTAAAAGGTGATGTTCAAAAATTTGTGGCTGAATGTTTGGTTTGTCAAAGAAATAAGGGGGAGACAATTAAGACACCAGGTCTCTTGTAGCCCTTATCTATTCCTAGCCAGTGTTGGGAAGAGGTATCCATGGACTTCATCACAGGGCTTCCCAAATCTAAAGGTCATAATGTCATCATGGTAGTAGTTGATCGCCTCACTAAATATGCACATTTCATTGCATTATCACATCCTTTTATAGCAAGTGCAGTGGCAAAAGTTTTCTTGGAGAATATCCAAAAGCTACATGGTACACCTAAGGTTATTATCAGTGATCATGATCCTATCTTTGCTAGTCACTTTTGGAAAGATTTATTCTCATGTTTGGGTACTCAATTGGCTCATAGTTCTTCATACCATCCTCAATCAGATGGGCAAACTGAGCTTGTTAATAAATGTTTGGAAGGATATCTATGTTGTTTCACTTCAGAAAAGCAATCTCAATGGGTAGATTGGCTACCACTGGCAGAATGGTGGTATAACACTTCTTTTCATAGCTCATAAAAAATGTCTCCATTTTTGGCACTTTATGGATATCATCCTCCTTCCATCACATCATCATTAAAGGTGTCACCAAGAGTTCAGGCAGTAGAGGACCACTTGCATCATCAACAACAGGTACTTTCAGGACTCAAGGAAAATTTAGCTATGGCACAAAATCGAATGAAACAACAGGCAGACCAACATCGTAGTGAAAGAAATTTTGAAGTTGGGGATTGGGTCTTCTTGAGATTGCAGCCTTATAAACAAATCTCAATGAAGCAACACAAAAAGAATAATAAGTTGTCTCCAAGATATTATGGGCCATACCAAATCATGCAAAAGATTGGTAGTGTTGCCTACAAGCTAGAGTTGCCACCAACAACAAAGATACATCCAATTTTTCATGTTTCTTGTTTGAAGAAGGTAATTGGGCAGAATATTCCTACTCAAACAGTACTACCAGAACTCGATGAAGAAGGAAGAATAATTTTGGAACCAAAGGGCATTCTTCAAACTCGCACAAAGAAGCTAAGGAATAGAACCCTCACTCAGTATCTCATCCAATGGAAGAATTTACTAGTTGAAGAGGCCACATGGGAGGATGAGGAGTTCATTCAAAAGAATCCACACTTGGTTAGCATTGAGGACAATGCTTCTTTGAAGAGGGGGGCATGCTACGCCCTTAATATTGGTGTACATAGGGTTATGAATAGTCGGCTTGTGGCTATCTTAACTCCTAATTAAGTCATATTATCATTATTATATTGTTATTTAGTTGTTTAGGTCGGCCTAAGGCTTCTATAGGTCTATCTAAGTTGGCCTGGGTGATATCCTAGGCATAAATAGGTATATATAGGAGGTAGTGAGTCTCATTTCATATCATATTCAGTATTGTGTTCTCATTGAAGACTGTTGGAGGTATCCCCCTCGAAGTGGATTAGGAGGTTGCCCCCTCGAAGTGGCATATTATTATCAAGTATTTTCAGCATATTCACTATTATATTCAGATATTGTGCAAGTTGTTTCATTACATACTATCTTGTCATGAGCCCAATCAATCATCATCAATCATTAATAAAATAACCCCATGAATGTCTAGCAACACTCAGCTATACACTCATATAAGTGCAATCATGCTATATAGGTACTTTCATCCTTGTTTACAAAAGGAATCATGATGAGGCCTAGAGCCGATTTGTACATTCAGTCTTTCAGGGCTCAGCTTGTATTGTAGACACTTGTATTTTGACACACATGTATATATATGATGGCGGATTGGTGATCTATATGATGTTTATTTTGTTGGATTTTTTTTTCTTTTTGCTATCCTAGCTGCTATCTTCCATAAGCAGTTCATTTTACCATATGAGTTTACTTTCTGCTCAATTGCAACCACTTTTACCAAATGCGCTTCTCTCCTGCCTATATGTGATCTCTTCTACATATGCAACTACTGCTATACAATATGTGAGCTTTACTACCTCATGCACTCCCTTTTGCCCTATATGTGAGCTCTACTACCTCATGCGCTCCTGTTTGCCCTATATGTGTGCTATCATTTCTATGCGAGCTCTATTCTCCATGCGTTGTTGTCTGCGCTACATGCGAGATGTTTACTATATATGAGAGGATAGATATGATGGGATAGGCACTAGATAGGATGGTCATGGTACTTTGCAAGTGGCCATGAGGTGTTGGATTTCTTCCAAGAGGCATTGTATGTGTGAGGATTGATTTGTTCGACATATTTGAATCAGTTCTTGAATGCTTTGAAAGGTTTGCTGCTCTAAAGGTGACTAGCTTACATGCATGTGGCGAAGCATATGAAGGATCTTTTGGAGGTCCTCTAAGGTTGGCATGATGTCACACAAGTGTTTAGACTTTAAGTCCTTTTTGGAAAATGCTTGATTATGATTTGATGATGATGTGGATTGTTTGGATGAAAGTGATTGGATTTAGATGTTGTTGGAGGAATGTGTAGGATGACTTGTCTTTATGTGTTTGGGTATTTAGAGCTTGATGTGGCAATATTCAAATAAATGATTATGCATAGACACACATGAATCACTCACACAAGATGTCATGATTGCGCTTATATGTTCGGAGCTAGCATGTCAACAATTTTAATGATTGCACTTATATGAAATGTATTGATATATAGGGACTCAAGGATATGATTTTAATTTTAATCTAGTTTCTATAGACAAGATTAGGGCTATATCACAAGATTCAGGGGGTCTATGTTTTACAGATTTAATTTGGAGGTCATTTACAATGCGTAAAAATTAGATCTTTGTCGATTGTAACTTTTCCATAAATCTACATTTTTGGGCACAAAATAGGGAATTTTTCTGATTTCTTTACATTTTTAGAAATTTCTCTAAAAATTAATAGGGCTCTCTTCTTTGATTTTTTAATTTTCAAACCAAAAATGTCTTGAAATAGTCAAATCTAATTTGGTTATGTAACTAAAATTACAATTTTCCTTGCCCGATGAGCTTATTTTTTATGCCTGCATTATAATATCATTTTTTTTTATATTGTAGGTGATCATAAGGAGCTTTAGCAATAGAAATATCAACATATACAATAGCTTGGAAAGTGAAAATAATCTGGGTGCATTCATTTCTATCTTTCATCTTTTCATTTCAATCAATCATTGTTTGCAAACACATTTAGATTTTGGGCATAAAATGAACAATTGTTTGCAAATTCACATTAAAAAATTGGGCTAAAACAAACCATTGTCTTTCAACACATTTGGATTTGGGCTTTAAATCAAACAATTGCTTGCAATGTCTTCCACACATTGAATTTCTAAGGTTAATGAACCCCATGTGAGTATGACCAAGTAAATGTGTATGCTCTCTCCTTGCGTCCTAACATGAACTTGGAGATCAAAAACATTTACTTATGTTTATTTTGTTAAACCTTAGAGAGGCCTTCCTTGGTGGGAAAAGAGGTACTCACCCCAAGGGAACGACCTCAACCAGTACTTTCATCCGATCCGCTATAAAAATTAGAGGATAAGGCAAAAGCCAAGTCTAACCAGTATTAGCGCTCACCATACAGTGCTAACTTGAAAGGAGGTGTACCTTTGTGTATATTAAAACTCCTAGTAGGGTTAGTTAAAGTCTTAAGTGGCTTTCTAGATGCTCGTGGGGTGTCAGTCCCTTAGATTTTCACTAGAACCTCCTTCTGATAGTGGCCTTGCCTTGACTAGGACTTGTTGAATTGTCTTCATGTGCTTGCTTAACCATCATCACATTCTTCTAAACTAACAACTTGCTTATGTGTCTTGCAAGAGTGATTCATGTGTGTATATGCATAATCATTTATTTGAATATTGCCACATCAAGCTCTAAACACCCAAACACATAAAGACAAGTCATCCTACACATTCCTTCAACAACATCTAAATCCAATCACTTTCATCCAAACAATCCACATCATCATCGAATCATAATCAAGCATTTTCCAAAAAGGGCTTAAAGTCTAAACACTTGTGTGACATCGTGTCAATCTTAGAGGACCTCCAAAAGATCCTTCACATGCTTTACCACATGCATGCAAGCTAGTCACCTTTAGAGTAGCAAACCTTTCAAAGCATTCAAGAACTAATTCAAATATGTCAAACAAATCAATCCTCACACATATAATGCCTCTTGGAAGAAATCCAACACCTCATGGCCACTTGCAAAGTACAACGACCATCCTATCTAGCACCTATCCCATCATATCTATCCTCTCATCAACCTAATTCTATACCAACTTATTCCATTTCTTCTAATGTTATCCCTTATCCACATCAACATATCACATCACAACACCAACCAATTCAACAATTCCAACAACAACAAATCATATCACAACAACAAATCCAAATTCCATCCCAACCTCAACAAATTCCACCTCAATCCTATGTATCATCCTCCTTAACTTCATACCAACCTCATCTATCTACACATCATATCAATGCCACACCAACCTATCAACCTCCACCCCAACATTATCCAATTCCTAATTCTAACATTCCAACATATCACCAAACCCATCCACAAGGCAACCAAGTGTCATCACAACAAGAACATGTAAGCCCAAATCCACCTTGGCAATAAGATCAAATGCCCTCAACTTCATACCAACCCCAAGATCTTTTGTCTACATATCCTACCATTTTACCCAACCACCAAGACTATCAATGGACTCCACAACAAGCACAAGTGAACCTAAGTCCACCTTTACAACAAGAAGCACATGCAAGTCCAAGTGGCCCCTTGTACATAAATCAAGCAAGCCCAAGTTATCCTATGCAAGAATTAATTACCTTTGACAAGGGAGATACCAACCTAGCTAATTCATCCTATGAGTGGCCTTCATCATCTAATCACATGCCAACACATGAGCCTACTAGTCCTATCATAACACAACTATATGATCCTACCCCTAGTCCATTGGTCCACCAACCTTCATCACCTTCATCCCCATGTTCTACCAATCTTCCACCACAAGATCCCTTGGACATAACCATACAACAATTGGTTCAAGCAAATTTGATTGAGCTACCATTGATAGAACCTTTTGAACCAATCTTTAAACTCTCTTGGTATAATGAAAACCATTATTGTGCATACCATAGGCATAAGCGCCATACAACAACCAATTGTGTCAAACTTAAGAGATTAATTAGAAACCTCATAAATTGTGGTAAGATTATCCCTTCATCCAATCCAAATAGCCCCCAACCTAATCCTAGTCCTAAGCCTACAACATCATCCACTATTATTGCTTATCCATTATATTTCCCATCCACTCATACCCTTGCGAAGGATGTGATACATTGGCTACTAGCTAGGAATAAACTACCTCCATGTCAAACACCCATTCATGAGCCTACCAAAGAACTTCCAAAGGTCATGTCCAATCCTATAATCCCATCATGTGGTCCACCTATTCTTGAGCCTATCCAAGAGCCCTCAATTAACATTCTTTGCCCTTCAAGCCCATCATGCGAGCTTCAAGCCATCAAGCCTATTCAAGAGTCTCCTATTATGAATCCAAGTCAAGAGTCATCATGCATTCATGTTGTTGACCAAGGGCCTTCCACTTCCATTCAAGAAACCCAAGAGGTATGTAAAATGTTTAATCCTAAGCATGTGGAAACATTAAGCCCTAGTCCAACTCAAGATCAAAACACTTTCATGCAACCCATCCATAACATTTACCTTCTTTATGATCAAGATGATACCTATGAAGAAGCTATCCATGAGCACCTTGATCCTATCCATAATCCTATATCTATCAATGAGAGAGATATCCAAATTGCTCCTAGTCATCTGCCATCTAACCCTATCCATAATGAGTAAACATACACTTGTCATGATGAGACACTTATCCCCCAAGTAAGCATAAAAGATCAAACAAATAACTTGGATCTTAGTGAACACAATACTAATCAAGATCCTAATGATCCTCCTTCCACATCCACCATCGATTCCACTTCAAATCCACCATCATATCCCCTTGTTCTTACCACCTTCATCCATGAATGTTCTTCCTTAGGACAACAACCTTTATCCACTTCACCTTCTTCATCCAATAATGAACTCAAGTCTAATGTCCAAACTACACCAAGTCCTACAGTCCATCACATACTTTGAAACATGAACTACCAAGGTAAAGGTTTAGGCCTTTATGAACAAGGTATTTTGGAGCCAAACCATGTCAAAGTCCCTCCATGCTCATATGGCCTTGGATACACACCCCAAGATAAACAAGGCCAAGATGTTGGTAATCCCTTCGTGCATCCTAAATCTATCACTTTTCATCACACCCCCCATCATCTACCTAAAACATATGTAGCCATTCCACCTCCATCATCCTATAAATGTCAAAAGCATGTGACCGTACAACTTTTGCCATCCACTTTGCCTCCACTTTTACCAACTCCAAATATCCCTCCATCCACCTTGCCACCATTGCTTCCAACACCTAACATAACTATCATTCATAAGTATCCTTACATCCCTAATCATAAGGCCTTTATGTCTTCATATGTCATGTCTTCACATCCCTTTCCTTCTGCCTTAAAAATTGCAGCTTATTAAACATCTGGATTTCATAATCCCTTGGCAAGAATTTACCTTTTATCCTTGCTACCATTTTATCCCATGAAGTGATCTTGGACTTCCCTTGTTTCCTTCTCTCAGATTGTACATAATCCCACCATACCAAAGCATGACCTCCTAACTTGGTCTTTGCAATCTTTACCTTCTGATCCTCAGCAACATCTTCACATTCCTACCTGACAGCTGGCCTTCATAAGGCAGTTAGTTAGTTTGAGTCTTGTTTATGTTTCCAAGAAGGTCTGATAAGACCAAATGCATGTAATAAGGTCATGCTGATCATGATAAGATCATGCTGACCATGCTTTTCTATTTTTAGTTAGTTTGTTAGAACAACTGTCATGCTGTAGGACCGGTTGGATCTCCCAGCCGCCTGGAGATTTCCCAGCCGCTTGGAGTCGGGTCAGTAGTACTCGCAGGAAAATCTATTTAAGCATGAGGATTGGTTGGTATTGCATATCATCGATCAGACTTTGCGAGAGTGAGACAGAGAGAGAAACTGATCATTGTAATTACATCTTTTGAAATCGAATAAGAGATCCTGTTTTGTTCATTTTCTGCTTTGGTCTCCACTGTGTGATTGTTTTGCTGGTTTGGGTGGTTTCATGGATTCACTGATCCATTCCACCGGTTGATTCGTCTGATCAGTGGAATGGTTATGTATAGTAGGTTAGGAGTTAGTTTGTTTGTTTGCATGCAGGTGTGCAGGATCGCCGTCGAGAGGTGTTGAAGACCCTAGCATGGGCATGTGCTAGGTCGAGCTGATAAAGTGTGGAAGATCACCCTGAGAGTGGATCGGGTCATCCCAAGAGGTTCGGTGGATCAGAACAGTGAAAATCCGCTAAGGTTGAAAATTCGTTAAAACGGCATCATCAGGATATTTCTGCTTATATCCTGCAGTCGCTTCGGGCATCATCATCCGAGTAAGAGGAGATCGGCATGATGCGGTTAGTTGCATAAAGTGAAGGTGCATCGGGGTGATCATCATCAGGAGTGCTGAGGAGGAGCGTATCGGCATAAGGTAGAAGATCGGGTTGATCGCGGGCCGAAAAAGCTAAGTTTGGCCAACAGCAGGATATGACGTCATCATCATCAGGATATACGTCATCAGGATATTTCAGAGCAGCAGGATATTGAGGAGCTGCGGGTGACGTCATCGTCATCAGGATATACGTCATCAGGATATCGGGGTGACGTAAGCATCGGAAGGGACGGTGTGAGGACTATGATGCAGAGGCATTCACACTATAACCTTACCATACAGCATGGATGTCCGCAGCCCATCATCATCATCATCATCATCTTTGACTTAACACTGTCAGCATCATCATATTTACTGTGCCGACCGATATCCTCCTGGTGACAAGCCTTCGCCCTTTCGCATGTCAACAGCATCACCTTATTTGATTATCGACAGCATCATCATGTTCGACTAGCGCGAACATCCTCCTGACGTCCACTGTTCACTTCAGCGACAACTTCCGTCTTCACTATCTTCAGCATCATGATATTCAACATCATGTTAATCAGCAGGATAAAGGATATCTGGTTCCTCCCATTTATCCTGATGATGACAAACCTTAACTGATGCAGAGGCATTCACACTATAACCTTACCATACAGCATGGATGTCCGCAGCCCATCATCATCATCATCATCATCTTTGACTTAACACTGTCAGCATCATCATATTTACTGTGCCGACCGATATCCTCCTGGTGACAAGCCTTCGCCCTTTCGCATGTCAACAGCATCACCTTATTCGATTATCGACAGCATCATCATGTTCGACTAGCGCGAACATCCTCCTGACGTCCACTATTCACTTCAGCGACAACTTCTGTCTTCACTATCTTCAGCATCATGATATTCAACATCATGTTAATCAGCAGGATAAAGGATATCCGGTTCCTCCCATTTATCCTGATGATGACAAACCTTAACTGCTCGCACCGTCCCTTCCGATGCTTACGTCACCCCGATATCCTGATGACGTATATCCTGATGATGATGACGTCACCCGCAGCTCCTCAATATCCTGCTGCTCTGAAATATCCTGATGACGTATATCCTGATGATGATGACGTCATATCCTGCTGTTGGCCAAACTTAGCTTTTTTGGCCCGCGATCAACCCGATCTTCTACCTTATGCCGATACGCTCCTCCTCGGCACTCTTGATGATGATCACCCCGACGCACCTTCACTTTATGCAACTAACCGCATCATGCCGATCTCCTCTTACTCGGATGATGATGCCCGAAGCGACTGCAGGATATAAGTAGAAATATTCTGATGATGCCGTTTTAACGAATTTTCAACCTTAGCGGATTTTCACTGTTCTGATCCGCCGAACCTCCTGGGATGACCCGATCCACTCTCAGGGTGATCTTCCACACTTTATCAGCTTGACCTAGCACATGCCCATGCTAGGGTCTTCAACACCTCTCGACGGCGATCCTGCACACCTGCATGCAAACAAACAAACTAACTCCTAACCTACTGTACATAACCATTCCATCGATCAGACGAATCAACCGGTGGAATGGATCAGTGAATCCATGAAACCACCCAAACCAGCAAAACGATCACACAGTGGAGACCAAAGCAGAAAATGAACAAAATAGGATCTCTTATTCGATTTCAAAAGATGCAATTACAATGATCAGTTTCTCTCTCTGTCTCACTCTCGCAAAGTCTGATCGATGATATGCAATACCAACCGATCCTCATGCTTAAATAGATTTTCCTGCGAGTACTACTGACCTGACTCCAAGCGGCTGGGAAATCTCTAGGCAGCTGGGAGATCCAACCAGTCCTACAGCACGACAGCTATTCTAACAAACTAACTAAAAATAGAAAAGCATGGTCAGCATGATCTTATCATGATCAGCATGACCTTATTACATGCATTTGGTCTTATCAGACCTTCTTGGAAACATAAACAAGACTCAAACTAACTAACTGCCTTATGAAGGCCAGCTGTCAGGTAGGTGCTCCTGCACCATACTCCCCAACAGAAAAGAACTCATGTCCCATGAGTTTGGATTGTGGAAGTCTTCCACCTTTACACTTTGCCTTTGCAATATTCTGACCTGTTGCAGCTGTATCCTCTGCTGGCTCTTGGCTGCTCCAAGACTGCTGAACTGTAACTTGCTTTCTGGCAAGTAAATCCTCATGCCTGTCAATGTAGGCCTTTCTCTCACATACCCTGTGTTTGGTAGGTTGTTTGACCAGAACCTCTGTCTGAACTGCCTCTTGAACTTCTGAAATGTTCAATCCTGTCTTTCTGTCAATCTTTATAGGACAAGCAATAGTCCCAACTATGACAACATCCTTGTCATTCCTCTCAACTGGTTGCTATTTGCAAACCTGTTTCTGCACCTGCTGCTGACCTCTGTCAGTCAAAACTAAAACTTTCTTCAATCTGTTGTCCTGAACAACTCCTTTCCCTGCAGTATCCTCAACTGCCTTTATGCCTGCTCCCCTAGGCATCTGCACAAATTCCTTCTTTCCCATTAAAATGATTTTGGCTGCCCCCTGTGCTGCAGCATCTGCCTGCAATGGCATCAACTTCATAGTCTTCCCATCCTTCTTGATGGTGTAGGTATTAGCATACCCATCATACAGTACCCTTCTATCAAATTGCCATGGTCTACCCAACAGTAGGTGACAACATTCCATGGGCAAAATATCACACAAAATTCTATCCTGATATGCTCCAATCTGAAAATCCACATATGCCTGTTCAGAGACAAAAAGTGATTGACTATCACTCACCCAAGATGCCTTGTAAGGGTGCTGATGTGGAATCCTTTCCAAATTCAGTTTATCCACCATCTCCTGAGATACCATGTTGTCTGTTGAACCAGTGTCAATGACAACCTTACATACTTTACCTTTGCTCTTGCATATGGTCTTGAAAAGAGCTCTTCTTTGTGGGGATTCTTTATCAGGTACCTTCATGGTAGTCACTGTTCTTCTCATCATCAGAGACTCTCCACTCTCTAGGTATGCATAATTATCAGGCTCCTTATCCTTTTGATAAGTGTTTGAACTCTGCACACTTTGCTCTACTTTCTCTTCTTGTACAAGTTGTACCCTCTTGTCACTAGTTCTATCATTTCTGGATGATGAACCTTTGTTTTCTGGACATTTGAAAGATGGATGACCAAACTCTCCACAGGTGTAACATTTTCCTGAAAATGTAGTAGAACCTCTACCACCTCCAAATCTACCTCTATTACCTTTCCATCCACCTCTGAAATCAGACTGTCCCTGTCCTTTACCAGTGTCTTCTTGACCCTCATTGGTTTGCTTTTGTGTAGGGGCTGCTCCTCTTCCCCTCATATTGTTTCCTCTTCCTCTCATGGAATTATCATGTCCTCTATTCATCTTTTCTTCAATTCTGATTGCCATTTGATAACAATCCTCCACATTCTTAGGGTTAGCTAAAACTAACTCATCCTATATGTTCAATCTCATTCCAGCCAAGTACCTAGCCACCTTTTCTACCTCATTCTCATGATGACCAGATCTCATACTCAACTTATAAAACTCCTCAGTATATGTCTTCACATCCCTTTCCTTCTGCCTTAAAAATTGCAGCTTCTTAAACATCTGGATTTCATAATCCCTTGGCAAGAATTTACCTTTTATCCTTGCTACCATTTTATCCCATGAAGTGATCTTGGACTTCCCTTGTTTCCTTCTCTCAGATTGTACATAATCCCACCATACCAAAGCATGACCTCCTAACTTGGTCTTTGCAATCTTTACCTTCTGATCCTCAGCAACATCTTCACATTCAAAGTGATTATCAAGTGCAGCAATCCAATCCAGCAACTCATCTTCATTCAAACTTCTATTATACTTGGAAACATCAACCTTTACCTTAGGTTTATCACTCTGCACTGCCTTTAACAATTTTGCCAGTCTCTGGTCTTCAGCATCCAGATCTTCAGCTACCTCTTCATACTCTTCAACAGCATCTTCATCTTCTTCAGACTCACTGTCTGCCACTTCCCTCTTTTTGTTCTTTTCCAGGGCTACAAGCCTGGCTTGAAGTGCTTCAGCAAGCTCCTTCATCTTCCTCATCTCTCTGGCATGTTTCTCCTTCATCTCCTGCAATTCCCTTGCAGTACCACTACCTTTTGGAGGCATTTTATCAACCTCTCAATCAACACACAACACACAATCAACTCTACCTCTGCCCTTTCGGTGACAGAATCAACACACAACAGCCCAGACCTTTTGCTGAGCTCTGATACCACTATGATGCAGAGCCATTCACACTATAACCTTACCATACAGCATGGATGTCCGCAGCCCATCATCATCATCATCATCATCTTTGACTTAACACTGTCAGCATCATCATATTTACTGTGCCGACCGATATCCTCCTGGTGACAAGCCTTCGCCCTTTCGCATGTCAACAGCATCACCTTATTCGATTATCGACAGCATCATCATGTTCGACCAGCGCGAACATCCTCCTGACGTCCACTGTTCACTTCAGCGACAACTTCCGTCTTCACTATCTTCAGCATCATGATATTCAACATCATGTTAATCAGCAGGATAAAGGATATCCGGTTCCTCCCATTTATCCTGATGATGACAAACCTTAACTCCTCGCACCGTCCCTTCCGATGCTTACGTCACCCCAATATCCTGATGACGTATATCCTGATGACGATGATGTCACCCGCAGCTCCTCAATATCCTGCTGCTCTGAAATATCCTGATGACGTATATCCTGATGATGATGACGTCATATCCTGCTGTTGGCCAAACTTAGCTTTTTCGGCCCACGATCAACCTGATCTTCTACCTTATGCTGATACGCTCCTCCTCGGCACTCCTGATGATGATCACCCTGATGCACCTTCACTTTATGCAACTAACCGCATCATGCCGATCTCCTCTTACTCGGATGATGATGCCCGAAGCGACTGCAGGATATAAGCAGAAATATCATGATGATGCCGTTTTAACAAATTTTCAACCTTAGCAGATTTTCACTGTTCTGATCTGCTGAACCTCCTGGGATGACCCGATCCACTCTCAGGGTGATCTTCCACACTTTATCAGCTCGACCTAGCACATGCCCATGCTAGGGTCTTCAACACCTCTCGATGGCGATCCTGCACACCTGCATGCAAACAAACAAACTAACTCCTAACCTACTGTACATAACCATTCCACCGATCAGACGAATCAACCGGTGGAATGGATCAGTGAATCCATGAAACCACCCAAACCAGCAAAACGATCACACAGTGGAGACCAAAGCAGAAAATGAACAAAACAGGATCTCTTATTCGATTTCAAAAGATGCAATTACAATGATCAGTTTCTCTCTCTATCTCACTCTCGCAAAGTCTGATCGATGATATGCAATACCAACCGATCCTCATGCTTAAATAGATTTTCCTACGAGTACTACTGACCCGACTCCAAGCGGCTGGGAAATCTCCAGGCGGCTGGGAGATCCAACCGGTCCTACAGCACGACAGCTGTTCTAACAAACTAACTAAAAATAGAAAAGCATGGTCAGCATGATCTTATCATGATCAGCATGACCTTATTACATGCATTTGGTCTTATCAGACCTTCTTGGAAACATAAACAAGACTCAAACTAACTAACTGCCTTATGAAGGCCAGCTGTCAGGTAGGTGCTCCTGCACCACCACCATTGCTTCCAACACCTAACATAACTATCATTCATAAGTATCCTTACATCCCTAATCATGGCCAACAAAAGCACACATCGCCTAAGCATAAAGCTTCCAATCATTCCATCCACTCCACCCATCCCATGGGATTCAAAAGCAAAAATTTTGATGCCTCTACTTATAAAGCTAACAATCCTACCAAAAATCTTAAAGGTCTTCATACCTTAGGACATAAAGAATCAAACTCAAAGCAAAGTTCATCTAAGCAGCCATCTAAACCCTTACCTCCAAATGCAAAGCCCAAAAGCAAAATGGTTTGGGTTCCTAAGCAAATAGATAGCAAAGAGAATGAGGTATCCTTGTCCACATCTCAAGAATCCCAACCACCTATATCCATCCAAAAGCCTACTTCCATCCAAAACATCCATTCCCTTTAAAAATCCCACAAGCAAAGTAAAAATACTAAATCTATGTGGGTTCCTAAATCACTTCATCAACCATCTCCTAAGAAAACATCTCCATTGCTTCCTACACCACCATCCAATCAAAAGCTTTAGTGTTTATCATGGTGTGTGCAACCATTGGTCATGGTTCCCTTCCACTCCATAGCACCTCCACATAACTACATCTCCCCATCTTCCATCTATTATCCTACATATCTCCCCCATGCTATCCCTATGGTCCATGCTTTTGCATAAGTCCTACATAAATCCACACCATAAGCCACTAGCCTACCCTACTATAATTCCACATCATAATCCACTATCCCCCATCCTTACACAAACCTTTCATCCTAATCCACTATCTGCCTACTCTATCTCTCATCCAGGCAATCCCTTATCAACATCTATGAGCATAATGACATGGTCCTTATGAAGACATCATCCATCTCTATTGGGACACTATCACCTTTCATAGCACTAGACAATTGAGTCCCTCCAATCCATTACCATGGTGAAAACCTGGCAAACAGGTGCCATGTGTAATTGTCATGCTATCCTATCAAAAAAAAATAATAAAAAGAAAGCCCTTCATCCAATGGTGAAAACCTGAAAAACAAGCACCTTGGATAAGTACCATGATGAAAACCTGGCAAACAAGTATCATGTGTAGGTTGATCTTCTGTCACTTACACTTGGGGGCACATTGTCTCATCCCATTATATCATTTTCTAACCAAGCTATCAAAGGACAAGTTATTGCTAATCAATTACCTGTAGCACCTATCACAGATACCCATCTAATGTATCTAGAATTCACTGATGAAGGATTGTTCAATCTAACTTCTCCAACATGATGGTAGCTATATTTTGATGGATCATACACACAACATGGATCTAGAGTAGGCATCTTGTTTGTTACCCCACAAGGGGATTGTAAACCTAAATCATACAGAATAGCATTCCCATGTACCAATAACATAGTAGAGTATGAAGCTTTAATCACAGGTTTATAAATGGCAGTACAATGGGCTATCAAATAGTTACAAGTTTTTGGTGATTCTCAACTAGTTATCAAACAGGTTTTAGATGAATATCAAACAAAAGATGAGAAGCTTCTTCCATACAAGCTAATGGTTGATGATTTTAAAAAATATTTTGACAATATTACTTTTGAGCAAATCCCAAGACTACAAAACAAAGCAGCAGATTCCATGGCTATGATTGGGTCTCTCCTTGACATGCCATCTAACACCCATAAATGTGAATTCTTGGTTGAATAGCTTTTGATTCTAGTATTTGAAGTTCCACAGTCTAAACTTATATGTGAAATTATTGGTCCTAATTTGCTGTGGTACAAGGATATATACGAGTATCTCCATAATCAAACCTTTCCATTTCACCTATCCAACACCCAACGTAAAACCTTTATCCGTCGAGCCTCTCATTACACTATCTTAGGAGACACCCTTTATTGCCAGAGTCTTGATGGTATCCTTCTTAGATGTCTTGATTCTGAGGAAGTGAAAGTGGCCTTAAGTGAGGTACATGAAGGTGTCTATGGCTCACATTCTGTGGGACCTGGCCTTGTTAAGAAACTTCTCCGAGTAGGATACTATTGGCCAACTATGGAAAAAGATGCACAACAATTTGTAAAGAGATGTCTACAGTGTCAGAAACATGGAGATCTAATACATGCACCAACACATGAGCTTCAGCCTATTGTCACTCCATGGCCTTTTTCGCAGTGGTGACTTGATCTCATAGGTAAAATTCATCCTACTTTATCCAACAGTCATAAGTTTATTATTACCGCCACTGAATATTTCACAAAGTGGGTAGAAGCCATACCAATGACCTATATCACAGGTAAACAAATATCTAAGTTCATTCTACATTATATCATCTACCATTATGGACTTCCTCAAGCTATTGTCACAGATAATGGTCGCCCTTTCAAGAACCAAGAGGTTAGAGATCTTTGCAACAAATTCCATATCCAACATTGATTCTCTACACCTTACTATCCTTAGAACAATGGCCAAGCTAAAGCTTCTAATAAAATAATCATCGAAATCCTCAAGAAAATGGTTAATGACGCTGGTCGAGATTGGCATTTACAACTCCATCCTGCATTGTGGGCATATAGAATGAGTATTAGAACTCCCATTGGAGCCACACCTTATGCTCTCATGTATGGCATTGAAGCTATTTTACCTATCGAGGTTGAGATCCCCTCTTTGCAAATATCTCTACAACATACTATCTCAGATGAAGAATATTGAGTATCCAGACTTCATGATTTTGAACTTCTAGATGAATGACATCTTACAGCATTAAACCATCTTCAAGTCTATCAATACCTGCTATGCTGTAGCTACAACAAGAAGATCAGAGAATGCAGATTTCAAGTTGGTGACCTTGTCCTAAATGAAAACCAAAGGAATCAACAACATCAAGAGAAACAGGGGAAGTTTGGACTAAATTGGCTTGGTCCTTTCATTATCATAGCAGTTTATGGATCAGGTGCATACTCTCTTTCAACACTTGAAGGTATTCCCTTGGATGAACCAGTCAACAGTGTTCATCTCAAGAAGTTTTATCCATGAATCTTAGCTATCCAAAAGAAAAAATCCATCCAATAGTGAAAACCACTTTGTGGCGCTTTGGATAACAAAAAAAATAATAACAAAAAAATAACATAAGATGAATAATCTGTCCTTTGGTGAAAACCTAGTAAACAAGCGCCTTGGATAAGTACCATAGCGAAAACCTGGCAAACAGGTGCTATGTGTAGTGACCAGCTTCCTTATCTGCTTGGTTCATTTGATCATATTTCACCATCTCATCCTATATAGTCCATATCATAATCCACATAGCATCGCCATACATAGCCTTTCCATCTTCATCTTTGTTTATGCTAGCTATCATACTTGAGATATTGTCGCGATACCTATATCTTGTGGCATCTTAACATTTTGACCACATGCCTTCTGCTTTCTCGCTTCTACATAAAAAACCTCATCCCGCACTGGGGGCATTTGTTGAGTCTTATTTGGAAGTGGATACCGCTATCTCTAGCTCATAACACATCAAACAACTTAGCTTACAACACAGCAAACTTTTTCAACTATAGCATTCATCCAATGACAAATGTGACCTAACAACTTGCCCCCAGGATCCATATCTTTGCAATCTATTCACATTCATACAATGACCAAAACAAACATCGCCAGCTTAAGCATCCAAGCAATCAACGACATAAGTAAGAACTACACCAACTCTATCCTTAACGCCATGATCCCGTGGATACTAGGTATGTAGGCAATCTGAGATGTGAAGGAAGCACTCTAATTTAGGCTAAGACTATAGCCCCTTTCATCATCTTTCTTTCATCTTTCTTCTAATCATCCTTTAATCTTTTATCTCACATTCTTCTATCTTTCATCGCTTACATCATCAATAAAACCCAGAACTACATATTCATCATGTCTCATCTTCATCGTAAATGTGCTTTGATCCTATGGATACAGGGTATGTAGGTAGTCTAGAATATGAAAGAAGTTTCCAGTACTCAAGCATAGATGATCCACCCCATCTTTTTCATCTTCTTTCATCTTCCATCTTCTTCTCTTTAATTAGCTCAAATAGGAAGAAAACCATGTGTATATTGAAAGCCCAAGAACTTTAACCAATCAATAGTAAGCCAAAAGCTATTCGTCCACATGCCTTAAGCCAACATTTGCTATAGCAGTTTACCAACATCTTTAGCCTTCAATAGGATGCAGCTTTCCTCTTAACAAGGTACCAGCTTGATCCATCCAAGAGCACCTAAAATTTGGCAAGAGAATGTGATGATAGTATCTTTTGTTTTATCTTTTGTCCCTTTTCCTATGCTTAATCAAGATTGCCTTGATCTATCTATATCTTGGTATGTTGCAATAAAGTAAGGACTGAGGCATGGTCATATTGCTTTCATATGCCATGTTTACGGGATGATCTTATTCTCTTCCTATGTGTATTGGTATCTTGTACGTGTCGGGATTAGCATCTTACATATCAATATCTCTTGCATCTGAGAAGCTAAACAATCTCTTATGCATTTGAGACTATTCTATGTTAAGACTAGCTCCATACATATAACCAACAAGCTATCAGTATGTGTAGTGGAGATAAGCTCAAACAATTGCTTGTAGCATCAAAGTCCATCTCGAAAAACTAGTTGTTATTCATATCTTGTGCATGTTGGTTCAACATCTTGACCTCATGCGTTCAGACAAGATTATAGCATGCTAGTTTCACATTGGATATCTCGATACCTTGGTCTTCTATACCTTGGTGCATAACATCCATATGCTATATCAAACATAAGGACTGCATTTCTTTTCATTTTGAGCAATTACTTAAAAATCTGCCCATCATCTTATCTATTCATTCCATCTATTCATCCTATATCGTACTCAGCCAAGATCAACCCTTTCTATCATCTTTCGTCCATATTTCCATTCCTACAAAACAAGTGTGTTAGACATACATAAGTCCATCATATATCCTTTCATTACCATCTATCTATATGCATAAGCCTATCCATATCATTACCATTTACATATTCGCATTACACATACATCTTCCATTCATTACCATTTGCATAAACATCCATAAATAATCCATAACAATATAAGTACAACATGCATATCCATCATAATATCAACACAATAACCATTACAACATCATATAGATGACCAATCCACCATCATATATATATACATGTGTGTCGAAATACAAATGTCTACAATACAAGCTGAGCCCTGAAAGACTGAATGTACAAATCAGCTCTAGGCCTCATCATGATACAATGTAAACAAGGTAACCCTAATGACTACTGGCAGCTCCCTTGCCCTAACCATCACCACCACCACTAGGTCGTGTACCTGGTTTTCTATCTCTTAGTGGCCTCATCACTAAAGCTACTGATCGAGATCCACCTGACCTCCGTGAACCTGAAGCCCCTGACCTACTCTTGAAGCTAGGTTGTCTCTGCTCTGTTGGCACAACCCCATAGTACAAGCCTCTATAATACTCATCCTCACCCTACATTCTCCAAAGCTCTCCCTATACCTGTGTCAACTGTGTGGCCAAGTATATCGTAGCTCCATTAGTCCCCAATGCAGCCACTACTCTGTCTTGCTCACTGGTCATCCCCTGTAGCTGCTGCACAGCCCTATCTCTCTCTGCTCATATACTATCCCTCTCCGCTTGCATACCATCTCTCTCTGCTCACATACCATCTCTCTCTGCTCATAGACCATCCCTCTTTGCCCTCATAGCCTGTACCTACTGTATCATAGTATCCCGCTCTAGCCTCATCATCTGCTCACTCTATCTCATAGTATCTCTCTCTCTAGTCACCATAGCTAGTGCACCATCATCATGTCCATCTCTCGCCTATGCTCTCAACTATAACTGAGTCTGATAGGTCTCCTCATCCCATCGCTCACATCCTAACCATGGGCTCCATACAAACCTATCCACCTCATCCAATCTCCTCTGCCAGTATATCACCTCTCAACATTGTCAGTATATCAAAACTCCTCTGTACATCCATGCATATGGCTCTCTTTCTACTCTCTCCACCCATCCCTTTGGTCTAGTAACTGGAATGTGCTCATAAGCCCATACATGCAACACTGTAACTCCTGCTGACATGCTAGCTCCAAACATATAAGCGCAATCATGTAAGAAATAATAGAGCTGTCCCAATACACACTCAGCCCATGCATACCTTGTACCATATGTGAACATCCCCTCCATAACTGTCCCCCACCCTACTAAAAAGCCTCTCACTCACCTATCTCCCACTTGCTACCTAATGATAGCCACTACAACTCGCTGTAATCTATCACATAGCTCCTCCATCCTCCCCATCAGGATCTCTTAGCCCTCTACTCCAATGTCTGATGTCTCGAATAACCTCCTGAAAGTAGCAGGACCCATATCTGGATCATAGTCAACATGCTCCCCATCTATCAGAATTCACAAAATCTAGAACACATCATGCAATGTGATCGTGGCCTCTCCTATCGGTAACAAAAAAGAACTATGCTCACTCATCCATCGCTCCACCATCACCATCATCAGTCCCTGATGTGCCTGCACTGGCTCCAATCATGAAACATGCTCCAACCTGAGGATCTCTAACACTAGTCGCTCCTCCACATCCAACAATCTAACTAACTGCAAATCTCTAGGATGTGGCTCTCGTTAACACAATAACCTTTAACATGGAAGATTGGGCCAAAATGTATATCAAAAAAATTTGGATTTGCAAATAGAAATGATCAAACAATGAAATGCATAACCTAAACCCAAATCATTCAACACTTCAAAGATGCAAGATGAATTGTTTGATTGATTTGATATGTTTGTTGCTTGATTCTGCATCATAACATTGATAAGGAGATAAATGATGGAAGATAGATGCAAGCTAGATGGATGAAAGATGGATGATGACTTAAGATAAAAGTTTAGTAGAGTGAGGTTGATTGAAGAAGAATCTCCCTAATCTCTTCTCTAATCTCCTCTCTAATCCTCCTCTAATCTCCCCTCTAATGGCTCAAGAAAGGCTTGATTTATAGGATTGGCTTGGTTCAAATGGATGGTTTAGATTGAAAGGCTGTATGTTGACATGGGTGGCTAGGATTGATTCGGTTATCCCACTCTCAAGGGAGTTGTAGTCATTTGACAAGTGTAAGGAGAAGGATAGGGCTCATGTGTGATTGTGTACATAAATACTAAAATTAGGTCCCATTAGTTGTGCATGTGAAAGATTTTAAATAAAAGTTGTACTACCACACATGATTGAATTGAGAGGTGGACAAGTGTCAAAATGTGATGAAAGGTGATGACTTAATTCAAATAAAATATTTGAATTAGTTGGGATATGAGTTGGAAATTAATTAAATAAATAAGATTTATTTAATTAATTGCGTAGATGAATAGGATGGGATAAGATATGATGTGGAAATTAATTAAATAAATAAAATTTATTTAATTAATTGGTTAAGTGGAATTAGGATGGGATTAAGATGGGATTTTAATTAAATAAATAAAATTTATTTAATTGATTGGCTAATGGATTAGTGGGATTAAGAGTGGGATTAGGACAAAATGGCTTATGATGTCTAGATAATGTTTTAACATGGTTTTGCAAGACATGGACAAATTTGGGTGTCTACATTTTGACCCTCTTTGAGATGATGTTCGAGATGATAAGATTTACGTCGAGTAACATCAATAAAAATCATTGATATGACCTTAGACATTTTAATGGAAATTAATAACCCCATGAATGTCTAGCAACACCTTGTCAAAAAATATTACTTAGACATCATGTAGTTTTGTCCTAAATCCCACTTTTAATCCATCCCATTCACCCATTATCTAATTAATTAAATAAATTTTATTTATTTAATTAAAATCCTCATTTTAATCATATCTTATCCCATCCTATTCATCTTTCAAATTAATTAGATAAATTTTATTTATTTAATTAATTTCTAACTCATATACCAACTAATTCAAATATTTTATTTGAATTAAGCCCTCAACTTTCACCACATTCCAACACTTGTCCATTTAATCATGTGTTGTAGTACAACTTTCATCCAAATCCTTCACATGCACAACTAATGGGACCTAATTTTAGTATCTTTCAATCATAGCCATTCACATAGCCTTCGAATCTCCACCGTCAATTGATTTTGGTTGAGCTCTATATAAACACCCTCTTATTCCATATGGGGCATCCAACATTCATATAGTGCCTACATTATCATCTTGAGCATGTTAAGCATTTGAGAATCCAATTGAGCTTTTATCATCCATCATGGCAGCTTTCAGCTTCATAGTTGTTCATTGTTGAAGAAGTAGTCCACATCATAAACAAGGAATCGCACGGTCTAGGTGATGTTGTGCTTGAATTGCATTTCTCTTCAATTTCATTTAGATTAGATTCTTTGATGATGGTAGGGTTAGGTTTTCATGGCTATGTCTGATCTTACAAACCTAATTTTTTACCTATCACATTCTGGCACGCCTGGTGGTACCCACATCCTTGATTAACTTTAAAGATCAGATTTTTTAGGTGCTTACGGTAGGTTCCAATTGTTTCTGAGCAAAAAAAGCTACTTTCTACATCTCTGCATTGCTTCTACATTCAAATCGGTCGTCGATATTGTTTTCTAGATCACTTTTATCTTGACAGTAGTCACCTTTGGTATGTTTCATATCGCTTTTGCCCTAACAGTACTCTCCTGTGTATAGTTAGATCTTGTATTCTGTCACTAATTGCTTCTGATTGTTTTTGTATCATTTTTGCACAAACAATGCTCACTTTTGAGTATATTTAGATCACTTTGTTCCTGACAGTAATCACCTTTGTACTAATATGCATCACTTTCATCTAAATAGAAACCACTTTTGTCTTTAACCTAGTCACTTTCAGTCTAACAGTGATCGCCTTTGACTGATGACATCGCTTTTTGTAGAGTTAGGGTTTCTGTGGTGTGTTTTCATTTTTACAAATTCAAGTCACCTATACACTGAAACCAATCGCTTTAGGCTTTTCTGCATCGCTTACGAGCCTACAAAGTTCGCATCTAGTGTTTTGTGAATCGCATTTGATTTGCAGTGGTTCACCTATGGCAGAATAGTGATCGCTTTTGATAAATAGTAAATCACCTCTGGTAAGCTTTGTCACTTTCAATCTGTATAATTTTTAGTTTGCTTTATTGGCTACTAATTGGGTATTTGTGTAGTATATTATCGATTTGTCTAAGAAAATGAGGTTATCAAACTATTGACATATCTATTGTAGCTTCGATTGGTCCAAGACTTGTGGTTTATCACTAAATTAGGAACATTTGGGCTTGGTCCTTAAAATGAATCATTGTTTTCTCCATGCTTGATTTATCTTTTTTGATTGCTTGCATGTGCTTTATTGTAACCCAAATTTAATAACAAAAATATCCTCTCCCCTTGCCTATCATATGGATCTTGGGTGTATGAGAACTTGATATTATCTATAGAGGGCCTGTCTCCCTAGTGTGAGAAGGGATACGACCCAAGAGGTAATGGGCTAAAGCCAAGTCCTTCTGAACCACTATATAAGAAAAGTGTTTGTGTCAAAAGCCACAAACAATGGGTGTTGTTGTGTTATACCGATAGCCAACCTCCTCCAAAACCCTCCAAGGCATAACCCTTGCAAGCTGGGAGACTCCATAATAGAGAGTAGCACTGTCGCATGTATAGCCACCCAAATGGATGCCCTTATTAGCAACTTTGTGTAGTAGCCAAAAACCTTCTATTTGTTGATGCAAAAGGTGGGACCTTTGAAGCGGCCCTGATTCACGTGGTTCTTAGTAGAGATAGCAAGGACAATCCTAAGGTTTGGTGGGGGGACAAGCCTTACAGGAAACCCAAATCTTGGTATGCGTGAGAAGTGAGTGCCATGGAGGGGAGCCGGTGCTACCAAGATCCTAAAGCTATCCGCTTTGAATAAGCATGGCTAGGGGATTCAACAGATACAGTCCTTTCCTAGCCTAGGCTGTACAACTTTGTGATTGTTGTGAGTGTGAGTGACTGCAATTACTGTTTTCTTACCAAAAATAACAAATCAAACACTTTTTCTGACAAACACAGTCACTTTTAAACCTAAACTACTCGCATACAGACAGCAAAAATTGCTTTTGAACCGCAATTAGCCGCTTTTAGCCTGAACTGAATCACTTTTGAACAACAGTCGATCGCTTTTTATGTAAACAAGGTTATCTTTACACAACAGTCCATCACCTCCTATTCAAATCAGGTTACCTATAAACAATAGTCTATCACCTTTAGGAAAACCTAAGTCACTTTCAATCAACAAGAAATCACCTTTTAGCCAATAGTTGTCACCTTTGAACAACCCATCACCTCTGGTTAATATTGTGACTAGCTATCAAAACCTAAACCAGATCGCATATGAGCTATCATTAGTCACCTTTGGCATCCTCTGATCGCATATGAGCTATTATCTGTTGCCTGTGGTTAAATACCTACAAATTTGATTACCTCAGCTGAATTAGCCATAGATCCAACTTGTTTAAGCTTCAACATTAGCTTTCAGACCTATCTTTCATCAATAGAAATCCCTAGACTTTGTCTCCTATTTTGAGCTTACCAATCAATCGCAATCCATGAGCTTTTCATCTTTTTGAGACCCCAACCAGAAAATCAAACATCAACCTAATCATTTCAATTAGGAAACATCATTTCGCAACTTTAGCTTCAACAAACATCAGTAGCTTAGCAGATTTTAGCAAACAATCTTTCCCTTGAGTGTGTGAGCTATCCTCTAGGGAAAACCAACAACCACCCAACAACAACAAATCAGGCAAAGCAAACCAATGAAGTGAGTTAGCAAAAACCAGCAAAATCAAAATAGGAACCAATCAACCAACCAGCCAACTATCATCTTTTGGGTCTCAAAACTTTGACAAGCTAAATTTCATCATCAACATCATGCCTTAAACTAGGAGCCAATACAGAATTGAAATGGAAGCCAAATTGAGAGCTGAAATGGAAACCAAATTGCAAGTTGAGATGCAACAATTCAAATCAATGCCTCTTAAGGACGCTACTCAATTCACAACTCGTATGGCTCCTCATATCTTTACGCCTCAAGGATACACTATTGGTGAGTCATCTTCACAATAAGTGCAACCTCCAACATCCTTGGAAACTTTTGAAGAACAATCTCAAGATGACTCATCAGAATTTCAAGATACCCATGTATGGGACCAAGTTGAGAGACTTATTATATCTGAGCCTAATCATTACTTCTTGCAACTTGCTCGCATGGGTGCTAAACTACCATAAGACTTTGACATATCTGCTATTAAAGAGCAAGATCTAAACACTTCCGCTATTGTTGTGAAGGGACCATCCACTATAGTCGCATCATCTCCCATCATATCACAAGATTCATCTTCTAATACATTGTCCTCATCACCTATTGTTGATTCATTTGATCTACCATGATTGGAGCATACTTTAGAACCATTGATAGTGCCAACCAATGTGCTCCCTCTCATGTCACAAAATCTCAACAGTCCACCTTTCCATGTTCCTCAGCATATCACTTCTCTGACCATGACCGTTTCTATGCCTCGAGTAATGCAAGCTGTCCATGTAACTCAAGCGCAAACGCTTCAAGCATCACAAGTTATTCCCATGTCTCATAGTGTGTGAGCCTCTCAAACTATTCCAACAACACCTATTGCCCAAGATTCACATCCATTGCAATCTACTATATCTCATACGAATACCATATCCCATATACCAATTGCTAATCCCTCCATGCTATCATATAATCCCAATGTTAGTCTCATTGACATGAGTGATCCTCCTATCGTTTCTCAAGCTAATCCCAGAAATACGGTTGCTTATGTTGATCAACTTACATCTATGTTGTCGTATTCTTTCAATCCTTCACACACCATCATTCCATATTATGCTATCCAAGGCTTGCCTATTATCACCCAACATATGACACATACCAATCCTCATATTGTCCAAAATAGAAATCCAAATGTTCATCCTTTTGTCGTATCTACCAATCCCTCCATCACTTACCATGTCATAAATTCAACCCCAACTTCCCAACCATTCGCTACTATCAATCCGTCATCTACTTCCCATGTGATGTACACTCAACTGCCGCTTGTGTCTCAAGGACAGCAATCCTCCAACACATATGTGTCACATACCAATCCTTGGACATATATTGTTGGTATGCAACCTCAACAAATGGTCATAACTCGATATATACCACAACTGCAACCACAATATATCTCATACCATACTTCACCCCCTTGCAACAACAACAACTATCTTCAGGGGATGTTCAACAAATGATCAATCAAGTGGTAGGACAAGGCAAGAAACCTTTCTCTCTCGAAAACATATGCACTTATCCATTTGACAAGTCTCTTAATATGATACCTTTTCTGCCACATTTTGAAATCCCACAATTTGATAAGTACAAAGGAAAAGGAAATCTGGAAGACCATCTTTGAGCATTCTTTGTGGCATGTCTTGATGTTGCCTATGACAATACATATCTTTTGAGATTATTTCCTTGAAGCTTAGCAGGACAAGCTCTCGAATGGTTTTCTCATTTAGCTCTGGGAATTAAGTCTTTTTCAGAATTAGCAAACAAGTTTTGATCACACTTTGCCTTCAACATTGAACATGAGGTAAACATGAATGACCTTGTCAACAACAAACAGTGTAACGGTGAAGCCTTTTCTTTATTTACTCAACGATGGCGTAATATGGCTAGCAAACTATCATGGGAGATACCTGAGAAACAATAGCTTGACATCTTTGTTCAAAATCTTCACCCTAAGATGTCATTCCAATTATAATTACAAAGTGCTAGCACCTTTGATGAACTTGTTTCCAAAGGAATCATCATTGAACGAGCTTTAATTGCTAAGGGGACTGTTAAGATCTTTTGCGATAACAAAGACTCTCCTCAAAATTCCAATGATAAGTTTCTCTTTTGGAACAAGAACAAGAATGTTGTCAATGATGGTGTTGTAGATGCATAGAACATCCAAACTATGAAAGCTCCCATTAACATTCAAGCAACCTCTACACCAACGTAACCTTTTCAATGAAGACGACAACGACAAACTTCTAATCCGCACTAAAAATTTACACCATTAGCGGAACCTATGGATGTCATTTTTTGAAAGCTTCTCCAAGTAGGTGATATTATCTTACTGGATGCACCACCAGATGGCGAACCACTCTTCAAAGCCCCTTGGTACAAAGAAAATGAGTACTATGATTATCATCGAGTTAAAGGACACAAAACAAATGGTTGTATGTGCTTAAAACATGTTATCCAAGAATGCATTGACCAAGGTTTAATCAAGGTCACACCTTCAATGACTCAGCCTGTACAACAATAATCAACATCAAACTATGATCTAGAGACTTTCAAGAATCCACTTCCATCTCATGATCAAAGAAATAACCCTCATGTTGGAAATGCTATTCAGTATAACTATGAATCATCTACCATTGGCCACATTGATCATGCTCACATTTCTACCATTACCATCCAAGGTAGAGCACCTGATTGTGCTATAACCACACGAAGAGGTCAAGTTACCATCCAAGGAACACCCACTCATCCTCCTCGATTTCTCTCTAACTATAACCTCTTGGATCACCTTGGCAAAACCCCTGTGCAAATATCTATTCTTGAGTTGCTTCGCATATCCCCTGCTCATAAAGCTATCCTTGACAAAGCCTTACAAGAGTCTTTAGTGCCTAATGACATTGATATCACACAATTCCAATCTATGGTCACTAGCATTGCAGCTCCTTGTCACTTAACCTTTTCAGAAAAAGATCTTCATTCCTCCATTCATCCTTCACATAATGAAGCCCTCCATATTGAAGTATTTGTCAAACAACGTCGCATCAAACAAATTTTGGTAGATGGTGGAGCTAGTCTTAATATATGTTCTTTGAAACTTATAAAACAATTTGGATATTTTGAGAAAGATGTTGACACCTCCAAGGTTATTACTATAAGAGCGTATGATGATGCTAAAAGAGATACTAAAGGGATTATCTTATTGCCTATCCAAGTTGGGCCGGTTACTATAGAAACCCACTGTCAAGTCCTTGATATTGATCTTCCTTATAACATCATCCTTGGTCACCCATGGATACACACCCTCAAAGCAGTTCCTTCTACATACCATCAATGCCTTAAATTTCCACATAATAGTGTTGAGGTTACTATTCAAGCTGATCCCAATCCATTTGAATTTTGTCGTGCCTTTCAAGCTAAATATCAAAGTTTGAACTACATTCCTATCAACACCGAGGCATATCTATCTTCATCTTATATAGACTCATCTGACCTACTCAAGGCATCATCTAGCAAAGCCATCTCCAACCTTCGTATCAAATATACCGAACATGGCCCTAGTGAGTACAAATTGCAAGAATTCTGTTGTGTTGGCACCCTTCCATTATCTCCTAAATCTCATGGTAAACCTTCTACATCTAAGCCAACTTCATCTTCTGCTATCATCAAAGCTCCTCCTACAATATTCATTAAAGGTGGATTCTTGGATGATGAAGACATTGATGATATAAACTCTTGGATATTCTTTGATGAAAATGACCAAGTCCAACTTGAAGTAGAGCGATACAACAATGGGTTTCGTATCATAAAGAACATGGGCTATAAAGGACATGGTGGATTGGGATCATAGGAACAAGGACCTACTGAGCCCATTATTGTGTAATGATTCCTCCATTAGTCTTTCACTCATATATCTTGACCTCATCGATTAGGACCAACAGGGGGCACCGATATTAGATACATTTGAAAATGATGAAGCTATTGTAGAATTCATGGGTTTATGACAAGGTATTCCATTGGGTGATCATAAAGCATGTTTCATGATGGATCTACCTAAACTAGGATATTTTGGCGAAAGTATCAAATCCTTCAGTCACAAAAGTGAAATAAATGAAATCAAACAAAATAGGTCACTAGGTGAAAACTGAAAGGCACCTCTTGACTATGAAAAAGTAAAAATAAAGGACATATTCAAAGGTGAAAACCTCACTGAGGTGCTTGAGGATGAGGGATTTGATCTTCCCGTTGCCACTGATTATTATGAGAAATCAACTGTGCTAGTTGAGAAATCACAAGACATGAAGTTCGAAACAGTGCAGAATCCAAAGATCACTTTTCTGGAAGCATCACTATCAGAGCAAGAAAGAAGAGACTTCACAGTGTTTTTTATGAGAAGAGCTATAAATTTTGCATGGACTTATGCGAACATGCCAGGTCTAGATCCATCACTTGTGGTACATCATCTAGTAGTATCCCCAAATGCAAAACCTGTTAAACAAAAATTACGCAAAATGCATCCACAAGTAGCCTTATGGGTCAAAGTAGAAATTCAAAAATTGTTAGAAGAAAAATTCATAAAGCCTATTGATTATCCAGAATGGATTTCAAGTTTGGTACCTGTCGCAAAACTAGATGGATGAGTTCGCTACTGCACAGACTTTAGAGATCTTAACAAAGCATGTCCTAAGGATGATTTTCCACTACCAAGCATAGACAACATTGTAGATCTTACAATAGGACATGAAATGCTATCTTTGATGGATGGATTTTCAGGATATAATCAAATCAGAATAGTAGAGGAAGATCAAGATAAAACATCTTTTATTTGTCCATGGGGCACATATTGTTGGGTTGTAATGCCTTTTGGTCTCAAAAACACTGGAGCTACCTATCAACGAGCCATGACAGTTATTTTTCATGACCTTTTTCATACTATCATGGAAGACTATGTTGATGACATCCTGGGAAAATCTAAGACAAGAGAAGGACATCTACAGGTACTAGCACAAATCTTTGATCGATTAGAAAAATACCAAGTCAGACTAAATCTAAAGAAATGTGTATTTGGTGTAACATCAGGAAAACTGTTGGAATATATTGTGTCTCAACAAGGGATAGAAGTCGACCCAGCTAAAGTAAAAGCTATCATAGAGATGCCTCCACCAACAAATCTCAAGCAACTTCATAGTTTACAAGGTAGGTTACAATCTATCTGTAGATTTATCTCACAATTAGCAGATAAATGTCATCCTTTCCAGCATCTTCTTCATAAGGGTGAACCTTTTAAGTGGGATGAAAAGTGTCAACAGGCTTTTGATAAGATAAAGGAATATTTGGCAACACCTCCTATGTTAGTACCTCCTGTACTTGATCATCCATTATTGCTCTATATATCATCAACAACCATAACATTGGGTGCCCTTTTAGCTCAACATGATGATTCAAGAAAAGAACAAGCCATCTATTACATCAGTAGAACTCTTGTGGGATATGAACTCAATTATTCATTTATGGAAAAAGCTTGCTTAGCATTAGTGTTTGCTTCCCAAAAATTGTGACACTATATGTTGAACCCAACAACAAAGCTCATCTCTAATGTGGATCCCCTTAAATATCTTCTTTCTAAAGCAATTCTCATAGGGAGATTAGCAAAATGGGTTATGATCTTAAGTGAATTTGATATACAATACGTGAATCGCAAAGCTATCAAAGGACAAGTTATTGCTGATCAATTAGTTGTAGCACCTATCACAGATATTCATCCAATGTATCTAGAATTCCCTGATGAAGGATTGTTCAATCTAACTTCTCCAACACGATGGCAGCTATATTTTGATGGATCATACACACAACATGGATTTGGAGCAGGCATTTTGTTTGTTACCCCTCAAGGAGATTGTATACCTAAATCATATAGAATAGCATTCCCATGTACCAATAACATAGTAGAGTATGAAGCTTTAATCACATGTTTACAAATGGAAGTATAGTGGGCTATCAAATAGTTACAAGTTTTTGGTGATTCTCAACTGGTTATCAAATAGGTTTTAGATGAATATCAAACAAAAGCCTAGAAGCTTCTTCCATACAAGCTAATGGTTGATGATTTCAAGAAAAATTTTGACAATATTACTTTTGAGCAAATCCCAAGACTACAAAATAAAGTAGCAGATGCCATGGCTATGATTGGGTCTCTTCTGGACATGCCATCTAACACCCATAAATGTGAATTCTTGGTCGAATAGCTTTTGATTCTAGCATTTGAAGTTTCACAGTCTGAGCTTATATGTGAAATTGTTGGTCCCAATTCACTGTGGTACAGGGATATATATGAGTATCTTCGAAATCAAACCTTTCCATTCTAACTATCCAACACCCAACATAAAACCTTTATCCATCAAGCCTCTCGTTACACTATCTTAGGAGACACCCTTGATCGCCGGAGTCTTGACGGTATCCTTCTTAGATGTCTCAATTCTGAGGAACCAAAAGTGGCCTTACATGAGGTACATGAAGGTGTCTACAACTCACATTCTGCTAGCCCTAGCCTTGTTAAGAAACTTCTATGAGCAAGATACTATTGGCCAACTATGGAAAAAGACACACAACAATTTGCAAAGAGATGTCTATAGTTTCAGAAACATGGAGATCTAATACATGCACCAACACATGAGCTTCAGCCTATTGTCACTCCATGGCCTTTTTCACAATGGGGACTTGATCTCATAGGTAAAATCCATCCTACTTCATCCAACAGTCATAAGTTTATTATTACCACCACTGAATATTTCACAAAGTGGGTAGAAGCCATACCAATGACCTATATCATAGGTAAACAAATATCTAAGTTCATTCTACTTTATATCATCTACCGTTATGGAGTTCCTCAAGCTATTGTCACAGATAATGGTCGCCCTTTCAAGAACTAAGAGGCTAGAGATCTTTGCAACAAGTTCCATATACAACATTGATTCTCTTCACCTTACTATCCTCAGAGCAATGGTCAAGCTGAAGCTTCTAATAAAACCATCATCAAAATCGTCAAAAAGACTGTTAATGACACCGGTCAGGATTGGCATCTACAACTCCATCCTGCATTGTGGGAATATAGAATTAGTATCAGAACTCCCATTGGAGCCACACCTTATGCTCTCATGTATGGCACTGAAGCTATTTTACCTATCGAGGTTGAGATCCCCTCTTTGCAAATATCTCTACAACATACTATCTCAGATGAAGAATATTGAGTATCCAGACTCCATGATCTTGAACTTCTAGATGAAAGGCGTCTTACCACACTGAACCATCTTCAAGTCTATCAAAACTAACTATGCCATAGCTACAACAAGAAGATCAGAGAACACAGATTTCAAGTTGGTGACCTTGTCCTTAAAGAAAATTAAAGAAATCAACAACATCAAGAGAAATAGGGCAAGTTTGAACCAAATTAGCATGGTCCTTTCATTATCACAGTAGTTATTAGATTAGGTGCATACACTCTTTCAACATCTATAGGTATTCCCTTGGATGAACCAGTCAACAGCGTTCATCTCAAGAAGTTTTATCCATGAATCTCCACTATCCAAAAAAAAATCCATCCAGTAGTGAAAACCACTTTGTGGCACTTTTGATAACAAAAAAAATTAATATAAGATAAATAATTCATCCTCTGGCGAAAACCTAGTGAATAGGTGCCTTGGATAAGTACCATAGTGAAAACCTGGTAAATAGGCGCTATGTGTAGTGACCAGCTTCCCTTATTTTCTTGGTTTGTTTGATCATATTTTACCATCTCATACTATATAATCCATATCATAATCCACATAGCATCACCATACATAGCATTTCCATCCTCATCCTTGTTAATGCTAGCTATCAAACTTGAGACATTGTCGCAATACCTATATCTTTTGGCACCTTAGCATCTTGACCACATGCCTTCTACTTTCTCACTTCTGCATAATAAACCTCATCCCGCACTGGGGGCATTTGTTGAGTCTTATTTGGAAGTGGATACCACTATCTCTAGCTCATCACACATCAAACAACTTAACTTACAACACAACAAACTTTTTCAACTATAGCATTCATCTAATGAAAAATGTGACCTAACAACTTACAACCAGGATCCCTATCTTTGCAATCTATTCACATTCATCCAATGACTAAAATAAACATTGCCAGCTCAAGCATCCAAGCAATCAGCGACATAAGTAAGAAATACATCCAGCTCTATCGTTAATGCCTTGATCCCATGGATACATGGTATGTAGGCAATCTGAGATGCGAAGGAAGCACTCTGATTTAGGCTAAGATGATAGCCCCTTTCATCATCCATCTTTCATCTTTATTCTAACCATCTTTCAATCTTTCATCGCTTACATCATCAATAAAACCCAAAACTACATATTCATCATGTCTCATCTTCAACGTAAATGTGCTTTGATCCTATGGATACAGGGTATGTTGGTAGTCTAGAATACGAAGGAGGTTTCCAATACTCAAGAATAGATGATCCACCCCATCTTTTTCATCTTCTTTCATCTTCCATCTTCTTCTCTTTAATTAGCTCAAATAGGAAGAAAACCATGTGTATATTGAAAGCCCAAGAACTTTAACCAATCAACAGTTAGCCAAAAGCTATTCGTCCGCATGCCTTAAGCCAACATTTGCTATAGTAGTTTACCAACATCTTTAGCCTTCAAGAGGATGCAACTTTCCTCTTAACAAGGTACCAGCTTGATCCATCCAAGAGCACCTAAAATTTGGCAAGAGAACGTGATGACAGTATCTTTTGTTTTATCTTTTGATTTATATATTGTCCCTTTTTTATGCCTTATCAAGACTACCTTGATCTATCTATATCTTGGTATGTTGCAATGAAGTAAGGACTGGAGCATGGTCATATTGCTTTCGTATGTCATGTTTACGTGATGATCTTATTCTCTTCCTATGCGTATTGGTATCTTGCACATGTTGGGATTAGCATCTTACATGTCAATATCTCTAGCATCTGAGAAGCTAAATAGTCTCTTATGCTCTTGAGACTACTTTATGTTAAGACTAGTTCCATACATATAACCAGCAAGCTATCACTATGTATAGTGGAGATAAGCTAAAACCATTGCTTGTAGCATCAATGTTCATCTCCAAACACTAGCTGTTATTCATATCTTGTGCATGTTGGTTCCACATCTTGACCTCATGCGTTTAGACAAGATTGTAGCATGCTAATTTCGCATTGGATATCTCGACACCTTGGTCTTCTATACCCTGGTGCATAACATCCATATGCTATATCAAACATAAGGACTATATCTCTTTTCATTTTGAGCAATTACTTAAAAATCTGCCCATCATCTTATCTATTCATTCCATCTCTTTATCCTATATCGTACTCAGCCAAGATCAATCCTTTCCATTGCCTTTTGTCCATATTCCCACTCCTGCAAAACAAGTGTATTAGACATACATAAGTCCATCATATATCCTTTCATTACCATCTATCTATATGCATAAGCCTATCCATATCATTACCATTTACATATTCGCATTAACATACATCTTCCATTCATTACCATTTGCATAAACATCCATAAATAATCCATAACAATATAAACACAACATGCATATCCATCATAATACCAACACAATAACCATTACAACATCATATAGATCACCAATCTGTCATCATATATATATACATGTTTGTCAAAATACAAGTGTCTATAATACAAGGTGATCCCTGAAAGACTGAATGTACAAATCAGCTCTAGGCCTCATCATGATACAATGTAAACAAGGTAGCCCTAATGACTACTAGTATCTCTCTCACCCTAACCTTCACCACCACCACTAGGTCCTATACTTGGTTTGCTATCTCTCAGTGGCCCCATCACTGAAGCTACTGATCGAGATCCACCTAAGCTCCATGAACCTGAAGGCCCTGACCTACTCCTGAAGCTAGGCTACCTCTGCTCTGCTGGTACAACCCCATAGTACAAGCCTCTGTAATACTCAGCCTCACCCTGCACTCTCCAAAGATCTCCCTATACCTGTGTCAACTATGTGGCCAAGTATATCGTAGCTCCTTCAGTCCCCAATGCAGCCACTACTCTATCTCACTCACTGGTCATCCCCTGTAGCTGCTGTATAGCCCTATCTCTCTCTGCTCATATACTATCCCTCTCCACTCGCATACCATCTCTCTCTACTTGCATAGCATCTCTCTCTGCTCACAGACCATCCCTTTTTGCCCTCATAGACTATACCTACTATATCACAGTATCCTGCTCTAGCCTCATCTACTCACTTTGTCTTGCAGCATGTCTCTCTCTAGTCACCATAGCTAGTGTACCATCATCCTGTCCATCTCTCACCTATGCTCTCAACTGTAACTGAGCCTAATAGGTCTGTGCCTATGTCTCGCATGCCACAAGCTAATCACTGCCTGATGCCTATCAATCTCAACCCTCCTCAACCTCATCTGTGCTCGCTGCCTCTATCTCCTCTCCTCTATAATCCATCTCCGTAGCTATTGAATACCAACATCATCACCTGCTAAAATCTACCCCCGAGGTTGTGCTAGTATAGGAGGCTATCCTAGCATCTGTCCCTCCATCTATATCCCTGGTGCTGCTGGCACAATAGCCTGCACTGGTGGAACCCATCGTCATCTTCTCTAAACCTGTCTCTCCATCCCAATCTCTCTAATCTCTCCAACCCATGTCAATTGAGTCGGTCTCGCTGTCGCCCAGTATACATCATACTTTAGCAATGTGCCTGGATCTGTAGGACCCTATCCCCACTGCCATACCATTGGCTATAATCCACCTCTCTCTGCCAATGCTATGTCAACCACAACCTCTGGACCCCAATCAAAAACCTTCTGTCTCATCCTACCAAAAATGGCATCACCAACTAGTACTACCTATGCTACCCCAAATTGTCTCAAAACTCTCTCTGGCAAATAACTCTCTATAATATAAATGCCACGTCCAAAAATGTATCTCGCCTGCCACTCATAGACAAGCTCTGCATCCTCCTCATCCCATCGCTCACATCCTAACCATGGCCTCCATACAAACCTATCCACCTCATCCAATCTCCTCCTCCAATATATCACCCCCTGACACTGTTGGTATGTCAAAGGTCCTCTATACATCCATGCATATGGCTCTCCTACTACTCTCGCCACCCATCCCTCTGGTCTAGTAACTAGAATGTGCTCATAAGCCCATACATGGAACACTGTAACTCCTACTAACATGCTAGCTCTGAACATATAAGCGCAATCATGTAAGAAATGATAGAGCTGTCCCAATACACACTCAGCCCATGCATACCTCATACCATATGAGAACATCCCCTCCATAACTATCCCCCATCCTACCGAAAAACCACTCGCTCACCTGTCTCCCACTAGCCATCTAATGATAGCCACTACAACTCGCTGTAATCTATCACATAGCTCCTCCATCCTCACCATGGGGATCTCTAAGCCCTCTACTCCAATGTACGGTGTCTTGAATAACCTCCTGAAAGTAGCAGGACCCATATCAGGATCATAATCAACACACTCCCCATCTATCAGAATCCACAAAATCTGGAACACATCCTCCAATGTGATCGTGGCCTCTCCTATCAGTAACAAAAAAGAACTGTGCTCGCTCATCCATTGCTCCACCATCACCGTCATCAGTCCCCGATGTGCTTGCACTAGCTCCAATTGTGAAACATGCTCCAACCTAAGGATCTCTAGCACTAGTCGCTCCTCCACATCCAATAATCTAACTAACCGTGTCATGCCCACATTTTCCTTGTGGTCACAACACACATCACACGTGTCATAGCCACATCTGTTATGTGGTTATGACACGAGATATGAAAAACTTTTCTCACACTGTCCTACAAACCCCCTCGCATGCGTAAGCATGCTCGGCGGTGTTCTCTCAAGGCGAAAATACTACAGCTTTCGGCGGGATATAAGTACAATTGCGTGCAACTAGACACAAGCAGACCAACAAGAGGATCTCTACGACGCCGCTAACGTCATTGCAAGAGTGAGATTACCAAAGTTCCTAAATCTAAACCTCGGCAATTTCCGGTAGCATAACGCCTTACAGCGTTAGTGGGAATTACGCAGCACTCATTTATGCACGTGGTTCGCTGATAGATTAACAACTTCCCACGACACCTTGTTCTGACTAAACCGACTAGTGATCTCCCTATTTAGTCAATTTTCAGCAAGACACGGTTGTCTGTCTCCTCTCTTGCTTCTTGAAACATACTCCTCCTACGACTTAGCATTCTCAACGAGGCGGTTTGTTTGCTCTCTCTTCCCTTTTCTCTGGGTCTTAATTTTGATTGTCTTTTTATCGCACTTACCTTAACTATTTCTCTGATAATTTAGTTTGCTTATATTTCGGTCTCTCTCTCTTTCATTTTCTATGCTTTCTTTATGTATATCTGGGCCTTTCTTCATGATTTACATCAATCAGGGTTATCACTGCAGCTATTGTTGATATTAAACCTAACTTCAGGATGGTCTAGGTCACATAGACTGGTTTACTACTTCGCTGGACTCGGTCTCCTAGTCTTCTCCGATCACGGTATCTCCTCTTCATTTGTATTAATTAATCTTGTTCCTAAGCAGATTTAGCAGAAGGGTCTGTCAACTTAGTTCTCTTATCCCATGTGGGAAATGTCACGCATTTTCTCCTCTGTGTTTTCCAATGTTAGTTTTTCTTCTTCAGACTCTCTTATAGGTTTACTTATGAGGTCGTTTACTACAGTTGGGATTAAAATGGCCACATGGAATGTCTGTGATGGCTTCTTAAGTTTATTTCTAGTGTTTCTTTAAGTAAGGTGGCGTGTAATTTTCCTCTTCATTTTCCTCGTATTGAATCGCGTTGATAGTGGAAACTTCCGAGAAACTCTTTCCGGAGTAATACAGTATATTCCTTTATGCTCTTTTTAATTATAATTTTATTTTCTCTTATTTATACTTACTGTTGTTATTCTTACTACTGATTAATATTAATACTCTTAGTGTGAATCGTATACCATTGTTAATAGATATAGGAGGCTCTCCTCTTTATAAAACCCTGATCATGGAAACATAACTTCTTTGGTTGTTGTGTTCAACACTTAAATAAACCTAACTGTGAAAATATATTTTGTTTTTAATTAATTTTGCACATCTCCTTGTTATGAATGATAGAGAGGGCCTCATAAAATGGCCCAAGACACCTCTTCTATGTATATATATACCATATATATAAATATATATATGTAATATATATATACATATAGAACTATATAACTAACTATATCTATATTTATTTACAATTCCCCTTCAAAACATAATATATATATATGACATATATATATATATATATATATATATATATATATATATATATATATATATATGTTTTGTTATTTAATGAATTAGGCATATATATATATATATATGACATTTATTATGCCAACATATATATATATATAAATATATATATTTTTGCTTTGTTATTTAAATGATCCATTGCATGTATGTTAGGGCTAAATAGCCCTAACATTTTTTTTTACTTAACATTTTATGTTTTGTTGTGCAGGGGACTGGCGGCAGGGGTCGACCGCATAGAGGGACGGAGGTTGCAAGAGACAGCGGCGGCGAAGCGCTGCTGTGGGCGGAGTTAAGAGCTCCGCGGGGGTTTAAACGGCAGGGGGATGTGGGGAGGGGCGGAGCCCCACCCACATCCCACGATGTGGGGTGTGGGTGGGGCTCCGCCCCTCCCCACACCTCTGTGTTTAATATATAGGGACTGCGGTGGGGATTACTCCCCACCGCCCAACATACACAAAGCTTTGACTGTGTTTTCAACACATCATTCTCAAATGACGCCAGTCTTAAAATGAGATCCGTTTTTATTGCATTCGATGATACTAAAACATCAATAATATATATATATATATATATTTATTTAAGTCTCTTTAAATCTGTAAATCTTGTTTTTGTTTTACTACACAATTTATTCAGTTACTATTATTCTATTTAAATATATATATATATGTATATATATATATATATTTATATATATGCAAATGTATATATATATATTATTACCATTCAAATTTGTCCATTACAATTAAATAGTTAGTTTCTCATATTCGGTAAAAAAAAATGGTAATTAAATAACAACTAATATATTTACATATATATATATATTTATATATATATATATATATTTATATATAGCGATATATATTCCATTTTCATAAAACATTTAAGTTTCTTAAATTAACGAACAGAAATATATACATGCTAGATTTCCTCTAATCTTTGCAAATTAACTGAAACCACTATATATGAAGAATAAACTTAAACATTTAAAATTGTCTTTTCCATTAGAACAATGAACCATAAAACTAACATTTCAACTAGTTAAGCAATTCCAAACTTTCAATTACGTAAACAAACTCAGATTAGATTGCAAATAAGAGATGAACTCTTCCTTTCATTAACATATTAAACACTATTTTTAAAAAGGTTTCCAAAACAACATAACTTGAAAACCACATTCATATTCCAGAAAAGATAACTCTTCCACTACATAAAGCAAGAGATTATTTTAAACCCTAGATACAAACAACTAACTTCCCAGATATGAATTTCCTTCTCCCAAACAATATACAACTGATAGCTTGTGACAACCAAGTAAAAGTCCATCAATAACAAGATCAGGGAGGTGATTTCCTTCACTCCCAGGGTAACAATAAATTACAGCAATAACAAGAGAGGTGCTCCCTCCTCAACTCTTATGAAATGACCCAGGCCTAATTCTCATGACAAAGAAGAATAAGTTGTTTCTTCATAAATATCCAACCAGAAGCTCCAAGAGAAAACCTGCGTATCAAAGACAAACAAAGAAGAAAACACCACTCATCTAGCTCTCCTCCCTTCCGTAGACCTGCAAGTGGGTCACCCCCGAGCTAGGGAGACCATACTCACACCTGGGTAACTCAAGCACTCCACTTCACAATAGTAACAACAACAATCCCAAAGCACACAAACACCCGTGGGTCATTTACACAACACGGAAACTCAACTACAGTGAGTTTCATAAGGGGCAGGAGAGTGGACACACTCGACTCCAGAGTGTCACCCTGACAGATAAGTTAACCAATACCATTTCTCTTGGTCTCAAACCAAGTTTGATCTCAAATTTTTAAGAAAACTGTATATGACTCTCAAGTCAAAGATATAGACACAGATACATGCCCTCCAGGCTTTCAACATCCCAAAAGATGGAAACAGGTATGCACCCAAGGAGGATCTCTCCTCCCCTAGCCCAAACTTGATGAGCATTTCTCCCAAGTGGGAGAAGCTCTGTCAAACAACCCGACAACAAACCCCATAGAAAACAAATCTAAACACAAATTCACACACTTTACATACACATTCAGCTATACGAAACAAGGGTAAAATTTAAACCAACCTTACAAAGCCCTCCTGGAATGAAGCTGTTGCAGAGCCCACAGAGTTCTCTTCCAACCTTAGCCACCAACTCCCTTTCCCTTCTCTCTCCTGCAAGCTAACCTTTCTATTTTTGGTAAGGCAAAAAATGAAAGTTTCCCCAAAATTCAACTAACTCCCTCCCATCCCAAAATTGGAAACAAATAACCAAATTCTTTTCAGTTTTGAGGAATGGGGAGGTGACACTTGTCACCTTCTCACTCTCCCCCAAAACCACTATTCTGCCCTGGTGGCTTATGTCACTCACCGTTCCCAAGAGTACTCCCTATTCCTCTCCTCATGTGATTCCTCTTACGCATGGGAGAAATAAAAGGAGTTAATGGGGAAGAAGATAGGTGACCCATGCCCCTTCTTCCCTTCTTCACATGGGTGTCCCCACAGCACATGGGGGAATCTCACTATGGAAGGGGTGACTTTACGTCAATCTTTCAATAATGGATGGCATCTCTTACCTTGGGGAATGTAGAGGGGATGGGTTGGGTGTTGGTACAACCCATCATGTCCCCTCCTACCTCCAATTTTCGCCACTTAACTTTAGGGGGAAGTTAAGATGACTAGATGGAGGTTACTCAAGGGTTACCCATGCCAAATGGGCCCCTGGACCCATGGGGTATAACCCAGGGTCAACTTTAACCCATACAAGACACCCCTGGTCAAGGTAAAGCACAAGAAAAGGCCTCATAAATTTAAATTAAATAAGGAAATTCAATTTCAATCCTTTTTACAACACAAATTATAAAATAATGTTACATGAGGGTAACCTAACCCACTCGACCATACGAAAGACCACATTACATCATTACATCAAACACAAAGAGATCTTGGTTCCTCGTGGAATCAGATCGGCTTAACAGGGAATAACAAATAACAAGGTGCGGAATAATCTCCGAATTCTGTGGTTCGATTAGTAATTCCTGCACACTAAATTACAAGATCAGTAACCACATAAAATCATCATAGCCGAAGCAACTAAAAACATGCATTATCATGACATAGTACTAATTAACATAAATGAAATCATATTACAATTTTCCATCATCACCTAATTAATGTTTTTCTGAAATGTAAACTTATCCAAACATCACCCAATTAGTTTTTCCGAAATCATAATAAAGTTTAATAGTTTGACAATTCCGGGAACTGCTATCCCACAAATATAAAAATAACAATAACAGTAATGTAAATAGTCATAACAATAGAAGTAAAAAGGGCGGTCCTCACATCCTCTCCCCCTAAGATGGTACTTCCTCCTGGAAGTCGTCAAAAAAGTGAGGATAAAGGGTCTTCAGTCTCTTTACATCTTCCCATGTTGCAGTGATTTCGTCGTATAGGTCCCATTGGACTCTAACCTAGTCCAGCTCTCGACCTTGAAGGGCCAGCATCTGACGAGCCAATATGCGAATTGGCTCCAACGCCAGCTGTCCGTCTGCCTCTACCTGAAGAGCACTCCAATCCAACACGTGAGATAAGTCAGAAATATATTGACGTAAAACTGATACATGAAATACATTGTGGATACGTGACAGGCTAGGTGGCAAGGCTAGACGATAGGCTACTGGTCCTATCCGCTCCAAGCTTTCGAAAGGTCCTACAAATCGAGGTGCGAGCTTAGAGCCTTTTCCGTAACGGATTGGACTCTTGTGTGGCCGCACTCTCAAAAATACTCTTTCCCCCACAGAGAAGCTTCAGTCTGTCCTCTTAGCATCGGCATACTTTTTCTGCCTGTCCTGTGCTTCCTAAAGCCTTTGTCTAATCTGTTTGACTTGCAGTTCCATATTCTGAACTATCTCTGGACCGATGACTGTTCTGTCCTCTATCCGATCCCAACTCAAAGGTGTTCTGCATGGTCTGCCATATAACGCCTGGAAAGGAGGCATACCCAACGAGCTATGATGCCCATTATTGTAGGCGAACTCCACTAGATACAGGTACTCCTCCCATCTAGACTGATGGTCCATCACATACATGCGAAGCATGTCTTCTAACACCTGGTTAACTCTCTCTGTCTGTCCGTCGGTTTCTAGATGATATGCTGAACTGAAGTTGAGCTGTGTGCCCAACGCCTGATGTAAGGCTTTCCAGAACGATGAAGTGAATATGGAGTCTCTGTCAGATATAATGCAGTGAGGTACCCCATGAAGTCTAACAATCTGATCAAGAAACACCTTTGCTACTGATGGTGCATTGTATGTTGTGCATATTGGTGAAAAATGCGCCACTTTGGTCAGCTTGTCAACTGTCACCATAATAGCATCATGGCGACGTGATGACATAGGTAGACCAACGATAAAATCCATAGAAATGGTGTCCCATTTCCATTTAGGTATATCGTGAGGGTACAACAGTCCCGCTGGATGCTGATGTTCGGCCTTGACCCTCTGACATTCCAGGCAATGAGCAACAAATTCGGCAATGTCACGCCTCATCCCGGCCCAATGATAAAGCTGTCGTAAGTCAGCATGCATCTTCTTCACTCCTGGGTGTGCTGCATAGGGTGCTCTATGAGCCTCTGATAGGATTACTGTACGAAGATTACCCACATGGGGTACATAGATGCGCTGCCGATGTCGAAGCATACCATCAGACTCAAGGGTATATCTTGTAAATTTGCCCTCAAGGGCCTTCTGATTTAGTAATGCTTGCTGCACCTCAAGAAACCATTCATCCTCCGGTAAATGCTGTAAGATGCGATCTTTCAAGTCCACCTTCAAGGTCAGGGTTAGGATCTCGTGGCGCCTTTGACTCAAAGCATCAGCGACCACGTTCTCCTTCCCTTTGATGTAGTGGACATCGAAGTTGTATTCGCATAGGAATTCCATCCAACGCCGTTGGCGGGCATTCAAATTGGGCTGTGTAAAAATATACTGCAAACTATGATGGTCCGAATGGAGTTCAAAGCGTCGACCTAGGAGAAAGTGTCTCCAGCGGACCAAAGCATGAACAACTGCTGCGAGCTCTAAGTCGTGAGTAGGATAGTTTAACTCATGTGTCTTTAGTTTCCGCGATTCGTATGCGATCGCTCGACCACCCTGCATAAGCACAGCTCCCAAACCTTCTAATGATGCATCTGTACAAACTACAAACTCCTCTGTAGGATCTGGGACCGCTAAAATAGGAGCACTAGTAAGACGCTCCTTGAGGACTCCAAAAGCCTTTTCGCACTACTCGGTCCAAATGAAACCCTTCCCTTTTCGCTGAAGGGAAGTAATGGGATGTGCTATCCTGGAGAAACCTTCGACAAACTGATGATAATACCTGGCTAACCCCATAAAGCTTCTGACCTCTGTCACGTTAGTGGGTGCCGGCCACTCCTGAATTGCTCGGATTTTAGATGGATCTACGGAGATGCCATCGCCTGATAAAATGTGTCCCAAATACTGCACCTCTGTCCTGAAGAAGGCACACTTTGCCAAGTTGCCATAAAGCTGCTGCTCTCGTAATTGCTGCAAAACTTGACGCAAGTGCTCCACATGCTCCTCCTCAGTCCGTGAATAAATCAAAATGTCATCTAGAAATATGATCACGAACCGATCTAGGTAAGTACGGAACACCCCGTTCATGAGACTCATGAATACTGCAGGAGCGTTTGTCAACCCGAAAGGTACCACTGTGAATTCATAATGGCCATATCTGGTTCGAAAAGCAGTTTTATGAATATCCGCCTCCGTGATGCGCAATTGGTGATACCCAGATTTTAGATCAATTTTTGAGAACACTCTGGCTCCCTGCATCTGATAAAAAAGGTCATCAATCCTAGGCAGAGGATAACGGTTCTTCACCGTCACCTTGTTCAACTGCCTATAGTCCATGCATAATCGAAGAGACCCATCCTTCTTCTTTACGAAGATAACCGGTGCGCCCCATGGTGAAACGCTAGGTCAGATGTGTCCCTTCTCAAGTAATTCCTCTAACTGCAGTTTAAGTTTAGTTGTTTCATGTGTAGTCATCCTCTAGGGTGCACGGGATATCGATTCTGCACCCGGCACCAAGTCGATGTGGAAGTCCACTTCTTTGCGTGGAGGCATACCTAGTAATTCTGGCAGAAATACATCGGCAAACTCTCTAAGGACAGGGTGATCATCTAAAGTAGCCTCAGGGTCATCCTCTGCTCTATCACTGACCGTGATGGCAAACATCTAACATCCCTTCTACGTACAGCGCTTAAGCTACTGAGCGGATATCATACGAACAGCTGTGGGCTTTTGAATGCCCACTATCTCAACTGACGAACCATGATCATCTAAACAGCTAATCGTCCTCTGGTGACAATCAAGCTTGGCTCTATGTGCCGCAAGCCAATCCATACCCAGAACTACTCCGTAAGATCCTAATGGCATAATCCTAAGGTCACATGTTGTGGTGAATGATCCCAATGTGATCTCACAGTCTTTAACCAAGGTATCTACTGACATCCTGGCCCCTGAGGCCAACTCAACTTCCCACCTAATGTCTTGCCTAGAAGCCACCAGCCTGCAACGCTCCACTAACGATGTAGACAAAAAAGAGTCAGTAGCTCCTGAGTCAAAAAGGATCGAAATGGAAAAGTCTCCAATCGTACCTGCTACCTCGATGACAGAAGCCTAGAAATCGGCCTGGCGGTTATCAACCGCTGCAAACATGTGGTGGGTTCTGCCCACGTCACCTACGGTCTGCTCAGATCCTCCTGATCGGGGCTGTCCCCCTGCAGTAAATCCCTGTGGGCACTCTCTAGCTAGATGCCCTGCCCCACCACACACATAACATGGTCCTCGAACCTGTAACTGCCCTGACTGTGTTCTGCCCGATTGTTGTTGCCCAGTCCGTCCAGTGGATCCCTGTGAGCCTCTATAAGACTGCTGGGACCTTGCGGGTCCTGCCGATGAACCCTACTGTCTCTGATCTCTGCGTGGACCCTGCTGCTGCCATCCATGGTTCTGTCCTCCCTGTCCCCTCTGTTGAAATTTGGATTTTTGCTGATGTTGCTGCTGCTGTGGAGGCCTAGGAGGTAATGATGAAGGATTATATCTGCCTCTCTGTGTTGTGTTTTGAGGCCTTCGGAAGTTTTGTTGTTGTTGGGGATTACGTTCCTGGTATTGCGGGCGTGAATTCTGTCCTCATCCTTGAATTTCCTCTGATATAAGGGCCTTTTCAACAGCCTCGCTCATGGTATGGGGATTTGCCATACGAACTGGTCCTGCTATCATGTGATTTAGCCCTCTGATGAATTTGTGTATTAAGATTTTCTCATCATGGAGGTATTCCACGTAACGAGAAAGCTCTATAAATCAGCTCTCATACTAAGTAACGGTGAGTCCCCTCTACTGTAAATCATGGAACTCATCGATCCTGCGCTGTCTGTAATGTTCAGACAAATATGGCGCATTGAAGCGCTCAATGAAGATGTCCCATGTGAGTGTATCCACGGATAGTCGGCGCTTGCACTCCTCTGTGCACCACCAGGTGGCTGCTGCATCACTAAGAAGATGGACTGCCACTCGTGCTTTCGTGTTGCTCCCATATGGTCGCAATGTGAAACACCTGTCTAAGCTAATCAGCCAAGCCTCGGCCACAGCTCCCTCGGTAGCACCTGCGAAAGTGGGTGGGTTGAGCCTTAGTAGATCTCTAATGGGGTCCCCTCTGTCTCTAAGTCTCACAAGTGGCTCTTCCACACCATCCTCATATAATCCATGCTGAACCTGTTCTGCCCTCTGGATCTCATCTCGTCTCAAATGTCTCGGAGGACTCCTGCTCCGTGCTCGGGAGGCTGACCCTACCTCCTCTACTGTTGTATCAGGAATCTCAACGAAGGGCTCCACATGTGGCACCTCTAGTGGATCAACACGGGGCTCCATACGTGGCTCAATACGTGACTCGGCACGTGGCTCCTCTCGCGGATTAACACGAGGCTCTATTCGTGGCTCAGGAATCACTGGCGGTAACCTGTCTAACATAGTCTGTAGTGCCTGTAAGATTTGTGGACCTATATCCAATACTGGTGTCACCTGTGGTACTAGTGGTGCTTGTGGTACAGGTGGTGCAGGTGGTGCTGCTATAACTACTGGTGTCGCCTGTGGTACTAGTAGTGCTTGTGGTACAGGTGGTGTAGGTGGTGCTGCTGTAACTACGGGTGCCAGTCCCTCGGCTGAGGAATCGCTGTGCACCTCGACTGACGCTGTGTGGCGTGATCACGCTCGTCGAACACGTCGGGGAGGCATCCTACAAAACAAGGTAGAAACTAATTAGCCAAGGTTGCGGAATAATAACGTGCCCAAATACGCCCAGTGTTTCAACTTGGCTCTGATACCAAATGTCATGGCCACATTTTCCTTGTGGTCACAACACACATCACACGTGTCATAGCCACATCTGTTATGTGGTTATGACACGAGATATGAAAAACTTTTCTCACACTGTCCTACAAACCCCCTCGCATGCATAAGCATGCTCGGCGGTGTTCTCTCAAGGCGAAAATACTACAGCTTTTGGCGGGATATAAGTACAATTGCGTGCAACCAGACGCAAGCAGACCAACAAGAGGATCTCTACGACGCCGCTAACATCATTGCAAGAGTGAGATTACCAAAGTTCCTAAATCTAAACCTCGGCAATTTCCAGCAGCATAACGCCTTACAGCGTTAGTGGGAATTACGCAGCACTCATTTACGCACGTGGTTCGCTGATAGATTAACAACTTCCCACGACGCCTTGTTCTGACTAAACCGACTAGTGATCTCCCTATTTAGTCAATTTTCAGTAAGACACGGTTGTCTATCTCCTCTCTTGCTTCCTGAAACATACTCCTCCTACGACTTAGCATTCTCAACGAGGCGGTTTGTTTGCTCTCTCTTCCCTTTTCTCTGGGTCTTAATTTTGATTGTCTTTTTATCGCACTTACCTTAACTATTTCTCTGATAATTTAGTTTGCTTATATTTCGGTCTCTCTCTCTTTCGTTTTCTATGCTTTCTTTATGTATATCCGGGCCTTTCTTCATGATTTACATCAATCAGGGTTATCACTACAGCTATTGTTGATATTAAACCTAACTTTAGGATGGTCTAGGTCACATAGACTGGTTTACTACTTCGCTGGACTCGGTCTCCTAGTCTTCTCCGATCACGGTATCTCCTCTTCGTTTGTATTAATTAATCTTGTTCCTAAGCAGATTTAGCAGAAGGGTCCGTCAACTTAGTTCTCTTATCCCATGTGGGAAATGTCACGCATTTTCTCCTCTGTGTTTTCCAATGTTAGTTTTTCTTCTTCGGACTCTCTTACAGGTTTACTTATGAGGTCGTTTACTACAGTTGGGATTAAAATGGCCACATGGAATGTCTGTGATGGCTTCTTCAGTTTATTTCCAGTGTTTCTTTAAGTAAGGTGGCGTGTAATTTTCCTCTTCATTTTCCTGGTATTGAATCGCGTTGATAGTGGAAACTTCCGAGAAACTCTTTCCGGAGTAATACAGTATATTTCTTTATGCTCTCTTTAATTATAATTTTATTTTCTCTTATTTATACTTACTGTTGTTATTCTTACTACTAATTAATATTAATACTCTTAGTGTGAATCGTATACCATTGTTAATAGATATAGGAGGCTCTCCTCTTTATAAAACCCGGATCATGGAAACATAACTTCTTTGGTTGTTGTGTTCAACACTTAAATAAACCTAACTGTGAAAATATATTTTGTTTTTAATTAATTTTGCACGTCTCCTTGTTATGAATGATAGAGAGGGCCTCATAAAATGGCCCAAGACACCTCTTCTATGTATATATATACCATATATATAAATATATATATGTAATATATATGTAATATATATATACATATAGAACTATATAACTAACTATATCTATATTTATTTACAATTCCCCTTTTAAACATAATATATATATATATGACATATATATATATATATATATATATATATATTTGTTTTGTTATTTAATGAATCAGGCATATATATATATATATATATATGACATTTATTATGCCAACATATATATATATAAATATATATATTTTTGCTTTGTTATTTAAATGATCCATTGCATGTATGTTAGGGCTAAATAGCCCTAACATTTTTTTTTACTTAACATTTTATGTTTTGTTGTGCAGGGGAATGGCGGCAGGGGTCGGCCGCACAAAGGGATGGAGGCCGCAAGAGACAGTGGCAGCGAAGCATTGCTGTGGGCAGAGTTAAGAGCTCCGCGGGGGTTTAAACGGTAGGGGGATGTGGGGAGGGGTGAAGCCCCACCCACATCCCACGATGTGGGGTGTGGGTGGGGTTCCGCCCCTCCCCACACCTCTGTGTTTAATATATAGGGACTGTGGTGGGGATTACTCCCCACCGCCCAACATACACAAAGCTTCGACTATGTTTTCAACACAGCGTTCTCAAATGACGCCAGTCTTAAAATGAGATCCGTTTTTATTGCATTCGATGATACTAAAACATCAATAATATTTATATATATATATATATATCTATATATATATATATTTATTTAAGTCTCTTTAAATCTGTAAATCTTGTTTTTGTTTTACTACACAATTTATTCAGTTACTATTATTCTATTTAAATATATATATATATATATGTATATATATATATTTATATATATGAAAATGTATATATATATTTTATTACCATTCAAATTTGTCCATTACAATTAAATAGTTAGTTTCTCATATTCGGTAAAAAAAATGGTAATTAAATAACAACTAATATATTTACATATATATATATATATATATATATATATATATATATATATAGCAATATATATTCCATTTTCATAAAACATTTAAGTTTCTTAAATTAACGAATAGAAATATATACATGCTAGATTTCCTCTAATCTTTGCAAATTAACTGAAACCACTATATATGAAGAATAAACTTAAACATTTAAAATTGTCTTTTCCATTAGAACAATGAACCATAAAACTAACATTTCAACTAGTTAAGCAATTCCAAACTTTCAATTACGTAAACAAACTTAGATTAGATTGCAAATAAGAGATGAACTCTTCCTTTCATTAACATATTAAACACTATTTTTAAAAAGGTTTCCAAAACAACATAACTTGAAAACCACATTCATATTCCAGAAAAGATAACTCTTCCACTACATAAAGCAAGAGATTATTTTAAACCCTGGATACAAACAACTAACTTCCCAGATATGAATTTCCTTCTCCCAAACAATATACAACTGATAGCTTGTGACAACCAAGTAAAAGTCCATCAATAACAAGAGCAGGGAGGTGATTTCCTTCACTCCCAGGGTAACAATAAATTACAGCAATAACAAGAGAGGTGCTCCCTCCTCAACTCTTATGAAATGACCCAGGCCTAATTCTCATGACAAAGAAGAATAAGCTGTTTCTTCATAAATATCCAACCAGAAGCTCCAAGAGAAAACCTGTGTATCAAAGACAAACAAAGAAGAAAACACCACTCATCTAGCTCTCCTCCCTTCCGTAGACCCGCAAGTGGGTCACCCCCGAGCTAGGGAGACTATACTCACACCTGGGTAACTCAAGCACTCCACTTCACAACAGTAACAACAACAATCCCAAAGCACACAAACACCCGTGGGTCATTTACACAACACGGAAACTCAACTACAGTGAGTTTCATAAGGGGCAGGAGAGTGGACACACTCGACTCCAGAGTGTCACCCTAACAGATAAGTTAACCAATACCATTTCTCTTGGTCTCAAACCAAGTTTGATCTCAAATTTTTAAGAAAACTGTATATGACTCTCAAGTCAAAGATATAGACACAGATACATGCCCTCCAGGCTTTCAACATCCCAAAAGATGGAAACAGGTATGCACCCGAGGAGGATCTCTCCTCCCCTACCCCAAACTTGATGAGCATTTCTCCCAAGTGGGAGAAGCTCTGTCAAACAACCTGACAACAAACCCCACATAAAACAAATCTAAACACAAATTCACACAATTTACATACACATTTAGCTATACGAAACAAGGGTAAAATTTAAACCAACCTTATAAAGCCCTCCTGGAATGAAGCTGTTGCAGAGCCCACAGAGTTCTCTTCCAACCTTAGCCACCAACTCTCTTTCCCTTCTCTCTCCTGCAAGCTAACCTTTCTATTTTTGGTAAGGCAAAAAATGAAAGTTTCCCCAAAATTCAACTAACTCCCTCCCATCCCAAAATTGGAAACAAATAACCAAATTCTTTTCAGTTTTGAGGAATGGGGAGGTGACACTTGTCACCTTCTCACTCTCCCCCAAAACCACTATTCTGCCCTAGTGGCTTATGTCACTCACCCTTCCCAAGAGTACTCCTTATTCCTCTCCTCATGTGATTCCTCTTATGCATGGGAGAAATAAAAGGAGTTAATGGGGAAGAAGACAGGTGACCCATGCCCCTTCTTCCCTTCTTCACATGGGTGTCCCCACAGCACATGGGGGAATCTCACTATGGAAGGGGTGACTTTAAGTCAATCCTTCAATAATGGATGGCATCTCTTACCTTGGGGAATGTAGAGGGGATGGGTTGGGTGTTGGTACAACCCATCATGTCCCCTCCTACCTCCAATTTTCGCCACTTAACTTCAGGGGGAAGTTAAGATGACTAGATGGAGGTTACTCAAGGGTTACCCATGCCAAATGGGCCCCTGGACCCATGGGGTATAACCCAGGGTCAACTTTAACCCATACAAGACACCCCTGGTCAAGGTAAAGCACAAGAAAAGGCCTCGTAAATTTAAATTAAATAAGGAAATTCAATTTCAATCCTTTTTACAACACAAATTATAAAATAATGTTACATGAGGGTAACCTAACCCACTCGACCATACGAAAGACCACATTACATCATTACATCAAACACAAAGAGATCTTGGTTCCTCGTGGAATCAGATCGGCTTAACAGGGAATAACAAATAACAAGGTGCGGAATGATCTCCGAATTCTGTGGTTCGATTAGTAATTCCTGCACACTAAATTACAAGATCAGTAACCACATAAAATCATCATAGCCGAAGCAACTAAAAACATGCATTATCATGACATAGTACTAATTAACATAAATGAAATCATATTACAATTTTCCATCATCACCTAATTAATGTTTTTCTGAAATGTAAACTTATCCAAACATCACCCAATTAGTTTTTTCGAAATCATAATAAAGTTTAATAGTTTGACAATTCTGGGAACTGCTATCCCACAAATATAAAAATAACAATAACTGTAATGTAAATAGTCATAACAACAGAAGTAAAAAGGGCGGTCCTCACAAACCACAAATCTCTAGGATGTGACTCCCATGATACCAAAGGCGGTAGTATATCCTACATCATTCCATTCATCATTCTTAGTCCATTCTGCTACTTTATTCCTACCAAAATCTAACTATTTATTGCTATCCTAGCTGCTATTTTCCATATGCAATTCATTTTACCATATGCGTTTACTTTCTACTCAATAGCGACCACTTTTACCAAATGTGCTTCTCTCCTACCTATATGTGATCCCTTCTACATATATGACTATTGCTATACAATATGCAAGCTTTACTACCTCATGCGCTCCCTTTTGCCTTATATACGAGCTCTACTACCTCATGCGCTCCTGTTTGCCCTATATGTGCACTATCTACCATATGCGAGCATTAATCATTTCTATGCAAGCTCTATTCTCCATGCGCTGCTATTTTCCCTACATGTGAGCTATTTACTATATGCGAGCCAAACTACTATATGCACCTATTGTTTGATCGTAAGCGACTCATTTTGCCCTATATGCGCATTTAGCCTATGCTTTCCTAGCTGATTGGATGAGACTCACTTTTTCAGAAGCGACCACAATGTGCTTATAAGTGATCTAAACTCACATATGCAATCTATTTTCCTACATAAGCGACCTGAAATCCCTATTCTCAAACCTAGTCGCTTTTGGTGACGTGTGTGCATTAATGACGCTTCTAGGCTATTAAATACACGCTTTTAGGAAAAGTTTCGTAACATACTGGTACACCTGCTCCCTCTAGTCGCCCATGTGTCCTCACTTGCTCCGTATGATGATCCCTATGTGGAATAACCATCCTGACAGCTCTCCAACTCTCACTCTCATGAGCTCTGGATTTCTATAGTTTTTGAGAACAAATGAGCCTCTTTGCCATTGCAGAACCTACTTATAGCCCTATCCAAGCCCTAATTTTTTCTATGCCACAACCTATTTTATCCCACCCAACCCCCATTTCTGTCGTGTCAACCTTATTTTTAGCCTTTTCTTCTATCGTGAGCCAACCCAGCCCTTCCTAGTTAGCCTGGCTTACCCCTCAAGGGGGCATCACCTACTAGTTACACTGGGGCATAACTTGTTTATTGAATGCATATTGTATCTTCTTTGACACAACGCTCTATCAAACATCGTATCAAAGAGGGGCAAAATGTAGACACCCAAAATTGTCCCAAATTTGTCCATGTCTAGCAACACCTTGTTACTTAGACATCATGTAGCATTTTGTCCTAAATCCCACTTTTAATCCATCCCATTCACCCATTATCTAATTAATTAAATAAATTTTATTTATTTAATTAAAATCCTCATTTTATTCATATATTATCCCATCCTATTCATCTTTCAAATTAATTAGATAAATTTTATTTATTTAATTAATTTCTAACTCATATCCCAACTAATTCATATATTTTATTTGAACTAAGCCCTCAACTTTCACCACATTCTAACACTTGTCTATTTAATCATGTGTTGTAGTACAACTTTCATCCAAATCCTTCACATGCACAACTAATGGGACCTAATTTTAGTATCTTTCAATCATAGCCATTCACATAGCCTTCGAATCTCCACCATCGATTGATTTTGGTTGAGCTCTATATAAACACCCTCTCATTCCATATGGGGCATCTAGCATTCAAATATGTGCCTACATTATCATCTTGAGTATGTTGAGCATTTGAGAATTCAATTGACCTTTTATCATCCATCATGGCAGCTTTTAGCTTCATAATTGTTCATTGTTGAAGAAACAGTCCACATCATAAACAAGGAATCACACGGTCTAGGTGATGTTGTGCTTGAATTGCATTTCTCTTCGATTTCATTTAGATTAGATTCTTTGATGATGGTAGGGTTAGGTTTTCATGGCTATGCCTAATCTTACAAACCTAATTTTTTACCTATCACATCCTAATCTTGTCTTGAGCCCAATCAATCATCATCAATCATCATCAATGGGATATAGCATTCCCATATCATCTTTGTGTTGATCTAGGGATACAGCTTTCCCCACAATGACAACACTATCATTATCAATTAAACAATCAATTATTGGTTTATGACTTGACAAGGGCAATACCTCGTTTGTTTTATATCCTTTGAGCACATTGAGAACACTTGCTTATGCTTAGATTGAGTAGACACTCTAATCATCACACCATCACTATCATCATTCAAAACAATCAACCTAGCAACAACAAACATCACAACCAAAGCACATCAAGCCAACCATCAAAACAAATCCTATTAATCATCAACATCAACACCAAAGTAAATCAACTCAATCACATCCAATCCAATCGGAACAAATCCAATCACTTCAACAAATCAAAAGTAGCTCAATCCACCACGTATCATCACATCATCAACATTTCATCAATCCATAACTTGATCAATCTCAATCCATAATCCAATGTTTCATCATCATCAATAAAACAATCAGAACTACATCTCATTTCTATCATTAAGTTCCTTGATCCCATGGATACAGGGTATGTAGGCAGTCTGGAGTATGAAGGAAGTGCCCAGATTTAGGCATAGGCAATTTTCCTCTTTCTTCTCTCATCATTTCTTCTATCATCTATCTTCTACATCATTAATAAACAACTTCAATCCAATCATCCATTCACATCAAATCAAATCATCAATCCTTCATCAATCTTCATCCATCACGTCATCTAATCATTTCATCATCCTCAAAATCATTCTAAGAAATGATCCAAATGCAAGCCCATCCTTGATCCATACCAATCAAGTTAATCAATCAAGCCAAGTTATCCAAATGCAATCTATGGTCTTGATCCCAGCCTTGTTGTAAGCCAAGGCAATTAGCCAATTAGCCAACCAACTCAACAAATAACCTTGTGTTGATCTAGGGATATAGCTTTCCCCACAATGACAACACTATCATCAACAATCAATCAATTAATCATTGGTTTACAGCTTGACAGGGGCAATACCTTATTTGTTTTGAATCATTTGTGCATGCTTGCTTGTGTGTGTTATCATTTTATCTTGCATTTGCATCATATCCATATCATTCTAGCTAATATTCATATCTTGTGTATGTTGGAATAGATTTTTACACAATCCTTTGCATCTAAGGTCATATCATAGCTTTTGTGCATTAGGACTTTCATGCTCTAAGTTTACTTCCTCATATGTTAGACAAGGTTGTATTATGCTGGGGCACAAGACACATCGTCACCCTAGTCCTTATACCTTGGTGCATAACGTCTAGTGCTATATCAAACATCATGGTTGGTCACATTCATTGTAGCATAACACATCGCCATTTCTTCTATCTATCCTCTTATCATTCTTTTGCAGCCAATCCCTTTCATTTCGAGAGCCTACCGTGTTTGTCCAACCCGCATATCCTCTTGAGGGGGTATCCTCATCCTATCATTTCATCCTCATCATATCTTTCCATCATCATCATCCTCTATCCTTTTTCCTTTATCCATACCTTTGCTTCTTTGAAATGATGTTACTCGTCATAAAGCTCATCATCTCAAACATCATCTCAAAGAGGGGCAAAATGTAGACACCTAAAATTGTCCCAAATTTGTCCATGTCTTGCAATACCTAGTCAAAAACATTATCCTAGACATCATGTAGCATTTTGTCCTAAATCCCACTCTTAATCCCATCTTAATCCCTTCCTTATCCCACTTAGCCAATTAATTAAATGAATTTTATTTATTTAATTAATTTCACATTTATAATCCCACTTTCCAATTAATTAAATAAATTTTATTTAATTAATTAATTTCCACATCATATCCTAATCCCACTTTCCAATTAATTAAATAAATCTTATTTATTTAATTAATTTCCAACTCATATCCCAACTAATTCAAATATTTTATTTGAATTAAGTCCTCACCTCTCACCACATTTCGAAACTTGTCCACCTCTCCATTGAATCATATGTTGTAGTACAACTTTTATTTAAAATCCTTCACATGTACAACTCATGGGACTTAATTTTAGTATTTGTGTACACAATTACACATGAGCCCTATCTCCTTACACATGTCACATGACTACAATTTCTTAATGTGCAAGGAAACCTAACTTAATCCTATCCATCCATTTCATCTAAAACCCTATGTGATCCTAGCCATCCATTTAAACCAAGCCTTTCTTATAAAGCAAGCCTTTCTTGAGCCATTTGAGATTAGAGAGGAGATTAGAGGAGAGAGGATTAGAGAGGAGATTAGAGGGGAGATTAGAAAGGAGATTGAGAAGAGATTAGAGGAGATTCAAGGATTCTTCTTCATGCAACCTCACTTGGCCAAATTTTCATCTCAAACCATCATCCATCCTCTTTCATCTACCTAGCTTGCATCTATCTTCCATCAATCACCCATCATTTATCTTCTTATCAATGTTATGCTGTGGAATCGATCAATCAACACAACAAAGTGATCAATCAATCAAGCATCTTGCATCTTTGAGGTATTGAATGATTTGGGTTTAGGTTATGCATTTCATTGTTTGATCATTTCCATTTGCAAATCCAAATTTTTTGATATACAGTTTCATTTTTTACCATAGCCTTGAATATTTTGAATTTCTCAAGAGCTTCTAATTTCTCTTTCAAAAAGGTCACCCACATCATCCAGGAATAGTCATAAATTAATAACATGAAGTATCTATCACCTTGTACACTCTTGATTCTTACCGAACCACACAAATCAATATGAACTAAGTCTAATAATCTGATAGAAGATTGTTCCTTGCTTTTGAGTGAGACTCCGCTTTGTTTACCCAACAGACATTCTTTACACAAACTATTTGTAGGTTTCACCAATTTTGGAAGATCTCTTATGGCCTGAGTGTTGCTTATCTTGATGATATTATCAAAATTCACATGACACATCCTCCTATGCCATAACCAACTCTGATCAATTTGGACAAATAAACAACTTTTACCAGTACCAACTAAGTGGAAGATATTACCTTTTGTTTGAGTACTAGATGCAATCTCTATTCTGGAACTTTCAAAGATCTTGCATTTTCCTTTCTTGAATCAGAGATCATAGCCTTTGTCCACCAACTGTCCAACACTGAGAAGATTATACTTCAGACCTTCAACATACAGTACATTACTAGTTTTGTTCTTTCCATCAAAAGAAATGGTTCCTCTTTCTTTGATTCTGCTAGTAGAATTATCACCAAATTTTACCACTCCTCCTTCATACCTTTCCAAATCTATGAAATTATTTTTGTCACCTATCATATGGTGAGAGCATCCACTGTCAATGATCCAATCATCCTTTTCTTCAACTTGGGCAGCCAGAGCTCTTTCCACAGTTTTATGATTGATAGATACAGATGACATTGGATCTTCTTCCTTAATGGCAATGAACACCTAGTCACTTCTGGATTTGTTTCTTGTCTCTTATTCATCATCTGCTACTCCTTCATTATCATCATCTTCATGAACATAGTAACAATTCTTTTGGAACATTGATCTATTAGGATTTGGCCTTGAAAATCTTTCTGGACACCTTGAGGCAAAATGACCAATCTTATTGCAGTTAAAACACTTAAAAGGCAATTTCCCTTCATACTTACCGGATCCTCTTGGCAGTCTCTTTGCAATAAGAGCTTCAAGTTGAGCAGTTTTTGCTTCTTCTTCTTCCAGGTCTTTTCTTGCTTTTTCATACCATGATGGTTTCCTTGAATAGTTCTCTCCTAGATCAAACCTTTGTTTACCCTTTATAGAGGAACTGGCTTTGAATGCAGATTCAGTCTTGGGGGATGCATCTCCAAATTTGGTCAATTCAAATGCAACCAATTTACCTACCAATTGATCTATTGTGACACTTGAATGGGCTCTAAATTCTTTAATGGAAGCAACCTTGATCTTGTAAGAAGCAGGAAGGGATCTGAGAACTTTGCCAACAATCTCATCTTCATCCAAGACTCCATCAGCACATCTAATGCCACAAACAAGCTCATTTACTCTTGGCATAAAAGTTGTGATATTTCCATCTTCTCTCATCTTTAGATTTTTAAATTTTCCTTTCAGGCTCTGTAGCCTTGCACATTTAATATACTTGTCTCTTTCATGCAGAAGTTCTAGTTTTTCCCAAATCTCAAAAGCAATTTGTAGGTCAACAACATTTGTCAACTCTGAATCAGACAATGCACTTAGAAGAGCTTCTTTAGTCTGCAAATTGTTTTCAGCATCTGTGATTTCATTTGGGGCTTTTAGGCCATTCTGAGGAGGAATATACTTCGTTGTAGCCATGGTCCAGTACTACATTCCCATACATTGCAAGTGACTCTTCCAAAGATTAAAATCGGTTCCATCAAACTTCGGACTATCCTTCTTGTAGGACGACATCCTGGATCTCCTCAAGCGGTTAAGCCTTTTTAGAGGAACTTGGCTCTAATACCAATTGTTATATTTAGGGCAGGCAATTGAGAGGGGGGATGAATTAGTTGTCCAAAACTTTCTTCCAATTAAACACTTAAATCCACTTTGTAATGTAGCAGCATAATGATAAATCAATCATGGAAACATAACGCATTAAATCAATAGCAAATACATATTAACACACAAGACACCAAGATTTTGACATGGAAAACCCAGTTAAGGGAAGAACTATGGGGTGATTAACCCAAGATTGTATTCTCTATTAGAAGAATAGAAAGAACAAAATGGCACATGCCAATTAGGGCTCACTACCCGAGCACACTGCTCACAAGAGGCTCACTGCCTACAAGAGACACATTGTATACAAAAACAAGTATCACATACTTGAACTGAAGAATATCATCTTCATCATGCTTGAGTCAGTTCCATTTAAGCCCATTACTTCTGCTTTGCCTTTCACTCTACTCCTTTTTACCACACTCTCATCCTCACAAGATACACTTTGAAATGACTTTTCAATTCCTTATTTATACAAGACATCAACTTAGGAAAGATCATCTAAGTTGATAAACATTACAGAGTAATTACATAAATACACCATGACTAATTACAAAAGACTTCACACAAATCAACACACTATCGGCCACACAAATCTAAGACTTCAATATTCTTCTAGGAACACCCCAATCTTCACACAACATCTTCAAGATCATCCACGGGATGTGTAACTCATCTGGTCGGCCAAACGTACGAAGAACACCATCATCTAGAAGTAATTCTTCAATTGCAAGCTCAAACTCCAATGCAGACCACCAACATGAACTGGAAATGATCCAAAAACCTCCACAAGCTAGCCTAAATCACCAAGAACATCCACACTGTATCTACTTATTGAAATCCTTCTCTCCTTCATTCAAAACCTCAAGAACCCAGTCTGTCATCACTGTCACAATGGAATAGATGCTTGCAGACCTCCAGATCACTAACCATTTGAGTTGTCACTCCACATGGACTTCCTAAACATTCCACCAAATCCATAGAATAGGATAATGCATTTCTAGATCTCACCAGACCTATCTGTATCACTTTGTCACCTCTAAACATCTGTTAGAATTGGTTGTACTTGAGTGGTCACAACTTCTTCAGATCTTCATGCGGACCTCTAAAATCTTGACTGGATCATCTTAAGACACATATCTACAAACCCTTTGAACCACATCCTCTAATCCTCATCTTATCTTGGATCTTTACCTTATTATCTTCACTATTCTTCTCTGTTCTTAATATGACCAATTTTCTCAATATCCTCAGTAAACAGTTCATCCAATCCTTATCATTAATGCAATAGGAGTATGTTGACATCAATGACAACACTAGTTAGGCCCATACTTATAACATTTTTAGTATTGGAACATGACTATAAAAGAGTATATTCCTCCAAAGAATGGTTCAACAACTCTAGATGAAATCAGAAATGCTGAAGATAATCTTCGAGCTAGAGAAGCCTTACGTAGTGTCTTATCTAATACAAAGTTGACAAATGTTATGGATTTAAAAACTGTATATGAAATTTGGTCAAAGCTAGAAATTCTGCATGAAGGAGACAAATATGTTAAATGTGCCATGCTACAAAGTCTAAAAGGAAAATTCAAAAACCTAAAGATGAATGAAGATGAGAATATCACTACATTTATGCCAAAAGTAAATGAGCTTGTTTATGGCATTAGATGTGCTAGTGGAACTTTGGATGAAGATGACATTGTTGCCAAAGTTCTCATATCCTTACCTCCTACTTACAAACACAAGGTTGCTGCTATTGAGGAATTCATATCTTTATCAAATATTACAAGGGATCAATTGGTTAGGAAGTTAGTTGCATTTGAATTGGTTGAGTTTGGAGATGCTCCTCCCAAGACTAAATCTACATTCAAAGCTAGATCCTCTACAAAAGGTAAACAAAGGTGTGATCCAAGAAAGAGTTCCTCAAAGAAATTATCATGGGATGAAAAAGCAACAAAAGATCTGGAAGAAGATGAGGCATAACCTACTCAACTTGAAGCCCTTATTGCAAAAATACTACCAAGAGGATCTGGTAAGTATGAAGGAAAATTGCCCTTCAAATGTTCCAACTGCAACAAGATTGGTCATTTTGCCTCAAGATGTCCTGAAAGATTTTCAAGGCCAAATCCTAATAGATCAAGATTCCAAATGAAATGTTACCATGTTCAAGAAGATGATGATGGAGTAACAAATGATGAATCCAAGATAGGAAACAAATTCAGAAGTGACTGGGTGTTTATTGCCATCAAGGAATAAGATCCAATGTCCATTGAATCTATCAATCATAAAATGGTAGAAAGGGCTTTGGCTACTCAAGTTGAAGAAAAGGATGAATGGGTCATTGACAGTGGATGCTCTCACCATATGACTGGTGACAAGAATAAGTCCATAAATCTAGAAAGATATGAAGGAGGAATTGTAAAATTTGGTGATAATTCTGTTGGCAGAATTAGAGGCAGCAGAACTATTTCTTTTGAAACCAGTGATCTTCTATATGTTGAAGGTCTGAAGCATAATCTTCTTAGTGTTCGATAGTTGGTGGACAAAGGCTATGATCTCTATTTTAAAAATAGAAAATGCAAGATCTTTGAAAGCTCTGGAACTGAGATTGAATCTAGTACTCAGACAAAAGGTAACATCTTCCACTTGGTTGGTACTAGTAAAAGTTGTTTATTTGTTCAAATTGATTAGAGTTGATTGTGGCATAGGAGAATTTGTCATGTAAATTTTGTTAATATCATCAAGATAAGCAACACTCAGGATATAAGAGATCTTCCAAGACTAGTGAAACCTACCAACAGTTTGTGCAAAGAATGTTAGTTGGGTAAGTAGAACAAAGTCACATTTAAGAGTAAGGAACAATCTTCTACCAGATTGTTGGACTTAGTACACACTGATATATGTGGATTGGCAAGAATCAGGAGTTTGCAAGGTGATAGATATTTCATGTTACTGATTGACAACCACTCCTGGATGATGTGGGTAACTTTCCTGAAAGAGAAATTTGAAGCACTTGAGAAGTTCAAAATATTCAAGGCTATGGTAGAAAATGAAACTGGGTTAAACATAAAATGTCTTAGGTCTAATAGAGGTGGTGAATTCACATCCGGTGAGTTCATAGAATTCTGTGAGAAACATGGGATAAAGAGACAGTTATCTATTCCAAGGACTCCACAGCATAATGGAGTAGTGGAGAGAAAGAACTATACCATCTAGGAAGCATTTAGAACCATGATGATGGAAGCAAATGTCCCTCAGATCTACTGGAGATAAGTTGTAAGCACTGCTCTCTATACTCTTAATCGAGTACAAATTAGAAGCAATACTGGTAAGACTCCTTATGAACTTTGGTTTGGCATCACCCCTATTGTGAAATATTTCAGAGTCTTTGGCAGTAAGTGCTATATCAAAAGAGATGAAGACCTTGGAAAGTTTGATGCTAGAAGTGATGAAGGAATATTCTTGGGTTATTCCACTCAAAGCAAAGCATACCAGTGTTATAACAAGAGATTGAGAAAGATTGTAAAAAGTACAAATGTGAAGGTTGATGAAGGCATTGAAAATCCCTCAAGGTGTTATGAGTATGAAGCATATGATTAGAATGATGTTTCGGTCCAAGAAGAACAAGTCCCAATTGCAGTTCAGGTTCAGGCTAATCTGAAGAATCCTAAAATACAAGAAGAAGAGATAAGTTTTAATGAACCTATCCAAGAAATAGAAGTGCAAGAAATTACCAAAACTCCCAGGTATGTAAGACTGAATCATTCTAAAGACCAGATCATAGGAGATAGAAGCAAAGGTGTTCAAACAAGAAGAAAGATTTCTCAAGATTTTTAGAAGTATTGTTTGATTTCAAAGGTTGAACCAAAAATAGTAAGTGAAGAATGCAATGATGAAAGCTGGGCTAAAGCAATGTAGGAAGAGTTGATGTAGATTAAAAAAATCACACTTGGGATCTTGTTCCCAGACCTAAAGACAAAAATGTGATTAGGACTATGTGGGTCTTTTGAAATAAACTCAATGAAGATGGTGAAGTAGTTAGAAACAAAGTCAGATTGGTCTATAAGGGTTATTCTCAAGTAGGAGTTGACTTTGAAGAAACTTTTTCTCTGGTGGCAAGAATTGAAGCAGTCAGATTATTTCTTGCCTTTGCTACATTCAAGAATTTCAAAGTATATCAAATGGATGTCAAGTCTACCTTCCTAAATGGTGATTTGGAAGAAGAGGTATGCTTTGAGCAACCAGATGGATTCCAATTGTCTGATCATGGTGATACGGTCTGCAAGTTGAAGAAAGCTTTGTATAGACTCAAATAAGCCCCAAGAGCCTGGTATGAAAGATTGGATAAACATCTTTTAAAGATTGGTTTCAACAAATGTACTACTGACAGTAACTTGTACTTCAAGATTGATCATGAAAATATCTTGATTATTGAAGTATTTGTTGATGATATCATTTTTGGAGGAAATGATAGTATATGCAAGACTTTTCCAAATCAAATAAAAAGTGAATTTGAGATGTCTATATTTGGGGAAATAAATTTCTTCTTGGATCTACAAATCACTCAAACAAAGAAAGGAATCTTTGTATCACAGACCAAATATGTGAAAGAATTGTTGAAGAAATTTGGGATGGAAGATTCAAAGCCAATGAATAATCCCATGGCAATTAGGTGTAAATTGAGCAAAGATGATGAATCTCCTAAGGCTGATCAGAAAAAGTATAGGTCAATGATTGGAGGACTACTGTACCTTACTCAAACTAGACTTGACATTATGAATGTTGTTGGTCTTGTTGTTAGATTCCAAGATGATCCTCGAGAGTCTCATGTCATGGCAATCAAGAGAATTCTTAAATATCTGAAGGGAACAGTTGAGTATGGTTTATGGTATCCTAGGGATCATGATTTCTCTCTTCATGCATATATAGATGTTGATTGGGCAGAAGATGTGGATGAACGGAAGAGTACCAGTGGTGGTACATTCTTTTTGGGGAAAAGATTAATTTCTTGGATGAGCAAGAAACACGAGGCAATATCTCTGTCCACTGTAGAAGTAGAGTATATTGCAGCAGTAGGTAGTTGCACTCAAGTATTATGGATGAAGCAAATGCTAAGAGATATCAAAGTGGAGTATGAAGAACCTATCACAATCTTCTGTGACAATTCAAGTACAATAAATATATCAAAAAATCTGATGTTGCATTCAAAGACAAAACATATATCCATCGAGTTTCACTTTTTGAGAGAGCAGGTGAATAAGAATGAAGTCAGATTGGAGTTTGTGCCCTCAAAAGATTAAATTGTAGACATTTTTACTAAAGCTCTACCTAAGGACTCTTTTGAGTATCTCAAGGAGAAGTTAGGGGTTATTACCCCTCTAGTTCTAAATTAAGGTGCACTGATGTGCATCAGTCTAGTGGATCTCACAATCATATCTTGTGGTCTGGATTGATGATAGGAAGCTGCTACTTAGGGGGAGCAGTCTGTATGATTCTGAAGTATTGATGCAAGTATGTGCCCTTTACCATTGATGTCAAAGGGGGAGAGAATAAATGTGAAAAACAAAAGAGATTATTGATCAAAGGGGGAGAAATGAAGAAAGAAAAGATATGTGAATGATTGATTTTGTTATGGGGAGCCAATGACGAGAAGTTCTTATCTTAATGGTCAAAATAGTTTTTCACATCATATGTTGCCATCAATGACAAAGGGGGAGATTGTTGAAAGTATGGGCCTAATCGGTGTTGTCATTGATGTCAACATACTCCCGTTGCATTGATGCCAAGGATTGGATGAGTTGTGTGCTGAGGATATTCAGAAAATTAGCCCTATCAGAAATAGAGTAGAATAGTAAAGATAATGAAGTTCTATGAAGTAAAGATTCCATTTAGTTGAAGATCTAAGTACGTGTATCAAAGAATTTGTAAATATGTGCCTGAAGGTTCTCCAGTCAAGATTTTAGAGGTCTGCATGAAAATTAGAAGAAGTTGTGGCCATATGAGTAAAACTAGTTCTAGTAGGCTCAAATAGGTTTGGTGAGATCTGGTAATGCAATATCATGCTCTACGGATCTGGTGGCATGTTTGGGAAGCTAATTTGAATTGACAACTAGATTGGCTCATAGTTTGGAGGTCTGCAAGTGATTATTCTAGTGTGACAGTGATGACCGACTGTGTTCTTGAGGTTCTGAATGAAGATGCAAATGATTATAGTAAATAGAAGTGGTGCAGATGTTCTTGGTGATTCAAGCAAGCTTGTGGAGGTCTCTAGATTGTGTCTAGTTCACGTTGTTTGTCCGCATTAAAATTTGAGCTCGTAATTGAAGATTTACCTTTGGGTGATAGTGTTCTTCCTAGTCCTGGCCAACTGGATGATTTGCACATATTGCAGATGTTCTTGAGAGGTGTTTTGCAAAGCCTGGCATGTTCTTCGAAGAAGATTGAAGTCCCAGATATGTGTGGCTAACAGGGTAGTGACGCGCATGAAGTTTTTGTAATAAGTCAAGTTGTATTTTTGTAATTGCTCTATAATAAAATAAGTGTATGTTGTGCTAACTTTGATGATCATTCCAAAGTCGATGTCATGTATAAATAAGAGTTTTGAAGTCATTCAAAATGCATCCAAGGTCATGATGAGAAAGTGATAGAGAGGAGAGGAGTGAAAAGTAGAGTAGAAGTGTTGATCTTAAATGGAACTGTCTCACGCATAATGAAGATGTTATTCTCTAGTTCAAGTATGTAATACTTATATTATTCTGTAGACAGTGTGTCTCCTGTAGGCAGTGGGCCTCTTGTGAGTAGTGTGCTTAGGAAGTGAGCCCTAATTGGCAAGTGCCATTTTTCTTCTTATTCTTTTAATAGAGAATACAATCTTGGGTTAGTCACCTAATGGTTTTTCCCTTAACTGGGTTTTCCATGTTAAAATCTTGGTGTCATATGTGTTGAAAGTGTTTCTAATCTTGAGTTATTGCATTATGCTTCCATGCTTAATTCATTATTATGCTATTGAAAAATAAGAAGGATTTAAGAATTTAAAGAATAGAAGTTTTGGTGACAACTGATTCACCCCCCCTCTCAGTTGTCTATCCTAAAACCAACACTTCTAGTAGAAACTAGCCAAATCATGAAATTATCTAACTTCTCCAATGCTCTCTGGTGTAGGCCATTCAATAATTGCTCACTTTCTCAGGGTCCATCTTCAGTCCTTCCGTAAAAATCATATATCCCAAATATACCAATTCTTCCTTCATGAAACTACACTTCTTGAAGTTTATCAGCAATTTCTCTTCTCTCAACCTCTGCAAAACTTGTCTAATATGCCACAAATGTTCTTCTTTTGTCTTACTAAAAATTAGAATATCATCCAAGTACACAATAACAAACTTACCCAAGAATTTCTTCAAGACTTCATTCATCAATCTCATGAAAGTACTTAATGCATTTGTCAATCCAAAAGGCATCACTAACCACTCATACAATCCTTCATTTCTCTGTTTCTAATCCAATGGTATCCACTCTTCAAATCTATCTTTGTGAAATATCTTGCTCCACTCAAAGAATCCATGATAACATCCATCCTAGGTAAAGGAAATCTATACTTAACTGTGATCTTGTTTATTGCTCAATTCAGTACACATTTTCCATTCTCCATCCTTCTTAGGTACTAACATTGCAGGTACTACACAAGGGCTCAAATTTTCTCTAATCAAACCTTTCCTCAACAACTCTTGTATCATTCTACTTAGTTCTTCATTTTATGTCAGTGTCATTCTATGTGCTACTTTGTTGTATAAGATCCATGTGATGACTGATACTCCTTATAGGTGGTAATCCATTAGGCACATTATCTAAAATGATGTCTTCATATTCTATCAGCAAATCTCTTATCTCATCCAGTTTGGTCTCTTTCTTCACTACTTCAAGCTTCTTAGGAATCAAGGTATAGCACATACTTTCCTATTTCAAACCATCCAAAAATTTCCTTCCATCTACCAAACAGATTCTAGCATTCCCACATACTACATCTTTAGGATCATCTTCTAAAGGAATCAAAGTAATTCGTTTCCCACTTGCTGTTATAGTATATGTATTCTTTATCCCATCATGCATAGCTTTTCTATCATACTGCCAAGGTCTACCCAACAAGATATGACAAACATCCATAGGCATAATATCACACAAGACTTCATCATGATAGGATCTAATATGAAATTTCACCAAACATTGTTCACTCGCCAGTACCTTATGATCATCTTGAATCCATGCTATTTGATAGGGCTTAGGGTGTTTCAATCTTTCCAACTTTAGCTTAGTCACCATCTCCTCTGAAACTAGGTTATCTGTACTACTATTATCAATTACATCTTTACAACACTTACCTATTGATTTGCATTTAGTTCTGAATAGACTTTTCTTCTATGACAATTCCTCATTTGGCTCTACTTGAAATAGTGCTCTCCTCATCACCAATGATTCTCCTTTCTCTGGATTGCCAACTAAACAAGGTGATCCAACAGGTTCTTCTTCAACATAAACTTCTCTCCCACTATTCTTTGTCTTCTTGCTTGTACTACCTTGATTACATTTGAATGCTCTATGTCCTTCACCTCCACACTTAAAACTGTATACACCTAAAAATGACATGACTCTACTTAAATAAATATTTTAAATATTTATTTCATCTTCATATTTCTCTATCAATAAATAAAGAAATTAATTTATTTATTTGATTCACTTCCTCCCTTTTAATTAAATAAATTACTTTTATTTAATTAATTCCTTCAATATCAACTTTATTCTTCTAAATAATTAAATAATTTTAATTATTTAATTAAATCTTTCATTCTTCCAAATTTCAATAAAATGCAAATTTATTTAAATTAAATCTCCAAAAAATAAATATATTTAAATATTTTATTTATTCTTCCAAATTATCTACAAGTAATTAAATAAATTTATTTATTTAATTATGCTTTCTTATCTTCTAAAAAATCTTCAATATCTTCTAAAAATAAATTCTTCTTGTCACACAAAAGCAAAAGCTGAGTTAACTAATTTAAAGCTATCAACAAAGCTCTTAAATTAGAAAAATATATTCTAATTTAAGAAATAAAAACTCATCCTCATCAAGAAAGCAGTTAACTCAACAAAGCATCTTTTTTAATGGTACATGTCCTTCTGCTATTCATGCACATTCTCTCAAATATCCTCTACCATTGATCTTATTTCTTTTCCACCATTGATCTTCTCTCACACAGCTCTATAAATACAACCCTCTTCTTCTATTTTAGCTATCCAACTTTCAAGTAAACTTATGCTGCAGAATCTATAGCGTGCCATTGGCACCCCATTTTCACATCACTTCATATATCATCCAATCCATATTGTGTTGAAGCCCATCTTCAACACAAGTATCCAAGCCATTTCTCCTTGTCATCTTGAGGAATTGAAGCAAGGAAGCAACCTTCCTAAGGACCATCTTCATCACCAAAAGATCAAGAAAGAATAGGCGAACAATGGAAAAGGTGAACAATGGAAATTGCAAGGTAAAAAGGTTGTGAGTATCTCTCTCTTATTTTAAATCCTTTTTGTTTGCACATTCCATTGATGTTTTGGTTTTTTTTATAATTAGTTTTGTTCATCCCATTTTACTCTTAACATTTCTAGCGCCCACTATGGGGCTCTTGCCCCTAATCTAACCAAAAAATTGAGTTTATGAGTGACAGGTTCTGTACAGATTTCATACAGGCTTTTAACAAGTTCAGGTGGCGCATTTGATCGATCCCAAGGAGCATATACAACATGTTACGATGCATGCAAACTTCTGGCGCATACATCCTCTGAGCTAGCACTTTTACCTCCTTTTCTAGCACATGTAGAGTTATGGTTCATACATCCTTTGATATGCTACATAGACCACCTGTTTCAGTGCCTGCATCATTACAGCGCATACACCCTCAAACATGGTGCTTACATACCTTTTTATGATGCATCTGTAGAAATGGTGATTATGTCTCCTTTTCCTATGCTTTTGACATCTGTATTAGCGCATTTGTAAAACTACACTTACAGTCTCTGTTTCTACACACAGACTATTAAGCGGCGCATCTGATTCTTCACTCTGGTTTTAGGATTTCTAGTATTTTTTTTAGGTTAACACTAACATTTGTCTTGCAGGATTAGGAGTTGGATAGTCATTTAGCTACACTAATTAACTCATCATACATTAATTAGGAGAAAAAGTAAAAAAAATGCATGCATGCAAATCTCACGTAGTCCTTAACTAGGAGGATAGTAACGAACATCACTGTTGTCTTTCACATTATTTCTATCTTTGCTTTATTGCTATCTTTCCTAGTTTAGAACACTGCTATCTCATGAATGGAAATGAACCATTGCTATCTTTAAACACTTCAAAGTTAACAAATGCATGAGTGCCCAAGTAAATAGCACATTTAATTTTTTTTCTTTTAAATAGGTTTGGATTAACTAGTGTCTTCCATATTTGTTGAATGACAATAGGCTTATGCTCTCCCCTTTACTTGGTGACTAGAACGCTAGACTTGTTATTCCTTGTGTTTAACCTTTAGAGGGGCCTACCCTTGGATGCCCACCTGTCCAAGTGGGAATGACCCTGAGTTGAAACAGGCTAAAGACAAGCCCTACCAATCCACTTTAAATAAATTGTGCTTGAGGTGAAAACTTCTTGCAATGAGTGCCGCTGTGTTACACCAATAGCCAACCTCCCCCAAAACCCTCAAAGGTGTAACCCTTGGAGGATGGGAGACTCCATAATGGAGAGTAGTGTTGCCGCACATGTAACCACTCGAATGGTTGCCTTGACTACTTAACCATTTGTTTAGTATACCAAAAAACCTTATTTGTTGACACAAAAGGTGGAACCTTTGAAGCGGTCCCGATTCATGTGATTCATAGTAGAGGTAGCAGGGACAATCCTATGGTTTGGTGGGGGTATGAACCTAAGGAAACCCAAATTTGGTATGGATGAGAAGTGAGCGTCATGGAGAGGAGCCAATGCTACTAGATCCTAGAGATACACACTTTGAATATACACAGCTAGGGGACTCAACAAATACTATCCTTTCCAGCCTAGGATTGTAATTGTTCTTATGTCAAAAAGTCCAAAAATACAAAAAATAACAAAAGATAAAAAATCATGAAAACTTCTATATGCTTGCTATGCTTTTTTACCATAAATTGAAAATCAAAATTCAAGAAAAGACCAAGTTTTCAACCAAAATCAGAATTTTTTTGAAAAACATGCCAAAAACTCTACAAATCCAAACTTAAAACTAGAATGATGCATTTGTTCCAACCTGTGGCACATTTGTTTAGACTTATAGTACATTTGCTTAGACTTATAGCACATTTACTTAGACTTATAGCGCATTTGATCACTATTGCTACGCATATAAACATTACTAGATTGGGGCATTTGCTTCAACTTGTGGCACTTTTGCACTTTGTTCCAGTGCATTTATTGCTGCACATCTAAACTAGAGAGCTATTTTGTACTTCCCAAGAGAAATTTTTTTTGAAATTTTCAAAGAACCATTTCAAACCTATCTCAATTGTTCCAAGATTTGATTAGAATTGTGTAGGTCAACCATTTCACTCTTCTTTCACACCATAGATACTTTTCTCACACTACATCATCCAAAATCTCACAAAATTCTTCCAAAATCCAACAAGGTTAGAACCAAGCTATTCTTGATCACATCAAACATCAAGCAAACCTAGTGAGTCTCCAATATCAAGGATCACTTATCCTTTTCTCTCAGAACTCCACTAGTGGCTTGTGCAAAACTAGTCCACATCAAGTAAATGGATTTCGATTGTCCTTACTTTGACTATCATTTATACACCCAACTTGTTTGACACCATTTAGATCTAAGGAGAACCTTTCTCAAATCTTGACGCATTCTAGCACCCCTTGTTTAGAACTCACTCCATCTCATCTCTAGTCACCTTGCATGGTCTTAACAAGGTCCCAAAAACAAAAATAGATCGAAATGGCTGAGAAAACTATCCCAACCTTTCATGACAGTGATGAGGAAATCTCTATGGAAGAAGTCCTCCAAACACAACAAGACCGAAGATTTCAATGCATAATGGATAAGATACTTGCCCAAGATCCTACTAAATTCTTTCTACAGCTAGCACAACTAGGAATCAAGCTCCCTAGAGATTTTGATGTAGAATCTCTTAAAGAACTGAAGGAAAAAAGAAACCTTGAGGGAAGCACACATGAGGAAATACCCACTGACAAAAGCAAAGCAACCATTGATTCTACAGACACCTTAAGCTTAATGACCCAATAGATCCAAGATTTACAACAATAATTCACAGACATGCAAATAGGAGCATTAACTAGACATTATTCCCCAGAGGATATTTCACCATATCCTTTTGATAGAACCTTGATCATGATACCTTTCCCCTCTAAATTTGAGGAGCCAAAATTTGATAAATATCGAGGAAAGGGTGATCCAAGAGACCACATTAGGGAATTTTTTTGCAAGTATGAGGTGAACCAGTGTTGTCACTGATGTCAAATTACTCATATTGCATTAGTAAGAAGGTTTGGATGAGTTGTGTGCTGTTGTTATTGAGGAAATCAGTCTCCATACGGAACAGTGAAGAACAGTGATGAGAAGAAGGCAAATGTACTGTATAGGTTAAGAACCAGAGGATACAGATTAAAGGGTTTGTAGATATGAATCTTGAGATGCTTCAGCTAAGATTTCAGAGGTTCACATGAAGATCTGAAGAAGTTGTGGCTATCTGTGTGGAACCAGTTTCGGCAAATGTTCAGAGGTGATAGAGGATCACAGAAAGGTCCGGTGAGGTCCGGAATTGTATTATCCTAATCTATGGATTGGAAGGAGTGTTTGGGATGTCCTTGTGATGTGTCATCTCAAGTTGTGTATGATTTTGAGGTCCAGAAGTACCTTTTGCATTGTGACAGTGGTGAAAGACTGTGTTCTTAAAGTACCGGATGATGAAGAGAAGAATTCTGGTAAGCTGATGAAGTGCGGATGTTTTTGATGATTCAGGGAGGGTTATGATGATCATTGGATCATATCTAGTTCATGTTGGTGGTCCGCATTGAAGTTAGAGTTGGATTTGATGTTATGGCTACTAGTTGTTGGTGTTCTTCCTGTAACAGGCTGACCAGATGTTCTACATGCCTTGCGAATGTTATTGTGATGTTTGCCGACTTAGATGATTGTTCCTAAGTCGATGTCTTATATAAATAAGTGTTTGAGAATTTATTTTGAAGTGTGGATTGTGTGGATGAGTGTGGCATAGCGAAGAGAAGTACAAAAGGTAGAGCAAGGATTTTTGGGCTTAAATGGAACTGATCCAGACATGGTAGAGATGTCATTCTCCAGTTCAAGATTGTGATTCTTATCACTTTGTAGATAGTGTGTCTCCTTGTAGGTAGTGTGCCTCTTTGTGAGCAATGTGCTCGAGCAGTGAGCCCTAATTGGCATGTGCCATTCATTTTTCTTATTCTTCTAACAGAGAATAATCCTTGGGTTAATCACCCCGTGGTTTTTCCCTTAACCGAGTTTTCCACGTCAAAATCTTGGTGTTCAATGTGTTGATGTTTATCTGCTCTTGTGTTTATGCATTATGCTTTCATGGATGGTTAACTGATATGCTGTTAACTAACAAAGAAGAATCAAGTGTTTGAAGAAAGAACAAGTTTTTATACAACTGATTCACCCCCCCTCTCAATTGTATGCCCTAGATCCAACAATTGGTATCAGAGCCAAGTTCCTCTGAAAGGAGCTTAATTGCTTGAGGAGATCTAGGATGTCATCATACAAGAAGGATAGTCTGAAGTTTGATGGAACCAACTTCACTCTCTGGAAAGGTCGCATGAAATGTCACTTGGAGTGTATGGGAAAAGCATACTTGGCCATGGTCTCAAAACCATATGTACCTCCACAGGGTGGTTCAACAACTCTGAATGAAATCATAGATGCTGAAAACAATTTGCGGACCAAGGAAGCTCTTCTAAGCGCATTGAATGACTCAGATCTCTCAAATGTTATCGACCTACCAACTGCATATGAGATCTTGACTAAACTAGAACTTCTGTATGAAGGAGATGAGTTTGTCAAGGGTGCAAGGTTGCAAAGTCTGAAAGGGAAATTTGAAAGATTGAAGATGAGAGAAGATGAAAACATCACTACCTTTATGCCAAGAGTGAATGAGCTAGTATGTGGAATTAGAAATGATGGTGGAACTTTAGATGAAAATGAGATTGTTTGCAAAATTATCAGATCCCTTCCTGGTGCCTACAAAATCAAGGTTGCTGCCATTGATGAATTCAGAGCCCACCCAACTGTCACAAGAGAACAATTGGCTGGCAAACTAGCTGCATTTGAAATGACCGAGTTTGGAGATGATCCTCCCAAGACTGAATCTACTTTCAAAGACAGTGCCTATGTGAAAGGAAAACAAAGATTTGATCCGGAAGAAAACTCTTCAAGGAAGATGTCATGGTATGATCAAGCAAGAAGAGACATGGAAGAAGAGGAAGCAGAAATAGCTCAACTTGAAGCCCTCATTGCAAAGAGACTGCCAAGTGGATCTGGTAAGTATGAAGGAAAACTACCCTTTAAGTGTTTCAACTATAATAAGATTGGTCATTTTGCTTCAAGATGTCTGGAAAGATCTGCAAGGTCTAATACTAACAGACAAAGGTTTCAAAAGAACTGCTATTATGTTCATGAAGAAGATGACAATGAAGGAGTAATAGATGATGAATCAGAACTAGGAAGCAAATATGGAAATGAATGGGTGTTTATTGCCATCAAGGAAGAAGATTCAATATCCTCTAAATCTGTCAATCACAAGGTTGTGGAAAGAGCTTTGGCTACTCAAGTGGAAGAAAATGATGATTGGGTTATTGATAGTGGATGCTCTCACCATATGACTGGTGACAAGAATAAGTTCTTAAATTTGGAAAGGTATGAAGGAGGAATGGTAAAGTTTGGTGACAATTCTGCTGGCAAAATCAAAGGTAGGGGGACTATTTCCTTTGATGGAAAGAGCAAAACAGGTAATGTACTATATGTTGAAGGATTGAAGCACAATCTTCTCAGTGTTGGTCAGTTAGTGGACAAATGCTATGATCTCTGGTTCAAGAATGGAAAATGCAGAATCTTTACAAGCTCCAGAACTGAAATTGCATCCGGTGCTCAAACAAATGGTAATATCTTTCATCTGGTTGGTTCAAATAAAAGTTGTCTGTTTGTTCAAGTTGATCAGAGTTGGTTATGGCATAGAAGAATGTGTCATGTAAATTTTGATAACATCATCAAGATAAGCAATATTCAGGCTATAAGAGATCTTCCAAAATTGGTGAAACCTACAAATAGTTTGTGCAAAGAATGTCAGCTAGGTAAACAGAGCAGAGCCTCTTTCAAAAGCAAAGATCAGTCCTCTACCGGATTGTTGGAATTAGTACATACTGATCTCTGTGGTCTGACAAGAATCAAGAGTCTGCAAGGTGATAGATATTTCATGTTGCTAATTGATGACCATTCTCGAATGATGTGGGTTACCTTCCTAAAAGAGAAATTAGAAGCCCTTGAGAAGTTCAAAATCTTCAAAGCTATGGTAGAGAATCAAACTAGACTAAAACTGAAATGTCTAAGGTCTGATAGAGGTGGTGAATTTACATCTGGTGAATTCATTGACTTTTGTGAGAAGCAGGGTATAAAGAGACAGTTGTCTACTCCTAGGACTCCACAGCAGAATGGAGTAGTTGAGAGAAAGAACCGGACCATTTAGGAAGTTGCCAGGACAATGATGTTGGAAGCAAATGTTCCTTAGATGTTTTGGAAATAAGCTATCAGCACTGCAGTCTACACTCTCAATCGAGTTCAAATCAGAAACAATACCGGTAAGACCCCCTATGAACTTTGGTTTGGCATCACTCCTACTATGAGATATTTCAGAGTATTTGGTAGCAAGTGTTATATTCAAAGAGATGAAGATCTAGGAAAGTTTGATGCCAGAAGTGATGAAGGAATTTTCTTGGGTTACTCCACTCAAAGAAAAGCTTACCGGTGTTACAATAAGAGACTGAGGAAGATGACAGAAAGTACTAATGTGAAAGTTGATGAAGGAATTGAGAAGCCCTTAAGGTTCTATGAATGTGATGAAGATGATCAGTATGATCCTCTGGTGCAAGAAGCTCCTTCCTCCTCTGAAATTCAGATCCAGACTGATCCGGTAAATCAGGAAGAAGAAGTTTGTCTGAATGAGCCTGATCAAGAATTAGTAGTGCAAGAAACTCCCAAAGTTCCAAGGTATGTAACTCTAAATCACTTTGAAGATCAGATCTTAGGTGACAAAAGTAAAGGGGTACAAACAAGAAGAAGAATTGCTCATGTTTCAAATGAATACTGTCTGATTTCAAAGATTGAACCTAAGACAGTAAATGAAGCTTGCAATGATGAAAACTGGACCAAAGCAATGGAGGAAGAATTGATGCAAATTGAGAAAAATCGTACTTGGGATCTTGTTCCCAGACCTAGAGATAGGAATGTGATTGGAACCAAATGGGTCTTCTGGAACAAACTGAATGAAGCTGGTGAAGTAATCAGAAACAAAGCTAGATTGGTCTGCAAAGGCTACTCTCAAATAGAAGGAATTGATTTTGAAGAGACCTTTGCTCCTGTGGCAAGAATTGAAGCAGTCAGATTATTTCTTGCATTTGATGCCTTCAAAGACTTCAAGGTATATTAGATGGATGTCAAGTCTGCCTTCCAAAATGGTGATCTGGAAGAAGAATTTTACATTGAACAACCGGATGGATTTCAATTGTCTGATAATGATGATATGGTCTGCAAGTTGAAGAAAGCATTGTATGGATTGAAGCAAGCCCCAAGAGCATGGTATGAAAGGTTGGATAAGCATCTTATGCATATTGGATTCAACAAAGGCACTGCTGATAGTAACTTATATTTCAAAATTGATCATGAAAACATTTTGATTATTGAAGTGTTTGTGGATGATATCATTTTTGGAGCAAGAGATAGTGTGTGCAAAACTTTTGCAAATCAGATGAAAAGTGAGTTTGAAATGTCTATGCTTGGTGAAATAAATTTCTTCTTGGGTCTACAAATTACTCAAACAAAGAAAGTGATCTTCATTTCTCAAACCAAATATGTGAAAGAATTGTTGAGGAAATTTGGTATGGAAGATTCAAAGCCAATGAACACTCCTATGGCAACCGGATGTAAGTTGAGCAAAGATGATGACTCTCCAAAGGCAGATCAGACAAAGTATAGATCAATGATTGGTGGATTGTTGTATCTCACTCAGACTAGACCAGATATAATGTAGGTTGTTGGTCTTGTGGCAAGATTCTAGGCTGATCTTAGAGAATCTCATGTTATGGCAATCAAAAGAATTTTTAGGTACTTGAAAGGAATAGTTGAGTATGGTCTATGGTACCCTAGAGATCCAGATTTCTCTCTTCATGCATATATAGATACAGATTGGGCAGGAGATATGGTGATCAGAAGAGCACCAATGGTGGAGCATTCTTTTTGGGGAAGAGATTGGTTTCTTGGCTAAGCAAGAAACAAGTTGCAATATCCCTGTCTACAACTAAAGCAGAATACATTATAGCAGCAGGTAGTTGCACTCAAATCTTATGGATGAAGCATATGCTAAGAGACATTAAAGTTGAATATGAGGAGCCTATCACAATTTTCTGTGATAATTCAAGTGCAATTAATATTTCTAAGAATTCGGTATTGCATTCTAAGACTAAGCACATATCTATCAAGTTTCACTTTTTGAGAGAACAAGTGAACAAGGAAGAAGTCAGATTGGAGTATGTTCCCTCCAAGGATCAGATTGCAGATATCTTTACTAAACCTCATCCCAAGGACTCTTTCGAATATCTCTGGGAGAAGTTAGGGGTCATGGCCCCTCTGGTGATGAACTAGGATGCACTGATGTGCATCAGTCCGGTGGATATCACAGTCACATCTTGTGATCCAGATTGATGATGGGGAGCTGCTACTAAGGGGGAGTAGCTGGTATGATTCTGATGTATTAGAATTGCAAGTATGAGCCCTTTGCCATTGATGTCAAAGGGGGAGAGAAGACATGTGAAAAACAAGTGGTTGATGATCAAAGGGGGAGCAGTTAAGGAAGAGAAGACATGTGAAAAGTTGGTGTTGATAGGGGGAGCTGTGACAAAAAGGAGAAGTTCTTGTCTTGATGGTTTTTCACATCATATGTTGCCATCAATGACAAAGGGGGAGATTGTTGCAAGTATGAGGTGAACCATTGTTGTCATTGATGTCAACTTACTCATATTGCATTAGTAAGAAGGTTTGGATGAGTTGTGTGATGTTGTTATTGAGGAAATCAGTCTCCATACAGAACAGTAAAGAACAGTGATGAGAAGAAGGCAAATGTACTGTATAGGTTAAGAACCAGAGGATGCAGATTAAAGGGTTTGTAGATATGAATCTTGAGATGCTTCAGCTAAGATTTTAGAGGTCCGCATGAAGATCTAAAGAAGTTGTGGCTGTCTGTGTGGAATTGGTTCTGGCAAATGTTCAGAGGTGATAGAGGATCACAGAAAGGTCTGGTGAGGTCTGGAATTGTATTATCCTAATCTGCGGATTGGAAGGAGTGTTTGGGATGTCCTTGTGATGTGTCATCTTGAGTTGTGTATGATTTTGAGGTCTGGAAGTACCTTTTGCATTGTGACAGTGGCGACAAACTGTATTCTTAAAGTATCGGATGATGAAGAGAAGAATTTCGGTAAGCTGATGAAGTGCAGATGTTTTTGATGATTCAGGGAGGGTTATGATGATCATTGGATCATATCTAGTTCGTGTTGGTAGTCCGCATTGAAGTTAGAGTTAGATTTGATGTTATGGCTACCAGTTGTTGGTGTTCTTCCTGTAACAGGCCAACCAGATGTTCTACACGCCTTGCGAATGTTATTGTGATGTTTGCCGACTTAGATGATTATTCCTAAGTCAATGTCTTGTATAAATAAGTGTTTGAGAATTCATTTTGAAGTGTGGATTGTGTGGATGAGTGTGGCATAGCGAAGAGAAGTGCAAAAGGCAGAGCAAGGATTTTTGGGCTTAAATGGAACTAATCCGAACATGGTAGAGATGTCATTCTCCAGTTCAAGATTGTGATTCTTATCACTTTGTAGACAGTGTGTCTCCTTGTAGGCAGTGTGCCTCTTTATGAGCAGTGTGCTCGGGCAGTGAGCCCTAATTGGCATGTGCCATTCATTTTTCTTACTCTTCTAATAGAGAATAATCCTTGGGTTACTCACCTCGTGGTTTTTCCCTTAACCGGGTTTTCCATGTCAAAATCTTGGTGTTCAATGTGTTGATGTTTATCTGCTCTTGTGTTTATGCATTATGCTTTCATGGATGGTTGACTGCTATGCTATTAACTAACAAAGAAGAATCAAGTGTTTGAAGAAAGAACAAGTTTTTATACAACTGATTCACCCCCCCTCTCAGTTGTATGCCCTAGATCCAACAAATTTAATGTTGCATGTCTCGAAGTCACCCACAATGATACTTATCTTATGTGATTGTTTCCAAGAAGCTTAGGAGGACAAGCCATAGAGTGGTTTTCTAGACTTCCACCTAGCAGTAGAACCTTTAACAAACTTGTGGACAAATTTGTCACATAGTTCTCCTATAATATCGAGCATGACACCTCAATCTTAGATCTTTGCAACACCAAGAAAAAAGGTGGAGAATCTTTCGCCACCTTCCTATAAAGATGGAGATAGTTGGCAAGTAAGTGCCCACATCAAATGCCTAAAAAACAAATGCTAGAAATGTTTGTCCATAACTTGCAAACTGACCTAAGTTATCAAATACAAATCCAATGTCCTACTTCCTTTAGTAAGGTCATTAAGATGGGTCTAATCATCGAAAAGGCTTTAATCACAAAGGGTCAAATAAAGCTTTATAAGGACACTCCTAGTACCAACACCAACATAGATAAACCAAGATTCTGGACTAAGAACAAAAAAATTGTGAACAATGGGGTGGTAGATGCCAAGAATGTGGTACTTAAGCAACCAATATTCAACTTATCAAATCCTCAAAACAACCCCCCATAAAGAAAACCAAGAAACACTGAATCACGGTTTACAAATTTTCAACCTAGGAGAAAATTTTACACCTTTGGGACAATCATTGGAAACCACCCTTTGGAAGTTACTCACAAGTAAGATCATAACACTTCCAATGGCATGAGAATATGAACCAAAAGTCAAACCTCATTGGTGGAATGACAATGATTTCTATGAGTATCACTGAAACGGGGGGCACAAAACCAACAATTGCATTGTGCTCAAGCACATTATCTAAGATTTGATCGAGCAAAACAAAGTGTCACTTGATAGACATACCTCTAATAATGATCATTGGGCATTCAAGGATCCTCTTCCCAACTATGAGCAAGGAGGGCCTTCCAACCAAAACAGTGGAACTAACAATGCAAACTACACAAGTGTCACCTTTGACTATGTTGTTAACCATATCTCAGAAGGTGATTAATGCATCAATGTGATCACTATAAACAAAGATCCAGATTGTAATGTTACCAACCGCAGTAATAGAGTCATTCTTAGAGGAGCCTCCACCCCTCCAGCTAATTAGTACAGTATCCTGGATCAACTTCATAAGACACTAGCACATATCTTCATTTTGTAACTTCTACGTCTGTCCCCATCCCATAGGGCCATACTTGACAAAACTCTTTTCGAAGCCTCCATCCCAATGAACCTCACTGAAGAACAATTTCAAACCATGGTAGGTCACATTACGTCATCTCACTCCCTATCATTCACTGAAAAGGATGATATGTCAATTACCCAACCTCATAACACCTCTCTTCATATCGAAGCCTTCATCCACAAACATAAGATAAAAAGGGTTCTAATTGATGGAGAAGCTGGTTTGAATATTTGCATCTTGAATCTAATCCTTGCATTGGGGTTTGTAGAGAAAGCTATAGATCCAAAAAACAAAATCACTATCAAAGCCTACGATGAGGAGAGAACTTCCAAGGGAACTGTTGCTTTACCAATCAGAGTGGGACTTATAGTAAAATATGTGGCTTGCCAAGTCCTTGATATGGAGTTAGCATATAATATTGTTCTTGGGAGACCATAGATACATGCTTTGAAAGTAGTGCTATCAACATACCACCAGTGTGTAAAATTCCCCTATGAAGGTCAAGAGATCACCATACAAGGTGACCCCAATCCATTTCAGTATTGCAACTCCATTCAATCTAAACCTAAAGTTGTGATTCCCAACAATCAAGCCTTTGCTTCATCTTCATCTCATGTTGACCTAGCTTCACTTGCTTCAACTTCAAAGGCATCCCAACCTAACCTTAGACTCAAAGATAAGGGCCTGGGTGAGTACATAATCTCCCAATCCCTTTGTTTGGCACAACTCGGACCCCTATCTCCCAGATCATATGGAAGACCTACACTTAGCAAATCCAAAGTAAACAAAACTACCAAAGGTTTATTTATCAAATGGAGAAGCCTTGAAGATGAGCAATGAAAAGGATATCCTACAATGGTTAGACAAGGATGAAGGTAGTTCATCAACACAACAAGACCATCACACTAATATACAAACAAAACAATATGGTCAAGGATTCCAAATGCTACAAAGAATGGGGTATGAAGGACATAGTCCACTCAGTTCAAGAAAAGATGGTATCACTGAACCCATCCAACCTCATACCTTGATAGCCTAAGACACTATAGGGCTAGGATACACTATCACATCGGGAACCAATAGAGCAAATAAGAATAAAGGCAAACAACCAAAAATACCTACTAGTAATATGGTTGATCAATTTCAACAACTACAACTGGGGAGTGAGACTAATTCCAATGAATATGAGTGGGATAGTCTCTCAGAGCTATCTTGTGATGAAAAAGGTATCGATGTTGTCCATGAGTATGACCCAACCCATGCAAATTAGAGACAAGGTTGAAGGACTAGACCACTAGAGTTCAACTCGTGTAATAACGATAGTGAGAGTCATGAGGAAAGAATGATACCCCCCTTGATAGATCCACTAATAGAGAGTACCATCACAGACTTTGTCCATGCTTATAACAACTCTATCTTAACCATCAACACCATTGAACTGGACCAACCTAATGAACCCCTACCATTGGTGCACCCCGAACTCATAGATTGGGACTTACAAGGCACTACCCCTGAGCTTGATACCTTTCAAAACAATGAAGCCATCATAGACTATCTTGAGCTTAGAGATCATATACTCATAGGGGACCACAGAGCTAGCTATGCCATAGAACTCAATGACAAGGCCTATTTTGGAGAGAGTGCCAAGCCTTTTAGTCTCAAAAATGTCAAAATGAAAGAAAGATCTAATGGTGAAAACTATTCTATGGTAGTGTTAGCTCATGAAAAAAGTAAAAATATAGACATATCCAATGGTGAAAACCTTTCTGAGGTGTTGAAGGATGGAAGGCTTAACCCTCTACCCAATCTTACACATCAAGAGAAATCTTCAATCTTGATAGAATCCATAGAACCGATCAATGTTAGCACAGATGATAATCCCAGAATGATCCACATGGCACAGTCTTTAATAGAACAAGAAAAGCCAACATTCACTGACTTCTTCAAGAGAAAACAAATCAACTTTGCTTGGACATATGCAGATATGCCAAGGTTAGATCCGAATATCATAATGCATCACTTATCTTTAGCTCTAGGAGCTAAGCTAGTAAAGCAAAAACTTAGAAAGATGCACCCACATGTAGCCCTCATGGTGAAAGAAGAGCTAAAGAAACTGTTAGATATCAGATTCATCAGACCAATAGACTATCCTAAGTGGATTTCAAATATAGTACTAGTTGCCAAACTAGATGGCAGAGTCTAAATATCTAATGACTTTAGGGACCTAAGCAAAGCTTGTCTGATAGATGATTTCCTAAACATTGACATTATTGTAGATCTCATGGCAGGGCACACCATGCTGTCACTAATGGATGGTTTTTCTAGATACAACTAGATAAAAATTACACCTGAAGACCAACACAAGACCACATTCACATGTCCTTGGGGCACCTATTGTTGCTGTGTCATGCCATTTGGTTTGAAAATTATCAGTGCAACATATCAGAGAGCTATGACCATAGTCTTCCATGACATGATGCACACTATAATGGAAGATTATGTTGATGAAATTTTGGCAAAATCAATCACAAGAGAAGGACACCTGGCAGTATTGGACAAAATCTTCAAAAGACTGGAACAATTTAATGTGCACCTCAATCCAAAGAAGTGCGTGTTTGGAGTTACCTTAGGTAAGCTACTTGGATACATAGTTTCCACCAATGGAATCAAAGTTGACCCAGCTAAAGTGAAGGCCATCATGGAAATGCCACCTCCTAAGAATCTCACTCAGCTAAGGTCCTTACAGGGAAAACTATAATATATTAGAAGGTTCATTTCTCAATTGGAAGACATGTGCCACCCATTTTCCCACCTCCTACATAAGAATGTCCCTTTCAAATGGAATGATTCATATGAGCAAGCATTTCAACAATTAAAAGAATACCTAATGAAACCTCCTATATTGATGCCATCGATTCAGGGTAAACCTCTACTGTTGTATATCTCAGCCATGCCAACAACTCTGGGAGCTCTCCTTGTACAACAAAATTATGAAGCGAAAGAACAAGCAATCTACTATATCAGTTGAACACTTGTTGGATATGAACTGCAATACACACCAATTGAAAGAGCATGTCTCACTATGGTCTTCACCTCACAAAAGTGGAGACATTACATGTTGTCACATTGAGTCAAATTGGTAGCAAAGATTGATCCACTCAAGTACTTACTCAACAAAGCAGCCCTAACAGGTAGATTGTCCAAATGGGTCATGTTTCTTAGCAAATTCAACATCGAATATATAGATAGGAAAGCAATAAAAGGCCAAGAACTCATATATCAGCTAGAAAATGCACATCTAACAGATATTAGCCCTTTGAGTTTTGACTTTCTAGATGAATCTATCTTTCACATAACCACAACAACTTGGAAAATGTATTTCGATGGCTCATCCACTCAGCATAGATCGAGAGCAGGTATCTTGTTGATCACCCCTAGTGGCAACACCATTCCCAAATCATACATATTACTCTTTCCCTATACTAACAACATGGTAGAATATGAAGCCCTAGTCATTAGCATCAAGCTAGCAGTTGAATGGAATGTCCAAGAACTTCAGGTGTATGGTGACTCACAACTGGTCATAAATCAAGTAAATGATGACTACCAGACAAAAGATGAGAAATTAATCCCTTACAAATGAATGGTAGATGAATTCAAAGAATACTTTGTCAAGATCTCTTTTGAGCATATACCAATGATTGAGAACAAAGCTGCAAATGCCATGGAAACAATTACATCTCTCCTTGATATTCCAAATAATCAATCACATTATGAGTTCTTGGTAGAGCCAGTGTCCTATCATGCATATGACACCCCTAAATCCTATATCATTTGCCACATTGTTGGAGCTAATTCCCCCCTCTATGGAAAAATATTTGCCTATCTTAAAGAGAATACTCTCCCACTTGATCTCTCTAGTAACCAAAAATGAACCTTCATCCGTCAGGTATCCTGGTATGCCATTGTCACTAATACCCTATATTGCAGAGGTCTCGATGGTACTCTCCTTAGATGTATTGATAGTGAGGAATATCAAACTGCCCTAAACAAAGTGCACGATGATATATGCGGGACCCACTCTAGTGGCCCTATCCTAGCCAAGAAACTCATATGCATGGGATACTACTGGCCAACCATGGAACAAGATTCCTATTATTTTGTAAAGAAGTGCAAGAAGTGCCAAATCCATGGAAACCTGATACATGCACCAGCACAGGAGCTACAACCATTAACAATTCTTTGGCCTTTCTATCAGTGGGGACTCGACTTAGTGGGAAAGATTCACCCTCCATCTAGAAGCCATAAATTCATAATCACCACCACTGAGTACTTTGCCAAGTGGATTGAAGCCATGCCCTTAGCCAATATCACAGACAAGTAGATTACCTCCTTTAGCTTGAACTATATCATTTTTCACTATGGTATCCCTTCGTCCATTGTCATGGATAATGGACAACCCTTCAAAAATCAAGATGTCAAGGAACTATGTGATAAATTCCATATCCAACACCACTTTTATACCCCCTACTACCCCCAAGGAAATGGCCAGGTGGAGGCATCAAATAAAACCATTTTAAAAATCCTAAAGAAGATTATCAATGATGCCGGCCATGATTGGCATGTCCAATTAAATCCTGCATTGTGGGCCTATCGTACAAGCATCCACACACCCACAGGTACAACACCATATTCCCTGGTCTATGGATCTAAAGCTATCTTGCCCATTGAAGTTGAGATCCCATCCTTGCGAGTTTAATAAAAGGCCTCATATCTGATGAAGAATACATAGTTTCTCGATTTCAAGAGTTAGAGATGCTCGAAGAGAGAAGGTAACAGGCCTTTAACTACCTAAAATCTTATCAACAATGGATGTCCTGAAGCTATAATCATAGGGTAAAGCCCTGAATATTCCAAGTTGGTGATCTAGTCCTTAGAGAAAATCCCAGAAATCAAAAAAGAAAGGCAAGTTCGAATCCAATTGGCTGGGTCCCTATGTCATCATTATAGCCTATGGGTCAGCGGCATATAAATTGGCTACATCTGAAGGTGAACTGTTTGATGATCCTATAACAACATGCATCTTTGCAAGTTCTATAGCTAAAACCCCAATGCAAGGGATTCCTTAGCAAAAATTCAAAAAAATTAGAAAATTGATAAAAAAAATCTAAAAAATAGAAAAATAACAAAAAAAATCATCCTCTGGTGAAAACCTGGAAAACAGGCACCTAGGGATAGGTATCATGATGAAAACCTAGCACACAAGCTTCATGTGTACTTTTAGCTTTCATAAAAATAAAAAGCAAGTGGTGAAAACCTGGTAAACAGGCACTATCTGCAACAAACAACTTTCTCCATCTGTTGTGACCTCATGTCTCTTGTGTCCATCATATCATTCATCTTGAACTAGTCCTTTAAACCATTGTCGAACTACATTGCCTCTGAGTTGTCACGTAGGCAAGGCCATTCTCAATGCGCCCCCGAGGCTCTGCTCCACTCCACTCCCTTTCTTTCCTATCTGTTCCATCAAGTTTTGTCTATCCTATTGCCCATACCATTTCTACATCTTTTTCATTGCCTAGGTCTTAGGTCCATTAGGTTCGCCCCAAACTATGTTGCCTCCATGTCGTCACGTAGGCAAGGCCATTTAGCAATGAGCCCCCGAGGCACTAGGTCAGTCCCTTAGGGTCCATCTCTCCATGTCTATTTGTCGTATCACCCATAATAAGTCAATCCTTTGTCTAAACTGGGGGCAAACTCCTCACTTTGGTTGTAGATTTGGATTCTTGAATGCCACATGTTCTAAGAGGATACTAATAAGGACTGTGATACCTTTCACTAGATAAGCACATGCAGCAAAGCAAGCTTCCCAAAACAAAAAAATTGGCATGAAAACATCAACCTATCCAAAGTAGAACACTATACCAAAACACTCAAACTAATTCTATATCAATTATGGCAAAAAAACACATCTAATGCAAGAATGTTTTGTGAACATGTTAACTTACAAAGTCTTGGATTTTTGTCATTATGTCTTCCTATGCTACTCAAGGATGCCAAAAGCTAGAGATGCTATGATGGGGCATAATCATTTTTCTTTGTCTATTGTTTTTGGATTAAACTTTAGTAATGTGACGACTTTTTGTCTAACGACATGATCATTAAAAGATCATCGAGGACTTCAAAGGTCTGAACATGACAAGGGGCAATCCTTGTCTATTGAAATGTAAGAGGTACTCAGGTCATGTAGATTCAATTTTGACTAGATACTTGTATTAACTTGCTATATCAAAATCCATGTAATTAATACTCAAGTCATCTTGGTTTGATTATACCTAGATGCTTGTATTTTCTTACAACATAATAAACACCTGATGATGAAATAAGCACTTCAAAATACTTGCAATATCAAGATGGAAAATATTCATATGCATAACATATCCAGAAAGTATTCCTAATCCATATCCATAACATATCCAATTACATCTCATATTTGTATCCTTATCCATATCCATATCCCATGCAATAAAAATTCTATGCAGAGTATCAATGTTTACAAATAAAAGCTTGTGATTTCTTCTATTGATTCATTCTTCTATCAATCAACTTTCTATCTATCATTATGGTCCATTCTTCCTAATCTGGTCAATCTGAGCAATGATCCACATGCAAGTCCATCCTTAATCCATACCAATCAAGTCAAGTCAATCTTGTCAAATTATCCATTCACAATCAATGGTCTCAATGCTTGTTTGGTCGTAAACCAACTTGATCAATTATAATCAAACATTTATCTTATGCAGGATGTAACATTGTTGAAATCAGACCAATACACACATCTTACATGACATGTTTCATTTCCTAAAACCAGACACTATCCTTTGTGTTGCTCTAGGGACATATCATTACCTACCATGACAACACTGTCGTATATCATTGGTTTACCGCTTGACAGGGGCAAAAACCTTGTTTTTTCTTGTATCATTTGTGCATACTTGCTTACTTGCTTGTGTGTATTATCATTTGTCTTGCATCATGTATCATTTCAGCTCTTTCTTCATCCTAGCCTCTCTTCCACCTTCTTCTTCATGAGATTGTCCATCTCACACCTTCTACCTTCTTCCCATCCAATCTCCCGAGGGGGCATCCTATCATTGTTAAACTTGTACCAAGGGCAAACTGGGGCATGTATCATTGTCAAAAATTCTTATTCTTTGAAACAATGTGATAAAACACATTGCATCAAAGAGGGGCAAAATGTATACAATTAAAAATGACATGACTCTACTTAAATAAATATTTTAAATATTTATTTCATCTTCATATTCCTCTATCAATAAATAAAGAAATTAATTTATTTATTTGATTCACTTCCTCCCTTTAATTAAATAAATTACGTTTATTTAATTAATTCCTTCAATATAAACTTTATTCTTCTAAATAATTAAATAATTTTAATTATTTAATTAAATCTTTTATTCTTCCAAATTTAAATAAAATGCAAATTTATTTAAATTAAATCTCCAAAAAATAAAATATATTTAAATATTCTATTTATTCTTCCAAATTATCTACAAATAATTAAATAAATTTATTTATTTAATTATGCTTTCTTATCTTCTAAAAAATCTTCAATATCTTCTAAAAATAAAGTTTTCTTGTCACACAAAAGCAAAAGCTAAGTTAACTAATATAAAGCTATCAACAAAGCTATTAAATTAGAAAAATATATTCTAATTTAAGAAATAAAAGCTCATCCTTTTCAAGAAAGCATATAACTCAACAAAGCATCTTTTTGAATGACACATGTCCTTCTATTCGCACACATTCTCTCGAACGTCCTCTACCATTGATCTTCTTATTTCTTTTCCACCATTGATTTTCTCTCACACAACTCTATAAGTACAACCCTCTTCTTCTATTTCAGATATCCAACTTTCAAGTAAACTTATGCTGCAGAATCTATAGTGCGCCATTGGCACCCCATTTTCACATCACTTCATATATCATCCAATCCATATTGTGTTGAAGCTCATCTTCAACACAACAACTATCTGAGCCATTTGTCCTTGTAGGAATCAAAGCAAGGAAGCAAGCTTCTTGAGGGCCATCTTCATCACCAAAAGATCAAGAAAGAATAGGCGAACAATGGAAATCGCAAGGTAAAAAGGTTGTGAGTATCTCTCTCTTATTTTAAATCCTTTTTATTTGCACATTCCATTGATGTTTTGGTTTTTTTTTAATTAGTTTTATTCATCCCATTTTACCCTTAACAGAAACAAGTACCTCTAAATGTCTTCTTATCAAATCCTCTTCCTTCTCTTCTATATTCTTCATTTTGGTATGCACTAGGGTTTCCTCTCCAGTAAAAAATTCTATCATCTGTCTAGTAAGCATTGTTATCTCTGTCATCCTTTCTAACTGGGCTGTCAAACTTGTTCTACTCCACAAATGATCTATCATATCCAAAAAAATAATCTTCCTCTATGATATTTACCTCGTCTACCTCTTTATCTCTGATCATGCTTCTTATTCATCTTTTGTTCAACTTTTAGGGCAAACTGATATGCTTCTTCCAAAGATGTCATCCTTACCAAGCTTAGTTCTTCTTGAATGGTCAATCTTAGTCCATTGATATATCTGGCCACTTTCTCCTTGTTTCACTATGTCCTATTCTTATGATCATCTTATGAAATTCTTCAATGTACTCCTTTAAAGATTTCTCCTTTTGTCTTAGGTTTTACAATCTCTTCAACAGTTCCAACTCATAGTCAGTAGGTATAAACTAATTCTTCAAATTTGTCACCATCTAGTCCCACTTTATAATCTTTTCTTTTCCTCTTCTATTTCTTTCCAACTAAACTTCCTTCCACCATATAGTAGCATGTCCTTTCAATTTGGTCTTTGCAAAATTCACCTTCTCCGAATCTTCAATCTCCTCATATTCAAAGTATTCTTCCATATCATTTATCCAGTCAATCAACTCTTCAGGATTCAAGTTACTAGTATAGTTTGGAACATCAACTCTAGGTCTCTTTCCAATATTTGAAATAGCTTACAACATCTTTATCTAGTATAATTCTTCTTCATTACCTTCTAGGGTTTCACCAATTTGTTTAGTAGACTGAAATTCTTCCTCATCATCACTTTCAACATTAGGTCTAGGTGTCAATCCTCTTTGCCTATCTTCCTCAATAGCATCCAAATGAATTTACATTGTTCTCATCAATTCCATCATCTCATCCATTCTATTAGCCATTGTACCAATAGGAGGAACTCTCTGTGGTAGCATATTCCTAGGATCAAGTGCAAACTACCTCAGGTTCGGCAATCCAGCTACAAGCAACAACTGCCTCTCAATTGGTGATTGGTTATGGACAAGTAACCTAGCTCAGGTTAGCAATCTGTCCGCAACAAGATCTTATGGAATCTCCTTCACCAATTCACTCCAAAGAGTCAAACTTTCACTCTGATACCACTTGGTGCAGTCATAGTAGGAGGGTTCACAGAATGAACTAACCGAACCGTGCAAGAAGAGTAAACACAATGGAAAAAACTCAAAGAGATAGAACAAATGTAGATTCAATCATTCAGTAAATCAAAGAATTCAAATACAATCTAGTCAGCATCATGCGGGCTTACAACTGGGCTCAAAGGCCTAGGTACATACATGCGCAAGATAAGCCTTTGAAGCTCTTTCAGACAAGATCTAAACTATCAAATATGAATCAATTTCTATCTTCTTAACTATCTTCCTAAGGATCTATTACGTCAATATATATCATTTCTAGACCAATAGATTCCTCCTCGTCAGCCAAAGAAGGTCACAAACTCCCAAGAAGAGTTGTAATGTGTTCACAGATAGGTCGGACCTAAATGCGTAGAACACTTCCTCAAATGAATGGAACAATGTGTAGACCCTCAAGAAAGGTCATCCAAGAACCATAGGACATTGAATGATGTGTCATTGAGATCCGCAAGTCAAGGAATGATCTGCAAGCCTTCTCCTTCAGCTAGCTATCAGGAACTATTATAATGCTCTACTTTGAGAAAATAATCAACTTTTGATAGAGATATCTTTCTGGTAACTAATCCAAATGCTCTAAATTCTTGATATGATGTAGATGAATGAATGTATGCTAAGTCCAGATCTACAAGATGTGAAATGCCAAAACTAGACCACATGATGAAAACTTCTACTAACTGAATTGCCTGAACTGAACTGGAAAAATGAAAAAACTGAAATGCAAATGTTTTTAGTTGATGCAAGATTACTCTTGAACCAAGGATGCTCCTACATCACTCAAACATTATCACCTTGTCCTTCAAATTCATTCCAATCTCTATGTGATTTAGCTTCTTATCTTGTCATAAATTAATTGTTGAAAAATATGACCCTCCATCCAACAACAATTGGATAGAATGAGTAATAGTCCACCTAAACCTAATATGAAAACACATTATATCCATATCCCTTTGTTCTATTCCATCTTAAGAACCCAAATGACTAAGAAGTTTGAGACCCCTCGCTTTGAGAAATATAATGGGAAGGGGGACCCTAACAACCATGTGGTAGCCTTTATTGCTATGTGTAGTGATTTCTTTTTTGAGGATGCAATCTTGGCAAAGCTCTTTCATAGGTCACTCAAGGACACAACCTTGGATTGGTTTTGTTCTCTACCTCCTAATTCTATAAATTCTTTTTCACAATTAGTCAATAAGTTCCTTGACCATTTTCAAACTAACATTACACCTCAAGTCTCTTTGACTAACTTGGTTCATTTCAAACAAGGAACAAAAAAAAAAGATTTTATGGGCCATTATCAATCCCTCTTCTCACAGGTCCAATATTATATTCTAGATGATGATATGTAAAGAATATTTATAAAACTTACAACCTAACATCCGTGATAAGATATTGTTGATGCGATATGATTCTTTCACCTATATTTGCACAACTCTTCATGATTACCAACTTTCAGTTAGTCAATATTAGCATAATTCCTCATCGGCTCTAGTTGGTCAATCTGAAGCCTCTTAGAATCATTCTTTTGAAAGAAACAATAAAAAAATAATCAAGATAAATGAAATTTCATCTAATAACATAACAAATCATGTGGTGGTAACGTCACATCCAAATCCTACCATGTATAATTTGAAACTCAAAACAAGACACTTCACACCATTATTGAAGTCTCTCTACTCTATAATGACACAACTTTTATAAATCAATCACATCAAGCTTCTTCTTGTTACATCTCTTGATCCAAGCAAGATGCAATCATCTTCCTTTGATTCAAAAGCATTTTGTCAATTTCATTGCTTTGTTGTTCATGACACTTAAAGATGTATGCATCTTAAACATGAATTTCAAGACCTCATCATCTCTAATATCATCTAGGTTACTAGTGCCAATGACAAAGGAATAAATTAGTGGTTGTTCCTAATCAAAATCTTCAAATATATACTGATCCTTTACCTCATCACAAATCTAATATTGTACATCTATCTCAAGAATAGGATTTTGAAGCTGATATTTGTGTGATGGATGCTCTCCCTCACAAGGAGCAAGTGGAATCAGAACTTGTTGTATCTTTTACTCCACATGATGTTACTATTGAAGCTCTCGATGGACCTCTTTACATTACTATTTGAATTAATCATAAACTTATTTGAGGTGCTATGATCGATCATATATGCATGGTAAATGTAATAATTGAAGATTTTCTCTACATGCATGGTTTACATCAAGATACCTATGACATATCAAAGATGGTGATTAGAGCACATGATGGGTCTATCCTTCCAACTCTTGGTTCCTTCACCCTTGATGTCAAGGTTGGGCCAAGAACCTTGGATGGTAATTTTGTCATCATGTGAAGTTGGGTCACCCATGGCTCTAATCCATGGAGGTGGTCCCCTCTATGGTTCACAAGTGCTTAAAGTTTCCATTTGAGGGATGTCTGTATGTTGTACATCATAGTCGGTACCTACCCATTTCTCAAAATGGACACTTTACACTTGACTATTTTGGCCACAACTAGTTGGAATCTCTTGAGCTAAAGAGGACTTATTCTTCTTATCATATCAAAAGTTTAAATCAAATAAAATAGTAGAGTTATCCTTAGTAACATACTTCCTTGTGATGTCCCTAAACCTCCTTGATCTTCTAAGGCTATGGTAGTAGTTCCCCCTATCTCATAGGTGGTGAATGAAGCTAAGCCTAAATCAAAGGTTCTTCCCCATCCCCAAGCATCTGGTAGATATGTTGATGTTCCCCTCTACTATCCCTTCAAGGACAATAAGGCAACCTATGAGCATTAAGAATACCTCCCCATAATTGCTATGTTACTTTTGTCCCACTTGCCTTTGTGGAGACTAGTGGAAATCAATCAATTGTGTGTGTGTTATTTCCTAAGGTTTCTCAACCACCTAAGGATGTTCATGTATTTCCACCTATTTCACAAGTTTAGAAGGAAGAGTAACCTGCATGGAGGAACCCTTCCCCCATAGTCTCCCAACCTTCATTGGTTCCTCCTTTTTCTTCTAATGTTCCCGAAGCAAAGGGAGAAAAGGAACCCATGTTGGAAGATATTATGATTCCCTTAACTAACATCATGAATAAATCTAAGTGCAATAAGATTGTAAGAGAAAGAGATAAGCATTGCCATGCTATGGTTCACCTAGATGCAAGAAATGAGAATCTCCCTCCTCACAAGAATTTATCACCAACAAATGCGAAAGAGACATCTACTATTGTTTTATCTCCTATAGAGAAAGATGAAGCTTCACAAGTGGTGCAGTCATAGTTAGGAGGGTCCACAAAGTGAATAGTCTAGGCCATGCAACAAAAGAAAACATAATAGAAACAACTCAAAGATATAAGAAAAATACAAATTTAGTCATTCAATATATCATAGATCCAAAATACAAACTGGCCAGCAACATGCGGGCTTACAATTAGGACTCATAGGCCTGATTACAGAATTACAAACTATGCACAAGATATAGCTTTGAAGCTCCTTTGCAAGAAATTCAAACTATCAAACTTAGAATTATCAATGACTACTTTCCTAGGCATCTATTACATCAATATATATCATCTCTGGAATATAAGATTCCTCTGGTTGGCTAAGGAAGATCACAAACTCTAATGAAGAGTTGTAATGTGTGTACACAGATAGGTCAGACCTGATCATATAAAACTCCTTCACAAATGAATGGAATGGCATGTAGATCTTAGGGAAGGTCAGGCATGAACCAAACAACATTGAATGATGTCTCATTTAGCTCCACAAGTTGAGAATTGCCTGCAAGTCTTCTCCTTTAGCTAATTGCTAGAGACTATCTGGATGCTTTATTCTAAGAAAATAGTCAATCTTTTGATAGTGATATCTTTTTGGTACCTGATCCAAATGATCTAAATTTTGGATATGATGTGCATGGATGTGTCTAGATGCTAAGTCCAGCTCTACAAGGTCTAAAATGGAATTGCAATAGAATGCAAACTAATGTAGGGAAACTACTACTGACTGAACTAACTGAACTAAACTAGAAAAAAGAAAGAAAATAAACTGCAATGCAAATGTTTTTGGTTAATGCAAGATTGCTCTTGAACTAGGGATGCTTTAGCATCAAAGATCCAGGATTATTGAAAAAAAGTGAGTCCCTCACTTTTTTTGGGCTAGAGGAAAACCATGACGGTCCACCTCAGCATGAGAAATCCAAGATGAGTCTTCTTTCAGTCTGCCTTTCCACTTCACAAGATATTCTTTGTATTGTCTTCCTCTAGTGCTACATCTAATTCTACTGTCCAAGATGTCCTCAATCTTCTTTGGTGCTTGTTGTGGTAACTTCTTCTTCAAATGATCTCCAATGTTCTCACTAAACTCTACTTGATGATACTGATATAGGTCTATAATGTTGAAAATTGGTGATATGCCTAATGTCTTTGATAACTCCACTTCATATTCATTTCCTAAATCAAACATTCTGAGGATCCTACACAGTCCAAACTTCTTCATCTTTAACTTGTTATATGTCCCAACTAGAAATCTTTCTTTTCTCAAGTACACCATTACTTTATCTCATACTAAAAATTCTTTATGTCTTCTCTTCTCATTTTCTTTCTCTTTATACTTACTGTTCATCTCCTCCATATGCTTCTTAATCTAATTATGTACTGTCTCCATGTCTCTTGCAAATTCTTCTACTTTTACACTCCTATTTTCTTCCATACTGATTTTTCTCAACTCCACTACTCCTCTAGGGTTAGTTTCCATCACAATCTCAAATGGTGTTCTTTTGATACTCCTATTTACTAAATTATTATATGTAAATTCTGCTTGTGATAGAATCAAATCCCAATTTCCTACCTTTTCTCCAACCAAACAACTCAACAAGTTTCCCAAACTCATGTTCACTACCTCTATCTGTCCATTAGTCTATGGATGAAATGTTGAACTAAACTTCAAATCTATCTTCATATTCTTCCAAAGTGTCTTCCAAAAGTGTCCAAGAAATCTTGTATCTCTGTCTAAAATTATGCTCTTAGGTAATCCATGCAATCTCACAATCTCTTTGAAAAAGGGGTCGGCCACATGAATTCCATCAGTTGTCTTCTTACAAGGTATGAAATGTGTCATCTTTGAAAATCTGTCCACTACTACAAATATTGAATCATGTTCTCTCTATGTCTTTGGTAGTCCCATTATGAAATCCATGCTTATATCCTCCCAAGGTCTCTCCAGTACTGTCAAACATTTGTACAATCTAGTATTCTGACTACTTCCTTTTGCAACTTGACAAACACTAAAACTCTGCACAAATTTCCTAACATCCTTATGTATCTAAGGCCAAAAGTAATTTTCACGTACCAAAGCTATTGTCTTATCAATTCCAAAATGTCTTGCCAATCCATCACTATGCTTCTCTTTGATAAAATTGTCTCTCACTGAAATCTTAGTAATACATAACTAGTTTCCTTTGAACAACATATCTTCCTGAATGAAATAATCAACCACTTACTCCTATCTATCACAAAAGGTTCTTTAGATGCTTTCTAAGGTTCTACAAAATCAAGATCTTCTTCATACATGTTCTTCAATTCCTCAAATCCTAATACTTCCAATCTCATATCTGTTAACAAGTTCCTTCTTCTACTCAATGCATTTGTAACTTTGTTTAATTTTCCAATCCTATGCTTCAATAAAAAAGTGTTACTCTGCATGAACTCTACCCACCTCATATGTCTCTGATTCAACTTTCCTTGACTATTTAACTACTGCAAGGCTTGATGATCTGTATACAACACAAACTCCTTAGCCAACAAGTAATGTCTCCACTTCTTCAAGGCTTGAATTATGGTATGGAACTCCTAATCATAAACTAAATATCTTCTCCTTGCATCATTTAACTTCTCACTAAAATATGCTATAGGTCTACCTTCTTAACTTAAAACTGCTCCTATTGCATTTCCACTTGCATCACAATTTACTTGAAATACCTTATTGAAATCTAGCAATGCTAGCACAGGTTGTTCTGTCACTTTTTGCTTTAACAATTCAAAACTTCTATCTACTCCCGATGTCCACTTAAATTCTTTTCTATCATCTCTCATTGTCTCTGTCATAGGGTTACATACTGAACTGAAATTTTTGATGAACTTCTGGTAGAACTAGCTAATCCATGAAATGATCTAACTTCTCCAATTCTCTCTAGTGTAGGCCATTCAACAAATCCCAAGCATACCAATTCTTCCTTCATGAAACTACATTTCTTAATGTTTATTAGTAATTTCTCTTCTCTCAGTCTTTGCAATACTTGCCTCAAGTGCCACAAATGTTCTTCTTTTGTCTTACTGAAAAATCAGAATATCATCCAAATATACAATAACACACTTACCCAAGAATTTCTTCAAAACTTCGTTCATCAATCTCATGAAAGTACTCGGTGCATTTGTTAATCCAAAAGACATCACTAACCACTCATACAATTCTTCATTTATCTTAAAAGTAGTCTTCCATTCATCTCCTTCTCTAATTATGATCTAATTGTATCCACTCTTCAAGTCTATCTTTGTAAAATATTTTGCTCCACTCAAACAATCCATAATGTCATCCATCCTAGGTAAAGGGAATATATACTTAACTGTGATCTTGTTGATTTATCTAGAGTCTGTACACATTTTCACTTCACCATCCTTCTTCAGTGCTAACACTACAGGTACTGCACAAGGGCTCAAACTTTCTTTGATCAAACCTTTCCTCAACAACTCATGTATCTATCTATTCAATTCTTCATTCTTTACTGGTATCATTCTATGTGTTTCTTTATTAGGCAAACTAGCTCCAGGTATAAGATCCATGTGATGGTTGATACTCTTGACTGGTGGTAATCCTTCAGGTACATTATCTAATATGATCTCTTCATGCTCTATCAGCAACTCAGCTATCTCCTTCAGTTGTGATTCTTTAGTCTTTAGGTTTTCAGGCTTCTTAGGGATCAAAGCATAACACATATTCTCATGTATCAAACCATCTAGAAATTTCCTTCTATCTACCAAACATATTCTAGTATTCCCACATATGTCACTCTTAGGAGTGTCTTCCAAAGGGATCAAAGTAATTCTCTTTCCATTTGATGTTATAGTATATGTATTCTTTCTTCCATCATGTATAGCTTTTCTATCATACTGCCATGGTCTACCCAACAATATATGACAAACATCCATAGGCATAATATCACACAATACTTCATCATGATAAGATCCAATATGAAATTTCACCAAACATTGTTCACTCACCAGTACCTTATGATCATCCTAAATCCATGCTATTTGATATAGCTTAGGGTTTTTCAATCTTTCCAACTTCAACTTAGTCACCATCTCCTCTGAAACCAAATTGTCTGAACTACCACTATCAATTACAACTTTAAAAAATTTACCTCTTGATTTGCATCTGGTTCTCAATAAACTTTTCCTTTGTGGTGGTTCCTCATTTATCTCTACTTGAAATAGTGCTCTCCTCATGACAAGTGATTCTCCTTTCTTAGGTTTACCAATTGAACTAGGTGATTCAACATGTTCTTCTTCTACATAGGTTGCTCTTCCATTATTCTCTGTCCTTTTACTTGTTCTCCCTTAATTACATTCAAATTCTCTATCTCCTTCACCTCCACATTTAAAACAGGTTGCTCTGAATGTTTTCTTTTTAGGTCCTCTTCCTTCTCTTCTATATCCTTCACTCTGGTATGCGCTAGGGTTTCCTCTATGATAGAAAGTTCTATTGTCTCTTTGGTATACATTGTTATCTCTGTCTTCCTTCTTAAATGTGTTCTCCTATCTGTCCTACTCCACATATGATCTCTCTCCTCTAGAAAATGTTCTCCCTCTCTAAAATTTACCTCCTCTACCTCTCTATCTCTAATCATGCCTCTTATTCAACTTTTTTTCAACCTTTAGGGAAAACTGATATGCTCCTTCCAATGTTGTCATCCTCACTAAACTTAGTTCTTCTTGAATGTTTAATCTCAGTCCATTGATGTATCTAGACACTTTATCCTTTCTTCTTATGGAATTCTTCAGTGTACTCCATAGATTTCTTCTTTTGTCTCAGGTTTTGCAATCTGTTCAATAGTTCCAACTCTTAGTCAATAGGTATAAATTGATTCTTCAATTTTGTCACCATTCTATCCCACTTTGTAATTTTCTATTTTCCTCTTCTATTTCTATCCAACTGAACTTCTTTCCAGCAAATTGTAGCATATCCTTTCAACTTTGTCTTTGCAAATTTCACCTTCTCCAAATCTTCAATTTCTTCATACTCAAAGTATTCTTATAGGTTATTTATCCAACTAATCAGCTCCTCAAGATTCAAATTGCCAGTATAGTTTGGTCTTTTCCCAATCTTTGAAATATATCACAACAACATCTTGACATGATTTGATTCTTCTTCATCTCCTAGGGCTACTTCATTTTGATCAGCAGAATAAAATTCTTCATCATCATCACTTTCAACATTAGGTCGAGGTGTTAGTCTTCTTCTCTGATCTTCTTCAATAACATCCAAGCAAACTCACATTGTTTTCATCATCTCCATCATCTCATCCATTCTTCCATCCATTGTACCAATAGAAAATACTGTCCTCAGTGGAATTACTTCTTAGGATCAAGTGTAACTGCCTCAAGTTCTGATGTAGCCAACAACATACACTCAATAAAATTGTGCCATTAATCGTGTGTGAGAGACAAAGATTTGGAACACTAGAAAAACAAAACTTCTATTCACCAACTCTACTACTACAATGAGAGAAAACTCTCTTATATCGAAGAAAACAAAAAAATCAAAAAATTACCTTTTTTGGTATATTTCGACAATTGTCAGATTTTGCCATTTTAGGTAATTTTATAATCATATCTTGAGAATCTAGTTTTTTCCCAAAAACTTCCTAAAGCTAAGGTAGGATGAAAAGCCAACTAACATCCTAAATTTGAAACATGAGTTTTGATTTATTAAAAAAAGCAACTTTTAAAAAACTAGAAAAAATATTAAATTGTCATTTCAAGGACCAAGATGAAAGTTTCAAGCCCTGAAAAGGTGCCAAGACGAGGTCCAACCGACTAGGGTGGTTTGGGAAACTATAATCTACCTCATAATGCATCCATCTATAAAATTTCATAGAAAACCCACATCTGAGTCAAAAGTTATGACCTATGGAAGTCCTTGCATCATTCTCCTCTGGTTGAAAAGAACACAGCTCCTACAAGTGAGTGTCTTCGAACTGCTACCATTTGACTGGATCTAACCTCTACACTTCCCACTCTATAATCGATGTGCTATCTATTGGTTGCAATCCTTTCCACTGTACTAAGTACTTGTTGTAATGCCCTTGCCGAGTGTAGATAATTTTCTTATCAAGAACTTGTTTAATCTTTTCCTTCTTCTTATGGGGAATGTGGCGGTGCCATGCCACTTCTAGTTGACTATCTTCAACATCATTCTTACCATGGAATGAATATAAATCAAAAATATTAAACACAGGAGAAATATCAAGATCATCTTGTAAATTGACCTCATATGCATTATCATTGATCTTCTTTGCAATTTTGCAAGGACCAATTTTCCTGTACTTCAACTTGTGGTATGTTCCAATAGGAAACCACTCTTCTCTCAAATATACCATCACTAAGTCACCTTCATTGAATGTCTAATGTCACCTACTAGTATCCACTATATTCTTGTACCTCTCATTACTGTCTTGCAACTTCTATCCCACTTCTTTCTGCAACTGTTGAAGGTGTTCTACAAATGCTTCCCCATCATCACTGACCCTATCTTTCATTGGTAGCTATACCAAATCTAGAACACCCTAAGGATTCCTACCATATACAATATAGAAAGGGGACTTTCCCATTGATCTATTAATAGAACTATTGTAGGAAAATTTAGCCTAGGGTAATGCCACGTCCCATTGTTTTGGCTTTTCTCCAACAATACACCTCAACAAATTTCTCAGACTCTGATTGACTACCTCTATTTACCCATCAATTTTAAGATGATAAGAACTACTAAACTGTAACTTAGTCCCCATCTTCTTCCATAAAGACCTCCAGAAATGACTGATGAATTTGGTATCCCTATTAGAGGTAATAGTCTTTGGAACAATATGTACTTGAACAACTTCTGAAAAAAATAACTCTGCTACCCTTGTTGCATCATTACTTTTCTTACTAGTAATAAAATGAACCATCTTGAAGAACCTATCAACAACTACAAAAAAGGAGTCATTACCTCATTGAGTATGTGGAAGTCCCAACACAAAGTCCATGCTCAAATTTGTCCTTGGTACAGTTGGTACTGGTAATGGCAAATACAACCCTACATTCTGTGAATGTCCCTTAGCCACTTGGCAGATTCTTCACCTTGTTACATACTTAGTTATATCCCTTTTCATCTTTGGCCAATAATATTTATCTTCTATCAAGGCTATTGTCTTGTCCTTGCCAAAATGTCTAGCCAACCCACTACTATGAAATTCTTTGATAATGTTTTCCCTCATAGAGCCAGCTGGTATGCATAGTTGTTTTCCTTTAAATAGATACCCATCTTGTATAAAATATTCATCCGTAAAGTGATCCAATTTACCAGATACTAGTACCTTCAATTGTTCCACAATCTCCCAAAAATTATCATCAGAGTCATACAATTTTTTGATGGTATCAAAACCAATCACCTTAGTTTCCATTGTGGTCAAAAGTGCAACACACCTACTTAACGCATCTGCAACTTGATTTTGTTTTCCAGACTTATGCTTCAACACAAAATTGTAACCCTGCAAGAAAGAGACCCACTTGGCATGCCTACTATTCAACTTTTTCTGTGTGTTTAATTGTCTCAGCAATATGACCTGTCAACAATACAAACTCTTGGGGAACTAGATAATGTCTCCAATGCCTCAATGCTTGAACAATTGCATAAAATTTCAAATCATAAGTAGAATAATTCTTTCTCACTTCATTCAGTTTTTCACTAAAGAAAGCTATAGGTTTTCCAGCTTGGCTAAGCACAACACCTATTCCCACATGGGAGGCATCACATTCTACTTCAAATACCTTATCAAAATTTGGCAATGCAAGTATAGGTGCTTCTATTACCTTTTGCTTCAAGTACTTAAAGCTCTCCTCAGCATCCTTGGTCCATACAAACTCCCTTCCTTTCATGCAATCTGTTATAGGAGCTACAATACTACTAAAATTTCAAATGAACTTTCGATAGAAAGTGGCCAAGCCATGAAAACTTTTTACCTCTATGATGTTGCTTGGACTAGGCCATTCTAGAATTGCCCTGACCTTTTCTAGATCCATTCTGACACCAACTTTAGAAATGACAAAGCCTAAAAAACCAAACTGTCCTGCATAAACCTACACTTCTTCAAATTGGCATAAAGCTTCTCCTTCCTTAACACACCAAAGATGATCCTCAAGTGTTGTAGGTGCTCTTCTTTGCTGTTACTAAATACCAAAATATCATCAAAATAAACTACCACAAACTTACCAATGTAAGGTCACAGTATAATGTTCATCAATCTCATAAATGTGCTAGGTGCATTTGATAACCTGAATGGCATAACCATCCACTCATATAATTCATCTCCAGTCTTAAAGGCTGTCTTCCACTCATCCCCTTCTCAAATCTGGATTTGGTGGTAGCCACTTTGTAGGTCGATCTTGCTGAAATATTTGGCCCTTGCAAGGACATCCATCATGTCCTCCATACGAGGTATAGGAAATTGATACTTGATGGTAATCTTATTAATTGCTCTGCTATCAGTGCACATCCTCCATGTTCCTTTTTTTTAGGGGTCAACAATGTAGGTACAGCACATGGACTCATGCTCTCTCTCACCACACCTTTACTTATGAGTTCTGTTACTTGCTTATTCATCTCTGCATGTTGTGTTGGATTCATCCTATAAGCTTCTTGGTTGGGTAGAGTTGCTTTTGGAATCAAATCAATATGATGTTGAATATATCTCTTTGGTGATAGATCATCAGGCAATTCATCAAGCAAAACATCAACAAATTCTTTCAATAGCTATGCTACTTCTGGGGGAACTAAAATGTCTTCCTCTTCACCTTTTTTCACTACTAATGCGTAACAACACCCTATCACCTTCATTTCTTTAACAAGATCTCTTTCAGACAACATGGTCTCACCTTTTTCTTCATCCTTGAGAGGCAATAAAATCACCTTAGAGCCATCTTTCTAAAAGGTGTATGTGTTTTTCTCTCCATCATGCATAACTTTTCTATCATACTGCCATGGCCTTCCCAATAACACATGATAGGCATCCATTGGGACAACATCCCACCATATCTCATCCTAATAGATCTTACCTATGCTAAACTTAATGAGGCATCTTTTATCAACATTGACTTCATTTCCCTTTTTAAACCATGCAATGCGGTATGGATGAGGATGTTTTTCACAATATAAATTTAATTTTTCTACCATTTCTTTAGAAACCATATTTTCACAACTACCTCCATCAACAATAACTTGACATACCTTGCCACCTAAAGTGCATCTAGTTCTGAAGATATTGGTTCAAAGCCATGAACCATTAGAGCTTTTGGCTTGTGTTTCCTCCTTCTCTAGAATCACCATTGCTCTTCTCACCATGAGACTTTCTCCCACATCTAGTGGAACCTCTAGTTCCGTCCCTTCCACTTCATGTTGCATTTGAATCAGGTTCACCCTAGGTTGTCCTCCTTGATTTCTTTCTTCCATCTTATAATTTCATTATTCAAATGCCCTATGATCTTTTTCTCCACATTTGAGACAAGTTAAAAGGCCTTATCTAGTTTTCCCATCCTCTACCACTACCATAACCTCTACCTCTTTGAAATCCCCTTCCTCGTTCTTGATTTGAAGGATCTTGTCAAGTGTCTACTTATTTTTCTAATCCATGGGATGACTCTCCCCTGCCATAATTTGAACCTCCTTGAAATGGGGTTGATGTACCCCTTCTTCCTCCTCTATTACTCTATTCACATATCTAGTAGCCATCTGATCATCATTTTCTTTCTGCTCTATATGTATAGACAGCGTATAAAACTCATTTGTATAATCTTGCATAGAAGAGAGCTTCTACTTTAAATTTTGAAACCTACAAAAAAGGGTTTGCACATAATCTATGGGAAAAAAAATTCTCTCAACTTCTTGTCCATTTTATTCCATGTCTTGATCTTATCCTTGCCTTTCATTATTCATTGCTTTTGAAGATGATCCCACCAAATCATTGCATGACCCTTTAATTTGGTGCATGTGAATTTCACCTTCTTTTCCTCTGTCATGAATTTCCATTTAAAAAAATTTATCATGTCATTCAACCAATCTATCAACTCCTCTATTTTAACACTACCTACATAATCTAGAACATCTACCTTGATCCCTTCATTTTTCCCTTCTAAGGCCCTGAGCATCCTCTCTTCAAAACTCATGCCTTCTAATTCTTCTTCTTCATGTTCTGTATCTTGATTTGCACCTCTTTGACCTATCTCTTCATTAGATTCGTCTCCTCCTCTACACAGTCTTTGGTTTTCCATCTATGTTATAAGTTATGCTATTTGCCTTTGTAGATTTTGCATTTCTCTATGCATTTGGGCAAGACTGCCTCTTCCTCTTCCTCTATTAGCCATCTTCCTACTTTGATACCAAATGATGTGGCTAACGACATACACTCAATAAAATTGTGCCATTAATCATGTGTGAAAACCAAAGATTTGGTACACTGGAAAAAAAAAACTTCTATTCACCAACTTTGCTTCTACAATGAGAGAAAACTCTCTTATATCCAAGAAAACAAAAAAATCAAAAAATTACCTTTTTTGGCAGATTTTGACAATTGTCAGATTTTGCCATTTTAGGTAATTTTACAATCATATCTTGAGAATCTAATTTTTTCCCAAAAACTTCCTAATGCTAAGGTAGGATGAAAAGCCAACTAACATCCTAAATTCAAAACATGAGTTTCAAGTTATTAAAAAAAACAACTTTTAAAAAACTAGAATAAAAACACTAAATTGCCATTTTGAGGGCCAAGATGAAAGTTTCAAGCCTTGAAAAAGTACCAAAATGAGGTCCAACCGACTAGGGTGGGTTGGGAAACCACCATCCACCTATAAAATTTTATAGAAAACCCACATCCGAGTCAAAATTTATGACCTCTGGAAGTCCCTGCATCAAGTTCGGTGATCAGGCTACAAGGTGACAACTACCTCACAATCGGTGATCGGTTGACAACACAAGTAGTCTACCTTGGATTTGAAAATCTGTTCACAACAAAATCTTATGGAATTCCTTCACCTACTTCTCTTAATTCTCTCCCAAAGATTCAAACTTCACTTTGATACCACTTGGTGTAGCCACGGTTAGGAGGGTCCACAAAGTGAATAGTCCAGGCCATGCAGCAAGAGTAAACACAACAGAAACAACTCAAAGATATAAGGCAAATGCAGATTCAGTCATTTAATATATCATAGATCCAAAATACAAACTGGATGGCAACATGCAAGCTTACAATTAGGGCACACAGGCTTGATTATATAATTACAAAATATGCACAAGATATAGCTTTGAAGCTCCTTCACAAGAAATTCAAACTATCGAACTTAGAATTATCAATGACTATTAGTGACTACTTTCCTAGGCATCTATTACATCAATATATATCATCTCTAAAACATAAGATTCCTTTGCATCAACTAAGGAAGATCACAAACTCCAATGAAGAGCTGTAATGTGTGTACACATATAGGTCTGACCTAATCATATAGAAATCCTTCACAAATGAATGGAATAGTGTGCAGATCTCAGAGAAGGTTAGCCACAAACCAAACAACATTGAATGATGTGTCATTTAGCTCCACAAGTTGAGAATTTCTCTGCAAGTCTTCTCCTTTAGCTAATTGTCTAAGACTATTTGGATGCTCTATTATGAGAAAATGGTTGATCTTCTGATAGTGATATCTTTTTGGTACCTGATCCAAATGAACTAAATTTTGGATATGATGTGCATGGATGTGTCTAGATGCTAAGTCCATCTCCACAAGGTTTGAAATGAAACTGTAGTAGAATATAGACCAATCTACTAAAACTGCTACTGACTAAACTGACTTAACTAAACTAGAAAAATGAAAGAAAACAAATTGAATTGCAAATGTTTTTGGTTGATGTAAGATTGCTCTTGAACCAGGGATGCTCCTACATCAACAAGCCACTATGGAACCTATTGTACTACATTCCAATAGTGAATCTAAATATAATACAGGTATGACTCTTGTTCCTTACACCTCTCGTGCTATAGTTCCTCTTGCACCTTGTCCACCTTTCCAAACAGATGATGAGCAAGATTGGGAGGAGGATGATCTGTTTTAGGTTGAATTACAAGTGAGGTCTCTTATTTTTATTATGTTATGAGTGCATGTAATTTTTTTCCCCTATGATGTGTTGCTTGATATTTATTTATGTTGTTATTGTTATTGCTAAGCTCTCTTTGGATGACCCTTGACATCCTTGTAGGTGCAAGGATACAAAAGGACCAAAATATGTTGTGGCATTCTCTCTATTTATATCATCATTCTTTTATATGTCATAAGTTGCATTGTTGCTATGTCCTTTGGATGATGCAAGGCATATGATACTTTGGAATACTCCCTTATTGACCCAAAGAGTTTTTATTTTGATTTCATGTTATACTTCTTCCTTTGTCTTTGTAGTTCTACTAGTTGGCATATGATGACAGTTCCAAATATATATCTATAGTCTTGAGACATCTCCTATTATACAATCATTCCTATACTAACGCCAATTAGGTAGATCCTTTGGTTGTATTACTTAGTATAACTTATTGTTTCTTTTATTTTTTGATTTATGTGGCACCTTGTTGCTATGCTTGGCATCAAACCATAAATACACAAGCCATTGTGTATCATGCCCATAGCATTTCCTTGATTTTTGTTTTGTGGGGGCAACCCATTCATGTGATGTATTTTTTGGGAACACATATCTTATGGACATGTGCTTCCAAAAAGATATCATGTCTGTCTTATCATTAGTTCTACCTTAAATCAATTGCTCCCTAATAGGAGTTATAAATCAATGTAAGGTGGGGGCATACATCATTCTATTCTCTTGTTTTCTTTACATACATATTATAATTGGCATGGAACTCACCTAGTGATTTGATGGTCCTCACTAGCTTGTGATGTCTCCTCTTTGGTCCATTATCCACCTAGTGCAATGAAGTTGGCTAGCTCATGTGCTTCATGTGACTTGTTGCAGTCACCTAGTAATTTGGCGATCCTTACTAGTGCATGATCCATGGTGGAAACCTATTTTCACATGACCCCTAGCAATAGAGCAAGCTAGCATTACAGTCATGTGCCTTGTGTGTTTGTTCTTGTGTTTGTTCCTATGTTTATTTGTCTATTTGTTATATTGTTTGATGCATTATGTTTAAACTTGTTTTTCCTTAAATGATTCCATGTGTCTTATGTGTATTCCTCATTTTTTCCATGTGTTTTCTATGTATTCTTTGCATTTTGTGTGTATGCTTTATGCTTTATGTATATGCTTCATGTCAAGCGTGTATGCATTATGTATGGCATGTATTACCTTTGTGTATTGTGTGTCTTTCGCATGTATTCCTATAAATTATTTTAATACTCCACATATGTGTGAATTATGTTACAATGTCTTGTATGTTTGAAAATATGTTTGCTTATGTGTTTGCAACCTTAGAGTCCTAAGCTTGGGGGCTACTATGGTCCACAACTTCACGGAATTCTTTAGCCTCTATGTTTGTGTGTTTGAAATATGTCTTCTCCTTATTTTAGCGTGAGTTCAAACAAAATTTCATACCCATGCTAAAGTGGGGGCTAAATGTTATGGAGAAAAATGTGTACACTAGCAGTTTACACCTTGTTTAGCACCTAGTTGAACCTAAAATGTTACCTTTGTTAATTAGGACATATTTTAACACCTTTTTGAGCATAAAATGTTAAAATCTCAATCCTAATGAATAAACCTAATAAAATAAACTTAGGACTGGCCCAAGTCCATGACATTTGACACTCCCTAGAGTTTGTGGGGCTAATGAGCTAGAGCACCCGAGTGCCCTGAACCCGGATGGGCTATTTAGCCCAGCTCTTGTGGTGTTAGCTTAGAACACCTCCCTAGTTTGTATATGTTCATCCCATTTGGTTTTATCCATATTTTGTGATTAGAAATGCATATAAAAAGGAGTTCTACAATTCATTTTATACAATAGATGATTATAAATTGCCTAATGCAAAATTAGAGTTTTCTCTCATGTGTTGATCTTATATGCTAAAGTGTTCTTCATGCTTGGAACTGCTATATACTTGTGGATGTTATGAGGTTTGTTTGTAGGTCTTGAAGGAATATTTAAGCCTTCTCATCACTCTCCTTATTGGTACATGATCTTGAGTTATCTACATAAAGTAGGGCTTCACATATTGTTGTAATCACCATCATTTTCATTCATATTTCTATAATTTATTAGAGATCTAGCCTCTGGCCTCTACCCTGCTAAGGCATGCACTCTTGGATCTAATCATCTCTATAATGGAGGTGGAAATACCAACATTGAGTTTGACTAAGGAAATCCTTTATACACAACACAACCATTTCCTCTTTTTCTTGTGTGCAGGTTGGAAATATAGGTTTCTGAAGATAAGATCCAGGAAGAAGACAAAGCATGTAGGTATAGGTCTAGAGATATCCTAAGAATCTGGTAAACCCTAATTAGGGTCTAATATGCCCAAGCACCCTAGTATTTCTTATTTCTACTTCTAGATCCATGTTCTACACTACTCCCTGCGCTTTGTTGTGTTTTTCATTGCAGATATCTAGTTCTTATAGGTAGTTATTAGCAGATTATTAGCATTTAGGGTTTGGTCGTTTGTCCTAGCTTGCTTTCTTGATATTGGTTGAATTTGGTTTACTAATCTATATACAAAAAAAGGCAAGAACTCCTTTATTTTGGTTCATGTTCATGGGTAGTAGCCAAGCTCAGTTTGTGTCCTAATGTTTGTAGAAGAGGGTTTGACCTAGTTTAACTCCTTAGGCTAGATCACTCTTTTCCACTAAATAATGGCTAGTACCACAACAACACACTTCAAATTAGAGTATTTAGGAGGTTGGATTGTAGGTATTCAACCACAATAAGGAGTGGCATAGTGATCAATTTAATGAGGAGATATGGGTGGAGGCAAAAAAATATGTGGCCACATTTCATATATGGGAAGGCTTAGAACAGAGAATAATGATGATGAGAAATCAATCATACTTCTTGCATAAAACTTAAAATTAAAAATAAATCAATCATAGTGATGAGAAACATATGAATGAAGGTTAATTCATTAAAGACTACACACATCATACCAATAGTGACTTTGATAATATGTCAATTTTTTCTTTCTATTTTCCATACATTGCTTCAACATACCCTAACCAATCCTTGACCAATCCTTCATCATATGTTTGAAAAATTAAATGACATTAGTATTAATAATACCAATATTAAATAATAATCAATTATAGAGCATAAACTAAATATACAAAATATACTGCCATGTAATCCATAATTTTTTGTCATTTGACATTTAACATTTTTTTGCAGACAATATATAACCAACATAGTTTATCACCTCCCAACCAAGAGAGTTAAACAAATCTATTATAGTTATCCTAGATTGTTCAAATAATATCAAACCAAAATTGTATCATAATAGTTAAACTAAACCATCACATTAATCCAAAATTGGAAGTTTAAAAAAGAGGGATATTATATCATCCCTTCCTTTAATAGCTTGTCTTGATGTCATCAAACAAAGAAAGATAATTGCTTTGGGAGATAACTGTAAGGAAGCTAAGGTAGTGGAACAACTTCCTACACTAATCTTGAGGGGAGGGATATGTTGAATTTTTAAGACCTTTACAACAGTTACAAAAATAAACACAAATAGAAACCATACCACAACAAAATAATTATGTGGAGAAACCCTTTTAGGAGAAAAACCCCACACTCCAAAGCTGCCGAATATATTATTCAGGAATCAAGAAGATTACAATATACTTGTAGAGAAAACTTTCGTAGGAGTATAACCAACTAGAGATCTGGAGGCAACTCAACATCTATAGGACTCTTACATACAACCTCCATCTCAAGCTCCTAATATATAGGAGATACTATATAGTAAACCTTCAATGGTAATTACAAAACCATGAGCCAAAAACCACCCAAAAGTGGTGCCCAAATTATCTTCTATTGACATTCATTGTTAGTCAAAACAACATGAAATAAAAGTTACACAACAACCTTTATTTATCTTGAAAGATATGATAAATTCAGAAAGAATCTATGATCCCAAATCTCCATGCATTAGTTCATAATGATCTGACATTACTCAAAGGTTGATGTGTGTTGTTATTTTCTATTTAGGGGCCTTACGTTTGATTGTGGATTTGTAACCTGTCATCCAGATGCTACTCTGTTTCACCTTCTCTCTATAAATTCTCAACAAATGATATCAAATCTTACAACATTTAATCAATTCATGCAAATATTTATGTAAGTTTGATCAATTCTTCTATCTATCATTCTAATTAAGATGATTCATGACTATTTTGATTAGTTCTTCTAAAACTATATTCAATTCACTTAATTTGAATTGATCCTTGCTTAATTTCACTTCTGCACTATAAATTTATTCAAGTAATGTGCCTATAAGCATGTATTTCTATGATTCTTATCACTGTTTGTATTCATTTGCATGATATTTGCCAATTTATATGTACTTTATGTAAATATGCCTATGATCTTCATGTATTTATGGATATCAGCATATTTCATGTTCTACTTTTCATTTATCTATATATTTGCAGTTATAGTGATGATTCAAATAAAAGTTAAAGAAATTGAACTAAAGCTTCCTAAATTTACTGAAATGAATAAATCTTTAGTCATTGATCCATATATATCCTTGATATTGTCATGAAGAAAAGAAAATCAAACCATATTTTCACCAAGTCATTCCATAGCTAGATATGATTGATGTGAATCTTCAAAGGAAAAGATAATAACAACATTCACAAACTAAAATGCACTCCAAGGGATGTAACAAATCACATGAACATCAAGATATCATCCACAGATTACACAAGATTTACAATTGTTTGTAATCACAGGTCTTCATCTTCATTAAGTATGCAAAAGGAGTATATATTTACAATTGACTTTGAGAATTGGTCATGACATTCAACAATCCAATCTTAATTAAGCTTCCGAATGACTACAACTGAGATTCTCCACCGTTTTATAGAACAAGGATGAGAATTAGTTACAAAAGATCTTATGATCAAGATTTGTCTATTACAATCAATAGTTCACCTTACTTTGACTTGGTCAAATACAAAATACATGGCACAAGTTGCCAGTTGGCAACTATCTAGTAAGATACAACTGGCACTCTAGAATATTCTAAGATCATTGACTTAGTCAACTAGGCTACAAGTGGAAAAAATGACAACAATATCCTGGATGTCACTTGTTGCAACACCCTCTTTATTCATATATATCCCCTTCATGTACTAACTTCCCTATATCCAACTTCTTGTGATTATCATATGCTTGTACAAAAGTATCCACTTAGAATTTGTTGATTGTCTGAACCCTCAACTTGGCATATTTTATTGCTTTTATCTGTTCATCCAAAGATTCCAGCATAGATTTCCTACTATCTGCTTCTTTATCATATGTATTTACCGTCACATTCATCTTAGACCTTTCATCCATGACATCCTCTATAAAGAGCCCTATTGGATCTTCTACCACTTCTTTAAATTTATCTTTGAATATCTAGATGGAATCATCTATTTTTTGGCACTGCTTCTTCTATTATAGCATCTTCTAGCAGTTCTTCCAATACCTTCATCTCATTAGCTAACAAGTCATGGAGTTTGAGTGTCTCTCCCTTTAGTCATGCTAGCCTTTAATACTTCCAATTCATACTTTATCTCAGTCATCCAGGTATCCATCAGTGGCAAAGTTACATGAGTGACAATTTTATTTTTTAATAACTCTTCATTTGTCATCCCCTTGGCTCCTTTGAGTCTTTCCACTACATAATTGCATTTTTGTATCCTCTGAGTGAAGTCACTCTTCAAAGAATCGATGTCATTCTTCAGGTTGGACAATGTGTCCCAATTTTACCTAGAATTCCTTATTAGCTTCTCTCTAGATGTCATGAATCTTATGAACCATTTGTCCATAATATGAGCTTGGTGCTTTTGTATATCTAGACTAGATATTTCTTCTTCACTTATTAATGTCAATGCAAAGGACTTCTCTATAGCCTATAGGGTGGATGCCAAGCTATTAGGCTTCACTAATCCCTATATAAATTGTTGTAATTGAGCATTCTTCTCTTTAAGCTCCTTCTTTCTAGCCTTGAGCTTCCTTATTTTAGCCACTACTACCTCAGTGCGCTCAATGTGTTCTTGTATTTATTACTTTGTAGTGACATGACCTAAGTCAATTTGTGTCACTTAGAACTCTTTTGGCATGATTTCTCCTTTGGCCTTGTCTACTATGGGAACAACAACTTGAGTTGTCCTCTTTCCTATTTTTGGATCCCTCTTGATAGCGAAGATTGTCCTAGCTCTTCATTTAGCTTTAGTTGGATCAAGAGTAAATAAAGACTTGAAATCAAAAGGTACCTATTGTTCTTGTGATCGGCCTACTTCTAATGAAATCAATGATAATGCAGTTGATTGAGATCCTCCTTGATCTGGTTGCTCAATTTAAGCATCTTGCATTCCTTTGTCTTTATTGATTTCTTTATTGCCACCAAGATCTTGCACATTTTCTTGTTGCCTTTTATCTTGATCTTGCTCTTGATTTTGTTGTTGTTCTACTCTAGAATCCAACTTATCTTTCTCGGGCATATGATCTTTCTACCTTTGCTTTGGAGGAGGTTGATTATCTTGTGTCTTATCACCTTGTTCTTTTGGAACCTTGTCATCCTTAGGCTCTTGACCTTTATTTTCCTAATCATCATGATGATGTTCTTATGTATTTTTACCTTCAAGGATATCTGAGTGAGCTCCTTCCTCTTGAGTATCATTATTCTTATTATCTATCTCCACAAAAATATTCTCCTGCTACCTTTGACTATCTTTAATAACCTCTTCTTCAGTGCTTCCCTTTTTAGGCACATAGGTCAAATTGACCACTGTCGAGCTAGTCACATTCTCAATTAAAGTATTAAGAGGTCCCATATGTACCTCTACTTTAGGGGATTCTTCTCTTTCTTTTTCCACATCATGTGACTCCACTACTGCATCACCCTTATCAATAGCTTCTGTATGTTGCAACATGGTCTCAATAGGATGGTTGGTGGTATCCTTTACCACCTCATCTTCAGTCAGATCAATAGTTTGACTCAGTAGGAGGGCTATTGTAGCTTCTTCTTCTTGAGATTTACTTTTGGCCTCCTGTGCCATCTCAATTTTCACCTTAACAATTATTTCTACTAGCACTTCATGTTGTAGTTCCTTAACTACATTCAATGAAGGATCAACTAATCCTTATGTTGTTGTTGGTGGTGGTGAAATATCCCCCTTCATACTAGGGCTCTGATATCTAGACTATCTAGACACCTTAGCCCCTTGTAGTACACCACCTCTCTTCCTCTTCAATGTCCCAAGAGGCATCTTATCTTCATCATCATCATTATCCTCCTCCCCTGCAATAGTCCTAACTAGACTTTGCTCTATATCCTCTAGCATTTTCCCCTATGTGGTTGGTACTTGAGGGACAGGCACAAGAATTGCCTTAAGCATAGGTCTTGTAGGAGGTGATAAGGGTTAGTACACTAGAGATACCCCTTTAGGTATAACCTCTTCTACTACTGCAGATGAACTAGGCTCAATCACTTTAGTCCCAAGGATTTGCCTTTTGCATATAAGGAAATCATCAAAGCCAGGCTCCTCTCTTTCTTTCATCTTCTTCTTTTTGTCAAAGGTGATAGCAATGCCCTTTCCTTTCATCTCATTGATCTTTTTATCAACCCAACTCTTTGTCCTTGCCATGACCTTGGTAGTGAGGACATCTATAGATGTTTCTTCCCTTTATTTCAAATATGGAGTAGAGATTGTGTCATTGTATATCTTTTTCTCTTTATATTTAGGATCCATCAGGTCATTATCATCCTTCCTGATCTAGGCAGGTACCTCAAGTTGGCCTATGGTTCTCATTTGGTCTAGTGTTAGCCTTTGGTATTCTCTTTTTCTCACCTCATGTTCATCATCACAATCTACCCAATAGTCCTCAAGGTGGACACTGTGCTTATACTTCTTGTTAAATCTTTGTTCGATCCTATGGGAAGGATCATAATCCCTGGCTAGAGGAAATAGTTCCAAATGTAAAGTTTTTAGGTATGCCTCTACCCTCTTTGCATTATCCATGGATCCTACAAGGAACTAGTTGATATCAATGGGGAACTTCATGTATGATCTCCCTTCCTTCACCTTGGACATTTCAAATGTGGATAGCTGTTGCCTCATCATCTCCATTAGTACTACCTTGTTGAAAGGATATCTTGGTAGCATGTATGGTTTCCCACTAAAACCCTCTATTTGGATGTAAGAGTATGTTTTGGCTTGGATGAACCAAGAGTCATATGTGCTGATTTCTTGAGTGGCTCCTACTAAAAACCACTTGGTTTGATCTCCCTCCATCAGCCTTACTATGTGCATGGTGAAGCAATCTTGACATGCTTGTAATTCTACACTGATAACCTCCTCTCTAGCTAGGGATAGTGTTCCTAGGGAGTCTTCTCATTAAGTAACTTACCCATCTTTCCCACAGTTTGAAATCTACCAAATGTGCTTTTTGTTGCACAAGCATATACAAGGTAGGAGGTCATTCTAAAAACTAATCCCTTACCATCCTTCCATTTGATCATTTGGTAATGCATTGTGTCACTAATGATTTTTGGCCCATTCGACCTTTGCATTCTCCTCTTTATACTCAATAACCATTCTCATTAACCTAAACATCCAAGGCTCAAAAGTTACACAATTTTTGAGTCCCCTCATCCAGCTGAGCATGAAAATTATGTACTAACTTCCTCATTCAAGTCAAACTTATATAGATGTTGTGCCATTTTGGTTGTAGCCTTGGTAGTGTTTTCAAGACCTCTCCATCCTTGATATATTACTTTTCTATAGACATTATTTTTATCCTCAAATTTCTTGGCCAATGCATCTAAGTCTAGCACATACATAGGTTTAGATACTAGAAAATGAACTACTTCGACGATGCCATCCATAGATAGATTAGCATACAACCTTTCTTGTTTTTCCACCTTCCTTGTGGTGATGTCATAGTTCTATGCACATTCCATTATAAACTCAAAAGATTTTGTGGAAAATGAAAATCTAGTTGCATGATATAACCCAGGAGATACTATGTTCTAGAGAATGGGGTCATCCTCCTCAGCATCAATCCTAGCTCAAAATGCCTTAATATCAGTATTACCACAATGTGTATCTTCTTGGTTGTCTAGTTTGTTGTATACACTGCGAGCTCTAGGGAACATGAGGGGTTTGAATTTGGCATCTCACTTCTCCATGCATGGTTGATACATCTTGTCTTATGAAACAAACATATCAGTCTTGTTGATGATGATTGTTAGTCATAACAGCATGCATAAAAATTTGCACAATAAACCTTTATTATCTTGAAAAGTACAATCAATTTGGAACAAATTGATGACTCCAAGGCTCCATTAATCATGTCATGATCTTCTGATGTTACTCAGAGGTTGATGTGACATGCTATTTTCCATTTCAATGGGTCTTACATTGTCTAGATGATCGATTCTGCACCTGTCTACTATAAATTAACTTCACAAATGAGGTTATTTCTTCTATGCTCCACAGATTATGGTAGTATTCATAAGTTTGATCAATTATTTTGAGCATTTACTATTATGAATGTGCATATACTTCTACACTATGCATTCATTCAAATAATGTGTCTATAAGCATATATTTACATGTATATCATTGATGTACAACTGTATTTGCATGATATTTATCATTTTGACATGCTTTTACTCAAAACATGCTCTGTATATTCAATTATTTACAAGTTATAGGCATATTTCATGTTTATTTCCTTTAGATTCTATGTTATTTGCAATTATGAAGGTGATTTGTAATGAAATTCATATAAATTTAAAGAAATACTTCTAAATTTGGTGAACCTTTAGCTGTTGAGTCACATACATTCTAGATATAGTCATGAAGAGAAGAAATCAAACCATAATTTCACCAGGATGTTACACAGCTAGGTATGGTTGATGCTAATTTCAAATGAACAAGGAATGAAAACAACACATGTAAACTAACAAGCACTCCAAGGGACGTAGCTAATCAATGCATATATCCAGATCTCATTCACTGATTACTCAATATTTATAATAATTTGTAATCAACACAACTTCTCTTTTATTAAGTATTCAAAAGACATGTACATTCACAAAAGCTTTAAAATCAGTCCTGAATGCTTTAGTAATTAAATTTCATTTAAGTTTCTAATGCTTTAAAGAGTGCACTCCATCCCCTTTTATAGAATAAGGAGAGGAGGCAATTACAAATGACCAATGGTCAAGATTTATCTATTTAGATCAATGGTCAACATCTCTCATTGACTTAGTCAATATCTGCATATGTAGCAAAAGTTGCCAGCTAGCAACTATCTAGCAAGACTCATTCACTTGCAAGTGGATCATGAATATGATTCTATTATTGTGCATCTTTACTCACTCTTCATCTTTTTCTTCTTCTTGTTCACTTTCCTCTTCTCCATCATTTTCTTCTTCATCATCATCTTCATTATCACTATCACTCTTATGCAGATCATCCCCTATATGTACCTTTATGGTTACCCTGATGGATTCATATGACTATACTATTCTATCAGTCTCACCTCCATCCTGGACCTTGGCCTTTATCACTGCATGCCTATGGGAATAAAACTTTGCTTGAAGGGCATCCATTTTACTCTTCCTGTTGTTCAATGTTTCATTGTATGTTTCCACCCTGACCTTCATCCTCATTACCTTGTTTATCACTTCTTCTATCACATGGTGCAAGGGTTCCTCTGTAGCTTGCTTAAAGTTGTCATGGAAAGCTTGAATAGCAAAATCAACATCTTGATTTTCTATCTTCCCTTCTACCTTTCCTTCTAGTGTCTCCAGGGTTTCTGCTTCTTGTGCCATTAGATTGTGCAATTTGACACTTATGTCCCTGAGTTTACCATTGTATCTCTTCAAAATGTCACATTCAAATCCAGTGTCTTCATACCAAATACCAAGCAGATGGGAGGTGTTATTATCTAGTATGTTGTTACTCATAAGTATCTATATATCAATTCTCTTCATTTCACTCAAAGCATCTAGGTGCTTCTCCAATTTGAAGGACCTCTTGCCTACTTCATTTTGTAGTTTATCTACCTTTCTTTTCAAAGCACTAAGAGAATTCCACCTCTCTAAGGAGGTATTCACTACTTCCTCAACCTCAAAAATAGAAGACATGAACCACTTGTCCATTAGTTGTGCCTTATGCTTCATTAGATCTAATCCTATATCCTCTTCTTGTGATATAATGGTTAATGGAGTGGCTGGACTGACAGGTGTATGCTTAGGATCAATTAATCCTTTAATAAAAGAATGCAATTAAGAAATGTGCTCTTTATGTTGCTTATTCTTATCCTTTTCTCTTTTCACCCTTTGGGTCAAAGAATCAATAATGTCTTTACCTTCTTGATCTTCTTGGTCCTCATATGCAAAACCTAGATCAATATCAATGATCTAAAATTCTTCAAGGCCTATTTTGCCTTTCTCCTTTTCAACTATAGGTAAGGCTACTTGTGCTATTCTCCTACCTATAGCAGGGTCTCTTTTTATTGCAGATGTTAGCCTTTCCTTTCTTCTTGGTTTAATCATGCCTTTTGCAAACAATGTAGAAATATAAAAGTCCTGCACTTCATCAACTTGTTGCAAATTTACCTCTTGTTGCAACCAATAAGGAACATCACCCTTGGGCTTTTGATGATCACCCTCCTTATTTTGAGTATCCTAGGACTGTGCATTAGCCCCTGCCCTCAATGGTGAATTTTTTCTTTTCTTATTTCTTCCTCATGTAAATTCTCATGAGGGGACTTCTGTTGATATACATCTTGTTGAGGGATCTCATCATGAGGTGGAGGATTTTTGCAAAGTATGCATACCTTGATCTTGCACCTCCTCTTGTAGATTCTCCTCAGGAGTTTCTTGAGATTTTTCCATTCGCTCATCTTAGGGCATATTGGTCTCTTGAGAAGATTGTGTATTATGGCCTTGTGAATCACCTAGATTTCCCTCAGTCACATTCTCCATTTCTTTCTCTTGACCTCCACCTTGTGGTAAACTCTACTCTTCATCCTTAGATGCACCAGCTTCTCCCAAGCTCACCTCTTTCTTAGCTAACTTCTCTTCTAATCTTGTATTATTACCTTGATCACCCCTTTCATTTTATGGTGAAGAAAGGCCTTGTTCTTTATCAGTACCTTTGTCTGGCATGTCCTGATCACCTTTATTCTGAAGCTATGCCTCTGATTGTTCTTGTTCTGTGGGTGCATTACCTTGATCTCTACATTGATTGGATGTTATATCACCCGCTTTTGTATACACTATATTTTCAACCTATTTAGGCTCCAAGGGTTGATCATTGTCTTTATTCAGGCTCATATCACCCTGATAGGCCAGATTAGCTAGCCCTATCTGTTGGGCTACTTCTTTAGGGTTATCCTACTCTATTTCATCCATTTCATCCTTCTCTCAGCTAGTCACCTTCTAAGCCATTGGGGTCCCATAAGGGGTCATCTTAGTATTAGCAACTAAGGTTTCCATATGTTGACTAGCCACATGTTGAACTACTTCATCATCAAACAATTCAACAGTGTTATCAAGTGGAAAGGAGAACTCTTTACCTCCCATATGCATTTCCTTTTTTTTGCTCTTCCATCTTTTCAGTCTTAAACTAAATTATTTCAGGAATGGGGACTTCATGCTGTAATTCCCTCATGAAAGTTAAACCACCTACACCCCTTAATATGATAGGGTTAGTTCTTATATTTCCCCTCATTATTGTCCTTTGTTTCTTTGGTGATGGTGTTTGTAGCACTTTCTTTCTTTTCTTACTTGCTATTAGTAGGTCATCATCCCTAGGTGCCCTATCCAAATGTTCCTCTTCTAATGGATTCTCTTCCTCTGGTTCATCATGAAATGGTTCATTCTCCATTTGTCTCTCTATAATCTCAGGAACAGGCTTTATTATCCTCTTGGTTTTCTATTTATCAGGGGGTGGTTGTCATGTAGATGCGAGCACAGATGTTGATGCCCCATCACCCTTTGGTGAAAGTCTCTTAATAATCACCCCTTGCTATTCAGAGTAGCCTTCCTACCCTTGCTTGGTGGCTTTTGTTCCTCAACAGGTAATCTCTCTCCATTAGATTTCCTCTTTTCAATAAGAAAGTCATCATATTCTTCTTCTGATAGCTCTTGTCTTTTCTTTTTATTATCAATAGTGAGGGTCATACCCTTCTTCAATTTAGTGACCTCAACTATTACCCAAATCTATGTCAGTTGGAGGACCTTTTTCATTATTTGATCCAATGAGGTTTCTTCTGGCTATGTTAGATTAGGGGCTGATAGTGTCATTTTATAATCCTCATATTCATTAGACATTATTTTTCCATCATCATCATGTAATTGTGAAGGCAGTGGAATGTAGTCAAAGGTCTGTATGTGGTTGAGAGTGAGTCTTTGATAAGTTCTTCTTCTAACCTCTGCCTCATCATCACAATCAGTCCAATAGTCTTCAAGATGTTTTTGATGTATTGGATTCCCCAATAACTTTTGCATTCTGCCATATGGGTCATATGACGTAGCTATAGAAAATGTTTGTATGTGCATGAGATTTAACCCTCCAATAGAATCCTTAATGCTTTGTCTATTAGGGTACAAATATAAGCCCATATATACTAGGAACAATACAGGAGGAATTTTTTTCTTCTCTAAGTGAGCTTCAACTGAAGTAGATAGTTTTCTAACAAATTCCATCAATATGACCCTATCAGTGGGGTATCTTGGCAACATGAGAGGTTGCCCCTCAGATCCTTCTATTCTTATGTATGAGAAGTTGGGGAATTGGATAAACCAAGCCCCATGCTTATAGATAATGCCTTGAGCCTCCATGCTTAATCTCTTAGTTCTATCCTCCTCCATGGTTCTGGCTAAATGCATTGAAAATGAGTCATTTACCAATTTATATTCTTGGAGATATGCTCTACTCTATAATTGTGGATAATGGTCCCAAATGTTCACATCATTGGTGCTATTTCCAACCTTACCCACTATTTTGAAGGCATTAAATGTTCCTTGGAAAGCACAGGCATATACAACATAGGAGGTCATATGGAATATACAAGCCTTACCACCTAGCTTTTTCATTCCTTCATCTAAGCAATCAATGATGATCTTGGCCTAGAGGGGCTTATTGTCTGAATACAGCACCATTTGTATGATTCCATACATCCAATTTTGAAAGTTGCCAGCATACTTCTTGCCGGTCATCCTGCTCAACAAGGCAATCGTATACTGATATTCCTCATCAAAGTCAAATTTGTACAAGTACATTAGTAACTTGGCAGAAGTTGTGTATGTACTATTCTTGGCCCTCCATTGATACATGATCTTCCTTGCCTCTTTCTTATTATTGTTATATTATTTATCTAGCTTACTTAAGCTCACATTAACTATATTATTCCCCATAGGTAGATTGAATGCAGTAGTGATGCACTTGATTGAAAATTTGGCATACACTCTGCCATGCTTTTCCACTCTTCTGCTCTTAGGGTTATAATTTCTAGCACATTCCACCACTAGCTTAGTGGCTTCCATTGCATAAGGGAATCCTGTGGCATGCCACATACCAGTTGTGAATATCCTATCTAGTATGGGATTGTCAGTGTCATCATCTAATCTCCTTGTCCACGCATCTAACTCTATTTTCCCTTGATGTGTATCATCTATCACACCGTATCTGAATCCTACTCCCTCAAGTTGTACAAACATGGGTTTCATGAACTCAGAGTCAGATCTATTCTTTCTAACCTCCATTAGATCCTACAATACAAATATGCATTTCTTACCATAGGGTGTTTGTATGGGGAGCTCAAAGATATTATGCATTTCATGGTCATTATTCAACATTTCAATTTATTCCATGCATCATCATGTAAATTAACCTAATAAAGAACTATTTACCTGGTAATTCGTAATAAATGACAATGGAGAGGGTTTTAACTTACTTACCTGATATTCACTATTTCATCCTTTTTCTATATGATTGATAATAGGAAATGTAGATACAGAGCGTTGACTATTTCATTTCATTACGTTGAGTGTCACACTCTGCTAGTAGATGACTGGGAAGTGTTTGACTTTCAGATCTCTGTAGATTTCAATTGTCACAGGGTAAATGTAAATAATCCCCAAATTTTACTTTTAAACCAATAAATAGGACAAATTAGGGTATGTATGTGCTATTTTGATCGAAGTCATCAATCATTTGCATGATGTTCATACATGCCGCCAAGTGTTGTATTCATATTCAAAATTGACAGGGCTTCACCTACCTTTTGGCTTGCATTTGATGCTAGAGGGTGATCTCTCAAAGAATAGGAATATTCAAAAATATGATCCCCTAATGGAAAATATGACCCTCCTCTACGTGGGATAATCATTTACTAAAGATGATGGTGATATGGTCAACCTTTGACTACTAAGCAAGATTAGGTCATAAAGTTAAAGATCAGGGATATTCAAAAATATCTGGGTCTTTTGGTAATCACAAATATCCTCCTCACTATGTCATCATCATGTTTACTAAGGTCATGAATATTACGAAATGTGACCTCTTCGTGTGTATGTCATGATGACATCATCCTGCCATCCTATCCTATTTGTTATTGGGTTATGATGACATCATCATTATATTGAGAAATATGATAGACACTTAGAAATATGACCCTCCATGGGTTGGGTGCAGCGATTATGTCATCATTAGGGTGATCTCCTTTATTCATTGGAACAAAATGACGTCATGGTTGTATTTGTGTAGGGTGATATTAGTGAAGGAGGTGATATTTTTAAGATGACAGATATTAGAAATATGACGTCCCCACAAATACATGAGGTTTATGATGGGTAAATACTCATCCTTATTTAAATTTGACATTCGAGTACCGGAGACCGGATGGACATTAGGTGATCTTTTAAGTCAGGGTTATGTTAACAAATATGACTGATATTCAGAAATATGACTCCCATGGGAAATATCTGGGTTGACCCATCTTTGACTCAGCATAACTTTCTATCCTTAAATAATAAGAGGGTGATTCAAAAGGCAAACTTGCTTAGAATTTTGTACTCTTTCTAATTATGAGGTTTATGATAGAAAATTCTAACTTGGATAACTAACCTCTCCTTGTGATGCACATGCATAAGCAAAGGTTATAGGCTGAATTTTACCAAACCATCCAAAGCAAGAAAACAAGCAAGTAGAAGGAAGAAAAAGGTTGGGTCCCTATTTTGCTAAGGCAAAATGGGGCGTGTTGTGTAACCACACAACTTACCACCAAATAAGACAATGAAATTCAAATGATTCAAGTGATGGGATCACATTCTAACATGGTATTTTAACTCTTCTTGAGCATAAGTATTATGACCTTTTTGAATGATATAATGTTCATTATTGCAACAATGCTAGCAAGGGATCAAGTATGTGTAGTTGATTAATTATCCTCATCTTGAAAGTAAGTTGAAAACATGAGTAACTGGTGTTAAGCTACATATTTTGGGATTCACCCCTCATAGCCAACTAGGATAGAGCCTTGTTGCTAGCAGTCATCCATAGCCCCAACAAGGTTATCTATACGATCCCCCTAAGTAGAGCCCCACTGCCAGCGAGCATCTATAGACCTAGTAGAGTTACACAGATGGCCTAATTTTATCCCTTTTAGATTTTCAATATTTATCTCTTTTTGTTCATATGATATCATCGTGTAAGCTCAATATGCAAGGTGTGATCACTTGCTGATTTAGGTTGGAGATTGTAATGGTAGCAAGGGAGTCCCTTTAGTTTTTTCACTTAACACCTATACTGATGTGTTCAACAAACCCAAGGCTATTAGGTGAGTCATTGTGAAAATCTCCTTAATTAATGCAATATGCACATTATGATACAAATGACTTACATGACCTTGTTTTAGGATTGGAAGTAATGTTTGAGGAACTATCCATTAACTAGAAATGGAACATCCTCACCAGTTAGAGTCTTATGTTTGTAGGTTCTATCTCCTAGGATCTCTAAAATTTGAAAAGGAACTATCCAACGTTTATCAAATTTACCATTGTCACCTTTTGTTTCATGTGGTTTATCCCACATAAGGACTAGATCTGAAATCCTAAAAGCTTTGATTCTAGGTCTTTCATCAAACTAGCATTTGAAAATAGCCTGATGTTTAGAAAATTGATCAATGACTATTTCTTTTCTCTTCTAAATGCATGAGTTGAAGTAACCTGACTTCTTGTTTGTTGTCTATGCCTAGATATTCTTGTGCAATTGCAGTGTGGGGATATTTAGGTTAACAGGGAGGATTAGATCCACCCCATACACTAACTGATAAGGATAATTTCCTAATGCAGCCTTCATCATGGTTTTATCCACCCACAAGGCATACTTTAATAGGGTATTCCACTCCCTAGGGTTTTTCTCTATTAATTTCTTTATGATATTCAATAAGTTCTTATTTGTGGACTCTACTAAGCCATTCCCTTGAGGATAATAATTTGAGGAGAATTTCAAGATAACTCAATGATTAAAAGCCCAACTAGATAGTTTTAGTGATGCAAAAGTAGGTCCATTATCACATACCAAAGCATAAGGAATTCCATACCTCGTCACTATGTTGCTTTCCAAGAACTTGATCACATCATCTACATTGCATGTCTTACTGCTGACTGCTTTAGTCCACCTAGTATAATAATCAGTGATAGTCAAGACATACCTATGGCTTGAAGATGATAGAGGATTGATGGGTCCTATGAAATCCATGCCCCATTGAGAAAATGGCCACATCTCCATCACTGGTTACTAGGGTTGAGCAACATATCTTTCTCTGTTAGCTACAACCTGACATGTGTGACAACATTTAATATGTTCAATAGTGTCTTTGAAGATAGTAGGCCAATAGTATCCTGCTCTCAAGATAACATGAGCAGTAGCCAAAGGTGATCCATGTGCAGTTCCAAACTTATCATGCAATTCTGTTAACACTTTATTTGCTTCTTACCTTTCTAGGCATCTGAAATATATTCCTTCATAGTTCCTTTTGAAAAGAATCCCTCCTTTCATCATATATATTTGTGATCTTATTTTCAAGGCTCTCCTATGTGAGGCTTGCAATTTTGATGAGCATATTCTAGTAATCAAAAATGCTTGATGTCTGAATACCATTCTTCAATTTCTCTAGTGTTTACCACATTGTTGGCTCATGATGTTAGGATCAATTTTTGATATCATCTGGCTTAAAGCCTATCCTCTTACTAACTTCATGGGTGTTATGTCCATATCATATTCTTAGAGGACTATTATCCATTTAGCCCTCTTTTCACCAGGCTCACTTTGCATTAGGAGCATTTTCACTGATGCATCTGGTACTACAACAATTATCTTACTTCTCAAAATGTAGTGTCTAAACTTCTTGACTGCTTGGACTAGAACAAGAGATTGTCTCTCAACATCCATGTATCTAATCTCTACATCCTTGAATGGGCAGCTCATGAAAGCTATAGGCTTTTCTTCTTTAGCCTCAGTTCTTTGTGTTAATAATACTGCAGATGTATGCTTTGAAGCAAATGAATATATGTAAAAATCTCTTGTATAATTTGGACCGATCATAACAGGGGCATCATATATGGCTTTCTTGATGTCCTCAAATGTTGTTCTTCCTTTAGGAGTCCACTCAATTTTGGAATCTTTCTTGAGCATTGCATTCAGTGGCTTGACAATCTTTGCAAAGACAATAATGAATTTCCTAACAAAATTTATCTTACCAAAATATGATTTAAGTTCTTTCTTGCTTCTAGGTAACTGTAGCTTCATGATTGATTCTATTCTTGCAGGGTCAATGATGATCCCATTTTCTGCTATCAAATGACCTAGTAACTTACCTATGGTTATTTTGAATATGCATTTCTTAGGGTTCAGGATATACCATATTGTTCACACTTTTTAAACACACTTATGAGGTTTTCTATGTGATCACCCCTATTCTTAGAAAAAACTGTCAAGTCATTCATGTATATGCCTATACATTTACCAATCAGACCCCTAAAAGTTCTATCCATTGCTTGTTGAAAGGTGACTCCAGCATTTATCAATCCAAAAGGCATGTGCGTATAGGCAAATATACCCCACTTCGTCATGAATGTGGTTTTTAATCTATCTATTTTAACTACCATCACCTGGTTATAACCTAAGAAACCATCCAAGAATGACATCATCTGTGCACCATTTACTATTTGTAGAACTTCATCCAGTGAAGGTAAAGGATAGTTATCTTTTTTAGAAGCTCTGTTTAGATTTCTAAAGTCTACACATAACCTGATATCACCATTTTTCTTTCTCACATGGACCAAATTGGCTACCCATGTGGAGTGTCTCACTGGGAATATTATCCTTGCATTAAGTAGTTTCTTTACTTCTACAAAGATGATGGGTTCCATCAAGGCATTAACTGGTCTTTGTTTTTGTCTAAAAGGCTTGACATCTAGTTTTAGTGGTATAGTATGAGTTATGATTGAGGTATCATAAGTCTTCAACTCATCATAGGTCTAGGCAATAACAAGGATGTAATCCTTAAAGTGCTTGAGTTATCCCTGCCATTTCTTCTTCTATACAAACTTTGCCAATCAGGACATTCCTTTTTTCTTCCTTTTGTCCTATGTTAACTAGTGAATATTCTCCTCCATTAGTTCTTGGAAGATCTTTCTATTTCAGCATATTGTCTAAGTCAAATGCTCTTTCTAATTCTATCATCCCCTTGGGAATCTTATTACTAGGCAAATCCATGATCTCCTCTTCTTCCCAAGTATGATCTTCTACATTTCTTTCATCTATGATCTGTGCATCAAACACATCTCTGTTTGATATAAAATCCAAAATGTACTGGTCATCATCAAACACTTAGAGATTGGTGACATTATCTGCTATAGAAGGTACTGATATTAATTCAATTGAAAACCTCTTCAAACTATATATAGATAATGGCTCTAAAGTACTTGCATCTTGAGACAAAGAATCTTCTTTGTGATTCATTTCTCTAGGCACATGGGTGATGTTGAATGCATCAAAGTCTTCTATCAAATCCCATACCCCGTGTCTATAATTAGACAACCTTTTGTAATTGCAAAAGTATATGCCTCTTACTTGTCTTACCACCAATTTTGAGTCTCCATAGACATACAGAATCTTTACTTTTTTCTTGAGTGCAAACAATATCCCATTAATTAAAGCTTCATACTCTGTCACATTATTTATGCATGGGAATTGTAATCTATATGATACTAAATAGGATTTTCCAACTAGATCAATGAAATCTATTCCTACTCCAGCTTCTTGTTTTGACTTAGATCCATCAAACCTAAGGATCCATGGATTATCTTTAGTTAAAGGCTTATTAAGACCTTGTCTCTTCTTTTTAGCTCTGGCAACTGCACCACATGATATCCATTTCAATTTTGGTGACTCATTCAACTCTACTTTCACTTTATCTGACTGATGTGAAACTGATACTTGGTTTTCTTCCTTATTATCAGGAGATTGATCCTTTGAATGAAGCATCTCTTTCTTTTTCAAAATGTGTAAGCATAATGAGAAAGTAGTCTCTGAATGTGGTGTTTCATGTAATCTACACTAACCTTCAATTAGAGCATTATGTGGGGGAGTATACTGTAACAACATCTTCTAAATTTGTTTGGATAAAAACTCTTCAAACTTAGTCAAATTACTCCCCTTATCTTCATCAGATACTTCATAATCTGACAATCAAATAATCAGTTCCTAGGGTGGTATTTCTCTCATCCTTAGAAATGCTCCCAATATTCATCAGTATCTCCTCTGAATTATGAATGTAACTTTCATCCTAATATGTACTTTCTTCTATATCTATAGATAATGAACAAGAGTTAGTATCACTATGACTCTCTATATGAATTTCCTCAAGTGATGATAATCCTTTCTCACTACATGTCTGTTCTAACTCCATCATCTCTAAACAGGCATCACAAGTTGTTTTAGAATGTGCCTCATCATGTAACCTATACCATCCTTCAATCAAGACATCTTCATTAGACATATTTAACATTCGATAATGTTGCATCTTTTTGGATAAATACAATTCAAAGTTCTTAAAATGATCTAACTCTTCATTATCATCTAAACTATGATAAGACTTTATGATTACTCTGTCATCTTGGTGATCATCCTTATCAACATGAATATCATACATGAGCATCTCCTCTATCTTGACTGTTTGGGATCTGATGGTATAAACTCCAGGTTCAACATCCATATACATGATCTCATTGGTTTTATTATATTCCATGATCATATGTTTCATGTGAGGTTTGGCATCTATCCTAATCTAATTAGGAATCCCTTTCCAAGGTAGCCACATGTGACTAAAATCAGTGGACATATATCCATTAAGTGTCTTTGACCAATCCCTACTAAGCAACATTCCATATGTATCAAGGATATCTACTATTTGGATATTAATGTAGTATTGAATCCTTGGATCTGATGCTAATTGCATATGAATGTGAGTTAACTCTCCTACAACACTCACCTTAGTCTTATCTAACTATGTCACCTTCTTAAGTGACTTTGTAGGGTGTAACCCCAAGGCATTACATATAGACAATGGCATTACATTGGTAGATACATCTGAATCCACTAAGCAATTATGTAAATTCTTACTAAACATCCTTATGGTAAGGAGAAATGGAGGTGACTCAGTCTTATCCCTATAAAGAGTCATGTGTGAAGTTTCAGCAGCTTGAACAATAGCTGAAGTTTTGTGTTTAAAATTAGTATCCTTAGCTGCATGATCTTTACTCAAAGTCTAGTTTGAATTAAGGGGATAGTTATCCTCTTTTAGTGTAGGGTCATCTAAGGATTTCATGAATTCCTTCTTAATAGCTGGGGTTTTAAGTAATTCTGACAATGACAAACTAATTTTGATCTTTTTCATTTCATCTACTAAGTAGGTAACCAATTTATTAGACTCAAGAGGCTAGTTATTAGTTTTTACCACGCATTTTGTGGTGCTAAGTATTGAGCATTAACCTTAGGAAACCTAGGGTTATTACTTGACTTTGGATCAAGAGGAGTATTAAAATTGTTTGGAGGCAAGGATGTGGTCAAGGGACTAAAAGGTCTATTTGAATTATTCCTGAGGTTATAGTTGTCTACCTTGATATTGATGTTGATAGGAATGCACTTCCTCATGTTCAAATGATGGTTCATTTTCATCCTCAAAAAGAAAAATATACTTTGTTTCAAAAGCCATGGCTGACTCTTCACATTCTAGAGTATAATTCTCATGAGCTAAAGTTGCTTGATGGTAAGGATGATTGGTAAAACTTTCCAATACTAGGGCAGAGTCATATACACAAGGGACAATTTCATTCCCTTCAATAAAAGGAGGGTTACTTGTGGTATTTGATACTTTAGCTCGAAAGATACTAGCTGCTATCCTGAATTGAGGACAATCCAACTCAGCATGAGCATTGGTGTTATATATCCTACACTAGTTTGTAAGAACTGCTTCTTCTAGGTTCACCCTGTTGGCAAGAGACACTGCTATAAATGTTGTCATTGATGGAAACTAAGATTATCCCAATCATCCACATAACACAAGTTGTACATACTAGAAGTCAAATTTAGAATTTGTTTAAGTCTGGATAGTTAGGAACAGAGCAACAACAAGGTCTAGTATTTCGGTCTAGATGTCTTTGGTGGGAAGTCATGATTAGCTGTAAATCTAGGGGACTATTGTGCATTGTCAAGATAGTCTAAATCTAGATTTTTGTCCTCCGGTGATGAAGGATTCAAAAGATATTAGCCTCTGAGTACCAGGTTTGAGTTTGTCAAAGTAGACAAAAGAAGAACATGCTGACCTTGAAGAAGATCTTCATTCCAGATGTATGGAAGTTGTTTGTTGGATAAATGATAATGATCAGTGATGGTGGCCGACATGAGTAATGATTTTCAAGATCAAGTTTTAGTCTGCACCTTAGGATATGCATAGATCTAGTCGACAGAGGAGAGCATTCATAATAGTTCTAAGTGTTATTAAAGCTAACTGGTAGAATGATTGTAGATCATATTGAGGATATATATAGATGATGAAATAGGATGATTCAGTGTGTGAAGTGTGTGCAAATAAGGTGAATGTATGAAGAGTAGAAATCTAAAGTGTGAATGAAGGAAGAATAGTAAGAAGAGCAGAGCAAAGATGAAATGTGTAAGATCAATTTTTGCACTTAACTGAAACTAAAATTCTTGCATAAGTAGATGTTATTAATCAGTTCAAATCTCTGTTATTCTCTTGTAGTGTTTCCATAGGTAGTGAGCCTTCTTCTTGAGTAGTGAGCTCTGGACAGTGACCCTAAATGCATGTACATTCCCATTTGTAAAGATACTTTTAACAAGGTATTAATATTTGTGGGTCAACCCCCACCATGGTTTTTCCCTTAACTGGGTTTCCACGTCAAAACCCTGGTGTCAAATGTGTTATTTATGTTTTATGTTCACATTTTATTGATTGATAATGAAATGTTTATATCATTAAATTGATTAAAAGGAAAAAGGATTGAAAATGTGTAACAACTGATTCACCCCCCCTCTCAGTTGTCCATACCTAAACCAACTATTGGTATGAGAGAAAGGTTCCTTAAAAGAAGCCTAACAGCTTAAGGTAAGATATTAGAAGAAATTTTTCAATGGGTTCACTCAAGGATCAACTTCAGTTGGCTCTAAAAGATCTTGACCAGTCCAAAGAAGAAATCTATAATTTGAAAAATGAAATCAAGGATGCTGATGACACCATTGAAATATTAAAAGACAAATTAAAGAAATCTTTAGGAAGGAATAAGGAGCTACTTCTACAATTATCCAATTTTTTTGAAGAAAACAACATGAATGAAGCCTTGGGAGAAAAAACAAAGGAGTGTGATAAGCTGTCAAAAGAAGATGATGTTCTAAAAGTTGAGATAGAATCTAGGGTAATGAGGTTTACCAAAGAAATTGATCAAAGGAAGAAGACTAAAGAATATTTAAATCAAACTCTAAAAGAAAGAACTGATGAATTTTACAGATTGGACATCATTTCTAGTCATCTAAAATCTAATCTACAGGAAAGCAAAGACAATGAAAGAGATCTTGAAAGGCAAATTGTCATTCTCAGATATGATCTAGATGTTACAAATGAATATAAGGAAAAGTTCAAGATAAGTTCAGCCAAACTTGAAGCAATACTTGAGGGTTAGAAAAGAGCTAAAGACAAGCATGGTCTTGGATATGAAAAAGGTGAAATCTCTGGATCTGGACAAAGAAACTTTCAACCAAGGAATGAGATAAATAGACCTAGAAGACCTCTAATAAGACAACCTAATGCTCAAAGGTATCTATCTTTCAATGGAAACTATTTCAAGTGTAATAAATTTGGTCACAGAGCCACTCCATGCAAAAGTAGAATAAATCAAAATAATCCATTCTTCTCTGGTCAATGCTTCAATTGTAAGAAGTATGGTCATAAATCCAATGAATGTAGAGGTATGATAATGAATGATAGAGGAAATAGAAAATATTTCAATGGCAAATGTTTTGCTTACAATAGATTTGGACATATGGAAAATCAGTGTAGATGAAGAGGAAATCAATCAAATGGGTAAAAAAATATTGTGTGTTTCCATTGTAACTGATTTGGTCATTTTGTAAGATTCTACAGAAGCAAGACCAATGAACGAAGAGGTCTAGTAAACAAAAGACTAGATGAGCAGAGACAAGACAAAGGCAAAAGAAAAATTGAAGAGAATGAGATCCATAATGAAACAAGTGAGACATGGGTGAAGAAATCAATTGTGAACCAGAGTGATGGGTCCGCACCAGAATCTAGTATAGGTAATTCTTTAGGAAATTAAATTAGGAACTCTGGCTTAGGGGGACCTGCATCAAAAATAAAAAATCCCCCAGGCAGTAGTTGAGTGCCTGGTTCTGGCACAATGAGAAAAGGTACCTTGAATTGACTTAGAACATTTGGAAAAATTTCTAGAAGAAAGGAAGTGATTATGGAAAATTAGGAGTGATACATGAGAGACTATTCAAATATAGAGCAACTGGATGTGCTAGGGCAGAGTATTTATTACAAAGGCAAATTAGGTGATGCAACGCTTAAAAGGGTCATTCATTCCTCATTTAAAACACTTTGCATCTGGAGAAAACAAGAAGAAAGAAGTGGATGAGCTTAGATCTAAGAATTCTCAAGTTTTGGAAGCAAGAAAAAGATTCCCAAGAAAAAACCCTAATCTACGTAACAAGGTATTTCCTATTTCCTATGAAATCTTTTGAGTTCTCAATTTTTGCATATGGCTACTCCTCTAGTTGTTGATATAACTAAAGGGCCGTGACCAATATTCAAGAAGTATCCACACAAATCAGTTGAAGTTGAATGGTTGGGTGCATTCTCTGAGGTTCCACATGGTGTATTGCATATTGAGGATATTAGGGCATACATCTACTATAACATAGATGAATTTGGAGACCTGAAACTCTTAGATTTTCTTAACAACTACTTAACAGATGACAGCCACAAATTGAAACCAGAATACAAGGCCCTAGAAAGCAAACATTTTCTACAAGTCATCAAGTTTTTGGCATTTGATGAAAATGAATGGGTTCGATATATTTTAAGCCAAATACATGATGAGTTCATATGGTTATTAAAACCATTCAAGATCACAAAGGATGTCATCAAGATTGTAACTAGATTAAATTCAACCGGTGGATTGCCCTTGCTGAAAGCCATAAAAAACTAGACAGTGACTGATACTACGAGTGCCAAGTTTGATAGAAGGGCAATGACTATCAATGATATTGTAGAACTAAATGTCAAATTCACCACCATGGTGATTGGGTACAAAATTTACCACTCCAGCAGAGAAAACTATCTTTGGAACTGCAATATATGTAGCCTATCAAATGTTGATTATTATCTTTGTGAAGTACTATGAAATCAATTAATTGAGAATTTGAGCAAGATAAAGAAAGATAAGAAAAATTCCTTCAAATATGGTTCCTTGATTATATGCTTGTTCTTCTATTTTATGAATGAAATACCGAGAATTCAAGGTGTGTATTAGACAACTGACAAACCAATAGCATGGCAAATAAGAGACCACCTTCTCAGCCTTGGTGATCCCCAAGCCCAAAGGACTACCATTTGGGGCTACTTTAAAAACTTCTAGATTTTAATGAAAGCAAGGGAGAGAATCCCTAAAACAATTGTGGAGAAGTATGAAAATGACATGTGTTTCATGGTTGACATAGACAAGTGCTTGATAGAAGCTATAGAACCAAGGATAGTTTGGATAATGCCTATGGGTTATGGGGTGCATGAAAGAGTTTTGGATATGTATGCTCAGCATATTTTAAACACACCTAAAGATACCTCTGTGGAAAGGTTTGGAACATACAAGGAACTAAGTCTAAAATTGCATGTGGAACTCAGACAGCTTGAGACCAAAAGGAAAGTGCAGAGACAAGTCAAAAGGTATGCTAAGAGCATTGGTCTAATCAAGGAGGCAGTAAAGAAGAACAGAGAAAGAATTGAAAAGATCAAGAAAAATAATGAATAAAATACAGAAGAAAAAGTAGAAAGTGAGCTGATAATCGCTCCGAAAATCCCACCAAGCTCCTCAAGGAAGACAAGTAGTTTTACAACTCTTGCTAAGAAACTCAATTCCACTTCCACTAAAAAGTTTGAAGCCACTCCATATGATGATGGAGAAAAAAGAAAGAAAACCAAGGCCACAAGAACCCACAAGAACACAAAAGATGATGAAGAGACAGAGACAAATGAAGAAGTGAAAGAAATAAGATCCAAGAAAGCTAGAACTTTGAAGACTTTTGAAGACCATCCTTCTAGAAGCAACAAGGATAGTAAAAATTTAGTCACTGGTAAGGTCGCTATGACTATTGATGAAATTATAAAGACAATCACTATTCATGGAAATTTAAAGCATGTCAAAGTTTACTATGATAATTTTGATCAAGCAAACAAGAAAATCTTGAAAAATGCCATCATCACATATTTGAATAAATTCAATAGAGCTATGTTGGAAATTTTACAAGAACTCCCTAAAAGCTTAAGGAAAGTCCTAGAAATGAGGAAAGAAGCAGCTAAGGATAAAGACATGGAACTTAGAGAGTATGTTCTCTCCACTTTGTGCCCTGTGATGACTAGAAAAAAAGCAGATGAAATCCTTAGAGAAGACAAAGATAAATTCAAAAGAAAAGTCCAGATGAACAAACTTATGCTTGGTGAAATTGAGGAAATTGCAAAAGAAATAGAGGAAATTTTGAGAAAGGTCATAGACAAGAACAAGTATTTTATTATTTCAAAGAAACAAGTTGAAGAAGATAATTCTCTAGTTTCGGAATTGGAAGCTCAAGATGAAGAGATTAACCTGAGAATTGATGACCAAAGTGTTAACTTAGATCCTCTAGAGTTAATCTATGAAGAGACTAATGTTGGATTTGACTCATCAAATCTAAAAATTAGAGAAGTTCAAGAAGAGGAACAAGTCAATCTAGAGTACATAGAGATGGTAGATAGAATAGTTGATGTAGGGGTAACCTCTCCACCTGATCACTCTTGAAAAGAAGAGGATATTGCTACCACACAAAACCCTCCAGATTAGGTAGAAAGTGGTAAACAAATAGAAAAGAGTCCCTCTGAAGAAAAAATAGAGAAGAGTAAAATAGAGAAAGAGGAAGAAAAAGGAAAGAAGGACAAGGTAGAAGAAGATGGTACAAATGTTGAAACACCTAAAGTAGATACTGAGAAATCAGGAGAATAAAAGGATTATTCTAAAATGGTTACAAGAGACATTGCAGATGTAGTAAAAAGTCTTCTTGAAAAAGAAATGATTGAACTTGATGAGCCCGAGCTACTCCAAGGCCTAGCCAATCCAGATGCTCTCTCTCTAATTCAATTGATGAAAATAGTATCATTCACCAAGTAAACGCTAGAGAAAAGATGTTAAAGTCCCACATGGAGGACAATGAGCTACTGCGACTTGCAAGTAGAATTTTGGAGAAATTAATGCCAACCTATTAGAAGAATCAAAATGATTCCCCCTTCAAACATCTAAAAAATATTGTAAGTTTAGTAAACTCACACTTTGAGTCTTTTGAAAAGTCTGTGGAGGCAAAAGTTCAGAAAGAATTTCTAAACAAGAAATTCAGTCAAGTTAAGAATCTGATAAGGAGTGATAGGTTGATACTAGGCATTAGCATAAAGGACATTCAAAATGCCTTAAGTGATGGAGGAGATATATACAAGTTTTTCCTATCATGGTCTAAAGTCAAGGAGGATATTGAAAAGAAGATAAAGGAACAAGAACAAAAAATATCAATTCTATCTCAAATTTTTGATCCTCTAACTGCCTCTCCTATAAGTCAGGAATGTCAGGTTATTAACTTGACAAATGAAATAAAGGGACTTGAAAAAGAGAAAGGTAATACTATGAAGAGGATGTGTGAACTTCGGGGATTGATTGCCCCCAAGTTGGAATCCATGCATAATGTCTTATCTGAAGCCCTAAATGTAGTTCAGACAAGTGATCCTCTAGATCTGACAAAAGTAAAAGCATATGCATTTTTGTTGAGTGGGTACATCTCTATTTTGGATATAATGAAGAATACTTGGGCCTCTGAACTTGCGCAAATAAAAACTAGTTTTTTAGACATTCTCAAGTTCATGTAAATAAGACCTAATGATTATTTGTACATATGCGGCGGTATATATAGAATTTTTGGAGAGTTTTGGCTTGCGGACCCTATCACTTTCCATTGATGTCAAAGGAGAAGTGAAGGGTAGTGAAAAATGAGGTATTCAAAAAAGAGGGATCATTGGAATAAGTGAAGCACACGAGTGTACAGACAAAGGGGGAGTTGCACTAGACACTCATTTTTCACTAAGTGTTGCCATCAATGCCAAAGGGGAGATTGTTGGCAAGAGACACTGCTAGGCATGATATATGTTGTCATTGATGGCAACTAAGATCATCCCAATCATCGATATAACACAAGTTGTGCATACCAGAAATTAGATTCAAAATTTGTTTAAGTCTGGACAGTTATGAACAGAGCAGTAATAGGGTTCAGTATTTTGGTCTGAATCTCTCTGGTGGGAAGTCATGATTAGCTACAGATCTAGGGGAGTATTGTGCATTGTCAAGATAGTCTAACTTCAATGATGAAGGATTCAAAAGATATTAGCCTCTGAGAACTATGTTCTAGTTTGTCAGAGCAAATAGAAGAAGAACATGCCGACCCTGAAGAAGATCTTGATTCTAGATGTATGGAAGTTATTTGTTGGACAAATGATAATGATCAGTGATAGTGGCCAACATGAGTAATGATTTTCAAGAGCAAGTTTTAGTCCACACCTTAAGTTATACATAGATCTAGCCGACAGAGCAGAGAATTCATAAAAGTTCTAAGTGTTGTTGAAGATAACTGGTAGAATGATTGTAGATCATATTGCGGATATATATATCTCATGAAATTGGGTGATTCAGTGTGTGAAGTGTGTGTCAATAAGGAAAATGTGTGAAGAGAAGAAAACTAAAGTGCGAATGAAGGCAGAATAGTAAGAAGAGCAGAGCAAAGATGAAATGTGTAAGATCAATTTTTGCACTTAACCAAAACTAAAATTCTTGCACAAGTAGATGCTATTAATTAGTTTAAATCTATGTTATTCTATTGTAGTGTTTCCATAGGTAGTGAGCCTTCTTCTTGAGTAGTGAGCTCTGGGAAGTGAGCCCAAATGCATGTGCATTCCCATTTGTAAAGATACTTTTGACAGGGTACTAATATTTGTGGTTTAACCCCCACTGTGGTTTTTCCCTTAACTAGGTTTCCATCTCAAAATCTGAGTGTCAAATGTGTTATTTATGTTTTCTATTCACATGTTATTGATTGATACTGAAAGTTTATATCATTTAATTGATTAAAAATAAAAAGGATTGAAAATGTGTGACAACCGATTCACCCCTCCCCTCTTAGTTGTTCAGACCTAAACCAACACATCCTAGTGGTCTGCTTAGGTTCACTAGGAGGCTGATTATCTAAGGGTGATGGCAATGAACCATTGTTTCGTCTAGTGTTCCACACTCTAGGCTATCTAGGGGAATTATTGTTACCACTATTTTTATTGTTATTTTTGTAGTCCCTATTGTTGTTATAGCGCCTATTAGGATATCCTGATCTATCATTGTTATATCCTCTGTTTTGATTTGGTTGAGAATAGAAATTTTGACTTCTCAAATGAGTGACTTCAGTTGTTAATCTTTTCAACTGTGCTGATCTCTTTAATTTCCTTCTTTTCTTCCTGGACTTTGGCTAGTACATTAGCTCTCTAAGGTTTAAAAAAGAAGATTTGTTATTATTTTGACCTACATCCTGGGGTACTTGTGCATGTCCTAGATATTGTACTATCTGGCCCTATCCATTTAGAGATGGCATAATGCTAAGTGGAGGTACTTGTAATGGACTTGGCATTCTAGCTGGTGGCATCGTAACTCCATTGGTCTATTGTTGAGTAGGGTATATAGGCAATGTAGGATGTGTAGGATATGTTGGAAAAGCTATATTTGGTGTTGGAGTAGGAATTAATTGTTGATTGACTTTTATAGCTTCTTCAAAAGGTCCTGCCAAAATTATGACATTAGGATGTGTTCTCCTTATGAACATAGAGGTCAAGGGATCTAAGGCTAAGTAATATATACTCCTGGCAGCTTCATCTACTACAGTATAAGGAGCTACCAACTTTGAAAGCATCCATTGGAATCTAGAATTAAAGTTAGCAATAGGTTCTCTTTTAAATCTTTTGATTGTGGCAAACAGGTGATAATTCATTAAAGGATCAATAGGTATCTTAAATCTATCTTTGAAGGTTTTCTCTAAGGCAGCCCGTGAGCCAATTGAACCTTGACCAAGACTGATATACCAATTATATGCTTCCTCTCCTAAGAAAAATGGAAATAATTTGCATACCACATCCTTATGTTCAATCTTTTCTCTACAGCAAGCTTCCTTGAATGTTCTGATGTGATCATGAGTATCTTGATATGGATGATATTTAGGAAACAAATTATCAAGTTTTTTAGGTAAAGGATGATATGCATTTAAGGTCAAAGGTGACTCTATAGCAAAGAATGACATTGTGACTAGTGATGGTTGGACTTGAGCGGTAACAGGTGGTCCTATAGGTGTTTGCAATTCAACAGGGGTTATTGGAGTATCTCCTAGTGAATATTCTAATGTATTGGAACTTGGAGTGTGGTGAATGTCTATAGTTCTTAGTCTAAGTCCATGAATAGGTAGTTCCTCAAGAAGTCCACTAGATCTGGACCTAGTATTTAGCCTGTGAGCCAGGATTTTGATAATTTGTGAAAATTTGACTTGGTCTTCTATAAAGATCAACTGGACTAACCAAATAAAGGAGATATTTATAATCAAGACCTACTACTAATTGGATATTTATGCAATATTTGCATACAAATTGTAAATATGAGTAGGTACAAGACATTTGGACCTTGATATTAGGATATCAAGCAACACAAGCAAATTATAGCAAAGGTTTAGTAGGAAAACATGAACAATGACTCAATTTTCAAAGATTGCAAGAATTGACAGTAAAGTTTAAGATATCTATGCTCAATTCTAAAATATTTATGATGAACAAATATGAAAGAATATAGAACAAGCAAATCTTTGCAAGAACACTCAAAGCATGAACAATTGTGAAAAGCTTTGAGAAGATTACCTCATTTCTAACACAAAAATACACATATACAACTGATTAACTTTTCAAATGATAAAGAAGGCCCTCCTTCTAGCACCAATTTATGTTGATGGTGATTGCTAGTCATAACAACATGCATAAAAATTTGCACAACAAACCTTTTTTATCTTGAAAAATATGATCAATTTGGAACAAATTGATCACTCCAAGGCTCCGTTGATATGGTCATGATTTTATGATGTTACTTAGAGGTTGATGTGACATGTTATTTTCTATTTCAATGGGTCTTACATTATCTAGATGATCGATTCTACACTTGTCTATTATAAATTAACTTCAAAAACAAGGTTATTTCTACCATGCTCCACAGATTATTGTTGTATTCATAAGTTTGATCAATTCTTTTGAGCATTTACTGTCATGAACATGTATATACTTCTACACTATGAATTCATTCAAATAATGTGTCTATAAGCAAGTATTTAAATGTATATCATTGATGTACATTTGTATTTGCATGATATTTATCATTTTGACATGCTTTAACTCAAAATATGCTCTATATATTCAATTATTTATGAGTTATAGGCATATTTCATGTTTATTTGCTTTAGATTGTATGTTATTTGCAATTATGAAGGTGATTTGTAATGAAATTGAAATAAATTTAAAGAGATACTTCTAAATTTGGTGAACCTTTAGCTATTGAGTCACATACATTCCAAATACAATCATGAAGAGAAGAAATCAAACCATAATTTCACCAGGATGTTCCACAACTAGGTATGGTTGATGCTAACTCCAAAGGAACAAGGAATGAAAACAACACATGCAGACTGATAGGCACTCCAAGGGACACATCTAATCAATGCATATATCTAGATCTCATTCACTGATTACTCAAGATTTACAATAATTTGTAATCAACAAAAACTCTCTTTCATTAAGTATTCAAAAGACCTATACATTCAAAAAAGCTTTGAAATCAATTCTAAATGCTTCAGTAATCAAATTTCAATTAATTTTCTAATGCTTTAAAGAGTGCACTCCATCCCCTTTTATAGAATAAGGAGAGGAGACAGTTACAAATGGCCAACGGTCAAGATTTATCTATTCAGATCAATGGTCAACATCTCTCATTAACTTACTCAATATCCACATATGTACCACAAGTTACCAACTGGCAACTATCTAGGAAGACTCATTCACTTGAGAGTGGATCATGCATATGATTCTATTATCATGCATCTTTACTCACTCTTTATCTCCTTCTTCTTCTTCACTTTCCTCTTCTCCATCATTTTCTTCTTCATCATCATCTTCATTATCACTGTAACTTTGTTGCAGATCATCCCCTATATGTACCTTCATGGTTACCCTAATGGATTCATATGACTGCACTATTCTATCAATCTCACCTCCATCCTGGACATTGGCCTTTATCACTATATACACCTAAAATTGGCTCAGGTCGAATGAAGTAAATATTTTAATATTTATCTTAATTCATATTTTCTTCTGTCAATTAAATAAATATTATAAGTTTATTTGATTGATTCATTATCCCACCTAAATTCTTCTAAATGTCTAATAATCCCACATCATTCAATTAAAATCCCAAAATCCTCCTAATGTCCTAAGTCCTAAAATCCACCTCACAAAATCCACTTCATCAATCCACCTCATCTCTTCCACCTCACCATGTTGCACATATAATTAAATATTCTTAATATTTAATTAGCTAATATCCTCTATTCTCTAAAATTGAATTCTTAATTCAATTGTCCTCCACTATTCTCCACTCATTGAATTCTTAATTCAATTGTTCCCCACTATCCTCCACTATTGAATTCTTAATTCAATTGTCCCCCACTATTTTCCACTCATTGAATTCTTAATTCAATTGTTCCCCACTATTCTCCAAAATTAAATTCTTAATTCAATTGTCCCCCACTATTCTCCACTCATTGAATTCTTAATTCAATTGTTCCCCACTATCATCCACTATTGAATTCTTAATTCAATTGTTCCCCACTATCCTCCACTAATTGAATTTAAAATTCAATTATCCTCCACTCTTCCCAAAAATGAATTTTTAATTCATCCACTATCCTCCACTCTTCCCAAAAAATAAATTTTTAATTCATCCACTATGAATAAAAGATTCACTTTTATTCCTAGCCATTGATCTCATCTATTGATCCTCACCCTCCATTGCCTTTTTAGAAAATCTATAAATAAAACTCTTCTCTAAGCAATTAAAAAACTTCTTCTTGCACAATAACTATACTCAGATTTCTCTTCTTCTCTCTATTTCTAGTATCAAACAGGTATCAAAGCCATTTCTCCTTGTCATCTTGAGGAATCGAAGCAAGGAAGCAAGCTCCCTGAGGGCCAACCTTCATCATTCAAGATCAAGAAAGAATAGGCGAACAATGGAAGCCGCAGGGTAACATGTGTTGTAAGTTGGTAATTTTTAATTTCAAGCTTGTTATTTGCATATTCTATTGGTGTTTGGGTTTTTATTTACATTAATTGATCAATCTCATTTACCCTTTAACATTTTGGCACCCACCGTGATCTAACGCCCATCTTGTTTGTGAGTGTTTGGCTTTGAAAGTTGTTGTCACAGGATTCAGGTGTATTTCAGAGAACATTCAGGCATCGACTCTTACAAATGGCCTCCTATGCATAAACCGAGCTGACCATTGAGTCTAGAAAGCCTCGGCGATAAGAAATCACATATAATTTCTCTAGTTTTTCTATTTGAAATTTTTTGAAATTTTTTTTACTTTCCAATGTTTTTTTTTTCTTGCAAAAATAAAAAAATAAAATAAAATAAAATTGAAAAAAAAAAAATGACATTAGATTTTATTGTTATTTCATTTTAACCTTTTCACTTTAGGAAAATTAAAAAAAATAATAAAAAAAAATAAAAATAAAAAAATTTTGTCGAATTTTCATGCAATTTTTTTTGAAACATCATAGAATTTCGTGTAGATTTTGATTTTCATATCTATTTTTGCTTCCAACAATCATTATTCATGAAAATTTTGAGATTATATGTTTTGCACCTAATCCTTTGACTTACAAAATTCTTGATTCAACTTTTGTTTTGGTGGACTACAGGTGGATATCAAGAGACTGCTAATCTAGTTTGGTGCAAAAACATCCATTGAAAACCATCATTTTTCCTAAATGTTGAACATGATTGATTTAGGCATTATCATACACCTGACATAAGATTCCCATCTAGTTCTAATTAGGAAGGAGTAACCCATTGTTTGTACAATTTGCATCTAACTCTAATTAGGAAAGCACAAATGCATACATGCCAATATCACGTAGTCCATAACTAGGAAGAAAGTAATTGAACCATGGCTATATTTGCATATTACTATCTTCTTTAGTTAGATCATTGCTATCTTACAAATGGGAATGAACATTGCTATCTGTTTAAACACTTCAAAGTTAACAACTCGGGCTATCGTGGATTAACATTGAACTCATCATTGCTATTTGGGTTAATACTGAACCACTACTATCTCGATTGACCAACACTTCAAAGTTAACAACTCATGCTATCGTGGATTAACATTGAACTCATCATTTCTATCTTGGTTAAAATTGGACCACTGCTATCTTGCTACTCACTTCAACATTCTGTGCTTGCCCAAGTAGATAGCTCATCTAGTTTTTTTTTCATTTTAACTAGAGGAAAAGAACCACTGTATACTGTGTTTTTGGGAATGATACCAGGACTATGCTCTCCCCTATCTTGGGTGACCAAAATGCTAGAAGTATCATTTTCGCATGTGTTTTTCCTTTAGAGGGGCCTACTCTTGGATACCGCTTATCTAAGTAGGAACGACCCTAAGTGGTAACAGGCTTGATGCCAAGCCCTTCAAAGACACTATAAATAAATTATGTTTGGAGTGAAAGCTTCAAACAATGAGTGAAGTTGTGTTACACTAACAGCCAACCTCCCCCAAAACCCTCCAAGGCACAACCCTTGCAGGTTGGGAGACTCCATAACGGAGAGTAGTGCTGCCGCATGTGTAACCACTCAAACGGTTGCCCGCATTAAAAACTCCTTGTTATAATGGCCAAAAACCCTTGTAATCCATTTCTAGCCTAGAATCTTTGTGCTTTCTTTTGTTCCTGTTAGTCCAAAAAATAGTCAGAAAAACCACAAAAATAATGAAAAAACTATAAAATATTCTTTGTGCTTGCTGTGTTTTCTTGCTATTAATTCGTCAAATCCGATCAAGATGACCCTTTTTTTTTTTAGCCACAAATACCAAAAACAACAGAAAAATTCCAAATATTTGCAAACAAAAAAGCCATAGTTGCGCATATATTATTTTTCCTGCACATCTGTGCCGACCTGCGGCACATTTGTTAAGATTTTCTGTGCATTCATTAACTATTGCTGCGCATTCATATTTTACCATAATAGCACATATACACTGACTCCCTGCGCATATGTAGATTTCTGTTGTGCATCTGTTTCGGTGCATCCACGACAGTGAATACTTGCACTATTTTACCTGTTCTGAGTACCCATTTTAGTCTTGTGTTAGTTTCTGTGGAGATGACAACCGAATTAGAAGAGCTTGCTCAAGAACTCAAATACCTAAAATTGCTATTAACCTTAGACACCTCACCCACAGGTTGTATAGAAATTGCTCAAGAACTCCAAGTCATACAACAAGAAATGGCAATCTTACAAGTTGAACGTGTCAGTACTAGCTATGCCTCACCCCAAACTCATACATCTATTTTCTATCTTAATGATGTTCATGACAAGGCAAGCACCACCTCAAGTTGGAAATCATATACCACTCTATCTACTAGTCCTCCTTCACCGTCTTCTAAGACACATATTCCAAAACATACCAGTCCTATGCCAACATTGCCATCGAGTTCCCTAAGCTCTAAACTGACAACCAAGGAATCCTCGGATGATTTGTCGAAAAGAGTTTTTCCAAATTTATACAACCAGAGAAAAGCTAGGGAGAAAGAAAAATCCCCTCATTCACCTATCCATACACCTACCAATGATGTGATCCTAGGGCTACTAGCAGAGCGTCAACCATGTCCACAAAATCTGGTCCTTGACCTTACAAAAGATGCTTCCAATAATATGTCAAAACCTACCACCCCTTCATGTGATCCTCAATTCCTTGAGCTTATCCAAGAGTCTCCTATTATGAATCCAAGTCAAGAGTCATCATGTTCTCATGTTGTTAACCAAGAGCCTATCCAAGAGCCTTCCACTTCCATTTAAGCAACCCAAGAGGTATGTCAAAGGTTTAATCCTAAGCATGTGGAAATATTAAGCCCTAGTCCAACTCAAGATCAAATCACTTTTATGCAACCCATCCATAATATGTATCTTTTCCATGATCAAGATGACAGCCATAATGATGAATCCATCCATGAGCCACTTGATCTTATCCATCTCCCAACATCCATCCATGAGCGAGATATCCAAATTACTCCTAGTCATCTATCATCAAGCCCTATCCAGAATGAGAAAACATCCACTTGTCATGATGAGACACTTGCCTCCCAAGCAAGCATAGAAGATCAAACCAGTAATACTCCTCTGCCATCTGTTATGGACCAAGCGGCAAATCCTGCACCATATATCCTTGGTCTTACTACCTTCATGCATGAATGTTCTTTCTTAGAACATCAACAACCACTATCAGCTTTCTTGCCTTCCTCATCCAATAAAGAACTCGCTGCTAGTGCACCTATACATAATCATGTTGTCCACGTCATACTCTAGCATATGAACTATCAAGGTAAAGGCTTAGGCCTTCATGAACAAGCTATTTTGGAACCTATCCATGTCAATGTTCCTCCACCTTCATACGGCCTTGGATACATACCCCAAGTTGCACAAACTCAAGATGTTGGTACTTCCTCCACTCCTCCTAAGTCTACCACTTTCCATCTCAAACACTATCATATCCCCAAAACATATGTCACCATTCCACCTCTATCATCCTACAATTGTCCAAAGCATGTGACCATACACCTTCCACCATCCAATCTCCCTCCACTACTTCCAACTCCTAATATCCCACCATCCAATCTACCTCCGCTACTTCCAACTCCTAACATCCCCCCATGCCATTTACCACCATTGCTTCCAACACCCTATCCATCCCTCTATAAATCCTCTCAATATCCCAATCATGGCCAACAAATGGACATGGTGTCTAAACAAAGAGCTTTCACCAACCTCACTTCTACCATCTCACGGGGATTCAATGACAAATATGTGGATGCCTCTACCTATAAAGTCAAAAATCCTAAGAGTCCTCATGACCTAGGATATAAAAGCCAAGAATCAAAGAAGTATCCATATCAAAAGCTGCATACACCCATACACCTCAATGCTAAACTGAACAAGGTGTGGGTCCCCAAGCAACAAATGATTAATCCAAAAGCTACACAAAAGCTACATACACCCACACCCATACCTCCACAGGTACTATCTAAAAGCAAAAGGGTTTGGGTACCTAAGAAAAAATCCTTCAAGATACATGAGGCATCCACCTCTCAAGAATCTCAACCATCTACTTTATCCCATTCCATACATAAGTCTCAAATTCTTCCATCCCAAATGACGAACAAAAATCAGGACAATACTCAGTCTATGTGGATCCCTACATGCCCACGTCATTCATCCACAAGCAAAAGTCTCCATTGCTTCCTACACTACTTTCCCATCACCAGCTTCAATGTCTACCACGGTATGTGTGACCGTTGGTCATAATTCCCTTCCATTCCACAACATTTTCACATACCTCAATCTCCCCTTCCTTCTACTATTATCCTACATATCTTCCTCATCCTATGCCTATGGTCCATGCTTTTACATAAGCCTTCCCTCCATATTCTGCATCATAATCCACTATCTACCTATGCCATATCACTTTCATATGATCCCCTACCAACATCTGTGAGAACACTTGACATGGTCCATGCGACAGTATCTATCTAGCGGGACTCTCACCTTTCAAGGAACTATATACTTGAGTCTATCCATATCCACCTTCTCTCTAAATATTCAAAAAAAAAAATGAAAAAGAAAAAAATAAAGAAAAAATCTCTTCATCTAATGGTGAAAACCAGGCAAACAGGTGCCTTGGATAAGTACCATGATGAAAACCTGGTAAACAGGCATCATGTGTAAGTTGATCTTCTATGTCACCTACACTTGGGGGCACCTTGTCTCATCAGCATATCAATCTTCTCCTACCAGTTTCCTTTCCTACCATTTCCTATCCTATCCTCTATCCATTACATACCTATCTGGTCTCGTCCATCCATCCAAACTTCCTTTCCTCTATTCTTTGGTCTTGATAAAGATTGGGGGCACAATGTTGACAAATATTTTGAATGGCTCTTGACATACCTTATCCCTCCATACCATGCAAATCATTCATTATCCTCTCATCCTTCTATAATCATTAGCATTATCATGAATAATCCTACGTACTCTATCTACAATGGGGCATGTTACACTTATGCGACATAGTCCTTGGAGATCACATCCTTGTTTCCTTCTATCCACTATTGCCTATCCTCATAACCATCCGTATCTCCTATCTTCCATCCATCTACATATCTGTGGTGGTTCCTTGTCATCAGTATCGTTTGTTCCATCTCTAATCCATATCTATTCCATGTCATGTCTCTTTTTGTTCCATATTCGATCTATATCATGTCTTATTTGATTCATATCTGATCCATATCGTGTCTTATTTGATCCATATCTGATCCATGTAAATTCCATATCATGTCTCATCTGATCCATATCTTGGGTCCATTAGGGTTCTTGTCGAACTATGTCGTCTCTGAGTTATCATGTAGGCAAGGCCATTATCAATGCGCCCCTGAGGCTTTGCTTCCCTGTCCATCTCATATCTTGTCATCTATCCTCTAGTCCATCCATGGTCGATCATTCCCTGAACTACGTTGCCTCTGCGTCGTCACGTAGGCAAGGCCATTTAGCAATGATCCCCCAAGGCACTAGGTTAGTCCCTTAGGGTCCGTCTCACCAATAACGATTGTGATACCTTTCACCAGACAAGAGCACGTAGCAAAGTATGCTCCTCAAAAATAGCAAAAATCTTGACGTAAAACATTAACCTATCAAAAAATAAAACAGCACACCATACTGAAATACTCAAGCTAAATCTCATATCAATTATGGCAAGAAACAAACACATCTAAATGCAAGAATGTTTTGTGATTGGTTAGATTAACTTACAGAGTCTTGATTTATGCTATCATGCCTTTCTATGCTACTCGAGGATGCCAAAAGCTAGAGATTCTATGATGGGGGTATGGTCATTTTCTTTGTCTGTTGCTTGTGGATTAAACTTTAGTAATGCAATGATTTCTGTCTAACAACATGATCGGCAAACGATCATCGAGGACTCCAAGATCTAAACATGAAAAGGGGCAATCCTTGTCTATTGAAAAATCCATGTAAGTAATACTCAGGTCATCTCGGTTCAATTATACCTAGATGCTTGTATTTTCTTACAACATAATAAAGCCCAATGATGAAAGCACTTCAAAATACTTGCTATATCAAGGTGACAAATATCCATATCTATATCATATCCAATTACGCCTCATATCCGTACCCATATCCATATCCATACCATATCCAATTGCAAGTCTATCCTTAATCCATGCCAATCAAGTCAAGTCAATCTTGTCAAATGATCTAATCACAATCAATGGTCTTGATCCTTGTCCAGTCGTAAACCAACTCGATCAATTACTCAATCAATTGTCTTAGACAGGATGTTGCATTGTCGAAACTAGACCAACACACGCGTCTTACACGACATGCTTCATTTCCTGAAACCAGACACTATCCTTCATGTTGCTTTAGGGATCCATCATTCCCCGCCATGACAGCACGCCTACTATGTTGATCTAGGGATATATTGTTCCCCGCCATGACAACACTATCATATCAAATGTCTTAGACAGGATGTTATATTGTTGAAACCAGACCTGGAATTTTATATGACATATTTCATTCTTGAAACTAGACATCATCGATCCATATCATTGGTTTATTACTTGACAGGGGCAATACCTTGTTTGTGCTTGTGTCATTTGTGCATACTTGCTTACTTGCTTGTGTGTGTTATCATCTTTTTATCTTGCATTCCATATCATTCATCCCTTTCTTCTGCATCCAACCATTTCATCTCCTATCAACCTATCTCATCATGAGATTGTCCATCTCACGCCTTCTACCTTCTCCCCAATCTCCCGAGGGGGCATCCTATCATCATAACCTGTACTAGGGGCAAACTGGGGCATGTATCATTATCAAACTATTTATTCTTTGAAACAACGTGATAAAGCACATTGCTTCAAAGAGGGGCAAAATGTATACACCTAAAATTGGCTCAGGTTGAATTAAGTAAATATTCTAATATTTATCTTAATTCATATTTTCTTTTATCAATTAAATAAATTTTATAAGTTTATTTGATTGATTCATTATCCCACCTAAATTCTTCTAAATGTCTAATAATCCCACATCATTCAATTAAAATCCCAAAATCCTCCTAATGTCCTAAGTCCTAAAATCCACCTCACAAAATCCACTTCATCAATCCACCTCATCTCTTCCACCTCACTATGTTGCACATATAATTAAATATTCTTAATATTTAATTAGCTAATATCCTCTATTCTCCAAAATTGAATTCTTAATTCAATTGTCCCCCACCATTCTCCACTCATTGAATTCTTAATTCAATTGTTCCCCACTATCCTCCACTATTGAATTCTTAATTCAATTGTCCCCCACTATTCTCCACTCATTGAATTCTTAATTCAATTGTTCCCCACTATTCTCCAAAATTGAATTCTTAATTCAGTTGTCCCCCACTATTCTCCACTCATTGAATTCTTAATTCAATTGTTCCCCACTATCATCCACTATTGAATTCTTAATTCAATTGTTCCCCACTATCCTCCACTAATTGAATTTAAAATTCAATTATCCTCCACTCTTCCCAAAAATAAATTTTTAAGTCATCCACTATCCTCCACTCTTCCCAAAAAATAAATTTTTAATTCATCCACTATGAATAAAAGATTCACTTTTATTCCTAGCCATTGATCTCATCTGTTGATCCTCACCCTCCATTGCCTTTTCAGAAAATCTATAAATAAAACTCTTCTCTAAGCAATTAAAAAAACTTCTTCTTGCACAATAACTATACTTAGATTTCTTTTCTTCTCTCTATTTCTAGTATCAAACAGGTATCAAAGCCATTTCTCCTTGTCATCTTGAGGAATTGAAGCAAGGAAGCAAGCTCCTTGAGGGCCAACCTTCATCATTCAAGATCAAGAAAGAATAGGCAAACAATGGAAGCCGCAGGGTAACAGGTGTTGTAAGTTGGTAATTTTTAATTTCAAGCTTGTTATTTGCATATTCTATTGGTGTTTGGGTTTTTGTTTTCATTAATTGATCAATCTCATTTACCCTTTAACAATCACTGCATGCTTGTGGGAATAAGACTTTTCTTGAAGGGCATTCATTTTACTCTTCTTGTTGTTCAATGTTTCATTGTATGTTTCCACCCTGACCTTCATTTTCATGACCTTGTTTATCACTTTTTCTATCAAATGGTGTAGGGGATCCATTGTAGTTTTCTTAAAGTTGTCATGGAAAGCTTGAATAGAAAAATCAACATCTTTATTTTCTATCTTCCCTTCTACCTTTCCTTCTAGTGTCTCCAGTGTTTCTGCTTCTTGTACCATTAGATTGTGCAATTTGACACTTATGTCTCTGAGTTTACTGTTGTATCTCTTCAAAATATCACATTCAAATCCAATGTCTTCATACCAAATACTAAGCAGCCAGGGGGTGTTATTATCCAGTATGTTGTTACTCATAAGTATCTGTACATCAATTCTCTTCATTTCACTCAAAGCATCTAGGTGCTTCTCCAATTTGAAGGACCTCCTGCCTACTTCATTTTGTAGTTTATCCACCTTTCTTTTCAAAGCACTAAGAGAATTCCACCTCTCTAAGGAGCTCTTCACTACTTCCTCAACCTAAAAAATAGAAGACATGAATCACTTGTCCATTAGTTGTGCCTTCTGCTTCATTAGATCTAATCTTGTAGCCTCTTCTTGTGATATAATGGTTCATGGAGTGGCTGGATTGACAAGTGTATGCTTAGGATCAATTAATCCTTTAATAAAAGAATACAACTAAGCAATGTGCCCTTTATGTTTCTTATTCTTATCCTTTTCTCTTTTCAACCTTTGGGCCAAAGAATCAATAATGTCTTTACCTTCTGTTGTGATTTTCACAACACACCCCATTTTACTCCTTAGCAAAATGAGGACCCCTGCTGTTGCTTTGCTTTTTTGCTTTTGGTTTGTTGTTCTATTTGGTGGTAAAGGGAAAAGAGGAAAAATTTATGAACTTCATTAAAAAATAGAGAAAAATGTGTTTTCAGTACCAATGCATGATATGGTTGGATTCCTTGTGAAAAATGAGCTAGGGTTGCTTTTTGAACCGTCTTAAAATTTGCCATATTTTGCAAGTTATGATCATTTTGGTAAAATATACAATCAGGTTTTGCATAATACAAATTCAGTTGTATGTCTTTCTCCTTATAGGCATCTGGTTAAAATTTTGAAATATACATACAAGATGGATTTCGGGTTAAAATGAATTGTTGTTTTGAATCCACTTTGTATCTCATATTTGTCTGTTTGGCAGGGAAAATGCACAGGTGCACTTATAAAGTGGCAGACCCAGGGGGTTATGGAAACATGGTAGTACATTTGTATTTGGCTTAATGAATATTTCATGCATGCATGATAGCATTACATCAAAACATACAACAATGTGGATGCAGGAGGTTTTCATCAGCCTAACTTATATCATCGGAGTGTTTTGGATAAGTCTCCCTGAAGGGAGTCTCACGCCGATATAACATAAGAGTAAAGTCATCAGTGAAACTTACGCCGATGGAAGAGTGGTATAGTCATCGGTATAACAAAGAACCATCGATAGAGAGAGTTTGGCTTTCCTCGATAGGCAGGCTCATGCCGATGGAAAGAGAACATTGAAAGGGCCATATCGGCCAGAGTAAAGCCATCGGAGGGAGAGAGTTTGGCTTTCCCTGATGGGCGATATCATGCCGATGGAAAGATGAAGGAATGGCATCGGTAAGACTTTCATCGATAGAAACATGAAGGGCGATCGGTATAACAAATGCAATCGGTAGAGAAGTTTTTACTCATGTCGAAGTAAAGTCTCATGCCGATAGAAAGTAAACGCAGGCTGCTAGGGCTATTTCAGTAAAACTCACGCTGATATAAGAGACATCGGCCAAACAATGGAAATCGACTAAATACTTTTTGGACTCGCCAATGGTATTTATCACACCGATGGGTGGGAAGTGGTATAACAGTAAGAAATTTAAAAGGCATTTTTGGCACCCGTAGCATTTTTCGATCAACAGAGGTTGACCCGATGGTATTTTGAACGTTCTGTGTGCTTCTGAACGCATGATTTTCAAAGATTTGGGACTCGATTGATGTGTCCTGCACAACCATGACCAAATTTGAGAGCTATTTTCTTCCTGCTGTGTATTAAAATATGATACTTATTGTTGATTTGTCTATTTGCAGACTTACAGTTGAGCAGGAAGGGCTGAAACTTGATGATGATGATATCACGCAGGAGGGAGATTCAATCTCATAGCAGACGAAAATAAGGACGAGGGGCGAGGAAGTCAAAGGCCATTCATTGAAAAGGCAAAATGCAGCTGAAGACATTACTGCAGTAGACCACAGGAGTTATTACTGAGCTGCTAGGGTTTCTAAGTGGCATTTTTCGCCCAGATTGGATGTATGCTTAGAGGTATTTTGGGAAATTGGTTCACCAGCATTTATTCTTGTAACTAGGGGTTTGAACCAGGGGTTTAAACTAGGGTTTTTTTGCTGTAGTGAGGACAATCAGGGTCTTTATATTGTGCCTCTCTACACTGTAATACTTTACACAGGGATTTTTAGGAACATAGGAATTTTTTAGGAACACAGGGATTTTTAGGAACACAAGGATTTTTTAGGAACATAGGGATTTTAGCAATTTAGCTTAGTATAGTTTAGAAGTAGAGGAAGGAGGTCACCTATTGTCTACAATAAGGAATGCGTGGAACATCTAGCTTCCTTACTGTATCTATAAAGCTTGTAAGTTCTCTGTAGTTTGATCAATGAAACTAAGAGTCATTCTGACATTGCAAATCATGCATGACTATTTGTTTCTAATACAATTGAATCTGGAATTCTACATCTATCTTCTGAGTGTTTTCCTGCTCTTCTTTGTGTTTTGAAACATTTTCTCTGAGAGCTTGCCATTTTAAATGTATGTTTGTGAAAATGCTTAGAACTTACATTTAAGGTTTTTATCTGTGGATTTGATCAAATTGCTATATGATTTATATAGTGCATAACAGAACAATTAGATCCTTTGGTAGATTTAAATGAAGTTTAGATTAGATCTTTCTAACTTTTCCCAACCCATCTGAAAATACTTAGCTTAAAACGTAGAAATTTGAAGGAAATTTGTCTCATATTTGAAAGAAGCATGCATAACAGAGTTAAAAGTAGATAGTTTTCATAAATATAAGGAGAAGAAAGTTGCAATAATTCAAGAAAGATCATCTAAAGTTTTGTAGCACAAGTATAAGTTTATGCAAAAGGGATGAACAACATATTGACATTTATTAATCTTTTGCATAGTTTGAGTCCAGTAAACCAACAAGAAACCCCAAACTATGTAAGGCCCCTTGAACATTACAGCTTCATATCAACCAACTGAATTTGACCAACAGGTCAAGACCTGACCATAGTAAACTTGGGATTAAGCGAATCTTAAATGATTCCTTCATATCTTTCAAGTCAGTTTTGGTTCATTTTATGTGAATTTTAACTAATTGTTATGATTGCATCAAAACAATCATCAACAATTTTCCTGGTGCTAGAAGGAGGGTTGATTGGATTTAAGGTTGATTTTCTATGTTTTAATGCTTTATTCTGAGGTATGTTAGATCTCATAAAATTTCAAAAGCCTAAAGGGTTGAAAATGAGTCCCATTTTCAATGGACTTATCTAGGGACAATTTTCATGTTAACATTCCTTTATTTCAGGAAACTTTGAATGAATAGCTTTATCCTTAAAGTTTGTCTAACTTTGGTCTATCTAGTTGTTGCAGGATACACTAGTCTGTGGAACATAGAGAAATTAATTGTTTAACTTTCCTCACTAGGATAGATTCATATTTGAAAGGACTAATTATTTTCTCAGATATGTTTAGGGATGAGGTCTGGTAGGAAAATGAAGAAGTTCTGGAGCAACAAGCAAATACAGTACTATAACTTATCAGTTGGTTAGACAATACAATAGCTAAATCACTTGTAGAAGGAAATAATAGAAAAACATCTTTCCTTAAATCATGTTATGGTGGGATTGATAGAAGTTCTCTACTTCCTAATACAGGTGAAGGGGAGTGCAGGTTTAAATCTTTCAAAACTTGTAGAGAAGAAACCATTTGTTAGGATGAGATCTTTGATGCTAATTCTAATACTTTTGGGAAGGGTAGTAAAACATCTTTCCTTGAGTCATTCTATGGTAAAGAGAAATATGGACAGATAGAGGAATTTAAATGCACTAAAATTGATGAGATTCCTGTTATAGCAACTAATGAAGTCATAGAAAAGAAAGTAAATCCTAATTTCATAGATGACTCCTTTAAATTGAGTGATTAGGTGTAGGATTGTTGTAGGTCAATAGAATCAGACTCTATACTGGATGATAAATGTGAGTTATTTGATGAACAATTCTTGAAAATTGAAAATACAAAAGATTTTGGAGTTGCTGTGCACAATCAGGCATCACCCCAACATTATTTTGAAAATGAAACAGGGGAGTATTCCTATCAATCAAAAGATGTTGTTCCACCTTTACATTCAAGTGATCTAGAAATGATTAATTTCTATATATCAGATTATGATTATAAGGATACTCATTTGGGTGTTGATGTGCAGGGAATTGATGAGAACATTGAGAGGTTTGCTACAATTGAGGATAAATTGAACATCCAGAATGAAGGAACAAAGCTAGATAAAGATGAAGAAATGATACATCTAGAGTCATTCATCTTTCAATTTGAGGAAAGACCTGACATGGAGCTAAACAATGAAAATGCAGAGTTGAATGGAGGACTAGCTATCAATGAACAAGCATGTCCCACAGAGCTGAAAATACATCAGGTTGTCTCTTTCCTTTCCTCAGTGAATAATGTTGAATGCTATTTTGATTATGGAAATTTAAGAGCTAGGACATGCATATGGATTACTCATGAACAGGATGGGCTGCCTCAATTACTGATAATTAGAGATCATCCTATTAAAAGTAATGAATTTAGAGTACAAGAGCATTTTTTAGAATTCAAAGATAAATTTGCTAAGTTAAGAACCATAACCAGTACCCTGTTACTCTTGCACAATCTAAAGGAATATGCAAGTAGGGGTGTTCTTGGGTCTTTTCCTGGGTTCTGTTTGCCTTGTGCGGGCTTGTATATATTTTGGTAGGGTAGTTGTTTTGTTTTCTTTTCTTCTTTTTTTGTTTCTCTTTTAGGTTAGTTGTTTGTATAGTTTTGTTTTTTTGTTTCTTTCTGTTGTTGTTTTGTTTTTGTTTGTACAGTTTTATCTTCTTTTTGCTTTTTTGTATAGCTTGTTGTTTGGTTTTTGTTGTCTCCTCAATAGGGATCTTTGTTTTTCTTTAGAGTATTAAGGAGAAAACTAACAACCATTGAAAACAGTATAAAATTTAGAACATTCCAGTTAATCATTTGCAATTTACACATAACTTGCTGTGACTATCATGAATGTAGAGAGTTGTTTTACTTCTGAAATTTCATATTAATAATAGTAATTGAGAATTTAAAGATGTTTCTCACGATGACACACCTAAAATCCTTTGGTTTGTTGAACCTACCAGTGTAGATATTAGGTGAAAAATCTAAGGTCACCCTTGCTACCATTACAATTCTTAGCTTAATTTCAGCAAGTGACCACTCCTTGCATCATGAAGCTACAACTGCAATATCTTGTGAAATCTCTTTCAAAATCAGAAAATATAAAATAAATAAAATGAATAAAGTGGATTATACTGAAAATCCAGATTAAGACATCTAAGTAACTCTACTGGGGCTATAGACGCTCGTTGCCAGTGGGGCTCTACTTAGGAGAATTGTAACGATAACCTTGCTGGGGCTATGGATGCTCACTGGCAGCAAGGCTCTATCCGATTGGCTATGAGGGAATATCCTCAACTACGCAGGCTAATGTTAGTCACTAGTTTGTTCAACCAATCTTCAAGATGAGGCTTATTAATCACGTGCACATACTTAAATTGAAAATGAAAATTCATGCATCCTTATTGAATACCTTAGGTCTCAAGTTAAATAATAATTTATAGGAAAGATAGTCGGAAGTTATGGATTTATTTCATTTAGTTTTCTTAAATGCTTTGAATTTAATTGTTTTTTTTGGTTGCTAGTTGTTGTGATGTTCACAACATGCCCCATTTTACTCCTTAGCAAAATGAGGACCCCTATTGTTGCTTTGCTTTTTCGCTTTTGGTTTGTTGTTCTGTTTGGTGGTAAAGGGAAAAGAGGAAAAATTTGTGAACTTCATTAAAAAAAAAATAGAGAAAAATGCATTTTCAGTACCAATGCATGATATGGTTGGATTCCTTGTGAAAAATGAGCTAGGGTTGCTTTTTGAACCGTCTTAAAATTTGCCATATTTTGCAAGTTATGATCATTTTGGTAAAATGTACAATCTGGTTTTGCATAATACAAATTCAGTTGTATGTCTTTCTCCTTGTAGGCATCTGGTTAAAATTTTGAAATATACATATAGGATGGATTTCAGGTTAAAATGAATTGTTGTTTTGAATCCACTTTGTATCTCATATTTGTCTGTTTGGCAGGGAAAATGCACAGGTACACTTATAAAGTGGCAAACCCAGGGGGTTATGGAACAATGGTAGTACATTTGTATTTGGCTTAATGAATATTTCATGCATGCATGATAGCATTACATCAAAACATACAACAATGCGGATGCAGGAGGTTTTCATCAGCCTAACCTATATCATCGGAGTGTTTTGGATAAGTCTCCCCGAAGGGAGTCTCACGCCGATACAACATAAGAGTAAAGTCATCGACAAAACTTACGCCGATGGAAGAGTGGTATAGTCATCGGTATAACAAAGAACCATCAATGGAGAGAGTTTGGCTTTCCCTGATAGGCAGGCTCATGCCGATGGAAAGAGAACATTGAAAGGGCCATATTGGCCATAGTAAAGCCATCAGAGGGAGAGAGTTTGGCTTTCCCTGATGGGCGATATCATGCCGATGGAGAGATGAAGGAATGGCATCGGTAAGACTTTTGTCGATAGAAACATGAAGGGTGATCGGTATAACAAATACAATTGGTAGAGAAGTTTTTACTCACGCCGAAGTAAGGTCTCATGCCAATAGAAAGTAAACGCAGGCTGCTAGGGCTATTTTGGTAAAACTCACGCTGATATAAGAGACATCAGCCAAACAATGGAAATCAGCCAAATACTTTTTGGACTCGCCGATGGTATTTATCACACCGATGGGTGGGAAGTGGCATAACAGTAAGAATTTTAAAAGGCATTTTTGGTGCCCATAGCATTTTTTGGTCAACGAAGGTTGACCCGATGGTATTTTGAACATTCTGTGTGCTTTTGAACGCATGATTTTCATAGATTTGGGACCCAATTGATGTGTCCTACACAACCACAACTAGATTTGAGAGCTATTTTCTTCCTGGTGTGTATTAAAAGATGATACTTATTATTGATTTATCTATTTGCAGACTTGCAGTTGAGCAGGAAGGGCTAAAACTTGATGACGATGACATCATGCAGGAGGGAGATCTGATCCCACAGCAGAGGAAAATAAGGATGAGGGGCGAGGAAGTCAAAGGCCATTCATTGAAAAGATAGAATGTAGCTAAAACATTACTACAGCAGACCACAAGAGTTATTACTGAGCTGCAAGGGTTTTCGAGTGGTATTTTTTGCCCAGATTGGATGTATGCTCAGAGGTATTTTGGGAAACTAGTTCACCAACATTATTGTTGTAACCAAGGGTTTAAACTAGGGTTTTTTTGTTGTAGTGAGGACAATCAGAGTCTTTATATTGTGACTCTCTACACTATAATACTTTACACAGGGATTTTTAGGAACACAGGGATTTTTAGGAACACAGGGATTTTAGCAATTTAGCTTAGTATAGTTTAGATGTAGAGGAAGGAGGTCGCCTGTTGTCTACAATAAGGAATGCGTAGAACATCTAGCTTCCTTATTGTATCTGTAAAGCTTGTAAGTTCTCTGTAGTTTGATCAATGAAACTAAGAGTCATTCCGACATTGTAAATCATGCATGATTGTTTGTTTCTAATACAATTGAATCTGGAATTTTGCATCTATCTTTTGAGTGTTTTCCTACTCTTCTTTGTATTTTGAAACATTTTCTCTAAGAGCTTGCAATTTTAAATGTATGTGAAAATGCTCAGAACTTACATTTAAGGTTTTTATCTATGGATTTGATCAAATTGCCGTATGATTTATATAGTGCATAACAGAACAATTAGATCCTTTGGTAGATTTAAATGAAGTTTACATTAGATCTTTCTAACTTTTCCCAACCCATCTAAAAATACTTAGCTTAAAACGTAGAAATTTGAAGGAAATTTGTCTCATATTTGAAAGAAGAATGCATAACAGAGTTAAAAGTAGACAGTTTTCATAAATATAAGGAGAAGAAAGTTGCAATAATTCAAGAAAGATCATCTAAAGTTTTGCAGCACAAGTATAAGTTTATGCAAAAGGGATGAACAACATATTGACATTTATTAATCTTTTGCATAGTTTGAGTCCAGTAAACCAACAAGAAACCCCAAACCACGTAAGGCCCCTTGAACATTACAGCTTCACATCGACCAACTGAATTTGACCAACAGGTCAAGACCTGACCATAGTAAACTTGGAATTAAGCAAATCTTAAATGATTCCTTCATATCTTTCAAGTCAGTTTTGGTTCATTTTATGTGAATTTTAACTAATTGTTATGATTGCATCAAAACAATCATCAACACCTTCTTGACCTTCTTTGTCCTCATTTGCAAAACTTAGATCAATATCAGTGATATGAAATTCTTCAAGGCCTATTTTTCCTTTCTCCTTTTCAACTGTAGGTAAGGCTACTTGTGATGTTCTCCTACCTGTAGTAGGGTTTCTTTTTATTGTAGATGCCAGCCTTGCCTTTGTTATTGGTTTAATCATGCTTCCCACAAACAATGTAGAAACATCAAAGTCTTGCACTTCATCAACTTGTTACAAATTTACCTCTTGTTGCAACCAATAAGGAACATCACCCTTGGGCTTTTGATGATCACCCTCCTTATTTTGAGTATCTTGGGACTGTGCATCAGGCCCTACCCTCAATGGTCAAATTTTTCTTTTCTTATTTCTTCCTCATGTAAATTCTCATGAGGGGACTTCTGTTGATATACCTCTTGTTGAGGGATCTCATCACGAGGTGGACGATTTTGCAAAGTATGCATACCTTGATCTTGCACCTCCTCTTGTTAAATTCTCCTTTAAGGTTTCTTGAGCTTTTTCCTTTTGCTCATCTTGTGGTACATTGGTCTCTTGATAATATTGTGTATCCTGGCCTTAGGAATCACCCAAATTGCCCTCAGTCACATTCTCTATTTCTTTCTCTTGACCTCCACCTTGTGGTAAACTCTACTCTTCATCCTTAGATGCACCAGCTTCTCGCAAGCTCACCTCTTTCTCAACTAACTTCTCTTCTAATCCTATATTATTACCTTGATCACCCCTTTCATTATGTGGTGAAGAAATGCCTTGGTCTTGATCAACACCTTTGTCTGGCTAGTCTTGATTGTGTTTATTCTAAAGTTGTGCCTCTGGTTGTCCTTGTTCTATGGGTGCATTACCCTGATCTCTACTTGGATTGGATGTTATATCACCTGCTTCTACATACACTATATTTTCAACCTGTTTAGGCTCCAAGGGTTGATCATTGTCTTTATTGAAGCTCATATAACCTTGATAGGCCAGATCTATTGTTGTAGGAGTAGTAACCTACTCTACCAAATTAGCTAGCCATATCTATTGGGCTACTTCTTTAGGGTTATCCTGTTCTATTTCATCCATTTCATCCTTCTCTTGGCTAGTCACCTTTTGATCCATTGGGGTCCCATGAGGGGTCATCTTAATATTAGCAAATAAGGTCCCCATACGTTGAGTAGCCACATCTTGAACTACTTCATCATCAGACGATTCAACAGTGTTTTCAAGTGTAAAGGGGGACTCTTTACCTCCCATATGCATTTCCTTTTCTATTTGTTCTTCCATCTTTTTAGTCTTAAACTAAATTATTTCAGGAATGGAGACTTCATGCTGCAATTGCCTCATGAAAGTCAAACCACCTAGACCCCTTAATATGATAGGGTTAGTGCTTATATTTCCCCTCATTGTTGTCCTTTGTTTCTCTGGTGGTGGTGTTTGTAGAACTTTCTTTCTTTTCTTACTTGCTATTAGCAGGTCATCATCCGTAGGTGCCCTATCCAAATGCTCCTCTTCGAAGGGATTCTCTTCCTCTAGTTCATCATGAAATGGTTCATTCTCCATTTGTCTCTCTATAATCTCAGGAATAGGCTTTATTATCCTCTTGGTTTTCTCTTTATTAGGGGGTGGTTGTGATATAGTTGCGGGCATAGATGTTGATACCCCATCACCATTTGGTGAAAGTCTCTTAATAATCACCCCTTGCTATTCAGGAGTAGCCTTCTTACCCTTGCTTGGTGGATTTTGTTCTTTAGTAGGTAATCTCTCTCCATTAGATTTCCTCTTTTCAATAAGAAAGTCATCATATTATTCTTTTGAGAGCTCTTGTCTTTTATTCTTATTATCAATAGTGAGGGCCATACCCTTCTTCTTCAATTTAGTGAACTCAACACTTACCCAACTCTGTGTCAGTTGGAGAAACTTTTTCATTATTTGATCCAATGAGGTTTCTTCTAGCTATGTTAGATCAAGGGCTAAGATAGTGTCATTATATACCTTTTTATCCTCATATTCATTAGACATTATTTTTCCATCATCATCATGTAATTATACAAGCACTGGAATGTAGTCAAAGGTCCAGATCTGGTTGAGAGTGAGTCTTTGATAAGTTCTTCTAACCTTTGCCTTATCATCACAATCAGTCTAATAGTCTTCAAGATGTTTTTGATGTATTGATTTCCCCAATAACTTCTTCATTCTACCATATGGGTCATATGACCTAGCTATAGAAAATGGATGTAAGTGCATGGAATTTAACCCTCCAATAGCATCCTTAATGCTATGTCTATCAGGGCACAAATACCAGCCCATATATATTGGGAACAATATAGGAGGAATCTTTTTCTTCTCTAAGTGAGCTTCAACTAAAGTAGATACTTGTCTTACAAATTCCATCAATATGACCCTATCAGTGGGGTATCTTGGCAACATGAGAGATTGCCCCTCAAATCCTTCTATTCTTATGTATGAAAAGGTGGGGAATTGGATAAACCAAGCCCCATGCTTATAGATAATGGCTTGAGCCTCCATGGTTCTGTCTAAATGCATTGAAAATGAGTCATTTACCAATTTATAATCTTGGAGATATGCTCTCCTCTGTAGTTGTGGATAATGGTCCCAAATGTTCACATCACCGGTGATGTTTCCAACCTTGCCCATGATTTGCAAGGTATTAAATGTTCCTCAGAAAGTATAGACATATACAACATAGGATGTCATATGGAATATACAAGCCTTTCCTCCCAACTTTCTCATCCCTTCATCTAAGCAGTCAATGATGATCTTGGCCCAGAGGAGCTTGTTGTCTAAATACAACACCATCTAGATGATTCCATAAATCCAATTTTCAAAGTTGCCAGCATGCTACCTAACGGTCATCCTACTCAACAAGGCAATCATATTTTGATATTCCTCATCAAAGTCAAATTTGTACAAGTACACTAGTAACTTGGCAGAAGTCGTGTATGTACTGTTCTTAGCCCTCCATTGATACATGATCTTCCTGGCCTCTTTCTTATTATTGTTATATTCTTTCTCCAACTTACTTAAGCTCACACTAACTATCTTATTCCCCACAAGTAGATCGAATGCAACACTGATGCCCTTGATTGAAAAGTAGGCATACACTCTGCCATGCTTTTCCACTCTTTTGCTCTTAGGGTTATAGTTTCTAGCACATTCCACCACTAGCTTAGTGGCTTCCATTGCATATGGGAATCCTATGGCATGCCACATACCAGTTGTGAATATCCTATCTAGTATGGGATTATTAGTATCATCATCTAATCTCCTTGTCCACACATCTAACTCTATTTTCCCTTGATGTGTATCATCTATCAATCCGTATCTGAAACCTACTCCCTCAGGCTATACAAACATGGGTTTCAAGAACTCAGAGTCAGATCTATTCTTTTTGACCTCCATTAGATCTTGCAATAGAAATATGCATTCCTTACCATAGGGTGTTTGTATGGGGAGCTCAAAGATATTATTCATTTCATGGTCATTATTCAACATTTCAATTTATTCCATTCATCATCATGCAGATTATGTTGGAATAGGTCTAGACAACTGAGAGGGGAGGTGAATTAGTTGTTGCTCTATTTAATATTTTTCTACTATTTTTCCTTTTTACAACTTAAAATTAAATCAATGATATAAACATTCCAGCATTAGACAATAGTAAATGAGCAGAAAACATGAATGACACATTTGACACCAAGATTTTGATGTGGAAACCCGATTAAGGGAAAAACCATGGTGGGGGTTAACCCACAAAGATTAATACCATGTTAAAAGTATTTTACAAATGGGAATGCACATGCATTCAGGTTCACTGCACTGAGCTCACTGCTCAAGTCGAGGCTCACTGTCTATAGAAAAGTTTACAAGAGATTTATAGAGATTTTGAACTAGTAAGATGCATCTTCCAATGCTAGAGATCAGTTCTGGTTAAGTACAAATACTAACTTTATACACTTTATATTTATTCTACTCTTCTATCTATTCTGCCTTCATTCAAATATTAGATTTATGCTCTTTTAACATTTTTTCCATGACCACAATACAACTTCAAAATATCCACAATCATCAGCTATATATACTTATCTTTAATTGCAATCACTTGCCAGTTGGCAACAACAAACACTTAACTTTTTAAGTGTTGGCTAGATCCATACACCAATATTGATGCATACCAAAAATAACACATGTAAATCATCATACATGTTGGTTACTAATATCCTATCTCAAACATAGTTCATCAAAACACTTCTATTGTGTCCACACAAGGATTTACATAAGTCTACCTGTTGTTCACTGAACTATTCTGTCATAATAGAACTTGGTATTTAGATGCTCATAACTTCTGATCCCATTATCACTGAAGGCTAAAAACTTGGATTTAGATTGTCTTGGTGTCCCTCTACACTCCTTCATATCTATAACATATAATGATTAGCTAGAGAGATCTGCTAACCAAAATATTGGACTCTGCTATATGCTCTGTTTCAAGCTTCCAGACTTAGATAGATTATCATTTTGACTTCTGGTAAGATTAGATACTACACTGTAGATGTGTGGAACAATCTTAGTTGCCATCAATGACAACACCTATCGATTCTATGCAGTGCCTCTTGCCAACAATCTCCCCCTTTGGCATTGATGGAAACACTTAGTGAAAAATGACTATCTTTGTACAACTCCCCCTTTGTACATTCATGCACTTCACTTATTCCAGTGCTCCCCCTTTGCTGAATACTTCATTTTCACTACCCTTCACTCCCCCTTTGACATCAATGGCAAAGGGTGGGATCCAAAAATCAAAATTCTCCAAAATTTATGTATACATTGCTGCATATGTATTAGTAACCATTAAGTTCCATTCAAATGAACTTGAGGATGTTTGTAAAACTAGCTTTTATTTGCACAAGTTTGGAGGCCCAAGTACTCTTCAATCCATCCAAAATTGAAAGGTGCCCATTTAACACAAATGAGTATGCTTCTACCTTCAACAGGTCTGATGGAACACTGGTCTAAACTACAGTCTGAGCTTCAAATAAGGCATTATACATTGTCTCTAACTTAGGGGAAATTAATCCCCAAAGCTCACACATTCTTTTCATAATGTTGCTTTTCTCTTTGACAAGTTTCTTTATTTCCTCAATCAAGTTAATTACTTGACATTCTTGACTTATGGGTGAAACTGTTAGGGGATCAAAATTTTAAGAGAAGTTTGACAAATTTTGTTCTTGTTCCTTTATCTTGTTCTCAATATCCTTATTAAGTTTGGGCCATGATAGCTATAATTTGTACATGTCACTTCCATCATTTAGAGCATTATAAATACTCTTTATTCCAATACCAAGTATTCTTCTATCATTTCCTATCAGGTTCTTTATTTTACAAAATTTCTTATCTAATAATTCTTTCTAAACTTTCACCTCCGCAGACTTCTCAAAGGACTCAAAATGTGAATTTACTGAACTTACCAGATTCTTTAGAAGTCCAAAAGGGGAATCATTTTGATTCTTCTGATAGGTTGGCATTAATTTCTCCAAAACTCTGGTTGCAAGTCCTAGTAGCTTATTCTCCTCCATGTGGAACTTTAACATCTTCTGTCTAGCCTTTACTTAGGTGAATGATGCTATCTTCATTAGTTGAATTGGAGAGAGCATCTAGATTGGCTAGACCTTGGATTAGTTCTGATTCATCAAATTCAATCACTTCTTTTCCAAGAAGACCTTTTACTGCATCTTTAGTGTCTCTTGCAACCATTTTAGAATCAACCTTTTGATCTCCTAATTTCTTAGTCTGTGCTTTAGGTGCTTCAACATTTGCACCATCTTCTTCTATATTATCTTTCTTTTCTCTTTCTTCTTCTAACTCTGCTTTATCCTTTTATGTAATCTCTGTAGAGGAACTTTTTCTTGTTTGTTCATCACTTGCTATCTGATTAGGAGGGCTCTGTGAAATAGTAACATTATCCTCTTTCCCTATTGTATCAGATGGATTGGGTGTATCTTCTGTATCAAATATTTTATCCAACATTTCTGTATCCTCCTAAATTGCTTGTTCTACTTCTGGAATAGAGGCTTCACCCAACTTAGATTGCTTCTCAATAATGTTCTCTTCTTCACAATCTGGTGCTTCGTTTGTGACTATATGAAAATTATACTTCTTTAATGCTTTCAAAAGAATATCTTGAGTTTCTTCAACTATTTCACTTATTTCTCCAAGCATGAGCTTGTTCATTGTCCTTTTTCTTTTAAAATCATCATTGACTTCCTTAAGTATCATATCTATTTGTTCAGGAGAAATTTGAGGACATAGATTTATTAGCTTATGTTCTCTAATTTCCACATCCTTGCACTTGGCATTTTTTTTTCTCAATTCCAAGATATTTGCTAGACTTTTTGGTAACTCAGAAGTTATCTCAATTAGTGCCTTTTTATAGATGTTGAGATATCTGACTGTTGCTTCCTCCAACACCCTTTTATCCATATCATTGCATTCATCATAGAATTCAATCATGGGTTTTAGATTACCATCCACAGTGACTGATTTTATCACATCTTCTAGTGAGAGTGTGGGTTTCTCAACATATTCTTCAGTCTTTTTCTTTTGCTAGTCCTTTTGCTTCTATAGGACTTTTCTTTGGTTAACTTTGCATCTTTTGTTCCAGTGACTTTTGGTTCCTTGATTTCAATGTTAGAATTTGTATCTACTTCATCTTCTCTTATGCTTTCATAGGTCTAGGAATCTTTTATTTTCTTCCTTTTCTCATGTTTTCTAGATGATTCTGCTTCTAGTTTTATAGATTTGGAAGGAGCAGAAGTAGTAGTAGAACTCATCCTTGTTTGTATCTTTTCTTGTTTTTCTTTCTCATCCTTTTCTGTTCTTTCTCTGAATTTATTCATAGCTTCCTTTGTTAGGCCAAAATTTTCAGCTAGTTGCTCAACTTATTTTCTTACTCTTCTATTGGTTTTAGGTTCTCTGAGCTCAGTATGCAACTTTAAACATAGCTCCTCATAAGTTCCAAATCTTTCAACCGTTGTGTCTTTGGGCTTGCTTAGTAGATGTTGAGCATACATATCCAAGATCATTTCATCTACTTCATACCCCATGGGCATGATCCAAACAGTTCTAGGTTCCACTACTTCCATTAAACACTTGTCAGTGTCAACCATGAAGCATACTTCATTTTTGTATTTGTCAACAATTGAATTGGGAATTCTTTCCCTTGAGTGCATCATATTCTGAAAATTTTTGAAGTAACCCCATATTGCCTATTTCTGAGCATTGAAATCACCAATGTTGCGAAGATGATTTTTGATTTGAATGGTAACCGGCTCATCCTTAGTCCAGTGTACACCTTTTACCCCAGGTACCTCATTCATATAGTAAAAGAATAGACATAAAATTAGTGTACCATACTTGAAGGTGTTCTTATCCCTTTTGATCTTGTTTAGATTTTCAATTAATTGATTTTGCAATAGTTCACACAAATCATAATCAACATTTTCTTTTAGCATCTTGTACACAACATAAATGGCTATTCCATAAACAAAATTTTCTCTGCTCAAGTGGTAAATCTTGTATCCAATCACCATGGAAGTGAATTTGACATCCGGCTCTATAATATCATTTATGGTCATTGCTCTTCTATCAAACTTAGCTCTTGTAGCATTAGTTACTATCTAGTTTTTCATATCTTTAAGCATGGGCAATCCTCTGGTTGAGTTCAAACCAATTAGATTTCTAATAGCATCCTTGGTAATCTTGAACAGTTTTAACAACCACATGAATTCATCATGTATCTGACTTAAGACGTATCAGACCCACTCATCCTCATCAAATGTTGGAAACCACATAACCTGAATAAAGTATTTATCCTGTAGAGCCTTGTATTTAGGTTTAAGTTCTTTATTTTCATACATGAGTTGTTTTTCAAACAAATCTACATACCTTGAATCTCCAAACTCATCTATATTTGCATGAATGTAAACCCTAATGTCTTCTACATGTAGCACCCCATTTAGAACACTTGAACAAGCACCTAATAGATTGACTTGAATTGATTTGTTAGGATGCTTCTTGAATTTGGGTTGAGGCCTTTTGGTAATGTCAATAACATGAGGGGTAGCCATTTCAACAGATTTTAGATTCAAAGATTTATGGAGAGGTACCTTTTTCTTTTGTGATGTTAGGGTTGATCACTTGCCAATTGAATTCTTTTTCTACCTCAGTCTCTAGACTTTGTAGCTCAAGTGCTCTTCTTCTTATTTACTTTAAATGCAAGTTCATTCAAATGAGTGATCAAGTGACCTTTTAAAGCTCTACATTACCTAATTTGCCTTTGCAATAAATGCATTGCCCTAATTATATCTAGTTACATTGTTTAGATAGGTCCTCATATATCAACATCTTTTCTTCCAAAAATCCTTCCATAGGTTCTAGACTAACTTAGAGTATTTTCTGTTAATGTGCCAAATTTACAAACCCAATTACTGACCAAGGGAATTTGATGTTCTATGCAACTCCCCCTAAGCTAGAGTTTTCTGACTTAATTCCTGGAGGAATTTTCAGCACCAATTTCTGGTGTGGACTCATTATCATTGTTCACTATATCTTTCTTTATCCAAATCTTGTTCATTTCACTCCATACCTTATCCACATCAATTTTCCTTTTGCCCCTATCTTGTTTCTGTTCATCTAGTTTTCTGTTTACCAAATCTTTTCTTCCATTGTCTTTACTTCTATAGAATCTTGCAATATGGCCAGATTTATTGCAATTATAGCATACAACATTTCCTTTCTTATAAACCTAATTTTCTCTCAATCTGCACTGATTAGCCATATGTCCAAACCCATTGCAAACAAAGCAATAACCATTGAAAGAATTGCTAATTCTTCTAATATTGGGATTATTCATTTTCATACTTCTGCATTCATTTGATATATGACCATACCTATTACATTTGAAGCATTGACCAGAGAAGGATAAACCATTTTGATTTACTTTGCTTCTGCACTGAGTAGCTCTATGACCAAATTTGTTGCAATTGAAGCAATTTCCATTGAATGATGGATATCTCTGAGCATTTGGTTGTCTTACTGGAAGTTTTCTAGATCTGTTTCTTCCATTCCTAGGTTGAAAGTTTCTCTATCTAGTTCTAGATCTTTCACCTTTCTCATGCTTATCAACATCCTTTTTCTGCCCTTCAATGAGTGCTTCAAGTTTAGCTGAGCTTATCTTGAACTTCTCCTTATACTCAGTTGCAATTTCTAGGTCATGTCTAAGTGTGATAATTTGTCTCTCAAGTTCTCTTTCATTGTCTCTACTTTCTTGTAGATTAGATTCTAAAAGGCTAGCTATCACATCCAATTTGCAGCATTCTTTAGAACTCTTTTTCAGATTTTGATTTATCTCTTCTTCAATGTTCTTCTTATCTTCAATTTCCTTGGTTAGTCTCATCACTCCAGTTTCCATGTCATGTTTTAGAATAGTAACTTCTTTAGTTAACTTTTCATATTCCTTTGTCTTCTCATCTAGGGCCTTGTCTTCAGAATATTTTCCCAGTTGAGGAGGTTGCTCCTTTCCTTTTGCATTGGATTTGATCAATTTTTCTTTTAAAACTTTAATGAAGTCTTCAGCCTTTTTGAAGTTGTCTTGCAGCTCTTGAACTTCTGCCTTGGACTGCTCAAGATCATCTAGGGCAAAATTAAGTTGCCCTTGAAGGTCATATTCATCCATTCTACTATCTTCCTAGATCTTCCTTAAGTTGTTAAGCTTTTTCAAAGGAACTTAGCTCTAATACCGATTGTTGGAATAGGTTTAGACAACTGAGAGTGGGGGTGAATTAGTTGTTGCTCTGTTTAATATTTTTCTACTATTTTTCCTTTTTACAACTTAAAATTAAATCAAAGATATAAATATTCTAGCATTAGACAATAACATATGAGCAGAAAACATGAATGACACATTTGACACCAAGATTTTGATGTGGAAACCTAGTTAAGGGGAAAACCATGGTGGGGGTTAACCCACAAAGATTAATACCCTGTTAAAATTATTTTACAAATGGGAATGCACATGAATTCAGGCTCACTACTCAAGTGGATGAAAAGTTTACAAGAGATTTACAGAGATTTTAAACTGGTAAGATGCATCTGCTAATGCTGGAGATTAGTTCTGATTAAGTGCAAATACTGACTTTGTACACTTCATCTTTATTCTTCTCTTCTCTCTATTCTACCTTCATTCAGATATTAGATTTTTTCTCTTTTCACATTTTTTCCATGACCGCAATACAACTTCAAAATATCCACAATCATTAGCTATATATACTTATCTTTAATTGTAATCACTTACCAATTGGCAACAACAAACACTTAGAACTTTTTAAGAGTGCTCTTCTCTGTCAGCTAGATCCATACACCAATGTTGATGCATACCAAAATAACACATGTAGATCATCATATATGTTAGCCACTAACATCCTATCTCATACATAGTTCATCAAAACACTTCTATTGGGTCCGCACAAGGATTTACATAAGTCTGCTTGTTCTTCACTGAACTATTCTGTCATAATAGAACCTGGTATTTAAATGCTTATAACTTCTAATCCCATTATCACCAAAGGCTAAAAACTTGGATTTAGATTATCTTGGTGTCCCTCTACACTCCTTCAGATCTGCAACACATAATAATTAACTTACTTACATAATATTCACTTTTTCCCCCTTTTACTATATGACTGATAATGGGAAATGTAGATATGTAGCATCAACTATTCTGTTCTATTACGTTGAATGTCACATTCTGCTAGTAGATGACTGGGAGGTATTTGACTTTCAGAGCTCTGTAGATTTCAATTGTCATAGGGTAAATGTAAATAATCCCCACATTTTACTTTTAAACCAATCAATAGGACAAATTAGGGTATGTATGCACTATTTTGATCAAATCTATTAATCATTTGCATGAAGTTCATAGATGCCACCAAGTGTTATATTCGTATTCAAAATTGACGGAGCTCCACCTACTTTTTATCTTGCATTTAATGCCAGAGGGTGATCTCTCAAAGAACAGGGATATTTGAAAATATGTTGACCAAGGAATTATCATCGGGTCCCAAATATGTTCACAGTAAGTCAAGATATGCATATAGACACATGTCATCATCTCACAGTAGCATAGACAATCTTTCCTGCTGACAAGATTCCCTTGCGAGGATGTGCTACCATTTGATCTAGGTTGTGGATATTAGGTTAAGGTTTGGACATTATTAGTGCAAAAAAATGGATTCGATCAGAATATCTAGATGACATCAGTAGGAAGGTCTTTCATTGTGGCATAATATGATGACATCATTGGGATGGGGATATTAGAATAAGATTAAGATAATGGAAATGTGAAATATCCCTATGGCTTAAGGTCATGATGATGTCAACATTTGATATCTTTTATATTACGTCAGGGTATGATGATGTCATTAGGACATGGATGTTAAAAAATGTCTGGATACTAAATTAAGATCTACTTGTTATGTAATATCCTGATGATGTAAGCGAATTCAGCTTTCTTCATAAGGTCAAGATGACATGACATCATCTAGATTGGGATGTTAAAATAAGATCAGGATATTAGCAAAGTTAATATCCATGCACTTTAATATTTGGATGATATAAGCATGCTCGGAGTTCTTTGTAAGATCAAGATGATGTGACATCATTGGGACATGGATATTTCTAGTCAAGATATTAATTTAGGATTGGGATGTTAACTAATATCCCTGCACTTGATGTTTAATCCACTAAGCCTTTTAAATTTGACTCCTGGATACTAATATGCACTGGGATACTAAGTTAATATCCAGATGACTTATTGACTAAAATTTTACCAACTGTAACTTCTTTATTTTAACAACTTTCAGGATGCTTCGAAAGACAAACCTGCTTAGATTTTCATGCTCTTTCACTTGACATGATTTATAATATGAAATTTAAAGTTTGAAAATCTACCTATATCCTGAGGTCTAGAAAGGCACAAGATGGCATCCTATGATGCATTTGGTATTGATTAATTTTAGCATACCACCCAAAAGTAAAGAACAAGCAAGCCAAGCAAAAAGTTAGGTCCCTATTTTGTTGGGAAAAAATGGGGCGTGTCGTGTAACCACACAACATCTCCAATATAAGATGCCTTGTGATGTACCAAACCACACACCAACACATGTATCTCTCCCCTTTATAGCTCTTTTGAGTGTCCAACATGCTTTCGCATTTCCCAAAACAAGAGGTCTAACTTCCGAAGGCCATAACTTTTGGTCTAAGTGTTTGATTGATGAACCATTTGATGTGTCAGAAATCTCATGAAGAGATATACCAAGATGTAACTTTCTTCACTAGTTATGATAACTTTCATGGAATTTAGGTACCTCTAAGTGCCTCAAATATGAGTCCTAAACTTTTTCTGAGAGTTTCCAAAAATGAAAACTTTAATATCATGCAATCCAAATATGCTCTTGAGTCAAAACTCACCTAAGATGTTTACTTGGAAGTTCCACACCTTTTGGGAAAATTTTACATCCATCCAAGATCAAATGTAGAGTTACTAAATATGGTAAGCCCTACCATTTTAGCCCCTTTTGGAAACTTTGAAAGTTATAAACCACTCTTCAAGATAAGAGGTATTCGAAAAGACCAAAACTGGGAAGAATATAAACCTTTTGTAGTTGCAAGGTTTAAACACCTTTCCTAACATTCTCCCACTTGTTGAACACCTTGTAGGAGAAAAGGGAGTATCAAAACCATGATTTAATTTGTAGGGGACGAGAGGCCCATAGACTCTAAACACCATCTAAACTTATTTGTTCTCACAAGCATAGTTAATGAATATGTAACATTCATCAAAGTATCTACTTTAGCTAGCTTGACCCTATGATCCTTGACTATATCTCTAACAAAATGATACTATACATCAATGTGCTTAGTCCTGGCATGAAATGTTGGGTTCTTAGATAGGCAGATCACACTTTGACTGTCATAATAAATTATCACTGCACCTTGTTTTATTCCCAAATCTGAACATAGAATCTTAATCTAGATGGCCTCTTTACAAGCATGAGAAGATACCACATACTCAACTTCAGTAGTGGACAAAGCAACTACAACATGTCACTTACTCATCTAACTAATTTCACCACCAAATAAAGTAAATACATAAGTACTCGTGGATCATCTGCTATCAACATCACCTACCTAGTCTAAATCCACATAACCATGAATATCAAGGGAACAGATGTCTCTTATCAAATTTGCATGATAACATAAGAAATATTGTGAGGTACCCCACAAATATCTAAAGACTCTTTTAACTATATCCCAATGAACTATACCAGTATTAAACACATATCTAGAAAGAGCTTCCACTACTTAGTCAATGTTTGGTCTAGAATAGACCATAACATACATCAAACTTCTGACTGCACTCTGGTAAAGCACTCTTCTCATGTCTTCCATCTCTGATGGCATTGTTGGACATTGTGAAGAAAATAACTTTTTTCCAATTGTAAAAGGAGAATATAATGGTCTATAATCTTGCATGTTAAACCTCTGTAAAACTGAATTGACATACTTACTTTGGCCAAGCCAAAGTTTTCCATTCACTCTATTTCTTCTTATTTCCATCTCAAGATTGTGTTTAGCTACACCAAGATATTTCATTTCAAATTTAGCTAAAAGTTGAGACTTTAGTTCTAAAATCATTCCTTTCCCTTTACTAATAAATAACATATCATCAACATATAAGGGTATGTGTAGGATCATGATGGGCCAAACTATACCTCTAAGTGGTAATGAAAATACAAAAAATTAGACTTTATCAAGTTCATGTGAAATTTTGAATGGATTATCTATACAATTTGAAAAAGATGTAAGAATGAAATTTGTAGAGAATTGAATCTAGTTTATAGGCTACTATTTTTTTTTTTTTTTAAAACTAAATTTACTTAGTGAAAATTGAATATTTCAATGAACAGCTATTAAATTTTTTAGAAAAAAATAAAAAGTGGGTGTCTGTCCAGCCAACCTAACTATGAGTAAAAATATATATATTTTTTTGAAAATTTCAAAATAAGTAGAGGACTCATGTTCGGATGTGATGCATATTTATTTGAAATTTTTTTCTAATAAAATAATTAGTTATGATTTTTTTACTGACTTTTTTTTAAAAATAAAAAGTAATTTTCCAGCCAACCTAACTTGATAAAAAAAAATCAAAATTAAAAAAAAAAAATTTAACCTATAGCCAGAAAAGCATAGAGTGTAACGCAGGTTTCGGATCTCAAAAAGGTGAAATGGTTTGAAAGTTATGGATGTTTTTCAATCAGTGTGTCCAACAGGATTTTAGAGACACGATATATTGAAAATTATTAATAATTATTTAATAAAATGATAACCAAATAAATCTTATATTTTTAGAAAGCTAACAATTTTTTCTATAAACCCTTTTCATTTTATCAATTTTTCATAAAAAAAAGTTGTTAGCACGAAGGGTGAAGTTCGAAGAAGAGAGTGAAACATTAAAACACATTACAATCCATAAAAAGTCAACAGTCAAAACAGATATCCATCTTGCTTTGTACCAAAGCAAGACGGATATCCATTTTGCTTTGTACCAAAGCAAGATGGATATCCATTTTACTTCGGTAAAAGCAATTAGAAATGGATATCCGTTCTGGAAACATATATCCGTTCTAGAAACGGATATCCGTTCTGAAAACAGATATCTATTCTAGAAACGGATATCCATTTTCAGAACAGATACCCATTTTCAGAATGGATATCTGTTTTGTTGATCTATGAAAAATTTTGTGCCATTGGTTTTGGATGAAGAGAAGCAACATATTTTGTACCATTGGTATTGTTTCATTGAAGATACAATCCATGGGTATATCGTTTATGTATGCGTGGACATTTCATGTATATCCTGCTATCGTTTATTGTGGTTGTAAATGGTGAATGTACATGTCAAAGGATACAAAGGTTGACCAGCCATATCGGGAAAATTGGGAAAAGATATGTTAGTTGACCGGTGATAACAAGTCATGTTATGTATAGGCTAAATTGAAGACATTGGACTGACAATAGTTATCGGAGAGACAAAGTTCCATTGAGCCAACAACATTGATCTCATAGATCAAGTCATATCGGGGTGACAATCATTAAGTGTCACCGATGGGTTATTTATCGGCACATCGAAAGAACAGTTGAGAACTACACCGATGAGAGGGAGTCACACCGACAGAAGGAACATCGAAAAGAGATGGACTCTTGGAGGCGAGAAGAAAAGTGTCACCGATAAAGGTAGTCTGGCCGATGGTGTAGTTCGGTGTTTATTGTTTCGGTGTGAGATACGATATCAGAAATCGAAGAGAATGTTTGACCGATGTAGAAGTCTTACCGATGAATAATGGATGGTAAACACATCGGGGAGAGTTATAACATTGGAATGCAAGTAAAAAGTCTCACCGAGGGTATTGGTCTTACAGATAGACAAGGGTGGTGAATCTCACATCGAAGTAAGTGTGTATATATCCTGCAATCATCTTATTCCATGAGACCACATTTCTTTCAGGCATTTTTTCAAACAGTTCATGTGTCTTGTCTATACTTCCACACTTTCTGTAAATGTCTACTAGAGCATTTCCAACTAGAATATCTACAAAAATGCCACTTCCATTATGCTTTGATGAATGTCCATACCCTATTCTAAAGCTCCCATTTTGGTAGAGGTAGAGAGGATGCTGACAAAGGTTGCAGAATCTAGCTTTACACTTGCCAATTGCATTTGCTTGAAAATTTCTAAAGCCTTTTCAACAAACCCATTTATGCATATCCTACAATAATCATAGTCGAGGAGACCACATTTCTCGAACTAGACTTCTACCAATTCAAAGAATGTGTGCTTCTGGACCAGTGTTTGGTACAAGAAACATACCAATAGAGTGGTGGCCATAATTCTCCCTCAATTGGAATTAAAAGGTACCCTTTTTCCATCCGAAGGAGGTCTCTCCTTGTTATGCACTTTAAATCTCTCTTTTAGTTCTTTCAAGGGAAGGATTCCACCTTGGTTTGAGCAGTTGAAAGCATTGAAGATACTTGACATAAGAAGAAATGGACTAGAGGGTTCTATTCCCAAATCTCTTGCCAATTACTCACAACTTCACTGGAAAAGAATTTCACACAACAACTTGAAGGGGAGTATACTTGTAGAATTTGGTGGTCTGGGGAAGTTAGAACATCTTTGTTTGTCCTACAATCGCCTAAGTGGAAGCATTCCAAATTCTCTAGGAAACTGCATGTCTCTAATTGATTTGTCCCTTTACAATAACCATCTCACAAGTGCTTTATTCTCATGTCTTTACTTTGAAGGGAGCATGCTAATTACTTTGATCCATCCTCTTATACATATCAGAGAACAACGGAGGAGTCACACCGACAGCATAAGCCTGAGCAATGGATTCTACACATCGGCGAGAGGTCCCACATCAGGCTAACAAATTTGAAGGTTACCGATAATGATAAGTCTGGCTAACAATAGAGAAAGGAAGAACATATGAAGCATAGTTCAATGAGACATTAGAAATGTCTTGCCGATATTAAAGAAAGAGTGTATTTCGGTCTTGTTTGGACCTTGGGAATGATATTTTAAAAGCTATTTGAGCAATTGGTGGGTTAATGGGTATTTTACACCTTGTTTGTAAGCTTTTGCTGTGTTGCTCTGCATCACTTGTTTACAACATACAAAGTTTACCTTTCTCACCCATACCTTCAGTATATAAAGGACATTAATAGGGAATTTGTAATTTCCACTCAGTCAGTGCAATCTAGGAGAGGATAGATTGTCTAAAGTTGTGATCTATTTCCATTTACACTTGCCATAACTATAAATGCTTAGTGTTTATTCTCAACCTTGGTATATGAATAAAATGTGACCTATTGTTCTAATAGGCCTATAGGGACAAAGAGGTGATAAAGCCTTTAATTTTAAACATGACATGGTTTTGATAACTTCCCATATTGGTAAGGTCCTGGATGACAATCCTTTGATGCACCTAATTATAATAGGTGTTATGACAGTCCTTGGTATCTTTTCATTTCTTTCTTGAATGGCCTGCAAATAAGACATAAGACATATTAGATCCTTCATAAATAAGAATTCCCATACATTACATTTAAACTTAAACTCCCTAAACATCCATCAATCCATCCATTAATATCAAAATGCCATGAATATCCTATGATCAACCATTCTAATTCCTAGGATAGTCATATATTGCAATTTTGCTTCTCTATACTAAAATAGCCCAAGGAATATCTAACCTTGAATTTGTATTTTAACAATCTAACGTCTTTACGAATAACATTGAGTCTTCTTTTGGGACAACATTTTTGCCTTTAGAAGCTCCTCATTTGATGATAGCCTAAAATCAAATAATGGCTTATATCCAGAGCTTTAATAAGTTGATACCTAGGTGGATTAGTGTGTAAACATTGAAATTAGATGGTAATTCACAAGTTTATTGAATAATACAATGAATCCCTAGTATAGAATCCAAATGTACATAATAAACTGGATATCTATTTTGTAGTAGGCATATGGATGTTGCAAGTGTCCGTTGTAAAGAATTGGGTTTTCCAAAACGGATATCCATTTTGAAAATGGATATCCGTTTCCAAAACAGATATCCGTAAGCAAAAAAAAGATAAAAGGAATATTTTTGGGCCCGACTTCTGCAACCAGAGACCCTATGCTGTCGAAATACTCGTGATTTCTGGCTATGACAGTGAAAGGAATATTTTTATGCACTTTTGGAGACACTATTTTCTTGTTACAATCATAAGGGTGATATTTTTGTTCCCCTAATGGGGAGCAACAGTCGTCGTAAAGCAAAAAGGAGGAGGAAAGTTACATTGGAGGAAATTGAAACAATTAGGAAAAAAGATAGGGAAAGGAAGAGGATTGGAAGGGTGGGTTTGGCGGATGCTCATCAAGGTGAATCTTCTTCTTTACCATCTAATGACATGCAAATTGAAGACGTTAATTTTGATTATAATGAAATGTTAGATAAGAATGAAATTCACCATGATATTGTAAATGAAAATATTGAAAAATGTTATGAAACACCTATTCATAATAGCAATACCATGGACAAAGAAGAAGAAGAAAAATGAAGACGTGCACTTGAAGAAAGTGGATATGAACATCATGATATTGAAATTGCACTCCATAATCCATTTGTTGATAAAATTGATGAGGTTGAAAACATGGATGAAACAAGAACAATCAATGTATCTCCAAATTTCATAAGAAGAGAGGACATTTGTCAAGAAGAGAATAACCGTGATGAAATTGGAAAACACCCAAAAACCTGAAAATGGTTACTTGAAATTGATGAGAACATAATGGAAAAACTTGAAGGCAAGAGGTCATCACGAACGGTTCGGTTGTGGGCTACAACACTCTTCAATGAATACTTTGAGAAGAAAACATTAACCGAACAATGCCAACTTTTTGTGCAATTATTAAAGATGTACAAAATGAGACCTTTACTAAAGAAATTAAAGATTCGGTTAAACAAAGTGTCCGATCGGAATAAAATTATTGTAAGAAGCCTTTTCAATGCACTCAATTCTATTGGAAAGACTAGCAAGGAGAAAGATAAAAGAGCTGCCCATAGAGTAATAACAACCTCAATAGTAAGCAAACAATTAAGAAATGCTTGATTAATGAGGCAAACTTGTGTTGACTTAAGATTGAATCGTAAAACATTGTCAAAAGCACTAGCATTAAGATCAAGGCTAGATAGTCCTGTTGCCAATGATACTTGGGCTTTCAGTGGTAGGCTTCCACGAGTTGACAAGAAGCTAATTGATAGCACAAAGGAAGAAATTGAATGATTTTGGCACACTAACTCTAGGGTATCACCGAATGCAAAAGATGTTGTAAAGTTAAGAATTGGTGATAAAGACTACACACCACATCCTACACATTACTTGGAATGTAGCCAAACAACATTGTACAAACAATATTGTGAAACTCACCCAGGTATGACAATCTCGCAAAGAGCATTTGAATCTCTTAAGCCATTTTATTGTGTTCCTCTTAAAGTTCATAATACATGTTACAAATACCATGTAGAATTTTCTATGTACCATGAATTATTATGCAATATTCGTTCTACTTTGCACACTAACGAAATGTTACAGGAGTGTGGTGCAATTCAATTACCAAAGTCATCTAGGGACTTATTGGATTTATTTCTATGTATTAGAGATGATGGTTGCATGTTCTACAAGAATGATTGTTTAAATGAAAAGTGTTTACAATGTGGTGGGTTATCAAAGTTTGTATCATGTTTTCATGAGGGCAACGAGCATGATTTTGGAAAGACAATGGTTGAGAAAAAGAGATATGAGACAGTGAAATACAATTTGAAAAATGGAGGTGAAGGTTCTAGATGTGAGTTGATTGTAAGAGAGGTAAGTATTGCTGATTTCATTGATGATTTTAAGAAAAGTCTTTTCTACAAGTATGTCAGACATAGCCACAGGTCTCGATGGTTAGATCAATAGTTCAGGATGTGTAAAAACTCTTTTCCGATTGGAACTATTGTCTCTGTAGTTGATTTTGTAGAAAACTATACATTGCAACCCCAAAATGAAGTTCAATCCTAGTACTACATTTCTATTCAGATTGCTATTTTTGTTCACATCACATACAGACATGCCCCCGAGAGTATAGAAGAGAACAGGAAGATTGTCAGAGAATACCATTTTTACATGAGTGATGATTGATCTCATTCAGCAGAGTTTGTGCAATATTGTTTTCAACAAGTTTATGGGTTCTTGCAAGAAAAAGATATTAGAATAGATCAACATCTCATTTGGTCAGATAATTGCACTGGTCAATTCAAGAATGCTCGTAATTTCTATTAGTTGAGCAAAATGCATGTAGAGAAGGGTATACCTCATATTTGGAATTTTTTTGAAGCCGGGCATGGAAAAGGTGAACATGATGGAGCAGGTGCATGCATGAAGAGAGCTCTTTTTAAAGAACAACTAAAGATTAGAGGTGGTACTACATTCAATGATGTAGATTCCATTGTTAAGTGGTGTAACTATGCATTGTCACAAGGAGTGGCTCTTGATTCTAAAGTGTGCAGGTTCTTTTGGTTGGTTGATGATGGGATAGTGATAGAGAAATTGGAATGTCAGAGAATCAGTGAATCATCAAAGATGCATTCATTTCAAAGCTCAATTGCAAGTACATGGACTATTTGGACACAAGAATTAGCTTGTTTTTGTCAGAGTTGTATTAAATGTAATTGGAGCAATTGTGAGTCAAGTGAGTGGGTAGATGCATGGATTCCACAATATTTAGTCCCTTTATATGAAGGTCAATCATCTTCCATCAATGACATGGAGAGCTCATTTGACTATGAACATCTTTCAGACCTTGTATAGCCAAGTCATGTTTATGCAGTTGTTGCACTGCATGGAAATGAAGAGAGGTCAGACTATTGGTTGGCACGATGTGTACAAGGAAAACAAAAGCTAACACAACCTATGACAGATAATGATGGGTTCACATATCCTACAGGATCAGTTGTTATTACTGGGACTTGGTTATGAACATATATGGTTAAAAAGAATGGCATCCCAGCCTTTGAAGACTTTGAGAAGCATAAAACCATATTGATGTATTCTCACCTAGTTGTAGCAACAAATGTCAAGTTACTAAAGCATCGTGGAAGACCAAAATCAAAAGAACTATGGACAATTAGTAATGCTGATCATGAAGCAATATTGGATACTTTGAAGGTAAGAGATGACCCCTCAGGTACGCTTGACTAGCATTTAAACTTCCAGATGGACAGGTATGACATTTTTTATCTTAACTTGTTCTTGTTTTTTCTATTTTTTAGAATTGTTTTATTAAAAATCTTGTTACTTTAATAACTATAATGCATGCTTTTGACTATACAGGACAGCGAATAAAGTTATTTTAGATGGCATCGTAGATTATTTTGCATGGCATCGTAAATTATTTTGTATGGCATCGTAGGTTATTTTGACTATACTCGATGTATGATTTTTAGTTCTCATTTGTATTTCTTAATACTGTACATTTGTACCTTTTTCTACATAAGGCATTCCATGAGGTGACATGTATTTGATATCTTTTGCCAAATAGTTCATGTGCCTTGTCTATGCTTTCACATATTACATACATGTGTCACATGGCAATTGCAACTACAACATCTGACAAAATTCTCATTTCTTTGAGGTATTCCACCAAACAGTTCATGTGCCTTGCCTATGCTTCCTTACTTTGCATTCTTATAAAAGTCCTATAACAGTCATAATTAATCTTCATACTAATCTTGATAGTAATCTTGCCATCATTGTATTCCATGAGATGACAGTCCTATAACAATCTTATACATGTCTACTAGGATAGTTTTAACTACAACAGTCCTAAAATAGTACTAGAACAGTCCTAGAATAAGCACAGCATTTAATGTACATATTTATGATATTCATGTTTACTTTTAAATCTGCTTGTTCATGCTTCTGACAGGACGTCACCTCCCCTACCCATCCAACTCTATAGAAGAAGAGAGACAACAAATGATCAAAAGGGATCACCAATTGGTGGTAAGTGATTGATTACTTATGTCATGTTATATATTTTGAATATTAAATTCTATATTAATGTGCACGTTGTTTGATTGTATTAATAGGTGTAAATTCAAAAATCTTTATCGAGGAGGTCTAGTTGATGAGCGATGGAAGATGAGTCATTGACTGTTTCACCATCTTCATGGCCTAGCAAGAGCCATAGATTATTTGATAGAAATCCATAGGAGATTTGATTTTGGGACATTTTGTTACATATGTGTATTTGGCTTTGTAAACATACTTTTGTATGTTATCGATGTATATCATTGTATATACCCATATGGTTTAATTTGTACATGCCTATATGGCTTGATATATACACTATACATTATTTTCATGACATTATGTGCATATATGTATATATAAGATCCTAATTTGGCACAAGTAGGGAGAATTCTTGCACAGGTTATGGAATTTGGTTTTAAACGTTCCAATTGTATTTGTGTCAAAGTTTCTAAAGCCTTTTCAAAAAAATCCATTTTGTGCATATCTTGCAATCATTGCATTCCTTGGGATAGCATCTCTTTGAGGTGTCATGCCAAACTATTCACATGCCTTGTCTATGCTTCCACACTTTGGATTTACACCCGCCAATTGCATTTTCTTAACATTTCCTTTCAATCCTTATCAAAAATTCTGTTTTGTGCACATATTGCAATCATTGCATTCCTTCATTTACAACACATGATTAAATAAGAAGATGCATATTTACAACACTTAAGACCTTCATGAAATGATACATTGGTTTCTTGATATTCAATCATGCATTGGAGATCTTCAAAGTGTTAAATATGTTTGAAGTGATGAAGAAACTTGTTATTTTGATGTATTTCAACTCCAAACTTCCACCTAGAAATGAAGGCGCTAATCCTTTATCAAACTAATCTAAAAGTGCGCCTTGGTACTTAGGGCACTAGATTATGATTGATCAACCTAAAATGTGCGACTAAGGCTAGATAGTGAATAGGAAGGATAAAATGCATCATCAAAGGAGTTTATAGTTATTGAAGGCATCAAATGATGACTTGGGCGCACATCTACCTCTCTACACCATATGTGACTAGTGCCAATTATTGAATAAACAACCTAGAATGAGTGCCTTACTATTTGAGGTGCTAGTTCATGTTTCTAGAACACCAAAAGTGTGCCTCGATGTTGAGGCGCTAGCTCTTGCTCAAGCAACCTTGAAAGTGCGCTTTCACAAGGAGGTTAAAATGTATTATCAAAGGATTAAGTTGAATCAAGGAATCATCATTGAAGACAAGTAAAACATGACTGTGAATGAGGCACACTTTTCATCATCTTAACCTCACAATTGCACCTTCCATTGGAAGCTCATATTGTGCCTAAAGGAATAATACTAAGATATCATCCATGTCAATGATTGAGAATGTGTCAACTGGAACAATATTTTTTGTTCTGCTCATCATGGGGTCGAACGGACTGCGCCAACGCATTGGGGTGGGGGATAAATGCTAGGGGAGGTCTTATTTTGTGCACCAAGCATCCCAGTCATTATGGGCAAGAGGCTACCGGCAAAGTCCCTTAAGATCCCTGAGACCAAAAAATTGCCAAACTTTGACCGGGTAGTTCTTAAAATTCGTGAAAGTTGGGAATGTTTTGTTTGGACCTACAAGTGCATGTGACATCCTTCCACAATAACCTCTCTCATTTTTGGTCAACTCCATTCCGTTTGACCGTGCCGAAATCAAACGCATTGTTGCAAAATGCTTCAATTTGATGTAGTGGAAAGGTGCTAGGTGCGACATTTTTCATTCCATAGCTCGTGGGGTCGAACGGACTATGCCAACACGTCGGGGTGGGGGGGTAAATGCTAGGGGAGGTCTCATTTCATGCACCAAGCATCCCGGTCATTCTGGGCAAGAGGCTACCGGCAAAGTCACTTAAGATCCCTGAGACCAAAAAACTGCCAAACTTTGACCAGGCAGTTCTTAGAATTTGTGATAGTTGGGAATGCTCTGTTTGGACCTACAGGTGCATGTGACATCCTTCCACAATTACCTCTCTCATTTTTGGTCAACTCCATTCTTTTTTACCGTGCCGAAATCAAACGCATTGGTGCAAAATGCTTCAATTTGATGTAGTGGAAAGGTGCTAGGTGTGACATTTTTCATTCCATAGCTCGTGGGGTCAAACAGACTATGCCAACATGTCAGGGTGGGGGGGTAAATGCTAGGGGAGGTCTCGTTTCATGCGCCAAGCGTCCCAGTCATTCCGGGCAAGAGGCTACCGGTAAAGTCCCTTAAGATCCCTGAGACCAAAAAACTGCCAAACTTTGACTGGGTAGTTCTCAGAATTCGTGATAGTTGGGAATGTTCTGTTTGGACCTACAGGTGCACGTGACATCCTTCCACAATAACCTCTCTCATTTTTGGTCAACTCCATTATGTTTGACTGTGCCGAAATCAAACGCATTGGCGCAAAATGCTTCAATTTGATGTAGTGGAAAGGTGCTAGGTGCGACATTTTTCATTCCATAGCTCGTGGGGTCAAACGGACTCTGCCAACGCGTCGGGGTGGGCGGGTAAATGCTAGTGGAGGTCTCATTTCATGCACCAAGCGTCCCAGTCATTCTGGGCAAGAGGCTACTGGCAAAGTCCCTTAAGATCCCTGAGACCAAAAAACTGCCAAACTTTGACCAGGCAATTCTCAGAATTCATGATAGTTGGGAATGTTCTGTTTAGACCTATAGGTGCACGTGGCATCCTTTCACAATAACCTCTCTCATTTTTGGTCAACTCCATTCCGTTTGACCGTGTTGAAATCAAACACATTGGCGCAAAATGCTTCAATTTGATGTAGTGGAAAGGTGCTAGGTGCGACATTTTTCATTCCATAGCTCGTGGGGTTGAACAGACTCTGCCAATGCATCAGAGTGGGTGGGTAAATGCTAGTGGAGGTCTCGTTTCATGCGCCAAGCATCCCAGTCATTCTGAGCAAGAGGCTACCGGCAAAGTCCCTTAAGATCCCTGAGACCAAAAAACTACGAAACTTTGACCGAGTAGTTCTCAGAATTCACGATAGTTGGGAATGTTCTGTTTGGACCTATAGGTGCACGTGACATCCTTCCACAATAACCTCTCTCATTTTTGGTCAAATCCATTCTGTTTGACCGTGTTGAAATCAAACACATTGGCACAAAATGATTTAATTTGATGCAGTGGAAAGGTGCTAGGTGTGACATTTTTCATTCCATAGCTCATGGGGCTGAATAGTTTGCTCCAACACATCGAGGTGGGCAAGTAAATGCTAGGGGAGGTCTTGTTTTGTGTGCAAAGCGTCCCAGTCGTTCCGAGTTGTAAGCTACCGACAAAGTCAAAAGTTGCTAGGATTGAAATTTTGCATTCCACAGGTCCTGGGGCCAAACGGTTTGCTCCAACACATCGGGGTGGGTGAGTAAATGCTAGGGGAGATCTTGTTTTGTGTGCAAAGCATCCTAGTCATTTCGAGCTGTAAGCTACCGTCAAAGTCAAAAGTTGCTAGGATTGAAATTTTGCATTCCACAGGTCCTGGAGCTAAACAGTTTGTGCCAACACATCGGGGTAGGCGGGTAAATGCTAGTGGAGGTCTTGTTTCGTGTGCCAAGCATCCCAGTCATTCTGAGCTGTAAGCTACCGACAAAGTCAAAAGTTGTTAGGATTGAAATTTTGCATTCCATCAGTCCTGGGGCCGAACAGTTTGCACCAACACATCGGGGTGGGTGAGTAAATGCTAGGGGAGGTCTCGTTTTGTGTGCAAAGCATCCTAGTTGTTTCGATCTATAAGCTACCGGTAAAGTCAAAAGTTGCTAGGATTGAAATGTTGCATTCCATAGGTCCTGGGGCTGAACAGTTTACGTCAACGCATCGGGGTGGGTAGGTAAATGCTAGTGGAGGTCTTGTTTCGTGCGCCAAGCGTCCCAGCCGTTCTGAGCTGTAAGCTACCGGCAAAGTCAAAAGTTGCTAGGATTGAAATTTTGCATTCCACAGGTCCTGGGGCCGAACGGTTTGTGCCAATGCATCGGGGTGGGCGAGTAAATGCTAGGGGAGGTCTCGTTTTGTGTGCAAAGCATCCCAGTCCTTCCGAGCTGTAAGCTACCAGCAAAGTCACACTTTGCTGGTAGCTTACAACTCGGAAGGACTGGGATGCTTTGCACACAAAACGAGACCTCCCCTAGCATTTACTCACCCACCCCGACGCGTTGGCACAAACCGTTCAGCCCCAGGACCTGTGGAATGCAAAATTTCAATCCTAGCAACTTTTGACTTTACCGGTAGCTTACAGCTCGGAACGACTGGGATGCTTGGCGCATGAAACAAGACCTCCACTAGCATTTATCTGCCCACCCGGATGCGTTGGTGCAGTTCGTTCGACCCCACAAGATATGGAATGAAAAATGTCGCACCTAGCACCTTTCCACTGCATCAAATTGAAGCATTTTGCACCAATGCGTTTGATTTCAGCACGGTTAAACAGAATGGAGTTGACCAAAAACAAGAGAGGTTATTGTGGAAGGATGTCACATGCACCTATAGGTCCAAACAGAGCATTCCCAACTATCACAAATTTTGAGAACTGCCCGGTCAAAGTTTGGCAGTTTTTTAGTCTCAGGGATCTTAAGGGACTTTACCAGTAGCCTCTTGCCTGGAATGACTTGGACGCTTGGCACATGAAACGAGACCTTCCCTAACATTTAGCCCCCACCTTGATGCATTGGCGCAGTCTGTTCGATCGCACGAGCTATGGAATGAAAAATGTCGCACCTAGCACCTTTCCACTACATCAAATTCAAGCATTTTGCGCCAATGCGTTTGATTTTGACACAGTCAAATGGAATGGAGTTGACCAAAACTGAGAGAGGTTATTGTGGAAGGATGTCATGTGCACTTGTAGGTCCAAACAGAGCATTCCCAACTGTCACAAATTTTGAGAACTGCCCGGTCAAAGTTTGGCAGTTTTTTGGTCTCAGGGATCTTAAGGGACTTTGCCGGTAGCCTATTGCCCGGAATGACTGGGACGCTTGGCGCATGAAACGAGACCCTGCCTAGCATTTACCCCCCCACCCCAACGTGTTGGTGTAGTTCATTCGACCACACGAGCTATGGAATGAAAAATGTCGCACCTAGCACCTTTCCACTACATCAAATTGAAGCATTTTGCGCCAATTCGTTTGATTTCAACACGGTCAAACAGAATGGAGTTGACCAAAAATGAGAGAGGTTATTGTGGAAGGATGTCACATGCACCTATAGGTCCAAACAGAGCATTCCCAACTGTCACAAATTTTGAGAACTACCCGGTCAAAGTTTGGCAGTTTTTTGGTCTCAGGGATCTTAAGGGACTTTGCCGGTAGCCTCTTGCCCAAAATGACAAGGATGCTTGGTGCATGAAACAAGACCTCCCCTAGCATTTACCCCCCCACCCCTATGCGTTGGCACAGTCCGTTCGACCACACGAGCTATGGAATGAAAAATGTCGCACCTAGCACCCTTCCACTACATCAAATTGAAGCATTTTGCACCAATGCATTTGATTTCGGCACGGTCAAACGGAATGGAGTTGACCAAAAATGAGAGATTTTATTGTGGAAGGATGTCATGTGCACCTGTAGGTCCAAACAGAGCATTCCCAACTATCACGAATTCTGAGAACTGCCCGGTCAAAGTTTGGCAGTTTTTTGGTCTCAGGGATCTTAAGGGACTTTACCGATAGCCTCTTGCCCGGAATGAATGGGATGCTTGGCGCATGAAACAAGACCTCCACTAGCATTTACCCGCCCACCCCGACACGTTGGCAGAGTCCGTTCAACCCCACGAGCTATGGAATGAAAAATGTCGCACCTAGCACCTTTCCACTACATCAAATTTAAGCATTTTATGCCAATGCATTTGATTTCAACACGGTCAAATGGAATGGAGTTGATTAAAAATGAGAGAGGTTATTGTGGAAGGATGCCACATGCACCTGTAGGTCCAAACAGAACATTCCCAACTATCATGAATTCTGAGAACTGCCCAGTCAAAGTTTGGTAGTTTTTTGGTCTCAGAGATCTTAAGGGACTTTGCCGGTAGCCTCTTGCCCAGAATGACTGGGACGCTTGGCGCACGAAACAAGACCTCCCCTAGCATTTCCCCCCCCACCCCAACGCGTTGGCATAGTCCGTTTGACCCCATGAGCTATGGAATGAAAAATGTCGCACCTAGCACCTTTCCACTACATCAAATTGAAGCATTTTGTGCCAATGCGTTTGATTTTGGCACGGTCAAACAGAATGGAGTTGACCAAAAATGAGAGAGGTTATTATGGAAGGATGTCACATGCACCTGTAGGTCCAAACAGAGCATTCCCAACTATCATAAATTTTGAGAACTGCCTGGTCAAAGTTTGGCAGTTTTTTGGTCTCAAGGATCTTAAGGGACTTTGCCGGTAGCCTCTTGCCTAGAATGACTGGGATGCTTGGCACATGAAACGAGACCTCCCCTAGCATTTACTCCCCACCCTGACATGTTGGCGCAGTCCATTCAACCCCATGATGAGCAGAACAAAAAATATGGCACTGGCAAGGTTTTTGCTCTTAGGATCTTAAGTGACTTTGCTCTTACAGAACAATGTATCAGCAAAGACCCTAGTTTTCATAAGAGGAGACATGTGATTTTAAGTTGTTTTTGGGAATATGACTTTATCCTTCCACTCCTTATCTAATGACAAATTTATTCTCAGAGTTTGATGGCTTTTATGAGCATATACACGATGTTGTTTTAGGATAGTCATACTCTAATGTGTAAATAATAGTAAATAGAGAGCTTCTCAGCCATAAATGGGATTTGCATACACACACACCCAACTGAAATAGTATCCTTATTGGCCTTATTGGCACCTCCCCCCAAGATGTAATTTGTTTATGTTTGTAATGTGCCCCCAGTGTCCTTGACATAGAGTTTCTTGACATTAATTCCATTCAAACATGTCTTCAATTCATCTTCAAAATGTTTTCAATACATCTCCAATGCCTTTTCCATGAAGGTTTATGCATATTTATACATGATTTGAGGGAAACCAATAGTCTCCAACTGACTCTTGAGTACTTGACTATTCATCTTCCATACTTTTGCATTTTTTTTACATTTTTCATATGACAACTTTGACATATTTACAAAATTTGACAAGATGAAGACTAAATACATGATGAAATGGTTTATCATGACCTTATTTGATTAGGGCATATATAAGGAATTTTTTCATAAAACCATTCTCTTGATCTAAAACCATTCTCAATGCTAAACATATCATCAATGGACTAAAGAACTATCATCATAATGTATGGCATCATGGGAAGTATCGTGACTTGCACATAAGGAATTTAAATTATATTGTATATCAAGGTGTATATACATTAAAATCTAGTCCATAATGGTAGAGATATACAAAAATTTGGCAAATATGCCAACTCAAAATATTATTTACAAAATGTGGCATATGCCATGTCTCAAAATCTATATACAATCTACATGCCAAATAGCTACATCAAATACTACAAGTCCACTTGACCCTCAATTTGTGATGGATCCACAATCTGTGATGGATCCTGAAAAAGTGTCCTCTTTGTACAAAAATGTTTAGTAATTGATTGAGGTGAAGTTTCCTGCATTAACAAGTCAAAACACAAGTTAAAGTTAGTAAATAGATTCTTATCTACTGCAATTAAGAACTTTCATTTATTAACATACATCTAAATCACTACAATCAACTATAAGACCGCTAGATAAACTATCAATTATTTAGAAAAATTCAATTCAATTACCTCGACTCTATGTTGTTGTTCGAACAATCGTTCTGCAAATGATTTTCTCTTAAGACAATTAGGTGTCCTAGTGAAGCATGATGGCAAAGGTGGCACATCACTCACATTCTCAACAGACTACATAAAAGCAAAGTAACATTGAAATAAATTAATATATAATTATTAAACAAAATAGGAAATGCATACATTTAAAATAGGAAATGCACTACACAAAAACTTATCTACTAGAAAACAAGCACATACCACCATCGAGGCCTCTTGCATCAATTAAAAAGGACAAGAATGTAAGACTCTAAATGACTATAATCAAATATTTAAATTTTCTAAATTATCAATTAAAGTACAATTCAATCAAATTACCTCCACCCTTTGTTGGCGTTGAGAAAGCCGTTCTGCGAATGATAGTCCCTTGGGTCGATCAGGAGTTCGAGAAAAGACTATTGGCAAAGATGCCACATCATTCACATTTTTGATTGGCTATAAAATAAAATTAACATCAAGATATAAATTAATATATAATTACTCACAAAGAATTAAATGCATAAAAAAAAAATTAATGTGTACAACAAATTATACCGGCAAGTCCAAGCCAACTTGGATGGCAGACAAAGTTGCATGATGAACTTCTATCAACTCCTCCTCTATCATCAACTGTTATCCCACTTAGATACATTAGTACTAATAAAGTTGTTTATATATTCAAATGGAATAGACCATAAAATTTAACTTTAAATTTTACCTGGACAAAAGATTGCTCATGCATTTCTCCTTCTCTAATGTTTACTGATCCGGTAGCTTCTACTCTTGTCCCTGACCCTTCAGCTTGAGTTTTGGACCCCTTTGCCTCATCTCATGAATGGAGATCATACTCTGATGTGTTCAACGGTGGCTCACTACTATCCATAATAGGACCCAAGCATAAATGATTGCAAGAAATGCAATGATGGGGCACACATATATGTCTGGACGACGACGGTCTAGTGGTACCAGGTGATCCAATATCATCACCTTCATCATGTGCTTGTGCAAACTAAGATGTCTATATAATCAAATGCTCAGTCAAAGAGTGTATGGCACTAAGGCCCTGTTGTGTTACACTTGCAACAATGTCTGGGTGCTGCATTAGGGGTGTAGAAGGGATAGCAGGAGGGGGAATATAGGGACCTTGTACTTGTCTAATTGCCCCAGGTCTATCTTGAGGCATTCCTTTGCCCACTCCTTGAAACTCTCTAAAATCAAAATAATTAACATGTTGACCCATGACGAAATCTGCATAGAGTTTACGGAGGAAATACAAAGGCACATCTAAATTGTTGTTGGGTGGTTTATCAAAAACCATCCACCAACGATCCCAAAAGTTTTGACTAATGCCCTCGTGAATACACCATTTGATTGAAAATTTGGGCTTACAGACATCAACATGCAATCCAGTTTTAGGATTGACAAAGTGTTGGGCCAACATAGTTTTTGTAATCTCTAAATCTTTGACTTCCTCATATGACAAACTGTCAGCATATTTGGCCTTCTTGGCTTCTCACCATTGCCGAAATGATTCATGTTGGGTGGACAAGGTTTGAATATGATTAATGATTCCCTCTAAATTTGATGTCATTATAGACAATCGAGGGTGGTGGCGATACATTTCTATGATCCTACTTATATGATCAATATTTCTTTGAATATTCTCTTCTATTGTTGGAGGGGGAGGGTTTGGTGGTGGAGGGTTTGGGTTTTCATTTTGTGCATCCATTTTACCTAATTAAATTATAAAACATACCCACTTAGCATAAAAACCAAAAAAATTGCTTGAAAATACAAAACAAACAAAAAAAATGCATGAAATCTTACCTCTTTGGATCAGATATCCGTTCCTCAGCTCTGATATCCATTTTTTTGAAGATGAGACTGTGTTTTTGCAAGCCGCAGGTTTGCAAAAACGCAGTCTTTTTTGCTTTTTATGATCTCCAAAATGGATATCCGTTTTCCTTTTCCTTATTGTATTCATTTTTTTTATTTTATTATTTTAGCATTGCATACATTTTAAGTATTTAGGCATTTTAGCTATAAAATACAAGCAAATTTATAAAGGATTATGATGATATTTAGGCATTTTAGCTATAAAATACTATCAAAATTTATATAGGATTATGATGATATATATATTTGATTTTTATATGATTTACTTATACTAAGGTATCTCATAGTATTTTAAAGGCACTTTTGAATAGATACATGAGAGAGGTAGATGCGGGTTAGGGGTTAGGGATTAGGGCCATTATTTAGGGTGTATGGATTTAGAGAGAGAGAGACTACTTTTGACATGCAACTGTAAACCCTAAATAATGCCCCTAAACCCTAAACCCAAGTAACCCTAAATAATTCTTCCAAATACTAAACCCTAACCCCTAAACCATAAACCCTAAATAATTCCCCTAAGCCCTAAACCCTAAACCTAAGAAAGGGAGTCCTAGTTTTCTTGTTTCCATTTGCTTCGTCGATAAGGGAGAGGGAAAGATAGAGGGGAGAGATAGGATATATAGGAATGATAGGGGAATGACTGGGATGCATGATTAAACCTAACCCCTAACCCCTATTTCCTAACTCCTAAACCCTAAACTTAAGAAATCATAAACCCCTAAATCCTAAACACTAAACCCAAGAAACCCTAAACCTCTATCAAGCTCTATCTCCCTATCTCACTATCTCCCCATCACTATCATTCCTCTACCTCTCAATCTCTCTCCCTATGCTTTAGCCATGTCCCTCACTCTATATCTCCCTATTGGTCCTCTCTCTCTAAACGCTAAACCCTAAACCTCTAAACCTTAACCCCTAAACCCTAAACATGAGCAACCCTAAACTCTATCTCCTATCTCTCCCTTATCTCCCTATCTCTATCATCCTTCTACCTCTCAATCCTTCTCCCTATTTCTCTAGACATATCACTTACTCTCTATCTCCCTATCTCTCCCCTTTGTCACCTCTATCTCTCCCTATCTGTCTCCTCTCTCTTTCTATCTAGCTATCTCCAAAACTAAGAAACCCTAAACCCAGGTACACCCTAAATCCAATCAACTCTAAACCTATATCTCCCTATCTCTACCCTATCTCCCTATCTCTATCATCCCTCTACCTCTCTTGATCTCTCTCCCTGTGTCCCTGGCCATGTGCCTCACTCTCTATCTCCTTATCTCTCTCCTCCATCTCCTCTCTATCTCCCTATAATTCCTCTCTCTATAAACCCTAAATCCAAAACCCTAAACCTCTAAACCTAACCTCTAAACAATTTAAATCCTAAACCCTAAATAATGCCCCTAAACCCTAACCCCTGACCCCTAAACCTGAGAAACCCTAAACCCCTAAACCTTAAACCCAAACCCCTAAACCCTAAACCCAAGTAACCCTAAACCACTATCTACCTATCTCTCCCCTATCTCCCTACCACCTGTGTCCCTCTACCTCTCAATCTCTCTCGCTATGTCTCTAGCCATGTCCCTTAGTCTCTATCTCCCTATCCCTCCCATCAGACTCCTCGATATCTCCCTATCATTCCTCTCTCTCTATAAACCCTAAATCCAAAACCCTACACCTCTAAACCTAACCCCTAACCCCTAAATAATAAATCCTAAACCCTAAATTATAATGCCCCTAAACCTGAGAAACCCTAAACCCCAAACCCCTAAACCCTAAACCCAAGTAACCATAAACCACTATCTCCCTATCTCTCCCCTATCTCCCTATCACCTTTGTCCCTCTACCTCTCAATCTCTCTCACTCACTCTCTATCTCCTTATCTCTCCCCTTTGTCACCTCTATCTCTCCCTATCTGTCTCCTCTCTCTTTCTATCTAGCTATCTCCAAAACTAAGAAACCCTAAACCCAAGTATACCCTAAATCCAATCAACTCTAAACCTATATCTCCCTATCTCTCCCCTATCTCCCTATCTCTATCATCCCTCTACCTCTCTTGATCTCTCTCCCTATGTCCCTGGCCATGTGCCTCACTCTCTATCTCCTTATCTCTGTCCTCGGTCTCCTCTCTCTATCTCCCTATCATTCCTCTCACTCTATAAACCCTAAATCCAAAACCCTAAACCTCTAAACCTAACCCCTAAACAATTTAAATCCTAAACCCTAAATAATGCCCCTAAACCCTAACCCCTAATGCCTAAACCTAAGAAACCCTAATCCCCTAAACCGTAAACCCTAAACCCAAGTAACCATAAACCACTATCTCCCTGTCTCTCCCCTATCTCCCTATCACCTTTGTCCCTCTACCTCTCAATCTCTCTCTCTATGTCTCTTGCCATGTCCCTCACTCTTTATCTCCCTATCTCTCCCCTCGGACTCCTCTATATCTCCCCATTGGTCTGATGCAGAGCACATAGTGGAAGCTCTCAAAACACGGTGAAATACCCATCAAAACCCATAATTCAAATAGATTAAAGCTTAATCAGCTTTAAGAAACCTTCTCAAAGTCCCAAATAACATCAAATCATATACATTCTTCCTATCGGCAAGATAAACACTATCGGCCAACACAAAAATTCTTATACCGATGCTCTGATCACTCCAATTTTGATGAGCCTTTGAACCTTTTGTTGTGACATATATCCATCGGCCCAACTTTAAACTATTCTTTTGATCTCCCATACCACCCATTTCTCACTCCACAACCTATATTAACACATGATTAAACCTAACCCCTAACCCCTAACCCCTATTTCCTAACCCCTAAACCCTAAACTTGAGAAACCATAAACCCCTAAATCCTAAACACTAAACCCAAGAAACCCTAAACCTCTATCTCTCTATCTCCCTATCTCACTATCTCCCCATCACTATCATTCCTCTACCTCTCAATCTCTCTCCCTATGCTTTGGCCATGTCCCTCACTCTATATCTCCCTAATTGTCCTCTCTCTCTCTAAACACTAAACCCTAAACCTCAAAAACTCAACCCCTAAACCCTAAATAATGCACCTAAACCTTAACCCTGAACCCCTAAACCCTAAACCCTAAATGTGAGCAACCCTAAACCCTATCTCCTATCTCTCCCTTATCTCCCTATCTCTATCATCGAGCTCTACCTCTTAATCCTTCTCCCTATTTCTCTGGACATCTCTCTCACTCTCTATCTCCTTATCTCTCCCCTTTGTCACCTCCATCTCTCCCTATCTGTCTCCTCTCTCTTTCTATCTAGCTATCTACAAAACTGAGAAACCCTAAACCCAGGTACACCCTAAATCCAATCAACTCTAAACCTATATCTCCCTATCTCTCCCCTATCTCCCTATCTCTATCATCCCTCTACCTCTCTTGATCTCTCTCCCTATGTCCCTAGCCATGTGCCTCACTCTCTATCTCCTTATCTCTTTCCTCGATCTCCTCTCTCTATCTCCCTATCATTCCTCTCTCTCTATAAACCCTAAATCCAAAGCCCTAAACCTCGAAATGTAACCCCTAACCCCTAAACAATTTAAATCCTAAACCCTAAATAATGCCCATAAACCCTAACCCCTAAACCTGAGAAACCCTAAACCCCTAAACCCTAAACCCAAGTAACCCTAAACCACTATCTCCCTATCTCTCCCCTATTTCCCTACCACCTTTGTCCCTCTACCTCTCAATCTCTCTCCCTATGTCTCTGGCCATGTCCCTCACTCTTTTTCTCCCTATCTCTCCCCTCAGACTCCTCTATATCTCCCTATCATTCCTCTCTCTCTATAAACCCTAAATCCAAAACCCTAAAACTCTAAACCTAACCCCTAACCCCTAAACAATAAATCCTAAACCCTAAATTATAATGCCCCTAAACCCTAACCCCTAAACCTGAGAAACCCTAAACCCCAAACCCCTAAACCCTAAACCCAAGTAACCATAAACCACTATCTCCCTATCTCTCCCCTATCTCCCTATCACCTTTGTCCCTCTACCTCTCAATCTCTCTCGCTATGTCTCTTTCCATGTCCCTCACTCTTTATCTCCCTATCTCTCCCCTCAGACTCCTCTATATCTCCCTATTGGTCCTTTATCTCTCTCTAAACCCTAAACCCTAGACCTCTAAACCTTAACCCCTAATCCCAAGACCCTAAACCCTAAACCCTAGACCTCTATCTCCCTATCTCTAACATCCCTCTACCTCTCAATCTCTCTCTCTCTATGTCTTTGGACATGCCTCTCACTCTCTATCTCCCTATCTCTCCCCTCTGTCTCCTCTATCTCTCCCAAACTCTTTTAGTCCCCTCTCTCTATCTCTCTTTAAACTGTAAACCCTAAACCCCTAAACCCAAGCAACCCTAAACCTCTAAACCCTAAATAATTCCTCTAACCAAGCTCTAAACCACTTCTCTATATAGGTGCAACTAATACCACTTTTTCATTGTTTAACTTGATGTTCATCTTGTTGGTTCTATGTCATATAATGTTCCACATCGAGCTCTTTATCTCAATCATCCGGTTGTTCTTTATCTTGCTCTTTATTCTCATCAACTGGATGTTCCTCTATTTCTTGATCTTTTCCAAGATCCAAATACACTTCTTGTTGTTCTTCTTGATGCTAGTCATAAGGATGTGTCACTTCACCTTGTTGCTTTTTAAAATAACCAAGAAGAGGCAACAAGAGGCAACAAATTGTTACTTTTCTTAGGCAAATTTAAGTTTTCTAATTACTACTAAAATCTTTTTAAAATAATGTAAAGAACATGCGAAGCTTCAAGGGATCTTTTTATGGCACCTGTGCTAGCTTTTGTCCTCAAGGATCCAATATTTTGGTATCCTCCTTTGTAGAAATTAGAACATCCTCTTGATGACAATGGGAAGAATAAGGATGCCTTGAGAACTTGGAGATTTTATGGAGAGTGTAAGAACCTTCAAATCCTTAAAATTGAAATGGAAAAGGCTCACAAAGTTAGGACTGTAAAAGTATAATAATTATTGTGGGGGTTGTAATGAAAATATGGCTTAACTCTTTTGAGGTGACTCACTATCCATGATGTGTTGGGATCAATAGAAAATGGAATAAGAGATATTAACAAGAATTTGACATAAATGGAAGAAATGGATAGTCTCCCCTAAAAATGATGGCGAGAGATGTATTAATAGTAGAAGAAGCAACATGAATGGTGGGGTTGGTTGGGAGTGGACTAAAGAATTGATTGAGAGATTATAGAAGACTAATTGGGAGTGGACTAAATAATTGATTGAGAGATTATAGAAGACTTATTGGGAGTGGACTAAAGAATTGATTGAGAGTCAAGAGGATAGGAGAATTAGTTAGGGGAAGTAATGGTTCAATCAGGGGTGGAGAGAACTCTCAATCACAAGAATAAATGATGCCAAAATGGTTGGAACTAAAAGAAATCATGCATTCCAAAAGATGACAAGGTTGCCCCTTTCATATGATACAATCTTTCTAAAATTTAGATTGTATTTTATAGCTAAAATGCCTAAATAGTAAAATGCTAAAAATGCTAAAATAATAAAATAAAAAAACAATGAAAACAATAGAGAAAAAGAAAACGGATATCCGTTTTGATAACGGATATCCGTTTTCAAAACGGATATCCGTTTTCAAAACGGATATCCGTTTTCAAAACGGATATCCGTTTTCAAAACGGATATCCATTTTGATAATGGATATCTGTTTTCAAAACGGATATCCATTTTCAAAACGGATATCCGTTATCAAAATGGATATCCATTTTGGTTTGGTATCCAAACCAAAATAGATATCTGTTTCAAAGTCAAACTTTGCCAAGTCGTGAATTTGGCTAAGTAAAAATGCGATTTTTTTCCTATTGCCACTATTTGGCCCTTGATGATCCTGCACATACCCATAATGCAATAAATAGGAGATGATCACCATCAAATTTATAATAAACATGGTGATTAGATTTAGAATGCTCAAATCCCAAACTCAACACATATATATCAAATTTGTAGTACCATATACTAGGACTTTGTTTGAGGCCATACAAAGATTTCTTTAATTTACAAACCAAATTGCTTTTACCGTTAACCATATAGTGCTCTGGTTGTGTCATATAAATATCCTCCTGCAAATCACCATGAAGGAAAGTCATTTTCACATCCATTTTCTCAACCTCTAGATCATAAGCATCAACAATCGAAAGAAAGAGTCTAATTAATGTCATTTTTGTAACTGGAGAAAATATCTCACCATAATTAACACCTTCAACCTAAGAGTAACCTTTCCCAACCAACACTACTTTGTACTTCTCAATACTTCCATCTAAACCAAACTTTTTCTTGAACACCCATTTGCAACCAATAGGTTTTCATCCTTTAGGAAATGGTACCAAGTCCCATGCAACATTCTTTTTCAAAGATGCAATATTTTCATCCATAGAAATCTTCCATGACTCTACATCATTCATACCTAATGCCTCTTCTATAGATCTAGGTTCATCTATGTTAGTATTCAAAGAAAAAAAACATCTCCAATCATTAGGTAAATACCTTTCAGGTGGTTGTATATGCCCTGTAGACCTTCAAGCAAGCTGAGATGGAGGCTCTTCCTCCTCTTCTAAAGATTCAGAGCTATATGAGCTCTCCTCAACCTCTTCTCTATCTAGGGAACTTGATTCAACTTTCTCAAGTGTAGAAGGGAGTTGAATCACATCTTTTTGTTTACTTTATTTTGGTTGCAATATAATATAAGAAGGCTTAGTTTCTATAAAAATAACACTTCTACTATATATTACCTTCTGTACAACAGGTTCCCAAAGCTTTTATTCTTTCACACCATAATTATACCTAATGAAGATACGTTTCACAACCTTATTCTGCATCTTTGTTCACTTCTCCTTTGGCACATGTGCATATGCCTCACAAACCAAAAACTCTAAGATGTTTTAGTGAAGGCTTTTGCCTTGATAATGCCTTCATAGGTGTTTTAGCAACAAGAGTTGATGTAGGAGATCTGTTAATCAGGTACCAAGTAGTAGCAACAACTTCAACACAAAGCCTCTGTTCTAGATCAACACAACTAAGCATACTCCTAGCCTTCTCTCTTAGTGTCCTATTCTTTATTTTTGCAACTCCATTCTGCTATGGAGAATACGAAGTTGTCTTTTGTATCTAAATGCTACCATCTCTAAAGAATCTATCAAAATCATTAGATAAAAATTCACTGCCATTGTTAGTCAAACATTTGATTTTATTTCTAGTCTACAACTCAACCATTGCTTTAAGTTCTTTAAATTGACTGAAAACTTTAGATTTACTCTTTAAAAAATATACCCATGTCCTACTGTAATCATCAATAAATAAAACATAATATGTGAAATTTCTAATGGAAGGAACATCTATAGGACCAAACACATCATAATGAATAAGATCTAATACACTACACTTGATATTTATGAGAACTTGAGTAAAAGTGAATATAGTTTTGTTTACCATAAATGCAATTCTCATAGAAATCAAAATAAAAAATACAATCAATCAACCCTTCAACAAGATTTTTATTTTTTAAAGGTCCTTAGACTCTTTTCTCCTATGTGGCCTAGTTTCTGATGCCATAACATAGTCTTCTCTATAGGCAATTTTGATTTAGAAGAAAGAGAACCCTTAGCTGCCCACAATCCATGACCATCCATTGAAAATGAAACCCTCTCCTTTTCTAATGAAGTAGATACATATTTTCTTTTCATATAAGTACTATTGCACTTAATAGTGCATGCATCAAGCTTATTCAGTGTCCAAATTTGACGCCTCTCACAATCACCATAGCACCTCTAAACATCTTGCATCATGTATCAGAAAAGACTACCTACACATATGCATCTATTAGTTTGCTCACAGATAATAAAATTCATGGTAATCTAGGGATATGCAACACACCATTAATCCTTTTTGTTCTACCATTAGGAAATATGATTTTAACTTTACCCCGGCGAACAATAAATAGGTTGGGACAACAAGATCACCAGGAGATAAGGAATCATACATCTCAGAAAACCACAACTGCTCATGGTTTGCATTCCAACAAATGTGCATATCCTATCATTAAAAAAGAACTTTCATTAGATCTTGTCAAACTTAGAAAATCCGAAAAAAATCATATAACTTGTGAAAATCTCACAAAAAAAATATAAAACCTAAAAAATTGTAATAACATGATGAATTTAGTGTTCAAATTAGACCAAAACAGAGTGTTGTCAATGTTAGAAAAATTCAAATTTTAGTCAGAATTAAACTGGCTAGGTCACCCCTTTCATTAGCCCAAATCTCCCTTGAGTGACCTAGATGTACAATAGGTTCTCTCCCAAGTGACCTTATTGCATAGCCATATCTCCACCGGCTGACCCTATTCCTTAAGGAGATATACCAGGGTGATTTGGATTGGCAAAAGGGGTGACCCTATTTCACCTTCCCTCATGCTAAAAGTGCTCTAAAAATTACAAATTTTGACTGATTTTGACAAACAAAATACCTATTCTACTCTAAACAACAAGACAAACACAATGCAACAAGAAAATTTGAAAAAAATAGACACATTCACATGATTTTTCACAAAAGGAAAACTAGGATTTAGAGAAGGGATTTGGACTGATTGTGCCCTTGATTCTCAATGGCAGAAGAACTAGCAACCATCTTTGCAATCACCTTAGTGATATCTTTCCAATGACTGCTTGCACAACCAATTCTATCAAAGTTTCACTCTGTTCACTCTAATTTCTCCACTCCTTTCTTCTCTTAGCTTAGTTTGTTTTATGTATTTCTAGAATAGTTGTTACTTTTATCCATTTTCATGCTCTCATTTTGTGTGCTTTCAACCCTACAAGTCTCCTCAACAAAGGAAAACAACTAGGAGAACTCATAGATCTATGGTATGTTTAGTCATTTTAGTATTCGTTACATGTTTTGATACATCTAAATGTTAAACTAATGCTAGTTATTCTAGGTACTATTGCCAAAAAATGACAATAGGTAAGGCCTATTCCAGGAATCGTACCTACCCCTCATGTAGATTACCATCTCCGAGGGGGCAAATATGTAAGCACCAAAATCATGCCCAAAATCCATGAGGAGTCCATGATGACTCATAATCCTTGTCACTTACACAAAAACATGAAATAACATCCTCTCAGCAATGATTCTCTTGGCAACATTTGGGTTTTCACTCTTGTTGTTTCCCCTTTGTCATACTAACATTCTCCTCACTTTTGACACTTTTTGACATTTGTCAATTCTTGCTTCTTGTGCTTGTGACTTTATCCCTAAGCCTTGTATTCATCTATATGTTGTGATTTGACCTTTCCTTAGTGTTTTTCATCAAATCTGACCCTTAGAATCCCTCTAGAGGACCTCCCAAACAATCTCCAACTTTCAATTTTCAGTTCTAGTCAACTAGTACAAATCTCCCCATATTATTTCAAGATCTCCCTTGGGTGATTGTACTTTTGCAAGTGGAGATTTGGATTATGACCAGCTTTCAACTAGTTTCCAGAGGTAGATCACCTCCTTTTCACATGACTAACCATCTCTAATCCTGCTTTCCAACCTAGGACCTTCCCTTTGAGGGTCACCAATGGGTCACCCCCAAATGACCTTAACTAGTAAAAGGGGTGACCCATGGGTGACCTTGTTGTCTTTTTAAGCCGTGGAAAACATGAGTTTTTGACATGAAAAAGCTTTGTTTTGACTAATTTTTCTTCATATTTTCATATGTATTTGGTCTAAACATAGAGTTAACTATTCCAAGCCTCCAAGCATGTATAATTAGCTCCTTTTATCTCTAGTTGTCAACTCATGCATTCATGTTAACTTTATTTTTGCTTCAGTGATAAGCTATATTGGCTTGTTCACTCCTTAATTTGTCCAATTCACTCCTTGGTCATCTGAGTTAACTCTCTATTCTCTCCCACCTCTCATGACCTCTGTCAACCTATAAATAGACCCTCCCTTAAGCACAAATGGAGGCAATTTTATTTGTTCATCCAGACTTTGCATGTTTTTATCTCCACATAGCATCCACATGCTCATACATTACATTCAAGCCCTTTATTTCATTGTTGTTTAATCCAATATTTGCTAAAAGATTCATATCACATTGATACACTACCCATTTTCAAGCCATAGTGCTCATTAGCTCACATTGAGCTCATGTTTCAAGCTTTCTAAAGCTCTTTTGTATTCCTTCCCTATTGTTTCCAATAGGATATCCTCGCTACTGTAAGAGCACAAAGAGATTATTGACACAAGTATTCCTGAGGATAGCGGAGGCTCACACATCTCATATTCTAGGTTCTTTAGTGTTTTTTTATAGTAATTAGCTAAATCTTAATATTTCTCTTGGGAATAGTAATTGAATGTTGCAATTTCCTTGATAGGCTAATTAGGATTTGCATTGTTAGATTATTTTTCTTTCAAAGTTCTTTAGCTTAGTTTATTCCAAAGCAATTTCATTTCTTAGAGTAATTAATCCAAATATCTAGAAAACCAAAAAAAACATAGATTAGATTGCTTTAGTTAAATACATTCTAAATTGCATACATATTTCATTTCCTAGATTAAAAAAACACTTTCCTTTCATAAAGATCCAAAACAACACAAAATTATTGTTTTGCATTCTTATAGGCTGCATGCATTCAAAAATGAAAAAAATGATGCAAGAGCATCCAAGATGTATGGGCAATCTTGCATGGCCAAAAAAATATTTTAATTTATATTGTATGTTTTCAATAATGTTTGTGGGCTTTGAGAAATTAATATTTTAATTTGCAAAAAATGTATTTACTTGGGGCATATTGGTAAATCTAATTTTTGAGGAATTATGCTCTCATAAATGTTTCAAATGTATAAATGGTGGAATCTTCCATTTGGACATCCCAATTCTAGGTGAGACCACTTGGTATGGCACATGTTATTTCATGTTCAATTGCATTATTTGCATGTTGGCCACAAGCTTTGCATGTTGTTGCATGTCTAGGTCATAATTATGAGACCTAGTCTCGGTAAAATAGGAATAACTTTCTCATTTATGATCTTAATAGAAACATTCAAAATGTTCTAGAAATTTGGGAAGGAGGCGCACAAAACCTAGAAATGATTTAAGAAAATTTAGAAAAATGAGGAAGCAGTGATAGGAAGAAAGTGACGGGTTTTCTTGGTAGTTTAGTGGAGGTTGTTTTGAGAAACTAGTGGTTTCTTCTCATGCAATTTATATATATTGAGGCTTGCTCATTTGGTGGGGGGGCTTTGGAGAAGAAGATTTTTCTGTACCCAAATGCTGGTGGAATTAGTCCAAGATGTTGAGAAATTTATTTGTTGTAGGTGTTGAATGTATGATTCTAGGGAGCTCATAAACTTCATATTGATGTAATGAATTTTTAGATTTAAATAAAATATTGTGTTGTAGATTTCTCTTCAATTTTCAGTTGTGTTACTTCATTTGCAGCCTTCTTCCATAGGATTTTGTGTTGGTATTAGTTGTAGATTTGAAAGGGAGAGTATCCCTTTTCATCAATGGTATCAGAGCAAGTTGTTCCTGAGTCTACAGGAAGATCACCAAATGTGAGGCAACTTGTAGTAGGACCTATGAGTTGTGGGTGAAGATCAACATGCCTCCTAGACTTGTCCAGCATGGAAGAGGAAGAGGTAGAGGTGGAGGAGGAGGAAATCCACATAGAGAGGAGATTAGAGCTCTCCAAAGATAATTGGATGCTTTGTGGGCAGATATGCATAGAAGAGATTTGCATAGGGAAGAATGTGTTAGTGAAGAAGAAATTGAAGAGGAATTTGAAGAACAAGAAGAGGAAGAAATGGCTCCTAGAGAAAGTAGATTGTTGAAAGCCATTTCATAGATTGGAAAGAAGCCAAAGGTGGAGGTTTCAAATTTCAATAGAATCCTAAATCTATAAGAATTGATAGACTAAATTAATGACATGGAAGAATTTTTCAAGTTCAAAGAGATTGAATACCCTCACAGGGTGATATTTGTAAGGACAAAGTTAAAAGGACATGTAAGTATTTGGTGGAGAGAAATTCAGCTAGAAAGAGGAAGAAGGGGAAAAGATAAAATTACTAGATGGGATAGAATGGTAGATAAAATGAAAAGATAGTTTATTCTAGTGGATTATGATTTGGAGCTGTTAAAGAAAATGCAAAGTTTGAAACAAGGAACTAGAACTGTGAAAGAGTACATGGAAGAGTTCCACAAGATCCTGATCAAAATAGGACATTCTGAAGCAAACAAGGAGAAAGTAGCCCATTACCTAAATGGGTTAAGGCCAAGCATAAAAGATGAATTGGCACTGGTGAGGATGATCACCATTGAGGATGATTACCAATTTTCATTGAAATTTGAAGAAAGATTGAATAAAAAGTTTGAGAGCAAATAGAGAGGATGAGATCGTGGTGGAAGAACTGGAGAAAGGCCTTATGGGGAATATGACAATAATCAAAAAAATCAGAAATTTGAAGATCAAGGTAGAAGCAACAAAAATCAGAAATAAAAAAAAATTTATCCTCCGAGAGATCAAAATTCAAGAGGTCAAAAAAGATTGGGTAGAGGATCTGGAAGAGGTGGCTTTTCAGGAACCTATTATCAATGCGGAGAAGAGAGGCATAAAACATATGATTGTCCTAAAATTCAAGAAAGGAACAATAGGAGACCTAAGCATCATGCTAGAGCAGTAAATGTGAACGAGGAAGATATAGAGTCATCACACTTCGAAGAAGTCCAATAAGGAGTACTTGTTATAAGAAAAGAATGAAATCAAAGGAGAAAATTGTTCTGAAAAAGATGTAAGTATGAAGGTAAAGCATGTAACATGATTGTTGATGGTGGTAGTACTAACAATCTTTTTTTTGAAGAGATGTTGAGTAAATTGCAGCTAGAGAGGAGAAAACACTCGCACCCGTATAAGATAGCCTAGGTACAAGATGACAAGAAAGTTTTGGTTAGCGAACAAAGCTTGGTAAAATTTAATATAGGAAATTATTATGATGAGATTTTGTGTGATATTATGCCTATGGATGTTTATCATCTATTATTGGGAAGACCATGGTAATTTTATAGGAAGGATGGGTATGCTAACACATACTCACTAATGAAGGATGGAATTCGACATAAGTTGAAGCCACTCAAAGAGGAAATAGATAAGGTATGTAATAACACTGGTAATTGTTTGAAATATGGAGTTAAAGAGTTAGTGAAAGACAGTGAGGATGATGATTCTAATTTGCTAATGCAAGTTGTAATAGTGTTGATTACATTCAAGAGGGATATAATGGAAGTTTTAGTAGAAAGAGAAAAAGAGGTAAAATATAATTTGTGTGAGAATTTTGTTGAGTCTGATTTAATTGGGGATAATAAGATCAACAAAGATAAGGATATTGCATAAATAAATACACTAGAAAATGAAGGTACAAGTGAAGAAGAAGATGAGCAGGTGAAGGTTGAGTTGATTGATGATCTCTTGATTGATAAAGAGATTGTGGAAGATGAAGATCTTAAAACTAATAGCTTGTTGTTGTAGGATAGGAAATCTGAATCCCTTGGTTATTTTACTAACATTGATGTGAATGCAGAGGAGAAAGAGTTTGCAGCTAAACCTTGTCTTTCAGGAGACATAGTGAAAGAGGAATATAATGTTGCAAAGAAAGAATATGATGGACAAAATGTTACAGTAGTTTCAAGGAAGGAGACTAGGTATAAATTTGATTATTTTATTGAAGATGACATTGAAGATTATGATTTTCCACAGTTTACTAGTGTATATTGGTGGGAGTTGGATTATGTGGAAAGAGGGAGGAAGAGAGGAAAAATGAAAGAAGGAGGAGACATTAACTTCCAGAGAAAACTAGTGAAGCATATTTAGGCAAATAACATAGAGAGAAGTGGATTTAGAACAAGCATAGGATTTAAAAATGTTTATGAGTTTCACTCACGAAACATTTCAATCTACCCTAGTTGTCTAATGTAGAAGCATCCAAGGTGTATGGGCAATCTTGCATGACCAAAAAAATATTTTAATTTCTATTGTATGTTTTCAATAATGTTTGTGGGTTTTGAGAAATTAATATTTTAATTTACAACAAATGTATTTTCCTAGGGCATATTGGTAAATGTATTTTTTGAGGAATTATACTCTCATAAATGTTTCAGAGGCATAAATGGTGGAATCTTCCATTTGGGCATCCCATTTGTAGGTGGGACCACTTGGTATGCATGTTATTGCATGTTCAATTACATTCTTTGCATGCATTTGCATGTTTGCCACAAGCTTTGCATGTTGTTACATGTTTGGGTCATAATTATGAGACCCAGTCTCGGTAAAATGGGAGTAACTTTCTCATTTCTGATCAAAATAGAAAAAATCATAATGTTCTATAAATTTGGGAAGGAGACGAAAAAAACCTAGAAATGATTTTAGAAAATTTAGAAAAATGAGGGGGCAGTGATAGGAAGAAAGTGGCAAGTTTTCTTGGTGGTTTAGTGGAGGTTGTTTTGAGAAACTAGTAGTGGTTTCTTCTCACGCAATTTCTATATATTGAGGCTTGTTCATTTGGTGAGGGGGGTTTTGGAGAAGAAGATTTTTACATACCTAGATGCTACCAAAATGAGTCCAAGATGTTGAGAAATTTATTTGTTGCAGGTGCTGCATGTATGATTCTAGGAAGCTCATAAACTTCATATTGATGTATTGAATTTTCAGATTTAAATAAAATATTGTGTTGTAGATTTATCTTCAATTTTTAGTTGTGTTACTTAATTTGCAGCCTTCTTGCATAAGATTTGTGTTGGTATTGGTTTCATATTTGAAAGGGAGAGTATCCCTTTTCATCAAAAAAGCACAAAAACATTAGTATCACAAGAAGATTACAAACCCTTGATTCCATCATGAGGTCAACCCTATGTCAAATTATGGTTAACTCTAACCAAATCTCTCTTGGTTTAGGCTCACAAATGTGCCCTAGTCTTAGAGGCAAGTGGGTAAGGGAAAGCCTTGAAGAGATTGAGGAAATTCACCCTAGTCCACAACATAATCAACTAATGGTTCAGGAACAACAACTCAGGTTGAGGTTACTCCAAACATATGTTATCATCCAACAATTTAACGAACAACTCCAACTTAATAGAAGCATAAACAAGGGTAATCGTAAACTCACACAATGTTGGAATATTTAAAATCTAAATAGGAGAATAGTGACGAGTGACCCTTTGGGTCAATAGTTATTTCAACCATAATGGTCACAAAGCATCAAATCAAAATCAATACACTAGAAAGGCCCCATGACTGGTCAACTAATCTTTGTAAAGTCTATCTCTCAAGTGAGTAGGACCATCCTTGTGTCTCACCTCCTCTCGACTAGCTACTTCCATGAGAGTGAGAGTGATGTGGAGGTTCACCCCATGGAAAGGAGAGGGGTCCATGTGCTGGCCAAAGCTGACTCAACCACCCCAAGCTACCGAGTCATGTTTTTGAGTGTACAAGTCCTACACATTTCCATATGCATTGAGCATTATAGAACATTTCTAGTTGATACCATAACTAGAACAATCATGGTAGGAGGGTCCAAACAATGAACTATCCAAACCATGTAGCTAGAGTAAACATAATGGAAACAACACAAATATGGAATGAAATGGAAGGTTCAAATGCTCAATATATTAGATAATCAAAATGCCTATATACCCGCAACATGCAAGCTACTATCAAAAGGGCTCACATGCCTACTTTTCGGGTTACAAAAGATATGATAGATAGGGAATTGAAGTGCCTCCCAAAAATAATTATCTATCTAAACTACATCACTAAAGAATTTACTTTCTAATGCATCCAAGAGATCTATATATATCATCTTCAAGCTCATAAAATCCTTCACGTCAGCCATAAGAGGTTACAATCTTCAATGAATAATGAAACATGTAGAAACATGCAAGTCAGCCTACAACACATGGTATTGTTCTGTAAATGATCAAACTTGATCCAAACCTCAAGGGAGATCTATTAGGTCCTTATGTACCATGTATGATGTTTCATCAAGCTCTGCAAACCTTCTCCTTCAACTGACTACCTAAATTCTCTATTTTGTGAAAGCTAATGATCTTCTGATAGTGATAACTCTTAGGAAACAAATCCAAATCACTTGAAATATTGATATGATGTAGCTAACACTGTGTAGGTGCTAAGTCCTCCACAAGCTCTGATATGAAGATGTAGAAAAATGTGGTAGAAAATGTTGAACTATAAATCATTGAACTAGACTTGAAATGAAAGAAAAGAAAAGAATGCAAATATTTTTGATCAATGAAGATTGCTCTACAACCTAGGATGCTCTTACATCAGATACCTGGGGTTATTGAAAAAGTAAGTCCCTCACTTTGTTGGGGCTAGAGGAAAACCAAGGCAGTCTATCTCAGCTTGAGAAATCCATGATGAATCTTCTTCTTGTTTTCCTTTGCACTTCACTAAATATTCTTTATACTGCTTGCCTTTGGTACTATGTCCAACTCTGCTATCCAAGATCTACTCTATCTACTCTGGTTATTGTTGTGGTAATTGATCCTTCAATCCATCTTTAATGTTGTCACTTGATTAGCCTTCATGATATTGATATACATCTGCAATGTTGAATATAGGTGATATACCCAATGTCTCTGGTAGCTTCACTTCATATGCATTCCCTAAATCAAACTTCCTAAGAATCTTACAAGGTCCAAACTTCTTCATCTTCTTAAAAGCCCTCAAACCATCACAAAAGTAATTAAAGTAAAATGAAGTAAATAATCCACTTAAATATAAATTCCAAAAGTTAAAAAGGGGTGTAATTAATCCACTTAATTACAATATAAAAGTAAACAATAATTTCATCAATAAGATTCAATAGAGTCAATAAATCTTCATAAATAAGGATCTATAAGAATCATTAAATCTTGCAAAGTATAATCTCATCAATATAAAGCAAATAAAGTCATTAAATATTACAACTCGCGTGCTCATTCTAGGTAAAAGCACTATAAAATCATATACAAACTCCTTTGACAATCATGCCATATTACATCCAATAATCATGAACAACATGAATAAATAAATCAATACACTCATTAGTCGCATGAACCAAGTGGTCCACCATCTGCAAGCCGAGAGACAAGAACATGGCCCAGGTGCTTTTCCACCCAACCATGAAGTAATTACACTTCCCTAGATCCCTTCATGAAACAAAGGAAACCCAACCCTGCATGAAATGTCTAGCTACCTAGAAATAACTAGCAGGAGGGAACACTCGATGCAACCCTGATGTCTGAATGTGCAATTCTAAATAATGAAATGTAGATTATCTCACAACAAGATGTGGTAGAGATATATATAAATAAGTTTTCTAGACAAAATAAACATCTTTTTCAATCTTAGCTCATTTAGATCTAAACCTTTAATATAGTAACCTGGTTCAATTCCTGAAAAGAGGAAAAGCTATCTCTGATAATCCACATTCGACATCCGAGCCTAGAGAGTAACCCAATAAGATTCCTAGATAAAAACCTACCTTCTTTCCCCAAGAAGTAAATAAGAAAGTAAATAAATAAAATCAATGAATAAAGATCCAAAATCACCTACAACCATTTCTAAATCCCTTCCCATGCATCAATCATGAAAACAGACTTTCTAAGCAATAATCCATCATTTGTGCATACAATTGCATCTATAAAACTATTAAATTAGTTTCATTTCCTAGTTCATATTTCATTCTATTTCCTTGATATATTAAGTCTCCTAAATCATTCAATTCAAGTATACTAATTTCTCTTCAAAAAGTTTTAATAAGACAATGATATTTACATCATGAATTTTACCCCATCATTCTAACATATATGAAAGATATTTTTAACATCAATCTATTCATTCATTTAGGTAAGTATAATTTGGGTGTCTAAAATCTGATTATAACCCTTAACTATAATTTGTTATCAAAAAGGTTGAATAAAACAATGTTTAACTCTTCCTATTCAATACTGTTTCATGATTTTAATCATTCATAATGTTTTATTGTAATAAAAGATCAAGACAGGTTTCAGCATTCAAATAACCATAAATGATAATCTATAATTAACTGTCTCTATTTTGATAAATAACATAATTTTTTTTAAAGTGTTTTAGAAAAGCTACAGGAACTAGTTTGCTATAGGAGACAGTCTGCTACAGGAATAGTTTAAACTGATGATAGGAACTGTCAAAAATTAGTAACAGGAACTATCAAAATTGGTGACAGGAATAACAGAAAGCTACAGGAACTGTTAAACAGGCGACAAGAACTGATAAATGAGTGACGAGAACTGATAAACAGGTGACATGAACAACAAAAAACTAACAAAAATTTAATACAGCTACAAGAACTATTTTAGGAGGATAAAAATAGAATTATTTAGATCTGTGATAGGATAAAAATAAGATGCAAGTCAACAAATAACAAATAAATAGACAACTAAATAATTTTAGTGATCAAAGGTAGGTAAAAAGATAGCTATAAGAATTAATCAGGTTACAAGGAATTATTCAAAACAACATAGAAGGACGGTGACTATCCCAATCAACAATAATCATTTCTAACAGCAACACACACAGATCAATCCAAGAATTGAAGAAAGCATTTGAAACCAAGGTAAATGTATTTAATGGCTAAGGAGAAAGGTAAGTTTAAAATCTATTTTTGCAGGCCATAAAAGAATAGTATACATGTTATATTGTTAGGTTTTATCAGCCATAATCAATCATATTTTTATTGCAAATAAAATTAGAAAGAATACCTAGAATCTTCTACTGTTGAAGGTGATTTCTGCACTTCTTGTCACTATTAAAATCAGTGTTAGAATCTCCCTTTTCTCTGCTACAAATCATGGATCAAATCTCTATTTTTCTACCCTGTCGTTTCTCAGAAAAATAATAGTGCCTCCTTTTTCCTTTCTGCCCTTTTTTAACCAAATAATCTATCTAATATTGCCGTTGAATTAGGTTTTTGAGGCTGCCTTTTTAACTGAAGTTTTTGTTTGAGTTTGCATGAAATTTGGCCTTTTAAAAGCCTCCAAAATATTAAAATAAACTTATTTTAATCTTGCATGATAGAATTATTTTTCTTTTAACCCTTTTATTAGAATTCTAAATCTAATATTCCTAACAATAAAGCAATTCATCTAACTTTAAATAAATAACAACCATTTCTTTTAGAAAATACAATAAAATAAACTTTATTTATTTCTAAAACTTGCATGATAGAAAACTCTCTTTTTTAATTGTTTAATTTAGATTTCTAAATATAATAGTTGTTATTAATATAATTTATTTATCTTTAATAACACATAAACACTTTAAATCAATCAAGAAGCATTTAAATAATATTTAAAATAATATATATCTATTCTAATTTAAATCTAATTGTTTAAATCTAATTTAGATAGTGTCTTCCAAACATCCATATTTATATAAATAGGAATGTTTATTATTATATATAAAATTCATCAATTAATATATATTCACCATTTTAAAAATATAATACACCATTTATAATATAATTCCAAAGAAATTAATTTTTATAATCAAATCATGCATTTGAAAAGAACTTTTATGGAAATTAAAAACATAATATTTCTCTAAGTATCTAACCATCAATCAAATTTATTAGCCACAGAATTAATGCATAAAAATCATTCAAAATGCAATATGAGACTACATGAGTGTGTGATTGCATTGGAGTTAACCATCCCAAACAGTTCTTGCCAAGTGGCTAGAACACCTCTACCTCAACCATGTTCTCATCTTCGATGAGTACCTACATTCATTTGCAATCAACTCAATGTCAATAGGTTAGTTCCAAAAATCATAGCCAAAGAAAAACATCATAATCACATAGATAACATTTAATATTTAAATCAATCTTTCTAATTTATGCAAATATAACTTCATGATAATTACTTTCACACATGTGGAACTTACTCAAAGTAAAATAATCATGGTAAATGTTCACTAGTCTAGAATAATAATATAGTCCATAAAAATGAGACATGACAATCTTCATCTTGTTGTATGTCCCCATTGGAAATCTCTCCTTTCTTAGATGTACCTTTACTTCATCTCCAACTAAAAATTCTTTATGTCTCCTCTTTTCATCTGCTTGCTCCTTATACTTACTATTCATCTCCTCCTAATAGTTCTTGACTTGATTATGTAGTGTCTCCATGTATCCTACAAATTCTTTTGCTTTTACACTTCTCTTGTTGTCCATACTAATGCCTCTCAACTCTACAACTCCTCTAGGTTTTATTCCTATCACAACTTTAAATAGTGTCTTCCCTTTACTCTTGTTCACTGAATTATTGTATGCAAACTCTACTTGCGGTAGAATTAGATCCCAATTTCCTACCTTGTCTCCTACTAAACATCTCAACAAGTTACCCAAACTCATATTTACCACTTTTGTCTGTCCATATGTCTATGGGTGAAATGTTGAACTAAACTTTAGGTCTATCTTCATCTTCTTCCTAATGTCCTCCAAATATATCCAATGAATCTTATAGCCCTGTCTGAAACTATACTCTTAGGTAATCCATGCAATCTTACAATCTCCTTGAAGAAGAGGTCAACAACATGTATAACATCATTTGTCCTCTTGCAAGGAATGAAATGTGAAACCTTTGAAAATCTATCCACTACTACAAATAAAGAATCATATCCCCTCTATGTTCTTGGCAAACCTAATATGAAATCCATGCTTATATCTTTCCAAGGGCTCTCCGGTACTATCAAAGATTTGTACAATCCTATATTATGACTACTCCCTTTAGCAACTTGACAAACTCTACAACTCTTAACAAACTTCCTTACATCCTTATATATTTGAGGCCAAAAATAATGTTCACTTACCAAAGCTATTGTCTTTTCAATCCCAAAATGTTGTGTCAATCCACCACTATGCTTCTCCTTGATCAAATTATCTCTCATTGAACTCCTAGGTATACACAACTAATTTCACTTGAACAATATATCCTCTTAAATGAAATAATCTAACCACTTATTTCTATCTGTCACAATAGGTTCGTTACATGCTTTTCATGCCTATGCAAAATCCAGATCCTCTTCATACATATGCTTTAGTTCCTCAAAACCTAATACTACTATTCTCATCACTGTCAACAAATTCCTTCTTTTGCTTAATGCATCTGTAACTTTGTTTGACTTCCCACTCCTATGTTTCAATATAAATGTGTAACTCTGCATGAACTCTACCCATCTCATTATCTCTAATTCAACTTTCTCTAACTATTCAAATACTAAAAAATCTTGATGATCAATGTACAACACAAATTCCTTAGGAAACAAGTAATGTCTCCACTTCTTCAAATCTTGAATTATTGCATAGAACTCTTGATCATAAACTAAATATCTTCTCCTTGCATCATTCAACTTCTCATTGATATGCTACTGGTCTCCCTTCTTGACTAACACTGCTCCTATTGCACTTCTACTGGCATCACAATCAAATTGAAATACTGTGTCAAAATCTAGTAATGCTAACACTAGTTTCTCTATCACTTTCTTCTTCAATAGTTCAAAACTCCTATTTGCCCCTAGTGTCCACTTTAAGTCCCTTTGGTTACCTCTCATTATCTCTATCATAGGTGTGCATACTATACTAAAATTTTTTATGAACTTCCAGTAGAAACTTACTAATCCATGAAATGATCTTACCTCTCAAATGTTCACAGGTGTTGGCCACTCAAAAATTGCTCTAGCTTTCTTAGGGTCCATCTTCAATCCTTCCATAGAAATCACAAATCCCAAATATACTAGTTCTTCCTTCATAAAACTACACTTCTTGATGTTAGGAATTACATGTCGAAGATATCAATTAAATGCAAATAAAGATTAAATAGAGGAATGAAAAATACACAGAAATAATAATAGCGAGAGATAATTTTTAACATGGTTCACCCAAACTTAGGCTACATCCACCAATAGAGAGTCCAATATTATTATCTAGCAAATCAAACCAATTACAACCAACAATCCTTGCAACTCAATACCACTACAAATGTTTCAATACAATATCAATAGAAACCCTAACCCTTAGGCATTTTTATCAAGACTAATGTCACCCCAAAACCCCCATTAAATAATTTGGGTGGAAACCACGCTGATAAAAGTGGGGAAAATTTACCCTCCAATTCTGATTAGGCTCCATATAACAACACTTGATGTTTATCAACAATTTCTCTTCCCTCAACCTCTACAATACTTGTCTAATATGCCACAAATGTTCTTCTTTTGTCTTACTAAAAATTAGAATATCATCCAAGCATACAATAACAAACTTACGCAAAAATTTCTTTGAAACCTCATTCATCAATCTCATGAATGTACTCGATTCATTAGTCAATCCAAAAGGCATCACCAATCAATCATACAATCCCTCATTTATCTTAAATGTAGTCTTCCACTCATCTCCTTCTCTAATCCTAATCTAATGGTATCCACTCTTCAATTCTATCTTTGTGAAATACTTTGCTCCACTCAAATAGTCCATAATGTCATCCATCCTTTGCAATGGAAATCTATACTTAACTATGATCTTATTTATTACTCTAGAGACTCTACACGTCATCCATTCTCCATATTTCTTTCGTGCTAGTACTGCAGGTACCACACATGGGCTCAAACTTTCTCTGATCAATCCTTTCCCCAACAGTTCTTGTATTTGTCTATTCAACTCCACATTTTCTATTGGTGTCATCAAGTGTGCTTCTTTGTTAGACAAACTAGCTCCAAGTATAAGGTCCATATGATGACTGATACTTGAGACTAGTGGAAATCCTTTAGGCACATTATTTGATATGATATCTTGCTACTCTATCAGTAATTCAGTTATCTTCTCTAGTAGTGGTTCTTATTCTTTTTTGATAATAGTCTCTACACTTAGGGTTCTGTACTTCTTAGGAATCAAAGAAAAACACATATTCTCATGTCTTAATCCATCCAAAAAATTCCTTCCATCAACCAAATAGATTCTAGTATTCCCACATACTTCACTTTTAGACTCACCTTCCAAAGGTATCAAGATATCCTTTTGTTGGCAACTTGGCTAAGCATGATGTTTGTTATTTTTGTCATTTATGGAAACAAGAAAAGGAACAAGGTTGGAACAAAGATTTTGGTCCAGCAAAGCAGACTTAAGTATTTTGGCTAAGTGTTGGTCATGTACAGAGACAACGACAAATAGATAGTATTTTGATTAGCATTGGTTAGTTGTTGAAGATCTGGTCTTTTGGTTCTAGTAAGATGTCTATAGTCCTTAGATGATCTTCAATCTAAAGTTTCAGCTCTTGATCATCTCTAGAAATTTACCTTCAAGTTACACAAGTTTGGCATTGCAGAGAATAGTAGTAATCAGAGCAGAATAGACAATTGTTTTGGTCTGCATTTCTCTTGGATTAAATATTTTTTTATGCAGTTTTGAGGTGTTGTAAACACATATATGGTGTCTCTAAATCCAAAGTTGTAGAGTTTGGAGTCCACTAGAAAGATAGTTATGAGCATCTAAGTATTGCTACAAGGGTTGACAGTGTTTGACTATGAGAGGGCATGTGTTCTAATGGTCCGCATTTGGCTGCAAGTTGATATTATGTTCTATGGTTTTGGAGTTATGTTTTGAGATGTATGAATAGTCTTGGATATGAATTTGAGCAAGTCCTATGGTCTTCACTGAAATTTGTAATCTAATAGATGGACTAAATTAGAGCTTAAGGCCGACTTGATACCTTGATTAGTGTGTGGTAAGATCTATTGATTAGATTCATATCCTAAGTGGTTATACTATTCAAGTTGACATGTGAAAAGTTATTTCAAGTGTTAAATGCAAAGTATTTTGGTGAAAGGATTAGGCCAACAATCTACACAAGACATAACTACACGTTTTATCTTTGTATGTCGACCTAACTTGAAGATTGTAAATGTTGCAGATATATATGAGATCCATTTCATTGTTTTATTGATGAGATTTGTAAATATGAAGAAATAAGTGTGACTATGAGTATGTGGTTGTGCGACATGCGAAGTTCTATGATTGTGTAAGGGTGACAAGTGGAGAAGAAGAGAGATCTTATAAAAGTAGAGTAGTGTGATAGATCAGAGCAGGATGAAGAGTTTTGAGATAGTCTTTTGAGTGACATTGGAGTTGTATCCATGCATTTGTAGATGCAACAATAGTAGTTCATTTTGGTAGTGAGACATCCTTTCCTACTTTCATTTCATTATGGCAGTGAGCCTGTATGCAGTGAGCATCTTTTGGATAGTGAGTCCTTAAGGGCAGTGAGCCCTAGGTAGTGAGTCCTTAAGGGTAGTGAGCCCTAACGCAGTGAGCCTCTTGTAATTTGCTATTGTTACTACATAATATATTGTGAGCTAACACTCACCATGGTTTTTCCTATTTTGGGTTTTCCACGTAAAAATCCTGGTGTCTATGTATTATGTTTTGTGATTGTTCATTCTATGTTTAACTTGCTTTAATGCTATTTAATGGGAAAATGGATTAATGGTTTAATAAGTGAATGGTTTAAGAGAATATTGATTCACCCCCCTCTCAATATTCTAGTTGTTCAACAATTGCTATCAAAGCTTGGTTCCTTGGAAGAAGTATAATAACTTGAGGAAGATCTTGGAGATTGAACACATGGTAGGTAAAAGGCATTCTACTCCTCCTAAAGAAATTGATTCAACTAAAACTATAGAAGAAGAATGTATGGTTTTTAGTGAAGAAGAACTCAAAGCTGCTCTTAAAGATCTTGAAAAGACTAAAGAAGAAAATAAGGATCTGAAAGAAAATGTCAAGGAAGTAGATGAGTACATCAAAAAACTGAGGGAACAAGTCAAGAAGTTAAAAGAAAAACATAAGAAAGTTAGTGAACAATGGAGATCAGCAAATGAAATCTTAGATGATCTGAAAGACAAATCAGAAGAATGTGCAAAGCTTCAAAAAGATGTTGTGAACCTAAAATCAGATTTGGAAAAGGCAAAGTTATGAAGAAAAGTCACTAGTAGAAAAACAACAATAAATCACTAAAAATCTACTAAAAATTGCATATAAATGACTAAGCTTTCTCACATGACCATTAGTAGTTTATTGCCGGTTATTTATAACGCGACCAAATTTATGACAAAACCTTTTTTAGTCATTTATTGGTTGTTTTGATTGATCAATTTGGTAATATATTTAGTCATTAATTTAGTCATTGATTGTTGTTAACTAGTCATTTATTTAGTCATGGTAGTCATTTATTTAGTCATTGTAATCATTAATTACCATCAATTGGTAGTATATTTAGTCATTTTTATTCACTAATTTCTATCCATTCGTAGTATATCTAGTGATTTGTATTAACTAATTTATGTCAATTGGTAGTATATTTAGACATTTTAATCATTATTTTGCCGTCAATTGGTCATATATTTAGTTATATTTATTCACTAATTTCTGTCAATTGGTAGTATATTTAGTCAATTTAATTATTAATTGGCATCAATTAGTAGTATATTTAGTTATTTTAATTGACTAATTTCCATTAATTGGTAGTAAGTTTAGTCATTTTATTTTTTAATTGTCATCATTTGGTAGTTTATTTAATTGTTTTTTTTTCACTAATTTCTGTCAACTGGTAGTATATTGATACATTGTTTATTAATTGCATAATCATTATATTTACTACTAGTTTAGTAGTAAATTTTCATTTATATGATATGAATAATTTATTAAATACCATAAATTGTATAATGCAGAAATAAACATATTATTAAACTTGAATTAAAACATAAAAGAAAATAAAAATATTACATTTACAAACAAGCTACAACATGCTAGAAGTTAAAAGATTGATTCGACATCATGATAAAAAAAGTTAATCTAGAATAAAAAAATATAATGCAATTTTGATGAACTGTAAGATGTTCATATATAAAAATTTCAAAGTCTAAGAGTTTCCAACTTTTGTAAATACATCATGATAAAGATCCCTTAACAACATATTCAAACTACTGCATAAAGTAGTGGGCCAAGTTGTCTAATAGTTAGTACATGATAAACATCAACTATGTTATTTTTTTCAAATATTTTAGTGGCCACCATGTGAAGGTTCCTTCTTTCTCTTTGTAATGGACAGCTCCATCTATTTTGTCTTCATAAGAAAGGGGTGTGTTACTTGTGACCTTTAAAATATTTACATTTGAATCTCCTGTTCCTTTCAAGTTCACTCCATGTACAATAGATAGTGATTGAATGTGCCCAATGCCCATAGCAGCATCATCAAATGGATCCAACACCCCAACTTTATCCCCTTCTTAGAGTTTATCAATACATTTCTACAAAAACAAAAAAATACACATTATATTGAGATATAAAAAATTTGATAACACATAGATAAACATTCGATAAATATTTATAAGAAACTAGAAAATGACAATAGGAAACCTAAAACCATGCACTTGACATATTAAACAAAAATTAACTTCTTTCTATTTGATATAGAATGGATGTTAGTTATAGAAAGTGTTAATATGTTAGCATTCATGTGCCATGAAGATGTGGATGCTACAAGGACAACAAGTAATCACTTGATTGAGGTTATTGAAGTTCTTGGAATAGAGGCTCTAAGAAAATCTCTTCTAGATGAGCTTCAAGTTGTGCTATCTTTTGATGGGTCATATGTGAACTATAGGGATTCAACTATTCTATGTGACACAATGACATATCAAGGTCATTTGATGGCTATTACTCAACATGGTATCATTCATAATGATATAGGTCTAATGATGAGATGTTCATTTGAGGAGACTATGGATATCCTTTTGGATGTTGTTCTTCTTATAGAAGGAGAGCCTCTCAGAGGTGTTACAGAAAACTTCATGCTCGGTCAGTTGTATCAATCTAATAATAGTATTGCAAAGAAATTCCATTCCTAAAAATGCTAGAAACACCAACATATGAGTTTGTGCCTCAATAGGTAAGGATTCAACTTCTTTATAGGAAAAACTAAATTTGTTTTTCACAAACAAAGCCAAGCAAATTCTTGCATAAAAAACCTTAACTTATCTAAGCTAATCGGGAATGTTTTCTCATGAGAAGTAGCCTTACAACTTGTTTGATCTTTGTATTAGCTATATTTGTCCCATCATTTTAAATCTATATACACAAGGTCTGATATTTTGGTTATGGTAATTACTTCCACCTATTATTTGCTTTTGACTAGTCCTTTACTCAAAAATACATTTTCTAATACATTCTTAATTTGTGTAGGAACAACCAAAGTGGTTGGAGATACAATCCCTTGATGAACTAAAAATGAAGCTAGGTCATGTGATAGTAATGGTACTTCTGGTTGGAATGTTTGAAAAGAGTAAAAAAGTTCTGATTAACTCTAGTCTGGACTTGTTATGCTTCTTAGGGTCAGGGTTATTATCATCTAGGTTGTCTTTTCCTTCTCTCAAAGTGTTCTCCTGTAAAAATTAGTTTTTGACATCTGTGGAAAAGTGTTGTCTTCTATTTTTGACAGTTGTATGTAATGTCTTATGTCTTGGAACAAATTAGTTTTTGTATGTGCTTTTTTTTATTCTATTGAATAACAAAGAAGCAACTTTTTACTCTAAAAAAGAAAACTAACCCATTGTGAGGTACAAACAAATGGATGGCAAGACTACAATAATTCTAGAATGTGTGAGTACTCTAGAAAGAGACATGGATTGGCAATGAAGTCCCCAACTGAGGACTATGACATCCCCAAACACAATGCACTAATGCTTCATCAAAATATATGTATGCACTCTATTACAACTAATCTCTAAGCTTTCATATGTAAGTTATATGTTCTACCTTATTTCCATAATCTATGTATACTAGCTAATTACACTTCACTACTATTCTAACCAGCTTCTATCACATAGGTAGTGATTACCCTTATTTAAATAATAAAACATTCATTACTTACTTGAATAGTACTTACTTGCATGTGGTTTCATAGCTCTCACCTCGAGTTCAGTACCACTACTACTATGAATATCATGGACATGCTCGTCAAGTTTAGCATAATCACTATCAACATTGACATGAAGTTGTGCAGCTTTGCAGAGAGCTCTATTGACAAGGCCTTTTTCTTTTCATTCTATTTTCATATAATTACTCTGCATGTGGTTTAATCATCATGAAAAAATTAATATAAGTCAAGTAAAGAATGCAAAAGTTATAAATTTTTGTCCAAAAGAATATTTTAAGCATGAAGAATGACAATACATTGGGACAATTTAACTTACAGCTTAAAGAATGTAAAAGCTATAATTTTTTGTCCAAAAGAAGAATGACAAAACATTGGGATAGATTAACTTACAACTTAAAGAATTCAAAATCTATAAATTTTTTGTCCAAAAGAACATTTTAAGCATGAAGAATGACAAAACATTAGGATAGATAACTGACAACAACTATTATATTACCTCAACTTCAGCACAACTATGATTGTGTTGAACATTCTTGTCCAGTTCATCATGATCACTATCAATATCAGCAGCTCTGTTGACATCAAGGCATTTTCATTTTTGTGTTGCTTTGATAAAATTTCTCTGCATGTGGTTTAACCATCATGTAAAAAAATATAGAAAGAATTCAATAGTCAAGTAAAGAATGCAAGCTATAAATTTATCCAAAAGAACATTTTCTAGATCACTCCAATAATAAAGAACCTGGGTTGGATTCTCCCATGCTCAAATTTCAATCTACATATTAAGAAACATTTGTATATAGAATTGACAAATAAGAAGAAATAAGATCAATAGAGCCTCTTACCTCATCTGAATCCATGCAATTATGCTCATTCCATGCAAAAACTATAGGCTTTACGGAGGCAACCAACTACAAAACTTTCTTAGTGAGACCATATATATAACTCATTACATGTTGGTACCCTTCATTTGAATTGACATGATTTGGAGAGGCTCTTACTATGAATCTAACATATGGCTATGAAATCTCTATTGACAAACTAGAATTCCACTTCATCCTACTCTTAGATTTACTAGGATCTAGTGCTACCATATAATTGACAATATCTTCTATACCTGCTTCTCTATTACTGTTTTCCACTTAAAATACAATGTCAATTTCAACATATAGTTAGTTCAATAAAAAATCAAAATAAATAACACAATGTAAATTGAACCAAAAAGCCATACACTTACTCCAAATTTGTCCATTTTGGCCTGCAACCTGCCTCGGCCAAATGTATATCTAGCCCTCACATTATCTCTTTCTCTCTTGCCTCTATTACTCTTTGTCAAATATTCTTCAGAACACATACTTTCTTTCAATTCCTCCTATTGTTTGGGAGATAGAGTGGAATCTAACCTCTCTTTTCCCTCCATGATTGTTTTTCTACAATTGTATCTAAAATTGTTCATCAAAAGTCTCATCTTTTGCTTGTAATATTTTGTAGAGATTTGTCCACTAGTAGTCTCAAAAGAATTTTCCATTTTTTATATAATATTTTGCACACTTCATGGATCTTGCTTTGCAAATTTTGATTTGTAAATATCCAAATGGGCCCTACATCTTACACCCAACTCAGAGGCCCACCTTGCAACATTTCACCTAATGGGCTCACCATCTCTCGATACCTCAACCAAGAATGGCTTCTTGCCTTCTACTTTTCTTTCTTTTGTATTCCTCTCTATAGATCTATACAAATCTTGACTCAATCTTTGTCTTTTGACAAAAGAAGACACATCTTCTATTAAACCACTACCAATATTTCTAGTTAATCCACTAGTTCCATCAAAAGTCATAGATGCTACAACTATACTCTGAGGCACACCAGATGCAAACAGTCTCTCTTCATGACTTTCATTAACTAAAACTTCATGCTCCTTGGCCACATTAGGTGTGGCATGAGTAGGTAGATTAGTACCAGTCTCTGCAAATTTCACTTCAAGCACATCCTTTAATCTTGAATAAATCATTGTAGACTTACTATTCCTTTGCTCTCATGTTTTTCAATAATCTCTCTTAGACTTTGTGCTAAGAGATCATCATGATGCTGCACATCACCATGTGCTATATCAGGTTGCACATCATCAAAACTATTCTTTTCACCAACTAAATTTGTTCAATCATAGATGTGTTGGCTTCTACGACTTTGTAGCACTATATCTTTTCTTTCCTTTTTTGTTTCTCTGCATTTTCTTTGCACTCTTTTTCTTACCTATAAAACAAAAAATATGTCATATTATGTCTTATGTACATAAAGCTCTTTCCTATAAAATTTCATTAAACATTATTAAACAAATAATATACTACTTAGTGGATTTACAACTTGTCTATTTGTCAAACCAAGATGTGATAAATATTCAATATTCTTGGCCACATGTTCTCTATCAAAGCGCTCATAATATGTCATTGAAATTTTAGTATTATGATCACTATCATCTAATTTGTGCCTTAAAGTCTTTTTCCCCATTTCTTGAAGTCCAAATAAACAATAATGTATAAATCAACAACTTGAATCAGTGGAATATCAATTTGAATCTCAGATTTTAGACATCAAATGGGCTTTTTCTTTTAGAACAAACTCATTAAAAGTGACCATTTCTGAGGGATTAGAAACATTTGCATTCAACATTTGAGAAATGGTTGATAGGGAAATAAAACATAAAACCTTAGAATGATCAGAAGACATGACAACTTTGGTAACACTATTGGGATTTCTTAGTTTTCTGGTCTTTAGAAGGAGAGTTATGATATTATGTCTTGGTCCTAGGGGTTGTCATTTTTCAAAAAATTTCCTAAGTATGGAACCCTTGTACCTTGAGGATTTTGGTCTTATAATTCACCGTTGACCTCTTGTTCTGGTTCCAATCTTTTAAAGTTCTCACTTTGAGCCCCTTTTATTGATGAAGTGACTAGCCCTTTAATTTGAATGTATTTTCATTTGTCGGTTACCTTTTGCTCTATGGTTGTGTTGTTTCCTAAATCAGCATATTACAAAACCCTAAAGGTATGCCAAGCCTTATGATCAGGTTCTACAAGTGATATGGCCAACTAACGGAATCAACCAAGGTAGTTGGAATTTCCTACACTTCAGGCTTTGCTATGCCTAGGTGGGTATTACCTTGTGTTCACCACTAAATGTTAAATCTTTAAAACTGGTTGGTGAATATTGAGCAAATTATGGAATTTATAAATTTGTCAATCAAATCATCCAATTCAATCCATTCCAAATTGGCATATAATATGAAATAGAGGCTATGGTACAGGTTTATTTTCTACTTCTATTCTTACTCCTACTCCTACAACCAAAAATTAAATCGATATACTGAAAATGATATTGTTTTTAAAAGTAAATGATCAGTGCCTTTTTCTTTAATGGGTAACAGAGTCAAGATGTGAATGATATGTGTCCTCCTTTTGGCTGAATCTTGAATTGTTTTGCACTTGAGATGTTTATAACTTGTATAAACATACAAGTTTATAGTTACCAGGCTCTTCTTATCGATCCCAATGATGCTTCCCAAGTTACTGTGATTTACTTAAAAGAATTAATCCTTACTTGAAGGAGCTAGTTAAATTAACCACACAAAAACAACAAATGTGTCTTGATAAATCAAATATATCCTTGATACAATTGATTTAAATAATAAGGAAAAATCAAACCAGAGACAAAAAGATAACTTTTATCAATGAATATTAACAAACAATTGAAACCCAAAATTAGATCGCTAGATTATAACTTCTTCTCCATTGATTTTCTTCAAAATATTTTACAATAGGTATCAAAGTTTTTTCTTTTGTGCCTCATTATCTTCTTTTCTATATGACATATCTTTCTTGGTCTTGATTTCCTTCTTATATAAAATGAAGGAAGCATACAAGCTATAGACAATTAGAATTCACAAGACGTAACTATTCATTTATGACATTAAAAATAACTTAGAAGTTTTGTAAACATAAAAAATTTCACAACAAACAAACACTCTTGGATTTATCGAGGCTTGCCTTCTCTACACAGCTCATGCAATGAACAAGTTGAAGCAGGAAAGGTGTTCAATGTATTTTTCACTGGCATACATATCAATGGTGGCAATTATGTCCTTCATGGCAAACTCCAAGGAAAACATTCCTTCCAATTACAAGTGTGTTTTGTCCACCACCATTTATTCATCAATCACTAGGTTGAGGATTCGAGGTAGCAACTGAGCCAATTCATCCTTCATACACTTTTGTTCTTTGAGATCACCTGTATCATTAAAGAAAGTATGAAAAGACATATCCAACAGTTGATCAAATTCACCAATTTCTTACGTAAGCATGATATGAAACCAAATATGCATATCACCAATTCTTCACAAGACTTAAGTAGTTGACCATCAACATTTTATTTGGCCATTAGCTCCTCCCTTTTTTTTCCACAATTCTATGTTGTAATCTATTATGTTCTTAGAGAACAACATAAGTTTTAGTATAAGTTACCTAGAATTTGTCAGCCTTTGTAAGTACCTTTTCAAACCTTTTCTTTATCAATTCTAAATCAATCTAAAATTTAATAGCCTTCATTTCTTCACTTAATTTGTCATACTTTTTCTAAATTTTTTCAACTTTGTTTTTCCAAAACACATTCTCAGTCACTGCTTCCAATAATCTATCATCACAAGCCAACACTTGTGGGTAATAGCTTGAAGAAGATGGCAATTTGTCCTTGTACCTGGCTATTTCATACCTTAAATTCTCATTCTCAGAAGAATATTTTTTGTCCTTTACCAACTTTTCAATTTGAGCTTTAGTAAACTTAGCAACATTAATGTTGAGGTCAGTAGTCTCAGTTGGATCAGTATCTCCCACTCTATGTACAAGAAGATGACCAAAGACTTTGTGTGGGCCATAAATAATTACTGGCCTCTTTTCTGGTGGATACAGGGTCAAAATTAGAAGAGTTGTATTATCAGGATTATAGCCTAACCCTGTGTAGATTTTGTCTACTACTTCTGTGCTTAATTTCAAAGTTTTATTTTGACTCTTCCTGAAGCTATCAAATACAATCACAGAACTTATATCCCTTCTTGGGCAGATCATAACATCAACTTCTTGTAGCAATTCACACCCTTTCTTGGGAGTAATGCTTCTCATTTCTTTATCCACTTCCTCATGTAACTCCTTTAGGGCATCTACTTCTTTCTCAGGAGCAGTTTCTTTAATCTTTTCTCTTATTAGTTTTCCTTTATATTTATAAACAAATAATCTAAATTCTAGAGAATTAATAAAAGAATCATTAGAAATAAAATTTTGGCAATGCCAAATTCCTAATATCATCAAAAAGTTGATATGAAGATTCCATCTTAACCACATTTCTTTCTAGTGGGGGCTCATATTTCTCAATAAGAGGCTTAGGTATACATTCAACTTCATCATCAATTTGTTCATCACTGGCCATAGATGTATCAAAAGAAAAACTAACCTCTAGGGTGGGCTAAAAAGAGGTATGGCAAAGCGGAACTACATCTTCAGCTTGTATTCTTATAACATCTTCCACCAAATAAGCATTTTTTATTCTTTTGAACACAAAAGGTGGCACATCCCTTGTTAGTTCATCCTCATGTAAAAGTAACTTATCCAACCTTTCCAAAGGATCCTTAACCTCATGGAAGGCACATGTATATAATAAATCTTTTTTCTTTCTCCAAGCCTCAGCCATCATCACTTTATTATATAAATTTCTTTTCCTACTTTCTTGGTATTCATCCTCTATAAAGAGCACATGTTGATACCCTTTCAACTTTTATTTCAATTTGACATTGTTGATAAACTATTTAGGATCAAATCCCTTTCTCTCATTTCCCCTTGGTAAATTGTAATGTTCTAACTTATTATAAATAAGTTCATATTCTTTGTTAGAAACAATAGAAAAATCACCAAAATAAAGTGTACCCGACATGATGGACTATTTTCTATAGCATTTGAGATGCATAAAATCTAAATAAGCTAACTACCTAACAATTTCCAAGTGTGCTATTCTATCTAGAATAGTTTTTGGGAAAAGAAAGGGGGTTCCTTCAAAACCATACACCCAAATCTTAGTACAATCATCATAAGCATACCAGTCTCCCCAGTTATGGTTGACCTTCCCTTTGTCATATTTGTCCTTAGGTCAGAGAAACTTCTGTATTTCTAGTGATAAAATATGATCACGAGGATGACCAAGAAGCTTGTAAAGTGTTTTTACAAAATATTCTTAAAAGTATAAATAGTGTGACCTAACACATCTACTATCCCATATTGTAGTCCACATTTGGACAGGCCTAATGTTTCCATTATCATCCATATACTTTATCCTCATATGATCACTCCATATTCCCATGGTTTGCCCTTCATGTAGGATGAGATGCATCAACAATGAATAATGTTTAAAATGGATAGATCCATTGTTGTTTTTGATAGAAGTGAGGCCATTATTGAGATCATTCTCCAAATACTTAGCATAATAAAATGCTCTAGCATCTAGGTTTTGTCTATCAATTATCAAAATTATTGGAGCTATGGACATGAGTGCAGGAGCATCTAAACCTAGGACTTGACAAACAAAGTAGTATGTACACTAAAAATATTCCTCAAATAACTCCAAAAAGAATGGGGGGCTTTCATCATCTGAGAATACTTTGAGTCGATTCCCTTCAGCTCATAGTATATGCAAAGGCAACCTCCATCTCTTATAACTAGTATTTATGTTGTGATACTCTCCTAAAAGGTCTCTAATTCTGAATTTCATATTCATGCTTGTGTCCAATTGAAAAATTGTAGAATTATAACTCTTCATGATAGGAACTAAGGAAGACCCATTTGCAAGATAAATCATATGTGTCTATAGATCATACCTTTTTGCAAGCACCCTAATCAATTCTACATTAATAAATATATTGGGTACTACTAATCTCCCCAAATTTAGTCTCCACGTGTTGGACACAGGCTGGTGCCTATACATTTTTGTAATGATATATGAATAGGTCATAACCCCTCATTGGAGTACATGTGTCACCCAAAATCATCTATTTGTCCTCTAATTTTTTAGCCCTAGGGTTCAATTGTACACTTCTTTTAGACCTTAGTCCAAAGCTAGGGCATTGATCAATCAAGTCTTGATTTGCATGTTGGGTTTCTATTTTTTGCCTTTTGGCCTTAGGTGTTTCATATGTGCCTTCCATAATATCAATTGCAGAATGAACCAAACCCTAAATTTTACTTGCTATTTTAATTGGTTTAGATGCTAGGAAAACTAATTCAAGTTCAAGCACTTGAAACAATGATTTCTTCTTAGGTTTCTTCATTTCCAATTACTATTACAATTCTCCATCTCTTCTAGATGCTCAAGGATTTTCAAAACCAACTAAAATTAGGATTTGGTTTATAATTCATTCATATTTGGTTCATAAATGTTACTCAACATGAGATTTTCTATCATCAGAAATACCATTAATACATTTGAACATCGACCATCGATTAACCTGTCATCGTCATTGATTTATCTCTTTGAAATATTATTATCATCTCAATATGACAGGAAAGTGTCTTCACTCTATCAAAGGGACACACATTTTGTTGCGCTGATAGTGGTCTTTCTCCTTGATGAAATCCTTAAGTCCTGTCTTTGTTACATCTAAGGGACTTGAAATTACTCAATCTGATATCATAAAGTCCCCTCAACCTTTCCATCAGAGAAATCTTATAATTGTCTCTTCAACTTTTTATTGTTGCTTCAATGCATCTAGGGACCCCCTTTATATTAAATCATATCCTTTGGCCAATATAATAGTTACCTTATAGAAAATATGAGCTTAATAAGAAGATGACTATGGGAGAACATAATGGAATGATTAAAGTGGTAGATTTATATGACAGACTGAGTGATAGGCTGGTTTTAATGGTTCTAAAAAAATTTGTATTCGGCAGGTAGAAATTAGGTGTTTAAGTCTAAGTTTTGGATAGGTTTTGTAAATGGTAGAGGTTTTTGTATAAACAATTATTATCGGTTTATATTGTTTAATGAAAATTGTCATAGTACTATTGTCTTCAAAATGTACAGTTGAGAGCATATGAATTTAGTATAAGAAGCTTATTTGGATTTGTTGTTGCAAATTTCTTACAATTGTGGTGATTGTTCTAAAGCTTTCTTCAAGGAAGAATATGATAATGTTAGACACAATCTCTAAGAATAAAGGACAAAAGGCATGTGAAATGATCAACCAAACATCATGTGTTCTCAATTGGGTATCAATTGACAAAATTTAGTTGGAATCCAACAAGGAGTTATAGTATGATTCAAATTGAAAAAGAAACAAGTCAACCCTATGCTATAGTTAGCTAATGCTCATACTCCTTTAGAACCTAGAGTCAAGGGTATAATCCCTAGTTGTAACAGACCTGTGATCTAAAATGAAGTCAATTTATATTACCAAATTTGGTAATTTAGGAGTTGCATTTTCAATCCAAAGAAGAAGACAATTAGTGGGCATATTGGTAATCATTGTTTCTATCGTAGAATGCATAGCAACAAAGAAGCAAAATTGTAATTGATCATGGTGGAAGGGTCAAAAGAATTTTGAACTTATAAACCCTGAAATATGACTAAGCCAGAGAAAATAGTAGACAGGGGGAGCAACACTACAAGTTGAGGAGATTTAAGTCAGGGGTTAATTGACTAGAACCTTTGCCATTGATGTCAAAGGGGGAGAATTGAAGTAGTAAAACATAGCATGATCTAGAACAACATGACAATACTAAAGTTAGGGGGAGCATGATAGTAAGGGGGAGCATGACAAGGAATTCTACTTGTCTTTTCACACAAATTGTCTAATAGTATAGGTTAAATATTTTGTTCACCTAATGTTCAGATATGTATATGTATTATTAAATCACAGATGTTCATTATCTTTTCTTTCACATAGGCATATTCAATGCATGTGGAGGCTAGAAGATGTATTACAAACTAAAGTTATCCAAATATTAGAGAAATGACTACAATTTATTGCCAAGATTTTAAAGAGTTGTATACTTTCATAGGTATCTTGTTGCATTATTTGATGCCTTTAGACCTTCCTTGCTTCTTTTCATATGTAGCAGTTCTGTAACGCCCGCCTTGAACGCCTTAAAGAATACACACTTTTGCAATATGAAACAGGAAATTTTTTTTTTTTTTTCTTTAAAAAAGTTAAATAACGATAACATAACTAATTACAACATATTCTCTAAGGGTCCAAGGCTGCATCACTTAACAAATCAACTAACATAATTTATCATACATCAACAACTGATCTAATCCAAAGCATAATTGAACAACTGATTCATATTCATTGCACGTCGACAAATAATGTAATACCATCTACATAGTTAAGTACACAACAGATATGCTTTCCTTACACATGAGTACATCATGATATCACCATTTGTAGACTACATCAGAATTACTTACACACTAAATGTTCTGTTACACAAATCTGGTACAAGGTTATACACATACATCTTCATCAACTGGTACAAGCACAACTGAAACAAATCTTTTTCTGCATAAGATCCTGACAAGAGAACCAATGGATAAAATAGCTCTTCCACCCGACCATGTGGAACCCAAAGGTCCACCCCCCGAGCTAGGAGTTAACATGAGGTCCCAAACACTGACAGTCAGGTAGACGAAGGACAACAAGAACAAAGGACGACCAAACGCCAATACAACACATGGCAATATCAATACAACACAACATAACTTAACTTAACTTAACTTTCACTTCACTTCCAGAGGCGACACCAAACAAACGAGGAGAGACCGAACAAGGAATGCTAGGTTGTAGTAGGGAGAGTGTCATCGCATGGTCCTAACATGGGTTATCCTGACAGCCTCTCACTAGGCGCCGGCCCCCATCTATGGTTATCCTGACAGCCTCTCACTAGGCGCCGGCCCCATAGGGTGACACATGTGGAACCGACCTTCCTTTCATGAGGACAAGGAAGTCAATCATGCCAACCAGGCCTTCTCTACCCATCCTTAGTCTATACAAGCACTACAGGCCATGGGAGAGGAATCCATTAATCTTATTAATGTGAAATCTACCCTTAACCCCCTAATTCATTTTTAGGTTATCACTTGATTAATCTACTTCCAACGGGTTATCCTGACTGCCCCTCTGGGCGCCGGCCCCACGTTGAAAGCCACTCTCCTTCCTAACACCTAGTAATCCTCAAGACATCATGCAAGACTTATAACAATACACGTAAATGAACACTGCAAGGCATAAACCCTCTTGCATCAAAATAGAATCATAACATCAATTGTTATCCAACACTTTTAACATTGCAAGACTTTATTCTTTTACAGATTTCAGATCTCTCCTTACGACAAAACAATGCAATAAGATCACATGAGGTTTGATATCTCATCCTGAGATTATTACTTTACAAGACACAACATTCAACCTTGACAGAACCTCATTGTACTTCATACTTTATTTGATACACATAAACGCTATTACATCGTAATTACAACATCAACAATACACAAGCTGCAAATACTCAACAATGATGACTTAGCCTCTGGAATTCGGGTTTGAACAACCTCAAAATGACTCATTACATCACTCAATCAATTCAGTTCAAAATTCAGGAGATAAAATACTATCATTCATTCTCAGTTCAATGCAAACAGCTTCTGAAATAAAATCAACATTATATTACAACAATTAAATTAATACCTTGCAACAAAATCTCTAACTAATCTTTATTTTGATTCAAAAGATAAATAAATTGATTAACTAAAACATTACAATAATAATAAAAGAACCACTTAATTTCTGTTTACCATTCGACACTTCATAACGATACGATCTTTATATACTTTCCTTCAATCTTGACCAATTAACTTTATTCTATAAAGGATAATAACGCTAGGAGAGACATTTTACGGCTGAACGATAACTACACGAGGAGAGTTCAATCACGAAATCCAAAAGAATTCTTTTATGATGATTTGAAGTTATCTCTGAAACTGATCTTATCCATAGTGATTTAATTCCTTAGGGAGAATGGTCGTAAAAGTGCCCTATGCGAATAGTTTGAGATACTTTACTACTGAGATGTAAAATTGCTATTGACTGTTTTTCCAGAGAAGTGGATAGCATCAGACCTTAACCAGTCATTTCGGACAGACATTGACATCTCAATCATTCTGTAGGATTCGACAGTTGATTTCTGTATGTACTCGGTTGAATTCCCTTGCTGCACTGGCCTTCGGAGGAGCACCAATCTACATCTTCGAGATAACTGCTAAGTTTGTGTTGGTTGTGTGGTCTGATTGAAGTCTGTGCACTGGTGTGAAGGTGTAACCTGGAGGAAGGAACCTCTCAGACGTCTCAGCAATGTGAAAACAAACCACGGTGATATTCTAGTTATCTACCAAAATTGCTGTTAAAAGAGGTTGAACTATGGTATACGATGCATCTATTTGACAGAAACAGCGTTCTATGTGCATTGACCTGATTGTAGAAGGTATGTGATGTAGGTTAGCTTCTATGGGCAGCGTTCTACAGAGTTGAATTCCTTCAGAAGAGCGCCCAGCCAAGACAAGGGCGATCTACATCATAACTCGACTAACTTTTAGATTTTAATGTTTCAAACTGTTAATAATTGTAGTGTCATTTGGATGTTTGGATAAGACAAATGCGGAGGCTGCATTATTCATCTCCTCGAGTTAAATGTATACCTCAAACTTTAATATTGAGATCACAGTTAAATCTACAGGGATTGGAAAGGTTATGATTGCAGTGGCTGCAAATATACCCAAGGTAGCGAATGGCTGGTAACAGCGATCTAGCAAATACATAACATAATGCATTTCAGGCAATACTCCTCCAGATTCGCTGTGAAAGCAGTAGTAATCGATGCAAGACAAAATAGACAACACTTAGCCAATGAATCCGTTCAAAGCAAGGGCAATCTTTCCCGGATGATTATAATTCGCTCAAACTGATAGTAATCAGCTGTTTGCAGGTCAGCATGACTCCAGTTTTGCAATGCAGGAAACCTAATTTATTAATACAAGCAAATTATAAGGAAGACAGTTTGATAAGTTCTCAAATGACATTGTTAAAACAGATTATAATACGGCTGGAACCAATTATTAGATGACAGTTACAGGTGAGAGCAAACTTCGACAACTTTTACAGCAGGTTGGTTGAGTGGCGCAGATTTACTGATCTTAGTGGTGGTGGTAATTGTATATCTGATGACACATCTTAAGTAGGTATTCATTTCGCTCTCCGATCTTTGCAAAATTCAATTCTACAAATGCAAGTGTGCAAATGCTATGAAGCATTGATTCTATTTAAGTGACAGCTGTTCAGTGGTGGAGAAGAATCCATTTAGGTGTCAAGAAGCTGCTCGTTATAGGTTACTAACAATTTTCTGAATGAATCTCTGCATTAAATATGTTTACATGGAACATCTAGTGTCCACATAATCACATGGCACCTATTGTGTTTTTAATACCATTTTCCTGTGGTGCTTGTTTACATTGGCCTTCCTAGTTGTTGCATAACTTTAGCCATCGAGTAAGATATTCTGGAGAATGGCGTTATGGAAGCATTATCACTATTAGTAGTTGTTTGACAGAATACAGTATCATGGATCAGAAGGGTGGACTTAGAGATAGCACTAGAGGACAACCATTCTAAAACCACCGAATATCTTATTATTGATGTTTAACTTTATTTTTATGGATCATTGTCTGTGTGCTAAGAACAGAGTTCAGCACATCTCCAAAAGCCGTCAGCTAGATACAGCATGACCAATTAATTAAAACATTTGTGATAAGCCCACGATGCTCAAATCGATCTGCAAAGTTTTCTGGGCTAAATCAGAATCTTAGATAATCATTCTACCCAGGTAAATATGTTTTGACAATGGCAAATCAAATTAACAGAGCATCGTCATTATATTTCTATCATCAGTATTAAGGCTAAACCCCTCTAATCTACTCACCGGGCAGGTTCCAGAGCAATGGACGAAAACAGGTGCAAGCTTTCAGCCTTCTTAATGGCGAACCTTTATTATAAAGCTATAGAACATCTAGAATCCGTTGCATTTTCTTGGCACGAGTTATCATTGACATGGTCTTCTTGTCTTGTAATAACAGTCCACGGACGTAAAACAGTCACCAAGAGTGCTCCCTATCACACCCTGGCGTTGCCACTTACAGCGGTACACAAAATCATCCTTCCATCATAAATAATACCAAGGAACAAAAGAATGATTAACATATCAGGCAAAACTCGTCAACCAGATCTTATTAAACAAAAGAGCTTCAAGTTGCAGACATAACCCTATGGACAGTTGCTGACAGGTCATCCCTAACCTATGCGTTAAATTCAAACTACTTCTCATTAGTCCCACGCCTGACATATGATGGTATCGCCTGTCTATTTCTGTTTTGCACTTGCATCATAGGTGCAACCCTTATACTAACCTCCGGAAAACCAAACAAGATACAGATTTATGATGAGTGGTTTCGAGTCATATAAATCAACAAAGCCATGGCCTCGCAGGAGTAACCCATCATGAAGAGAAAATGAGTTTTGTTCTGGCTATTAAAATGAAATACAAGCTACAGAGCCACGGCCCAGTGAAGGTTCATGATCTGTAATGCAGCGTACCCAGTACAGTGCCTTTGAAGCCGTAAGAAGTAAAGCATAAGGGTTTTGAGATGCTCAGGACAGGGATAAAATTGTATGCAAACAACCATGACTCCCAATCAATATACACGCTCAATAATGAGCATATATGCAGTAATAGTCACGGCCAAAGAACAAAGTGTGTAGAGAAAAGAACAGATGAAGGAAATGTAGGAAGTAAAATAGCTACCTTTCGTTTCTGTGGAATCATGGTGTAACTACGAAGTATTCCTTCAATGTGACCATGTATGGCACCTCAAGATAGAAGATCGACATAAGGGTTCATAAAACAAAAGGAATACGTCAGAGAGAATGCTAAAACCGTGGCTTGAAAGGCTGGTTCCTTCTCAGAAGATGAAAGAAATCAAAGAGTATAAACTATATTTGTATCAGATAAACCTGTATTGCGGTGGTCCAATGGCCTAAAACATCTCATAGAATGAAACGATAGGATCAACAATGAGATTGCAAGCAATTACCTTCGTTCCCTTGCAAAATGCTTCAAGAAAGTAGATCACAACTAACCTCCGTAAGATATATGCTCAGCCCAAACGGCTAGGATTTTGATGAAACGAGTGTAGGTAAGGTAAACAGAATCCAAGGAAACTTTAATATCGAAGAAGGAAGGGTTTCATGGCATTTAGAAATATCAGAGATCAATGCTATGTGAAAGCGCACAAACTAAGGAAATAAGGAAGTGTTCCGTAGCATATAGCAATATCATTCGCACACCTATACCAAAGCGCCTTCTCCAATAGTGTGAGCAGAGACTAGAGGAGAGTGACCTATCATGCTCGAAGGGAGACGTTCTCAGACGACAAGGAAATAACTTGGCGAAGGATTACTGTAGTGATGACAGAAAATGGAGTTCTAAGGGATCTTAAGGAGGTGTCATTTACATCTGCAAAACCCTAGCAAGGTTTCGCTAGTCTGAGAGTGTATACGGAATGATTCGGCAACCAGTGAAAGGAAGGCAATCGACCAATGGAGTCCTTGAGCAGAAAGGAACGATTTGAAACCCTAAGAGAGGATGCTGTTCACACACAGAAAGGACAGACTGCCGAACTATGCGGGATCAAACAAACTATAAAAACATTTGCAGATTGAAAGGAAGTTCAGAGATAAGGCATTCGACGGAACCTGATTTCGCAATCACCGCGACGAACCCGCTCCAATTGTTGCAGTTCTTCCGCTGCTTCTCCTTACCCCTGTGATGATCCTCCTTGTTGCACCGACAATTCTTTTATAACTCAGTCTCTTTCTCTTCTCCTAGGGCTTGGCACGCGATCCCGTGCAAAACTCCTTTAAAGAATAAGTACTTTTATTTAATTTTAAAGATCCCAATTATTAGATATTTTATTTTTCTTTATAGCCGACCCAAAATATTATTATTACTAGAATAGTACTATATCGACAATTATATATTTTTGTACTATATTTTAATTTATCTTATTAATCAAGTTGTAAATCACAATTTACAACATGATTACATCTATTTATTTATTTAAATATTTATTATAATTAATATTATATTGAATAACACAAACTCCTTACAACTGATTTATCAACAACACTTCTATTAAAATAATAATTTATTTATAACTTAAATCGACAACTAATGGCATTATGCCCATTTAACAACACTTATACTCTTCCGTAGAATAATTCTAATTAAAGCACAACATTACCGCACATGCTTAAACACCTTTGAACTTGGTTTGACTCCAAAATATAATATTACCTGACGGTGAGACATGGACGAATGACAACCAATATCCACAAGGGTAAACTGACGACGAAGGAACACTGACTAGGGACCTCACGTTAACTCCAACCAACTAATCCATTGGCGAAGGCACGCTCAGACCTGTAATCAGGTGGAGTCGATGCCTAGTACCTGCATCCTGCAGCAACGCACGTTAACCATAACAATATATACATATACATCACAAGCAGTCCTATCGTGAATGGAAATCGCAGTGAGGTAGGGTACTCGAGAACGAGTAATACAACACTGTTCCATTCACGTTTATAAATAACAATCAACTATATTGAACAGAGTATCAGATTACTAATCTATGACATAAAATGATCAACTAACTTCCAATCCATATAATGAATAACATCAAAGCATCTAAAACATCAGTTCATTTATCAAATTGTAAAGCATAAAATGGCATAATCCAACATCAACATCTGTTATCTTAACAATTAAGTTCACAATGAAGTAACAAGATAGCAAGAAATCCATCTTCTACGGTCTAGGACACTATAAAGTTTAAGCAAACATCAATCTGATGGACGATGAGACGAGGGGCACTACATCCTCCCCCCCTAGGATCAGGCTTACTCCTGGAAGCCTGCGAACAAATATGGGTGAAATGTATTGAGTTTGAGCAGTTTTCACAACACTATGCAAACATGGAAGCACACACTGTGCATCAGATCTATTAACAGAAAAGTCTTGATATACTGACTTTACACCTTTAGCAGCATGGTACCAAAATTTATCATTTTATAAGCACTATATACATGATTTAACACACCTACACGAATTCAAATTACCACGAATCACATCTCAAGGCTGCACAAGGATCCCTCTGGGCACTGGTAACTGACCTACTAAGGCATAACACAAAAATCTATGAGCCAAAAGCCAACATCTATCCCACACAATCCATACCACACACTCTGAGACTTGATGGTGCTAGGGCACACACACATGGTTAGCCCATCCAACCAAGACAACAATGACCTAACTCTTACAGCAAAATTTAATTAGCCTCCAAGAAATAGTCCTAGCCTCGGATATCCCCATCCTCAAGGTTCCCTGTATCTACTTCCTCGTATACGCTCACCAAGTCCGCCTCATACATCCTTGGAGAGAAATCACAATACGACACACGGCCGACGTCGAAAACAATAAGGAAAAACTAGTTTAGCCACCAAAGTCAGATACAAACATAAAATAAAGATTAGATTTCATCAACAAAACAAGAAATGCACGCAGTTCAACACTAAACCAAATGTAACCACAAGGGTTACGCACAAATGAAGATCACAAGGTGTGGCTAAACCATCACAATCAAATATAAACAAAGTGTCAGCCTTTTCAATTAATAGATAATCATCAAAAATTATAAGGAAAATACACAATCTTTGAAATTGCACTGTACAACACTGCGTGACTAGATACTAGCCACCAAACGAGGAAGGAGGGAACAATGTCAGGTTATCCTCAACTTTTTATTCCACACAATAAGGGCCCTACATAAGTACCACGAAAATCCAAGAATACATACTTCACACGAGGAGGTACAAGCATCTAGTCCTCTACCTGACAACTCCTCTAACCAACCAAAGCTCCTTAAGGATAGGATGATCGTCGAGAGACACCTCTCGACTCTCCCCTAATTCCAAATTGTTCACCATCATGGCAAACAACTGGCAACCTTGACTCATGCATTTCTTCAACCGTATGGCAGATATCATATGCAGGGGAATGGATCTCTACATGCCAACTACCTCTACCTCGACATTTAGGCACCTACCTATGAAGACACACTGCCAAGGGACACCCTCACGCTGTTAGGCAAGGATGACAAAGGAAGAAGAAAATCTATAGAGTTTAAGCAACTAGGACAACATAATGGGACTATGCACACCCAGAGTACCCAGTGTTTAAACCTGGCTCTGATACCAGATGTAACGCCCGCCTTGAACGCCTTAAAGAATACACACTTTTGCAATATGAAACAGGAAATTTTTTTTTTTTTTCTTTAAAAAAGTTAAATAACGATAACATAACTAATTACAACATATTCTCTAAGGGTCCAAGGCTGCATCACTTAACAAATCAACTAACATAATTTATCATACATCAACAACTGATCTAATCCAAAGCATAATTGAACAACTGATTCATATTCATTGCACGTCGACAAATAATGTAATACCATCTACATAGTTAAGTACACAACAGATATGCTTTCCTTACACATGAGTACATCATGATATCACCATTTGTAGACTACATCAGAATTACTTACACACTAAATGTTCTGTTACACAAATCTGGTACAAGGTTATACACATACATCTTCATCAACTGGTACAAGCACAACTGAAACAAATCTTTTTCTGCATAAGATCCTGACAAGAGAACCAATGGATAAAATAGCTCTTCCACCCGACCATGTGGAACCCAAAGGTCCACCCCCCGAGCTAGGAGTTAACATGAGGTCCCAAACACTGACAGTCAGGTAGACGAAGGACAACAAGAACAAAGGACGACCAAACGCCAATACAACACATGGCAATATCAATACAACACAACATAACTTAACTTAACTTAACTTTCACTTCACTTCCAGAGGCGACACCAAACAAACGAGGAGAGACCGAACAAGGAATGCTAGGTTGTAGTAGGGAGAGTGTCATCGCATGGTCCTAACATGGGTTATCCTGACAGCCTCTCACTAGGCGCCGGCCCCCATCTATGGTTATCCTGACAGCCTCTCACTAGGCGCCGGCCCCATAGGGTGACACATGTGGAACCGACCTTCCTTTCATGAGGACAAGGAAGTCAATCATGCCAACCAGGCCTTCTCTACCCATCCTTAGTCTATACAAGCACTACAGGCCATGGGAGAGGAATCCATTAATCTTATTAATGTGAAATCTACCCTTAACCCCCTAATTCATTTTTAGGTTATCACTTGATTAATCTACTTCCAACGGGTTATCCTGACTGCCCCTCTGGGCGCCGGCCCCACGTTGAAAGCCACTCTCCTTCCTAACACCTAGTAATCCTCAAGACATCATGCAAGACTTATAACAATACACGTAAATGAACACTGCAAGGCATAAACCCTCTTGCATCAAAATAGAATCATAACATCAATTGTTATCCAACACTTTTAACATTGCAAGACTTTATTCTTTTACAGATTTCAGATCTCTCCTTACGACAAAACAATGCAATAAGATCACATGAGGTTTGATATCTCATCCTGAGATTATTACTTTACAAGACACAACATTCAACCTTGACAGAACCTCATTGTACTTCATACTTTATTTGATACACATAAACGCTATTACATCGTAATTACAACATCAACAATACACAAGCTGCAAATACTCAACAATGATGACTTAGCCTCTGGAATTCGGGTTTGAACAACCTCAAAATGACTCATTACATCACTCAATCAATTCAGTTCAAAATTCAGGAGATAAAATACTATCATTCATTCTCAGTTCAATGCAAACAGCTTCTGAAATAAAATCAACATTATATTACAACAATTAAATTAATACCTTGCAACAAAATCTCTAACTAATCTTTATTTTGATTCAAAAGATAAATAAATTGATTAACTAAAACATTACAATAATAATAAAAGAACCACTTAATTTCTGTTTACCATTCGACACTTCATAACGATACGATCTTTATATACTTTCCTTCAATCTTGACCAATTAACTTTATTCTATAAAGGATAATAACGCTAGGAGAGACATTTTACGGCTGAACGATAACTACACGAGGAGAGTTCAATCACGAAATCCAAAAGAATTCTTTTATGATGATTTGAAGTTATCTCTGAAACTGATCTTATCCATAGTGATTTAATTCCTTAGGGAGAATGGTCGTAAAAGTGCCCTATGCGAATAGTTTGAGATACTTTACTACTGAGATGTAAAATTGCTATTGACTGTTTTTCCAGAGAAGTGGATAGCATCAGACCTTAACCAGTCATTTCGGACAGACATTGACATCTCAATCATTCTGTAGGATTCGACAGTTGATTTCTGTATGTACTCGGTTGAATTCCCTTGCTGCACTGGCCTTCGGAGGAGCACCAATCTACATCTTCGAGATAACTGCTAAGTTTGTGTTGGTTGTGTGGTCTGATTGAAGTCTGTGCACTGGTGTGAAGGTGTAACCTGGAGGAAGGAACCTCTCAGACGTCTCAGCAATGTGAAAACAAACCACGGTGATATTCTAGTTATCTACCAAAATTGCTGTTAAAAGAGGTTGAACTATGGTATACGATGCATCTATTTGACAGAAACAGCGTTCTATGTGCATTGACCTGATTGTAGAAGGTATGTGATGTAGGTTAGCTTCTATGGGCAGCGTTCTACAGAGTTGAATTCCTTCAGAAGAGCGCCCAGCCAAGACAAGGGCGATCTACATCATAACTCGACTAACTTTTAGATTTTAATGTTTCAAACTGTTAATAATTGTAGTGTCATTTGGATGTTTGGATAAGACAAATGCGGAGGCTGCATTATTCATCTCCTCGAGTTAAATGTATACCTCAAACTTTAATATTGAGATCACAGTTAAATCTACAGGGATTGGAAAGGTTATGATTGCAGTGGCTGCAAATATACCCAAGGTAGCGAATGGCTGGTAACAGCGATCTAGCAAATACATAACATAATGCATTTCAGGCAATACTCCTCCAGATTCGCTGTGAAAGCAGTAGTAATCGATGCAAGTCAAAATAGACAACACTTAGCCAATGAATCCGTTCAAAGCAAGGGCAATCTTTCCCGGATGATTATAATTCGCTCAAACTGATAGTAATCAGCTGTTTGCAGGTCAGCATGACTCCAGTTTTGCAATGCAGGAAACCTAATTTATTAATACAAGCAAATTATAAGGAAGACAGTTTGATAAGTTCTCAAATGACATTGTTAAAACAGATTATAATACGGCTGGAACCAATTATTAGATGACAGTTACAGGTGAGAGCAAACTTCGACAACTTTTACAGCAGGTTGGTTGAGTGGCGCAGATTTACTGATCTTAGTGGTGGTGGTAATTGTATATCTGATGACACATCTTAAGTAGGTATTCATTTCGCTCTCCGATCTTTGCAAAATTCAATTCTACAAATGCAAGTGTGCAAATGCTATGAAGCATTGATTCTATTTAAGTGACAGCTGTTCAGTGGTGGAGAAGAATCCATTTAGGTGTCAAGAAGCTGCTCGTTATAGGTTACTAACAATTTTCTGAATGAATCTCTGCATTAAATATGTTTACATGGAACATCTAGTGTCCACATAATCACATGGCACCTATTGTGTTTTTAATACCATTTTCCTGTGGTGCTTGTTTACATTGGCCTTCCTAGTTGTTGCATAACTTTATCCATCGAGTAAGATATTCTGGAGAATGGCGTTATGGAAGCATTATCACTATTAGTAGTTGTTTGACAGAATACAGTATCATGGATCAGAAGGGTGGACTTAGAGATAGCACTAGAGGACAACCATTCTAAAACCACCGAATATCTTATTATTGATGTTTAACTTTATTTTTATGGATCATTGTCTGTGTGCTAAGAATAGAGTTCAGCACATCTCCAAAAGCCGTCAGCTAGATACAGCATGACCAATTAATTAAAACATTTGTGATAAGCCCACGATGCTCAAATCGATCTGCAAAGTTTTCTGGGCTAAATCAGAATCTTAGATAATCATTCTACCCAGGTAAATATGTTTTGACAATGGCAAATCAAATTAACAGAGCATCGTCATTATATTTCTATCATCAGTATTAAGGCTAAACCCCTCTAATCTACTCACCGGGCAGGTTCCAGAGCAATGGACGAAAACAGGTGCAAGCTTTCAGCCTTCTTAATGGCGAACCTTTATTATAAAGCTATAGAACATCTAGAATCCGTTGCATTTTCTTGGCACGAGTTATCATTGACATGGTCTTCTTGTCTTGTAATAACAGTCCACGGACGTAAAACAGTCACCAAGAGTGCTCCCTATCACACCCTGGCGTTGCCACTTACAGCGGTACACAAAATCATCCTTCCATCATAAATAATACCAAGGAACAAAAGAATGATTAACATATCAGGCAAAACTCGTCAACCAGATCTTATTAAACAAAAGAGCTTCAAGTTGCAGACATAACCCTATGGACAGTTGCTGACAGGTCATCCCTAACCTATGCGTTAAATTCAAACTACTTCTCATTAGTCCCACGCCTGACATATGATGGTATCGCCTGTCTATTTCTGTTTTGCACTTGCATCATAGGTGCAACCCTTATACTAACCTCCGGAAAACCAAACAAGATACAGATTTATGATGAGTGGTTTCGAGTCATATAAATCAACAAAGCCATGGCCTCGCAGGAGTAACCCATCATGAAGAGAAAATGAGTTTTGTTCTGGCTATTAAAATGAAATACAAGCTACAGAGCCACGGCCCAGTGAAGGTTCATGATCTGTAATGCAGCGTACCCAGTACAGTGCCTTTGAAGCCGTAAGAAGTAAAGCATAAGGGTTTTGAGATGCTCAGGACAGGGATAAAATTGTATGCAAACAACCATGACTCCCAATCAATATACACGCTCAATAATGAGCATATATGCAGTAACAGTCACGGCCAAAGAACAAAGTGTGTAGAGAAAAGAACAGATGAAGGAAATGTAGGAAGTAAAATAGCTACCTTTCGTTTCTGTGGAATCATGGTGTAACTACGAAGTATTCCTTCAATGTGACCATGTATGGCACCTCAAGATAGAAGATCGACATAAGGGTTCATAAAACAAAAGGAATACGTCAGAGAGAATGCTAAAACCGTGGCTTGAAAGGCTGGTTCCTTCTCAGAAGATGAAAGAAATCAAAGAGTATAAACTATATTTGTATCAGATAAACCTGTATTGCGGTGGTCCAATGGCCTAAAACATCTCATAGAATGAAACGATAGGATCAACAATGAGATTGCAAGCAATTACCTTCGTTCCCTTGCAAAATGCTTCAAGAAAGTAGATCACAACTAACCTCCGTAAGATATATGCTCAGCCCAAACGGCTAGGATTTTGATGAAACGAGTGTAGGTAAGGTAAACAGAATCCAAGGAAACTTTAATATCGAAGAAGGAAGGGTTTCATGGCATTTAGAAATATCAGAGATCAATGCTATGTGAAAGCGCACAAACTAAGGAAATAAGGAAGTGTTCCGTAGCATATAGCAATATCATTCGCACACCTATACCAAAGCGCCTTCTCCAATAGTGTGAGCAGAGACTAGAGGAGAGTGACCTATCATGCTCGAAGGGAGACGTTCTCAGACGACAAGGAAATAACTTGGCGAAGGATTACTGTAGTGATGACAGAAAATGGAGTTCTAAGGGATCTTAAGGAGGTGTCATTTACATCTGCAAAACCCTAGCAAGGTTTCGCTAGTCTGAGAGTGTATACGGAATGATTCGGCAACCAGTGAAAGGAAGGCAATCGACCAATGGAGTCCTTGAGCAGAAAGGAACGATTTGAAACCCTAAGAGAGGATGCTGTTCACACACAGAAAGGACAGACTGCCGAACTATGCGGGATCAAACAAACTATAAAAACATTTGCAGATTGAAAGGAAGTTCAGAGATAAGGCATTCGACGGAACCTGATTTCGCAATCACCGCGACGAACCCGCTCCAATTGTTGCAGTTCTTCCGCTGCTTCTCCTTACCCCTGTGATGATCCTCCTTGTTGCACCGACAATTCTTTTATAACTCAGTCTCTTTCTCTTCTCCTAGGGCTTGGCACGCGATCCCGTGCAAAACTCCTTTAAAGAATAAGTACTTTTATTTAATTTTAAAGATCCCAATTATTAGATATTTTATTTTTCTTTATAGCCGACCCAAAATATTATTATTACTAGAATAGTACTATATCGACAATTATATATTTTTGTACTATATTTTAATTTATCTTATTAATCAAGTTGTAAATCACAATTTACAACATGATTACATCTATTTATTTATTTAAATATTTATTATAATTAATATTATATTGAATAACACAAACTCCTTACAACTGATTTATCAACAACACTTCTATTAAAATAATAATTTATTTATAACTTAAATCGACAACTAATGGCATTATGCCCATTTAACAACACTTATACTCTTCCGTAGAATAATTCTAATTAAAGCACAACATTACCGCACATGCTTAAACACCTTTGAACTTGGTTTGACTCCAAAATATAATATTACCTGACGGTGAGACATGGACGAATGACAACCAATATCCACAAGGGTAAACTGACGACGAAGGAACACTGACTAGGGACCTCACGTTAACTCCAACCAACTAATCCATTGGCGAAGGCACGCTCAGACCTGTAATCAGGTGGAGTCGATGCCTAGTACCTGCATCCTGCAGCAACGCACGTTAACCATAACAATATATACATATACATCACAAGCAGTCCTATCGTGAATGGAAATCGCAGTGAGGTAGGGTACTCGAGAACGAGTAATACAACACTGTTCCATTCACGTTTATAAATAACAATCAACTATATTGAACAGAGTATCAGATTACTAATCTATGACATAAAATGATCAACTAACTTCCAATCCATATAATGAATAACATCAAAGCATCTAAAACATCAGTTCATTTATCAAATTGTAAAGCATAAAATGGCATAATCCAACATCAACATCTGTTATCTTAACAATTAAGTTCACAATGAAGTAACAAGATAGCAAGAAATCCATCTTCTACGGTCTAGGACACTATAAAGTTTAAGCAAACATCAATCTGATGGACGATGAGACGAGGGGCACTACAAGTTCTAGAGAAGTTAGAAAAGTCCAGTATCTAGAAAATATATAAGACATACAAGAAATTATATTCTAACTAAACAAAATTAATTTCAACCAAAGAAAACTAAGAAGAATGATTGAACCTAACTTTAAATGCACTTCAAATCAGCAGTGAACATCTCAGGTTTTGTATACAATGTACCAACAGAATAATGATGATTACATTTAGAAATATATCAGTAAAATAATAGTGAATAAGAACACCTATACTCAGATATTTATTACATTCAATAATAAATTACACCATACATATACCCAAAGTTTAGGTGGCAAGCTAATAAGTTAAGGTGACAAAACATCATCATAATCATCTGTATTGCCAACAATATTAGAATCTTGATCACTCGTATCTGTATTTGCTTGATTTTCTTCCTCATCCTCATTTGTGATGTGCAATATATTTTCTCTCCCAATCTCTTTGTTGGTAATCAAAATATCTTCTTCAAACACTCCATCATCGTCTTTATCCACTTCTTCAAAAATTTCTTATAAATTAACATATTGCCCATCATGCATTATATCGACAACTCCCATGAATTTTCATTTCAAACGAGACTCTATTTGAATGACATATGACTATCCTAGGATTCTTACATCATCAATTAGAAATGATTGGTTAATTTGAAGAGAGGAAACATACAACTCATCTGTCTCTAATAAAAATTGTCGTGTATTTGTGTGTACAAATCCATACGCATCAAATTGTACTGTGGATGGTCAGATCTACTTACATTTTAATAATATAGGACTATTTTCATCAAAATCCACTTGAATAATTTCTTGGATGAATCCAACATAAAATTTGTTCTCAGCTTCATGAAGAAATTCAGCACTAACAACACAATCACAATTTGTCTTTCATGTGTCTTTTTCTTCCACTCTTAAATGACTACCATAGGCCCACATTCCACTAAAATACATAGCCCATAAATGTGGAGATTGTGAAAGTTAACTTTCCTCCATTGTTATATCTTGAACTCATTCTTTTGCATCATTGACTGCATTAGCAATCCATTCTTCAAATTTTGGAAAAGAATCACCTCCAATCAAATCATGATGTCTACACTTTTCAGCTCAATGTTGCATCCAAGTTTGATTCTCTTCTTCATATTTTCTACATAGGATATTAATGTACAAATTGTAATATTAATAATATAAATGTGTAAATGCAATTGAGTAAATAAATTATTATGTAATTTTTTTTTACCTATGCCACTTATCAAACGAAGATATGTTTTGAAGAATATAGGCATGTATCACACTTCTTTCTTGATGTGATAGCTTGAAGTGACATCCATTGCATTCTAATACTTCACCTACAACTCTCTCATCTTCATCATCATCTCATACACGTCGATTGACATTTTTAAAATCCTTCATATATTCTATGCAAAATCCCATGACCTCTTGCATTGAATATCTGTAACGCCTTCCTTCAACACCTTAAAGAAATACACATTTATGCCACATGAAACAGGAACATTTTTTTTTTTTTTTAATGTTTAAGATTACAAGTAATGTTAATATAACTAACTACGACATATTCTCTAAGGATTCAAGGCTGCATTACTTAACAATTCAACTAACATAATTTAACATACATCAGTAACTAATCTAAATCCAATGCATAATTAAATAACTTATTCATACTCATTGCATGTCGACAATTAATGTAATACAATCTACAAGATTAAGTACATAACTGAAATGCTTTCATATAAGTACATCAAGACATCATTACATTGCCACTTTTCATCTACATCAAAGTTACATACATAAAGAATGTTCTGTTACACAAATCTAGTACAAGGTTATACATATACATCTTCATCACTGGTACAAGTACAACTGTCTGAAAACTGAGATACATCCTTTTCTGCACATGAACTTGTCAAAGAATAACCAATGGATAAAATAGCTCTTCCACCTGACCATGTGGAACCCTAAGGTCCACCCCCCGAGCTAGGAGTTAACATGAGGTCCCAAACAATAACAGTCAGGTAGACAAAAGACAAACAAGAACAAAGGACGACCAAATGCCAATACAACACATGGTAATAACATAAACAACACAACACAACTTATCTTCCAGAGGCAACACATAACGAATGGGGAGAGTACAACTAGGGAATGCTAGGCTGCAGTAGGGAGAAGTGTCATCACATGGCTTGTCATGGGTTGTCCTGGTAAGCCTTCCTAGGCCCCGGCCCCCATCTTGGGTTGTCCTGGTAGCCTCTCCCGACTCCCGGCCCCCCATACAACGCTCATGCGGAATCAACATACCTTCCATGAGGACAAGGTAGTTGATCTTGCCATTCCAGGCCTTCTCATCTCATCTCAAGCCTAAACAAGCACTTGAGCCATGAGTGAGGCATCCACTTATCTTGTTTAGTGTGCTTAACTACCCAACCCCCTAATTCATTATTTAGGTTATCACTTGATTAATCTACTTCCAACGGGTTATCCTGACTGCCACTTTGGGTGTCGGCCCCACGTTGAAAGCCACTCCCCTACCTGCATCTAGAAGACCCTACTCAACAACATAGCAAACACCATCATGACGACGATGATACATAAAACATGCAAGGCATAATCCATCTTGCATAACTATTATTCTGATATGAACATATACATGTAATAATGCAAGGCATTCACCTTCTTGCATATCATCTCAATTACAAAGACATACTCTTACTACATTTTCCATGGCTTCCAATGAAGTAACTCATAAGAAAAATACTTTTTCATGAATACCGACGTCTCCCCATTGTCTAATCCAACACAACATCCCAAACAAATAAATAAATAAATCACAACATTCATGAAGAGCCTTTCTACTCATCACGATGCATTCAGAATATTTACATTCTTCCACTACACCATAACCAAATTCCTTATACATGACAAAAGGCGACATGACTTCAATAACTTAGGACACTTATCAACACATTACATGAAGTTGAAACACAACAACCTTGGCCTCTGGAACTGAACCCTTGACAACTTACCCTTTGACCATTTCATACAATTTCAATTCACACTAACTAATTATCTAATACCTTTAAATCAAATTTCCAATACAATAATCATATACCTAATCCTTAAAAAAAACCATATTAAAACCGATGTCAATCTAAATTGAATTTCATTAACCATAATATATAATCACAGCAATTTTCTTTTAATCAAATACATAATGACAACATTATTCTAAATTCCCAATTTATTTGGCTTTTAAAACAATCAACTATACTTTTGAAATAATAATAATAGTAACAATAATTATTATCATTGTTATTGTAATAATAACAATAATGATAATAATAATAATTATAATTATAATAATGATACTAATAACAACATTGATATTAATAGTACTTCTATTAATATGCATTCAAACACATTGTAAAGTAAATAAACATTCCTTAGGGTTAATCTAAGCCAATCAGACGAAATGCATACAAGAAAGCACAACTAACCTGGATTAACAATGACGGGTTTCTGCAGACTAGAATTGAAACAATAAATCTTAATGCACAGAAAGTAAATAAGAAAACTCTGTTTCTGCCTCCAAAATGTGACTTCTCCTCAATGAAGTGCATCAGATTCTGCGTAGTTATTATGCATGCTTCTCTTTTGTATCTAAATCAGGCATTGCTGTGAGATCCACCACTGATTTAAGGAATTCTTTATCAACTTGAAAGGAAGAGGAAATGGAAAGATGAATGCCTTTGCTGAGAAGCTCATTGATTAGATTATTGTAGTATTTGACTCCAAGAGTATTGATCTTTCCACTACCCTTAGGAAAAATACGAGACTAAGTAATGGAGAACCTGTACATCTCCACTCCCATTTCCCGCATTATTTCCACCTCTTCCTATCAAATTGATCAATGCAACAAAGGCCACCATCAGCCAAAACAAGTGCTCCTGCCTCTAGCATCCATTCACCTCCATCCTTGACTGCAGTTACAGTGAGCCCTGCACTAGTGCTACCTGTAAGCTTTACCGTAAACAGGCCATACACTTGTGGACAAATGCCCTGTAAGATAATATTTCTTTCCTTCAATGGATTCCATTTCTACTTTCATTGCTTGCAACCAAATGCTATAAAAACATGCATCTCCAAGTGCCGCACCCCATCTTGTCAACCATGAGATGTCTCTCTCGCCAGAGGAGTAATATATTTTGAGGCCTTGAGTAGAAGATATTTCTGGGAAAATTGCCCAGCCCACACTTTGATGATAATCGCTAGTGAGATACTTAAACAGAGGGAATTGGTAAAGCCCTGACCAAATTCCTAGATTCCAGTAGCGGGCAACAAAACAAAGGAGTTGAACATACAAATCCTCTGAGAGCTTGGCAACCCAACAATGGCCACACAAATTGATACATTGAGAGTACCAGTCATAACTCACCTGTTGCACCCCTAAGAATTCTAATGAGCACAAATGGTCCATACAGGGATGAACTATAAATATTCCAGTAGCCCATAGAGCACAGGGCTTTTCTAGGCCTTGTTTCATTACTTCTTGTACTATATCTCTGAATGCAGGGAGTATTGTGCGAGCTTGAGAGGGGGTGCAGTATGTCTTGTGCCCTTCACAGAATATGATTTCTTCTGCCTTGAGTTTAGCTTGAATGGTGTCCCGAACACTAGTCAGCTCCGGGTAAGAAGGATCATTGAGAGGCAGGTATTTGTGGAAACAATACGATCTGGAGGAGGGAGGAGCCGAGTCCTGGCTTTTTACAAGAGATAGAAAGGCTGCACAGAAAGCTGAGGGAACGCAGACGAGAATACCCCGATTCCACTTGCTGTCCCACCTTATACTCTCCCTCAAAGAAGTCAACAAGAAGTCAGCCTGTATAATAAATGGGAATCCTGTCACCATTTCTTTGGGAAGGAAAGAGTAAATGCCAACGCCGACTCCCACACTGACCCTTTGTTGGATAGGAAACGCCAGCGTCAATACCCATTTCTCGACCTTTTCCCTTCCCTCCACTTTCTTCTCCGCCTGCACAGGAAATGTGTCTCCTCACGCAGAGGGAGGATTATTACAGTAGTGAGAAGCTCACCTTGGGGGTGCCCACAGTAGACGTTAAGGAGATCTTCAACGGTTGGCTTATCATCAATCCACTCTGGAACAATATACCCTATTTTTGCCTCTTTTGCAGGGCTCTCGTCGAATCTAATCTTGTATCCGTTGCTGAAGATATGGGGGTGGCTCGTTACCAAGAAAATGCTCTTGAACCCAATGCCTTTCTCTCCTATGTAACCATCCTCTCTTTTACCCTTTTTGTAGACCTCCCTACACTGCAGAGTGATTCAACGTTCTCGAGGGTGAAGCCCTTTTCGTTGTTAAAGACAAGTAGAGTAGCAGAGGCACCCACACCAGTGATATCTATACTAGTCAGCACAAATTCTAACGAGGGATCTACATTAGATGGATACTCGTTATCTTGGGCATTCTGGATGAGTTCCATTAGAAAATGAATATCCTTGGTGTAGAGCTCTGCAGATAAATGCTTAACTGCGTGATAAAGGTCTTCTGTAAGCGGATTTTCTTGTCTACCAATCGAAAACTTGCTTCTCCGTATCTGCTAAATGTGCTCTCTTGGTGTCGCCATTTGAGTTTATACAGGCACCTTGACCAAAATAACCAGGCTACTACTTTAAGTGAAATAACAACCCACCCTTCCGAGTCTCCGATTACTCAAACTCCAAAAATTCGATCATAGCTGGTCTGGCTGTGATGCCGATTCGACAATTTCGTTTCAACTACTGCAGTCCAAGCCTTTTTCCTGATCTTCTTCACTTTTCTTCTACCTGCAATGCTGTCCTCTTTGCCTCAACAAGCTTTTCTTTTATAACACAACCCCTTCCTTCTTTCAAGGGACTAGGCATGTGATCCCGTGCATCTCCCTCCTCTACTAATATTTTTATTTAATTTAATAATCCCAAGAGGTTATTCCTTTTTAAATATTAACACACAATTCCGACAACATTTAATTACTTTAGAGCCGACCAACCATATTGTATTTAATAAAGTTATAATATTACAACTATCTATAATAGCACAACTATATATTAATTTATTTTATTAATTTAGTTGTAAATCACTAATTACAACATAACTTACAACTATTTTATTTATTTAAACATTTATTGCAAATAATATTATATTAAATAATACAAAATCTCTTACAATCTTTATTCAACAACTATACTTCTAATAAAATAATAATTTATTTATAACAATAATTAACAACTATCGACTCAATATTATCTTTTATAAATATATTTAATTATCAACATTATAATTTCCGTAATATGATTCTAATAAAAGCACAACGACACCCTACACACTTAGACACTTTCTAACCTAGTTAGACTCCAAGGTGCAATATTATTTGTCCGCAAATCATGATCGAATGACAAACAATGACCAAAAGGATAAACTGACAACCAGACCACACTGACATGGGACCTCACGTTAACTCCAAACAACTAATCCATTGGCGAAGGCACGCTCAGACCTGTAATCAGGCGGAGTCGATGCCTAGTACCTGCATTCCTGCAACAACGCACAGTTAAACATAACAAAATATATATATCCACATGCAGTCCTGTAGTGAATGGAAATCGCAGTGAGGTAGGGTACTCGAGAGTGAGTAATACGACACTGTTCCATTCACGTTTATGAATAAACGATTAACTATGTTGAACAAGATATCTGATATTAATCAACAACATAAAACATTCAATCCTCTTACAATCCAATATCGCAATTAACATCAAACATCTGTAACATCTAGTTTATTTATCAAATTCTAAAGCATAAAATGATCAACAATTGTTATCATAACAATTAGGTTCATAATGAAGTAACAAGATAACAAGAGATCCATCATCTACGGTCTAAGACACTATCATAAGGTCTAAGCAAACATCAATCTGATGGACGACGAGATGAGGGGCACTACATCCTCCCCCCTAGGATCAGGCTTACTCCTGGAAGCCTACGAACAAATATGGATATAGCTCCCGCATTCAGAATGTATCTTCCCGGGTAGCTGAAGTCTCATCATTACACGATGGGCATCCAACCCATCCATCCCCAACACTATGTCATAGGATCCTAGTGGTATAATGCGAAGATCCGCCGTGGTAGATAAGGGACCTATCCTCAACTCGCAACCATACACAAGAGAGTCCACTGTTACCCTAGATCCAGAGGCTAATTCCACTTGCCACTTAACATCTTCAGGTTGCTAGGCGAGGACTATGAATGAATATATACTTCAAAGTTTAAATAACTAGTATAGCTTGATGGGCTAATATAAATCCCAGAGTACCCAGTGTTAGCAAACCTTGCTCTAATACCAGATGTAACGCCCGCCTTGAACACCTTAAAGAAATACACATTTATGCCACATGAAACAGGAACATTTTTTTTTCTTTAAATGTTTAAGATTACAAGTAATGTTAATATAACTAACTACGACATATCCTCTAAGGATTCAAGGTTGCATTACTTAACAATTCAACTAACATAATTTAACATACATCAGTAACTAATCTAAATCTAATGCATAATTAAATAACTTATTCATACTCATTGCATGTCGATAATTAATGTAATACAATCTACAAGATTAAGTACATAACTGAAATGCTTTCATATAAGTACATCAAGACATCATTACATTGCCACTTTTAGTCTACATCAAAGTTACATACATAAAGAATGTTCTGTTACACAAATCTAGTACAAGGTTATACATATACATCTTCATCACTGGTACAAGTACAACTGTCTGAAAACTGAGATACATCCTTTTCTGCACATGAACTTGTCAAAGAATAACCAATGGATAAAATAGCTCTTCCACCCGACCATGTGGAACCCTAAGGTCCACCCCCCGAGCTAGGAGTTAACATGAGGTCCCAAACAATAACAGTCAGGTAGACAAAAGACAAACAAGAACAAAGGACGACCAAACACCAATACAACACATGGTAATAACATAGACAACACAACACAACTTATCTTCCAGAGGAAACACATAACGAATGGGGAGAGTACAACTAGGGAATGCTAGGCTGTAGTAGGGAGAAGTGTCATCACATGGCTTGTCATGGGTTGTCCTGGTAAGCCTTCCTAGGCCCTGGCCCCCATCTTGGGTTGTCCTGGTAGCCTCTCCCGACTCCCGGCCCCCATACAACGCTCATGCAGAATCAACATACCTTCCATGAGGACAAGGTAGTCGATCTTGCCATTCTAGGCCTTCTCATCTCATCTCAAGCCTAAACAAGCACTTGAGCCATGAGTGAGGCATCCACTTATCTTGTTTAGTGTGCTTAACTACCCAACCCCCTAATTCATTATTTAGGTTATCACTTGATTAATCTACTTCCAACGGGTTATCCTGACTGCCACTTTGGGCGCCGGCCCCACGTTGAAAGCCACTCCCCTACCTGTATCTAGAAGACCCTACTCAACAACATAGCAAACATCATCATGACGACGATGATACATAAAACATGCAAGGCATAATCCATCTTGCATAACTATTATTCTGATATGAACATATACATGTAATAATGCAAGGCATTCACCTTCTTGCATATCATCTCAATTACAAAGACATACTCTTACTACATTTTCCATGGCTTCCAATGAAGTAACTCATAAGAAAAATACTTTTTCATGAATACCGACGTCTCCCCATTGTCTAATCCAACACAACATCCCAAACAAATAAATAAATAAATCACAACATTCATGAAGAGCCTTTCTACTTTTCACGATGCATTCAGAATATTTCCATTCTTCCACTACACCATAACCAAATTCCTTATACATGACAAAAGGCGACATGACTTCAATAACTTAGGACACTTATCAACACATTACGTGAAGTCGAAACACAACAACCTTGGCCTCTAGAACTGAACCCTTGACAACTTACCCTTTGACCATTTCATACAATTTCAATTCACACTAACTAATTATCTAATACCTTTAAATCAAATTTCCAATACAATAATCATATACCTAATCCTTAAAAAAACCATATTAAAACCGATGTCAATCTAAATTGAATTTCATTAACCATAATATATAATCACAGCGATTTTCTTTTAATCAAATACATAATGACAACATTATTCTAAATTCCCAATTTATTTGGCTTTTAAAACAATCAACTATACTTTTGAAATAATAATAATAGTAACAATAATTATTATCATTGTTATTGTAATAATAACAATAATGATAATAATAATAATTATAATTATAATAATGATACTAATAACAACATTGATATTAATAGTACTTCTATTAATATGCATTCAAACACATTGTAAAGTAAATAAACATTCCTTAGGGTTAATCTAAGCCAATCAGACGAAATGCATACAAGAAAGCACAACTAACCTGGATTAACAATGACGGGTTTCTGCAGACTAGAATTGAAACGATAAATCTTAATGCACGGAAAGTAAATAAGAAAACTCTGTTTCTGCCTCCAAAATGTGACTTCTCCTCAGTGCAGTGCATCAGATTCTGCGCAGTTATTATGCATGCTTCTCTTTTGTATCTAAATCAGGCACTGCTGTGAGATCCACCACTGATTTAAGGAATTCTTTATCAGCTTGAAAGGAAGAGGAAATGGAAAGATGAATGCCTTTGCTGAGAAGCTCATTGATCAGATTATTGTAGTATTTGACGCCAAGAGTATTGATCTTTCCACTACCCTTAGGAAAAATACGAGACCAAGTAATGGAGAACCTATACATCTCCACTCCCATTTCCTGCATTATTTCCACCTCTTCCTATCAAATTCATCAATGCAACAAAGGCCACCATTAGCCAAAACAAGTGCTCCTGCCTCTAGCATCCATTCACCTCCATCCTTGACTGCAGTTACAGTGAGCCCTGCACTAGTGCTACCTGCAAGCTTTACCGTAAACAGGCCATACACTTGTGGACAAATGCCCTGTAAGATAATATTTCTTCCCTTCAATGGATTCCATTTCTACTTTCATTGCTTGCAACCAAATGCTATAAAAACATGCATCTCCAAGTGTCGCACCCCATCTTGTCAACCATGAGATGTCTCTCTCTCCAGAGGAGTAATATATTTTGAGGCCTTGAGCAGAAGATATTTCTGGGAAAATTGCCTAGCCCACACTTTGATGATAATCGCTAGTGAGATACTTAAACAGAGGGAATTAGTAAAGCCCTGACCAAATTCCTGGATTCTAGTAGCGGGCAACAAAACAAAGGAGTTGAACATACAAATCCTCCGAGAGCTTGGCAACCCAACAATGGCCACACAAATTGATACATTGAGAGTACCAGTCATAACTCACCTGTTGCACCCCTAAGAATTCTAATGAGCGCAAATGGTCCATACAGGGATGAACTATAAATATTCCAGTAGCCCATAGAGCACAGGGCTTCTCTAGGCCTTGTTTCATTGCTTCTTGTACTATATCTCTGAATGCAGGGAGTATTGTGCAAGCTTGAGAGGGGGTGTAGTATGTCTTGTGCCCTTCACAGAATATGATTTCTTCTACCTTGAGTTTAGCTTGAATGGTGTCCCGAACACTAGTCAGCTCTGGGTAAGAAGGATCATTGAGAGGCGGGTATTTGTTGAAACAATACGATCTGGAGGAGGGAGGAGCCGAGTCCTGGCTTTTTACAAGAGATAGAAAGGCTGCACAGAAAGCTGAGGGAACGCAGTCGAGAATACCCCGATTCCACTTGCTGTCCCACCTTATACTCTCCCTCGAAGAAGTCAACAAGAAGTCAGCCTATATAATAAATGGGAATCCTATCACCATTTCTGTGGGAAGGAAAGAGTAAATGCCAATGCCGACTCCCACACTGACCCTTTGTTGGATAGGAAATGCCAGTGTCAATACCCATTTCTCGACCTTTTCCCTTCCCTCCACTTTCTTCTCTGCCTGCACAGGAAATGTGTCTCCTCACATAGAGGGAGGATTATTACAGTAGTGGGAAGCTCAACTTGGGGGTGCCCACAGTAGACGTTAAGGAGATCTTCAACGATTGGCTTATCATCAATCCACTCTGGAACAATATACCCTATTTTCACCTCTTTTGCAGGGCTCTCATCGAATCTAATCTTGTATCCGTTGCTGAAGATATGGGGGTGGCTCGTTACCAAGAAAATGCTCTTAAACCCAATGCCTTTCTCTCCTATGTAACCATCCTCTCTTTTACCCTTTTTGTAGACCTCCCTACACTGCAGAGCGATTCAACGTTCTCGAGGGTGAAGCCCTTTCCGTTGTTAAAGACAAGTAGAGTAGCAGAGGCACCCACACCAGTGATATGTATACTAGTCACCACAAATTCTAACGAGGGATCTACATTAGACAGATACTCGTTATCTTGGGCATTCTAAATTAGTTCCATTAGAAAATGAATATCCTTGGTGTAGAGCTCTGTAGATAAATGCTTAACTGCGTGATAAAGGTCTTCTGTAAGCAGATTGTCTTGTCTACCAATCGAAAACTTGCTTCTCCGTATCTGCTAAATGTGCTCTCTTGGTGTCGCCATTTGAGTTTATACAGGCACCTTCACCAAAATAACCAGGCTACTACTTTAAGTGAAATAACAACCCACCCTTCCGAGTCTCCGATTACTCAAACTCCAAAAATTTGATCATAGCTGGTCTGGCTGCAATGCCGATTCGACAATTTCTTTTCAACTACTACAGTCCAAGCCTTTTTCCTGATCTTCTTCACTTTTCTTCTACCTGCAATGCTGTCCTCTTTGCCTCAACAAGCTTTTCTTTTATAACACAACCCCTTCTTTCAAGGGACTTGGCACGTGATCCCGTGCATCTCCCTCCTCTACTAATATTTTTATTTAATTTAATAATTCTAAGAGGTTATTCCTTTTTAAATATTAACACACAATTCTGACAACATTTAATTACTTTAGAGCCGACCAACCATATTGTATTTAATAAAGTTATAATATTACAACTATCTATAATAGCACAACTATATATTAATTTATTTTATTAATTTAGTTGTAAATCACTAATTACAACATAACTTACAACTATTTTATTTATTTAAACATTTATTGCAAATAATATTATATTAAATAATACAAAATCTCTTACAATCTTTATTCAACAACTATACTTCTAATAAAATAATAATTTATTTATAACAATAATTAACAACTGTCGACTCAATATTATCTTTTATAAATATATTTAATTATCAACATTATAATTTCTGTAATATGATTCTAATAAAAGCACAACGACACCCTACACACTGAGACACTTTCTAACCTAGTTAGACTCCAAGGTGCAATATTACTTGTCCGCAAATCATGATCGAATGACAGACAATGACCAAAAGGATAAACTGACAACCAGACCACACTGACATGGGACCTCACGTTAACTCCAAACAACTAATCCATTGGCGAAGGCACGCTCAGACCTGTAATCAGGTGGAGTCGATGCCTAGTACCTGCATTCCTGCAACAACACACGGTTAAACATAACAAAATATATATATCCACATGCAGTCCTGTAGTGAATGGAAATCGCAGTGAGGTAGGGTACTCGAGAGCGAGTAATACGACACTATTCCATTCACGTTTATGAATAAACGATTAACTATGTTGAACAAGATATCTGATATTAATCAACAACATAAAACATTCAATCCTCTTACAATCCAATATCGCAATTAACATCAAACATCTGTAACATCTAGTTTATTTATCAAATTCTAAAGCATAAAATGATCAACAACTGTTATCATAACAATCAGGTTCATAATGAAGTAACAAGATAACAAGAGATCCATCATCTACGGTCTAAGACACTATCATAAGGTCTAAGCAAACATCAATCTGATGGACGATGAGATGAGGGGCACTACATCCTCCCCCCTAGGATCAGGCTTACTCCTGGAAACCTGCAAAGAAATATGGATATAGCTCTCGCATTCGGAATGTATCTTCCCAGGTAGCTGAAGTCTCATCATTACACGATGGGCATCCAACCCATCCATCCCCAACACTATGTCATAGGATCCTAGTGGTATAATGCGAAGATCTGCCGTGGTAGATAAGGGACCTATCCTCAACTCGCAACCATACACAAGAGAGTCCACTGTTACCCTAGATCCAGAGGCTAATTCCACTTGCCACTTAACATCTTCAGGTTGCTAGGCGAGGACTATGAATGAATATATTCTTCAATGTTTAAACAACTAGTATAGCTTGATGGGCTAATATAAATCCCAGAGTACCCAGTGTTAGGAAACCTTGCTCTGATACCAGATGTAACGCCCGCCTTGAACACCTTAAAGAAATACACATTTATGCCACATGAAACAGTAACATTTTTTTTTTTTTTAATGTTTAAGATTACAAGTAATGTTAATATAACTAACTACGACATATTCTCTAAGGATTCAAGGCTGCATTACTTAACAATTCAACTAACATAATTTAACATACATCAGTAACTAATCTAAATCCAATGCATAATTAAATAACTTATTCATACTCATTGCATGTCGACAATTAATGTAATACAATCTACAAGATTAAGTACATAACTAAAATGCTTTCATATAAGTACATCAAGACATCATTACATTGCCACTTTTATTCTACATCAAAGTTACATACATAAAGAATGTTCTGTTACACAAATCTAGTACAAGGTTATACATATACATCTTCATCACTGGTACAAGTACAACTGTCTGAAAACTGAGATACATCCTTTTCTGCACATGAACTTGTCAAAGAATAACCAATGGATAAAATAGCTCTTCCACTCGACCATGTGGAACCCTAAGGTCCACCCCCCGAGCTAGGAGTTAACATGAGGTCCCAAACAATAACAGTCAGGTAGACAAAAGACAAACAAGAACAAAGGATGACCAAACGCTAATACAACACATGGTAATAACATAAACAACACAACACAACTTATCTTCCAGAGGCAACACATAACAAATGGGGAGAGTACAACTAGGGAATGCTAGGTTGCAGTAGGGAGAAGTGTCATCACACGGCTTGTCATGGGTTGTCCTGGTAAGCCTTCCTAGGCCCCGGCCCCCATCTTGGGTTGTCCTGGTAGCCTCTCCCGACTCCCGGCCCCCATACAACGCTCATGCAGAATCAACATACCTTCCATGAGGACAAGGTAGTTGATCTTGCCATTCTAGGCCTTCTCATCTCATCTCAAGCCTAAACAAGCACTTGAGCCATGAGTGAGGTGTTGGTTTTTCTTCTGAATCAGCATTAGGGTTTGCCACTTCTAATGCACAAGCAGATTCAGCCAACTAATACAGGAGGTTGCGTGAGCTCCTCCCCTTCACTTCTAGTTCTGCCGCACCAAGGGGGGTTTCCCTATTTGATAAAAATATGACCTTGACGAGCTCAATGACAGAAAGATTTAACTTGACAGGAACACGCAGAATACTCTAATGTATGGACCAAGATTTTTGTAACAAATCACAAGGTTGGCAACATTCTTGGACATAATGTTTGGTTGGGTATGAGAGCATGCAGGGATCCTAATCCTAATCCTACAGCTAATAGATGGAAGGAAGAGATGGTTTGAAATGATGTTTGGATGCAAACCTGGACCTGGTGTATAACCTCAACACAGAGCTAGATTGGTGCCTATCCAGGGCTTGGAGTCGGTAGACATACACCTGTGAATGATCAGCATGAATAGCTAAAACTGGATTTCAGGGGGATACACATGATACCTGCCTTACAGATATCTCCCAATACAGAGTGTTAAGCTGTCGATACTTATGGCATCCCTATTGCAGGAAGAAAGATACATGCAAAACTGGAGACAGAATCAGCATAACAGATGCAAACATAGCATTATTCATATAAGATTAACCATGAAATCAATGGATTCATGCCAAAACGTACAACAAGAGATACATAAACTCACAAGTTTTGCTACACAGAGCAACCAAAACCAGTTGTATCTTATTATAGAGCTAAAATGTCTAGTTTTCAACCACCTAAACAATGGTAACACAGTCTGCCTATATTGGCCAGAAAGTGTACCTCTAGCATTAATTACATGGTTGACCAAAAATCCCGCCAGATACACAGTATCAGAAAAATGGCGCTCAACGCATTACCAGATTGGCGCCCAAACATGAATGCAGTAGGTAGGGGAGGAGACAGGAAGAAACATCGAGCCCTGCGCCACTGTCCGTTGATGTACACCTTCAATCGGGTACCAGATCTGTCCATACCTCTGCAACCTTCGCCATTAATGCCCATCTACCTCGCAGCCATTGGGAAAACATCAAACAGTGCATCGCAACCATTTCCTACCAAAATACCTCATCGTGATATTTCAAAACATGCAGGATATCAATTATCCCACATGCACCCCGCGACGACCTTTTCAACACTTTATATACTAGGCCACGAGCATATATGATGTCGGTGCTTTTTCTCCCGACGACACTAGTATAAGACCTTCATCATCCTCATCCTCCAGTAGCATGATATCCTGTTGCTTGAAATATCACCCTAACGTCAGCATCATCATCGCAATATCACCTACATGATAATCGCCTTCATCGGCACAACCTGATGCATCGGAGGAAGATCCTCCTGCCTAGCCGATACCAAATGTCTGGCCGATGAACATCCTGATGACGTCACCGTCATATCCTGCTGACATCATCAGCATATCCGCCTATCGCGCACCTCCTCATATCCGGATAACGTCATCGTCATGTTTGCAAATATCGGGGGATCTCCACAAGATGATCAGTGTTAGAAATATGACCCCCCCGGACCTTGATGACGTCACCATACATCGGCATCAGGATGATATTCAGAAGATAACCGGATATTTGGAAATATCATCCTGATGCACACATATCATGCTGCACTGTAGCTCCACTATAAGATCGGGGTGATATATGAATATGTGACTGATATTTGAAATGATCACCCCCATTGGACAATGCATGAAGCCGACAGGCGAATATCTCCCTTCGGAAATATCATGATGCAGACAGGTAGAAAAACAGATATCATCCTGACATAAGAATGACGTCAGCATCATTAGGGTGATAAAACAACGAACATGAAGTGATAAAACAACATCAGGATGATCTTGACTAAGATCACCCGATGTTAAAATATGATGACCCCGATGAAGATCGGATCATACTTAGGACTTTGCAGCAACATCATCAGGATGATCTTAAGTAAGATCACCCGATGTTAGAATATCACCCCAGCGAAAGATCATGCTGACAGAAAATATGATGACCCTCGTAAGCAACATCAGGGTGATGTCTGGAAACATGATGATGATGACCTCCTCCAAAGAAAATATGATGCTGATGTTAAAACATGCTGAGGAGGCCCAAAGACTTAGAACTTTTTTGGATTTTTTGGGAAGGTGCCTGCATGAAAATTGCTAAAATAACTGACAGTGAATTCAGGCACCAACAGTGGCTCTGATTGGGGATGTGCAAGTGCAAGACTGTAGCGAGAACCCCAGATCTCTGGGATGCAGACCAGTCCCTTATCCATTGGGCACAGAGTCAAATACTACACCGACCTGCATCACCAAACACACTTGATGGCCTAAGGCCACCAAGAAAAGAAAAACATGTATCTCCCTTTGTCAAACACTTTGTTTTCATCTGCATACACTGGGTCAAGCTTGGAGATACTACAGAGATCCACCCACAAACAAATCTTGTCATCTGCATACTCAACCCTCTGATTTGGCTTGTCATTATCACCCTTGTGCAGATAACCTTCAACATCATGTGACATGTGGGTGTAGAATGTATCAAGCAATGCATACTCATATGGCATATAGCACTTGTCATCTATATTAGCAATATGCATTGCAACATGATCTCCTAGCTGGACTGAAAACTGAAAACACTCAAAGTCCACCATACAGCTAGGAAGATCAGAGCTCATTGTATCATATGCTGGCACATCAAAAGAAAAGCTTTCAAAATCACAATTGTGCACATCATGTACACAACAATCAGCAGCACCAGGTTGGAAAAGATCAGGCTCTGACACCTCTTTACAATCAGGCACATTTTTACAATCACTTACCTGATGTATGTTGTTTCCTCTTTCATCAGGATGAGAAATAGAATCCAAGTCAAAAACCATGTCAAGACCCTCACCATACTCAAATAGATCCTCATCACCATATGTGTCAAAAATGGGTGACCCAGGTGCATCAGTTTCATCATAGTATGCCATTTGTTCATGGGCAGCAGAGCATGCATCTTCATCACCAATGGATTCCTTTTGTGGAGGAGTATCAGCCTGTGTGTCATAAGCAAAACAACCATCAATCAAAGAACAATCATGCTCTGCACTAGCACTTATTTCAATCTCTAATTGCTCTTCATGATCCTCATGTGTTTGAAAGGAAGGCAATGGGTCACACATGGGACTGCTTCTCTGTTTGCTTATATCTTCTCTGTCTTGAGTACAATACTCACAATTGTCTCCACAGGTCCATTCCAAAAATTGCTCATTGTTGTCCACAACCTCATTGTTGTTTTCATGGTCAGATGCCTCATCATTGCAATGGGAATCCTCATTAGTCCTTTCACTGGCATCCTCAACATTCATCTTTTCATCTTCACATGATGCCTTAATTATTTGGTCATTTGCAGCTTCACAACGATTTCTCACACCAAAGCCTGTGGACAGGGGTTTCAGCAGGTGCACACTTCTGATTTTTTCTATCTTTTCTATGAACTTGTATGCCATCTGCATACTTGTCACCTTAAAATCCCTTAGTATTGCACTAAAGCCCTCCTCAAAAGCTTCAAAGAATATGCAAACACAGGCTGAAATATCAGGTCTGAAACTTTTAGGGACATGTGAAAGGGCTATTGCAAACCTATGACTGAAATCAACACATGGCTCTTCATCTTGTTTTCTGATGTTCATCAATTCTGCAACAAGATCAGCAGGTTCTCTTGCGAATTCTTCCTTGAAACAGTCAGCAAGCTCATCCCAACAGGCAAAGGATCCTTTTGAAAAGCTCAAATACCAGTCTTTTGCTTTTGCATCAAAGGACCTAACAAAAAACCTCATCCACATATCCTCATCTCTAAAGGAATGTTTTCCCATGAACTCATGAAAATTTTGGATATGTGCATTCCCATCACATACACTGTGACCACTAAATCTGGGCATCTGACAGTATATCCTAGCAGGCATAGTTTCTACTTTATAATCAACCCATGACAAATCCAGTTGGTCATACAAAGGATCAAAAGGGCTGAGAAGAGGTTTAGCCTTCTAACAAGCAGACACAACAGGGTTACTACTTTTTAACTGGGCCTGCTCAGCCTCTAAGAATATCAACCTATTTCTTATCTCTTCTATTCTTTTATTCAACATTTCACCACTGAGTATGGGATAATTCATACTTGGATTCATAAAAATCTTACTCTTAGACATCCTTTGTTTGCCTAAGACCTAAGGCTTCCCTTGGCATCTAACTTATGCAGTAAAATAGCAAATATAAAGGGGAAGGAACAAGATACCTTTTCTAATACAGATGCTAAAATATGAACAGCACATTTTTGTCACATCACATACATCCATCTTTCATGTGCATTTAGATCTTTTTTGCAGAGTCGCCACCTCTCCAAAGAGGACAAAATTTACAGCAGCTGAAAGCTCAACACATATTTTTCTGAGTTCATACCACCAGCAGAGCAAAACTTCACCAGAGACTGCAGGATATCACTTTACATCAACATCCCCAGCAGAGTCGCCATTTTGTTGGTGACTCGGATGGGTCACAGATATATTACTGGAGATGATTAGATAGTACTTTTACTTCTCCATCCCCAGTAGAGTCGCCATTTTGTTGGTGACTCAGATGGGCCACAAGATATAACACTTTTTCATCAATTTTCTCCCCAGCGGAGTCACCATTTTGTTGGTCACTCAGATGGGTCACAAGATATAACCCTTTCTCAAATTTCTTCCCCAGCAGAGTTGCCATTTTGTTGGTTTTTCTTCTGAATCAGCATTAGGGTTTGCCACTTCTAATGCACAGGCAGATTCAGCCAACTAATACAGGAGGTTGCGTGAGCTCCTCCCCTTCACTTCTGGTTCTGCCGCACCAAGGGGGGTTTCCCTATTTGATAAAAATATGACCTTGACGAGCTCAATGACAAAAAGATTTAACTTGACAGCAACAGGTAGAATACTCTCATGTATGGACCAAGATTTGTGTAACAAATCACAAGGTTGGCAACATTCTTGGACATAATGTCTGGTTGGGTATGAGAGCATGCAGGGATCCTAATCCTAATCCTACAACTAACAGATGGAAGGAAAAGATGGTTTGAAATGATGTTTGGATGCAAACCTGGACCTGGTGTATAACCTCAACACAGAACTAGATTGGTGCCTATCCATGGCTTGGAGTCGGTAGACATACACCTGTGAATGATCAGCATGAATAGCTAAAACTGGATTTCAGGGGGATACACATGATACCTGCCTTACAGATATCTCCCAATACAGAGTGTTAAGCTGTTGATACTTATGGCAACCCTAATGCTGATTCAGAAGAAAAACCAACATGAGGCATCCACTTATCTTGTTTAGTGTGCTTAACTACCCAACCCCCTAACTCATTATTTAGGTTATCACTTGATTAATCTACTTCCAACGGGTTATCCTGACTGCCACTTTGGGCGCCGGCCCCACGTTGAAAGCCACTCCCCTACCTGTATCTAGAAGACCCTACTCAACAACATAGCAAACATCATCATGACGACGATGATACATAAAACATGCAAGGCATAATCCATCTTGCATAACCATTATTCTGATATGAACATATACATGTAATAATGCAAGGCATTCACCTTCTTGCATATCATCTCAATTACAAAGACATACTCTTTCTACATTTTCCATGGCTTCCAATGAAGTAACTCATAAGAAAAATACTTTTTCATGAATACCAACGTCTCCCCATTGTCTAATCCAACACAACATCCCAAACAAATAAATAAATAAATCACAACATTCATGAAGAGCCTTTCTACTCATCACGATGCATTCAGAATATTTACATCCTTCCACTACACCATAACCAAATTCCTTATACATGACAAAAGGCGACATGACTTCAATAACTTAGGACACTTATCAACACATTACATGAAGTCAAAACACAACAACCTTGGCCTCTGGAACTGAACCCTTGACAACTTACCCTTTGACCATTTCATACAATTTCAATTCACACTAACGAATTATCTAATACCTTTAAATCAAATTTCCAATACAATAATCATATACCTAATCCTTAAAAAGACCAATATTAAAACCGATGTCAATCTAAATTGAATTTCATTAACCATAATATATAATCATAGCGATTTTATTTTAATCAAATACATAATGACAACATTATTCTAAATTCCCAATTTATTTGGCTTTTAAAACAATCAACTATACTTTTGAAATAATAATAATAGTAACAATAATTATTATCATTGTTATTTCAATAATAACAATAATGATAATAATAATAATTATAATTATAATAATGATACTAATAACAACATTGATATTAATAGTACTTCTATTAATATGCATTCAAACACATTGTAAAGTAAATAAACATTCCTTAGGGTTAATCTAAGCCAATCAGACGAAATGCATACAAGAAAGCACAACTAACCTGGATTAACAATGACGGGTTTCTGCAGACTAGAATTGAAACGATAAATCTTAATGCACGGAAAGTAAATAAGAAAAATCTGTTTCTGCCTCCAAAATGTGACTTCTCCTCAGTGCAGTGCATCAGATTCTGCGCAGTTATTATGCATGCTTCTCTTTTGTATCTAAATCAGGCACTGCTGTGAGATCCACCACTGATTTAAGGAATTCTTTATCAGCTTGAAAGGAAGAGGAAATGGAAAGATGAATGCCTTTGCTGAGAAGCTCATTGATTAGATTATTGTAGTATTTGACTCCAAGAGTATTGATCTTTCCACTACCCTTAGGAAAAATACGAGACTAAGTAATGGAGAACCTGTACATCTCCACTCCCATTTCCCGCATTATTTCCACCTCTTCCTATCAAATTCATCAATGCAACAAAGGCCACCATCAGCCAAAACAAGTGCTCCTACCTCTAGCATCCATTCACCTCCATCCTTGACTGCAGTTACAGTGAGCCCTGCACTAGTGCTACTTGCAAGCTTTACCGTAAATAGGCCATACACTTGTGGACAAATGCCCTGTAAGATAATATTTCTTCCCTTCAATGGATTCCATTTCTACTTTCATCGCTTGCAACCAAATGCTATAAAAACATGTATCTCCAAGTGTCGCACCCCATCTTGTCAACCATGAGATGTCTCTCTCTCCAGAGGAGTAATATATTTTGAGGCCTTGAGCAGAAGATATTTCTGGGAAAATTGCCCAGCCCACACTTTGATGATAATTGCTAGTGAGATACTTAAACAGAGGGAATTGGTAAAGCCCTGACCAAATTCCTGGATTCCAGTAGCGGGCAACAAAACAAAGGAGTTGAACATACAAATCCTCCGAGAGCTTGGCAACCCAACAATGGCCACACAAATTGATACATTGAGAGTACCAGTCATAACTCACCTGTTGCACCCCTAAGAATTCTAATGAGCGCAAATGGTCCATACAGGGATGAACTATAAATATTCCAGTAGCCCATAGAGCACAGGGCTTCTCTAGGCCTTGTTTCATTGCTTCCTGTACTATATCTCTGAATGCAGGGAGTATTGTGCGAGCTTGAGAGGGGGTGCAGTATGTCTTGTGCCCTTCACAGAATATGATTTCTTCTACCTTGAGTTTAGCTTGAATGGCGTCCCGAACACTAGTTAGCTCTAGGTAAGAAGGATCATTGAGAGGCGGGTATTTGTTGAAACAATACGATCTGGAGGAGGGAGGAGCCGAGTCCTGGCTTTTTACAAGAGATAGAAAGGCTGCACAGAAAGCTGAGGGAACGCAGTCGAGAATACCCCGATTCCACTTGCTGTCCCACCTTATACTCTCCCTCGAAGAAGTCAACAAGAAGTCAGCCTGTATAATAAATGGGAATCCTGTCACCATTTCTATGGGAAGGAAAGAGTAAATGCCAACGCCGACTCCCACACTGACCCTTTGTTGGATAGGAAATGCCAGCGTCAATACCCATTTCTCGACCTTTTCCCTTCCCTCCACTTTCTTCTCTACCTGCACATGAAATGTGTCTCCTCACGCAGAGGGAGGATTATTACAGTAGTGGGAAGCTCACCTTGGGGGTGCCCACAGTAGACATTAAGGAGATCTTCAACGGTTGGCTTATCATCAATCCACTCTGGAACAATATACCCTATTTTCACCTCTTTTGCAGGGCTCTCGTCGAATCTAATCGTGTATCCGTTGCTGAAGATATGGGGGTGGCTCGTTACCAAGAAAACGCTCTTAAACCCAATGCCTTTCTCTCCTATGTAACCATCCTCTCTTTTACCCTTTTTGTAGACCTCCCTACACTGCAGAGCAATTCAACGTTCTCGAGGGTGAAGCCCTTTTCGTTGTTAAAGACAAGTAGAGTAGCAGAGGCACCCACACCAGTGATATCTATACTAGTCAGCACAAATTCTAATGAGGGATCTACATTAGATGGATACTTGTTATCTTGGGCATTCTGGATGAGTTCCATTAGAAAATGAATATCCTTGGTGTAGAGCTCTGCAGATAAATGCTTAACTGCGTGATAAAGGTCTTCTGTAAGTGGATTGTCTTATCTACCAATCAAAAACTTGCTTCTCTGTATCTGCTAAATGTGCTCTCTTGGTGTCGCCATTTGAGTTTATACAGGCACCTTCACCAAAATAACCAGGCTACTACTTGAAGTGAAATAACAACCCACCCTTCTGAGTCTCCGATTACTCAGACTCCAAAAATTTGATCATAGCTGGTCTGGTTGCGATGCCGATTTGACAATTTCATTTCAACTACTACAGTCCAAGCCTTTTTCCTGATCTTCTTCACTTTTCTTCTACCTGCAATGCTGTCCTCTTTGCCTCAACAAGCTTTTCTTTTATAACACAACCCCTTCCTTCTTTCAAGGGACTTGGCACATGATCCCGTGCATCTCCCTCCTCTACTAATATTTTTATTTAATTTAATAATCCCAAGAGGTTATTCCTTTTTAAATATTAACACACAATTCCGACAACATTTAATTACTTTAGAGCCGACCAACCATATTGTATTTAATAAAGTTATAATATTACAACTATCTATAATAGCACAACTATATATTAATTTATTTTATTAATTTAGTTGTAAATCACTAATTACAACATAACTTACAACTATTTTATTTATTTAAACATTTATTGCAAATAATATTATATTAAATAATACAAAATCTCTTACAATCTTTATTCAACAACTATACTTCTAATAAAATAATAATTTATTTATAACAATAATTAACAACTATCGACTCAATATTATCTTTTATAAATATATTTAATTATCAACATTATAATTTCTGTAATATGATTCTAATAAAAGCACAACGACACCCTACACACTTAGACACTTTCTAACCTAGTTAGACTCCAAGGTGCAATATTACTTGTCTGCAAATCATGATCGAATGACAGACAATGACCAAAAGGATAAACTGACAACCAGACCACACTGACATGGGACCTCACATTAACTCCAAACAACTAATCCATTGGCGAAGGCACGCTCAGACCTGTAATCAGGTGGAGTCGATGCCTAGTACCTGCATTCCTGCAACAACGCACGGTTAAACATAACAAAATATATATATCCACATGCAGTCCTGTAGTGAATGGAAATCGCAGTGAGGTAGGGTACTCGAGAGCGAGTAATACAACACTATTCCATTCACGTTTATGAATAAACGATTAACTATGTTGAACAAGATATCTGATATTAATCAACAACATAAAACATTCAATCCTCTTACAATCCAATATCGCAATTAACATCAAACATCTGTAACATCTAGTTTATTTATCAAATTCTAAAGCATAAAATGATCAACAACTGTTATCATAACAATCAGGTTCATAATGAAGTAACAAGATAACAAGAGATCCATCATCTATGGTCTAAGACACTATCATAAGGTCTAAGCAAACATCAATCTAATGGACGACGAGATGAGGGGCACTACAATATCCCTCAGACATGTTGCCTTCCAGTTTTACCCTAGTATGAATAATTTTTTTCAAAACCTTTATATAACATTCTATAGGATACGTCCATCTCATTCTTACTAGGCCACAATGCTCTAGTTCATATTCTAGATGTATCAAAAGATGCATACAAATGTTAAAGATTGTTGGTGGAAATTCCTATTCTAATAGACAAAGGAATTCAACAACCTTCTCCCTCAAACTATCAAAGTTCAAAGGATCTAATACATGTAAACTCATTCTTTTTAATAGTAAGCCCAACCTTATAATTTCCAATCTTGGCCTCATTGCCAAACTTGATATATTTACCATAATAGGTAAAATATTCTCGATTATGACATGATAGTCATGGGTCTTGAGGCCTCTTAAGCTATTAATGTCAGTTTGGCTTCTAATACTACTACTTACATATCCAATGGGAAAGTGAGTCTAAGACATCAAATGTTAGAATTGTGCACGTTGTTTCTTTGTCCACGCATAAGGAAAATTAGGTTTTCTATATTTTTCAACCCAAAGATTGCAATGAATCTTTAGTTGTCAAAAGTCTTCACGTGATGAAATAGTATCAAAAGCAGCAAAAATAGTTTCTATAATAGCATAGGCTATATTTTTCTCAGTATGCATAAAGTCAATAGTATGCCTAATGGCTATATCCTTAAAGTATGGCAACTTATAGAATATGCACAACTATTTTACACTGCTTTCATTACATTGATCATATCTATTACCAACAATCCCATCATTTTCAATTATACATGACATTCTTTTTTGTCCATTCTCAACAATGTAATCACCCATTATTATGTGTTTTTTGTCAATGCTATGGATGATCCATTTTATGGTAAGAACTGTGTCCACAATAAATACACTTACACAAACTTCCTGAGTCTCTCACAAAATCCTTAAAGTTGCAAGCATGACATCCATGGTATCCATGAATAGTGAGACTAGATAATGTGCCATATGCAAGAAGATCATGAATCATAAATAATAGGGAAGCTCTTAAAGCAAATTTGATTGAATGGCCATCCCTTAAAGATTGAATTGCTTCAATTCCTTTCCATAATTCCATTATCCCATCATATAATGGCTCTAGATAAGCATTGATTATATCTGAAGTCACACTTTTCTTTCCTGGTATAATCAATGATAGTATTAAGAAAAATGGTTTGGTTGCTAACCATGGAGGCAAGTTATAATTTATTAAAAACACTAGCCAAGTTGACCATTTACTACTTTGATCTAAGAATGGGTTCACCCCATCTAGAGCCAAACCCAACCTTATATTATGAGGATCTTGAGAAAAATTAAGTCATCTGTTAGCAAATTCCATCAACATCTTAGAATCAGGCACATGTCTTTGTTTTCCATTGGTGCTCTTATTTTGGGCATGACATTCCTTAAGTTCAAAAATGTCTCTGCACCTATACATTCAGAGTAATCGTGGGATTATCAGAAAGTGGCGAATAACCTTTCTAGCAACCATAGCTGATTTCAACCCTTATCTATACCTCACTTCATGACATTTCAGACATTCACTCTCACTTGCAAGATTATTGTGAAATAATACACAACCATTCACACATGTGTGGATATTTTCATGCCCTAAGCCTAGCTTAGCATTTTGTTGGCAATGTGGAGTTGAGTGGTAACAACAAACTTAATAATGCCAATAATTGATCTACACTCTCATTTATCCAACCATGCACCACTTGCAAGTTAATAATTTGAAGGATTGTTGTCAAAAGACTTAACTTGTAATTAGCATACGCAGGCTTTAAAGCATCCTCCATCGACTTCGCCCAATCATCGTCTAGACCCTCATTCAACATTCCATCAACTTCAAACCCTTAATCTAACATTGATGCCTCTTCATCTATGTTTGGTGCCACTTCATCTATGTTTGTTGCCTCTTCATCTCTCACACTTTGCAACTCTATCATATCTTCATAATAATTGTAATCCCAAGGGCTTATACCACTATTCCCATATCTTTTCATATGTCGATAAATCACATTTCTTTTTTTTTACCTTTCTACCAAGATAGTCATTACATGAACATGGATATTTGTTCATGTCCTTTTCATCGGCTACTCTCTCATCATATGCATGATATGTTTATAGTAAGGAATACTAACAGGGGCTGAATTAGTATTCCACAAAACCACTTCTTAACTAGTTCATTAATCCAATTTCCAAAACTAATAATATGAAAGCACAATAAGCATAGGAATAGCAACCATAAAGACATAACACATGAACACTGGGATTTTTGTGTGGAAAACCCAAAAAGGGAAAAACTACTGTGAGTGTTAGCTCATAATATATTATAATAGCACAATATCAGATTACAAGAAGGCTCACTACCCAAAGAAATGCTCACTACAAGAAAGGCTTACTACTAAAACAGGCTCACTACCTAGAGAAAGAAAGAAGGAAGAATGGCTCAATGCCAAGTTGAACTACTCAGATTGCATTTACACATGCATGGTTATAGCTCCAATGAAGCAAAAAATTATTGTCTCAAAACTCTTCATCTCTGACTGCTCTGTTTCACTACTCTACTTTTACATAGGAACAAAATCTCTCTTCTTTTTCTCTTATGATCACTTCCACAAAATCACCTTCTTTTGCATGTCACACATACATAAATTTGCATTCACATCTCCTCTATCAAACACCAAGTTTGATCCCACATATATATCCGCAACACTTAAAAAACTTCAAGTTAGGTTAGCCTGTTAGGATGAAACATGTAGTTATACAATGTGGAACTTGTCAGCCTAAAGCATTTACCAAAATACTTTGTGGACCAGAACAATACTTGAAATACATTCTTCTATGTCGGATCATATTGTAGGATCACTTAGGATATGATCCCAATCACTAGATTCTTTTGCACACAGATCCTGTCACTGTTAAACATTGTCAAAGCATGTAGAGATACTTCAGTCCTCATAACTATCTTACCAGTGGACTTCAAACTCTGTAACTTTGGATTTAGAAACTCCTAAAATGTGTTTACAACACCTTAAAACTATAGAAAGAAATATCTATTAGTGGAGAAATGTGGATCAAATCAAACTGAAATTTTGTCCTATTTAAGAATGTTCTTTGCTAAGCCAGACTTATGCTTTTTCAAACTATACTTCTGGAGATGACCAGAAGATGAAACTTTGAATTTGGGATCATCTAAGGATTAGTAACATCTTACTAGAACTGCAAGACAAGATCTTCAACTACGGACCAATACGGACCATAACACTATAGTTTTCTAGTCATCTATATTCTACCAACACTTAGCCAAAATGCCTAAGTCTTCTTTCTAGACTAGAATTCTTTGTACACTTAACTTCATGATGATTACTATAACCTCACAACCCTTCTAAATCCTTGATGCTTGTTGTCAAATACATTTGGTCTTCCAGAGTGAAATCACTTAATTATTCAACAAAGCAGTGTCTCTTGCCAACAATCTCCCCCTTTGGCATTGATGGTAACACTCAGTGAAAAATGCTTGTGTTGCTCCCCTTTCTCTGTACACTCTATTTTTCTATTCTCCTTTAGATGTATTCTTATTTTTCACTAGTTTTCCTCTCCCCTTTTGACATCAATGGCAAAGGTGTGTGTTCAAGAAAAATTGTGTCAAAAATTCTTCAAAACTGTCATATTCTGCTGCATGTATATAGGTACACATTTCCATGTCAATTTATGGTTGAAGGTAGAATATCAATATATATAGTCTTTATTAGAGCTATCTCTCCATTCTATCTATTCGTTGCACTTTCCAAAATATGGATGTGGCCATTTATCAGAAAAACTAGTTTTTTTGCCTTCTGCACATCAGAGGGTATATCAATTAATGCTTGTGATTTCAAGGCTTCTTCTCCCAAAATTACACTACCCTAGATCTTCCTTAAGTTGTTAAGCCTCTTCCAAGGAACTTGGCTCTGATACCAATTGTTGATAGTAAGGAATACTGAGAGGGGGGGTGAATCAACACTCCACAAAACCACTTCTTAACTAGTTCATTAATCCAATTTCCAAAATTAATAATATAAAAGAAAAATAAGCATAGGAATAGAAACCATAAAGACATAACACATGAACACTAGGATTTTTATGTGGAAAACCCAAAAAGGGAAAAACCACGGTGAGTGTTAGCTCACAATATATTATGAGAGCACAATACCGGGTCACTACAAGAAAGGCTCACTACTAAAACAAGCTCACTACCTACAGAAAGAAAGAAGGAGGAGGAATGGCTCACTACCAAGTTGAACTACTTAGATTGCATTTACACATGCATGGTTACAACTCCATTGAAGCAAAGAATTATTGTCTCAAACTCTTCATCTCTAACAACTCTGTTTCACTGCTCTACTTTTACATATGAACAAAATCTCTCTTCTTTTGCTCTTATGATCACTTCCACAAAATCACCTTCTTTCACATGTCACACATACATATATTCACATTCACATCTCCTCTATCAAACACCGAGTTTGATCCCATATATATATATCCACAACACTTACAAAACTTCAAGTTAGGTCAGCCTGCTAGGATGAAATGTGTAGTTATACAATGTGTAGCTTGTCAACCTAAAGCATTTACCAAAATACTTTGCAGACCAAAACAATGCTTGAGATACATTCTTCTATGTCATCTCATATTGTAGGATCACTTAGGATATGATCCCAATCACTAGATTCTTTCGCACATAGATCCTGTCACTATCAAACACTATTAAAGCATGTAGTGATACTTCAGTCCTCATAACTATCTTACAGGTGGACTTCAAACTTTGTAACTTTGGATTTAGAAACTTCCAAAATGTTCTTACAACACCTCAAAATTTCAAAAATAAATATTTATTAACGGAGAAATACAGATCAAATCAAACTGACATTTTGTCCTATTTAAGAATGTTCTCTGCTAAGCCAGACTTATGCTTTTTGAAACTGTACTTTCAGAGATGATCAGAAGATGAAAATTTGAATTTGGGATCATCTAAGGATTAGTAACGTCTTACTAGAACTACAAGACAAGATCTTCAACTACGGACCAATACAGACCATAACACTATAGTTCTGCAGTCATCTCTGTATTTTACCAACACTTAGCTAAAATACCTAAGTCTTCTTTCTTGACCAGAATTCTTTCTACACTTGACTTCTTAAGGATTACTATAACCCCACAACCCTTCTAAATCCTTGATGCTTGTTGTCAAATCCATTTGGTCTTCCAGAGTGAAGTCTCTTTGCATTGTTGCCATTAATGATAACACTTAATTATTCAACAAAGCAGTGTCTCTTGCCAACAATATCCCCCTTTGGCATTTATGGTAACACTTAGTGAAAAATTCTTGTGTTTCTCCCCCTTACTCTATACACTCTATTTTTCTATTCTTTTTTATATGTATGCTTTTTTTTCACTAGTTTTCCTCTGCCCCTTTGACATCAATGGCAAAGGTGTGTGTTCAAGAAAAATTGTGTCAAAAATTCTTCAAAACTATCATATTCTGCCGCATATATATAGGTACACATTTCCATCTCAATTTATGGTTGAAGATAGAATGTCAATATATATAATCTTTATTAGAGCTATCTCTCCATTCCATCTATTCCTTGCACTTTCCAAAATATGGATGTGGCCATTTATCAGAAAAACTAGCTTTTCTACCTTCTACACATTTGAGGGTATATCAATTAATGCTTGTGATTTCAAGGCTTCTTCTACTCGAATTATACTACCCCAGATCTTCCTTAAGTTGTTAAGCCTCTTCCAAGGAACTTGGCTCTGATACCAATTGTTGATAGTAAGGAATACTGAGAGGGGGGTGAATCAGTACTCCACAAAACCACTTCTTAACTAGTTCATTAATCCAATTTCCAAAATTAATAATATGAAAGTAAAATAAGCATAGGAGAAACAACCATAAAGACATAACACATGAACACCAAGATTTTTATGTGGAAAACCCAAAAAGGGAAAAACCATGGTGATTGTTAGCTCACAATATATTATGATAGCACAATACCGGATTACAAGAAGGCTCACTGGCCAACAAAATGCTCGTTGCAAGAAAGGCTCACTGCCAAAATAGGCTCACTACCTAGAGAAAGAAAGAAGAAGAAAGAATGGCTCACTACCAATTTGAACTACTCAGATTACATCTACACATGCATGGTTATAGCTTCAATGAAGCATAGAAATATTGTCTCAAAACTATTCATCTTTGACTGCTCTGTTTCATTGCTTTTCTTTTACATAAGAACAAAATGTCTCTTCTTCTGCTCTTATCACTTCCACAAAATCACCTTCTTTCACATGTCACACATACATATATTCGCATTCACATCTCCTCTATTAAACACCAAGTTTGATCCCATATATATCCGTAAAACTAAAAAAACTTCAAGTTAGGTTGGACTGCTAGGATGAAACATATAGCTATTCAATGTGTAGCTTGTCAACCTAAAGCATTTACCAAAATACTTTGTGGACCAAAACAAAACTTGAAATACATTCTTCTATGTCATCTCATACTGTAGGATCACTTAGGATATGATCCCAATCACTAGATTCTTCCACACACATATCCTGTCACTGTCAAACATTGTCAAAGCATGTAGCGATACTTTAGTCCTCATAACTATCATACTAGTGGACTTCAAGCTCTATAAATTTGGATTTAGAAACTTTTGACATGTGTTTACAACACCTCAAAAACACAGAAAGAAATATCTATTACTAGAGAAATGCAGATCAAATCAAACTAACATTTTGTCCTATTTAAGAATGTTCTTTGTTAAGCCGGACTTATGATTTTTGAAACTATACTTCCAGAGATGATCAGAAGATGAAACTTTGGATTTGGGATCATCTAAGGATTAGTAAAATCTTACCAAAACTAGAAGACAAGATCTTCAAATACGGACCAATGCAAACCATAACACTGTAGTTCTACAATCCTCTCTGTATTCTGCCAACACTTAACCAAAATGCCTAAGTTTTCTTTTTGGACTAGAATTCTTTACACTTGTCTTCATGAGGATTTCTATAACCTCACAACCCTTTTGAATCCTTGATGCTTGTTGTCAAATCCATTTGGTTTGCCAGAGTGAAATCTCTTTGCCTTGTTGCCATCAATGACAACACTTAATTATTCAACAAAGGAGTGTCTCTTGCCAACATGATATCGATCCATAGTCAACCTTTGACATTGATCCATTTGTAATGTCCTGCATTCTAGTATTAATTTAGTTTCCTATTTCAAGAAAAAAATAGAAATCTAAAAAACTCAACTTACTTAGGGTCTAATACATGTACTCATTCTCTTCAACACTCTTCAGCACTTACCTAGAATTCATAGTACTTCATAGAATTAGGATATAGAGCACTATACATAATTAGACTTAGAGCACTCTACAGGATACATAGCACTCTACAACAATTCAAATTCAAGAAATATAGTTGGGTATCACTCCACAAAATTAGATGTTTTGCCTTTACATAAATCTCTATGGTCAGTTTTGTGCATTTTTTACTTGTAGGATTTTCACCTATCAATGGCTAATTAGTAGGAAACATGGCAACTACTCTTCCCTCATTTTGTTTCCCATGTGCAAGAGGCAAAGATTAAAATTATGTTGTAAACTATCTATTACTAGCACCTCACCATTTATATTTCTAATATAAAAAATATTCATTACAGTTAAAAAAAACAATAATTGTCAAATTGTAATACACAAAGATAAGGAAACTTTGGGGTGTTTGTATACTATTTGTTTGCATTTATAGGAGCATGTTGTAATTCTAAAAATCGTGTTGATCATGTAGACTGATGTTCAGTTTACATGTCATCTACAATGTGCATAAATGAAGACCGTGATGACTAGAAATAAACAAATGTTATTTTTATCCATGTTTTATTGAGGGCCTTCCTTGTCTAGCTAATAATTAAAGAAGTGATTTAGCAATGGAACACGGAATTTATGCTTTTTCTATTGATGAACCACAAGCATTTAAATATATGGCAATCTTGTCAATGTTAATGAATACACAAACACTAACAAATAGGCTTAATGAATGCTTTGTTGTAACTTTGAGAATTACTTACTAGCATAAATTATTAACATGTTGAGATAAGATGAGTTGTTCTAACAATTGATATACTCCCATGTGTGGACATATAGTATCAATTAAAATAGCTTGGTGACCACATTGATTTGATGAACTAGCATAACTTTCAACTATGCCATATGAGACCATCTTCTAGGATTCCATGCAATTAATAGATTAGGCTTGCACACAATGTTACCTAAGCATTAAGGTCTAGGCTAGGGACACGAGCCTATAGTTTAATGGCAAAGTAGTTAAAGGAATTGAAATTTGGATGTATGTTACAAGTTCAATTCCCACATGCTCCAAAATGCATAAAGGAAACTAATGAAAAAATAGTCTGCTAAAATTAGAATTGCCTATATGGTTCTAGTACTTAGTTACCTATGTAACTAGTATAAGTTACACCAACCAATAACAAACTAATGATGATGTACATGCACTACCTATGCCATGAAGACTTAGTGAAAAGGAGCCTCAGGGATTAGGCTGGTGAATTGGTTACAAAATTAGAAATTAATACCATACACATGCATGATAACATGTAACACAAATAGACAACTTCAAGATATGGTCATTACATTGTATTGATTATACAATGAATAAAGGCATCCAATTCTTTCACAATCTCAAGAACTCCAAATTGTTACATGGTAGTCAATGTCTTATGACAAGATACTCTCCTATTTATGTAATTGATCTCTTATAATACACCAATTTTGTTCTCCTAGATAGATACGGTTGCCAATTAGAACGCTATAGATTTTGTGTTTAATGTAATGAGGGTTTTTAATTACCTCTGAATTCACTATAGAGGGCGTCCCCAAATTTGACTTCACTGCAGAGGGCCTTGCTGACTTCAAATTCATTGCAGAAAACTCTGAATTCACTGCAGAGGGCCTTTCAAAAGTCTCTAGGTCCACTCCAAACAAGCTTTATCACCCATGTAAGTAGCTACTATACTTATATGCTAAAACCCAAAATGCCTCATGCCATCAAATTGGCACACAAACCCTCTCTATTTGTCTCCAGCTCCATTAATAATTAACAAACCCTCCTTTTGTTTGTAGAGGTACATTGCACAAATAATGCCAATTGTACTTCCCACTCCCCTATCAAATTACCTCTATCGAATTCTGCACTCTACTGAACTCCCCACTCCGAACAGCAATTTACTAATTCAGTTTTAACCTTACGCACAATACAACCCACTCCCGCAAATAATTTCCCAATTCAAAACAATTTTTTAATTTCCCACTTTAATATCATATTGTCTAATTTTTATTTGTGTGACTATTTATTTAGTTGTGTTTTTTACCTCACGATCAAATTAGTCATTTATTTAGTCATATATAGTTGTGTTGCAAAAAATTAGTAGAATTTAGTCATTTTTAGTTGTTCTGACTAAAAGTTTTAGTCATGTAATCATTTATTTGCCAAATTCTACTAGTGAGTTCAAGATAAGTTTTGCAAAACTTGATGAGATGCTTGCTAGCTAGAAGAACTCTAATGACAAAGAAGGCTTGGGATTTGAGAAAGGTGAAAGTTCTAAAATAGGTCAAGAAAAGAATGTTGAGATAAAGAAGGACAAATAGAAGCAAATATAGAACCAAAGGAATGGACCTAGAAAACCACTAGTCATTCAACCAAATGCTCAAAGGTACCCATCTTTCAATGGTTATTGTAATTCATGTAATAAGTTTGGTCATAAGGCTACTCAATGTAGGAGCAAAGTGAATCAAAATGTTCCATCTTTCTCTAGTCCATGCTTTACTTGCAATAAAGTTGGTTATAAAGCTAGTGAATGTAGAAGTCAGATAAGGAATGGTCCTAACAATGGAATGAATGCTCAATCTTTCAGAGGTAACTAATTTACATGTAGGAGATTTGGTCATAGAGCTAGTGAATGCAGAAGTCAGATAAGAAATGGCTATAACAATGGAAGGAATGCTCAATCTTTCAGTGGTAACTATTTTACATGTAATAGATTTGGATATAAGGCTAACCAATGAATATTAAGGACAAATGGAAGGAACAATGGTCAAAGAAATGTTCTATGCTTCAATTGCAATAGGCTTGGACATTTTGCAAGGTTTTGCAGAAGCAGGAATATGAAGAAGGATAATTAGGTAGAGATGAAGAAACTAGAACAAAAGGTGGATCCAACAGAAATCAAGATGGAGATAACAAGGTATGGCTTAAGAAGTTATTGAAACCAAGAATGAGTCTATGTTGGACTCTGATGCAAATAATTCCTCTAGGAAGTGAATTGGGAGCCTGGCTCAGGGGGAGCTTTAATGAAATATCATGTTCTCCTAGCCAGAAAAGTGGTGTTGATAGCCAACACATGGATATGAGTTGAAAAACAATATATCAGAACTTATGGAGAAAATTCTGGCAGAAAAGAACCTAATGCAGCAGATTGCAGAGGAATTTATGTCGGTTGTGAATGACAGAGGAAGTGTTTAGAAGATTTTTGGAAACAAGCATTTATGGTGACTAGGTTTTGATGAAAAGGGTTTATAAGCAATATTATTCAAAGGAAATTCAATTTGCATTCTAGTTTTCAAGTGACTGAGGAGATCTAAGAAAGGAAACTAAAGCAAATTCAAGTGTTTGGCATGAAGAAACCCTAATTGGAAAGGGAAAAACAAGGTACTTATAGTCTAATCTTTTGTTGAACTAAAAAGATGTCTACTCCTCAAGTAATTGAGATTAGTGAAAGGCCTCAACCCAAGTTTAAGAAACATCCATTCAAATTGCTAGAAATAGATCCAGATGGTGCTTTTCTTGAAGTTCTGTATGGCATAATCCATAATGAAGATATTAGGGTTTATATCCATGCTAATTTGGAAAAGTACAATCATTTAAAATTAGGACAAGTTTACTTGAATGATTTGACTAGAGATAACTTTGAATTGAAGGAAGAATTTAGTGCTCTGCATGAGAAAAAATTGGACACATGGATCAATTTTTCCACTTTCTCTAAAGATACTTGGGTTAGATATGCCCTAAGCAGAATCCATGATTAATTCTTTTTGTTGAATATGTCTCATTTGATAACTAAGGATGCCATTGAGGCAGTGACAAGTATGTATTCCATCAAAATAGTTCCAACACTCCAATCAATGAAGAATGATATAGTGATAAAGCTAACTAGTGCTAAATTTGACAAAAGAGTAATAATTGTCAATGCCATTGAGGATCTGGTAGTGAGATTTGTGTCAATGATGATTGGATACAAGGTCTACTTCTCCAACAGGGAGAACTCTATTTCTACAACAACCATCTACACTACCTATGAGATGGTGAAGAAGAATACTGCTTATGACTTGTGTGAGTTACTCCAACAACAATTGATGGAGAATCTAAAGAGGACAAAAGATACAAAGTACCCATTCAAATATGGTACTCTTATCATCTACTTATTGTTCTACTTTCTGAGGGAATTACCAGGTATAAGTAATATTGTTTGGTTAAATTACTCTTCTATAGAAAGGCAAATTAGAAATCATCTACAGAGATTAGGAGATATTGATGCATAGAATGATGCTCTATGGGGATACTTTAAGAACATCCAGAATAAAATGTAGGATAGGGTTAGAATCCCTATAAAGGTGGTTGAAAAGTATAAAGATGATATTATTTTTATGGTGACCAAAGATCAATGCCTAATGGAGGCATTGGAACCAAGAATAGTGTGGGTCCTAGTAATGGGATATGAGGTCACAGAGGACATCTTAACTAGTTTGGTAGATTTGATGTTGATCAAACTAAAGGATCCTAAGGAGGAAAGATTTGGGACTTATGAGGAAAAGCCTCTCAAAGTTCATCTGGAACAAAAAAAACTAGAGACACAAAGAAAAGTAAAGAAGTGGGTAGAATATTATGCTATTAGCAAAGGATACACCAAGGAACAAATAGATCAAGTTAAGGGAAAGGCTCAAGTAGAAAAGGCTACTCAAGAGAGAACTGCATAAGAAAAGGCTCTAGTAAGACCTAGAGTGCAAACTAAGCAAGAAAATCCTACTTCTAGAACAAGAAGAAGAACAAGAGCCTCCTCTTTTGTCACTGGTGATGCTGAGAAAGAATTGTCTGAGAAGAAGCCTATAGAGAAAAGGCATAAAAGAAAGAAAACAAAGATCACCAATAGAGTGTATGGGAGCCTTGGTGGTAATGAAGAAGAAGAAGAAACTAAAACTGATAAAGAGATAAAGGCAAAGAGGGTAAAAGCAGATGAAGCCACTACAAGACAAGAAGAGAAGTCCTTAGAAAAGATTAATGACAAGAAGAAGAAACAAGGAAAGAAAACTAAGATCGAGGTAAGTGAGGCTATAATGTCTTTGGAAGCTACAGTTAATGCTATGACTAAGCATGGGAACTTGAATCCAATTATTAATACATATGATGAATGTTTGGATGCTGACAAAGTGATAATTGAAGTAGCTATGGTGAGATTTTTAGACATGTTCAATACAACATTGATTGAAGTTTTAGGTGACTTACCAGATAGTTTAGCTAGCATCTTAACTACAAGAAAAGAAGCAGCCCTATGGCTAAAGATGCTGAGTTGAAGGAATATGTTATGATGAAACTGTGTTCAAGTATCACCAATGAAGAAAAAGTCAAAGTCACTAAGAAGCTCGGTGATGAATTTAGAACCAAGAAAAAAATCAATACTCTAATGTCTGGAGATATTGAGAAATTGGTGAAAGAAACTGAGAAGAAGACACTAAGCATGCTTCATGAATTCCACATCTCAACTATGGTAAATATAGATTAAGAGGAACAAAATGTTGATACTAACAATTCTCATACAGTTTTGGATGTGAATATTGAACACAGTGTGGATCAAAGTGTAGATAATCCTCTGGTGAACACAAGAAAGGATGAAGAAATAAAAGAGCCTATCAAAGAAAAGAACTTTGAAGAAACAAAAGGGGCACCTAAAGAAAATGTCTCTAAAGAACAAGGTGAGAAAAGAAAGAAAGGTAATGGACAAATGATTGACAATCCTGCTTTGAAAATAGAGGGAAATGAACAAGAACCCATTCAAGAAGACCCTCTAGAAAGAAATGATGCTGCAATGTGTTGTGATGAAGACAAAAGGAACATTTCTAGAAAGGATTCAGTTGACTCTTGAAGATATTTTTTGGACAAACAAAAGGAGACTCAGATTTTGTCCACACCTGAGCTATTCCAAGGTCCAATAAACATGGCCACAATGTCTCCTTTGTAGAAATTAAAGCTTGGGTCAATTTTTCAAGAAATAGCCCAAGAAGAAATATTAAAGTCTTACATGGAGGACAACAAGTTAATTGGAGATGCAATGGCAATTTTTGAAAATATTATTCTTGGAATAAAGAAAGATACATCTTTGACTCCTCCTGTATAGTTGAAGAAGCATATGGAGTCAGTCAATTCTCACTTTGAGTCCCTTGAACAAGCTGTAGAAAAGAATGTAAGGGCTGAGATTGACAATAAGAGGCTAATTGAGCTCAATGATAAGTATTCTCAAGTAAAACTTTTGTTAGATAAAAGTATTGAATATCTAGAGTTGTCTATCAATGAAGATAGAAAATTGTATCAATTTTTGTCTAACATGGCCTGAGAAAACCAAGGACCTAAAAGATAAAATAGATGGTTGGGAAGCCCAGATTACAAAAATATCTAGAACCTATGATCTAGAAAAAGATGCCATAGGAAATAAAAGGGTAGAAGTTGAGACCATTCATTCCATGATAAATAAGTTGTAGACCCAGAAGGAGGTCATCAAACATAGAATGAGCTATCTCCAAGAGATTGCAAGTTTTAAGATTGCATCCATAACCAGGCTTGTAGTAGCAGCAAATAAGACAAGGCAAATCACTGATCCCCCTACTACTATGAAGAACGTAGAAGAGTTGGTATCCCAAATCAATGGGCATATACTATTTTTTAGAAATGCTAAACTCAGATGGGATGAAGATGTGATGCAATTGAAGAAGATCTACAAAGATATTCTCCCTAACAATGAGCAAGATATTTGATTTCACTTGTATATATGCAGGTAATGCAAATAGGTTTTGAGTTTTGGCCACTTGTACATATTTTTGTATCATACACCTTTTCCATTGATGTCAAAGGGGGAGAATTAAGCATGTGAAAAACTTTGACAAGTGAAAAGAGAAGCATGAAGTTAGGGGGAGTAGTGTGTAAAGAGTAAGGAGGAGTTGTATGATGGTTTTTCACATCATGTGTTCCCATCAATGCCAAAGGAGGAGATTGTTGGTAACTTGTCTGAGCATGATGTTTATTAGTGTTTTGATTGATGGAAACAAGAAAAGGAACAAGGTTGGAATAGAGATTTTGGTCCAACAAAGTAGACTTAAGCATTTTGGACAAGTATTGGTAGTGTACGGAGACAGCGACAGAGAGACAATATTTTGATTATCGTTGGTCCATTGTTGAATATTTGGTCTTACAGTTCTAGTAAGATGTCTATAGTCCTTATATGATCTTAAATCCAAACTTTCGTCTCTTGATCATCTCCAGAAATGTACCTTCAAGTTGCACAAGTTTGAAATTGTAGAGAACAATAGTAATCAGAGCAGAACACACAATTGTTTTGGTCTACATTTCTCATGTATTGAATATTCGTTATGTAGTTTTTAGGTGTTGTAAACCCATATATGAAATCTCTAAATCCAAAATTGTAGAGTTTGGATTCTACTAGAAAGATAGTTATGAGCATCTAAGTATCGCTACAAGGGTTGACAGTGTTTGACTGTGACAGGGCATGTGTTCTAATGGTCCGCATTTGGCTGCAAGTTCATATTATGTTATGTGGTTCTGGAGTTATACTCTTAGAAGTCTAAAGAGTCTTGGATATTGATGTAGAGTAGGGGAAGGTTCTAATGTAAACTTCAATGACCACTTGACTGATCATGCATTGGTTTGACTGTTCTTTCACAATACTCAACTTCAATGAGAGGGAAAGGTAACTCACCATGGTTAGAATGCATTAGACTCTTTCCCAACCTTTTAAGACACCTGAAACCACACTATAATTATGATCATAAGATGATGAAACTCACTTAAAATTTTGATCATAAACCCCTTTTGTTGTCCTCTTGTAGATGACCCTATTTGCTTGTAGCCTTAGGAAATGGATTTTTTAGGCATAACTTATAGATAGCTTTGGAAACCCACAAACAAATTAGTATTCTAGATACCCTCTTGGATTCTACACAACATACCAAACATGCAAGTGGGGTGTTTTGAAACATGGGGCTCAAAAACTAACTATCCCTATTGTTCTAGGCCTCCTTTACAAAGCAAATATATGCAAATCTTAGCCCACTCTGCTAAATCCTACTCCAAGGTGTCTATGGGGTTTCCAAATGATGGAATATGCTAGTTTTGAGTACCTTCCCATTCAATGCTTTGATTTACTAAGCTTGAAGCCCTAATACATGAGGATATTAGGCATCAATGGTTGCAAATGTCACTCTAGACCAGTCCCTTGCTCCTGCAATGCAAACATAAGGAAAATACAACCTAAATAACTCCATTCCACCCATATTGGAGATTTGATATAGGTGGAATGGGTTAAAACCCCATCAATTCCCTAAAACCCTCAAAACACTAAGGTTTAGGGGCAGTTTTAGAAAAATGACTACAAAATCCTTAAACTATAATGAAAATGCTCCTAACTAGACTCAAATGAAATTTAACACCATATACTACATCATTTTATGCATTTTGGCTCATGACAGTATTGTATGGGCGCATGCCAAATAGAGGAACAGCAGAAAAATAGTGAAAAAATTTAGGAAACTTAGTTTTTTCTTATTACTTCTCTCCTCCAAACTTCATCTCTATCTTCCTTGACCAGAATGAGGCAAGATATAACATGTATACAATGAAATTTTATGACTCCAAAACTCCCATCATGGGAAAAATCAAGAAAGAGACTAAAAATAGCCTTCCCACTAAGGCTGTAGTAAAAAAGCATGCCTACAAATAAGGCAAAACTCAGACTTCCACCATCTCCACTACCTAGACATGCCTTTAGTGGGCTTATTATAATATTTAAAACCAAAATTTCACCTAGGATCTATATTGAGCTCAAAAAAATCAAAATTTGACTTACATACTTAGGTGCTCCTACACCATATAGCTGAGTTGAAAAAGATTTCATCATCCTAATGAAATGAGTTCTTGAACAGAGGTTCCATGTTACTTGATGTCATATTTTGTCATCCGAGTAGCATCTTCATTTGGAAAACCATGCCATTTCACCAAGTGCTCATTGTATACCTTGTTCCTTGTTCTCTTGACCTCCCTTGTGTCCAAGATGGCTTCAAGTTTCATTGGCTGACTAGGTGGAAGGTCTCTTATCCAACCTTCATCAATAACTTCCTCTGCTTCTTCACCTACAATAGTAGATCCTTTGAAAGGATACAGGTCCACAACATTGAAAATGGGGGAGATAGCAACTCTAGGATGGAGTTCTATCTCATAGGCATTCTAGCCAAACTTGTGGACCACCTTGCAAGGTCCTATCTTCTTCATCATTAGTTTAGTATATTTATCCTTAGGTAGTCTCTCCTTTCTCAAACTTGCAAGCAACATATCACCTACCTTATACTGAACATCTTTCCTTTTCAAATATACCTTCTCCTTGTACTTGGTAACACTCTTCTCAAGAGTTTCTCTGACCTGCTGATGTATATCCCTCATGGCAGTGGCAAAAACTTTTCCTTGTGCACTCCTATTTTCCAATCCTTTTAGATTTCTTAACTCATAAATGCCCCTTGGTTTTATACCATACACAACTTCAAAAGGGGTTCTTCCTATGCTCCTGTTGATAGAGTCATTGTAGGCATACTCTGCTTGAGGTAGTATGAGATCCCATGATTGATTATGCTCTTTGGTTAGACACGTCAACAAGTTTCCCAATGACCTATTGACAACCTTAGCTTGCCCATCTATTTGGGGATGGTAAGAAGAACTAAAGGTTAGATTGGTTCCCAACCTTTTCCACAAGGTCCTCCAAAAGTGACCAATGAATTTAGAATCTCTGTCAGACACTATGGTCAAAGGAAGTCCATGAATTCTTACAATTTCTTTGAAGAATAGACTAGCAATGTGAGATGCATCATTAGTGGACTTGCAAGGAAATAAATGTGCCATCTTACTAAACCTATCCACAACAACAAAAATATTGTCATACCCTCTTTGTGTCTTGGGCAGACCCAAAACAAAATCCATGTTGATTGACTCCCATGGGTGATTGGGTATTAGCAAAGGTTGGTACAACACATGCATTAGAACTTGATCCCTTAGCTCTCTGACATATCACACAACTCTTCACAAATTTCTTCACATCCACATGCATTCTAGGCCAATGGTAGAGCCTTTTGACCTACTCCAAGGTCTTGTCATATCCAAAGTGCCCGCTTAGACTCCCACAATGCTTTTCTTTAATCAGATTTATTCTCATGGAGGATTTTGGTACACACAACTGAGCAGCTTTGAACAGTAGACCATCTTGCAACATAAACTCAAAAAATTCACTGTGAAAACTATCTTAGGACTAACTGAAAATAGTAAAAACATCTTTGAAATCTTCATCATCATGATACATACCTTTGAGTGCCTCAATGCCTACACTTTGAAGTTTGATCTCCTGCACCATCATTGATCTTCTACTCAGGGCATCAACAACCTTATTTTCTTGTCCTCTCTTGTGCTTTATGGTGAATGTGTAGGCCTACATATACTCCATCCACTTCATGTGCCTATGGCTCAATTTGTCTTGGCAGTTCAAAATACTTAAAGCATGATTGTCAGTGAAGACAATAAACTCCTTGGACAAGAGGTAGTGCCTCCACTTCTTAAGGGACTACACCATGGCATAAAGTTCAAGGTTATATGAGGAGTACTTCCTCTTAGATTCAATAAGCTTTTCACTAAAAAATGCAACTGGCCTTCCATCTTGGCTGAGGACTACACCTATAGCATACCCACTTGCATCACACTCAATGGTGAACACCTTGTTGAAGTCAGGAAGTGCAAGTATAGGTTATTGAGCCACTCTTGTCTTTAGGTATTCAGAGTTCTTCTCAGCTTCATTAGTCCATTTGAACTTATTCTTCTTCCCTTCATTGATGGTATCAATGATTAGTGAACAAATGTGGCTAAAGTTTTTGATGAACTTCCTATAGAAGGAAGCCAATCCATGGAAGCTCCTGACCTCTACTACTGCTCTAGGAGTTGGCCAATTAAGTATGGCATCTACCTTTGAAGGATACACCTTGAGTGTACCCTTGGAGATCACAAACCCAAGATAAACAAGTTTCTCTTTCATGAATTCACACTTCTTGAGATTAATCATCAATTTCTCCTCATTCAACCTCTTCAACACCATGTCTAAATATTACAGATGCTCCTCTTTTGTTATGTTGTCTACAAGAATATCATCTAGGTATACCACCACAAATTTGCCTATGAATTGTTTTAGGACTTCATTCATGAGTCTCATAAATGTGCTTGGGGCATTTGATAGCCCAAATGGCATCACAAGCCATTCATATAGACCCTCATTGGTCTTGAATGTAGTTTTCCATTAATCACCTTCCCTTATCCTTATTTGGTAGTAACCAATCTTTAAATCTATTTTTGAAAAATAACATGCATCTCCTAGATTATCTATTAGATCCTAGGAAATCTATACCTAATTGTAATCTTGTTGATTACTCTTGAATTAGTGCATAGTCTCCACTCTCCACCTTTCTTGGGTACTAGGACTGTTGGTACAACACAAGGACTCAAACTCTCCCTGACAAGGCCTTTGTCTAGTAGTTCTTGAACCTAACTTCTGATTTCTTCATTTTGTTGTGGTGTCACCTTGTATGCTACCTTGTTTGGCAAGCTTACACTAGGAATAAGATCAATATGATGGATCACATCCCTCATGGGAGGAAATGAACTAGGGAGATCCTTTACCACTATATCCTCATACTTGTCCAATAAGGCCTAAACTTCCTTGGGTATCTCTTCTTTATCTATTGCTACTATGTCTGGAACATGTTTTCCAACAATAGCATAACCAACCTCCTCTTAATCCAAGGTTTTCACAAACTCTTTCTCTTTTACCACCATCACACTTGGTCCTTCATGAGTTGTTGCATCCTCTTCCTAGGGGTGTTAATGAATATGAGACTCCATCCTTCTCTATCACATAAATGTTCTTCTAACCATCATGCTTTCTTTTTCTGTCATGTTGTCAGGGTCTTCCTAGTAGCAGGTGACAAACATCCATAGGAATGATGTCACAAAGGATTCTATCTTTATAACCTCCAATGTTAAACTCTACCCATGACTATTCATTCATTAAGACTTGTTGACCTTTGTTTAACCATGATACCTTGTAGGGTGTGGAGTGAGGAATCCTCTTCAAGTGCAACTTCTCTACCATTTCTAAAGAAACTAGATTGTCAATGGAACCAAAGTCAACAACTACTTTGCATACATTTCCATGTGACTTGCAAGTTGTTCTAAACAATGACTTCCTTTGTGAAGGCTACCTAGTTGTTGGCACCTTGAGGAGTGTCCTCCTTATCATCAATGTATCACCTATCTCAGGAGCAGCAGGATGAAGTGGTGAATTGACACTTTTCATTGTCCTCTTCATGCACTATTTGGGTCCTTCGTTCACCTCCTTGAGAACTTGATGCTTGCTTGTCTAGGCACTTGAATGCAAGATGTCCAAATTGATTACAGTTGTAACATTTGTATGAGAAAGTGTTTGATTCTCTACCTTGGCCACCAAACCTTCATCTACTATTGGATATTCTTCCCCTAAAGTTACCTCTGCCACTTGACTCACCACTTGGCTCTTGATTCTCCTTGTTGCTACTATTTGATTCTCCTTGCTTCTTGTGTGACTGTCCTCTTCCACCAAAATTTCCTTTACCTCTAGAATTCTTTCCTCTACATCTCCCATTTTATTCTTTCCTTCTCTTTATCCTTTCTTCTGCCTTGGCAGCCAATTGGAAACACTCTTCCACTATCCTTGGTGTAGATAGACTAATCTCATCTTGAATATTGTACCTCAGGCCATTCAGGTACCTTGCCACCTTTTCTCTTTCATCTTCAACATGTCCTATCCTAATGCTCAGTTTATGGAACTCCTCAGTATATGCCATAACATCCAACTCCTTTTTCTTGAGACTTTGCAACTTCCTAAAGGTATAGATTTCATAGTCTATAGACAGGAATTGTGCCTTCAACTTTTTTACCATTCTATCCCATGAATGGATCTTTGCTTTGCCTTTCTTTGTTCTCTCCTCTTGGATGTAGTTCCACCATGTTAGGGCAAGGCCCTTCAACTTGGTCTTTGCATACTTCACCTTCTTATGGTCTTTTACCTCCTCAAATTCAACGAAACTATCCAGAGCATCTATCCAGCCTAATACTTCTTCACTGCCCATCTTCCCACCGTACATGGGTACTTTCACTTTCATTTTAAGAGCCTTCTCCCCCTTGACAACCTTTAGAATTTTAAGAAACCTCTCTTCACCTGAGTCGAAGCCTTCTTCCTTAGCTTGAACTCCTATTTGAGGGTCTACATTCTCACTCTCTTCCTCTGGATCACTCTGATCCCCACTAGCCATGCCTCTCTTTAGGTTGGACTCTAATGTTGTTATTCTAGCAAGGGAAGCTTCATGAGACTCCTTCACTTATTTCAACTCTTTTGCATGTTGTTCCTTCAACTCTATGACTTCTCTAGCTACTGGATTGTTCTTTAGAGGCATCTTGTCTCTATAAACTCAACTCTTCCCACCTTCAAATTAGAACCTAGCTCTAATACCAATTGATGTAGAGTAGGGGAAGTTTCTAATGGAAACTTTAATGACCACTTGATTGATCATGTATTGGTTTGACTGTTCTCTAACAATACCCAGCTTCAATGAGAGGCAAAGGTAACTCACCATGGTTAGAATGCATAAGACTCATGCCCAACATTTTAAGACACCTGAAACCACAATAGAATGATGATTGGAAATTGATGAAACTCACTTAAAATCTTGATCATAAACCCCTTTTGTTGTCCCCTTTGTAGATGACCCTATTTGCTTGTAGCCTTAGGAAATGGGTTTTTCAGGCATAACTTACAGATAGCTTTGGAAACCCACAAACAAATTGCTATTCTAGATACCCTTTTGTATTCTACACAACATACCAAACATGCAGGTGGGGTGTTTTGAAACATGGGGCTCAAAAATTGACTGTCCCTGATGTTCTAAGCCTAATTAGGCCTCCTATACAAAGAAAGTAAATGCAAATCTTAGCCCACTCTACTAAATCCTACTCCAGGGTGTCTATGGGGTTTCCAAATGATGGAATATGCTGGTTTTAAGTACCTTCCCACTCAATGGTTTGATTTACTAAGCTTGAGGACCTAATACATAAGGATATTACGCATCAATGGTTGCAAATGTCACTCCAGACTAGTCCCCTACTCTTGCAATGCAAACATAAGGAAAATACAACCCAACTAACTCCATTCCATCCATCTTGGAGCTTTTATGTGGGTGGAATGGGTTAAAACCCCATTGATTCCCTAAAACCCTCAAAACACTAGGGTTTAGGGGCAGTTTTAGAAAAATGACTACAAAATCCTTAAAATATAATGAAAATGCTCCTAACTAGACTCAAATGAAATTTAAGACCATATACTACATCATTTTATGCATTTGGACTTATGACAGTACTGTATGGATGCATGCCAAACAGAGGAACAACAGAAAAATAATGAAAAAATTTAGGAAACTCAATTTTTTCTTATTACTTCTCTCCTCCAAACTTCATCTCTATCTTCCTTGACTAGAATGAGGCAAGATATAACATGTATACAATGAAACTTTATGCCTCCAAAACTCCCATCGTGGGAAAAATCAAGAAAGAGGCTAAAAATAGCCTTCCGACTAGGGCTGCAATCAAAAAGCATGCCTACAAATAAGGTAAAACTCATACTTCCACCTTCTCCACTACTAGACATGCCTTTAGGGCCTTATTACAATATTTAAAACCAAAATTTCACCTAGGCCTTATATTGAGCTAAAAAAAATCAAAATTCGAATAAAATGCTTAGGTGCTCCTACACCAGATATGAATTTGAGCAAGTCCTGTGGTCCACATTGAAATTTGTAATATGACAGATGGACTAAATTAAAGTTTAAGGCCAACCTGATACCTTGATCAATGTGTGGTAAGATCTATTGATTAGATTTATATCCTAAGTGGTTATACAGTTTGGGCTAACATGTAAAAAAAATTTCAAGTGTTGAATTGGTTTGCAAAGCACTTTGGTGAAAGGATTAGGCCAAAAGACTACACAAGGCATAACTACACATTTTATCTTTATATGCCAACCTATTTTGAAGATTCTAAATGTTGTAGACATATGTGAGATCCATTTCAGTGTTTTATTGATGAGAGTTGTGAATATGAAGAAACAAGTGCAATATGAGTATGTGGGTGTGCAACATGCAAAATTTTGTGATTGTGTAAGGGTGACAAGTGTAAAAGAAAAGAGATCTTATAAAAGTAGAGCAGTTTGATAGAGAAAAGTAGGATGAAGATTTTTGAGACAATCTTCTGAGCAACATTGGAGTTGTATCCATGCAATTGCAGATGCAACAATAGTAGTTCATTTTGGCAGTGAGCCTATATGCAGTGAGTCCTTAAGGGCAATGAGCCCTCGGCAGTGAGCCTCTTGTAATTTGGTATTGTTACTACATAATATATTGTGAGATAACACTCACCATGGTTTTTGTCATTTTGGGTTTTCCATGTAAAAATCTTGATGCCTATGTGTTATGTTTTGTGATTGTTCATTATATGTTTAACTTTCTTTAATGTTGTCGAATGGGCAAATGGATTAATGGTTTAATAAGTGAATTGTTTAAGAAAATATTGGTTCACCCCCTCTCAGTATTCTAGGTGTTCAACAACTTCTTCCCATTTGATGTTATAGTATAAGTATTCTTCCTCCCATCATGTGTAGCCTTTCTATCATACTACCATGGTCTCCCCAAAAATATAAGACATACATCCATTGGCATAATATCACACAATACGTCATCATTATAAAATCCTATATGAAGTTTTACCAAACATTGTTCACTCACCAGTACCTTGTGTTCATCTTGAATCCATGCTATCTTGTAGGGCTTCAGATGTTTCAATCTCTCAAGGTTCAGCTTAGTCACCATCTTCTCTGAGACCAAATTATCTATACTACAACTATCAATGATAATCTTACAACATATATTTAGCTCCTGATTTGCATCTTGTTCAGAACAAACTTTTCCTTTGTAGTGGTTCCTCAGTTGTCTCTATTTGAAATAATGCTCTCCTCATGACTAATGATTCTCCTTTGTCTAGTTTTCCCACTAAAATAGGTGATCCAATAGGTTCTTTCTCCACATATACTTCTCTTGCACTATTCTTTGTCCTCTTTCTTGTACTTCCTTGATGAAATTCAAATGCTCTATTTCCTTCACCTCCACATTTAAAACAAGTCCCTCTAAATGATCTCTTACCAAACCCTCTTTCATCTCTCCTATATCCTTCATTGCTGTAAGAATTATGATTCCCTCTACTGTTGCAGTAGAAATTTCTATCATCTCTTCAGTATGAATTGTTATCTCTATCTTCCTTCTTGTATAGACTTCTTTCCTTGTTTTGCTCTACATAAGCTCTTTCTCCTCTAGAATGTGTTCTCTTTGAAATTTACCTCCTCTACCTCTTTGTCTTTGGTCATGCCTCTTGTTTAATTTGTCTTCAACTTTCAATGCAAACTTATATGCTTCCTCTACTATTGTCATCCTTACCAAACTTAGTTCTTCTTGAAAGATTCATCCTCAATCCATTTATGTATCTTGCCACTTTCTCCTTGCTTCACTATGTCTAGTCCTTATGATCATCTTATGAAATTATTTAGTATATTCCTTCACAGATTTCTCCTTTTGCCTTAAGTTTTGTAGTCTCTTCAATAATTCCAACTCATAGTCAATAGGTATGAATTGATTCTTTGACTTTGTCACCATCCTATCTCATTTTATGATCTCTTTTTCTCTCCTATTTCTATCCAATTAAACTTATTTCCACCAAATAGAAACATGTCCTTTCAACTAAGTCTTTGCAAATCTTACTCTCTGGACCTTCAATTTTTTCATATTCAAAGTATTCTTCCAAATCATTTATCCAATCAATCAATTCCTCAAGATTCAAATTTCTAGTATAGTTTAGTACTTCCACTCTAGGCCTCTTACCAATCTTAGAAATAGCTTTCAACATCTTTACCTGATCTGATTCTTCTTCTTCTTCTAGGGCTTCTTCATTTTGGTCAGCAGTTTGAATTTCATCATCATCACTTTCATCTTCATGTCTAGGGATTAGTCCTCTTCTTTGATCTTCTTCTACAACATCCAATCTAACCTTCATTCTCCTCATCATCTCTATCTTTTATTCCATTCTTCTAGCAACATTGGCCATAGTAGGCATTCTCCTTGGTAGTATCTCTTCTTAGGATCTAGTACAACTACCTCAATTCAGTGATTTGACTACAGGGTAACAACTACATGACAATCGGTGCTCTATTGACAAACACAAGTAGTCTGCCTCAGATCAGCAATCTATTCACCACAAGATCTTCTAGAATGCCTTTCACTTCCCAAAGGATTCAAAACTTCAATCTGATACCACTTGGTGTAGTCATGGTAGGAGGGTCCAAAGAATGAATTGTCCAAACCATGCAGCTAGAGTAAACACAATGGAAACAACACAAATATAGAATACAATGGAAGGTTCAAATGCTCAATGTATTAGATAATCAAAATGCTTATATGCCAAAAACATGTAGGCTACAATCAAAAGGGCACATAGGCTTGCTTTCTGAGTTACAACAGATATGATAGATAGGTCATTGAAGTGCCTCAAAAAAATAATTATCTATCTAAACTACATTACTAAAGAACTTACTTCCTAATGCATCCAAGAGATCTATATATATTATCTTCAAGCTCATAAATTCCTCTACATCAGCCAAAAGGGGTTACAATCTTTAATGAATGATGAAATGTGTAGAAACATGTAGGTTAGCCTACAACACATGGTATTGTTCTATAAATGAATGAAACTTGGTGTAGACCTCAAGGGAGGTCTATCAGGTCCTTATATGTTGTGTATGATGTTTCATTAGGCTCCACAAACCTTCTCCTTCAACTGACTGCCTGAATGCTATGTTCTGTGAAAGTTGATGATCTTCTAATAGCAATAACTCTCAAGAAACAAATCCAAATCACTTGAAATCTTGATATGAAGTAGTAAACACTATGTAGATGTTAAGTCCTACTTCGTGATCTCTAATATGAAGATGTATAAAAATATGGTAGAAAATGTTGAACTATAAATCATTGAACTAAACTTGAAATGAATTAAAAGAAAGGAATGCAAATATTTTTGGTTGATGCAAGATTGATCTATAGCCTGGGATACTTTTGCATCAATAACATTTTTACTTTCTTGCACTTTCTATAAAAGAAGAGTCATTCTACATTAAAAAGGGGAGATATCTAATAAGGAAGGAGGTAGCTTAGCACTAGCCCATGTTTTGTAGTAGACCAAGAGCATAGAAGTTCTTAGAGAATCATATATTCCATATTAGCTTAAAGAAAATTATAATTGAAGAACCACACACTAATTGTGCATGTAATACATTTTGAAGAAGACTGAGGTCTCACTCTATTGCAAGCCCAAGTGCAAAAAACATTACTGATGTAATTCAAGTGATGAATCAATAAAATCAATGGCTCATTCATATATTGTACTATTATTATTTTGATGTGTGAACATGGGTAATTACAAAGAATTGTGTGCCCAAAAAGTCACCACATCACTTTTTGGTCCCATATGAGGAAAAACACAAGTGTGTTATAATGTGAGCGTGTTATAACATGCTCATATTTTTGCCTCTTAAAAGTCAAAAATAAAAACCAAAAAAGAGAAAGTTGAGGCTCATTTCTGCATTTTGGCAAGAAAAAATAGGTTTTAGAGCACAAGCACGTTAGAAGAAAAAGGATTCAAGCAATTTCTAAGTGGAATCAACATTTTCACCATGCCACCTCACTAATCCTGCTCCTAAGGACATCATGAATGAAGTGTAGAGGGTGTAGTAGACGATCAAGGTAGAGTTTGATTGATTTTTGTGGATTTTAAAAGAAATTTTTACTTTTGCAATATTTGATTGGTTTTTAATGTTGAATTTATAGTCAATGAGGCACTACAAAATACTGATCAAATAGAGGAGGTTGAAAACAATCCCCAAAACCCTCAAAACCCCCCACCTTCACCTCCTCACCATGAAAGAGACAAACAATAAAACTATTTAGGGAAAATTGAAGAAAACAAAAAACATCTTGAAAGCCTAATTGAAAAGTTAAATAGTCCAAGAACAAGCACTGATTGTAAGAGAGCCCTTGCCAAGTCATTAGAGGTGATTATTTCTCACATTGAATCGGTGACAAACCAAATCACCAAATGGAATGACTATAGGGACAGGAATCGACAATACTATGCTGACAAATTATCTTACAAACAAGTGAAGGATAAAAAATTACAAAATTTGTATTATGTTCACAATTTATCAATCCTAAAACTAGCCAAACACTAAAAGAGACTTGAAATGCTTCTCGATTCATTGGTGTGTGAATGAAGATATATCCCAAAACTATTGGGATAGATGGTACATTGTCTTTGATGAGCATCCATGTAATAATAATGAGGTGCCACAATATTTCTTGAGGAAACTCTTTTTTGAGTTTGTTCTCAAGGATATTCCTAATTACTTCAACATTAGAGAATTCTAGGGTAGATATAGGGGCTCTGCCCAAGATAGAGAGAGGGCACATTGAAACAAAAATTATGTACATAGACCTCTCATTAGGCCAACACAAGTCTCACTCCCTTTGAATTTAAAGGAGAGTGTTGAGGTGGAGACACTACATTCATTGAGTTCTCTCACCCAATCTCTAGCATATCATGACAATGATCTCACCTAGGCCGATGAGGGTGAGAGCAGCAGGCATTATTTGTCCCCACATCTTGATAGTTCATGTGAGAACTTGTGTGATTGTGGGACACATGACTCTCAGTAGGATGATGTGATGTAGGGGCAGCAGCTAGTGATGGACACATCCATATTGGATGATATTTTTCTCACAGATGATGTCTTACAACGTTTGTTTGGTATTAACTCCCAGGTAATTTTTTACAAGGTTCATCTTAATTTAATATATTTGTATTTGAAATTTGTAATTAATTTTATATGACTATCTATATTATAAGTCAAAATTAATGTATGTAATTGTCTACACTATAAAATTCTAGGGTCAGATTCTTCATCCTGCATATGTTAACCATTCAGTGGTGGGTTATGAGAGGAGGTCGAGTCAGCAAGTATGTAATTTATCACATGATCATAAATATAGTACATATATCAATGGTAATCTTATTAAGTGACAATTTGATAATCAACAATGAGCTTCACCAGCACCTCCATGATTCCCTTGGTCCCCTACATGTAGAACCACTTTCACAGAGGTAAATTTAACCATTTGTAATCATTATGCATTTAAAAAATATTGTGTATCTATTTTGGTCAAATACCCTTGAACTCTATTTTCAAATGTTGAATATAGAGACTCCTCATCTTTATCAGTCAGTAGATGCAGGCATTATTGCACCTGTGTTGTCTACAAATCCTTTGACCGAGGTATGAGCCAGTAACATGTAAATGTCATTTTATACTTCTTGTTTTATCTCATGTCATTTGATGTACATAAATGATATTTATGTGTAGTCAATTTTGCTTCTTGATGCTTCTCATAGGAGCTCACAACTCCAACCCATCCATCTATAGACAAAGAGAGAGAAAAAATGATCAAGAGGGACCATCAGCTAGTGATAAGTAATCGATTACATATACGATGTTTTCTATATTAATGTGCATATTGTGTTACACATATGGTTCCTAAGGTTGTCATTTATGTCAACATTATCACAAGGTTTTCATTGATGTCAACACTATCATGGATGTGTGATGATGTTAGTGGTTGGATGTCATGTCCTATCTAGTAGAGAAGATACAGTTCATGGTTGGATGTCATGTTGAATATAATGAGGTTACTAAAGTTCATGGTTAGATGTCATGTTGAATATAATGAGGTTACTGAAGTTCATGGTTGGATGTCATGCCTTGATCAATGTAGAGTTGAGTATGAAGTTATTTTAAGATAGGAATTAGAAGCATCAAGAAGATACACTAATATGGGAATTAGAAGCACTAAGATGATCAGATTATCGAAAGGGTGTTTTGTAGTTGACTATTTGAAGGTAGTGTTGGTTCTAAAGAAGACATTTTATATATAGTAATGGAATGCTCTGCATTCCTCCACATTTGTAGTTATGGCTATGTAGTTTTGGAACTATGTTCAGGGTGCTAAGAAGGTGATAATTCCAAACTTTCAGATCATTTTTCCTTCCACTGTGAAAGTTATGCATGATAGAGTAAAAGCATGATTTATGATAGAGTAAGGTAGTGTTGAAGGCCTGTTGGACTATTCCACATTCCTCTAGATGTGAATTTTTTCCTTTTCAGCTTTGTGGACATGTTTGTGGATGTGCATTACATTCTTTCTTGCAATTTCAAGTTTCTTGGTGGTCTGTAAGCTCAGTTTTTTAATGAGAGTATGTTGTAGTGTGTTCCAGATGACTTCTTGTGTGACACAATATCTTTGATGGGTGGAGGTAAAGGAGTGTTTGGAGATGTTGTTTGAGTCCTTTAGACTCATCTAGAAGAGTTTCATGAAGATGTTTCTTGTTTTTAGTACTGCACAAGGGTTTCAAGTTGTTGTGGTTGTTCTGCTTCAAGTTTCATATGCTTTTTCTTAAGGCTATCCTATTTTCAAATAAGTAGAGTGTGTAGATGAAATTCCTTGATGTTTTATGTTTTGAAGGATGTTTTGGACTTGATTAAGCGAGTGTTGATGTTTGCAAGACATAGGTTATCTATTGGTATAGCATGTGGTCTTGTTTAGGACTTGTCATCTACACGTTTCAAGTTGTGTGTTGTCTAGCTGACTTGTAGATGTAGTTTTCATGATGTCTCTAGCTAATAAGAAATGTAATCAATGTAATATCATGTATAAATTGCAAATCAAATTGAGTTATGTGAGTTTTGCAATGTGATTAATAAGGTTCACAAGTAATATAAGGAGCAAAATGAATGCATTATGATGTACGACTGAAGGAGAAAGAGTAGAAGTTATAGATGATGTCTTGATTCATCTTGAAGACATATATGTGATAGTGATCAAGTGTAGAGTGTACCTAAATGATTCAATCATTAGAAGGAAGTGTGAAGAGATAGAATTGCAATCATCAAAGGTGTGAGCTTCATTGTTAGTTTTTTAGGTAGTAGAGAGACTATCATACTCTAATTTGTTCTAAGTTATTTCTAAATTCAGGGAGTAGTTGCTTCCTTGGGAGTGTCCCTAAATCAATTTTTTAGGGAGTAGTAGCTTTGTTGGGTTGTATCCCTAAAACAAAGTTGTCATTTTGAGCTTTATATATTGTGAGTTAATCCTCACTGTGGTTTTTCCCTTCTCGGGTTTTCCATGTATATCTAGTGTCATGTGTTGATGTACATTGTGTTGATTATTCATGGTTATGTTAATATTGTAATGCATAAGTTTTAATCTACTCTAGAGAAGTTAAAGTTTGTTTAGATACTTATTCACGCTCCCCTCTCAATATCCCGGTGTGTTCAACAATTGGTATTAGACCCAAGTTCCTCTAAAGGAAGGTTAACCACTTGAGGAAGGTCTAAGATGGAACATAATGGATTTAGTAAGATATCTAGGTTTGATGGAACAAATTATGTTTTTTTGAAGCCAAGAATGGAAACCTATATCAATTCTCTAGGGTGCAGTGTTTGGGAATCTATCAAGATTGGTTACACTGTTCCTGCTAGTAGTCCTGGAGACTCAAATCAAGTTAAGCAGTATGATAACAATGCCAAGGTAAAGTTTTCTATTATGAGTGGGATAGTTGATTCAAAACTTTCAAAGGTAATGAGTTGCAGTTCTGCTAAAGAAGTTTGGGTTAAACTTGAAACCATTTATGAAGGAGATAAGAATGTAAAGCAAGCGAAGATGCAAATCTTGAAAAGTAAATTTGAGAACCTAAAAATGACAGAGGATGAAGACATTGTTGGATATATGCTTTGGGTGAATGAAGTGGCCAATGGCATTAAAGGTCTTGGTGGAAAAGTGGAAGAGGATGAAATTGTGAAGACGGTTCTAGAATCTCTCCCTAAATGTTACAGTCATAAGGTATTTCCTATTGAGGAGAATGTGGACTTGGATACATACACTATAGGCAAATTATTTGGTACTCTTACTACTTTTGAAATGAGAGAGTTTGGCAGTGATGCTCCAAGAAAGAAGCTGCTTTCAAAGTCAGTATGAAGACAAAGGATGAAATTGCTAAGGAAGATGAGAGCTCTGATGAATTTGAAGCAATTTTTGTGACAAGACTGAAGAAAGGCACTGGCAAATACAAAGGTAAGTTACCTTTCAAATGTTTCAATTGTGGAAAGGTTGGTCCCTTTGCTTCTAAATGTACATTTAAAGAATCAAGGGGTAGTAACAAGAGAGACAAGTTCAAAAGAAGTATGTATTCCATAGAGAGTAGTTGTTCTTCAAAAGATGAGGATCATGATGATTCAAATGATGAAACACTTTTCATGGCCTTGAGTGTTGGTGACAAAAAGGATGATGTTGGAAAATGTGAGAAGATTGATGCCTTGCAAACAGACTAACACAATGATAGATCAATGATTGTATGGACTACCTTTCATGTAAGAGAAGAATTCAAGGCTTGGGTAATTGATAATGGTTTCTCAAATCATATGACTGGTGACAAGGAGAATCTTATCAACCTTGAGAAGTGGGATGGTGGAGATGTCAAATTTGGTGGTGATGAGTCAACACAAATTTGTGGAAAGGGTGATATAACTATTGATGGGAAGAATAGGACTAAGAATGTCTTCTACATCAAAGGGATAAAGAAGAATCTTCTCAGTGCTAGTCAGATGTGTAGCAAAGGTTACAATTTCACCTTTCATGCCAAAGGCTGTGAAATCAAGAAGGTAGGGTCCAAAAAACTAGTTGTAGAAGGTTTCAAGTCATATGGTGATATCTATCATCTAAAGGAGGTAAATATAAGAACATGTTTGTTGGCTCAATCTAGTGAGTGTTGGCTATGTCACAAAAGAATGAGACAACAGTTTTGATAATATGATAAGGATCAACTCTACTCATGTAGTGAGAAACATGCCCAAGATAATCAAACATGCAAACACAGTATGCAAGGAATGTTAGCAAGGAGTACTCTTCTTCAATGCTATTGGAACTAATCCACACTGATCTATGTGGCCCTATGAGAGTAAAAATTCAACAAGGTGAGAGGTATTTTATGTTGCTCATTGATGATTATTCTAGAATGACTTGGGTTGCTTTCTTAAGAGAAAAATCAAATGCCCTTGATAAATTTAAGGTGTTTAAAGCTATGGTTAAAAATTAAATGGATACTAAGATCAGATGTTTAAGGTCTGATAGAGGAGGTGAGTTCACTTCAAATGAATTTGAGAAGTTTGTGAAGATCATGGTATTAGGAGACATCTGTTAGCTCCTAGTGTAGACACCCAAAACTGACCCTTCATACCATTTATTGATTTGTTGCATAATTCACCATTGCATATGTCGATTTTGTCTAGCACACTTGTATGAATTATATATTTTCTTCTAAATCATCCACTTCTATCATTAATTAAATAAATTATATTTATTTAATTAATTTCATCTATTTTCATTATCATTATTCTTCTATTTTCTCTCTATAATTAAATAATCTTTAATTATTTAATTATCTCATTATTCCTCAAAAATAAATAAAATCAATATTTTATTTATTTATCCCCTCATCATGCATATAAATTAAATAAATTAATTTATTTAATTTATATCTTTTCTTCTAATTTTCTAAGTTTAGCTTTTTTCCTCCATCATTTAAAAAAATAAATTAAACGAATTTATTTGTTTTATTTATTTTTATCTTATCATTTTCCCTCTTTTATAACTTTCTTCTATATGTACAAGTTAGCTTTGTCCATAGTTTGTTGAAAATAAAATAAAAAATGATTTAATTGGTTCTAAAATTAATCATCCACATCATCCAACCCTTAAAATAGAAAAGAATCTTATTTTAAGAAAATCAATCCTATCATTATCAACAAACCAACTACAATCATTTAATAAAAGCTTTTCCTATGGACACATGTCCTGTACATATTCATCCATGCTTTTTGAATCATCATTCACATAGTCACCTTTTCTCCATCATTGATCAATCTTAGTTGAGAGCTATATATACACCCTCTCATTTCATTCCAAGGCCCCACACAATCTTGATAGCATCTAGATTATCATCTCATGCATATTGAATCCATTGAGTACTTTGAGCATATTATCTATCATCATGGCAGCTTTGACAACTATGGTTGTTCACTATTTAGAAGCAATCCACATTCAACCAAGGAATCAACACAATCTAGGTGACATTATTCTTTGATTTTGCTTTCATTTTGTGTCAATATGATAAATTCTTTAAGGATGGTAGGATTGGGTTTTGATTGTAACGCTTGATCTTATTAACCTTATTTTTCCTGCTCACACATTTTGGCACACCTAGTGGGACCCATGTCCTTGATTAATATTTTCATTTGAAAGTTATTTTTGAAGTCTAGGTACGCATAGCACATTTGATCCATAGAGAATCACACTTGATCAGTAGATCATCACCTTTGCATGGCTCTAAATCATAGTCAGTCAGGTGAATTGTACTTGTACAGTCTTCAGTCACATCTAGTTCGTAGATTGTTGCCTTTGATTAGTAGGGAATCAACTCTAGTTAACTAGGGTGTTATTCATATATTTCTCTTTTGCATGGTTTTCTAGGGTTTTCTTTGATCTTTATGTGTTTAATTTGGGTTGCAAGATGGTTTATTTGATAACTGTTGATCATGATGTTACTCATAAACAAACATAGAATAAAAGTACACATTAACCTTTATTCATCTTGAAAGATATGATGAATTCAGAGAATTCATGATCCCAAGTCTCTGGTGATTAGGTCTTAATCTTCTGACGTTACTTAGAGGTTGATGTGTGTTGCTGTTTCCATTTTGGGGCCTTACATGGATCTTGTCATTAGGATTCAGTTTCTGTAAAGATGTTGCGCAAAAAGTTACTCTGAATGAGATATGCTTCAAACAATATGTTTATCTTTAAATCTTTGCATGATATTTATCATTTTGACATGCTTTATCTTCAAATATGCTAAGGATATATAGTTATCTATGGGATATCTATATATTTTTATGTACTTGCTTATGATTATCAATTATTTTCAATTATGATGGTGAAATGATCTGAAATTGAAAGAAATTGAAAGAAATGCTTCAAATTAATGTTGAACCTTTAGCTATTGAGCCACACATATATCAGATATAGTCATGAGGAGAAGAAAACCAAACCATATGTTCATGAGGACATTCCACAACTAGATACGACTGATGCTAACTTTGAAGGAATGGTATGAAAACAACATATGCAAGTAGACATGCACTCTAAGGGATGCAACAAATCACAGTATATATCTAGAATTCATACACTGATTACTCAAGATTTACTATGAATTGTAATAAAACAAGTCTTCTCATTCACTAAGTATGCAAAAACATATATGTATACAATAACTTTGAAATGAGCTTTGAATATTTCAGCAAATAGATTTCAATTAAGTTTATGAATGAATCAAAATGAGGCATCCCTGCACCTTTTATAGAATAAGGTGAGGAAGCTGTTACAAAAATGATCAACGATCAAGATTTGCCTATGAATATCCACGATGAAAATTCTCTCTTTGACTTTGTCAACTTCATCAAATGGCACAAGTTGCCAGCTGGCAACCATCTAAGATACTTATTTTCACTAAGTATTAGATGTTGATATTTCTTTGTGGTGCATCTTCATCTACTCGTCAGATTCATGCTCTCCATCATCAGGTGCATCGCTTCCTGTATCTTCATCATCATGATGACCGTGACCTTGCATATGAGCCTACATGGCTATCCTAATGTTTTCATATAACTATATTATTTTCTCCACTTCTCCACCATCCTGAGTCTTTGCTTTGATGATGCCATGTTTATGTATTTGGTACTTATTTTGGAGATTATCCAATTTATTCTTTCTGTTATCTAATGTCTCTTTATAATTTTCCACCTTGACCTTGATTCTCATCATTTTATCTATGGTTTCTTCTGTCAAGTAGTTCAGTGGATCATCTACAACCAGCTGAAGGTTATTATGCAGAGCCTTAATTGCAAATTCTTCATCCTAATTATCTACCTATCCTTCCACTTTTCCTTCTATTGCTTCTAAAATCTCCGCTTCAAAAGACATCATGTCACGCAGCTTCATGCTAATATCTCTCAACTTATTTTTGCACCTTTTAAGCACATCACACTCAAATTGGATGTCCTTATACCATATGTCTATTAACAGGGCATTGTTATTATTTAGCACCTGCCTGCTGATGAGTATTTGAGGATTGATCCTCTTTATTTCACCCAATACACTCAATGTCTTCTCCAATTGAAAAGACCTTTTCCTAGTCTCCATCTGCAGTTTGTCCGCGTTCTTCCTGGAGATGCTAAGGGAACTCCATCTCTTCAAAGAGGATTTTAATACATCCTCTACTGCATCCAATGTGGATAACATCCATTTCTTCAGTATGGATGACTCATGTTTCATGAGGTCCAACTTCTTTACCTCTTCCTGGGAAAGAGCAGTCAATGGGACTGCATGATCAGTTGAAGTGTCTTCAGGGTTAATCAACCCTTTTATATAAGCATGCAACTGAGCAATGTGCTCTTTATGTTGTTTATTTTTCTCCCTTTCTCTTTTAACTTTCTGGATCAATGAATCAATGATGTCCTTGCCTTCCTAACCCTCCTGGTCTTCGTTAGCAAACCCCAAATCTACTGTGCTGATCTAAAATTCATCCAAGGTAATCTTACCTTTTTCTTTATCTACAGTAGGGATTGCTATTTGAGTTGTTCTCCTACCTGTTGTAGGATCCCTTTTAATTGCCGAAGTCAGTCTGGCCTTCCTCTTTGGTTTTATCAGGGTCTTTAAAAACAAAGTAGATACATCAAATTCTTGTATTTCCATACCTGATTCAGTAGCAATTTTAGTTTCCAACCACTGAGGAACTTGGTCCTTATGCCCTTGGCTTCTAGCATCATCATTATGTTGATCACCTTGATCTCCTATGTTTACCATCATGTTTGATGGGGAAGGGGATTTTCTTTTCTCTTCCTCATGATGTTCATCAAGGGGGGGATCTTTTGGTATATCCTCTTGGTGAAGAGCTTCTTTATCTGCCAATTGATCCTGTTGATTAGTTGCTTGTGTATCAGGTTCCTTATCTTTTACTTCTTCCACTATTATTTCACCTACTTTATTTATTTCCTCCTCTTGAGGCATATTTGTGTCCATGGCTACTATTTCATCTGTCTTAGGTGCGTCTGTTTGATCTTGCATCACATCTTTTTCTGCACCTGATGCACTTAATTCTTGAGTTTCTAGTTCGTCATGATGACTTGAATTATCTTTGTCGGTGTCATTATTTTCTTGAACCTCCATTATTTTGAGTTTACCAGATGTATCCTGTTGTGATTGATCCAAATCTGGAGCATGCATTTCCACTCTTGCTATCTCTATTTCTTCAATATTTTTTGTTTTATTAGGTGCACTAGCCATATCCTGAGGATTTACATCTTCTAGATGTGTCAAATCTACAACTGCAGGACTGGTCACCTTATCTACTAGTGCATCTAGCCCCATTTGTTCTGCAATTTTCTCTGGGCTCTTTTCCTTTTCTGATTCCACTTGCTTCATTTCCTCTAACACCATTTGTACTAATGGAGTTCCATGAGGAGTTATCCAGGTGCTAGCAACAAGGGTTTCCATTCTCTGTGAAGCCACATCCTTCACTACCTCATCATCAGATAGGTCAACTGTCTCATCCAACGAGACAACACCACTTTGGAGTATCCTAGAGGTTTCTTTTATTTGCTCTTCTGCCAATTCAGTTTTAAATTTTACAATGGTGGGAAGTGGAACACTATGTTGCAGTTCCTTATTGAACACTTCACCACCTGCCCCTTTTAGTATTATGGGGGGTTGTTTTATCTCACCCCTCATAGAAGTTCTTGTCTTCTTAGGTGTGGTAGCTACTATCACCTGGGGTGCCTTTCTTTTTCTGGTGAAAGGGAGAATATTCTCTTCTTTAGCTTCCTCTTCAGTAGGGAAATCTTCTGTCACCTGTTTCTCTGAAGCCTAACCTTCTTCATAGGTCTTAGTTGCTACTATATCTGTCCTCTAGATTCTTTTACGCTTCTGTTTATCCACTGGAGGAGATGCATATGATGTTGTAGCCTGCCCTGAAGCTGATGCTTCTCCTGATGGTGGTGCTTCTACAGCAGCTACTACTACTCTTTCAATGATGACCCCTTTTGGTTCATCTCCATCTTTCTTGCCTCTTGGAGGTCTTTTGCTTTATTGCTGTGGAGGTGGCAACCTGTCTCCTTTGGATTTTCTCTTTTCAATAAGAAAGTCATCATACTCATCAGCTGGGATTTCTTGTCTTTTCTTTTTATTATCCACAGTGAGAGCAACTCCCTTTTTATTCAAGTCATTAACTTGACCATTTACCCACTCTTGGGTCAACCTTAGGATTCTACCACTGAACTGGTCCAAAGAAATATCCTCTTGTATAGTGAGATCTGGGGCTGATATGTTCTCATTATATATCTTTTTCTTTTCATATTCATTAGCCATGATATTCCCATCATCCTTCTTCAACTACATTAGGACTGCAATACAATCAAAGGTCCTGATCTAGTTCAAAGTCAACCTTTAATATCTTCTCCTTCTTGCCTCAGCCTCATCCTCACAGTCTGCCCAAAAATCCTCAAGATGTCTTAGATGGATGGGTTGTCCCATGATCTTCTACATTCTTCCATAAGGATTATATGACCTCATTAATGGGAAAGGCTGTAACTTCATCATTATTAGGCTAGCTATGGCCTTCTTGATATTTTCACTATCTGGGCACATGTAATAGCCCATTGTCACTGGAAACAATACTGGTGGAATTTTGTTATTGGCTTTATAAGCATCTAGTATTATCGCAACCTGTCTCATGAACTCCATTAGCACTACTGCATCAGTTGGATATCTTGGGAGCATGAGGGGTTGTTCTACAAAGCCCTCAATTCTCATGTAAGAAAATGTTGCAAATTGAATGAACCAGGCTCCATGACTATATATGATTTCTTGAGCCTCCATGCTGAATCTCTTAGTTTTGTCTTCTTCAATGGTCCTTACCAGATGCATAGAGAATGCATCATTGACCAGTTTATAATCCTAGAGGTAATTTACCCTCTGTAATTGGGGATAGTGATCCCAGATAAGTTCATCATTGGTAGTGCCACCAATTTTCCCCACTGTAGTCAATGCATTGAAAGTACCCTTGTATGCATATGCATAAACAAGGTATGAAGTCATATAAAAAGCACAATCTATACCTCCCAGGTTTAATAGTTGCTCATCTATAGCATTGCTAATCATTTTGGCCCATAATGGCCTGTTCTTAGTGTATACGCATGTCAGGATGATCCCATACATCTAATCTTTGAAATTTCCAACCGTTGGTTGACCTGTAACCCTGCTGAGTAAGGCAATCATGAATTGATACTCATCATCAAAATCATACTTATATAAATGAATGGATAGCTTGGTTGCAACTGGATAAGTACTATTCTTGGCCCTCCATCCATACATGCTTTTCCTAGCCGCTTTCATATTGGCCTCATATTCTATTTCTAGTCTCTTTAGGTTCATGCTGACAACACCCCTACCTAGGGGCAAACTGAATATGGTAGACAGGCTCTTTATGGAGAAGTCTACATACACTCTTCCATGTTTCTCAACCCTCCTAGTTTGTGAATTATAATTTCTAGCACATTTGATAACCAGTTCAGGAGCTTCCATGCTATATGGAAAACCAGCTACATTCCCCATTCCAGACACCAAAACAGCTTCCAACAGAGCATTCTCTTCTTGACTATGCATCTTGTCTGTCCATTCGACAAGATTTGTACTTCCTTGGTGCATATCTCCTATGAATCTGTATTTGAATTGCACCCCCTTAGGTTGTGCAAAAATCAGTTTAATAAACTCTGCCTCAGATTTCCTTAATCTCCTATCTACCATGATTTCCTGTAATGGCAAAAATTGGTCTCACAATTTGTACTTCATCTCATGTATGCATATATATATATATATATATATATATATATTACATCTTTATGGCATCATGCATAGGCTCATTAAACACTTCTTTTTCATGATATAAAGAATTCACAATTCTAGACCAGAAAAACATCCTACTACCTAGACATGCAGAGAAAAAACACAGCAGAAGGGATTAGATACTTACCTGATGTATGTTTATCCTCCTGAATTATAGTGATGATTATATAGAAATGATCTTGAGACTGATGATAATCACGTGCTTTGTTCTGGTTCAGGATGTATACCTCTACAAGTGATTCGTAGAAGGATTTTGGAAGCTCAGCTCTGTGTAAACGTTGAATTTGTCACAAGGTAAGTGTATAGCGATGTTGCAAATTCGCTTTAAACCCATTAATTTGGTTAATTAGGGCACATTTTGATTGAATCAGTCTTGATCATTGATTTTATGCATGGAAAACTCTGGATGTTGCCATGTGTAATCATCAGGTTGATAATCGGTAGGAATCACCTACTGTATTAATGAGCATTCAATGTTCACGCAGCGAGAGGAGTGGGATGATCCTTTGAAATATCAGGTTATATTTTGAATATCAGGTGATATTCAGAATATGACCATCTCTCATAATATGACCATCCACATCTTAGCGGGAAACATATGCCAGTATGTCAGGCTATTTCAAACCATTGGGTCATGTTATAAAAGATCAGGTGATGTTCAAAATATCAGGTGATATTTTGAAAAGGATGATGACATTACCTATTGTTGAAGTGACCTTTCTCGGGATATCATGATGATGTCACCATGATATTATCTTAATTTATCATTAAAGCACTATGATGTCATCGTCATGTTTTATGAAAGGGATGATGTTATAAAATATACCTCCATAAGGTAAAAGTGATGATGATGTCATCATCATGTTGATTTGCATTGTTATCAGGATCGGATGATGTCATCAGGATAATGGCACTAGGGTGATATTTCGCAACCAGATGATATTTGAAAGATAAGGTGATATTCAAAATATCAGGTGATATTTAGAATATCAGGTGATATTTAGAATATCGGGTGATGTTTTGAAATATCCTCCCCGCGAAATACATGCTATTGTTTGATCGGTAAGTGTTACTACCACTTAAGTTTGACATCCGTAGGTCACGAACCGGGTGATTTATTGGGTGATACATTGGATCGAGGTGATCTTTTTTAAGGTGACTGATATTAAGAAATATAATCCTCCCCCTTATGAATATCAGGTTTGACTAGGATTTTGACCATTCATAACTTTCATATCTTAAGGAATATCAGGGTGATGTAAAAGACAAACCTTCATGAAATTTAATGCTCTTCCCAAATATGAGGTGAATAAAATGAAATAAGAATTATGTAAATTGACCTCATGATGATGACTTATCCCATCCTCCTTTAGAGGGTTATCTGTAGGACTTACCTTTTACCAGACTGCCAGAGAGCAGGGAGCACAAGCCAAAACAAAAAAGGAGGTTGGGTCCCTATTTTGCCAAGTCAAAATGGGGTGTGTTGTGTAACCACACAACAATAACCCTAATGGTCTTTTCTCATCCTCAAGATAGTTTATTTGGGGTTTGATTTGTCTTTGGCCTAATCATATCATATAGTGGGATCTTTTGTGTTGAAGTTATACAATACAAGATCTAGTTCAAGTAGTCCATCCTCTTGGGTTATCAAAGCCTTCATATTTGCCTTTTGATCATTTATCTAACCATGGATCTTGAGATTTTTTGCAAATTTCACATATCTGAGAGCCTTTGGTTGACAGTAAATCACATTTACACAGTCCTTGATCACCTTTGCACCATACAGACTCACATTTGCACAATAGGTGATCACATTTGGTAAATTATAATTGCATTTGATTTGCAAACAATCACATTTGCTTGTTGCTCATTTGTCTTTGGTTTATACTGTTGCAAGTTGATTTCTTTGGAAGCTAACACTTGTCGTTGTAGTATCTTATCATTTGTTGAAGAAAGGTGGATCTAAAAGTACTAACAAATCTATTGCACAATCGCTCAATCAAAGACTTGTCATATTTTTCACTAATCTAGGAATATTTGGTTTTGGTGCTTAAAAAGAACCTTGTTTACTTTATGTTTGTTTTATCATTTTTGTTTGCTTGTTGTGCATGATTGTAACCCTAAGCTAATAACAAAAGTATCCTCTCCCCTTGTCTATCAAATGGATCTTGGGTGTAATAGAACTTGTTATTATCTTTAGAGAAGCTTACCTTGGTAGGAAAAGAGGTACTTGTTGGCAAGAGACACTGTATGGCTTCATGAGTGTTGTCATTAATGGCAACAAAGTCTATCCCACACATCCATAGCATATAGTATGCCTATATCAGAAGTCATATTGAAGAGTGTTCTGGTCCAGTGAGCAAGAACAGAGCATGTAGCAAGGTCTGACAATCAAGTCTGAATCTCTCATATGGTGTAACTCAACAAGTTGTAGACTTGGACAAGTCAAGATGAATATCATGACTACTATATTCTAGAGATTGAGCCTCCAGTGATGAATCATGGAAAAAATATGAGCATCTGAGTGTTGGGTTCCAGACAGGCAAAGCAGACTGAGGAAGATCTGACTAGCAGAGTATCAGACTTCAATCCGGATGACTAATTGATGTTGATCTAGCTATTTGAGGGGTCATACATGGTTGGCTAACATGATTGATGACATCTATGTCTATGTTTTTGATACGCATCACATATTAAGCATGGAATCAGCTGACAGATCAGTGTTTTGTAAATATCTTGAGTATTCTGGTTGTCGACTAGAAAGATGTTGAAATCCTTGGTGCAGATATATATACCAGATGGATTTCAGTATGAAAGTGTGTATGCAAGTGTATAATGTGTGAGGAAAGGTAGAGATAAGTGTGGAAGTAGAAATACAAGTTTGGTATGTGACAGAATAGTAGCAGTAAAGCAGAGGAAGAATGAAGTGCATTAGATCAGAGTATTGAGCCTAACTGGAACTAAACCTCAGCATTTTTGGATGCTTCTCATCAGTTCAAACACCTAGTTACTTTCTATAAACTTTGTAGATAGTGAGTCTCTTGTAGGCAGTGTGCCTCTTGTGAGTAGTGTGCTCAGGTAGTGAGCCCTAATTGGCAAGTGCCATTTTGTTCTTCTTATTCTTTTAATAGAGAATATAATCTTGGGTTAGTCACCCTATGGTTTTTCCCTTAACAGGGTTTTCCACGTAAAAATCCTTGTGTTATGTGTGTTGATTTTATCTCTGCTTTCATGATTATGTATTCTTATATGTTTTGATATTGTACTAATTGTTAAAGGAGAAAAGAAAGTTAAGATATTTAAGATAATTGATTCACCCCCCTCTCAGTTATCTGCCTCATTTCCAACAATTGGTATCAGAGCCAAGTTCCTCTAAATAGAGCCTAACAGCTTGAGGAAGATCTATGAATCTCAATGGATATGTATGGTATGAAGAAACAACTTCAGTCTTCCTTAGATGATCTTGAGAAATCTCACTCTAAAGTCAACAACTTGAGAGAAAGACTCAAACAAGCTGATGATTTCATAAATGAGCTAAAAGAAAAACTAAGTATCTCTATGAAAAAGAGAAAAGAACTACTTCAAAAATTAGCAAGTCAAAGTGAAGGCAATAATAGTAATGAAGATCTGAATGAGAAAAACAAGCTATGTGAGAAGCTATCAAAAGAGGTCATTATGGTAAGGTATGAAATGGAATAAGGGGTTATGAGATTCACCCAAGAAATTGAAGAAAAAAGAAAAATTGAATATAATCTAAAACAATCTCTCAAGGAGAAGTTAGAGGACTGCCACAAAATGGATAGAATAATCAAGTATTTGGAATTTGATCTTGAAGAAGCTAGAGATAATGAAGAACAACTTGAGAATCAGATAGACACTCTTAAACAAGATCTTCAAACAACAAATGAATACAAAGAGAAATTCAAGATAAGCTTAGCCCAACTTGAAGTTCTTCTTGAAAGCCAAAAGAGGGTAGATGAAAAGCATGGCTTGGGATATGAGAAAGGTGAAAGCTTTGGATCCGGTCAGAAGAAATCTAGATCAAGAAATCCAAGAAACAGGCCTAGAAGACCTCCTATAAGGCAACCAAATGCTCGAAGATATCCATCCTTCAATGGATACTGCTACAATTGTAACAAATTTGGTCATAAAGTAACTTAGTATAGAAGAAGATTGAATCAAACTAATTCATTCTTCCCCAGACAGTGTTTCAACTACAAAAGGTATGGTCACAAATTTCATGAATGTAGAAATATGCAAATTAACAATTCATTCAATGGTAGATGCTTTGCATGCAATAGAATGGGATATTTGGCTAATCAATGTAGATCAAGAGGATATCAATCAAATATGCAAAGAAACATTATTTGTTACAATTGCAATAGATCTATTCATTTTGCCAAATTTTGTAGAAGTAAAAATTAGGATAAAAGGGGTCTGGTGCATCATAATCAAAATCAAGAAAAGGGAAAAGGTAAAGCAAGTGTAGATGAAGTTCAAAGGGAGATGAGCAAGATTTGGGTGAAGAAGAGTATAGGAAATGATGGGGATGGATCCGCACTAGAATTTGGAGCTGATATTCCTTCTGGAAACTAAACAGATGAGCCCTAGCTCAGGGGGAGTCACAAGGAAAAATAAATTCCCCCCAGCCAGTCAATTGGTGCCTAAATTTGGCACTTGGAATGATTACAGATTAAAGGGTTATCAGAAAATTATCTAAATAACCCCTGGTAAAAATGTAAAAGATCTGCATGGAGTTTCGCAAGAGTTTAATCATCTAAGATTGATTTGATTTGATAGCCATATGGTAAAATTAGGATTTTCACAAACAGATCCAGTATGATTCAAAATTGAGATAGCTTGATTTGCAGATTCATGGAATGATTGGAGGAAAGAAGATACATTGTCAATTATCACTAAAAATGATTCCAAGTGCATCTCAGTGATTCAGAAAGATCTCTCTTAAAACAAGGTAACTGGATGACTTAAGTTGTGCATTTATTGCAAAAGAAAATTAGGGTTTGTGCAGAGATAAAAGGGTTCTTTTACTTATAATTTGCACATTTGCATTTGAGAAGAAGAAAGGAAGAGCTCTGCATCAAGGTTTTTACAACTTTCTCAAAGATCAACAGCAGAATCTGACTCAACCAGCGACCTATTCTGGCTCTTATTGTGAACCCTAAAAGTGTAAAAATGTATTTCTATTTCTAAATATCTCTCCTTGAATCTCTTGCAAAGATGGCTACTCCAATGATGGTTAAGATCACTGATAGGCTGCGCCCTAAGTTCAAGAAATACCCCTACAAATCCCTAGAAGTTGATCTCTTAGTCACTTTCTCTAGCATTTCGCATGGGGTTTTGCACGTAGAAGATGTTAGGGTGTACATCCACACCAATATTGAGGAATTTGGAAAATTTAAGCTAATGGATATCTACTATAAACAATTAATAGATGAAACTTGCGAACTCAAACCTCACTACAAGACCTTCTGGAATAAGCATTTTGGACATTGCATCCACTTTCCCTATTTTGCAGAAGATGAAAGGGTTCGGTATGTTCTTAGAAGAATACATGGAAGTTTCATGTGGTTGATGAAGCCCTTCAAAATAAAAAAGATGCCATTAGGGCAGTAACTGGATTGCACTCATCCGATGGGTTGCCTGCACTCAAATATGTCAAGAACTAGACAGTAAGTGAAGCTACTAGATCTAAGTTTGACAAAAGAGCAATGACAATAGAAGATATTACATATTCAGATATCAAATTTGCCTCTATGATAATTGGTTATAAAATCTATCATTCTAGTAGGGAGAATTATGTGTCCATAACTGCAATTTATATAGCATATCAGATGCTAAGGGAAAATGTTGATTATGACCTATGTGATCTTCTTCTAAACAAATTGTTAGAAAACTTGCAGAAGATCAAGAAGGATAAGAAGAACTCATTCAAGTATGGTGGCTTAATATTGCGTCTGTTCTTTTACTATATGAATGAGCTACCTGGATCAAGTGGTTGGGTATGGCAAAATGACAGACCAGTTGCCATACAAATCAAAGACTATTTGTATGGACTTGGTGATGCTAAGGCTCAAAGTATAGTGCTTTGGGGATACTTTAAGAACTTCCAAAGTATGATGCAGGCCAGAGAAAGAATTCCTCAAATAATAGTTGAAAAATATAAGGATACAATATGCTTCATGGTAGACACTAATCAATGTCTAATGGAGGTAGTTGAGCCTAGAACAGTTTGGATTATGCCAATGGGATATGAGGTTGATGAGAAAATCTTGGAGCTGCATGTCCAACACTTGCTAAATTAGCCTAAGGACCATGAGGTAGAAAGGTTTGGAACCTTTGAAGAATTAAGTGTAAAGATACATGTTGAGTTGATACAACTGTAAATAAAAAAGAAAGTTAGAAGGGAAGTAGAGGAAATTGCCAAAAGATTTGGCATATCAAAAGAGACAATTGATGCAAACAGAGAGAAAATAGAAAGAGCCGACAAAGAGAAACAAGAAGCAAAAAGAGAAAGTGTTCCAGCACAAGCCTCCTCCTGGACTAGATCCTCCAAGAGCTCAAGAGCCTCAAAACAAGAAGCCAAGACATTTGGAAAGGGAGAAAAGAGAATGAAAACAAAGGCCACAAGGTCCTACATAAGCCAAAAGGATGATGAAGAAATAGAGTTTGATGAGGAAGTTAAGAAAATGAAGAAGAAGAAGAAAACTTCTGAGGAATCATCTACTAGAAAAAACAAAGAAGATGGGGCAGAAGAATTTGTTGAAGAGCCCACTCTTTCTATTGATGATATCATCAAGGCAGTCACAGTGGATGGGAATCTACAACCAGTCACAGAATTTTATGATGAATATAGTGATACTGACAAGAAGATCATGGAAGACGCTACAGCTAGGTACCTAAACATTTATAATAAAGCATTCATTGAAATCATTTTTCTAATTCCAAAAAGTCTAGAGAAGGTACTTGAACTAAGAAAAGAGAATGCCAAGGCAAAGGATTTAGAGATCCAGGAACAAATTACAATTCAGCTATATCCTTCCATTACTCCAAAACAATTGAACATGATCTTTAGGACTGCAAGGATGAGTTCTAGAGCAAAGCAAGAATGAACAAACTTATGCTTGGAGAGACTAATCAGGTAGCAAGAGAAATAGAAGACATCCTCTCAAATGCCTTCAATAGATTCAATCTTCCTATTATAGAGGAAATAGATGAAGAACCTTCTACCATGGATGTCAAAGGATTAAGTGCATCAAAAGAAGAATCTACTGAGAAAAATGTAGAAGAGTCAAAAGAGATAGATGAAGAGAAGTCTAAGGACTTGGATTCCTCTATTCCAAAAGAGGAATTCCATGAAGAAGTTGACATCTCTCTTCTAGATCCCCCTACAGACTTAGGAATTGAAGGAGAAGGAAGGAAAGAGGAGAAATTGAGCCAAGAAGAGGAGAAAAAGAGAAGAGAAGAAGAACAAACAGAGAAGATCTCTAATGTCAGTTCTGAGGTTCTAAAAGAAAAGAAGACTTAGTCTCTAGCAAGAGACACTATAGAGGTAGTGAAGACATTCTTGAACAAAGAGATGATCTACATAGATGAACCAGAACTCTTCCAAGGAACACTAAATTTGGATTCCCTCTCTACGGTCTAGATAATGAAGATAACATCTTTTGCTCATGCCAAGGCAAAAGAAAAGCTTCTAAAATCTCACATGGAAGACTATGAGCTGACAAAGATTGCATTCGAGATGCTAGAGAAGATCATGCCATCCTTCCAAAAGGATCCTTTGGCCTCTCCATCCAGTAATTTGAAATCTCTGGTTAACTTTGTTAGCACCCATTTTGATTCTTTAGAGAAATTAGAAGAAGAGAAAGTCTGAAAAGAGTTTTTAGGAAAGAGATTCATTGAAGTACAGGGACTCATAGATAATGATAGGAAGACCCTGGATATTAGGATAAAGAGCTTAGAAAATGCTCTTAAAGATGGTGGAGAAATATACAAATTTTGTTTATCCTGGTCTAAAGTGACAGAGGATATTGAAAAGAAGGAGAAAGAACAAGAAGGTAAACTATCAAGTTTATCTTAGAATTTTGATCCCCTCACCACATCCATAATGAATCAAGAGTGCTAGGCTATTGCCATTATAAATGAAATAAAGAGGCTCGAAAAGGAGAAGAATATAATAAGCAGGATGAGTGAACTTAGAGGGATAATTATCCCTAAGTTAGAGGCAATGCATGAGGCCCTAACTGATGCTCATACCACAGCTTGGACCAGTGATCCAATAGACTTAATAAGGGCAGAAGCTTATGCATTTTTGTTGAGTGGTCACATCTCAATTTTGGACAGGATGAAGCAGAGTTGGGCAATAGAATTTTTATAGTTGAAGACCACCTTTGCAGATATACTTAAGTATATGTAAGTATAACATGTATATATACTTATGTGGCTATGTATAGGTTGATTTTTGCAATTTTTAGTGTGTGGATTCTACCCTTTGCATAATGAATCCAGCTAAGGTGGAGTTCCAGTAAAACAATGCATAAGATAGAGCATCAGCTAAGGAGGAGTTTGCTGCGACACTTAGTCATTTTCACTAAGTGTTGCCATCAATACCAAAGGGGGAAATTGTTGGCAAGAGACACTGTGTGGCTTCATGAGTGTTGTCATTGATGGCAACAAAGTCTATCCCACACATTTGTAGCACATAGTATGCCTATACCCGAAGTCAGATTGAAAAGTGTTCTAGTTTGGTGAACAAGAACAGAGCATGCAACAAGGTCCAACAATCAGGTCTAGATCTCTTAGATGGTGTAACTCAGCAAGTTATGAACTTGGACAAGTCAAGAGGAATATCATGACTACTATATTCCAAATATTGAGCCTCTGGTGATAAATCATGGAAAAGATATGAGCATTTGAGTGTTGGGTTCTAGACAGGTAGAGCAGACTGAGGAAGAACTAATAGACAGAGTATCAGACTTCAATCTAGATGAGTAATTGATGTTGATCTAGCTATTTGAGGGATCATATATGGTTGGATGACATGATTGATGACTTCTATGTCTATGTTTTTTATGCACATCACATATTAAGCATGGAATCAACTGATAGATTAGTATTTTGTAAATATCTTGAGTATTCTGATTGCTAACTAGAAAGATGTTGAAATCCTTGGTGCAAATATATATACCAGATGGATTTAGGTATGAAGGTGTGTATGCAAGTGTATAATGTGTGAGGAAAGGTAGAGATAAGTGTGGAAGTAGAAATACAAGTCTAGTATGTGACAGAATAGTAACACTAAAGCAGAGGAAGAATGAAGTGCATTAGATCAGTATATTGAGCTTAACCAAAATTGAACCTCAACATTTGTGGATTCCTCTCATCAGTTTAAATACCTAGTTACTTTCTATAAACTTTGTAGATAGTGAGTCTCTTGTAGGCAGTGTGCCTCTTGTGAGTAGTGTGCTCGGGCAGTGAGCCCTAATTGGCAAGTGTCATTTTTTTCTTATTCTTTTAATAGAGAATACAATCTTGGGTTAGTCACCCCATGGTTTTTCCCTTAACAGGGTTTTCCATGTAAAAATCCTTGTGTTATGTGTGTTGATTTTATCTTTTCTCTCATGATTATGTATGTTTATATGTTTTGATGTTGCACTAATTGTTAAAGGAGAAAAGAAACTTAAGATATTTAAGATAATTGATTCACCCCCTCTTAGTTATTTGCCTTGTTTCCAACAGTACTCACCCCAAGGGAATGACCTCAAGTGGTACTTTCATTTGGTCTACTATATAAAATAGGATAAGGCAAAATCTAAGTCCAAATTGGTATTAGCGTTTACCGTACAGTGCTAGTTTGAAAGGAGGCATACCTTGCATATATGAGACTCCTAGTAGAGCTAGTTAGAGCTTTAAGTGGCTTGCTGGATGCACGTAACGTGCCAGTCCCCTAAATATTTACTAGAGACCATTTTTTTTAGAGGCCAAAATCCCTTTACTTGTTGATGCAAGAGGTTAGACCTCCCAAGCCACCCTACATGTACTATTCATTGTAGAGATAGAAATTCCCTTGGTTCACATGATCTGAAGGGCAAGAGAAGTTGGTGTGCCTGTGCCATGTAAGGGGGGGCTAGTGTCACCAATAGCTCTAGCTATCTATTTTGTCTCAGTATTTGGAGAAATCCAAGTAGGGACTCAGCAAGTAGTATCCTTTCTAGCCTAGGTTGTACATGTTTGTGAGTGTCTTGTGTGTACCTTTTACTATTTGGTCTCTTGTAAAAAAAACTACCAAAAATAATTCATTGTCATAGAAAATTGTCTTTGAACAACAGCCAGGTGCCTTTGAACCGCAGTTAGTCACATTTGAATTAAAAAAGCTCACCTTTGGTTAGCTTTAATTTATCTTTGACTATAACATAGGTGCCTTTGAATTATTAGGCATCACCTTTGAGCCATACCCAGTCACATTTGAACAACAAAAAGTCACTTTTGCTCCATACACAGTCGCCTTTGGATTATCCTTAGTCACATTTGAACTATCATGCATCACCTTTGGTAAATTGTAGCTTGTTATCATTTATCCAGTCTAAAAACCACATTTCTAGTCAATTCTAAGCCTATTATCAGCTTCTAGGCAATCCACCAATCATCTACAGCTAACATCCATCTTATCCAGCCTAATCATATCATACTTTTAGACTTTTTGAGCCCTTATATCTTCTTGAGACTCTAAATCAATCAAATCACCATGATACTTTAGCTTTGATCACTATCCAGCTTTTGACCATATCACAACAATCTTTTCCAGCTTGAGAGAGTGGTTCCTTTTGAGTTGGTCTATATCATCATCACCAATCAATCTTGTCTACCCTTGAGTTCATGAGTCTATCTCTTGGGGGATAATCAAACAATCAAACCAATCCAAAAAAACTAATCCAAATCAAACCATCAACCTAAGCAATCAACAATCCAATCAATTTATCAAGCCAACCAGATCATCAACCAAAACCAATCAATCAAACCAATCAAATGATCCAAGAGTCTCAACTTTGTCACAAGTCCAAAAATCTCAGCCATCATCAATCAATGCCTCAACCAAGGAGTCAATGTAAAGTAGCCATGGAAGCCAACATAAAGGAATTTCAATCTAGTCCTCTCAAGGATGCTTTATAATTCATGACTAGAATGCCTCAAGATATGTTTTTACCTAAAGGATATACTGTCAGACCCTCATCATCAACCCATCCTTCACAATATCATTTTGGACCTTAATAATCAACCCACACACCACAACATCATTTCAATCAACTAGCCTATGAGGAATCTCAAGATGACTTACTGGATCTCCAAGACGTTGACACATTAAAAAATGTCAATAGGCTCTTAGACTCCAATCCAAATTGATTTTTCTTACAATTAGCTCAAAAGGAGCCAAATTGCCAAGTGGCTTTGACATATCCAAGATCACAAAACATGATCCACCCAATGATGTTGTTGTTGCTAAAGATACCCATAATGCTATTACTACCATGTCCACTAAAGCCATAGTATCTACACACAACATTAAAACATCACCTTTCACCAATCCATCCATCTCTGTAATGAAATAACTTGCAAAATGGAAGAAGATAATATGAAATATTCTACAAATACTTGATAATAACTGAGAATAATATGCCACTTCGAGGGGGTAACCTCCAAATATCTCTAATGAGAACACACTTAATGATATGATGATGAAATAAGACTCACATCCTCCTATATATACCTAATTATGTTTAGGATGAATAGACACACCCCTATATAACACCTAGTTTGACCTATCTAACTAAATAATAATATAATATTGATAACATGACTTAATTAGGAGTTAAGATAGCCACAAGCCAACTATTCATAACTCTATCTACACCAATATTAAGGGCATAGCAATCTCTCCATTCCATGCACCTTCTACACCTGCATCCATAGAGCCTTTGTTAACACCATCTAATGTCATTTACTCATATGTGTCACAAGAACCTCAGGTTCCTAACCAAAATGTGCTATATATCACTCCATCTCATGTGTCTCATCTTACTTCATCTTCTTCCATCAATGTCACTCCTTTGCATGTGTCTTAAGCACCCCATGTCTCCAACCAAAGTGTGCCACATGTTTCTTGATGAGGAACAAGTAGACAAAATCAAATTTTGTTTTCTATCGGCAAGACTCCCCTTACAGGCTACTAATACACCTTGATTGAGATAACCATCAGTTGGAATGACTTTCTCAAGTCTTATCATTGATCTACCTTATACCGATATCTCAACTCTTCATCGTCGGTGAGACTTACTTCTATCGGCAGAACTTTGAACTTGTCTTCCGATGCACTGATGACATTTGTCTTTGGTGAGACTTAGATACCCATCTGATTGATGCACCAATCACTCTAGCGTCAACTTTAACTTTCGCTTATCAGAAAGACAATTACTATTGGCCACGATAAGATTAGCTTCATGATACGTCGATGACTATTGTCTTCACTATGACCCTTGTCATTAGTGAACACTTTCAAACTTAGGCCAATGTGCCGATGGACCAACCACTCTTTGGCGTGACTTCCTTTTTGTGTCTCTGATATGCCTCGATTGGAAAGACCAATGATGTCAGTCCAATGCTAAGTTTTCTACCCAATGACCTTGTCATCCTGATATGAATCTTTAGACCGCGACTTCCATTCAACAGCTTGAACCTCTCTTCAGCTAGACTATCCTTATCACTCCAAGAGAGAAATATTTTTCTGATGGCCTTGGTCTCACCAATAATGACTTCAGCAGCTCTATAACCCTACATTTTGTCTACTCTTCAACCGAACCCTAGCACATGGAGATGCTAGGTGATCTACTATGCAAGACACTCTATTTGGATTCTCTACGCCATCTAACAGGAAAACAAAATAGGAAACAAAAACACATACTTGTACAATGAAGCCATTCCATCGATCTCAACAAGAATCATACCAGTGGAATGCTTCAATGAACCATTCTGCAATAGACTACTGAAAGGAGAATCTACTAAGCACAATTACAAAACCCTTGAATCTAAGAGCAAGAAACACAAAAGGGATGGAACAAAGCTTTATTGTTCTTTAGCACAATTCATACATACTTCCAGAAATGAACATACAACAAGATACAGAACTGAACCCATGAATAATGTTTGTTCTACTATGTTTTTAACCCACTATTGTGGGAGGCCAACTGATTCAGAGTAGTTGAGGAAAACCAACCAATGCAAATAGTTGGGAGACCAACCGATCTAAAACTACCTCAAACTATCCTACTGCCCTATTTTGGCACTATGTGATTACAATTTGACAAATGTGTCCTAAGTCACTTGGGACTTACAAAATTGGTTCTAGGTCATGAAGAACCTAGATACAAATTGAAATGACATGCATTGGTCAAATGGACCTTATTACAACACAAAACATGATTTTCTAGGTGCTCCTGCACCATACTCCCTGGGTGAAAGTTGTCTCAAGTCCTCTTAGAGACTAACTACTGCAAATCACCACCCTGCATTTTGATGTCTTCTTCCAGCATCCATGTGGCTTTGGAATCAGGAAGTTCTTGCCATTTAACCAAGTTCTCAAAATAGGTCTGATTTCTTGTCTTCTTGGCTATCCTGCTATCCAAGATGCACTCCATTTTAGGTGGTTCCTTTGGTGGTAAGTGCTACACCCACTTTTCATTATCCTGGGCAGAATCTATTGCACCTTCTCCTATTTTAGGACTCCTATATAATATTAGATCAGCAACATTGAATATAGGTGAAATAGCAATATCATTAGGGAGTTCAATTCTGTAAGCATTAGGACCATATTTCTCCAGAATCTAACAAGGTCCAATTTTTCTCATCATCAGCTTGTTGTGGCTTCCCTTGGGAAGTTTGTTCTTGTTAAGGTGAACCATAACCAGATCTCTGATTTGGTACTACACATCTCTCCTCCTTTGATCCATTCTAGCCTTGATCTTCTGACTAGTCTTATGTAGAGTATCCCTGACTTGTTGAATTTCCTTCATAGCCTCTACAAATGTATCAGCATGTCCACTCCTCTTGTCCAAACCCTGAACATCTCTCAATTCAAAAACTCCCCAAGGATGACTACCATAGACAATTTCAAAAGGACTTAAACCTGTGCTTCTATTTGTAGAATCATTATAGGTGTACTCTACTTGTGGGAGTACCACATCCCAACTACTGCCATGTTCTCTTGTCAAACATCTCAGTAGATTGCCTAATGACCTATTCACAACCTTAGTTTAGCCATCAGTCTATGGATGATAGGTTGAGCTAAAAGATAAATTTGTACCCAATCTTTTCCACAAGGTTCTCCAAAAATGTCCTACAAATTTGCTATCCCTATCAGACACAATGCTCAAGGGTAGCCCATGAATCTTGACAATTTCTTTAAAGAACAAACTTGCAATGTAGCTAGCATCATTAGTGGTCTAGGAAGGAATGAAATGATCCATCTTACTGAATCAGTCTACCACTACAAACACACTATCAGAACCTATCCTTGTCTTGTGTAATCCCATCACAAAATCCATACTCAAACTTTCCCAAGGTCTGTCTGGTATGGGCAAAGGTTGGTACAATCCTGCATTGGTTGAGACCCCCTTTGCTCTCTGACATACCATGCAACTCTCAACAAACCTTCTAATATCAGATTACATCTTTGGCCAAAAGTAAAATCTTCTTACTAGATCTAAAGTCTTATTGAGTCCAAAATGTCCTCCTAAACCACCACTATGTTTCTCCTTCACTATATTATCCCTCATTGAGCATTTAGGGATACACAACTGACTCCCTTTAAACAAAAGTCCATCCTGCAATGTATAATCTAAAAATTCACTGTGGAAAGCATTGACAAACTCACTACATACCTTGTAAATCTCCTTGAAGTCTTCGTCTTCTTCATACAATCCTTTGAGTGCTTCAACACCCATGCTTTGCAATTACATTTCTTGGACTGTCAACACCCTCTTGCTGAGAGCATCTGACACCTTGTTTGTGACTCCTTTCTTATGTTTAATGGTGAAGGTGTATGCTTGAAGACTTTCCACCCAATTCATGTGTCTATGGCTGAGCTTTTCCTGTCCATTCAAAAAATGGAGAGCATGATTGTCAGTGTACATGATGAATTCTTTGGGAAGAAAATAATGCCTCCACTTTTAGAGAGCTTGTACCAAGGCATACAATTCTAAATCATAAGAGGAGTACTTCCTCTTAGCTTCATTTAATTTTTCACTGAAAAAGGCTATTGGTCTGCCTTCTTGGCTCAACACTGCTTCAATGGCCAGCCCACTTGCATCACATTCAATGGTGAAGACTTTATTGAAATCAGGAAGTACTAAGATAGGATACTTGGCAACTTTCTGCTTTAGACTTTCAAAACTTTGGTCTACCTCTTTTGTCCACACAAACTTCACCTTACTACCACCCTTGATGGTTTCCAACATAGGTGCACAAATATCACTGTAGTTCTTAATAAATTTTCTGTAAAATGTGGCCAAGCCATGAAAACATCTAAGCTCTCCTATTGTCCTAGGTGTAGGCTAGTTCAAAATAGCCTCTACCTTGGAAGAATCCATTTTCAAATCACCCTTAGAGATGACAAAACCTAGATACACCAATTCTTGTTTCATGAAGTCACACTTTTCAAAGTTTATGAGTAACTTCTAATCTTGCAGCCTCTTCAAGACTATCTCCAAATATTTCAAGTGTTCTTCCTTGCTCTTACTGAACACCAAGATATCATCAAGGTAGACTACCACAAATTTCCCTATGAACTCCTGCAACACCTCATTAATCGGCCTCATAAAAGTGCTAGGGGCATTTGAAAGACCAAAAGGCATCACAAGCCACTCATACAACCCTTCATTAGTTTTGAATGCTATCTTCCATGCATCCCCCTCTCTTATCCTAATTTGGTGATACCCACTCTTTAAGTCTATCTTGGTGAAATAAGTTGTACCCCCCAAATAGTCCATTATGTCTTCAATTATAGGAATAGGAAACCTGTATCTGATGGTTATCCTATTTATTGCCTTGGAATCAGTACATAGTCTCCATTTCCCATCTTTCTTTGGTGCCAAAATAGTGGGGGATACACATGGACTCAAACTCTTTCTTATTAATCCTTTGTTTAGGAGTTCTTGAACCTGATTTGCTATCTCTTCATTCTGCTGAGGGGTCATTTTATATGTTGCCTTATTAGCGAGTACTGCTCTGGGTATGAAGTCTATTTGATGGATAATGTCTCTAACAGGTGGTAGGGAATCAAGTATATCTTTTGTAATCACTCCTTTGTAACTCTCAAGCAAATCTCTGACCTCCTTAGGCCCTACTTCTCTCACATTTTCCTTCTTTTCCCCCTTAGGCTTCACAATCAAAGCAAAACCTACTCCACCACCTTCTTTTAGTGTATCAATGAATTCTTTTTCTCCTACCAGCACTACACTAGATCCTACAGAGTGTGGATCCCCTTCTACCAATGACTATATCCTATAAGTTACACCATCCTTTTGGAATGAGTAAGCATTCTTTTCCCCATCTTGACGAGCCTTTCTGCCAAACTGCCATGGTCTGCCCAACAAAAGATGGCAAGCATCTATTAGAAGGATGTCATGCAAAATTTTATCTCTATACCACCCAATATTAAATTCTAACCATGCTTGTTCATTGATGAGTATGTGCTCTCCCTTGTTTAACCAACTGACTCTCTATGGACAGCTATGGGGTATCTTTTCCAATTTCAATTTATCTATTGCTTCCAAAGATATAATATTATCAGTAGAACTAGAATCAATGACAACTTTACAAACCTTACCTTGGATCTTGCAGTTGATTCTAAACAAAGCCCTTCTTTGAGAGAGTTCATTCTGCACTGGTTCCTTGAGCAACATCCTCTTGATCATCAGATTTTCTCCCATTTCTGATGCTAGATTCACTTCAGGAGATGTCACACTCCTTGCATCCTCTTGAATCAAAGTAGTTGTCTTCTCACCACCATGAGAAGTTGAGGCCTTCACTGGACACTTGCATGCTCGGTGCCCTATCTGATTGCAATTATAACATTTCATGTTGGAGAACTTGGATCCTCTACCTAATCCATTTGTCCCACCTCTTCCATTAGGCCTTCTTCCTCAGTAGCCTCCTCTAGTACTTGAGTCCCCAACTTTCTCTTCTTGGTTAGACTCACCATTAGGCCTCTGGTTAGGACTTCTTCCTCCAAAACTGCCTCTACTTCTAAAATTTTCTACCACCTCTTCCTCTACCTTGCTTCTCACCTTTCCTCCTTAGCTTCTCTTCAGCTCTTAATGCTACTTGAAAGCATTTTTTCATGGTTTCAGAGGTCAATAAACTTATCTCATCTTGAATATTGAACCTCAAACCATTTAGATACCTAGCCACCTTATCTTTTTCCTCCTCCATAAACCCACAATGAAGAGTGATTTATGAAACTCCTTAGTGTAAGTAGCTACATCCATATCTTTTTGTTTGAGGTTTTACATTTTCCTGTAAATCTACACCTTGTAGTCAGATGGAAAGAACTAGGACTTGATCTTCTCTAGCATTCTGCTCCACGAAGAGATCATACACTTCCCATTCTTTACCCTCTCTCCTTGGGTGTAATTCCACCATGTAAGGGCAGCACCTTTGAGTTTCATTTTTGCAAACTTAACTCTCTTACATTCAGGGACTTCTTTGTACTCAAAATAGTTGTTTAGAGCCTCAATCCACTCCATGACTTCATCAGCATTCATCTTTCCACTGAACATGGGGATATCTATTTGAACCTCTAAAGAGTCCTTGCCAATAGCTTTAATGTCTTCTAGGAAATGTTTTTGATCAGCTGGTATCTCCACCTCTTCTTGTTCCTCCTCTTCTTCCTCGTTCTCTTCCTCTTCATTTGAACCTTCCTCTATCCTTTTTCCTATCTTCAGTGCCTTCAATTTTTCTTGGAGTGCTTCCCCAACTCCAGTTTTGATCTTCTCTTCCATCTCCTTAAATTTCTTGACCACTTTAGTGGTCATCCCCTTTCAAGGCATATTGCTAGCCTCTCCTTCACTCTCCTCTGCTGACATATGCCAGATCCACAATAGAACCTTTTATGGCTCTGATACCAATATGATGAGAAGCAAGCAAACAAAATCAAATTTTGTTTTCTATTAGCAAGACTCCCCTTATAGGCCACCGATACACCTCGATCGGTGAGATAACCATGGGTCGGAATGACTTTCTCAAGTCTTATCATTAATCTACCTTATACTGATAGCTCAACTCTTCATCGTTAGCAAGACTTACTTCTATCAGTGGAACTTTGAACTTGTCTTCCAATGCACCAATTATTGTGAAATGGTGAATACGTACAGATTACATCCTTGGACAGAAATAACAAAAATATATAATAGTATATTGATGATTTTTTGATGTCTATTACAATGCAGGGAATTGGTTTTTTAAAGCCTTGTTATTCCCATATATAACTTCTTACAGGAAAGTAACTTCCCAAAAACTAACCAACTAATTATTTACTTATATTTATTTAACTAACAATGTAATGCTACAATTATGCCAACATTCCCTCCCTTATTACATTGTTCTTGCAATAGTACCAAGGTACCCCCCTGAATGCTAAAAAACTCAACAAAGATGATTACATAATATAAATACATATTTTGTAGAAGATCTTCCCCCAAAGAACAAATCCTAAACCAAGTGAGGCTCCATCATGTTGTCTCGTCTACCCTCAAAAAGGCATATCTTCGAGCTGTGTTCTTGAGCTTTTTAAGTCACAAGCTCTCAAATCATAGAGTCTTGAATTATTCAACAATGGACCCTAAGAGATATGATAGATCTCTACCATGTTGTCTAGTGACCACGAAAGGGTATAATTCAAGATCATATACTCTTTGAAGCTTGCTAGACAATAATCTATATTGAGCTCAGCACCAAACCCCAAACCTATCTCCAAAACAAAATCTTCACAAAACATACATTCTTCAAATCTGTCAGCTCCGTTAGCATCAACAAAGAAAAATAAAAAAACCAAAACCAAAAATGCTTCTCATGCAAAGCATCATCTCAAAGTGAGAAGCTAACATGAGATGATCGTAATCCTCCATCCTCCGATGCCCCCTACCTCCAATATGACCCCTGTTATACTTTAACCAACTGATGTCTTGAATGAGTCTTTGGAGGCCTCATTAGGAATAGAAAAGATGTCCTTGAAAGCATAAGTGATCTTTGACATATATGCATTCATACCTTCAAAATCTCTATCAAACATAGCATGCATAGCCCTGAAAGTAAAATCATTCTCAAGCATACAAGATTTATATGAAGTAGCCATGTAATATGTGTGGCTATAATGAAAAACAAAAGATTGGGTGTTTGATTCAATAAATCTCTTCCAAATAGATTCCAATAATGTCCTTATTTCTCCATTTAAACAACACACTAACTTTATCACTTCTATTATCAAAAGTCATAAATTCTTTTATCTCCAATGAAAGACTTTATTTTAAACTTTTCATCCAAACATTATAAAATACACGGCAAACAAGAATATGAAACCCTAATATACCTTTTCTATGAACTAACAATTTGAGAACCATCCAAAGTGATTCAATCTTCTACAATCTTCTTGTTCAATATTTAGTTCAACCTTTTTCACAACTTGAAATACAACCTTCAATGTCTTCACACCACAATTTATTCATCTCTAGATCAGTCTCTAAATTTCCCAGTTTGAAAAAAATATCTTCAAACTTTCCATTCTTTTTGAAAGGCCATTCAGGAAATTCAATGCAACAACAGAAGGAAATAAATGAACCAAGTTTAGTTCCTCAAATTTTTGGGTTTCCTCAGTGATCTAAAAATTGCCAGAATATCCAAATAGTGGCTTGATGTTTCCTCTCTTCTTTTCCAATTTTTTTAATTTCCATAAATGAAATTTAAGCTGCACATGTTTTCCCCCATTGACATATGAAACAAAATTCTTCCATAGAAAAATGTTTCAGACAATCACTTACAGAGCATTAGTTTTTCACATATCTTACCAAAAAAAAAATGTGCTCCTAACCCCTCATTCAAAACCTTAAGAAATTCTACAGATGCTTAATGAGCTTGATCGCGCATTGGAAAATAGTAACTAAAGAATTTAAGGCATCAAATTAGTTTTCCCGATGCCATTTCTACGCTTCATAAACCTTCAATCATACGACACTTATTGGTAGCGAACTCTAATACACCTCCTATCATAGAAGATCAGACGCTCTTATACCATATTGTGAAATGGTGAGCACCTACAAATTACATCGTTGGATAGAAATAACAAAAATATATAATAGTATATTGATGATTTTTTTATGTCTATTACAATGCAGGGAATTGGCTTTTTAAAGCCTTGTTATTTCCGTATATAACTTCTTACAAGAAAGTAACTTCCCAAAAAACTAACCAACTAATTATTTACTTATATTTATTTAACTAACAATGTAATGCTACTATTATGCCAACACCGATGACATTTGTCTTCGGTGAGACTTGAATACCCGTCTAACTAATGCACCAATCACTCTAGCATCAACTTTGACTTTTGCTTATTGGCAAGACAAATACTATCGCCCATGGTAAGATTAGCTTCGCTGATATGCCAATGACTATTGTCTTCGCTATGACCCTTATCATCGGTGAGCACTTACAAACCTAGGCTGATGCACCAATGGACCAACCACTCTTCGGTCTGACTTCCTTTTTGTGTCTCTAATATGCCTCAATCGGTAAGACCAATGATGTTGGTCCAATGCCAAGTTATCTACCTGATGACCTTGTCATCTCAATATAAATCTTTAGACCGTGACTTCCATTCAATGACTTGAATCTCTCTTCAGCCAGACTATCCTTATCACTCCAAGAGAGAAATATTTTGCTGATGGCCTTGGTCTCACCATAGCTCTATAACCCTATGATTCGTCTACTCTTCAACCAAACCCTAGCACATGGAGATGCTAGGTGATCTACTGTGCAAGACACTCCATTTGGATTCTCTGCGCCATCGAATAGGAAAACAAAATAGGAAACAAAAACACTAACTTGTACAACGAAGACATTCCACCAATCTTGACAAGAATCGTACCAGTGGAATGCTTCAATGAACCATTCTGCAACAAACTACTGAAAGGAGAATCTACTAAGCACAATTACAAAATCCTTGAATCTAAGAGCAAGAAACACAACGGCGATGGAACAGAGCTTTATTGTTCTTCAACACAATTCATACATACTTCCAGAAATGAACACACAATAAGATACAGAACTGAACCCATGACTAATGTTCTTTCTGCTATGTTTTTAATCCACTGGTGTGGGAGGCCAACCAATTTGGAGCAATTGAGGAAAACCAACCGATGCAAATAGTTAGGAGACCAACCAATCCAAAAACTACCTCAAATTGTCCTACTGTCCTATTTTGGCACTATGTGATTACAATTTGACAAATGTGTCCTAAGTCACTTGGGACTTACAAAATTGGTTCTAGGTCATGAAGAACTTAGATACAAACTGAAATGACATGCATTGGTCAAATAGACCTTATTACAACAGAAAACATGATTTTCTAGGTGCTCCTGCACCATTGCTACATCTCATGTATCACATCCCATGGTATCTTCTTCCATGAATGCAACTCCTCCACATAACACAAGCACCTCATGTTTCTAATCCAATTGTGTCACATATTGGACCATCCTAACCATCTAATGCATTTTCCTATACATCGAATGTGCAATCCAATCCTAACACATCATTTATCGACCAGCCCTCTGGATCAAAAACACACTCCAACATATCATATGTTGATTAACTCCTTTCACTTGGACTACAACCATCCAACCAACACATATCCTATTCTAATCCACCCATCGTATCTCAAGCTCCACCAACTTCCAACCAATACATATCCTATGCTAATCCACCCATCATATCTAAAGCTCCATCAAACTCCAACCCTCACATATCCTATGCCAATTCACCCGTTGTATCCCAAGCTCCACCAATATCCAACCAATATATGTCCTACACCAATCCATCCTTTGTTTCACATGTGATACAAATCCAAAAATTTTAACCCCTCACCAAACACCTACACATTTCCACCATTTGATAACCAAGGCCAAAGCACATACACCCCACCATATAATATGTCACAACAATATCCTCCAAATCACACTCCAGTGTATCAAATACCTCATACAAGCCATCAAAATCCTTTGCAACAACAACAACTATCAGATATGGAGTAGGAATTCAATCAGTTACAACAATGATTCAATGATCAAAGATTTCAAGGAAACAAAAGACAATGCACAATCTTCGAATGACAAATCCTGCTTTTGGAACAAGAACAAAAATATTTTCAATGATGGTATTGTTGATGCAAAGAATGTCCAAGCCATGAAGGCTCCCATCCATATCCAAGAAGCATCCAAGAGTACACCCTTTGTTCCAAGGGATCAAGCTAAGACAAATACACCACCTAAACAACAATTTACTCCTTTGGGAGAGCCTATTGAATCTGCCATGCTCAAAAAGCTACTACAAGATAGAAAAATCATGCTACCTGAAGCTAGACCAAATAAAGAACCATAGTTTAAACCTAATTGGTACAAAGACAATGAATACTGTGAGTATCATAGAGTGAAAGGACATAATATAGTTGGTTGTGTGAAATTGAAACATTTGATCCAAAATCTTCTTGATCAAGGCAAAATCACTATTGATCCACCGAAATAGACCACAAACTATGACCTTGATGCTTTCAAAAATCCACTTCCATCACATGACAAAGTAAGTGCCTCTAATACAAGGAAGAATGTCCATTATACCTATGAGTCATCCACCATTGGCTGCATCGAACAAAATCGCATATCTACCATTAGCATAAGAGGAAAAGAACCCATCACTGTAAAGGGAAAAGAACCCGATTATGTTGTCACTACACATCGAGGTCATGTTACTATCCAAGGCACACCACCTATCATATGCTTGAATTCTGGATACAACATCCTTGACCATCTAGGTAAGACTCCACCCATATTTCCATCTTGGAATTATTACATATATCACCTGCCCATAAAGTTATCTTAGATAAATTCGTACAAGATTCATTAGTACCTAATCATATTGATACTACATAATTCCAAGCCATGGTAGCGAGTATTGCATCACCCTATCACCTTACCTTCTATGACAAAAATCTTTCATCATCCGATCCATCCCATAATGATGCTCTCCATATTAAAGTTACATCAAGTTAAATGAATAGTAATAGATGATGGAGCTAGTTTAAATATATGTTCTCTAAAGCTTATAAAATTACTAGGATATTCTGAGGATCACATTGACACTACCAAGATCATAACCATCAAAGCATATGATGATGTCAAGAGAGATTCTGAAGGAATTATTCATTTGCCTATCTAGGTTGGTCCTATTACATACCCATTTCTAAGTCCTCAACATTGACTTGCCTTACAACATTATCCTTGGTTACCCTTAGGTACACGCCATAAAAGTTGTTCCATCTACATATCATCAATGTCTCAAGTTTCCCTACAATGGTGTTGAAATCATTATCCTTGACGATCCTAATCCATTTGAGTTTTATCAAACTTTCCAAGCCAAATATCAAGATCCCAATTACATACCTATCAATGATGAAGCCCATCCATCCACATCCTATGTTGATCCATCTAATTTGAACAAGCCTTCCTCTAGAAAATCTATCCCCAGTATTGACGTCAAATACAAAGATAAATGACTTGGTGAGTATACCCTACAAGTATCTAGTTGTGTAGAAACCTTGCCCTTTTCACCTAAATCTTATGGTCAACCATCTATATCGAAAGCTACCTCATCTAAAGCCATTATCAAAGCACCTCATACCATGTTCATCAAATCAAGAATGCTAGAAGATGAAGACATTGATGACATCAATTCTTGGCTCTTCTTTGATGAAAATGATCAACTTACTTTAGAAGTGGAATGCTATAACAATGGATTTTGTATCATCAAGAATATAGGTTACAAAGGACAAGGAGGTCTAGGACCACATGGACAAGGACCTATTGAACCTATCATTGTTACCAAGAAGTTTAATCAACAAGGTCTAGGGTATGGTAAGGAGGTTCTGCCTTCCTTGAAAATTAAGTATATTCTAGATGAGGTAGCCAAAGCTTTTCCCGTAGAAGAGACTTCTAATCAATATGCCATTGATGGCTCTTCCTTCCACACAACCAAACTATTCCAAGACGCATCCATCTTTATTTTCTCATCTGCCTCATCTACCTCTCAACTGTCATCATCTGACCTTCAACTCGTATATCCTGATCTCATCAATTGGGACCAATAGGGAGCACTTAATCTAGACACATTTTAGAATGACGAAGGTATAGCAGAGTTCATGGGCTTAATAAAAGGAATACCATTGGGAGATTACAAAGTGGGCTATATGATGGATCTACCCTAGTTAGCATATTTTGGTGGAAGTGTCAAATCCTTCAGTCACAAAAGTGAAATAAATAAAATAAAAAAAGAGAGGTCACTGGGTGAAAACTGAAAGGCACCTCTTGACCATGAAAAAGTAAAAATAAAGGAAGTATTTGAGGGTGAAAACCTCTCTAAGGTGCCTAAGGATGGAGGATTTGACCTTCCTTTAACAACTAAATATCAAGAATGGTCACCATTGTTGGTGGAGAAATCTCAAGAGATGAATCTAGGCATAACACAAAATCCCAATTTCACATTTCTAGCAGCATCACTATCAGAGAAAGAAAGAATAGATTTCACCACCTTCTTCATGAAAAGAGAAATCAACTTTGCATGGACCTATGGAGATATGCCAGGGTTAGATCCTTCACTTGTTGTACATCATCTAGTAGTATCTCTAAATGGAAAACTTGTTAGACAAAAGTTTCAGAAAATGCATCCTCAAATAGCACTTTTAGTCAAAGAAGAAATTCAAAAACTATTGGATTCTAAGTTTATACGGCCTATTGATTATCTTGAATGGGTTTCAAATCTAGTACTACTCTAAAAACCTGATGGCCACATTCACTGCTGCACCAACTTTAGAGACCTTAACAGAGCTTGTCCTAAGGATGATTTTCCACTACCAAGCATAGATACCATTGTTGATCTCATAGTAGGACATGAAATGCTATCCTTAATGGATGGATTTTCTAGGTATAATCAAATTAGAATTGCAGAAGAAGATCAATACAAGACTTCCTTTATATGTCCATGGGGTACCTACTGTTGGGCCGTAATGCCTTTTGGTCTTAAGAATGCAGGAGCCACATATCAATGAGCCAGGACTGTGATCTTTTTCACACCATAATGGAAGATTATGTTTATGATATCTTGGGCAAATTAAAAACTAGAGAAGGTCATCTATAAGTATTAGAATAGATCTTTGATAGATTGGAAAAGTATCAAGTCAAATTGAATCGCAAGAAATGTGTATTCGGTGTGACATTGGGAAAGTTGTTGGGTTACATTGTATCTTGACAAGACATAGAAGTTGATCCAAACAAGGTAAAATCTATAGTCAAAATACCTCCACCATCCAATTTGAAATAGATTTGCAGTCTTCAGGGTAGATTACAATTTATCCATAGATTCATTTCACAGCTAGTAGATAAATGTCATCCTTTTCAACACCTTCTTCAGAAGGGAGAAAATTTTAAATGGAATGATAAGTGCCAAAAATCTTTTGAGAAAATAACTGAGTATCTAGCTACACCTCCTATACTGGTACCTCCTATGCCTGACTGACCATTGTTACTATACATCTCTTCAACAACAACAGCTCTAGGTGCTCTCTTAGCTCAACATAATGACTCAAGGAAAGAACAAGCCATATATTACATTAGTAGAACTCTTGTTGGCTATGAGCTTAATTATTCAACCATGGAAAAAGTATGTTTAGCTATACTATTTAGTTCCCAAAAGCTATGACACTATATGTTGAACCAAAGTACAAAGCTCATATCTAAGTTTGATCCACTCAAGTACCTTCTATCCAAAGTAGTACTCACAGGTAGACTAGCAAAATGGGTAATGATTCTAAGTGAGTTTTGATGCAGAGGCGTCCACACTATAACCATAACATACAGCATGGACGTCTGCAGCCCATCATCATCATCATCATCATCATTATCATCATCATATTTGACTTAACACTGTCAGCATCATCATCATATTTCACCTGCCGACCGATATCCTCCTGCAGACAAGCCTTCGCACTTTCGCCTGTCAATAGCATCACCTTATTCGATTAACGACAGCATCATCATGTTTGACCAGCGTGAACATCCTCCTGACGTCCACTGTTCACTTCAGCGACAACTTCTTTCTTCACTATCTTCAGCATCATGATGTTCAACATCATGTTAATCAGCAGGATAAAGAACATTCGGTTCCGCCCATTTATCCTGATGATGACCAACCTTAACTTCTCGCACCGTTCCTCCGATGCTTACGTCACTTGATATCCTGATGACGTATATCCTAATGACGATGACGTCACCTGCAGCTCCTCAATATCCTGCTGCTCCAAAATATCCTGATGACGTATATCCTGATGATGATGACGTCATATCCTGCTGTTGGCCAAACTTAGCTTTTTCGGCCCGCGATCAACCCGATCTTCTACCTTATGCCGATACGCTCCTCCTCGGCACCTCCTGATGATGATCACCCCGACGCACCTTCACTTTATGCAACTAACCGCATCATGCCGATCTCCTCTTACTCGGATGATGATGCCCGAAGCGACTGCAGGATATAAGCAGAAATATCCTGATGATGCCATTTTAATGAATTTTCAACCTTAGCGGATTTTCACTGTTCTGATCCGCCGAACCTCCTGGGATGACCCGATCCACTTCCAGGGTGATCTTCAACACTTTATTAGCTCGACCTAGCACATGCCCATGCTAGGGTCTTCAACATCTCTCGACGGCGATCCTGCACACCTGCATGCAAACAAACAAACTAACTCCTAACCTACTATACATAACCATTCCACCGATCAGACGAATCAACCAGTGGAATGGATCAGTGAATCCATGAAACCGCCCAAATCAGCAAATCGATTACACAAAGGAGATCAAACAGAAGATGAAAATAGGATCTTTATTGATTTCAAAGATGCAATACAATATACTGTTTCTCACACAGCACACTCTAACTCCTCTGCTCAATGCAATACTATACTATCGATTGATGATCTATAGTCAACCGATCCTCATGCTTAAATAGGTTTTCCTACGAGTACTACTGACCCGACTCCAAGTGGCTGCGAAATCTCTCCAGGCGGCTGGGAGATCCAACCGGTCCTACAGCATGACAGCTGTTCTAACAAACTAACTAAAAATAGAAAAGCATGGTCAGCATGAACTTATCATGATCAGCATGACCTTATTACATTCATTTGGTCTTATCAGACCTTCTTGGAAACATAAACAAGACTTAAACTAACTAACTACCTTATGAAGGCCAGCTGTCAGGTAGGTGCTCCTGCACCATACTCCCCAACAGAAAAGAACTCATGTCCCATGAGTTTAGTATGTGGAAGTCCTCCACCTTTACACTTTGCCTTAGCAATATGCTGATCTGTTCCAGCTTTGTCCTCTGCTGGCTCTTGACTGCTCCAAGTCTTCTGAACTGTAACTTGCTTTCTGGCAAGTAAATCCTTATGCCTGTCAATGTAGGCCTTTCTCTCACATACCCTGTGTTTGTCAGGTTGTCTGACCAGAACCTCCGTCTGAACTGCCTCTTGAACTTCGGAAATGTTCAATCCTGTCTTTCTGTCAATCTTTATAGGACAAGCAATAGTCCCAACTATGACAACATCCTTGTCATTCCTCTCAACTGATTACTATGTGCAAACCTGTTTCTACACCTGCTGCTGACCTCTGTCAGTCAAAACTAAAACTTTCTTCAATCTGTTGTCCTGAACAACTCCTTTTCCTGCAGTATCCTCATCTGCCTTTATGCCTGCTCCCCTAGGCATCTGCACAAATTCCTTCTTTCCCATTAAAATGATTTTGGCTGCCCCCTGTGCTGCAGCATCTGCCTGCAATGGCATCAACTTCATAGTCTTCCCATCTTTCTTGATGGTGTAGGTATTAGCATACCCATCATACAGTACCCTCCTATCAAATTGCCATGGTCTACCCAACAGTAGGTGACAACATTCCATGGGCAAAATATCACACAAAATTCTATCCTGATATGCTCCAATCTGAAAATCCACATATGCCTGTTTAGAGACAAAAAGTGATTGACTATCACTCACCCAAGATGCCTTGTAAGGGTGTGGATGTGGAATCCTTTCCAAATTCAGTTTATCCACCATCTCCTGAGATACCATGTTGTCTGTTGAACCAGTATCAATGACAACCTTACATACTTTACCTTTGCTCTTGCATATGGTCTTAAAAATAGCTCTTCTTTGTGGGGATTCTTTGTTAGGTACCTTCATGGTAGTCACTGTTCTTCTCATCATCAGAGACTCTCCACTCTTTGGGTATGCATAATTATTAGGCTCCTTATCCTTTTGATAAGTGTTTGAACTCTGCACACTTTGCTCTACTTTCTCTTCTTGTACAAGTTGTACTCTCTTGTCATTTGTTCTATCATTTCTGGATGATGAACCTTTGTTTTCTGGACATTTGAAGGATGGATGACCAAACTCTCCACAGGTGTAACATTTTCCTGAAAATGTAGTAGAACCTCTACCACCTCCAAACCTTCCTTTATTACCTTTCCATCCACCTCTGAAATCAGACTGTCCCTGTCCTTTACCAGTGTCTTCTTGACCCTCATTGGTTTGCTTTTGTGTAGGGGCTGCTCCTCTTCCCCTCATATTGTTTCCTCTTCCTCTCATGGACTTATCATGTCCTCTATTCATCTTTTCTTCAATCCTAATTGCCATTTGGTAACAATCCTCCACATTCTTAGGGTTAGCTAAAACTAACTCATCCTGTATGTTAAATCTCAAACCAGCCAAGTACCTAGCCACCTTTTCTACCTCATTCTCATGATGACCAGATCTCATGGTGCAGAAGCACCTACCTGACAGCTGGCCTCCTTGAGGCAGTTAGTAGTTTTAGGTCTTGTTTATATTTCCAAGAAGGTCTGATAAGACCAAATGCATGTAATAAGGTCACGCTGATCATGATAAGATCATGCTGACCAGGCTTTTACTATTTTTAGTTAAGTTTGTTAGAACAGCTGTCATGCTGTAGGGTTCGGTTGGATCTCCCAGCCGCCTGGAGAGTTCCCAGCCGCTTGGAGTTGGGTCAGTAGTACTCGTAGGAAAATCTATTTAAGCATGGGGATCGGTTGATATTGTATAGATATACAGATAGAGATATCATCGATCATAGTATTGTATCGCATTGAGAAGTCAGATTGCAGAGAGAGATTGAGCATTGTAATTGCATCTTTTGGAAATCAATAAAGATCCTGTTTGTGTTCATTTCCTATTTGCCCTCCATTGTGATCGATTTGCTGTTTTGGTGGTTATATGGATTCGCTGATCCATTCCACCGGTTGATTCGTCAAATCGGTGGAATGGCTGTGTACAGTAGGTTAGGAGGTAGTTTGTGTTTTCTGTTTGTTCGCATGCAGGTGTGCAGGATCGCGGTCGAGAGGTGTTGAGAAGCCTAGCATCCTCATGTGCTAGGTCGAGCTGATTGAGTTGGAAGATCACCCTGAGAGTGCATCGGGTCATCCCTGGAGGATCGGCGAAGTGATATTTCGCTAAGGTTGGGAGTTCGTCAAAACAGCTTCATCAGGATATTCCGGTTTATATCCTGCAGTCACTTTGGACGTCGTCATCCGGATAAGTGAAGATGAACATGATGTAGTTGAGTGCATGAAGTGAATGTGCGTCGGGGTGATCATCGTCAGGAGTTGCCGAAGAAGAGTACATCGGCACAAGGTAGAAGATCGGGTTATGAAACTGTTGAAGTTTGCATGTTGCAAGTGCATCAGGATGCTTTAAGTTGGATATATACTCAGTGTATATATCGCTGTCAGGATCATCTTCTGTGAGTGCCCATCATCCGCATATCGCTAACAGATGCGGGAGTGAAAGTTCAGGTTTTTTGGCTAAGTGTTGAAGAGGTCATCAGGATATTGTGTGACGTCATCGTCATCCGCATATGACGTCATCGTCATCAGGATATTGAGATATCCCCCTATGCATGTTGATCCTGTCGTCGCTAAGGGTTTAGGTATCGGCGTAGGCTCTCGGTAGAAAGTTGTGTTAACATCATCAGGAGGTTTCGAGGGAACCAGATAAGTCATATCATGATGCTGTTGCTTGTGTTGTCGGCTAGCGGAGCATCGAAGGGAAGGTGCTGAAGTTGTCATCATCAGGATATTTGGAGCAACCGGATATTTGGATATCCTGCTGACGAAGGTGGTGTCGCATATCATGATGATGCCGCGAGTGTTTGGCGCCCGATGAATAGTACAACCGGAGGATGTTTGCGCCCGTTGAGTATCATGATGATGATGATAGGCGACAGGCGGAGGAGGTGAACAGTAGTCGGCAGGAGGATAATTGCGATCGTCTGAAATATGATGATGCTGTTGGTGTTTACAGGAAATATGATGATGATGCTAAGCCGATAGGGATTTTTATCATGCTGTTTGTATTATTGGCTCCTCCTTCCTGTTAGTTTAGCTTCCGTTGCGTTTCACTCTGCATCATAGTGGTATCAGAGCAAAGGTTAGGATCTTCTGGAAAAGTTAAGCAGGATGTCAGACGAAGAAGGAACATCGGAGGTTCCAGCAAGGATGACCAACGCTGAGTTGGCAGTTCTGGTGAAGAAACAGATTGCAGAAAGCAAGGCCGTGAAGGCTCAGAATCAGGAGTTGAAAGATGAGTTAGCAAAGTTGAGGAGCAGAGTAGGTTCTGGTAGAGAAGATGATAGGGAAGAAGAAGAGATCCCTAATTGGAGCGAGGAGGTCATTCCTGCAGACCAGAGACCACTGTTGAACGCCCTCAAGGCCATGGAGAGGAGAACCATGGATGTGAAACTGGATTTGCCAGTGTTTACAGGTAAGATGGACCCTGATTCAGTGATGGAGTGGATAGACTGTTTGAACAATTTCTTTGTAACAGAGGAGATACCAGAACAACAGAGAGTGAAGATAGCACAGTCAAAGATGAAAGAAGCTGCCTTGACATGGTGGAATTTTGTTCAAGATGATAGAGTACAGGAAGGAAAACGTAGAGTTGCCACATGGAAGAAGATGATGGCATTAGTAAAGGAAGCTTATATTCCATTGGATTACAGTATCCAATTACACAAGAGGAAGCAAAACCTGAAGCAGAAGGAGCTAGATGTCAGCTCATATACAGAAGAATTCATGAAACTCTGTATGAAGACAAAGGTGAAAGAAAATGAAGAAGAGAAGGTAGCCAGATACCTTAATGGATTGAGGTTTAATATTCAGGATGATTTAAGTCTGCATAATCCAGATACAGTCCAGAAATATTTCCAGTTGGCATTGAAAGTGGAAGAGAAGTTAAAAAGAAAACAAGAACAAAACAATAGAGGAAGAGGATCAGCCCATAGAACAAGGCAAACCAATGAGAGTCAAGAAGACACTGGTAAAGGACAGGGACAGTCTGATTTCAGGGGTGGATGGAAAGGTAATAAAGGCAGATTTGGAAGTGGTAGAGGTTCTACTACATTTTCAGGGAAATGTTACACTTGTGGTGAGTTTGGTCATCCATCTTTCAAATGTCCAGAAAACAAAGGTTCATCATCCAGAAATGATAGAACGAGTGACAAGAGAGTACAACTTGTGCAAGAAGAGAAAGAAGAGAAAAGTGTGCAGAGTCCAAACACTTATCAAAAGGATAAGGAGGCTGATAATTGTGGATACCCAGAAAGTGGAGAGTCTCTACTGATGAGAAAAACAGTGACTACCATGAAGGTACCTGACAAAGAATCCCCACAAAGAAGAGCTCTTTTCAAAACCACATGTAAAAGCAAAGGTAAGGTATGTAAGGTTGTCATTGATACTGGTTCAACAGACAACATGGTATCTCAGGAGATGGTGGATAAACTGCATTTGGAAAGGATTCCACATCCACACCCTTACAAGGCATCTTGGGTGAGTGATAGTCATTCACTTTTTGTCTCTGAACAGGCATATGTGGATTTCCAGATTGGAGCATATCAAGATAGAATTTTGTGTGATATTTTGCCCATGGAATGTTGTCACCTACTTTTGGGTAGACCATGGCAATTTGATAGGAGGGTACTGTATGATGGGTATGCTAATACCTACACCATCCAGAAAGATGGAAAGACTATTAAGTTGATGCCATTACAGGAAGCAGCTGCAGCACAGAAGGCAGCCAAAGTCATTTTAATGGGAAAGAAGGAATTTGTGCAGAAGCCTATAGGAGCAGGCATGCAGGCAGTTGAGAACACTGCAGGGAAAGGAGTTGTTAAAGACAACAAGCTGAAGAAAGTTTCAGTTGTGACTGACAGGGGTCAGCAGCAGGTTCAGAAACAGGTTTGCACACAGCAACCAGTTCAGAAGAATGACAGGGATGTTGTCATAGTTGGGACTATTGCTTGTCCTATAAAGATTGACAGGAAGATAGAGTTAAACATTTCAGAAGTTCAAGAGGCAGTTCAGAAAGAGGTTCTGGTCAGGCAACCTAACAAACACAAGGTATGTGAGAGAAAGGCCTACATTGACAGGCATGAGGGTTCACTTGCAAGAAAGCAAGTTACAGTTCAGAAGTCTTGGAGCAGCCAAGAGCAAGCAGAGGATAAAGCTGGAACAGGTCAGAAGACTGACAAGACAAAGTGTAAAGGTGGAGGACTTCCATATCCTAACTCATGGGACATGAGTTATTTTCTTTTGGGGAGTATGGTGCAGAAGCACCTACCTAACAGCTGGCCTCCTTGAGGCAGTTAGTAGTTTTAGGTCTTGTTTATATTTCCAAGAAGGTCTGATAAGACCAAATGCATGTAATAAGGTCACGCTGATCATGATAAGATCATGCTGACCAGGCTTTTACTATTTTTAGTTAAGTTTGTTAGAACAGCTGTCATGCTGTAGGGTTCGGTTGGATCTCCCAGCCGCCTGGAGAGTTCCCAGCCGCTTGGAGTCGGGTCAGTAGTACTCGTAGGAAAATCTATTTAAGCATGGGGATCGGTTGATATTGTATAGATATACAGATAGAGATATCATCGATCATAGTATTGTATCGCATTGAGAAGTCAGATTGCAGAGAGAGATTGAGCATTGTAATTGCATCTTTTGGAAATCAATAAAGATCCTGTTTGTGTTCATTTCCTGTTTGCCCTCCATTGTGATCGATTTGCTGTTTTGGTGGTTATATGGATTCGCTGATCCATTCCACCGGTTGATTCGTCGAATCGGTGGAATGGCTGTGTACAGTAGGTTAGGAGGTAGTTTGTGTTTTCTGTTTGTTCGCATGCAGGTGTGCAGGATCGCGGTCAAGAGGTGTTGAGAAGGCTAGCATCCTCATGTGCTAGGTTGAGCTGATTGAGTTGGAAGATCACCCTGAGAGTGGATCGGGTCATCCCTGGAGGATCGGCGAAGTGATATTTCGCTAAGGTTGGGAGTTCGTCAAAACAGCTTCATCAGGATATTCCGGTTTATATCCTGTAGTCGCTTTGGACGGCGTCATCTGGATAAGTGAAGATGAACATGATGCAATTGAGTGCATGAAGTGAATGTGCGTCGGGGTGATCATCGTCAGGAGTTGCCAAAGAAGAGTACATCGGCACAAGGTAGAAGATCGGGTTATGAAACTGTTGAAGTTTGCATGTTGCAAGTGCATCAGGATGCTTTAAGTTGGATATATACTCAGTGTATATATCGCTATCAGGATCATCTTCTGTGAGTGCCCATCATCCGCATATCGCTAACAGATGCGGGAGTGAAAGTTCGGGTTTTTTGGCTAAGTGTTGAAGAGGTCATCAGGATATTGTGTGACGTCATCGTCATCCGCATATGACGTCATCGTCATCAGGATATTGAGATATCCCCCTATGCATGTTGATCCTATCGTCGCTAAGGGTTTAGGTATCGGCGTAGGCTCTCGGTAGAAAGTTGTGTTAACATCATCAGGAGGTTTCGAGGGAACCGGATAAGTCATATCATGATGCTGTTGCTTGTGTCGTCGGCTAGCGGAGCATCGAAGGGAAGGTGCTGAAGTTGTCATCATCAGGATATTTGGAGCAACCAGATATTTGGATATCCTGCTGACGAAGGTGGTGTCGCATATCATGATGATGCCGCGAGTGTTTGGCACCCGATGAACAGTACAACTGGAGGATGTTTGCGCCCGTTGAGTATCATGATGATGATGATAGGCGACAGGCGGAGGAGGTGAACAGTAGTCGGCAGGAGGATAATTACGATCGTCTGAAATATGATGATGCTGTAGGTGTTTACAGGAAATATGATGATGATGCTGAGCCGATAGGGATTTTTATCATGCTGTTTGTATTATTGGCTCCTCCTTCCTGTTAGTTTAGCTTCCGTTGCGTTTCACTCTGCATCATCTCATACTCAACTTATAAAACTCCTCTGTATATGCCTTCACATCCCTTTCCTTCTGCCTTAAAAATTGCAGCTTCTTAAACATCTGGATTTCATAATCCCTTGGCAAGAATTTACCTTTGATCCTTGCTACCATCTTATCCCAAGAAGTGATCTTTGACTTCCCTTGTTTCCTTCTCTCAGATTGTACATAATCCCACCAAACCAAAGCATGACCTCCTAACTTGGTCTTTGCAATCTTTACCTTCTGATCCTCAGCAACATCTTCACATTCAAAGTGATTATCCAGTGCCGCAATCCAATCCAATAACTCATCTTCATTCAAACTTCCAGTATACTTGGAAACATCAACCTTTACCTTAGGTTTATCACTCTGTACTACCTTTAACAGTTTTGCCAGTCTCTGGTCTTCAGCATCCAGATCTTCAGCTACCTCTTCATACTCTTCAACAGTATCTTCATCTTCTTCAGACTCACTGTCTTCCACTTCCCTCTTTTTGTTCTTTTCCAGGGCTGCAAGCCTGGCTTGAAGTGCTTCAGCAAGCTCCTTCATCTTCCTCATTTCTCTGGCATGTTTCTCCTTCATCTCCTGCAATTCCCTTGCAGTACCACTACCTTTTGGAGGCATTTTATCAACCTCTCAATCAACACACAACACACAATCAACTCTACCTCTGCCCTTTCGGTGACAGAATCAACACACAACAGCCCAGATGTTTTGCTGAGCTCTGATACCACTATGATGCAGAGGCATCCACACTATAACCATAACATACAGCATGGACGTCTACAGCCCATCATCATCATCATCATCATCATTATCATCATCATATTTGACTTAACACTGTCAGCATCATCATCATATTTCACCTGCCGACCGATATCCTCCTGCAGACAAGCCTTTGCACTTTCGCCTGTCAACAGCATCACCTTATTCGATTAACGACAGCATCATCATGTTCGACCAGCGCGAACATCCTCCTGACGTCCACTGTTCACTTCAGTGACAACTTCTTTCTTCACTATCTTCAGCATCATGATGTTCAACATCATGTTAATCAGCAGGATAAAGAACATCCGGTTCCGCCCATTTATCCTGATGATGACCAACCTTAACTTCTCGCACCATTCCTCCGATGCTTACGTCACCCGATATCCTGATGACGTATATCCTGATGACAATGACGTCACCTGTAGCTCTGAAATATCCTGCTGCTCCGAAATATCCTTATGACGTATATCCTGATGATGATGACGTCATATCCTGTTGTTGGCCAAACTTAGCTTTTTCGGCCCACGATCAACCCGATCTTCTACCTTATGCCGATACGCTCCTCCTCGGCACCTCCTGATGATGATCACCCTGACGCACCTTCACTTTATGCAACTAGCCGCATCATGCCGATCTCCTCTTACTCGGATGATGATGCCCGAAGCGACTGCAGGATACAAGCAGAAATATCCTGATGATGCCGTTTTAACGAATTTTCAACCTTAGCAGATTTTCACTGTTCTGATCCGCCGAACCTCCTGGGATGACCCGATCCACTTCCAGGGTGATCTTCCACACTTTATCAGCTCGACCTAGCACATGCCCATGCTAGGGTCTTCAACATCTCTCGATGGCGATCCTGCACACCTGCATGCAAACAAACAAACTAACTCCTAACCTACTATACATAACCATTCCACCGATCAGACGAATCAACCGGTGGAATGGATCAGTGAATCCATGAAACCGCCCAAATCAGCAAATCGATTACACAAAGGAGATCAAACAGAAGATGAAAATAGGATCTTTATTGATTTCAAAGATGCAATACAATATACTGTTTCTCACACAGCACACTCTAACTCCTCTGCTCAATGCAATACTATACTATCGATCGATGATCTACAGTCAACCGATCCTCATGCTTAAATAGGTTTTCCTGTGAGTACTACTGACCCGACTCCAAGCGGCTGGGAAATCTCTCCAGGCGGCTGGGAGATCCAACCGGTCCTACAGCATGACAGCTGTTCTAACAAACTAACTAAAAATAGAAAAGCATGGTCAGCATGATCTTATCATGATCAGCATGACCTTATTACATTCATTTGGTCTTATCAGACCTTCTTGGAAACATAAACAAGACTCAAACTAACTAACTGCCTTATGAAGGCCAGCTGTCAGGTAGGTGCTCCTGCACCAAGTTTTACATAGAGTATGTTGATCAAAAAGTCATAAAAGGACAAGTAATTGTAGATCAATTAGCAGTAGCACCAATGACAGATATTCATCCTATCTGTCATGAGTTTCCTGATGAAGAGCTATTTAGTTTATATCCTTTAGTAGTTTGGCAGCTATACTTTGATGGGTCATATACACAACATAGATTTGGAGCTGGAATATGTTTCATCATCCCTCAAGGATATTGTATACCAAAGTGATACAGGATCACCTTTCCTTGCACTAACAACATTGTTGAGTATGAAGCCTTGATCATTGGATTATGCATGGCTGTTAAATGGGCTATCACACAACTACAAGTCTTTGGAGATTCTTAGTTGGTTATCAAACAAGTCTTGGATGAATATCAAACAAAAGATGAAAAGCTTCTCCCATACAAGTTGATGGTAAATTATTTCAAGTACTTTTCAAAGATCACATTTGAGAAAATCCCTAGGATAAACAATAAAGAAGTGGATGCCATGGCTACAATCAATTCTCTTCTAGACATGCCTTCTAATGCACATAGATGTGAATTTTTGGTTGAACAACTTTTGGTCCCAACTTTTGAAGTGCCACAATATGAGCTTATATGTGAAGTTGTTGGTCCCAATTCTCCTTGGTACGAGGATATATATGAGTACCTCTACAATGGTACCTTTCCATTCCAACTATCCAACACCCAACGCAAAACCTTTATTCACCAAACCTCTCATTACACCATCCTTAGAGAAACCTTATGTTGCAAGAGTCTTGATGGTATCCTTCTTAGATGTCTTGACTTGGGAGAAGCTAATGTTGCCTTACGCAAGGTACAGAAAGGTGTTTGTGGTTCACATTCCACTAGCAATAACCTTACTAAGGAACTCTTGAGAGCCAGATATTATTGGCCAACCATGGAGCAAGATGCACAAAATTTTTCTAAGCGATGTCTACAATGTCAAAAACATGGGGATTTGATACATGCTCTAGCACATGAGTTACAACCTATTATTACCCCTTGGCCTTTCTCGTAGTGGGGACTTGATCTCATAGGAAAGATTCATCCACCCTCATCCAATGGCCACAAGTTTATCATTACCTCCACAGAGTATTTTACAAAGTGGGTTGAAGCCATACCAATGACTTATATCACCAACAAACAAATATCCAAATTTATCCTTCATTACATTATTTGCTGATATGGAGTTCCACAAGCCATTGTTACTAATAATGGATGTCCTTTTAAGAACCAAGAAGTCCATGAGCTATGCAATAAATTCCATATCCAACACAAGTTTTCTACACCTTACTATCCCCAAAGTAACATCCAAGCTGAGGCTTCTAACAAAACCATTATCAAAATCCTTAAAAAGATAGTCAATGAAGCTAGTCATGATTGGCATCTACAACTTAATCTAGCCTTGTGGGGCTACCGAACAAGTGCTAGAACTCCCACTGGTGCTACACCTTATGCTCTTGTATAAGGCACCAAAGTTATTTTACTAGTTGAGGTCAAGATCCCATCACTAAGAATGTCACTACAACATATCATTTCTAATGAGGAATATAGAATATCTAGACTAAATGATCTAAAGCTACTGGACAAAAGATGCCTCACAGCCCTCAATCATCTTCAAGTTTACCAAAACTATATTCACTGTAGCTACAACAAAAGGATCAAAGAAAGAAGGTTCTAGGTAGGAGACCTTGTCCTTAAAGAAAATTAGAAGAATCAATAGGATCATAAAAAGAAAGGCAAATTTGAACCAAATTGGCTAGGACCTTCTGTGATGACATAATCTATGGATCAGGAGCTTATACTCTCTCAACACCTAGAGGCATTCCTTTTGATGAACCCATCAACAATGGTCATCTAAAGAGATTTTATGCTTGATCCTTGGAATATCCTATAAAAAAAAATTTAAAAAAAAATTAAAAAGATAAATAATCTGTCCTAGTGAAAACCTGGGAAACATGCACCTTGGATAAGTACCATAGTGAAAACATGGCAAACATGCGCTATGTGTAGAACCATCTCTTACCATCTATTTGGTTTTTGTTTTCCATACCATCCATCCCATAATAAGCTTCATCCATTTCCTAATAAACTTCACCTATACCATAATCAATCTATCCATCCATAATAAGATCATTCCCTTTTCCATCCCCATGCTTACTCCTATCATGGTTTTTGTAAATTGTTGGAGTTCAAGTATCATTTTGTCCATCATTCATCTAGATCTAGGTCATCTAATCCATCACTGTTCATAATAAATTCATCCCATACTAGGGGCACTTGTTTGCACTTAGTCTTTGGAGTGGATACTTAAAGCATCATCATCAAACATCCTATCATCATCTCATATCATCAAACATCCAACCAATCCCATCAATCCATAATCTGATCAATCCATCCACTTTCATCACCACTATCAATAAAACTTTGTAAGAACTACATATCATTTCTATTATTAAGTTCCTTGATCCCATGGATATAGGGTATGTAGGTAGCCTGGAATATGAAGGAAGTACCCAGACTCAAGCATAGGTAATACACAATTTCCATCTTTCATCCTTCATCCAACCTTCACTAATCATCATTTTCATCCATCTCACATTCTTCTATCATCTATCTCCCACATCATCAATAAATACCAAGAACTACATATCATCATGTCTCATCATCATCTTACTGTGCTTTGATCCTGTGGATACAGGCTATGTAGGTAGTCTGGAATACAAAGGAAGTATATAGTATGCAAGCATAGATGATTCATTCTTCCATTCCCATTGCATCTCTTCTATCTTCCATCTCCTTCCCTTTGACTAACTCAAGCAGAAAAAAACTATACATGTCTCGATAGATCAAACACTCATCAAATCAGAGGTAAACAAAGACATTCATCTACATGCCTTTAGCCAACATATGTTATATCAATCCAACATCTCAACCTTCAATATGATATATCTTTCCTCACAACAAGGCACTATCCAATCTATCCATGAACACCCTCTTTTAGCAAGAGAACATGATGGCTATGTCATTTGTTTTCTTTTTGATTTATCATTTGTCCCTTTCTAATACCTAGTTAGACTGCCTTGATTCATCATATCTTGGTATGTTGTGATGAAGTATGGACTGGGGCATGGTCATTTGCTTTTGTATTTTGTGTTTGTGGGATGATCTTATTCTTCTACTATGCCTAATAGTATCTTGTACATGTTAGGATTAGCATCTTGCATATCAATATCTTTTGCATCTAAGGAGCTAAACAACCTTTTATGTGCTAAGATTATTCTATGCTAAGACTATTTCCCATACATATAACCAACAAGGTTTCATTATGCTTAGTGGAAATAATTTCAAACTATTGCTTGTAGAGTCAAAGTCCATCATAGATCAGATAATATTCATATATTGTGTATGTTGGATCAACATCTTGACCTCTTATGATAGACAAGATTGTATTATGTTGATGTTTAGGGTAAAATTGGATTTGTTGATCTTTTACAGTTTAGATGTTAAAATCCCCCTTTATATTGATAACTGAGAGGGGAAGTAAATCAGTTATCTTAATTACTTCAACTTTTTGATCTTCTTTAATAATTAGTGCAATATCAAATCATATAAACAAACATAACCATGAAAGTAGAAATAACATCAATACACATAACACAATGATTTTGAAATGGAAAACCCTGTTAAGGGAAAAACCATGGGGTGACTAACCCAAGATTATATTCTCTGTTAAAAGAATAAGATAGTACAAAATGGCACTTGCGAATTAGGGCTCACTGCTCGAGCACACTACTCACAAGAGGCTCACTTCCTACAAGAGACTCACTGTCTACAAGGTAAAAATAAAGTAACAAGATACTTGAACTAATGAGAAGCATCCACATATGCTAAGGTTCAGTTCCAGTTAGGCTCAATACACTGATCTACTGCACTTCATTCTTCCTCTTCTTTGGTGCTGCTATCTAGTCACATACCGAACCTATATTATTGCTTCCACACTACTCTCTACTTTTCCTCGCACTTCACAACACACCACACACACCTTCTCATTGAAATCCATCTAGTATATATATCTGCACAAAGGATTTCAACATCTTTCTAGTCAGCATTCAGAATACTTAATATTTTCCCAAACTCTAGTCTGTCGATTGAATCCTTGCTTACCAAGCGATGCATATTAAAGAGATTCTTATAGAAGTCATCAATCATGTCATCTAATCAAGAATGATCCCTTAAGAAACTTGATTACCATCAATATCTCATCTAGATTAAGGTCTGATGCTCTGTCGATCAGTTCTTCCTTAGTCAACTCTACCAAACAGGAACCCAACACTTAGGTGATCATATCTCCTCACCCTTTCATCACTGGAGGCACAATCTCTAGAATGTATCAGTCAAGGTACACCTATAAACTTTCCCAAGTCCACACTTTGTTGAGATACATCCTTTGAGAGATCTAGACCTGATTGTCAGACCTTGCTGCATGCTTTGTTCTTGGTCACCAGACCAAAATACTCTTCAATCTGACTTTTGGTATAGACACACCATGTCTTGCAGATGTGGGATGGATTTTGTTGCCATCAATGACAACACTCATGAAGCCATATAGTATCTCTTGCCAACAATCTCCCCCTTTGGCATTGATGTCAACACTTAGTGAAAAATGACTGTCACACTACACTCCCCCTTGGCTGATGCTTTGTTCTAATGTATATTTTACCGGAGCTCCCCCTTAGCTAGATTCCACATTTTTCAATGCTGCTCACTCCCCCTTTGACATCAATTGCAAAGGGTAGAATCTACACACCAAAATTCCAAAAATCCAACTATACTTAGCTGCATAAGTATATATTCATGTTATAAGTTTACATATACTGAAGTATATCTACAAAAGTTGTCTTGAACTGTACCACTTCTGTCACCCAACTATGCTTCATCCTGTCCAAAATTGAGATGTGAACACTCATTAGGAATGCAAAAGCTTTTGCCCTCTTGAGATCAGTCAGATCACTAGTCCAGGCTGTGGTTAGAGTATTAGTTAGGGCCTCATGCATGGCCTCTAATTTTAGGATAATTATCCCTCGAAGTTCACTTAACCTGTTTATTCTATTTTTCTTGTCCTTCTCAGGCTTCTTTATTTAATTTATGACTGCAATAGTCTGACACTCTTGATTTACTATAGAAGAGGTGAGAGGATCAAAACTTTGAGATAAACTTAATAGATTATCCTCTTGCTCTTTCACTTCTCAATATTGTTTGTCACTTTAGACCAGGATAAACAAAAATTTATATATATCTTCACCATCTTTAAGAGCATTTTCTAAGCCCTTTATCCCAATATCCATAGTTCTCCTATCAATTGTTATTAGCCCTTGTACTTCAGAGAATCTCTTACCCAAAAACTTCTTTCTGACCTTCTCTTCTGTAGCTTTCTCTAAAGAGTCAAAATGTGTGTTAACAAAATTAACAAGAGACTTTAGGTTACCAGTTGTGGAGACCGAAGGATCCTTTTCGAAGGATAGCATTATTTTCTCTAGCACACCAGATGCAATCTCTATTAGCTCACAGTCTTCCATGTGAGACTTCAAAAGCTTTTCTTTTGCTTTGGCTTGAGCAAAAGATGCTACCTTCATTGTATGGACTGGAGATAGGGAATCAAAATTGAATGGTCCTTGAAGTAGCTCCAATTCATCTAATTCCATCATTTCTTTCATCAGGAAGTCTTTGACTACTTCTGCAGTGTCTCTTGTAGGAGATAGAGTTTTCTTCCCTTCTACAGCCTCAGCACTATCTCTTGTGGTCTTATCTGTTTGACCTTCTTCTCTTCCCTTCACTTCTCCTTGATTGATGCTCTCTTCTTTTCTTTCTTTTCCTTCAATTTCAGAGTCTGTAGGGGGATCTGGAAGAGAGGTGTCTACTTCTCTATAAACTTCATCTTCTGGAACAGAGGAATCTAAGTCCTTAGCTTTCTCTTTACTTGTCTCCTTTGTCTCTTCTGCAACTGTTTCAGTAGATTCTCCTTTATCATCCATGGCAGAGGGTTCATCACCTAAGTCCTCTATAATAGGAAGATTGAATGTTTTAAAGGCATTCTGAAGGATATCTTCTATTTCTTTAGCCACCTAATCAGTCTCTCTTACAATAAGCTTATTCATTATGGCTTTTCTCCAGAACTCATCCTTGCAATCCTTGAAGATCATGTTCTTTTGTTGAGGAGTGATGGAAGGATAGAGTTTGATAGAAATCTGCTCCCAGATTTCTAAGTCTTTTGCCATGCATTGTTCTTTCTCATTTCAAGTTTTTTTTCTAAACTTTTGGGAATCAGAGATATAACTTTAATGAATGCTTCATTATAGATGTTTAGATACCTGACTGTAGCTTCTTGTAGGATCTTCTGATCAACTTCACTATAATCATCATAAGATTCAGTCATTGGTTTCAGGTTCCCATCCACAGTGACTAATTTGATGATATCCTCAATGCAAAGAGTAGGCTTTTCAACAAATTCTTCTGCCTTTTCTTGCTTGCCTTGATCAGTAGAGGGTTCACTAGATTTTTTCTTCTTCATCATCAATTTCTTAACTTCCTCATTGGTTCCAGTTTATTCATCATCCTTCTGACTTGTATACGATCTTGTTGCCTTTTTCTTTGTTCTCTTCTCTCCCTTTCCGAATGTCTAGGCTTCCGGTTTTGATGCCTACTCTTAGAGGTGGCAGGTACAGACCTCTTGGAGGATCTAGTCCAGGAAGGTGCTTGCACCGGATCACTTTCCTTTTCTGCATCTTGTTTCTCTTTCTCCACCCTTTCCATCTTCTCTCTGTTGGCATCAACTGCCTCCTTTGAAATTCCATGCCTCTTGGCAAATTCTTCTACTTCCCTTCTCACTTTTCTCTTGATATCAAGTTGTCTTAGTTCAACATGAATCTTTACACTTAACTCTTCAAGGGTTCCAAACCTTCCTACCTCAAGGTCCTTGGGCTGACTCATCAGGTGTTGAATATGCAGCTCTAGAATTTTCTCATCAACTTCATACCCCATTGGCATGATCCACACTATTCTAGGTTCCACTACCTCCATCAAGTATTGATCAGTTTCTACCATAAAGCATACTGTATCCTTATACTTTTCAACTAGAGATTGGGGAATTCTCTCTCGCTTGCATCATACTCTGAAAGTTCATGAAGTAGCCCCAGAATGATGTATTCTATGCCTTTGCATCACCAATTCCATGCAAATGATCTCTGATTTGTATGGCTACTAGTCTGTCATTTTACCATATCCAACCACTGGATCTGGGAAGCTCATTCATAAAGTAAAAGAAAAAACATTGTATTAGCCCACCATACTTAAAAGAATTCTTTTTATCCTTCTTTATTTTCCACAAATTCTCTAATAGTTGATTCAGGAGAAGCTCACAAAGTTCATTGTCAGCATTTTCTCTTAGCATCTGATAAGTAGTGTAAATTGTAATTCCAGGTATTGAATTTTCCCTACTAGAGTGATATATCTTGTAACTAATTATCATGGAAGCAAACTTGATATCCGGATCAGTGATATCTTCAATTGTCATTGCTCTCTTGTCAAATTTTGATCCTATTGCCTCACTCACTATCTAATTCATGATGAATTTGACAGCAGGTATCCCACTGGATGAGTACAATCCGGTAACTACCCTAATGGCATCCTTAGTTATCTTGGATGGTCTCATCAACCACATAAAGTTGTCATGTATCCTACTCAGAACATACTAGACCCATTCATCTTCTGTAAAATAGGGGAAATAGATGCAATGTCCAAAATGCTTGTCCCAGAGAGCCTTGTACTAAGGTTTGAGTTCAATAGAATCATCTATTAACTTTTATGCTTCTATGGTTAATGATATGAGTCGAATCAGATTGCTGCAAGAATCAAATTCTGCAGTTGATCTTTGAGAGGCTTGGGATAATTTTGTTGTAGAGCTCCATCTCTCTTCTTCTCGAATGCAAATGTACAAATGACAAACAAAAGAACCCTTTTATTCCTGCACAAACCCTAATTCCATTTTGCAATAAATGCACAACTTAGGTTATTTTGGTTGCCTTGTTTTCTTTGTTTCTGAGAGACATCTTTTCAGATCACGGAGATGCACCTTTGATGATAACTTACAAAGTATCTCCTTTTAACCAATCATTCCATTTAGCCACAAATCCAAATATTTCAATTTTGTATTATATCGGATCTACCTATGAAAGTTTTTCTTTTACCGGATGACTGTCAGCTCGGATTAATCTCAGATGATTAACCTTTTCAAACTCCTTGTGGGTCTTTCAAATCTTTACCAAGGGTTATTTAGATGTTTCTCTTAGGGTCCCTTTGATCCCCAACCTTTCATGTGACAATTTCAGGCACCTACTAACTGGCTGGGGGAAAATATTTTTCTTTTGTTACTCCCCATGAGCTAGAGCTCATCTATTAAGTTTTCGGAAGGAATATCAGCACCAGATTCTGGTGCGGATCCATCCCCAACATGTTTTGTACTTCTCTTCACCTAGATCTTGTTCATATCCCTTTAAATTGCATCCAAATTCACTTTTTCTTTTCCTTTGTCTTGGTTTTGATTATGATTCACCACACTTTTTGTCTTGATTCTTACTTCTGTAGAATTTAGCAATATGACCGGATCTATTGCAATTGTAGCAAACAACATTTCTTTGCATATTTCACTAGAATCCTCTTGATCTACATTGATTAGCCATATTTCCCATTCTATTTTAGGCAAAGCATCTACCATTGAATGAGTTGTTTGTTTGCAAATTTCTACATTCATGAGATTTGTGACCATAACTTTTGCAGTTAAAACATTGTCCAGAGAAGGATGGGTTAGTCTGATTCATTCTTCTTCTGCACTGATTTGCTTTATGACCAAATTTATTGCAATTGTGGTAGTATCCATTGAAGGATGGATATCTTTAGGCATTTGGTCGTCTTACCGGAGGTCTTCTAGCCCTATTCCTTGGATTTCCTAATCTAGAGTTCTTCTGACCAAATCCAGAGCTTTCACCTTTCTCATACCCCAAGCCTTGCTTGTCATCTACCCTCTTTTGGCTTTGAAGAAGAACTTCAAGTTGAGCAGAGATTATCTTGAATTTCTCTTTGTATTCATTTGTTGTTTGAAGATCCCTTTTAAGAGTGTCAATCTGATTCTCAAGTTGTTCTTCATTATCTCTTGCTTCTTCAAGATCAGATTCTAGATGCCTGATTATTCTATCCATTTTGTGGCAGTCTTCTGAATTCTCCTTGAGAGATTGTCTTAGATCATCTTTAATTTTTCTTTTCTCTTCAATTTCTTGGGTGAATTTCATAACCCTTGATTCCATTTCATGTCTTACCATAATGACCTCTTTTGATATCTTCTCACATAACTTGTTCTTCTCTTTCAGATCTTCATCAGTATTATTGGCTTCACATTGACTTGCTAATTGTTGAAGTAGTTCCTTTCTCTTTTTCATAGAGATACTCAGTTTCTCGTTTAGTTCATTTATGAAATCATCATCCTATTTGAGTCTTTCATTCAAGTTATTGACTTCGGAGTGAGATTGTTCAAGATCATCTAGGGTAGACTGAAGTTGTTCCCTCATACCATACATATCCATTGAGATTCCTAGATCTTCCTCAAGTTGTTAGGCTCAGTTTGGAGAAACTTAGCTCTAATACCAATTGTTGATAACTGAGAGGGGGGGTGAATTAGTTATCTTAATTACTTCAACATTCTATTCTTTGTTAACAATTAGTGTAGCATCAAATCATATAAGCAAACATAACCATGAAAGAAGAAATAACATCAATACACATAACACAATGATTTTGACATGGAAAACCCTATTAAGGGAAAAACCACAGGGTGACTAACCCGAGATTGTATTCTCTGTTAAAAGAATAAGATAGTACAAAATGGCACTTGCCAATTAGGTCTCACTACCTACAAGAGACTCACTATCGACAAGGTACAAATAAAGTAACAAGATACTTGAACTGATGAGAAGCATCCACATATACTGAGCTTTAGTTCTGATTAGGCTCAATACACTGATTCAATGCACTTCATTCTTCCTACTTCTTTGGTGCTGCTATCATGTCACATACCGGACCTGTATTACTACTTCCACACTGCTCTCTACTTTTCTTTGCACTTGACAATACAGCACACATACCTTCTCATCAAAATCCATCTGGTATATATATCCGCACAAAGGATTTCAACATCTTTCTAGTCGGCATCCAAAATATCAATATTTTCCCAATCTCTGGTTTGTCAGTTGAATCCTTGCTTACCAAGTGATGCGTATCAAAGAGATTCTTATAGAAGTCATCAATCATGTCAGCCAATCAAGAATGATCCCTTAAGAAACTTGATTAAGGTCTACTGCTCTGCCAGTCAGTTCTTCCTCAGTCAACTCTGCCAAATAGGAACCCAACACTTAGGTGCTCATATCTCTTCACTCTTTCCTCACTAGAGGCTTAATCTCTAGAATGTATCAGTCAAGGTACACCTCTTCACTTCCCCAAGTCTGTACTTTGCTAAGATACTTCCTCCGAGAGATCCGTACCTAATTGTTGGACCTTGCTGCATGTTCTATTCTTGGTCACTGGACCAAAATACTCTTCAATCTAACTTTCGGTATAGACACACCATGTCCTACAGATGTGGGATGGACTTTGTTGCCATCAATGACAACACTCATGAAGCCATATAGTGTCTCTTTCAAATAATCTCCCCCATTGGCATTGATGGAAACACTTAGTGAAAAATGACTAAGTGTCACACTACACTCCCACTTGGCTAATGCTCTCTTCTAATGTAAATTTTACTGGAGCTCCCCCTTAGCTAGATTCCACATTTTTCACTACTACTCACTCCCCCTTTGACATCAATGGCAAAGGGTAGAATTCGCACACCAAAATTCCAAAAATCCAACTAGACTTAGCTACATAAGTATATATTCATATTATACTTACATATACTGAAGTATATCTACAAAAGTTGTCTTCAACTATACCATTTTTGTCACCCAACTCTGCTTCATCCTATCCAAAATTGATATGTGACCACTCAATAGGAATGCAAAAGCTTCTACCCTCTTGAGCAGTTGGATCACTAGTTTGGGCTGTGGTTTGAGCATCAGTTAGGGCCTCATGTATGGCCTCTAATTTAGGGATAATTATCCCTCTAGGTTCACTTAACTTGTTTATTCTATTTTTCTTCTCCTTCTCAAGCTTATTTATTTCATTTATGACTACAATAGTCTGACACTCTTGATTTACTATGGAAGAGGTGAGAGGATCAAAACTTTGAGATAAACTTAATAGTTTATCCTCTTGCTCTTTAACTTTCTTCTCAATATCGTTTGTCACTTTAGACTAGGATAAACAAAATTTATATATATCTCCACCATCTTTAAGAGCATTTTCTAACCTCTTTATCCCAATATCCATAGTTCTCCCTTCATTTGTTATTAGCCCCTGTACTTCAGAAGATCTCTTACCCAAAAACTCTTTTCTAACCTTCTCTTCTACTACTTTCTCTAAAGTGTCAAAATGTGTGTTAACAAAATTAACAAGAGACTTTAGATTATCGGATGTGGAGACCGAAGGATCCTTTTGGAAGGATGGCATGATTTTCTCTAGCACACCAGACGCAATCTCTATTAGCTCATAGTCTTCCATGTGAGACTTCAGAAGCTTTTCTTTTGCATTGTCTTGAGCAAAAGATGCTACCTTCATTGTCTGGATTGAAGATAGGGAATCAAAATTGAATGGTCCTTAAAGTAGCTCTAGTTCATCTAATTCGATCATTTCTTTCGTCAAGAAGTCTTTGACTACTTCTGCAATGTCTCTTGTTGGAGACAGATTTTTCTTCCCTTCTGTAGCCTCAGCACTATCACTTGTGGTCTTCTCTGTTTGACCTTATTCTCTTCCCTTCACTTCTCTCTTCTTTTCTTTATTTTTCTTCAATTCCGGAGTCTACAGGGGGATCCGGAAGAGAGGTGTCTGCTTCTCCATGAACTTCCTCTTTTGGAACAGAGGAATCTAAGTCCTTAGCTTTCTCTTTACTTATCTCCTTTGTCTCTTCTGTAACTATTTCAGTAGATTCTCCTTTGTCATCCATGGCAGATTGTTCATCACCTAAGTCCTCTATAATAGGAAGATTGAATCTTTTAAAGGCATTTCGAAGGATATCTTCTATTTCTTTAGTCACCTAATTAGTCTCTCCGAGCATAAGCTTATTCATTCTAGCTTTTCTCCAGAACTCATCCTTGCAATCCTTGAAGATCATGTTCTTTTGTTTAGGAGTGATGGAAGGATAGAGTTGGATAGTAATCTCCTCCTAGATTTCTATGTCTTTTGCCATGGCATTGTTCTTTCTCATTTCAAGTTCCTTTTCTAAACTTTTGGGAATCAGAGATATAATTTCAATGAATGCTTTATTATAGATGTTTAGATACCTAATTGTAGCTTCTTGCAGGATCTTCTGATCAGCTTCACTATAATCATCATAAGATTCAGTCATTGGTTTCAGGTTCCCATCCACAGTGACTGATTTGATGATATCATCAATGCAAAGAGTAGGCTTTTCAACAAATTCTTCTGTCTTTTCTTGCTTGCCTTGACTGGTAGAGGGTTCACCAGATGTTTTCTTCTTCTTCTTCATTTTCTTGACTTCCTCATTAGTTTCAGTTTCTTCATCATCCTTCTGACTTGTATAGGATCTTGTTGCCTTTTTCATTTTTCTCTTCTCTCCCTTTCTAGATGTCTAGGCTTCTAGTTTTGATGCCTTTTGGCTCTTAGATGTGGCAGGTGCAGAGCTCTTGGAGGATCTAGTCCGGGAAGGTGCTTTCTCTGGATCACTTTCCTTTTTTGCATCTTGTCTCTCTTTCTCTACCCTTTCCATCTTCTCTCTATTGGCATTGACTGCCTCCTTTGAAATTCCATGCCTCTTGGCAAATTCTTCTACTTCTCTTCTCACTTTTCTCTTGATCTCAGGCTGTCTTAGTTCAACATGAATCTTTACACTTAACTCTTCAAAAGTTCTAAACCTTTCTGCCTCAAGGTCCTTGGGCTAACTCAATAGGTGTTGAATATATAGCTCTAGAATTTTATTATCAACTTCATACCCCATTGGCATGATCCACACTATTCTAGGTTAAAATGCCTCCATCAAGCATTGATTAGTTTCTACCATAAAGCATACTGTATCCTTATACTTTTCAACTAGAGATTGGGGAATTCTCTCTCTGGATTGCATCATACTCTGAAAGTTCTTGCAGTAGCCCCAGAGTGCTGTATTCTATGCCTTGGCATCACCAATTCCATGCAAATAATCTTTGATTTGTATGGCTACTGGTCTGTCATTTTGCCATATCCAACCACTGGATCTGAGAAGCTCATTCATAAAGTAAAAGAATAAACATAGTATTAGCCCAGCATACTTTAATGAATTCTTTTTATCCTTCTTTATTTTCTGCAAATTCTCTAATAGTTGATTCAAGAGAACTTCACAAAGATCATAGTGAGCATTTTCTCTTAGCATTTGATAAGCAGTGTAAATTGAAGTTCGGGTACTAAATTTTCCCTGTTGGAGTGATATATCTTGTAACTAATTATCATGGAAGAAAACTTGATATCTGGATCAGTGATATCTTTAATTGTCATTGCTCTCTTATCAAATTTTGATCCTACTGCCTCACTCACTGTCTGATTCTTGACAGATTTGAGAGCAGGTATCCCACCGGATGAGTGCAATCCAGTAATTGCCCCTAATGGCATCCTTGGTTATCTTGAATGGTCTCATCAACCACATAAAGTTGTCATGTATCCTACTCAAAACATACCAGACCCATTCATCTTCTGCAAAATAGGGGAAATGGATGCATTATCCAAAATGCTTGTCCCAGATAGCCCTATACTAAGGTTTGAGTTCAAAAGAATCATATATTAACTTTTACGCTTATAGGGTTCATGATATGATCCAGATTGGATTGATGGAAGAATCAACTTCTACGGTTGATCTTTAAGAGGCTTGAGAAAATTTTGTTGCAGAGCTCCTTCTCTCTTCTTCTTGAATGCAAATATACAAATGACAAACAAAATAACCCTTTTATTTCTGTGCAAACCCTAATTCCATTTTGCAATAAATACACAACTTAGGTTGTTCCGGTTGCCTTGTTTTCTTTGTTTCTGAGAGAGATCTTTCTGGATCATTAAGATGCACCTAGGATGATAACTTACAAAGTATCTCCTTTTAACTAATCATTCAATTTAGCCACAAATCCAAATAATTCAATTTTTTATTATACCAGACCTAAATGTGAAAGTTCTACTTTTGTCAGATGACTATCAACCCAGATTAATCTTGGATGATTAACCTTTTCAAACTCCTTGTGGATCTTTCAAATTTTTACTAAGGGTTATTTAGATGTTTCTCTAAGGGTCCTTTTGATCCGCAACCTTTAATGTGCCAATTTCAGGCACCTATTGACTGGCTGGGGGAAAATTGTTTTCTTTTGTTACTCCTCATGAGCCAGAGCTCATCTATTTAGTTTTCAGAAGGAATATCAACACCAGATTCTAGTGCGGATCCCCAACATTTTTTGTACTTCTCTTCACCCAGATCCTGTTCATCTCCCTTTGAATTTCATCTGCATTGACTTTTTCTTTTCCTTTGTCTTGGTTTTGATTATGATTTACGAGACACTTTTTGTCCTGATTCTTACTTCTGCAAAATTTAGCAATATGACCGGATCTATTGCAATTGTAGAAAACAACATTTCTTTGCATATTTCATTGGAATCCTCTTGATCTACATTGATTAGCCATATTTCCCATTCTATTTCATGCAAAGCATCTACCATTGAATGAGTTGTTTATTTGCAAATTTCTACATTCATGAGATTTGTGACCATACCTTTTGAAGTTAAAACACTGTCCAGAGAAGGATGGGTTAGTCTGATTCATTCTTCTTCTACACTGATTTGCTTTATGACCAAAGTTATTGCAATTGCGGTAGTATCCATTGAAGGATGGATATCTTTGAGCATTTGGTTGCCTTACCGGAGGTCTTCTAGGCTTGTTCCTTGGATTTCCTGATCCAGAGTTCTCCTGACCGAATCCAGAGCTTTCACCTTTCTCATACCCCAAGCCTTGCTTGTCATCTACCCTCTTTTAGCTTTGAAGGAGAAATTCAAGTTGAGCATAGGTTATCTTGAATTTCTCTTTGTATTCATTTGTTGTTTAAAGATCCCTTTTAAGAGTGTCAATCTGATTCTCAAGTTGTTCTTCATTATCTCTTGCTTCTTCAAGATCAAATTCTAGATGCTTGATTATTTTATCCATTTTGTGGCAGTCTTCTGAATTCTCCTTGAGAGATTGTCTTAGATCATCTTCAATTTTTTCTTTTCTCTTCAATTTCTTGGGTGAATTTCATAACCCTTGATTCCATTTCATGTCTTACCATAATGACCTCTTTTGATATCTTCTCACATAACTTGTTCTTCTCTTTCAGATCTTCATCAGTATTATTGGCTTCACTTTGACTTGCTAATTGTTGAAGTAGTTCCTTTCTCTTTTTCATAGAGATACTCAGTTTCTCTTTTAGTTCATTTATGAAATCATCATCTTGTTTGAGTCTTTTGTTCATGTTATTGACTTCGGAGTGAGATTGTTCAAGATCATCTAGGGTAGACTGAAGTTGTTCCCTCATACAATACATATCCATTGAGATTCCTAGATCTTCCTCAAGTTGTTAGGCTCAGTTTGGAGGAACTTAGCTCTAATACCAATTGTTGATAACTGAGAGGGGGGGGGTGAATTAGTTATCTTAATTACTTCAACTTTCTATTCTTCTTTAACAATTAGTACAGCATCAAATCATATAAGCAAACATAACCATGAAAGAAGAAATAACATCAATACACATAACATAATGATTTTGACGTGGAAAACCCTATTAAGGGAAAAACCACAAGGTGACTAACCCAAGATTGTATTCTCTGTTAAAAGAATAAGATAGTACAAAATGGCACTTGCCAATTAGGGTTTACTGCCCAAGCACACTGCTCACAAGAGGCTCATTGCCTACAAGAGACTCACTATTGACAAGGTACAAATAGAGTAACAAGATACTTGAACTGATGAAAAGCATCCACATATACTGAGGTTTAGTTCCGGTTAGGCTCAATACACTGATCTACTGCACTTCATTCTTCCTCTTCTTTGGTGTTGCTATCATGTCACATACCGGACCTGTATTACTGCTTCCACACTGCTCTCTGCTTTTCTTTGTACTCGACAATACAGTACACACACCTCATCGAAATCCATCTAGTATATATATCCGCACAAAGGATTTCAACATCTTTCTAGTTGACATCCAGAATATCAATATTTTCCCAAACTCTAGTTTTTCGGTTGAATCCTTGCTTACCAAGTGATGCGTATCAAAGAGATTCTTAGAGAAGTCATCAATCATGACAGCCAATCAAGAATGATCCCTAAAGAAACTTGATTAAGGTCTGATGCTCTGCCAGTCAGTTCTTCCTCAGTCAACTCTACCAAATAGGAACCCAACACTTAGGTGCTCATATCTCTTCACTCTTTCATCACTGGAGGCTCAATCTCTAGAATGTATTAGTTAAGGTACAGCTCTTGACTTCCCCAAGTTTGTACTTTACTAAGATACTTCCTCTGAGAGATCTGAACCTGATTGTCAGACCTTGCTGCATGCTCTATTCTTGGTCACTGGACCAAAATACTCTTCAATCTAACTTTCGGTATAGACACACCATGTCCTACAGATGTGGGATGGACTTTGTTGCCATCAATGACAACACTCATGAAGCCATATAGTGTCTCTTTCAAATAATCTCCCCCATTGGCATTGATGGAAACACTTAGTGAAAAATGACTGTCACACTACACTCCCGCTTGGCTAATGCTCTCTTCTAATGTAAATTTTACCAGAGCTCCCCCTTAGCTAGATTCCACATTTTTCACTACTACTAACTCCCCCTTTGACATCAATGGCAAAGGGTAGAATCCGTACACCAAAATTCCAAAAATCCAACTATACTTAGCCGCATAAGTATATATTCATGTTATACTTACATATACTGAAGTATATCTACAAAAGTTGTCTTCAACTATACCACTTTTGTCACCCAACTCTGCTTCATCCTATCCAAAATTGAGATGTGACCACTCAATAGGAATGCAAAAGCTTCTGCCCTCTTGAGCAGTCGGATCACTGGTTTGGGTTGTGGTCTGAGCATCAGTTAGGGCCTCATGTATGGCCTCTAATTTAGGGATAATTATCCCTCTAGGTTCACTTAACCTGTTTATTCTATTTTTCTTCTCCTTCTAAAGCTTCTTTATTTTATTTATGACTGCAATAGTCTGACACTCTTGATTTACTATGGAAGAGGTGAGAGGATCAAAACTTTGAGATAAACTTAACATTTTATCCTCTTGCTCTTTCACTTTCTTCTCAATATCGTTTGTCACCTTAGACCAGGATAAACAAAATTTATATATATCTCCACCATCTTTAAGAGCATTTTCTAACCTCTTTATCCCAATATCCATAATTCTCCTATCATTTGTTATTAGCCCCTGTACCTTAGAGGATCTCTTACCCAAAAACTCCTTTCTAACCTTCTCTTCTACTACTTTCTCTAAAGAGTCAAAATGTGTGTTAACAAAATTAACAAGAGACTTTAGATTACCGGATGTGGACACCGAAGGATCCTTTTGGAAGGATGGCATGATCTTCTCCAGCACACCGGATGAAATCTCTATTAGCTCATAGTCTTCCATGTGAGACTTCAGAAGCTTTTCTTTTTCTTTGTCTTGAGCAAAAGATGCTACCTTCATTGTCTGGACTGGACATAGGGAATCAAATTTGAATGGTCCTTGAAGTAGCTCTAGTTCATCTAATTCCATCATTTCTTTCATCAAGAAGTCTTTGACTACTTCTGCAATGTCTCTTGCCAGAGATAGAGTTTTCTTCCCTTCTGTAGCCTCAACACTGTCACTTGTGGTCTTCTCTATTTGACCTTATTCTCTTCCCTTCACTTCTTCTCCTTGATTGATACTCTCTTCTTTTCTTTCTTTTCCTTCAATTCTGGAGTCTGTAGGGGGATCCGGAAGAGAGGTGTCTACTTCTCCATGAACTTCATCTTCTGGAACAAAGGAATCTAAGTCCTTAGCTTTCTCTTTACTTGTCTCCTTTGTCTCTTCTGTAACTGTTTTAGTAGATTCTCCTTTGTCATCCATGGCAGATTGTTAATCACCTAAGTCCTCTATAATAGGAAGATTGAATCTTTTAAAGGTATTTCAAAGGATATCTTCTGTTTCTTTAGCCACTTGATTAGTCTCTCTGAGCATAAGCTTATTCATTCTAGCTTTGCTCTAGAACTCATCCTTGCAATCCTTGAAGATCATGTTCTTTTGTTTAGGAGTGATAGAAGGATAGAGTTGGATAGTAATCTCCTCCTGGATTTCTAAGTCTTTTGCCATGACATTGTTCTTTCTCATTTCAAGTTCCTTTCTAAACTTTTGGGAATCAAAGATATAATTTCAATGAATGCTTTGTTATAGATGTTTAGATACCTGACTATAGATTCTTGCAGGATCTTCTGATCAGCTTCACTATAATCATCATAAGATTCAGTCATTGGTTTCAGGTTTCCATCCATAGTGACTAATTTGATGATATCATCAATGCAAAGAGTAGGCTTTTCAACAAATTCTTCTGCCTTTTCTTGCTTGCCATGACTGGTAGAGGGTTCATGGATGTTTTCTTCTTCTTCTTCATTTTCTTGACTTTCTCATTGGCTTCAGTTTCTTAATCATCCTTCTGACTTGTATAGGATCTTGTTGCCTTTTACTCTATTCTCTTCTCTCCCTTTTCGGATGTCTAGGCTTCCGGTTTTGATGCCTTTTGGCTCTTAGATGTGGCAGGTGCAGAGCTCTTGGAGGATCTAGTCCGGGAAGGTGCTTGCTCCAGATCACTTTCCTTTTTTGCATCTTGTTTCTCTTTCTCTACCCTTTCCATCATCTCTCTATTGGCATTGACTGCCTCCTTTGAAATTCCATGCCTCTTGGCAAATTCTTCTACTTCCCTTCTCACCTTTCTCTTGATCTCAGGCTGTCTTAGTTCAACATGAATCTTTACACTTAACTCTTCAAAAGTTCTAAACCTTTCTTCCTCAAGGTCCTTGGGCTGACTCAATAGGTGTTAAATATATAGCTCTAGAATTTTCTCATCAACTTCATACCCCATTGGCATGATCCACACTATTCTAGGTTCCAATGCCTCCATCAAGCATTGATCAATTTCTACCATAAAGCATACTGTATCCTTATACTTTTCAACTAGAGATTGGGGAATTCTCTCTCTGGCTTGCATCATACTCTAAAAGTTCTTGAAGTAGCCCCATAGTGTTGTATTCTATGCCTTGGCATCACCAATTCCATGCAAATAATCTCTGATTTGTATGGCTACTGGTCTTTCATTTTGCCATATCCAACCACTGGATCTGAGAAGCTCATTCATAAAGTAAAAGAATAAACGTAGTATTAGCCCACCATACTTAAATGAATTCTTTTTATCCTTCTTTATTTTTTGCAAATTCTCTAATAGTTGATTCAAGAGAAGCTCACAAAGATCATAGTTAGCATTTTCTCTTAGCATTTGATAAGCAGTGTAAATTATAGTTCCGGGTACTAAATTTTCCCTGTTGGAGTGATATATCTTGTAACTAATTATCATTGAAGCAAACTTGATATCTGGATCAGTGATATCTTCAATTGTCATTGCTCTCTTATCAAATTTTGATCCTATTGCCTCACTCACTATCTGATTCTTGACAGATTTGAGAGCAGGTATCCCACCGGATGAGTACAATCTAGTAATTTCCCTAATGGCATCCTTGGTTATCTTGAATGGTCTCATCAACCACATAAAGTTCTCATGTATCCTACTCAAAACATACTAGACCCATTCATCTTTTGCAAAATAGGGGAAATGGATGCATTGTCCAAAATGCTTGTCCCAGATAGCCTTGTACTGAGGTTTGAGTTCAAAAGAATCATATATTAACTTTTACGCTTCTAGGGTTCACAATATGATCCGGATCAAATTGCTGGAAGAATAAACTTCTGTGGTTTATCTTTAAGAGGCTTGAGAAAATTTTGTTGTAGAGCTCCTTCTCTCTTCTTCTTGAATGCAAATGTACAAATGACAAACAAAAAAACCCTTTTATTTCTGCGCAAACGCTAATTCCATTTTGTAATAAATGCACAACTTAGGTTATTCTGGTTACCTTGTTTTCTTTGTTTCTGAGAGAGTTCTTTCTGGATCACTGAGATGCACCTTTGATGATAACTTACAAAGTACCTCCTTTTAACCAATCATTCCATTTAGCCACAAATCCAAATATTTCAATTTTGTATTATACTGGACCTAAATGTGAAAGTTTTGCTTTTGTCGGATGACTATCAACCTGGATTAATCTTGGATGTTTAACCTTTTCAAACTCCTTGCAGATCTTTCAAATCTTTACCAAGGGTTATTTAGATGTTTCTCTGAGGGTCCTTTTGATCCGTAACCTTTAATGTGCCAATTTCATACACCTTTTGACTGGCTGGGGGAAAACTGTTTTCTTTTGTTACTCCCCATGAGCCAGAGCTCATCTATTTAGTTTTCAGAAGGAATATCAACACCAGATTCTAGTGCAGATCCCCAACATTTTTTGTACTTCTCTTCACCCAGATCTTGTTCATCTCCCTTTGAATTTCATCTGCATTCACTTTTACTTTTCCTTTGTCTTGGTTTTGATTATAATGCACCGAACCATTTTTGTCCTGATTCTTACTTCTGCAGAATTTGGCAATATGACTAGATCTATTGCAATTGTAGAAAATAATATTTCTTTGCATATTTCACTGGAATCCTCTTGATCTACATTGATTATCCATATGTCAAATTCTATTGCATGCAAAGCATCTACCATTGAATGAGTTGTTTATTTACAAATTTCTACATTCATGAGATTTTTGACCATACCTTTTGTAGTTAAAACACTTTCTAGAGAAGGATGGGTTAGTTTGATTCATTCTTCTTCTGCACTGATTTGCATTATGACCAAAGTTATTGCAATTGTGGTAGTATCCATTGAAGGATGGATATCTTTGAGCATTTGGTTGCCTTATCGGAGGTCTTCTAGGCTTGTTCCTTGGATTTCCTGATCCAAAGTTCTTTTGACCAAATTTGGAGCTTTCACCTTTCTCATACCCCAAGCCTTTCTTGTCATCTACCCTCTTTTGGCTTTGAAGAAGAACTTCAAGTTGAGCATAGCTTATCTTGAATTTCTCTTTGTATTCATTTGCTGTTTGAAGATCCCTTTTAAGAATGTCAATCTGATTCTCAAGTTGTTCTTCATTATCTCTTGCTTCTTCAAGATTAGATTCTAAATGCTTGATTATTCTATCCATTTTGTGGTAATCTTCTGACTTCTCCTTGAGAGATTGTCTTAGATCATCTTCAATTATTCTTTTCTCTTCAATTTCTTGGGTGAATTTCATAACCCCTAATTCTATTTCATGTCTTACCATAATGACCTCTTTTGATAGCTTCTCACATAACTTGTTCTTCCCTTTTAGATCTTCATCAGTATTATTGGCTTCACTTTGACTTGCTAATTGTTGAAGTTGTTCCTTTCTCTTTTTCATAGAGATACTCAGTTTCTCTTTTAGTTCATTTATGAAATCATCAGCCTATTTGAGTATTTTGTTCAAGTTATTGACTTCAGAGTGAGATTGTTCAAGATCATCTAGGGAAGAATGAATTTGTTCCCTCATACCATACAAATCCATTGAGATTCCCAGATCTTCCTCAAGTTGTTAGGCTCTATTTGGAGGAACTTAGCTCTGATACCAATTGTTGATAACTAAGAGGGGGGGTGAATCAGTTATCTTAATTACTTCAACTTTCTGTTCTTCTTTAACAATTAGTGCAGCATCAAATCATATAAGAAAACATAACCATGCAAGCAGAAATAACATCAATACACATAACACAATGATTTTGATGTGGAAAACCCTGTTAAGGGAAAAACCATGGGGTGACTAATCCAAGATTGTATTCTCTATTAAAAGAATAAGATAGTACAAAATGGCACTTGCCAATTAGGGCTCACTGCCTACAAGAGACTCACTATCTACAAGGTACAAAGAAAGTAACAAGATACTTGAACTGATGAGAAGCATCCACATATGCTGAGGTTCAGTTCTGGTTAGGCTCAATGCACTGATCTGCTACACTTCATTCTTCCTCTTCTTTGGTACTGCTATCCTATCAGATACTAGACCTGTATTACTACTTCCACACTGCTCTCTACTTTTATTCACACTTCACAACACACCACACACACCTTCTCATCAAAATCCATCTAGTATAGATATCTGCACAAAGGATTTCAACCTCTTTCTAGTCAGCATCCAAAATACTCAATTTTTCCCAAACTTTGGTCTATCATCTGAATCCTTACTTACCAAGTGATGTGTATCAAAGAGATGCTTATAGAAGTCATCAATCATGTTAGCCAATCAAGAATGATCCCTTAAGAAACTTGATTACCATCAATATCTCATCCGGATTAAGGTCTGATGCTCTACCGATCAGTTCTTCCTTAATCAACTCTGCCAATTAGGAACCCAACACATAGGTGCTCATATCTCTTCACTCTTTCATCACCAGAGGCTCAATCTCTAGAATGTATTAGTCAAGGTACACCTCTTAACTTCTCCAAGTCTACACTTTACTGAGATACTTCCTCTGAGAGATTTGGACCTGATTGTCGGTCCTTGCTGCATGCTCTATTCTTGGTCACCAAATCAAAATACTCTTCAATCTGACTTCCAGTATAGACACACCATGTCCTACGGATGTGGGATGGACTTTGTTTCCATCAATGACAGCACTCATGAAGCCATGCAATGTCTCTTGCCAACACTTTCACCCTAACATTAAAGGATCTAGGGTCGAGTGACAAGTAGTAACATACCCTAGGTCACTTGTAGATGTAGGGAAACTTGGATTAGGGAATTAATTATCAATTTTTCCTTCTCCTATGCTCAATTGACCATTAAAACCCTAATTATGTAAATACAACAATAAATTAACAAATAATAGAAAAATCTCTTGTAGACAGGAGTAAAATACCAAATTACAGAATACCTATTTTTGAGGTTCCAAAGCAGAATAGTCAAGGACACTAGAGTGGGCACCCAAGTCCAAGGTGCCAGTTTCTTCATAGAATTTGGACCTCCTTCTGATACTGTTTAGCCTTATAACTTCCTTTTCCTGGAATTCAGATGTGGAGCACACTAGAGCAAGCACCCAATTCCTAGAAGTGCTCTTGTGTCCTTTTCTTTAGATCCTAAATCCTTGATGCCTACCAATCCTTCCTGCAACTCCACTATTCCCAAATGTGGCACTTGTAACTTACAATCACAAAACTTGGTTTGGGGGTTGTGGTGTTTAGAGGCTTGCCTCAGTCAAGCCCCAGAGAACACTTAAGTCTCCGAACACCATTTTCAAATAAAGAGTGTGTGCCCTTGTGAGGCAGAGGCAAAAACTAAAGGAATCAATGATGAAAACACAATATTATGTCACCTTGTAGTGAAGTTCTCATGGGAGGAAGATGCTCTTCATGCCATGAGGAAATTAATGCTCAAATCTGCAAATATTAACACACAAAACACACAAGTTTGCTCTTGCAACACAATAGAAAGCCTTGAATCACCTTGAGAATGCCAAAAGTTTACAATGATCATCTAGTTTACAAATGAATGCCTAAGCATGCTTATATATGCACCTACAAGCATTCTTGCCAAGATTTTAAAAATCAAACTTTACCATGTTGGTAAAATAACCACCTAACAGTCATAAACTGACACCTAAAAATTGGGGCTATCCCAAAATAGGGCAAGACTAGGGTGTGGGCGCCCAAGTCTTCCCCCCTATTTTGGGTAGGGTACAACTCAAGGGGTCCTCCTAGATCCCATTTGTCATGTTACCTAGGGCTCATTCCATCAGGATGCTAAAATATGAACTAAAATGTCCTAAATGCATGGTAAAGACCTGGGAGCTAAACCTTGTGAGGAAAAAGCCCCCAAGGGGACATTTTCTGACATTACATTTAGCCCCCACTTTAATGTATGTATAAATGCAAGGCCAATACATGCATTAAAGTAAGGTCACAAACACACCAAACACAGAGAAGACATGCCAATCACATAGAAGACAGTAACATGCATGTAAAACATGGAGAACACAATTACAGTCATGCAAAACATAGAGCAGACAGTTAATGCATGGAAGATAGAAATGATATCTTTTCTTTTCTTTTTCTCATATATATGAAATAAAAATGCAAGTACTGGAAAGTAGACAAACCTCCCAAAATGTAGGAAACACTACTCGAAGACATTGGTCACTGCATATGAGGCAACACACACTTAAAACTGCCCAAAATACATGAACCACTACTCAAAGACACTAGTCTATGCATATGGAGCAACAAACACGCCATACAAAACAAGCACGCCAAAACACACACACTTGAAGACACGAACAAAACATAGAAGACAAGCAATGGAGTGTACCTATTTCTAGGTCCAACACCATCTCAGGCACATTATAGGCACACACTGATGATTGAGTTTCACCACAACAATCGCCAAAGACATGCTTAATGGTTGATTCAGTCACAGAACTGCTCCCTACCTCCACAGAGGACTTTTGAAAATGATAGGATGATGCAATTTGCTCTGAGAAATACACCATCCCTGCCTCTGTAGAGAGATTAAGAAAAAGGATATGCTTGATATCCCACCTCTGTAGAGGGCTTAAGAAAAAGGATATGCTTGATATCTTGCCTCTGCAGAGGGCTCTGGGGTGCAAGTCTATGTATCTGAGGTCAAACACATTGCTAACATCTATAACAAACAGCTTACCTTATATGCACCCACCTTAATGTGGTTGATATCAATTATCGATATCAAGCACGTTAAGGTAGGAAGAAAACACACAAGGGAACACCAACTTTTGCAAAGCCCATGCCCCCCGAAGGTGACATGTACTTTACGATCGCCAAATGTTCCCACAAACACATCCCTATGAGAAACATGTTAGTGCCTACAACATCATGATAGACAACAACATCAATGCATATGATTATCCACACAAAGAGCCAAGGTTATACATTGAATTCGGAGTTCAAGGATAACTAGGGGCTATATCATGAAGCTCTCCGAATTGAGTACTACCAAGGCTAGATTCAAGGGCAAACAAAGGTGCATAGAGCAATAGTATTGTTAAGGTTTGTAAATGTGACAAAAACATCATAAAATTTACTATGTGGAAAGCACGAGTTCTTCCACTAGCCAAGTGTCGGATAAGATATACAACCCCATCGTCACATTAGGAACTAAGTCCATTTTTTTTATTGCTTTCAAAAGGGACACTAGGTCCGCATCAATATAAATGTTTGTCATCATCCACCCGCTAGATGGAAACACTAGAGGAAGGGAAACAATAAATAAGAGAGGAGAAAACAAATGTCTTAGGGACAGTCATGTAGGAGGGTGCCCCCAAGTCACCAACCACGATGCTATGTTTGTAAGACACTACACACAACAATGAAATTAGAGAGAGAAATATAGAAAAATGATTATACAAGTAGAAGGTTAGAACAAAGGCAGTCTCCTGGTATCCCGAACCTTACGGGAGAATTTGAGGTCATCCCAGGAGGCCTAACAACATATAACACAACACAGGGGAAGCACATCATGAGAGAGATAAAGGGTTAGAGATACTTACCTGTAGGGTCTTCCAATCTAACCTTTGTCAACAATTAAATTAATGCCATTTTTCCATGGGTTAGGTGAATTATTAATAACTTATATTATACCAATTATTGCACCATAGTTCATATAGTCATCTTCAACCTCATAAGGTTTATTAAGAAAGTTTTCATGCTCATCATTCTCAATGTATTGTGTTAAGTCTTCTACTACCTGAGGGTATGTATCCATGAGAGATGTGTCATATCGAGGCATGAAACTAATTAGCATGATGGATATTATTCCTTGAACAACATCAATACCCTCTTGTCCTTCTTTCATCAACTTTCTTATGTTGTGAATCATAGGTATAGCTTCTTTAGCTATCTTCTCAGTTTGCACATATTCTTGGAATTTAGCAAGGTCTTTATCAAGTTTGTCTATTTTCTCATATGTCATCACATCAATATGGACCTCAACATCATGAATTATTTGTTCTTCTATTGTAGGATATGTGATGTCTTTCAAAAAGTGTGTTCCTTCTACTGTTGGAAGTGTATCAGAGATTTCAGTGTTTTGCATTAGCACATCCTCATGGGAAGAATCATTTTTGAAGGAATTGTTAGAGGATAGGATTATATCATCAACACATGTAGTAGTTATGGGAGAGGTGTTATCACCATTATCTTTTACAGTACTATTCATGGAGATGAACTATGTTAAGCTCTCTAATATTGTGGGATGTTCACTCATGAGGATTAGAAACTAGTCAAAATCAAGATCTTTCATAAATGTATGCAAAGATACCATTGAGAAATTACATGAAGGTGTCATTCCAATGTAAGATCAGATTTTGAAAATCTTTTCCAACTTTATGCAAAAGTCAAGTGCAAAACTATATGCAAAAATGACCTAAATGCTTGATTTTTCAATACTTTTTCAATGCCAATGAATGAAACCAAGGATGCTATGATGATTTAAGTCAAAGACAGAAATTTATATGTCTGATATCAGTCCAAAACAGAAATATAATCACTCTCAACACACTCTTGATGCAAATCCAAGATAATGCCAAGTCAACATATAGTGAAAATATGTCAAAATAGGCACTTTTTTCACCAAATTTCAATGGAAGAGAGCATAACAAAGGATGTTGCAAGGAAAATGATGATGGAAAGAATATAATATCAGTAATAATAGCCACTTGGTGCCAAAATACCCAACACAACATGCTTTTAATGCCACTTAGGGTCAAATCCTAGTGAAAATATAGCAAAATATGCAATTTTTCACAGTTTTTCAATTCCAAGACCTAGTAAAAGGGGTGTTGTAAGGAATTTTAGGAGGTAAAATGAATAATATAAATAATATAAATCACCTCAATCCATAAAAATAATCGCAACATGCTTGGAATGCAAACTAGGTCAAACCCTAGGGCCAAAATAGCTGAAATGTGTAGTTTTTCACCGAATTTTCACTACAAGAGCTCATTAAAAGGTTGTTGTGAAGATTTTTATGAGGGGAAGAAAATTATTACCCTGATAACAGAAAATTAATTCAAAAATATCTTTCACAACACACCTATGGTGCAAATTTATGAAGTCGATAAGGCCAAAATTGGTGAAAATCACTGTTTTCAAAGCCCTAGGTTTGAGATTTTGGAACAAAATGCTATGCGAATTGTTTGAAGTCTGATTTTTAATAGAAATTACATACTCTTAGATCTGAAAATGATTTTCAAGCTTAATCATGCAAAATTCCCATGCAAATTTAATGAAAATACACCAAAATTGCTAGTTTTTGTTTAAATTTTCAATGCAAAAATACAAATAATTTAAATTCAAATGCAAATTCACACTAAAATGCAAGACTAAAGACAAATGAAAATTTGAATGAGCCTCTAAAATCAGTAGAATAAACTGATAAAAGATTTTGCCTACAAACCCTAGACTTTGGAATTACAGGTTATCTAAAAGTTGTCAAAATTTCCACAAAATTAGCAATTAAATGATGAAAATGCAAAGAAAGATTATGAATTTTTATATTTTTCTCTATTTTATATCAGATCTGATACAAAAATCATGAATTAGGAAAATTTAGGAAGAACTGACACAATTTAGTAAGCCCAACAATGCAATTTTTTTGTATTTTTCTAATTTTTTCAAATTTTCTCAATGCAATAAATTAAATGTCTATATGAATGAATGAAATCACACCAAATCTGTAGACAAACACTCAACAAGTTGTAATTTATGTCAAAAACACAGGTTCACCAAAATGTTTAGGGTAAAATTGGATTTGTTGATCTTTTGCAGTTTAGATGTTAAAATCCTCCTTTCACCATAACATTGAAGGATCTAGGGTCAAGTGACGAGCACTATCATACCCTAGGTCACTTGCAGATGTAGGGAAATTTGGATTAGGGAATTAATTATCAATTTTTCCTTCTCCTATGCTCAATTAACCATTAAAACCCTAATTATGCAAATACAACAATAAATTAACAAATAATAGAAAAAGCTCTTGCAGACAGGAGTAAAATACCAAATTATAGAATACCTATTTTTGGGGTTCCAAAGTAGAATAGTCAGGAACACTAGAATAGGCACTCAAGTCCAAGGTGCCAGTTTCTTCATGGAATCCAAACCTCCTTCCGATACTGATCAGCCCTGTAACTTCTATTTCCCAAAACTTAGATGCGAAGGACACTAGAGTGAGCACCCAAGTCCTAGAAGTGCTCTTATGTCCTTTTCTTTAGATCTTGAATCCTTGATGCTTGCCAATCCTTCTTGCAACTACACTTTTCCCAAATGTAATACCTGTAACCTACAATCACAAGACTTGGTTTGAGGGTTGTGGTGTTTAGAGGCTTGCCTCAGTCAAGCCCTGGAGGACACTTAAGTCTCCGAACACTGTTGTCAAATAAAGAGTGCATGCCCTTGTGAGGTAGAGGCAAAAACCAAAGGAATCAATGATGAAAACACAATATTATGTCACCTTGTAGTGAATCTCTCATGGGAGGAAGATGCTCTTCATGCCATGAGGAAAATTGATGCTCAAATCTATAAATATCAACACGCAAAATACACAAGTCTACTCTTCCAACATAATAGAAAGCCATGAATCACCTTGAGAATGCCTAAAGTTCACAATGATCATCTAGTTTACAAATGAATGCCTAAGCATGCTTATATATGCACCTACAAGCATTGCCGCCAAGATTTTAAAAATCAAACTTTACCATGTGAGCAAAATAACCACCTAATGGTCATAAACTGACACCCAGAAATTAGGGCTGTCCCAAAATAGGGTAGGACTAGGGCATGGGAGCCCAAGTTCTCCCCCCTATTTTGGGTAGGGTATAGCTCAAGGGGTCCTCCTAGGTCCCATTTGTCATTTTGCCTAGGGCTCATTCCATTGGGATGCTAAAATACGAGCTAAAATGTTCTAAATGCATGCTAAAGACTTGGGAGCTAAACCTTATGAGGGAAAAGCCCCCAAGGGGACATTTTCTAACATTAAAATTGAATGCATTGGTTACATCATCACCCTAGTCTTTATACCTTGGTGCATAATATCCATATGCTATATCAAACATAAAGATTGCAATCTCTAAATTTGTGTACAACCGTTGTAAAAAGTTGCATCTATCATTCATCATCCATACATTTACCATGCAATAAACTATATAGCCCTCACCAAGATTGATCATCATTATTATTGTTATCATCTCCTTTCATCCATTCATTATCTTTGTCTTCATCATCTTCATCCTATAAAACAAGTGTGTTAGACATACATCATTACATACATCATTCTATATCATCATCATATATCATTATATCCATAACATAGATCATTGTATATTTCATTAACATAAGCATTGCATCATCAAGTCATAAGCATATCTATTTATCATCTATATATCTACCATATACATGTCATAACCATAAAAACATAAAATAATAAATACCAACATCATACATCCATAATCATAACACCATATATTGCCATCAAAATCCATCATATATATATAATCATAAGCATCTAGGTCAATACAAGTGTCTCATCATGTACAAAAAGAATCGATATATACAAACTAGCTATTAAAGAGCCATCAAAAAATAAATATATTGGCTTGCAGGCCTCAAAATGATACAACATGATACAAAAACTAATACAATATCCAACAACTATGCTATCCCTAGTGTCTCAAGTGGGTGGTACTCACTAAGGAAGCCTCTCCCTGATATCCATCCTTAGACCCTCCTATACTTGGTTGTAGGGGTGGGCCCACAACTGATAGGCCAAACCTCCCTGTCCTCCTTGAACCTAACACCCTGGATCTAGTCCAAAAATTAGGTTGTCTCTGATCTGCAGGCATTGCTCTGAAGTACAAACCTCTATAATACTCTGCCTCTACCTGAGCTGTCCAAAATCACCCTGCACTCGAGTGAGCTCTCTAGCCAAGTATAAGCTAGTCTTATCTATCCCTAATGTAGCTATAATGGCATCCCTAGTGAGTCTCGCTATTGCCCAATCATCCTAAGCCTATGTCAGTGGCCCCTATGCTGCCTATGTCTGGTACACCTGTACCTATGCCTGAGCCTGTCGTAGAGTGACTACGGCTCCATCCCTGTCAATCCATACCTATCTAAACCATGCCTCCAATCTCATCCTCCAACCTATCTCATTCTGCAATTGTCACCACAAATGATTCTCCCCCATATCTCCCTGATCTTCTTGTCCTTACTTGCCTCTAACCACAACCTATTGTTGCAGTGGCTAAACTTGAAACTATCTAGGGACTTGTCCCTATTGTTGTACCAGTCCCTAAGGAGCCTAACCCTCTGCAATCACCTGTACTCATAGGGGTCATCTTTGTCCCCTCACCCTTGCTTGAACTAGCCTGTGTACTACTACCTCTCCTGCTTCCCCTAGAATGGTCAACCGAGTAGGCCTATGTAATATCTAATGTGCATCATACTCGAGAGTAGTGCTAGGATCTGCTAGACCTAGAATCCAATCCCATACCATCAACTATAAACTCTCAAAATCCACCAAGGCTGTCTCCACAACAATCTCAGGACCCCAACTAGGGATCTCTTGTTGCATCCATCCAAATATATCATCCCCTACTGGTACAAGTTGGGGCAATTTAAACTGACAAAGCACCCTCTCTGACAAATATCACTCAATAACATATATACTCCGCCTGAAGAAATACCTTAATTGTTGTGCATATAACAACTACTCCGTGTCATCTTCCTAACTCTCACAGTCGTACCAGGGTCTCTAAATGAACTGGTCTAGCTTATCCAAGGTCCTCTGCTAGTATATAGGTGTATTAATTTGCCTGTATGTAGTAACTCCTCCATAAATGTGAACATATGGATCACCTTCTAGCCTCTATCACAATCCCACTAGTCTCATCACAATAATGTGCTCATATTCCCAAACATATAGCAATGTGACCCCAACTAACATGCTCAAGCCAAATAAGTATGTATAATCATGAAGATAGTGGAAGAGTTGTCCTAATACATAGGGACACTATGCATATCTGATGTTGTACTCAAATAAGCCCTCCATAACAGTCCCCCATCCCACAAGGAATCCTTTAGCCCATCTATCTGGCATTAGAAATTGGATAATGGCCACCACTAGTCTCTGCAGTCTATCACATAATCCCCTCATCATCTATATAGGTATTTCATGGTCCTCAACCACTATGTTAGGAGTCTCGAATAGTCGTCGTAGTGCATTAGGACCCTGCTCTGGATCATAATCTACTCACTCACCATGAATCAAAATCCTCAGAATATGCCACACATCCTTAGTGTGATGATAGCCTCGCCAGTTGGTAACAAGAAAGAACTATGCTCACTATACCATCATTATACTAATGATGTCATCAATGAAAGATGAGCTCGTACAAGGGTGATACGTGCCACATGCCATAAGTTGACTATCTCCAAGAACAAGTGCTCATCCACATCTAACTACCTTGCCAATGCAAAATTGGTTGGATGAACCTCCCTCGACAATAATGCTGGTAATACATTCTATAATCACTAATTCAATTGAGCATATTCATACTCTTTTCTTGATTCACTAAAAAAAAATGCTAAGATTGCCCATTTTTTACCAAAAGTGACTCATTTTTCCATAAGCAACTAATTGTCAGCCATATGCAACTTAGAAAATCAAATGTGATCCTCTGTCACTTAAAAGCGACCTAAATTGCCAAAGGTGAGCTACTATTAATCAAAAGTGACCTTTTTCATCAAAGGTGCATTGCAACATGTATAATCTATCTTTTTGACCATATGTGACCTAAATGACCAAATGAGACCAACCTGCATTCATAGGTGATGCAAACCACCAAATACAACTTACTGTCGCTCATATGCACCTAACCTATCCTAATGCACTTTTGGTCAAGCACATGAATTAATGACACTTTTGAACCTATTAATGGTGCCTATAGAGTAAGTTTTTGATACATGCTAGTGTGGGAGCTCCTGCTGATCGTCTGTAAGTCCTCACCCTCTTTGATTGGTGATCCTATAGCTCTCGAAAGTCCTGATGCACTCTAAACATAAAGCTCAAGAAATTATAAACTCAAATAGCACAAATGAGTTGAATTGAACCCTTGAAACCTATTTATAGAGTCAAACCCTAATTTTTTCTTCTATGTTAAAACCCTCATTATTTTTTTTTCCATCCCTAGTTTATCCCACCTAAACCCTAATTCTTCATGTCAAGCTCATCTATCCTTGTCATCTAATCACGAGTCAACCCAGTCTTTTCATGATAGCTTGTTTTTCCTCTTGAGAGGCCATCACCTGCTAGTTTCACTGCCCCAGGGCATAGCTTGTTTACTTAACATATTCATTTTATCTTCTTTGAAACAACATCCTAAAGTACATTGTCTCAAATAGGGGTAAAATGTAGACACCCAAAATTGACACTTCGTACCATTTATCGATTTGTTGAATTATTCACCATTGCATATGTCGATTTTGTCTAGCACACTTGTATCAATTATCCATTTTCTTCTAAATCATCCACTTCTATCATTAATTAAATAAATTATATTTATTTAACTAATTTCATCTATTTTCATTATCTTTATTCTTCTATTTTCTATATATAATTAAATAATCTTTAATTATTTAAGTATCCCATTATTCCTCTAAAATAAATAAAATCAATATTTTATTTATTTATCCCCTCATCATGCATATAAATTCAATAAATTAATTTATTTAATTTATATCTTTTCTTCTAATTTTCTAAGTTTAGCTTTTTTTCTCCATCATTTAAAAAATAAGTTAAATGAATTTATTCATTTAATTTATTTTATCTTATTATTTTCCCTCTTTTATCACTTTCTTCTATGTGTACAAGTTGGCTTTGTCAATAGTTTGTTGAAAATAAAAATAAAAAAATGTTTTAATTGGTTGTAAAATCAATCATCCACATCATCCAACCCTTAAAATAGAAAAGCATCCTCTTTTAAGAAAATCAATCCTATCATTATCAACAAACCAACTACAATCATTTAATAAAATCTTTTCTTATGGGCACATGTCTTGTACACATTCATCCATGCCTTTTGAATAATCTCAGTCATTCACATAGCCACCTTTTCTCCACCATTGATCAATCTTAGCTGAGAGCTATATATACACCCTCTCATTTCATTCCAAGGCCCCACACAATCTTGATAGCATCCAGATTATCATCTCTTGCATATTGAATCCATTGAGCATCCATTAAGTACATTGAGTATATTATCTATCATCATGGAAGCTTTGACACTATGGTTGTTCACTATTGAGAAGCAATCCACATTCAACCAAGGAATCAACACAATCTAGGTGACATTGTTCTTTGACTTTGCTTTCATTTTGTGTCATTTAGGTAGATTCTTTGAAGATGGTAGGATTGGGTTTTCTTTGTAATGCTTGATCTTATTAACCTATTTTTTCCTACTCACACACCTAGGACCCCTTAGCAAACTGAGGTAGTTGAAAGGAAGAATAGGACTATGCAAGAGATGTCAAGGGCAAAGTTGAAAGATGTAGATTTGCTTGATATGTACTAGAGGGAAGAAGTTCACACTATTGTTTATCTAATTAACAGAGTGCAATTGAGGGTCAATAGCACTAAGACACTTTATGAGCTATGGTATAGAAGACCTCCCACTATTAGATACTTTAGGATCTTTGGCAGCAAATGCTATATCAGAAGAGATGAAGAAGACCTAGGAAAGTTTGATTCAAGAAGTGATGAAGGAATCTTTCTGGGTTACTCAACCAGAAGCAAGGCCTATAGATGCTACAACAAAAGAATAGGGAAGATGATTGAAAGCACAAATGTCAAAATAGATGAAGACTTGTATCAGATCTCACAAGGTTCAGAGGACTTCAGATCTGATATTAAAGATGAAGAAGAAGAAGTGAAAGAAGAAAAGAAATAAGAGCCATAGTAAATGCCTAAGAATCTAGCAAAGTATGTTCAGAAGAACCATTCTGTAGATCATATCATTGGAAATAAGAATGAAGATGTACAGATAAGGAGAAGGTTCACTAAGACACGTGAGCAATTTGTTACAAGTATGTGCAATCAGTGTTGTCATTGATGTCAACAAGCTTGTGTTGTCATTGATGTCAACTGTATGAGCAAGAGAATATTGCAAGAGTGTGATCAAGTTGGTGTTGAGTGGATATTGTCTCTAATAATGAGGGAGTGTTGAAGATGGTGATAATATGTTTTTGGTGTTGGGTTATGGGTTTCCAAGTGCTTTTGAGAAAATTTGAATAAAATAATAAAATAGTGTGTGGCAATGGTAACCTGTGTTGCAGAGTAGTGTTATGGTTTTGCTCTACATTTATTTTATATTGAATATTTGTTTATGTAGTTTGGATATGTTGTTTAGAGGTGTTTAGAGATGTTACATTCAAAATTTGGTGTGCTAGATCGATGTGTAGAGGCAAATGTGTTCACCAATGTATGAATTGTTATGTGTAGAGGTGTTTGCAAGAAATGTTTTTGCTTCACATTTCTCTGCAAAATGGTTTTAGGTCTTGTGGTTTTAGAAGTATTCTTATAAGGTTCATATCTATCTTCAATTAAAATTATTTGTGATTTGGTGCTTTGCAAGTTGATTTCTTGAGTTACAGTACATGACAGAGACATTTGAGTATGCTAGGTAAATAGGATGAGGTTGTGTGGTAGGTGAAGATTGTTGTGGAGGAATTTGTTAGATTTTAGGATTTTTTGGAATACTCTAGATCATGTTCAAGCATGGTGTGTGGACCTTGAGTCATCTTTGGTTTTGAAAAAGTGTGTACATAATTGTTTATGGTGTTAACACTGGTTTGTTTGACCTTGGGTGTTTACACTGAGTTGCTTCGATGTTTGTGGAAGTGTGGTGTGGTGTGTATGAGTGGATTTAGGTCCAAACTAAGGTGTGTTGTCTTCCTTCATTCCTTTCCATTGCAAGATTGTTTTGGTACAGACCTAATTTGAATTTGCAAAATTAAGGAGCTTTACTAACCTTGGAGAATGTTTTCAAGATTGAAGATGGTATAAATAAGTGTTGAGTCATTGAAGGATGGTAAGATAGAAGAGTATGATGTGTAAGATGTGAATTATAGAGTTATATAGTGTAAATTTGTGTAGTTTAGTGTGAGATTTCATGTGTTTGATTACTATATGTAGTCAGAAGGTGTCTACAATTCATTGGTGAGACTGTGGAGGTGATGATGGCATTGTGGTGGAATTCTCTATTGCATTGAGACAATTTTCTCTTTGTAACAATTTTGATTGTGGAAGTGTATGTAGATGATATAATTTTTGGAGGAAATGAAGGTATGTGTAAGAGTTTTACATAAGAAATGCAAAAAGAATTTGAAATGTTGATGTGTGGAGAAATGAACTTCTTCCTTGGGCTACAGATCAGTCAGACAGAAAAAGGTATTTTCATTTCACAATCAAAGTATGTCAAAGAGATGTTAAGGAAGTCAAGAATGGAAGATTCTAAACTAGTATGTACCCCTATGGTTACTGGTTGCAAGTTGAGAAAGAATGACAAAAATCCTAAGGTTGATCAGAGCAGGTATAGATCAATGATTGGAGGATTGTTATATTTAACTTCTACTAGACCAAATATTATGCATGTAATTTTTCTTGTGGCTAGATTTCAAGAAGATCCTAGATAGTCACTGATGAAGGGGGTAATACACAAAACACACAACAATAGAAATTGCACACAACAAATAGGAATGTTCTTTTACTAATTTGGACAATACATTGCATTATAGAAGGTCAATTACAATCAGAGGATGAATCCTCCATAAGTTGCAACACATTACGACCTCCTATCTATAGACTCTGGAATCTTCTACGTTCTATAGCCCAAATCAGCTAGGGTGTTTGTTTTCCCACCTTCTCTTGACTCTAAACTTTCCCCCTTGTCTCTACTACTACCAAGGGTTCCCAAAAATGGTTATAAATAGCCCTTTTTGGTGGCCTCCAGCCAAATTTTGAATTTTGCATCTCGCTTCAAAAATAGGTCAACTTCTAGGAGCCATAAATTTTGATCCAAGTGTCTGATTAATGAACTGTTTGAAGTGCCAAAAATATTGTGGAGTGCTCTACGTGCTAATAATCTACTCTATTGATTGCACCTATTTTTAGGGCTATAAAAGGTTGTTTAATGTCTCAAACTTGAATTTGAATAATTTTTAGGGGTTTTTCGAGAAACAGAAAATTTAATATCTTTCAGTCCACAAATGAACTTTTCTTGATTCATTCACCAAAGGTATTATTTTTCATTTATGAAGCTTCCTATAAATTTTCACTTCCATACATTCCCAAATGCAAACTTTCTAAAAATAACAGTTTGTTATTTTTAGCAGTTTGGAAAAACTAAAAGTTCTACATCATTATTCAAGTGATTATGGAACCAAAAATACTAATTTTGAAAAGAAATGAAAATAACATCAATAATTTTAATCAACATCTTTTTTTGGGTGATGCAAGATTGCTCTTACACCTCTGGATGCTCCTACAGTAGACACCCAAGGTAATTTTGAGAAGTGACCTTGTCACATCTCAGGTGTTTGAGGAAAACCCCAAATGGTCAACTTCTAACTTAGATAACCAAGAAGAATCTTCAACAGGCCTTCCTTTCCACTTCACCAGATATTCTTCATATTGCCTATTCCAAGTACTTCTTTCTACACAGCTATCCAAAATCTCTTATATCTCCTCTGTTGAAGTAGATGCTAGAATACTCCACTATCCTTTTGTTGGTCCATCCTCTGTTCCACCTTCATGATATTCTATTGATTCAGTGATGTTGAACACAAGGAAAATGTTGATCCCATTTGGCAGCTCTACCTCATATGCATTTCCTGAATCATGCTTCTTCAAAATCCTACATGGTCCAAATTTCTTCATTTTCAACTTATTATATGTTCCAACTAGAAATCTTTCTTTTCTCAAGTGAACCATGACTTCATCTCCTACCTAGAATTCCTTATATCTCCTCTTCTAATCTTCTTTAGTGTTGTACTGAATATTCATCTTATTAATGTGCTTTCTCACCTCTTCATGTAAATTCTTTAGGTGTTCTGCAAAGTCTTTAGCTTTAGCACTTATCTTTTCTCCCTTGTCTAACTTCCTTAACTCTGAAGCATTTCTTGGACTATTCCCATATACAATCTAGAATGGTGAATTACCAGTACTCATATTGATAGAATTGTTGTAACCAAATTCTTTTTGTGGTAAAATCAAATCCCATCCCTTGGGCTTATCTCCTACTAAGCATCATAGTAGGTTACCCAAACTCCTATTCACAACTTTTGTCTACCCATTAGTCTACGGATGGTGTGCAGAACTAAACTTCAAATCCGTCTTCAACTTCTTCCACAATCTCCTCTAGAAATAACCATAAAAACTTGGTATCTTGATCTAAAACTATGTTCTTAGGTAGACCATGTAGTGTCACCACCTCTCTAAAAAATAACTCCGCAATATGAACAACATCATTAGTCTTCTTACAAGGAATAAAATGTGCCATCTTCAAGAATCTATCCACCACCACAAAAATGGAATCATGTCCTCTCTGTGTCCTTGATAAACCAAGAACAAAATCCATACTAATATCATCCCATGGCTTCTCTAGTATAGGTAATTGTTGATATAGCCATGTATTCTGACTTGTTCCCTTTTCCATCTAACACACTCTGCTACTTTGCACAAATTTGTTCACATCCTATTGCAACTATGGCTAATAATAATGCTCACTAACAATAGCAATGGTCTTATCTCGACCAAAGTGTCCATCTAATCCCCCACTATGCTTCTCCTTAATCAAGTTTTCTCTCATGGAACTTCTTAGAATGCACAATTGGCTTCCTCTAAATAACAAGCCATCTTGAATTATAAAATCCAACCACTTTGTCTTGTCCAAATTAATAGGTTCCAAACAAGCTTTCCAAGCCTCTGTAAAATCTAGATCTTCAGGATACAAACTTTTGAGCTCCTCAAACCCAACAACCTCTATCATCATTTCTATCAACAAATTTTGCCTTCTGCTTAAGGCATCTACAACTCTGTTGGAATTCCCACTCCTATTCTTCAAAACAAAAGTATACCTCTGCAAAAACTCAACCCACTTTAAATGCTTCTGGTTCAACTTTCCTTAACTATTAAGATACTGCAAAGCCTGATGATTAGTATATAAAACAAACTCTTTTGGCATCAAATAATGTCTCCATTCTTCAAAGCCTCAACTATTGCATAAAACTCTTAATCATAAGAAGAATACTTTTTCTTGGCATCATTAAGCTTCTCAATGAAATAGGCAATGGGCTTACCATCTTGACTCAAAATAGCTCCTATAGCACTACCACTAGCATCACAATCTACCTAAAACACCTTATTGAAATCTAGAAGTGCCAAAATAGGTTGCTCTATGACTTTCTACTTCAATGTATCAAAACTCTTGGTGCCTCTTATAGTCCATCTAAACTCTTTTCTATCCCCTATCATTGTCTTAGTTAAGGGTGCACAAATACTCCTAAAATTCATGATAAATTTTATGTAAGAACTTGCCAAACCATGAAAATATTGTACCTCTATAGAACTCCTTGGCATAGGCCATTAGTGCAGTCATGGTAGGAGGGTTCACAAAATGAACTATCCAGACCATACCGCAAGAGTAAACACAATAAAAACAACACAAGAATATGGAACAAATGTAGTTTCAATCATTCAATATATTAAAGAATTCAAATACAATTTGGTCAGCAACATGTGGGTTTACAATTAGGGCTCAAAGGCCTGGTTACACACATATGCAAGATAAAGCTTTGAAGCTCCTTTGCATAAATCCAAACTATCAATCACTAAATCATTAGAACTTCTTTCCTAAGGATCTATTACATCAATATATATCATTTCTGGACCAATAGGTTCCTCCGCATTGGCCACAAGAGCTCTAGAATCTCGATGAAGAGGTGTAACATGTGTTCATGGATAGGTCAGACCTATCAGCTTTGAAATCCTTTTCCAATGGTTATAATGAAGTGTGAACCTATGAGGAAGGTCGGCCATGAACCAAGGAACATTATAGAATGAATCACAAGGATCCACAAGTTGGCCAATGCTCCTAGTCGTTCTCCTTCAGCTGATTACTCATGACTGTCAGAGAACTCTGTACTGATAAAATAGAGGATCTTCTAGTAGTGATATCTTTCTAGTAACTAATCTAAATGCTCTAAATTCTTGATATGATGTAGATGAATTATTTGAGATGCTAAGTCTAGATCTACAACATGTGAAATGCTAAAACCAGACCACAAGCTAAGCTCCTTCTAACTGAATTACCTGAACTGAACTGGGAAATGAAAGAACTGAAATGCAAACAAACTGAAATGCATATGCAAATGTTTTTGGTTGATGAAAGATTACTGTTGAACTAGGGATGCTCCTGCATTAGACATCTAGATTTATTGAAAAAAGTGAGTCCCTTACTTTGTTGGGGCTAGGGGAGAACCAAGATGGTCCACCTCAACCTGAGAAATCCATGATGAATCTTCTTTCGATCTTCCTTCCCACTTAACAAGATATTCTTTGTATTGTCTTCCTCTGGTCTTGCGTCCAACTCTGTTATCCAAAATGCCTTCAATTTGTTCTGGTGCTTGCTGTGGTAACTATTTCTTCAGGAATTCTTCCATGTTGTCACTGAACTCTACTTCATGATATTGGTAAAGGTCTGCAATGTTGAAAATAGGTGAAATACCCAATGTCTCTGGTAATTCCACTTCATATGCATTTCTTGAATCAAATTTCTTGAGTATCTTATAAGGTCCAAACTTCTTCATCTTCAACTTGTTATATGTCCCAACTGGAAATCTCTCTTTTCTCAAGTATACCATCACTTCATTTTCAACTTAAAATTCCTTATGTCTTCTCTTCTCATCTACTTTCTCTTTGTACTTATTGTTCATGTTCTCCAAATGCTTCTTCACCTAATAATGCATTATTTTCATGTAATCTACAAATTCTTCTACTTCTGCACTCCTCTTGTCTTCTGTACTGATATCTCTCAATTCTGTAACTCCTCTAGGATTCACTCTAGTAACAACCTCAAAAGGTATTCTTCCAGTACTTCTGTTGATTGAATTATTGTATGCAAATTCTTCTTGTGAAAGAATCAAATCCCAAATTCCTATCTTTTCACCAACCAAACATCTCAACAAGTTTCCCAAACTTCTATTCACTACCTCTGTCTATCCATCTGTCTGTGGATGAAAAGATGAACTAAACTTCAAATGTATATTCATCTTTTTCCAAAGTGTCTTCCAAAAGTAACCAACAAACTTTGTATCTCAATCTGAAACTATACTCTTAGGTAATCCATGCAATCTCACAATCTCCTTGAAAAATAAGTCAACTACATGCACTGCATCATTTGTCTTCTTGAAAGGTATGAAATGAGCCATCTTTGAAAATCTATCAACCACTACAAATATGGAATCATGTCCTCTCTGTGTCTTAGGTAATCCCAGTACAAAATCCATGCTTATATCTTCCCAAGGTCTCTCCAGAACTGTCAAAGGTTTATACAATCTAGTATTCTAACTACCTCCTTTTGCAACTTGACAAACTCTACAACTCTGCACAAATCTTTGAACATCCTTATGTATCTGAGGCCAAAACTAATTTTCACTTACCAAAGCCACTATCTTGTCAATGCCAAAGTGTCCTACCAATCCACCACTATGCTTCTCCTTGATCAAATTATCTCTTATAGAACTTCTAGGTATGCATAACTGACTTCCTTTGAACAACATATCTTCCTGAATGAAATAGTCTAACCACTTACTCCTATCTATCACAACAGGTTCCTTACATACTTTCCAAGGTTTTACAAAATTAGTGTCTCCTTCATACATGTTCTTCAATTCATCAAAACCTAACACTTCAACTCTCATTTATGTTAACAAGTTTCTTCTTCTACTCAAGGCATCAGTAACTTTATTTGATTTTCCATTCCTATGCTTCAACACAAAAGTATAACTTTGCATGAACTCTACCCATTTAATATATATCTCTGATTCAACTTACCTTGACTATTCAAATACTACAAAACTTGATGATCTATATACAACACAAACTCCATAGGCAACAAGTAATGTCTCCACTTCTTCAAGGCTTGAATTATGGTATAGAACTCTTGATCATAAACTAAATATCTTCTCCTTACATCATTCAACTTATCAGTGAAATATGCTACTGGTCTACCTTCTTGACTTAACACTGCTCCAATTGCATTTCCACTAGCATCACAATCAACTTGAAATGCCTTGTTGAAATCTAGTAATGCCAAAACAAGTTACTCAGTCACCTTCTATTTCAACAACTCAAAACTTTTATCTACTCTAGATGTCCACTTGAAATCTTTTCTATCACCTCTCATTGTCTCTGTCATGGGGTTACAAATTGAACTAAATTTTTTTATGAACTTCTGGTAGAAGTTAGCCAAACCATGAAATGATCTAACCTCTCCAATGCTCTTCGATGTAGGCCACTCAACAATTGCTTTCACTTTCTTAGGGTCCATCTTCAATCCTTTCATCTAAATTACAAATCCCAGATATACCAATTCTTCTATCATGAAACTACATTTCTTGATGTTTATCAGCAATTTCTCTTCTCTCAAGCTCTGAAAAACTTGTCTAATATGCCACAAATGTTCTTCTTTTGTCTTACTAAAAATTAGAATATCATCCAAATATACAATCACAAACTTACCTAAGAATTTCTTTAGAACTTCATTCATCAACCTCATGAAAGTACTTGGTGCATTTGTCAATCCAAAAAGTATCACTAACCACTCATACAATCCTTCATTTGTCTTAAAAGCAATCTTCCATTCATCACCTTCTCTGATTCTGATTTGATGGTATCCACTCTTCAAGTCTATCTTTGTGAAATATCTTTCTCCACTCGAATTGTCCATGATATCATCCATCCTAGGTAAAGGGAATCTATATTTAACTGTGATCTTGTTTATTGCTCTGGAATCAGTACACATTCTCCATTCTCCATCCTTCTTTGGTGCTAGCACTATAGGTACTGCACAAGGACTCAAACTTTCTTTGATCAAACCTTTCCTCAACAATTCTTGTATCTATCTATTCAATTCTTCATTCTCTACCGGTGTCATTCTATGTGCTACTTTGTTAGGCAAACTTGCTCCTGATATAATATCCATGTGATTACTAATACTCCTTATAGGTGGTAATCCTTTAGGTACATTATTTGATATGATGTCTTCATATTCTATTAACAAATCTCTTATCCCATTCAGTTTAGTTTCTTTCTTCACCACTTTAGGTTTCTTAGGAATCAAGGAATAACATAGACTTTCCTATTACAAACCATCCAAAAATTTCCTTCCATCTACCAAACAGATTCTAGCATTTCCACATACCACATTTTTAGGATCATCTTCTAAAGGAATCAAAGTAATTCTTTTCCCATTTGTTGTGATAGTATATGTATTCTTTCTTCTATCATGCATAGTTTTTCTATCATACTACTAAGGTCTATCCAACAAGATATGACAAACATCCATAGGCATAATATCACACAAGACTTCATCATGATAAGAGCCAATATGAAATTTCACCAAACATTGCTCACTCACCAGTACCTTATGATCATCTTGAATCCATGCTATCTAGTAAGGCTTAGGGTGTTTCAATCTTTCCAACTTTAGCTTAGTCACCATCTCCTCTGAAACTAGGTTATCTAAACTACCACTATCAATTACAACTTTACAACACTTACCTCTGGATTTGCATCTGGTTTTGAACAGACTTTTCCTCTGTGATGGTTCTTCATTTGTCTCTATTTGAAATAGTGTTCTCCTCATCACCAATGATTCTCCTTTCTTCAGATTGCCAATTGAACTAGGTGATTCGATAGGTTCTTCTTCAACATAGGCTTCTCTTCCATTATTTTCTATTTTCTTGCTTCTACTACCTTGATTGCATTCAAATACTCTATGTCCTTCACCTCCACACTTAAAAAAAGTACCTCTAAATGTTCTCTTATCAAATCCTCTTCCTTCTCTTTTGTATCCTTCATTTTGGTATGCACTAGGGTTTCCTTTCTGGTAAAAATTTCTGTCATCTCTCTGGTAAGCATTATTAGCTCTGTCATCCTTTCTAACTGGGATGTCAAACTTGTTCTATTCTGGATAAGATCTTTCTCCTCCAAAAAATGTCCTACCTCTCAAAAATTTACCTCCTCTACCTCTCTATCTCTAATCATGTTTCTTATTCAACTTCTCTTCAACTTTCAGTGCAAATTGATATGCTTCTTCTAAAGATGCCATCCTTACCAAACTTAGTTTTTCTTGAATGTTCAATCTCAGTCCATTGATGTATCTAGCCACTTTCTCCTTGCTTGTTTCACTATGCCCTATCCTTATGATTATCTTATGAAATTCTTTAGTGTATTCTTTCATAGATTTTTCCTTTTGTCTCAGGTTTTGCAATCTTTTCAATAGCTCCAACTCATAGTCAATAGGTATGAGCTGATTCTTTAACTTTGTCACCATTTGGTCCCACTTTGTAATATTTTATTTTCCTCTTCTATTATTTCCAATTGAACTTCTTTCCACCATATAGCAGCATGTCCTTTCAACTTAGTCTTTGCAAATTTCACTTTCTCTGGATCTTCCATCTCCTCATATTCAAAGTATTCTTCCATATCATTTATCCAATCAATCAACTCTTCTGGATTCAAATTACTAGCATAATTTGGTACATCAACTCTAGGTATTTTTCTAGTCTTTGAGATAGCTTGCAACATCTTTATCTGATATGATTCTTCTTCTTCATGACCTTCTAGGGTTTTGCTAGTTTGTTCAGCAGATTGAAATTCTTCTTCATCATCACTTTCAATATTAGGTCTAGGTGTCAATCCTCTTCACCTATCTTCTTCAATAACATCCAATTAAATTCACATTGTTCTCATCAATTCCATCATCTCATCCATTCTATTAACCATTGTACTAATAGGAGGAACTCTTCATGGCAGCATCTTCCAAGGATCAAGTGCAAGCTACCTCAGGGTTAGCGATTGGGCTACAAGCAACAACTGCCTCTCAATCGGCAATCGGTTGTGAGAAAGTAACTTGCCTCGGATTGGTGATCTACTTACAACAAGATATTATGGACTACCCTTCACCAATTCGCTCCAAAGAATCAAACTTTCACTCTGATACCACTTAGTGCAGTCACAGTAGGAGGGTTCACAAAATGAACTATCCAGACCATACAGCAAGAGTAAACACAATGGAAACAACACAAGAATATGGAACAACTACAATTTCAATCATTTAGTATATTAAAAAGTTCAAATACAATCTAGCTGGCAACATGTGGGCTTACAACTAGGGCTCAAAGGCCTAGTTACACACATGCACAAGATAAAGCTTTGAAGCTCCTCCACATAAATCCAAACTATTGATCTCTAAATCATCAAAACTACTTTCCTAAGGATCTATTACATCAATATATATCATTTCCAAACCAATAGGTTCCTCCGCGTTGGCCATAAGAGATCCAGAATCCAAATGAAGAGGTGTAACATGTGTTCTTGGATAGGTCAGACCTATCAACTTGAAAATCCTTCTCCAACGGTTATAATGAAGTACGAACCTATGAGGAAGGTCGGCCACAAACCAAGGAACATTGTAGAATGAATCAAAAGGATCAGTAAGTTAGCCAATGCTCCCAATCCTTCTCCTTTAGTTGATTACTCATGACTGTCAGAGAACTTTGTACTGAGAAAACAAAGGATCTTCTGATAGCGATATCTTTCTGGTAACTAATCCAAATGCTCTAAATTCTTGATATGATGTAGATGAATGATTTGAGATGCTAAGTCCAGATCCACAAGGTGTGAAATACTAAAACCAGACCACAAGCTGAGCTACTTCTGACTAAATTACCTAAATTGAACTGGGAAATGAAAGAACTAAAACACAAATAAACTAAAATGCAAATGCAAATGTTTTTGGTTGATGCAAGATTACTCTTGAACTAGGGATGCTCTTGCATTAGGCATTCAATAATAACCCTCAACTTCTCTTGGTCCATCTTAAGACCTTACTCTGAGACAACAAACCCCAGGTATACCAAGTCCTTTGCAAAAATACATTTATTCAGATTAATCAACAACTTCTCCTCCCTCAGCTTCTCTAAAACTCTTCTGATATGCATCAGATGCTCATCCCAAATCTTACTGAAAATTAAAAGGTCATCTAAATAAACAATAACAAAACTTCCCAAGAACTCTTTTAGTACCTCATTCATGAGTCACATGAATGTGCTCGGTGCATTGGTTAGCCCAAATGGCATGACCAACCATTCATAGAAACACTTCTTTTTCTTGAAGGTTTTCTACCATTCATCTCCTTCTCTAATTTGAATCTAGTGATACGTACTCTTCAGGTTAATCTTTGTGAAGTACTTGGCTCCACTCAAACAATCGATTATGTCATCCATTTTAGGCAATAGAAATCTATACTTGATCATGATCTTGTTGATGGCTCAAGAATTTGTACACATTCTCCACTCTCCATCTTTCTTTGGTGCTAGTACTATAGGTATCACACATGGATGTAGCCTCTCCCTTATTAGTCCCTTCCTTAACAACTCATGAACTTGTCTGTTCAACTTTTCATTCTTTGTAGGAGTCATTCTATGGGCTGCCTTATTCAACAAATTGGCTCCTAGTATCAAATCCATTTGATGACTTATCTTCATCACTGGTGGTAAATCTTTTGGTACATTATCAGAGATGATGTCCTAAAATTATTCCAATAGATCCGAGACTTCTATTGGTAAATCTTTACAGTTCTCCTGGCTAATCTTAGGAATCAATGCAAAGCAATGATGCTCATGCTTCATACCCTCCAAAAGTTTCCTATCATCTACCAACCAAGTTCTGACAGTACTACATACCTTTTCTTCTATCTCCTTCAAATGCTACAATTTATGATGAACTCCATCCTTTGTTAGGGAATATGTGTTTGCATGGCCATCATGGACAATGCACCTATCATACTGTCACAACCTTCCCAATAGCATATGACATGCATCCATCGGTATGATATCACACAACACCTCATCATGGTAGTCCCTAATCTTGAACTTGACTAAACACTACTCATTGACCAAAGCTCTATGGTCATTTTACAACCATGCAATTTGGTATGGATGTGGATGCCTTCTTCTTGTCAACTTCAACTTGTTAACCATCTCCTCTGAAACAAGATTGTCAATTCTTCCATTGTCAATAATAATATTAGAACACTTACCTTCACACTTGCACCTTATGCATAATAAACTCTTCCTCTAATTTGGTTCTTTCTCCTCATTCAACAAGGTTCTTCTGACAACTAGGGTTTCTCCTCTTTTAGCATCTTCAGAATGCTCAAATTGTGCATCTTCATCTACATGTGCAACTCATGCATTACCTTTAGGTCTTCTATTCATCCTTCCTTGATGTTGCAAACACTCATATGCTCGATGTCCTTCTCCACATTGGAAACAGGTTCCTCTAAAACCTCCTCTTCCCAGTCCTTGCTCAGGTTTGCCTCTTCCTCTTCCTCTTTGTTCACCATTATTTTGGTCACAAGGGTGGTAGGCATTATCTCCTCTTTGATTTTGACCGGTGCCAACTTCTTAACTTTTCTTTTGATCTTCATTATAGCCTCCATAGGATCTTCCACCTTGATCTCTTCCTTTTTGCTTGCTTTCAAATTTGTTATTCAGCTTCTCCTCCACCTTCAAGGAAAAATTGTATGCATCTTATATGGTGGTTATTATGAATAGGTTCAGCTCCTCTTGAATACTTGGCCTCAACCTGTTAATGTAATGGGCTACCTTCTCCTTGTTGGCCTCTATATGGTCTGTCCTAATAGTAATCTTATAAAACTCTTCAGTATACTCCTTAATAGACTTGTTACCTTGCTTCAATCCTTCCAACTTCTTTAGCAACTCCATCTCATAGTCCATAGGAATGAACTGCTTCTTTAGTTTTTCCACCATCCAATCCCATCTGGTAATCTTTCCTTTTCCTCTTCTATTTTTCTCTAACTAGACATCCTTCCACCAAATACTAGCATGGCCCTTCAAATTTGTTTTTACAAACATGACCCTATCTAGATCCTCCACATCTTCATACTCAAAATATTCCTCCATGTCATTGATCCAATCAATAAGTTGTTCTGGATCTAAATCTCTAGAATAGGTATAAACTTTAATCATACACCTCTTTCTGATCTTTGCAATGGCCCTCAACAACCCACCTTCTATATGATCTCCTACAACTTCTCGTTCTTACTCAGATAGCTCTTCTTCAGCTTCATCTTCACTTTCTTCTCTTGTTCTTGGCTCAAACCCTCTTCACAGATCCTCTTGAAATGCATCCATTTTCCTTTGAAGGGCTCTAAAACCCTCTTCTGTTAAAGCATTTCTCCCAATGTGGTTTCTTCATGGAAGCATTTTGATCTCTATAGCAAACACACAACCATAGGTCCTAGTGCAAACTACCTCACAGTCGGTGGTCTATTTGCACAATCAGGAACCCTCGCTCTGATACCACTTGATGAAGGGGTTAAACACAAAACACACAACAAAAAAAAATTGAACACAACATATAAGAATGTTTTTTTATTGATTTGGACAATACATTACATCACAGAAGCTCAAATACAATCAAAGGATGAATCCTCCATAAGTTGCAACATATTACAGCTTCCTATCTCCAGACTCTGGAATCTTCTACCTTTTGTATCCCCAAATCAGCTAGGGTTTATGTTTTCCCACCTTCTCTTGACTCTATATTTTCACCCTTATCTCTACTACTATTGAGGGTTCCCAAAAATGGTTATAAATAGCCCTTTTTGGCAGCCTCCAGCCAAATTTTGAATTTTGCATCTCCCTCTAGAAATAGGTCAACTTTTGAGAGCCATAACTTTTGATCTAGGTGTCTGACTGATGAACCATTTGAAGCATCAGAAATCTCACAAAGTGCTCTAGCTAAGAGTTTTCTTTCCCAATTCTGCCCATTTTTAGTGTCAGATGAGGCCGTTTAGTACCTCAAACCTAAATTTGAATAATTTTCAAGGGTTTTTAAGGAAATGGAAACTTTAATATCTTTCATCCCACAAATTATCTTTGCATGATTCCTTCACCAAAGGTCTTATTTTTCATTTATGAAGCTTCCTATAAATTTTTGCTTCCATACATGCCCAAATGCAAACTTTCCAAAAATAGCAGTTTGTTATTTTTAGCAATTTGGAAAAACTGAAAGTTCTACATCATTATTCAAGCAATTATGGAACTAGAAATACTAATTTTGAAAAGAAATGAAAACAACATCAATAATTTTAAATCAACATCTTTTTTTGGGTGATGCAAGATTTCTCTTACACCTTTGGATGCTACTGCATCATTCACATGTTGGAATAGTGAAGAGGATATTTAGATATTTAAAGGGCACTCTGGATCATGGCATGTGGTATCCAAAGGATACTAAATTTTCTCTAAATGCTTATATAGATTCAAATTGGGCTGGTTGTGTAGATGATAGGAAAAGTACAAGTGGTGGTGCATTCTTTCTTGGAGGCAGATTGGTGTCATGGCTAAGGAAGAAGCAAGATTTAGTGTCTTTATCTAATACAAAGGCAAAATACATTATAGCAACATCTTGCTGCACATAAGTCTTGTGGATGAGGAAAGCCTTGAAGGGTATTAGATTTGTATATGATGAACCTATTCCTATCTTTTGTGATAATACAAGTGTTATTAACATTTCAAATAATTTGATGATGCACTCAAGGACAAAACATATCTTAATCTGATATCACTTTTTGAGAGAGAAGGTTGCAGAGAATGAAGTGAAGCTTGAGTATGTGCCTACAAAGGAATAGGTTGTTGATATATTTACTAAGGCTCTTTCAAAGGATACATTTGAGTATCTCCAAGAGAAGTTAGGGGTTATTACCCCTCCTTCTTTGAACTAGATGCTTAATGAGATGCATCAGTCCAGTGGATTTCAAGATTCATTCATTATTCTAGACTGATTTTTGAGGTTACCTCTCAAGAGGAGTAGGTAGTGATCATGTTGGTTATTTTAGTTAGGGGGAGTAAGTACTAATGTAGGTTGCTTCTAAGGGGGAGTATGCAGAGTAGTAAAAGAAAAGATGGTGCAAAGCAGTTGTGAGTAGGTACAAGTGTGAGTAATTTCAAAAGAGAAAAGTGAGAGAGAAATGTGTAGCCCTTTGCCATTGATGTCAAAGGGGGAGAGAGAATAATGTGAAAAAGGAAAGAGTCAATTGTTAAGAAGAGAATAGTAAGCTAAGGGGGAGAGAAGGAGAGAATAAAAGAGTTGATATTGAGGATGTTGTTGTGTTGATGGTTTTTCACATCATGTGTTGCCATCAATGACAAAAGGGAAGATTGTTGCAAATATGTGCAATCAGTGTTGTCGTTGATGTCAACAATCTTGTGTTGGCATTGATGTCAACTGTATGAGCAAGAGAATATTGTAAGAGTGTGAGCAAGTTGGTGTTGAGTGGATTCTATCTATGATGATGAGGAAGTATTGAAGATGGTGATAATATGTTACTGGTGTTGGGTTTTGGGTTTCCAAGTGCTTTTGAGAAAATTTGAATAAAATAAGAAAATAGCGTGTGGCAATGGTATACTATGTTGCAGAGTAGTGTTCTAATTTTTCTCCACATTTCTTTTATATTGAAGATTTGTTTATGTGTTTTGGATATGTTCTTTAGAGGTGTTTAGAGATGCTACATTTAGAATTTGGCATGCTAGATCGATGTACAGAGGAAGATGTGTTCACAAGTGTATGAATTGTGATGTGTAGAGGTGTCTGGGAGAAATGTTTTTTCTTTGCATTTCTCCGCAAAAAGGTTTCAGGTATTGTGCTTCTGGAAGTGTACTTATAAGGTTCATATCTATTTTCAGTTGAAGTTATTCCTGATTTAGTGCTCGACAAGTTGATTTCTTGACTTGCAGTAAATGATAGAGACATTTGAGTATGCTGGGTAATTAGGATGAGGTTATGTGGCAGGTGAAGACTGTTGTGGAGGAATTTATTGGATTTTAAGTTATTTTTGGACTACTCTATATCATGTTCAAGCATGGTGTGTGGTCCACAAGTCATCTTTGGTTTTGAGGAAATATGTACATAATTGTTTATGGTGTTAACATTGGTTTGGTCGACCTTGGGTGTTTACACTAATTGCAGATTTGCTCTGATGTTTGTGTAAGTGTGGTGTGGCATGTATGAGTAGATTTAGGTCCAAACTAAGGTGTGTTGTGGTGCGCCTTCATTCGTTTCCACTGTGGGAATGTTTTGGTACCAACCTAATTTGAATTTGTGAAATTCAGGAGCTTTACTGTACTTGGAGAATGTTTTCAAGATTGAAGATGGTATAAATAAGAGTTGATTCACTGAAGTATGGTAAGATAGAAGAGTATGGTGTGTAAGATGTGAATTATAGAGTTAGATAGTGTGAATTTGCATAGTGCAATGCGAGCTTTCATGTGTTAGATTACTAGATGTAGTGGGGAAAGGGTGTCTACAATTCCTTAGTGAGACTGTAGAGGTGATGATGGCATTGTGGTGGACTTCTCTGTTGCATTGAGATAGTTTTCTCTTTGTAACAATCTTCTCTATCTTCTTCTCTATTCTAGCAGTGAGCCTTTAGCTATGAGCCCTCTGGTAGTGAGCCTTTGGGTAGTGACCCTATTGTATTTTAGTGTTGATATTACTTTATATTGTGAGCTAATCCTCACCATGGTTTTTCCCTTCTTGGGTTTTCCACATAAATCTGGTGTTCTCTTGTGTGTGTTGTTGATTTGATTTAGTTTCTATTATTTAATCATCATAACAGTTTAAGGGTTAATTGAATTTATGTGGATCTAAATGTGTATGAGGGTTTGGTTTTAGAATTATAAGTTACAACTAATTCACCCCCTCTCAGTTGTCTTGTGCATTCAACACAAGTGAACTTGTGTTTGTTATCAAAAGTAGAACCCAAAACCTTTGCCGATGCTAGCAAAGATGATGAATGGATAAAAGCAATGGAAGAAGAATTGGATCAGATAGAGAAGAATCAGACATGGGAATTGGTTCCCAGACCAACCAATAAGAATGTCATAGGAACAAAGTGGGTGTTCCAAAACAAGCTGAATGAGGAAGGTGAAGTTGTAAGAAACAAAGCAAGGTTGGTATGTAAGGGCTACTCTCAAGTTGAAGGCATTGATTTTGAGGAGACTTTTGCTCTAGTAGCTAGGATGGAGGCAATCATAATGTTTCTTTCCCTTGCTACTGTAAAGAACTTCAAAGTATATCAAATAGATGTTAAGTTATCTTTTTTGAATGGTGATCTAGAGGAAGAGGTTTACATTGAGCAACTAGATGGTTTTTAGATATTAGAAGATCTGGACATGGTGCGCAGACTCAAGAAAGCTTTGTATGGTCTCAAGAAACCACCTAGGGCTTGGTATGCTAGGTTTGACAAGTACTTACTTTAGCAGGGCTTCAAGAAAGGTACTACAGATAGCAATCTTTACTTCAAGGAAAAAGGAGACATGATATTGATAGTTGCAATATATGTTGATGACATCATCTTTGGTTGAGATGATGATATATGTAAGAGGTTTGCAGAAGAGATACAAAAAGAGTTTGAGATGTCTATATTGGTGAGATGTTTTTCTTCCTTAGACTTCAAATTACTTAGCTAGATGATGGTATCTTTATTTCTCAAGCTAAGTATGTCAAAGAGTTGTTGACAAAGTTTGGTATGGAGGATTCAAAACCAGTGAGTACTCCCATGGTCACTAGATGTCACTTAAGCAAGGATGATGAGTCTCCATAGGTGTATCAGACCTCGTATAGATCTATGATTAGAGGATTGTTGTACCTAACTACTTCTAGACTTGATATTATGTATGCAGTATGTGTGGTTGCCAGATATCAAGCTAATTTCAATCAAACACATGAGAAGGTAGTGAAAAGAATATTCAAATACTTGAAAGGAACTCTGGATTATGGCTTATGGTATTCAAGAAGTAATGACTTTAATGTGAGTGCCTACACTGATGCTAATTAGGTTGGTTGTGTTGATGATAAAAGAAGTACAAGTGGTAGTGCTTTCCTTTTTAGGAAGAAGATTGGTTTCATGTTACAGCAAGAAGCAAGATTTAGTGTCCTTATCAACTACAGAGGCAGAGTACATTGCATCAGCATCTTGTTGTACACAAGTGTTTTGGATGAAGCAAACCATAAAAGATAACAAGGTATTGTATGATGAGCCTATTCCTATTTTGTGTGATAATACAAGTGCTATCAATATTTCCAAGAATCTAGTGATGTGAATTCTAGAACCAAGCATATAGCAATCACGTATCACTTTTTAAGAGAGAAGGTTGTAGATAAGGAAGTAAAGTTGGAATGTCTTCCAACAAATGATCAGATTGCAAATATTTTCACAAAGGCTCTTGCAAAGTATACTTTTGAGGATCTCTAGTAGAGGTTAGGGGTAATTGCCTCTCCTTCTTGCTAGATGCTTAGTGGTGCATCTGTCCAAGGGGAGCTCATATTATATCTTTTTCTTGGATTGATGGTGGCCACCACTCAAGGGAGTAGGTAGTGGTTATTGATGATAGGGGATTTTGTATGTTACCTGAAGAAGTTATACCCTAAGAGTGAAGAAATTTTCCTTTGTCTTTCATGTTAAAGGGGGAGAATGTGCAGGAATGTGTTGCCATCAATGCCAAAGGGGCGATTGTTACACATATGGTTCCTAAAGTTGTCATTGATGTCAACACTATCATGGATGTGTGATGGTGTTCATGGTTGGATGTCATGTCCTATCTAGCAAAGAAGATACAGTTCATGGTTGGATGTCATATTGAATATAATGAGGTTACTAAAGTTCATGGTTGGATGTCATGTTGAATATAATGAGGTTATTGAAGTTCATGGTTGGATGTCATGCCTTAATCAATGCAGAGTTGAATATGAAGTTATTTTAGGATGGGAATTAGAAGTATCAAGAAGATACATTAACATGGGAATTAGAAGCACTAAGATGATTAGATTACCAGAAGGGTGTTTCATAGCTGACTATTTGAAGACAATTTTGGTTCTAAAGAAGACATTTTCTATACAGTAATGGAATGCTCTACATTCCTCTGCATTTGTAGTTATGGCTATACAATTCTAGAACTATGTTCAGGGTGTTGAGAAGGTGATAATTCCAAAGTTTTAGATCATTTTTCCTTCCACTGAAAGTTATGCATGGTAAGGTACTGACATGTGTTCTAGTAGAGTAAGGTAGCGTTGAAGGCCTATTGGAATGTTCTGCATTCCTCCAAATGTGAATGTTTGCCTTTACAGTTTATTAGACATGTTTATGGATGTGCATTACATGCTTTCTTGCAGTTTCATGTTTCTTGGTGGTCCATAAGCTCAATTTTTCAATGATAGTATGTTGCAGTGTGTTCCAAATGACTTGTACTCAAAGTTCATGATTGAAGATGTCCAACACAAAATCTTTGATATGAAGAGGTAAAGGAGTGTTTAGAGATGTTGTATGAGTCATGTAGACTCATCTGGTAGAGTTTCATGAAGATCTTTCTTATTTCCAATACCACACAAGGCTTTCAAGTTGTGGTCATTATGCTTCAAGTTTCATATGTCTTTTCTTAAGGTTGTCCTATTTTCAAATGAACAGAGTGTGTGAATGTAGTTTCTTGATGTTTGATGTTGTGAAGGATGTTTTGGACCTAATTAAGAAATTTTTGATGTCTACAAGGCATAGGTCTTATGTTGGTGTAGCTTCTGGTCTTGTTTAGGACTTGTCCTCTACATGTTTCATGTTGTGTGTTGTCTGGCCAACTTTTAAATGTATTTTTTATGATGTCTCTAGCTGACAAGAAATGTAATCAATGTAATATCATGTAGAAGTTGTAAATCAAATTAAGTTAGGTGAGGGGTGATTTCAATGTAATTAATAAGGTTCACAAGTAAGATAAGGAGTAGAATGAATGCATTATGATGTGTGACTGAAGGAGAAAGAGTAGAAGTTGTAGATGCTATTATGATTCATCTTGAAGACATATACATGACAATGATCAAGTGTAGAGTGTGCCTAACTAATCCAATCATTACAAGGAAGTGTGAAGAGGTAGAATTACAATCATCAAAGGTGTGAGCTTCATTGTGAGTTTTTCAAGTAGTAGAGAGACTATCATACTGTAATTTGTTCTATGATTGTTCTCAATTCAAGGATTAGTTACTTCCTTGGGAGTGACCCTAAAACAAAGTCTTCAGGGACTTGTATCTTCCTTGGGAATGACCCTAGATCAAAATTTTCAGTGAGTAGTAGCTTTCTTGGGTTGTAGCCCTAAAACAAAGTTGTTATTTTGAGCTTCATTTATTGTGAGTTAATCCTCACTATGGTTTTTCCCTTCTTGGGTTTTCCACATATATCTGGTGTCATGTGTTGATGTGCATTATGTTGATTATTCATGGTTATGTTAATACTATAATGCTTAAGTTTTAATCTACTCTAGAGAAGTTAAATTAGTTTAGATATTGATTCACCCCCCCTCTTAATATCCTAGTGTGTTCAACATATTGTTTGATTGTGTTAACAAGTGGAGCTGCAAAAATCTCTGTCAAGGAGGTCTACTTGATGAGAGAGAGAGGATGAGTCATTGATTGACTCTCCATCTTCATGTCCAAGAAAGGGCTAATTAATTGATAGCAGTTCATAGGAAACTAGATTTTGTGACATTTTTTTATGTCTAGATGCCTTTGTATACATACTTTTGTATGTTACTGATGTATATCATTGTATATGCCTGTATGGCTTTGTCTGTACATGCCTATATGGATTTATATATAGACTAGATGTTATGTTCATGACATTATGTATATGATAGTTTACATTAAATATTTAATATGATGATCAATTATCATTACAAGAATTTGGTTTTACATGTGTCAATTGCATTTGCTTGAAAGTTTATAAATTCTTTTCAAACAATCCATTTTGTGCATATCTTGAAATCATTGCATTCCATGAGACTATGCATTTCTTTGAGACATCATGTCAAATAGTTCACATGCCTCGTCTATGCTTCCACACTTTGCATACATGTCTACAAGGGCAGCTGCAAATAGAATATGTGACAAAATTCCTATATCTGTTATGCTTTGATGGTTGTCCACACCCTGTTCCATACATCCCATTTTGGCATAGGCAAGGAGAATGTTGGATAAGGTTGTGGAATTTAGTTTTAGACATGCCAATTTAATTTGGTTGAAAGTTTCTAAATCCTTATTGAAAAATCCATTTTGTACATATCTTGCAATCATTGCATTCCATGAGACAACATTTCTTTGAGGTATCATGTCAAATAGTTCACCTGCCTTGTCTATGCTTCTACACTTTACATGCATGTCTCCTAGGACAGTTGCAACTACAACATATGTCAAAATTCCCATATCCTTTATGCTTTGATGGATGCCCGTACCATGTTCCAAAGATCCCATTTTGGCATAGACAAGGAGGATGTTAGCTAAGGTTGTGGAATTTGGCTTTACACCCACCAATTGCATTTACTTGAAACTTTCTAAAGCCTTTTTGAAAAAAATCCATTTTGTGCATATATCTTGCAATCATTATATTCAATGAGACAACATTTCTTTGAGGCATCATGTCAAATAGTTCACCTACCTTGTTTATGCTTCATCACCTTGCACACATGTCTCATAGGGTAGTTGTAACTACAACATCTAACAAAATTCCCATATCCTTTATGCTTTGGTGGATGTCCATAGCCTATTCCAAAGATCCCATATGGGCATAGACAAGGAGGATGATGGCTAAGTTTGTGGAATTTGGCTTTACACCTACCAATTGCATTTGGTTGAAAGATTCTAAATCCTTTTTGAAAAAATCTATTTTGTGTATATCTTGCAATCATTGCATCCCATGAGATAGCATTTCTTTGAGGCATCATGTCAAATAGTTGTCTATGCTTCCACACTTTGCATACATGTCTCCTAGGGGAGTTACAACTACAACATCTATTAAAATTCCTTTATCCTTTATTCTTTCACGGTTGTCCATACCATAGAAGTAAATAGTAAGTATAGTTCACAACAATAGTCTCCCTAACCTCTTGAAATACCTCTTAATTTTATAGCAGTGACAAGCATTTCAAGATGGCAATGTCCTATCTCAACAATATTTCATATTAATCATTTTTATCATTAATATTTCCTATAATGTTGACTGCAGTATTGATGTCCATATTAATTGACCACAATACTAATAAGGATGCTACTAAACACCATAATGATCAAGAATGTATAGGTCACAATAATGACATAATGCTATTGATTAGTGATCATAAGGAGATTACTAATCATGAAAGGATAGTTATGTCCAAAGACAATGATGACGACAACCATCTCAACTGGTACAGTATTATTAACAACTACTATGTAATTATGAAAATTGCCAAACAATTGCCTCAACAATACAACTATTTTAGAAATGAAATAATGACAACAATATACATTGATAAGTACAAATGACAACACTAACATCTATGATGCAATAATAATGACAAGCCAAAGGATAGCATAATCATTTGATATCTTTGTCTAGGAATGACTATGCTCATTAATCATAAATAATGACATAAGTGTTTGTTGTCAAAGGAAAAAATGATTATCACTAATCACAATAACAATATCAAAATATATCAGAATATTATATGATATATTGGAATATATCAGGATATTTTAAAGATATATGCTTATATGGTCCATACCCTATTCCAAAGATCTTAATTTGGCACAGGTAGGGAGGATGCTTGCAAAGGTTATGGAATTTGGTTTTACACATGCCAATTGCATTTGCTTGAAAGTTTATAAAGCCATTTCAAAAAATCCATTTTTTGCATATCATGCAATCATAGCATTCCATGAGATGGCATCTCTTTGAGGTGTCATGACAATTTTCAAGAAATGTGAGGGTTGAAGTTACATTGCCTCATTAAATTTACCTTTTTTTCCTTCATTACCTTCAAGTACACTTGTTTCCTCACACTAACTAGTTAGCGAGTGAAGTTAGCTACAATTCAAAATATAAATCATGTAAATACATGTGATAACAACTCTCTTATAGATCTTATGCAAATTTATCATTACCTACATTAACTGTGCATTTGTCTTTCTCTTGCAAAAATGAGGAAGAGAGTGAGAGAGAAAGACACGTTTGGCATGATTCACATATCCTCATTTCACCTTATATATGGTTTGTATGCTTTGCATATCCTCATTTCACCTTTCTACATTTGCTTTACACCTGCCACTTTGCATACATGTCTATCAGGGCAATCAAAACTACAACATCTGACAAAATTCCCATATCCTTTATGCTTTGATGGATGTAATTAGAACACATTCCATACCTTGTAGGGTCAAATTGACTATGTCAATGCATTGGGGTGGGCGGGTAAATACTAGGGGAGGTGTCTTTTCAATAGCAAAGCCTCCTGGTCATTATCGGCTACATCAAATGCAGATAATCTCTCAAGAGCCCTAAGACAAAAAAAGTGTCAAACTTTGGACCAATTGTTCCGTCAAACTATGACACCTAGGAACATATTTTTTAAATGTATAGGTGGATGTTAGGTCTGCCTACAAATACCCACCTCAGTTTTTTTTAAAATCAATTTCATTTGCCTATGCTGGCAAGGAACACATTGTTCCAAAATGCTTCAGTTTCATGCGGTGGAAAGGTAATAGGAGTGAGGTTCTGTATTCCATAGATCATGGAGCTGAACCAATTGTGCCAACATGTCGAGGTAGGGGGGTAAATTCTAGGGGAGGTCTCATTTCATGCGCCAAGTGTCATAATCATTCAAGGTAGCAAGCTACCGACAAAGTCGCTTAAGATCCCTAAGAGCAAAGAAATGTCAAACTTTGATGGAGTAGTTCTTAGAATTTGTGGTACTTGGGAATGTTCTGTTTGGACCTACAAGTGCATGTGGGGTTTGTCCACAATAATCTCTCCTAATTTTGATCAACTCCAATCCATTTGACCATGCTAAAATCAAATGCATTCTTGCAAAATGCTTCAATTTCATGCAATGGAATTGTGCTAGGACTGAGATTTTGCATTCCATAGCTAGTGGGGCAACTGACTATGTCAATGCATCAAGGTGGGTAGGTAAATTCTAGGAGAGGTCTCATTTCTTATGCCAAGTGTCTTAGTCATTTGGGACAACAGGCTACTAGCAATGTCATTTAAGATCCCTAAAGACTAAAAACTACCAAAATTTGACATAGCAGATCTAAGAATTTGTGGAAGTTGGGAATGTTTTGTTTATACCTACAAGTGCACATGGGGTTTATACACAATAACCTCTCTTGGTTTTAGTCAAATCTAAACCATTTGACCATGTTGAAATCAATTACATTCTTACAAAATGCTTCAGTTTCATGTAGTGGAAAGGTACTAGGAGTGAGATTTTGCATTCCATATCTCATGGGGCTTAACTGACTATGTCAACACATTGGGGTGGGTAGGTAAATTCTAGGGGAGGTCTCATTTTGTGTACCAAATGTCTCAGTCATTCGGGGCAACAAGCTACCAGCAAATTCAGTTAAGATCCATAAGAGAAAAAAACTACCAAACTTTGACAAAGTAGTTCATAGAATTGATGGCTATTGGGAATGTTCCATTTAGACCTATAGGTGCATGTGGGGTCTATACATAATAACCTCTCTTGGTTTTGGTCAACTCTAATCCATTTGACCATGCTGAAATCAAATGCATGCTTGCGAAATGGTTTAGTTTCATACAGGATGACCTTTCCCGGAGCCATATTTTTCATTCTGCTCATCGTGGGGCCAAACCAACTATTCCAATGTTTTGGTGTGGATAGGTAAATGCTAGGGGAGGTCTCATTTTGTGCACCAAGTGTCCCAATTGTTTGGGGTAGTAGGCTAACTGCAAAGTCACATAAGATCCCTAAGAGCAAAAAACTACCAAACTTTGAAGGAGTAGTTCTCTAAATTAATGGCAGCTAGGAATGTTCTATTTAGACCTACATGTGCATGTAGGGTCTATCCACAATAAACTCTCCTAGTTTTGGTCAAGTCTAATCCCTTTGACCATGCTAAAATCAAATGCATTCTTGAAAAATACTTTAGTTTCACATTGTGGAAAGGTGCTGGGAGTGAGATTTTGCATTCCATAGCTTGTGGGACCAAATAGACCATGGCAATGCATCAAGGTGGGTGGGTAAATGTTAGGGGAGTTCTCATTTCATGCGCCAAGTGACTTAGTCATTCACGGTAGCATGTTAATGGCAAAGTCACTTAAGATCCTAAGAGCAAAAACTACCAAAATTTGATAGAGTAGTTCTCAAAATTTATGGCAACTGGAATGTTCCATGTACATCTATAGGTGTATGTGGGATCCATCCACAATAACCTCTCTCAGTTTTCGTCAACTCCAATACATTTGGCCGTGCCGAAAACAAATGCATTCTTGCAAAATGCTTCAGTTTCATGCAGTGGAAAGGTGCTAGGAGTGATATTTTGTATTCCATAAATCACGGGGCCAAATCAACTATCCCAACACATCGAGGTGGGTGGGTAAATGCTAGGGGATCTCTTTTTATGCACCAACTATCTCAGTCATTCAAGGATAGCAGGCTACTAACAAAGACACTTATGATCCTAAGAGCAAAAAACTAACAAACTTTGATAGAGCAGTTCTCAAAATTCATGGTAGCTATGAATGTTTTGTTTAGACCTATAGATGCACATGGGGTCCATCCACAATAACCTCTCTTGGTTTTGGTCAACTCCAATTTGTTCGACCATGCTGAAATCAAATGCATTCTTGCAAAATGCTTGAGTTTCATGCTACACAACCTTGCCAAGTGCCATATTTTTCATTCTTCTCATCATGGGGCTAAATTGACTATTTCAACATGTTGAGGTGGGCAAGTAAATGCTAGGGGAGGTCTCTTTTCATGTGCCAAGTGTCCCAATCATCCAAACTATATGTTATCGGTAAAGTTGTGACTTTGTTAGTAGCTTACAACCCAAAATGATTGAGACACTTGGCACACAAAACAAGACCTCCCCTAGCATTTACCTACCGACCTTGACATGTTGGCATGGTCGGTTCAGCCCCACAACCTATGGAATACAAAATTTTAATCCTAGCACCTTTTGCCTTTACCAATAGCTTGCATCTTGGAACAACTGAGACACTTGGCACATGAACGAGACCTCCCCTAGCATTTACCAACCCACCCTGACATGTTGGCATGGTCAATTTGGCTCCATGACCTGTGGAATGCAAAATTTCACTCCTAGCACCTTTCCACTTTGTTGGTAGCCTCCAACCAAGAACAACTAAGACACTTGGTGTATGAAATAAGACCCCCCATAACATTTACCTACCCACTCTGATGCATTGGTGTAGTCAGTTCAGCCCCACAACCTGTGGAATGCAAAATTTCACTCTTAGCACATTTCAACTTTGTTAGTAGCTTGTAGTCCAAAATGACTGAGAGACTTGGCGCATGAAATGAGACCTCCCCTAGCATTTACCTGCCCACCTTGATGCATTGGCATAGTCAATTCAGTCCTATGAGCTGTGGAATGCAAAATTTCACTCCTAGCACCTTTCAATTTTGTTGGTAGTCTATAGTCAGGAACGACTAAGACACTTGGTACATGAAATGAGACCTCCCCTAGTATATCCCCACCCATCTCTATGTATTGCCATAGTCAATTTAGCCCCACAAATAGTGGAATGCAAAATCTCCCTCCTACCACCTTTCCATTGCATGAAACTGAAGTATTTTGCAAGAATGCATTTGATTTCAACACGATCAAACAGATTAGAGTTGACCAAAACTGAGAGAGGTTAATATGGATAGACCCCATGTGCACCTGTAGGTCTCAATAGAACAATCCTAGCTACAACAAATTTTGAGAATTGCTCCATCAAAGTTTGGCATTTTTTGCTCTTAGGGATCTTAACTGACTTTATTGGTAGCCTGTTGCCCCAAACAACTGAGACACTTGGCACATGAAATGAGACCTCCCCTAGCATTTACCCACCCACCTCGATGTGTTAGAATAGTCAATTCAGCCCCATGATGAGCAAAATGAAAAATATGGCTCCTAGCAAGGTTGTGCTATATGAAACTAAAGCATTTTGCAAGAATGCAGTTGATTTTGGTACACTTAGATGGATTGGAGTTGACCAAAATTGAGAGAGTTTATTGTGAATGGACCCCATGTGCACCTTTAGGTCTGAATGGAACATTCCTAGCTACCATGAATTCTAAGAACTACTCCATCAAGTTTGGTAGTTTTTAGCTCTTAGGATCTTAAGTGACTTTGTTGGTAGCCTGCTACCCCAAACAACTGAGACAATTTATGCATGAAATGAGACTTCCCTAACATTTACCCACCCACCTTGATGAGTTGGCATGGTTGGTTTGGCCCCACGAGCTATGGAATGCAAAATATCACTCCAAGCACCTTTCCACTACATGAAACTGAAGCATTTTACAAGAATGCATTTGATTTTGACACGGTCAAATGGATTGTAGTTGACCAAAACTAAGAGAGCTCATTGTGAATGGACCCCACATGCACCTGCAGGATTGAACAAAACATTCCCAGTTACCACAAATTCTGAGAACTACTCCATCAAATTTTGGTAGTTTTTTTCTCTTAGGGATCTTGAGTGATTTTGTCGGTAGTCTGCTACCCCAAATGACTAATAATCTTGTGCATAAAACAAGACCTCCCCTAGTATTTACCCACCCACCTTGACGCATTGACATAGTTAGTTTGGCTATATGAGCTATGGAATGCAAAATTTCACTCCTAGTACCTTTCCACTTTATTAGTAACTTGTAGTTGAGAATGACTAAGACACTTCACACACGAAACGAGACCTCTCTAGTATTTACCCACCCACCCCGATGCATTGGCATAGTCAGATCAGCCTCACAAGCTATGGAGTGCAAAATTTCACTCCTAGCACCTTTCCACTTTATCGGTAGCCTACAACTAGGAATGATTGACACTTGGCAGATGAAATGAGACCTCCCCTAGCATTTACCCACCCACCTTGACACTTTGGCATAGTCAATTTGGCCCCATGAGCTATGGAATGCAAAATTTCACTCCTAACACCTTCCCACTGCATGAAACTGAAGCATTTTGTAAGAATGCATTTGATTTTGATATGGTCAAATGGATTAGAGTTGATAAAAACTAAGAGAGATTATTGTGGACAGACCCCATGTACACTTGTAGGTCTGAATGGAACATTCCTAGCTACCATGAATTCTGAGAACTGCTTCTTCAAAGTTTGGCAATTTTCTGCTCTTAGGATCTTAAGTGACTTTACTAGTAGTATGATGCCTCGAATGACTGAGACACTTGACGCATGAAATGAGACCTCTCCTAACATTTACCCACCCACCTAGACATGTTGGTATGGTTTATTTAGCCCCATGAGTTGTGGAATGCAAAATATCACACCTGGAACCTTTCCACTACATGAAACTAAAGCATTTTACAAGAATACATTTGATTTAATCATGGTCAAACATATTGGAGTTGACCAAAACCTAGAGAGGTCATTGTGGATGGACCCCACATGCACTTTTAGGTCTAAAAAGAACATTCCTAGCTACAAATAATTCTGATAACTACTCTATCAAAGTTTGGTAGTTTTTTTCTCTTAGGGATCTTAAGTGATTTTTTGGGTAGCCTACTGCCCCAAATGATTGAGACACTTAGTGCATGAGATGAGACCTCCCCTAGCATTTACCTACCCACCCTGATGTGTTGGCATAATTAGTCCAAGTCCACAAGTTGTGGAATGCAAGATTACACTTCTAGGACCTTTCCAATACATGAAACTAAAGCATTTTAAAACAATGTGTTCCTTTACACCATAGAAAAATAAAATTGATTTTAAAAAAATTGAGCTAGGTTTTTGTAGGTGGACCTAACATCCACCTATACATGCAAAGAAGATGTTCCTAGGTGTCACAGTTTGATAGAACAAATGGTCCAAAGTTTGACACTTTTTTTGTATTAGGGATCTTAAGAGATTGTCTCCATCCAATGTAGTCAAGAATGACTAGGAGGCTTCACCACCAAAAAGACATCTCTCCTAGCATTTACCCACCCACCCAAATATGTTGGTGCAATCCCTTTGGCCCCAAGAGATGTCGAATGTAAAAATTTAGTCCTAATACCTTTCTAGTAGATGAAAATTCAGTACTACAAATGTGTTCTCACTTGATCCAATGTCTTGTAGGGCATCAATTAAGTCTGCCCTTACAACTACTATCAATTGTTAGCACCAAATGTGAAGAAAAAAATGAGGTTTTTTCATTATAACTCATAGTAACATCATTAAAACTCATTATGAAATAGTAACTAAAGGACATATCATTATGAAATAATCATGAAAACCTACCATAATTTCCTTCCAAAGGGAACTTCATAAGGAATATGCCTACCTCCATCATATTCAAGTCCTACATGCAAATGCAATTGCACTATTTAATTAAAATGAGTACACCAATGAACTCTATAATAAAATGAAGCTAATCAACAAGGACCAAGGAGCACATATAAAAAGGTAAGATAGATGTCAAAAATATAGAAGGCGAAATGAGGATATAAAAGAAAAATAACATACCTTTCTATAAATCCACTAATTCAATCTAATGAACCATCCAAATCTATTCTACTCTTTATTGTGTCAAGTATTGCCACATGGTCAGACTCACAAACCTTCCATAAGGTCATGTTCAATGGTCTACCCCCATATTTTTTATCAAATGAATGTTTGATGCCACAACAAGGTTAGAATAATGAAGAATCTTCCTATGTATGTCAAAGTCCTCAAACAACCACACATCAAACTTTTTCATTAGGTACCTTCTAAGTCATTTTCTAGTAACAACCACTAATCTTGTAGGGTACTCAATATTTTCTCTGTCTATAATAGGGGAAACTAATTTATTTTTTGCCTCAACACAATGACACAAATAATAATTTATTCCTTCTTCATTGTCTTCAGCTACAATAACTGACATGCCCTCCATTGATATGTGCATTCAATTTGATGAATATAGTCAACAATACAAAAAACTTACAAAATAAGATGGACTATTAAATTTTATTAAATTTGAATACTGATAATGCTTGATTGAACTAGATCTAAAACATGGTCAAAGTCAACTTATGATTCAATCTGTGTGAGTTGTAGTCTTGTCAGGAGTCGATACATGTCAACTAGGCTTAGGCTTGTTGTACACCATTCATCAACCCACTCCTTTGACTCACAATCATACCAAGCTTGATCTGTACATGAAGAACAAAAGCATACCATCTACCACATATGAATAATCCATGAACCTACATTAGAACTTCTAAAAGAGTGTAGCTCACTCGATCTTGTCAATGTACAACAATCCTCATATTTTGCAATGTTAGTATCATCAACCAGCCAAAAATATCTATGAACTATAGACTTACCTTCATTACCTAGACCCATTGTAGCATTATACCACTTGATAATATAGCTTGCATCTGTCAACTTTGAATTGTCTTTGTACTTCAACTCTTCTTGTGCTAATGCTCTTTTGATACATGCTCTTGCATCATCATGCTCCCCCTTTCCATGTCCATCCTCACAAAAATTCCACATATGTTGAACACCAGTCATCCTATGCATCCTCCTCAACCAATAGAACATCTACGAGTTCTTGAATTGTGATGTAGAATTATCTAACCATATGATATGTTGATCAAATGATATGCTCCTACTAGCCAATTCATAGTAGAACATCTGAAAACACCCTTGTACAAACTCTATAGAATGTGTGTGATCATCACTAATATAAAAATGATACTCCCTCAATATCTTCTTGTTATCCTCTGTACTATCATCTACATGAATGAATGTTATATGCACAAATATAGCAACCTACATAGAGTTGTATTACTATGATTGCACCTCATTCTATGCCTGTAGTGTGTAGTTCTCTCCAAAGTCAACAACTGAAATGATGGTACTAAGTGGAAATGTGTCCTTGCATAACTTGAATTGCAAGTACAACCATCGAACTCTATGGGTATTCCTTGCATACTCATGAACTATATTCTCTTAGAAAATAAAGATAAATTGATACACTGGAATCTTTTCAACGACCAAACAACACCTTTTTAACTTCTTTACCATCTTTTAGACTATGTACCACTGTCTTATATTTTCAAAAACTTACTAGTTTATTTCCAATTGCATGTGTGTTCTCCATATGTTCAAAAATTGGCAAATGCTACAACCCACCACAATAATCACATGTACCATTGAAGCATAAATTCTTTTAGAATAATCAACCATCCATTCTTTGATATAAGATGCTCAATATGAAATATCTTGAAGATCTAGGTGGACACTTTATATTACACTCCTGCAAAACATTGTTAGTATGAAAATCTACACATATATCTATAAACATCATAATGACTAGAAAACTTAATATGTACTCTACAACAACAAGTTGTGTGTGTGTTATTTATTTTGACATAAAAAAGATTTACCATTTCAAAATACCTTTGACTAATTTTGATTTGAGGATGCATCTCTTGAAACTTCTTGAAAAACTATGTTTGAGTCACATCCAAAAAATTCTTTGGATGTGGCTCATGGTTTCAACAACCAATTCTCCTTCTTACAACATCTCTTGCATGAGGAGATACCCTTGTGTTATTTTTCTAAAATTCTCCAATGAGGGATCTTAAGGCTGGAACAACAACTTTATCTTTCTATGGGAGTCTCCCAGAGAATACCCATAATTCTTTGGTATTTGGGTCCTCAACTCTTTCACACCTTCCAATGGCTCTCACACTAAAAGAAATCCCTATGATTAGCTCCTTTTTTTCTCTACTTTTTTGTTTCCACCCACTATTTTAATGTATTTTTCTCTAATTTTTTGAAAACATCTGTGCTATTTATCAAGATGGCACTATTTTTGTCAATTTTTGCACCCTAAATTAGGTGTAAATTAGTGCCTAATTTAGTGCCTAATTTAGCACCTAATTTAGTGCCTGATTTAGTGACTGATTTAGTAGCTAATTTAGCACCTAATTTAGCACCTGATTTAGTGTCGGATTTAGCACCTGATTTAGTGCCTAATTTATGGTTAACTGGGTTTAGGAGTATTATTTAGGGTTTAGGGTTTATGGTTTTGGGGTTAGGGGTTAAGGTTTAGAGGTTTAGGGTTTAGGGTTTAGAGAGAGATAGAGGATCAATAGGGAGATATAGAGGAGACATAGGGGAGAGATAGGGAGATAGAGAGTGAGGGACATGGCTAGAGACATAAGGAGAGAGATTGAGAGGTAGAGGGACAAAGGTGATAGGCAGCGAGGGGAGAGATAGGTAGATAGAGTTTTAGGGTTAATTAGGTTTAGGGTTTAGGGGTTTAGGGTTTCTTAGGTTTAGGGGTTAAGGGTTAGGGTTTAGGCACATTATTTAGGGTTTAGGGATTATTGTTTAGGGGTTAGGGGTTCAGGTTTAGAGTTTTAGGGTTTATAGAGAGAGAGGAATGATAGGGAGATATAGAGGAGACTGTGGAGAGAGATAGGGAGATAGAGAGTGAGGCACATGACCAAGGACATAGGGAGAGAGATTGAGAGGTAGAGGGATGATAGAGATAGGGAGATAGGGGAGAGATAAGGAGATGCAGGTTTAGAGTTGCTTGGATTTAGGGTTTAGGAGTCTTGGGGATTAAGGTTGCTCAGGTTTGGAGATAGCTAGATAGAGAGAGAGAGGAGATAGATAAGGAGAGATAGAGGAGACACAGGGGAGAGATAGGGAGATAGAGAGTGAGTGAGATATCTAGAGAGATAGGGAGAAGGATTGAGAGGTAGAGGAATAATAGAGATAGGGAGATAGGGGTTTAGGGTTTCTCTGGTTTAGGGTTTATTGTTTAGAGAGAAAGGACCAATAGGGAGATATAGAGAGTGAGGTACATGGACAAAGATAGGAAGAGATAGGGATATGGAGAGTGAGGGACATGGCCAGAGACATAGGGAGAGAGATTGAGAGGTAGAGGAATGATAGAGATAGGGAGATAAAGGTTTAGGGTTGCTTGGGTTTAGTGTTTAGGGTTTAGGGGTTTGGGGTTTAGGATTTAGGGCTAGTTTAGGGTTTCTTAGATTTAGGGTTTAGGGGTTAGGTCTTAGGGATTAGGGGCATTATTTAGGGTTTATATATGTTTTAGGGGTTAGGGGTTAGGGTTTAGGATTTAGGGACATTATTTAAGGTTTAGAGGTTTAGGGTTGTTCAGGTTTAGGGTTTAGGGGCATTATTCAGGGTTTATGGTTACATGTCAAAAGAAGTCTCTCTCTCTCTCTAAATCCCTCAACCCTAGATAATGCTCCTAATCCCTAACCCCTAACCCTCAACCCATAACCCCTAAACCCTAAACCTAAACAACCCTAAACCTCTATCTCCCTATCTCTCCCTTATCTCCCTCTCTTTATCATCCCTCTACCTCTCAATCTCTCTCCCTATCTCTCTAGACATCTTGCTCACTCTCTATCTCCCTATCTCTCCCTCTATCTCCTCTATCTCTCCCAATCTATCTCCTCTCTCTCTACCTATCTATCTCTCCCTATCTCTTGCCTCTCTCTCCCCTATCATTCCTCTATCTCCCTATCTCTCTAGACATCTCTCTAGTCACTCTCTATCTCCCTATCTCTCCCCTCTGTCTCCTCTATCTCTCCCTATCTATCTCCTCTCTATCTCTCTCTACCTAGCTATCTCTTCCTATCTCTCTATCTCTTGCCTCTCTTCCCCTATCATTCCTATATCTTCCTATCTCTCCCTTCTATTTCTCCCTCTCCCTTATCAATGAAGGAAATGAACAATAAAACTAGGACTCTCTCTCTCTCATCAACAAACCAAATGGAAACAAGAAAAATAGGACATGAAAAGAGGGATGAGGATGTAAATTGGTAGGATGACATGGAAACAAGATAAAACTAAAGTTCATTGGATGGGAAGAATGATGAGAGGAGAGGTGAAAGATAGTAAAATAAGGAAAAATTGGTGGGATCTAAAAGGAAATTGGAAAGGCAAAGGAAAACTAGGAAAGATAGGAAAACGATTTAACTAGGAGGTAGATAGGTGAGAGAGAGATAGAGTTTCTTAGTGTTAGGGGTCAAGGTTTAGGGGCATTATTTAGCGTTTATGAGATTAACATTGCTCAAGTTTAGGGTTTAGCACATGGCCAAGAACATAGGGAGAGAGATTGAGAGGTAGAGGGACGATAGAGATAGGGAGATAGGGGAGAGATATGGAGATAGAGGTTTAGAGTTGATTGGATTTAGAGTTTAGGGGTTTAGGGTTGCTCAGGTTTAGAGATAGCTAGATAGAGAGAGAGGAGATAGATCTAGAGAGATAGAGGAGACAAAGAGGAGAGATAGGGAGATAGAGAGTGAGCGAGATGTCTAGGGAAATAGGGAGAAGGATTGAGAGGTAGAGGATTGATAGAGATAGGGAGATATGGGAGAGATATGGAGATAGAGGTTTAGAGTTGATTGGATTTAGAGTTTAGGGGTTTGGGGTTTAGGGGTTTATGGTTTCTTAGGTTCAGAGATAGTTAGATAGAGAGAGAGAGAGAGACGAGACAAATTAGAGGAGACAAAGGAGACAAAGGGGAGAGATAGGGAGATAGAGAGTGTGCAAGATGTCCAGAGAAATAGGGAGAAGGATTGAGAGGTAGAGGGATGATAGAGATAGGGAGATATGGGAGAGATAGGGAGATAGCAGTTTAGGGTTGCTCAAATTTAGGGTTTAGGGGTTAAGTTTTAGGGGCATTATTTAGGGTTTAGGGTTTAGGGTTTAGGGGTTAAGGTTTAGATGATTAGGGTTTAGTGTTTAGAGAGAGAGGACCAATAGGGAGATATAGAGAGTAAGGAACATGGCTAGAGACATAGGGAGAGATATTGAGAGGTAGAGGAATGATAGAGATAGTGAGATAAGGAGATAGAGGTTTAGGGTTGCTTAGGTTTAGTGTTTAGGGTTTAGGGGTTTGCAGTTTAGGATTTAGGGGTTTAGGGTTTCTTAGGTTTAGGCTTTATGGGCTAGGGGTTAGGGCTTAGGTGCATTATTTAGAGTTTATGGTTTATGGGTTAGGGGTTAGGGTTTAGGGTTTAGGGGCATTATTCAAGGTTTACAGATCTTTAAGGATCTAGATAGTACATGTGGCTATACACATTGCTACACATATTGGTGTCTAGTTAGACACATGGAACATCAATAACCACATGTTATGCTTCCATACACATGTTCCACCTAATGGCATTTGTACTGTAAAACATGATCATATACTTGGAATTGTATGCATCTGACACATGGTGATGTCCATGTACACCACATGCCACAATTGAAAGGAAGCTAGGTGTGTGGAAAATGCTTCCTACACTAATCTAATGAGGGCAGGAGAGTACAAATTCAAATTTATCCTAACTATTAAAACAACATTAAACCAGTAACATGAGATATTGCAATAAACACATAAGGAAGAAAGAATGACAGAAGAAGAGAGACACAAGATACACGTGGGGAAAATAATTACGGGTGAAAAACCCCACACTCCAAAACACTACTCAACTGTATTAATTAAACAAAGAAGGTTACAATACAAATCAGAGCCAATGCTCTTGTAGGATTCTTTGACACTCATATCTGGAGATGATCCGGTAGCAAAATAATACCTGTAAAACATGTAGTACATCTTCTCCTCCAAGCACCTATTTATATAGAAAATACAAGGTAAAATTGCCTCTATCTTGGAATGGGCATCCAACTTGGCCTCATTGTCCAAAACCCATGCCTATGGACACTTGGTCAACATTGTAAGATGCTTCTAACACTTGTCCACACACCTCATTCCAAAGAGGTCACCTATTTCCAAAATGGGTTATGACAGATGTTCTTACGACTGTCATAGAATCTATCATAGCAATTACAACTTACAGCTATAAGAGAATCTATCATACATAGGCTATAAATAGGATATTCTATTACAACCTATCATAGTCCATCTTGGGGTGCCCAAAGATGCCTTTTTCAAAGATTCTCTTCAAAACATGTCTTCACCTGTCATAGAATCTCCTATTTCTGACTCTTACATGTCATAATTTCGTCATAGGAATTTGTCATGACCGTTATGGTTAATATTCCCTTACACAACATCCAAGATGTTGACCCATGGAAAAATATTCCTACCACAAAGTGGGACACCTATCTCCTCATGTGAAGAAAAAATTACAATTTGTCATCTTCCATGTAGGATGACACATCACCGTGCCACATCCCACAAGATGACAATATGAAATTTATAATTAATTTACAACATAGGTAATGAATAAATAAATATAACCAAAATAATGCAAGGAATTACCAAGGTTGAGACACCACAATTCTCAACATTCTCCCACTTGTTGAACACCTTGTAAGAGCCAATAGAATAACAAGATTTAACTGTTATAGGCAAGGACCCATAGACTTTGAACACCATCAGAATTTCTTTGTGCCCACTGGCTTCGTCAATGCATTTGTAACATTCTTCAAAGTATCTACCTTCTCTAAATTTACCTTCCCATCCTCTACCATGTCTTGCATGAAGTGAAATTGTACATCAATATGCTTTGTTCTGGCATGGAAAGTTGGATCCTTTGCAAGGCAAATTGCACTCTGACTATCACAACTAATCATAATTTGACCTGCATCAACACCAATATCTAAACACAATCCCTTAAGCCAAATGGCTTCCTTACAAGCATGAGTTGTAGCCATATACTCAGCTTCTATAGTGGACAAAGCAACCACATGTTGTCGCTTACTCATCCAACTAATTGCACCACCAAACATTGTGAACACATATGCATTGGTGGATCTCCTACTGTTACCTGTCTAATTAGAATCCACAAATCACAAATACAAAATGAATACAGAGGTCTTGTAGCATTGCCATGGTAGCAAATTTAATACTTGGAAGTACCTCTCAAATATTTGAACACTTGCTTAATTGCATCCCAATGTACTCATCCAAGATTAGCCATAAACTGACTATGGACTCCCAGCGCTTGGGCAATGTTTGGTCTTGTGCAAACCATAGCATACATCAAACTTCCAAAAGCACTAGCATAATGTACTCTACTCATGTCCTCTACCTCACTAGGATATTTTGGACAATCACTAATAGATAATTTTGTTCCCAATAAAATAGGAACACTCACTAGTCTACAATCTGCCATGTTGAACCTATCCAACATGATCTTCACATACTTACACTGGCTTAACCAAAGTTTTTTGTTTGCTCTGTCTCTTTGATCTCCATTCCCAGAATGTACCTGGCTACCCCAAGATTTTTCATCTCAAACTATGCTGACAACGGAGACTTCAAATCAGAAATCATATTCTTACCATTCCCAATCAACATCATATCATCAACATATAATGCAATAATGAGAATGTGATCATTGTCAAACTTGTAATATACATAATGATCTAATTTCTATCTCACATAACCAATTGACAACACAAAGGCATCAAAATTTAAGTACCACATCTTAGGAGACTACTTTAACCCATACAAAGACTTCTTAAGCTTGCAAACCAAATTTTCTTTACCTTTCTCTATGTAATGCTCTCGCTGTGACATGTAAATTTCTTTCTCCAAATCACCATGAAGGAAAGTTGTCTTCACATCCATCTGTTCTACCTCTAAATCATAAGCAATTGCAAGAGATAATAGGAATATAATGGATGTCATATTTGCAATGGGAAAAAAATTTCACCATAATCAATTCCCTCCACTTGTGAGTACCCCTTTGCAACCAATCTAGCCTTGTACTTTTCAACACTACCATCTGCACTGAATTTCTTCTTGAACACCCATTTGTAACCAATGGGTTTCCTTCCATCAGGAAAAAGCACCAAGTACCATGTTTTGTTCTTTTCCAAAGAATCCATTTCATCCTCCATGGCCTCCTTCTGAGAACCTGCATCTTTCATGCCCATAGCCTCTTCACAATTCTAGGCTCATCAGTGTTAGAAAGTAAAGCAAAAGCACAACTCAAATTAAGTTATGAATAACCAAACCTATCAAGTTTCTTTCTTGTTCGTGTAGACCTCCTCAATAGTTGAAATTGAAGTTATGCTTCTTCTTTGCTTTCAGAGCTGCTAGAGCTCTCCTTATCATCAGGCCTCACAGGGTCTGTTGGTTCAGTCTTCTCAGGGGTAGAAGGAAATTGAACCACATTTTCTTTCTTTTCTGACTATTCTGGCTATAGAACAATGGAAGAAGGTGTTAGCTCTCTGAAGATAACACTTCTACAATACAACACTTTTTCAATCACGGGATCCCAAAGCTTGTATCCTTTCACACTGACACCATAGCTAATGAAGATATATTTAACAACCTTGTTCTCCAAATTAGACCATTTCTCCCTAGGCACATGTGCATATGCCTCACAAGCAAAAACATGAAGATGCCTTTCTAAAGGCTTCTTACCAGACCACACCTCCATAGGTGTTTTTCCAACAAGAGCTGATGTAGATCTGTTTACCAAATAGCAAGTAGTGGCAATAGCTTCAACCCAAAACTTTTCTTTGAGGCTTGCTCCACTAAGCATACTCCTAGCCTTCTCCATCAATGTCTTGTTCATCCTCTCTGTAACTCCATTTTGCTCCAGGGTATATGGAGTTGTCTTATGCCTTTCAATCCCTTGCTCTTTGTAGAACTTATTAAACTCTTCCAAACAAAACTCACCACCATTGTTAGTTCTCAAACACTTAATCTTTTTACAAGTCTGATTTTCAGCAAAGGCTTTAAACTCCTTAAACCAACTAAAGACTTTGGTCTTGCTTCTGATAAAGTAAACCCATGTCCTTCTACTATAATCATCTATGAAAGATACAAAATATACAAATTTTGAAATCAAAGGAACATTTACATGACTAAACACATCTAAATGAATTAGATCCAGTACACCAGAAGACTTGTGAGAATTAGAGTAAAACTGAACATGATTTTGTTTTCCATAAATGCAATGTTTGCAAAAGTTGAACTTGAGATTATAATCATTTAACCCCTCAATGATGTTTTTATTTTTTAGGGTACGCAAACCCTTCTCACCAATTTGGCTATATCTCAAATACCATAACATAGTATTTTCAGTAGGAAGATTGCCTTCCATGGCATGTGCACTACCATCAGAACTCGTTACAATAGATTTCTTCACTGCATGTTCAAATGGTGGGGATGAAGTGACAACATCTTGTTTCCTTGAGTGAGAAGAACTATTGCACTGTGAAGTGCATACCTCCAGCTAAAAAAGAGTACCTCTCTGAGCACCCTTCACAAGCACCATAGATCCTCTTGTCATCTTGCATCTATCCTTTGAAAAGACAACCTACACACCTACATCATTCAACATAGTTACAAAAAATAGGTTTCGTACAAGGCCTGGAATGTGCATAACTCTAGTGATCCCCTTCACTTGTCCATCAAGGAATTGGATTGACACTCTTCCATGACCAACAATCTTTAGATGAGAGTCATCACCAAGGTACACCCCTCCACCATCAAACTCTTGATACTTAGTAAACTAGTCTTGATGCAAGGTCATGTGGAATGATACACTAGAATCAATCAACCACACATCATCAGATGCATGGCTGGCTAGGGTTGTGATGAAGGCATCACCATCATCTTTGTCAGAATCTAAATTAGGAGATTTCTTCTTCTTTTTCTTCTCCTCTTTGCATTCCTTTCAGAAATGCCCAAACTTGCCACAATCCAACAGAGAACCTTGGACTTTCTAGGAGATTTGGATCTCCCATAGGATTTGGATATGCCCTTTTCAACTTTCTTATCTTTCTTCTTCCCTTTCTCCCCTGGTCCTCCACGAACTGTAAGAGCCTCTTTGGCTGATTCAGATGTCTTCCTCTATGTTTCTTTAGATAATAGTGAGGACACCACATTTTCCATCTTGAAGGTGGTAGTGGTTCTTCTGATAGCCATGACAAGGTGATCCCACAAATTTGGCAAAGAACAAAGCAGGGTCATGCAACAATCTTCCTCCATTTTCACACCCACATATGTCAACTGTGCAATGATCATGTTGAAAGCATTCATGTGATCAGCAATAGATCCTCTGTCTTCCATCTTTAGAGAAAACTTATTTTTTAGGAAGAGTTTGTTTACCAAGGACTTAGCCTGATAAACATCACCCAACTTCTTCCAAAGATCTTTTGTTGTCTTCTCATCATGGATGTTCAACATAACAGAGTCAGCTAAATAGAGTCTTATGAGACCCTTAGCCTTCTGATCTTTGAGGTCCTAATCATCTTGTGACATTTCTATAGGTTTCACACCGGATACAGTTTCCCATAGGTCACAATCAACAAGTAGGCCCTCCATCTTGAGTTTCTACAACTCAAAATTAGTGCCATTGAATTTCTCAACCTCTAACCTTATAGGTGTGGTTTCCATCTCCTTGGTGCAATAAGATATAGAATACTTTGTACAAGACTCCCACTCAACCTAAGATCATCTCAAAAACCCCTACCCAGCAGCTAGAACCAAAAACTAGCCAGGCTCTGATACCAATTGAAAGGAAGCTAGGTGTGTGGAAAATGCTTCCTACGTTAAATTAATGAGGGGAGGAGAGTACAAATTCAAATTTATCCTAACTATTATAGAAACATTAAACCATTAACATGAGATATTGCAGCAAACACATAAGGAAGAAAGAATGATAGAAGAAGAGAGACAAAAGATATACGTGGGGAAACCCTTACAGGTGAAAAACCCTACACTCCAAAACAGTACTCAACTATATTATGTAAACAAAGAAGGTTACAATACAAATTAGAGAAAATGCTCTTGTACGAGTCTTCAACACTCATATCTGGAGATGATCCAATAGCATAATAGTACCTGTTAAACTTGTAGTATATCTTCTCCTCCAAGCATCTATTTATATGAAAATACAAGGCAAAATTACCTCTATCTTGGAATAGGCATCCAACTTGGTCTCATGGCCAAAAACCCATGCCTATGGACACTTGGTCAACATTGTAAGATGGTTCTAATTCTTTTCCACACACCCCATCACAAAGAAGTTGCCTATTTCCAAAATGGGCTATGACAGATGCTCTTACGACTCTTACGACCATCATAGAATCTATCATAGTAGTTATAACTTACAGTTGTAAGAGAATCTATTATACATAGGCTATAAATAGCATATTCTCTTACAATCTATCATAGTCCACCTTGGGACACCCAAAGATGCCTTTTTCAAAGATGCTCTTCGACACATGTCTTCACCTATCATAGAATCTCCTATTTTCGACTCTTACGTGTCATAACTTCATCATAGGAATCTGTCATGACCGTTATGATCAATATTCCCTTACATAACATCCAAGATGCTGACACATGGAAAAATATTCCTACCACAAAGTGGGATGCCTATCTCCTAATGTGAGGACAAAATTACAAGTTGTCATCTTCCATGTAGGATGACACATCACCGTGCCACATCCCACAAGATGACAATATGAAAATTACAATGAATTTACATCATAGGCAATGAATAAATAAATATAATCAAAATAATGCAAGGAATTACCAAGGTTGAAACACCTTAATTCCCAATAACAATGATCTAGTTGGCACCATACAAGTTTGAGTACATTTGTTCTCATCCCATCCATATAAGAAATGCACCATACATGTTGGATACTTGTCAACATCTACATGGAGCATAACTGATGGTATTCTTGAACAAATGCCTACTTTGTACATTTTGTAGAGTAAAAGAGGTATAACAAATTTTCATCTTACCTCTCTATATATTTCCTTTGTTCATTTTGAATAGAAGTGACATATATGTTAGAACTCTTCTATATTTGAATGTGTTTTGGTTTACATATCTATTTTCCTTTATGTATTCTATGATCTTATTACATTAGTAGATAATATAGGATTGTCCCTCAATTCACCTTGGGAATTAGATTAAATAACATCTGAAGTTGACTGTAAATTAACAACATGGTGAGCATTTTGTTGATTTTCTTGCTTATTTTCACCCTTTTGAAAACTAAATTTTCCTATTGAAATTTTGAAAGATGAGATCCATATTTAATTTCATTAGACTTAAGAAGTTTCAATTCAATGTTTCTTACATTTGTACACAAATCTATGGAAGAATAATAGTTGTTTAGGTACATTGTCTCAGCTTGGATAGCAAGTAATAAGCCAGCCTTAACAAATATTCTTTGCAATTCATCATTAGGAATTTGATAGTGTATCTTTATTGACAAAGTTTGAAATTTGATAACATAATCATGATTGCACTAATTTGATCCTTGTTTACATCCTACTAAATCTAAAATTGTAACCTTTAAACCTATTAGGACCTCCCTGAATTTGCTTGATCCTATTTAGTTTGTTGCTCTCCTTTTCCTTCAATCTATCTTAGAACCTATACTTTTGCCAAAATGCTCTAACATCTAGTCTCTGGAATATATATCATGGCCATTGTGAAACAAACTTGACTATTTTTGACTATATGAGTGTTTTTGTTTATTACCGATGTCCCGCAGGTTAATTAAATATCTTTTGCAGTTATGTGGGAACAAGGGGAATGAAATATGGCACATAACACATTGCCGCAGAGCATAAAAGAATAGGTTGCATCTTGGCAGTAGGAAGTCATTGATATGAAGAAGCTACCACTACCCTGTGGATGGTTCATCTCACACTTGTGGCTTGGCAGTGTTTAGGTGTAGATAGTCTCTTCCCACGGTCCCACGAGGTTTGAAAAGTAACTAGCAGCATTGCAGTAATAACATCAGGAGCTATCACTTTCCATGTCTCCACAAGGGTTTCAACCAAGGCTCATAGTAGAGCGACAAGAGGAGAATGTAATGGGTTTTTGCCCCACCGTCCTATGACGGTCATTCATAACATTTGTAGGTGGGTGGTAAATAGAAGGAAATTAGGTAATAAATTGCCGCGGTCCCATAGCGGTCAATCTAAGCATTTGTGGTCTAGCGGTAAAGGATGAAATAGAAGTGTAGTGGCTGTAAGCCCCTACTATCTCATAGTTGGTTTAGGCAAGCCTTGCGGTGATGTGGTAAAAGAAATAAATGGCAAGCACATTCAATGTGGGGTCGTGGTTATCAAGAATTGTTGTCAAATCTTGATATGCATACCCAGTTGTTAGATCAAATCAAATCAATGGCCACTATTTGAAAGGAATTGAATGCTAAGATTTCATGATCTCATGGCACGAACTAGAGTAATGGTGATATGATGAACTCCTTGGCTGAATAAGGTTCAAATATTTCTTGGCATTTGCTCATTTTAGAGAATTTAGACGTAACTTGGAGAATGAGCAACTCAGCTCAGTGTGTTTCCTGCAAACTATAATTGACTGGGTAAGTTCATTCCTACACTCTCTGATTAGAAGTTGGCATATATTTTTCTCTATTTTTCAGTTGCTGGTATAGTAAGTTAAATTATGAAGAACCCTAGCCTGTTCAAGTCATTAAACATGGCAACCAAGAGGTCTAAGTCTGCCAGTAAAGGTAATGAGCCTATAGTTCCCAAGAAAAGACCACTTCAACAATCTCTGCTAGAAGTATTGCCTCATTCCATAGACAAGGGTCCAAATAAGATGTTCAAAGATGTAGAAGAAGGGTGTTAGGATGCTATAATCGCTATCTCTAGGTGGGATTTGTTTTGGTATTTTTATACAAAAAAGGATGGTGACGGACCAATGGGAAATCCATGGAAATTTGATTTGGCAAATTTGGTGGTGCCCACTGTATTTGTGGATGTGGAATTGATTAGGGCACTAGCACTCTACCATTAAAATAGTCAAAATGCCAAATGGATTGTCATTGGTGATAGTAGATAGGAATGCAATTGTTGACTATTTTATGCTGAACAAGAAAGATCTCACTCAAGTGGATTTGTAGAGAAGTGAATGAGATTACACAAGCCTAACGAAAACACTTAGGAGAGATCAATTTCTAATATATATGAGAAGGGGGACCAACAACAGAAAAATTGAGATTCCATCAAATGCTATTGAGCCTTTCCCTATGGAAGAATTTGTTGTATATTTCAAGAGAGCCTATTTTGTACTATGCTAGGGCTTGGGAATTGATGTACAAGGAAGAATACCAACTAGCTTAATGAGGATGGCTATGAAAATACAACATCCATAGGTGAATAGTGAATATGACTTTGCATCTCATATTGAGAAAAAAATGCATGAAGGATTCTTGTGTGTGAAGGAGAACAAGCAACCCTTAGATTTCAAATTCTATTCTTTATTGTGTCACTTGATTCTAAATTAGAATAGAGGAAGATGGTCAAGAAAAATAGATTTGAGTATGGTTGATGAGAAAGGACAAAGATTGTCGACTCAGTTTTGGTGTTATAAGTGGGATTCCTATTGCCAGAATAGTAACTACATTGTATTTCATAATTTGTTTGTTGTCAAGCTATTGAATTCTCTTGGTATCTAGTTTCCTAGGTTGACTAAGTCATGGTAATGCTAAGGCTACTTGTACACAAACTAGAGTAGGGCCACAAACATAATTTTGTTGATTGGTTTTTTATGCCAGATCATACTTTAATTAGAGTGTATGGTTGCCCCCATCCACCTCACATATTGCCAAAATTTGTATCAGACATAATTGTATTCATGGAGCTTATGTGGCAAATGATGTGGATGGAAAAGGAGGTAATGAAAAGATAAAAGAAAGGTACATTTCTACCTGATGCTACAATTTTTGGTGATTGGTCTATTGGCTCTGACACTCTTGAAAATTTGCAAGCCTTTTTAAAGGTGAAATATTCTTTGAAATTAGGCATCGAGAGGAATTGTGACCCTGAGGGTCATATGAATCTTGTGAGACAATCAATTCTAACCAAAATGGGAGTATCCCATCAAGTCTTCTTTGATGATGATGTGATAAGAAATCTTGTCACTTTTGATGAGGCATACAATAGAAAGAGAAAATGGGATATCTTGAAAAAGATTGAAGATGAAAAGAAAAAGAAGAATCCCCTATTTCTCAGATTCTTTATTGAAGGAAAAGACCCTTTGAAGAGAATTGATGTAATCATTGATAATTTTTAAAGTATTTATGGTAAATCTGAGAAGTAGCCTCCTAAGGCTACTAAAATTCTAGTTAAAAGGTCTACAGGGATTGAGATTCATGAGTTTGTTTCTAATGTTTTGTCAGTGTAAGATCCATAGGACCTAGAATCACCACCAACCAAGAAGCAGAGGATAGAAGAGGTATCTCCACTTGTCCCCTATGAAATGACTAAAGAGGTGGGCGATACTAATGAGATGGCTAACATCTTGAGGCACATGGGAGATGAGCAAGAGGTTGATCAACCATTGGTTGGTCAACCCACTGATGCACATAAGCCTGAGACTAGGAAGGGTGAGCAAACCCAAGCTAAACTAGAGTTGCAGGAGGATGAAAGGATTATAGCATCCATGAGGTTCATAGAAGATGACAACTTCATCAAAACTCCAGAGTTTAAGGATTTTTGGTTGAAAATGAAAATGAAAGAATATAATGAAAAAGTGGCAATAAATAAAATGGGTGCTGATGAAGCACAACATGATCAAATCATTACAAAAACTTTCAAAGATTTGAAAGTAGATGAAATTGATGTGAGTCTAGAGGAGGCAAGACAAATGGTCTTGAAAAGTAATATGCTCATCATCACTGGCCTTGAATTGAAAAAGGTATTTTTGCTTGACCAAGTTAGAAGTCAGGATGATCCACAACTTGTTTCATAATTTGATTATGAAGATGGCATAAGTGGATGTGGTTTTAATCCAAAGACAGGACCCTTGTGTTATAGGGAAAATGGGATAATAATTTAAATGAATATAAACCCAATAACTTCAATGGAATGTGCAAGTAAAGGAGATTTAAAATAAGGAAGTGATACTTGAAACCTTTCTTACCTCGCAATTTCCATTGTTCACCTATTGTCTTTTGATCTTTTGGTGATGAAGGTAGCCCTTAGGAAGCTTGCTTCCTTGCTTCGATTCCTCAAGATGACAAGGAGAAATGGCTCGAATACTTGTGTTGAAGATGAGATTCAACACAATATGAAATGGATGATAAATGGTATGAGAGTGGGGGTGCCAATGGCGCACTATGGATTATGCAGCATAAGTTTACTTGAAAGCTTGATATGTGAAATGGAAGGATAGAGGGGTATTTATAGGATTGTGTGAAAGAAGATCAATGGTAGAGGATGTTCAAGGAAATGTGCGCGAATAGAAGAAGGACATGTGTCAATCAAAAAGATACTTTGTTGAGTTAATTGCTTTCTTGATGAGGATGATTTTTTATTTCTTAAATTAGAATATGTTTTTCTAATTTAAGAGTTTTGTTGATAGCTTTAAATCAGTTCACTTAGCTTTTGCTTTTGCATGACAAGAAGAATTTTTTTTTAGAAGATTTTGAATATTTTTTAGAAGATAAGAAAGTGTGATTAAATAAATAAATTTATTTAATTACTTGCACATGATTTGGAAGAATAAATAAAATATTTAAATATATTTTATTTTTAGAGATTAAGATTTAATTGAAATAAATTTGGATTTTATTTAAATTTGGAAGAATGGATGATTTAATTAAATAATTAAAATTATTTAATTATTTAGAAGAATAAAGTTGATATTGATGGAATTAATTAAATAAATGCAATTTATTCAATTAATGGGAGAAAATGAGTGAAATAAATAAATTGATTTATTTATTTATTGATAGAGGAATATTAAGATGAAATAAATATTTAAAATATTTATTTAGGTAGAGTCATGTCATTTTTAGGTGTATACATTTTACCCCTCTTTGATGCAATGTGTTTTATCACGTTGTTTCAAAGAATAAGAATTTTTGACAATGATACATGCCCCAGTTTGCCCCTGGTACAAGCTTAATGACAGGATGCCCCCTCGGGAGAATGGATGAGAACATCATAGATTGTGTGAGATGGGTAATCTCATTAAGAAGCAAGTGGAAAGCAGGTTAGGATGGAGAAAAATAGGACATGGTTCAGAGGATCAGACATGGGAAGTAGTCACAGTTGTTACACAGTCAACGAGGGTTCTCTTGCTATATATAGGAGCTAGGTCCACAAGTTCTATTCATTTGGACACTTGTCCTTAGTTGATTGGTCTTTGAGAGCTTAGGAGAGTAGAGGAGCTAGAGTAGTTGACAGAGATATGGATATTCTGTGTGAGGAGCATTAGTTTGAGTGAGTTTGACGGTTTTATTGGCCACCTGAGGTAGGACCACTGGTATGTAGTTCATCAAATCTTGCTAAAAGTCGTTTATTAGGCCAATAAATGCTTAGGATAAAAAGCTAGGATAGATGCGCTAAACTACAATTCGGTGCATATGCCTCCCAAAATGGTGCGTATGCCATGAAATTGCCCATATGAGATATCTTATGGCACATATGATAGATGTGTACATATAGGCTAGGAATTGGCACATCCACTATGGAACTGCATATGTGACACAAAAAGTGGTACATGTGCCAGAATGGCGCATATACATCAAGGATTGGCACATTCATGGTGAAGCGGTGCATATGATATGAATTAGTGCATTTGCCACCTGGTTTGGTGCATTTGCATTAGGATAGTCAGTTGACTTAATGAAATTAACCCAATTGGCACCTTGATCGATGCATCAATTGATAAGCAATCTTTGAGATTGCCAAGAATCTAGTCAAGAGATGATATGCTATTTTGATTAATTTGATATGTTAAGTCAATGATAGGATAGTTTGATTGCTTTCAGTAGGTTTGCTTGGATATGGATTTCTTTGACGCTATGCTTTGCTTGGTTGCAAGAGGATATCTGTGATACCCTGATGTCACGAGAGTAGTTCCCTTTGCCATTGTTGTAGTGGTATATGTTGATAGAGATGGACCGCAAGGCTCTTGGTGCTATGGGTTTGCATTACATTTGTTTCATGCTTGAGGTTTGTGCAAACTGTTGTTTGTTGACTATAGTGGTGGAGTGATTCCATAGCGAGGATGGGACTTTCCATCTACCGACTGGGGAGATGATGATCACTCTGGAGGACGTGTACAAGATTCTACACCTCCCTATTCAGGGAGAGTTGGTAGAGTATGATCCACAGCATGATGCAGGATTGGTTGAGTTCAAACATGTTTTTGATGACCCAGAGTTGGTTGAGCAGGTGATTTTGTGGCAGGACATTCATGACTGCTATGACTACTTCCCGGTGATAGTGGTGGGATTGATCGGTGTCGTAGTATGCCCCGATAGGAGGTCACACAGGTTTCTGATTGGCTGGGGGAGGGTGTTGCAGAGCATGATTACTAATGGGACTTGATATACATGGGGTGTGTATGTACTAGCACACTTGTACAAGGATACACACCAGGTTATGTATCACAAAGGGGCTAGCTTATCAGCAGGTGTGTTGCTTTTGCAGTTTTGGTTGTGGAAGCACATAGCAATCAAGCATCTGATATGTCTTTTTCATAGGCAGAAAGGTGAACCCTACAACTACAGATATGCAGGCGTGATTTTTTAACACACGCTGGGGAAGCTCAAGTATTGGAGACATGCCCTAGATAATGTGGATCTAGTTATTTGGCACCCATACCTAGACTGCAAGGTATGGGAGGATGAGGCTGATGAGTTGCCATACTATTTCTAGACTCAGTGGCTATTAGCAGGATGAGGTACATACTGGAGCGTCAGATTGTCAATAGAGTACAGAGGTAGTTTGGCAGAGTGCAGGGTAGGCCACAGGGGCAGGCACGATTTGTGAGGACCCATGCAAAGAGATTTAGGTGGGGTCCCATGGCATTGTATGAGGAGGCCTTGTTAGACTTCCATTAGATCCCCTATGCAGCTTGGCCTATGAGAAGGGAGATAGTAGATACGGGCATGATGCCAGAATATGAGGAGTGGTTTTCTACTCACCCATTTCCTAGATATTCAGGACCTGGAGAGTTGGCTCCTCGTATAGACCAGGAGGATTCAAATGATGAGGGTGGAGCTGGTAGGAGGAGGAGGAGACGGAGGGGGGGAGAGGAGGTCAGGGAGATGATGGTGGAGATGGAAGAGGAGATGGAGGAGGAGAAGGTAGACCGAGACAGAGGAGGAGGTCTATGGAGGGACCTTTAGGTCAATAGGAGGTTGCATAGCTATAGGCTGCAGGGCAGGTGCCAGTACAACAGGAGGCATAGCAGAGACAGATGTCGTCACAACAAGAGGTGGCAAAGCAGCAAGTGCAGGGACAAGGATAGGCAGGGCAGGCTCTATAGCTTGACTTATAGCAGTAGGCCATTGTTGCATTACATGGTCAGGTTAGGCAGTTGAGGACCCACCTGAGAGCAATAGAGTCTCAGAGAGAGGCATATGCAGGATGGATATCAAAGATCTCTAGAGAGCGAGACACAGCCCTAGCAAGTGTGTGGGCAATCAGAGTAGAGAGAGATGCAGCAGTGGCAGCCTTGGGTATAGATAGTACTTTGAGCTTTTTGGTTACATAGGTACAGTAAGCACAAACATGGTTGGCCCAGGTACAGGGTGAGCTTTCTAGAGCGTAGGCTCAGACGTAGTACTACAGAGGATTATATCATAGGGCAGTGTCGGCGGACCAGCGTGTGCCTAGCTACAAGAGTCAATTCAGAGCATCATAGAGAGTAGGTGGATCTCAATCTACAGCATCAGTGAGAGGCCCCCAGCAGTTGGGGGGATAGAGGAGAGGGCAGTGTAGGGAGTAGTGCTCCATGGTAGTAGGGTTAGCTAGTTTTTGACACTTGTACTAATTTTTGATAAGATGTACACATTTTTTATGGCTTGGATAGCTTGTTATGTATTATTTTACCCTGAGACATGTATCACTATCTTGTTGTACTTTGTATACATTTCATGATATGATTATGAGAGATGGACAGATATTTTGATATATTATACATTTGGACATATTTTGATGTTTATACGATGATGCAGTTATTGATGTTCTATATGCATGTGTTCTATGTTTATATGTTATGGATGCAATATATCTTATGATGCTTTGTATATGTGATGCATACTAGATGGATTAGGATGATTTGATATGCTAATACAAATGTGAAATGTTATTGATATAAGTATATAGCTCTACATGTTTTTGTCTATGTTTTTAATTTTTGAGATGATATACAAATGTAAATGTATGTGGATGACCTAATGCACTTATTATGGATGCAAATGATTTAATCATGTGAATGACTATCTCATGTGATATGACATGTTACCTATGCTATGTTTTTGATATGTCCAAATGTACTCAATCGACATAGAGGTGATATAGATAGGCATAAGAAAAAGGAATGAAAGAAATATGGGCTTTCATTTGATATTCTGTAAGATTTTCTTATTGTATGGTTGATATGGATTTTTGGATATGGGCAAAAGTGGATAATATCATAAATTAATATCAAACCCAAAAACACAATAGAACATGCAGATAACAAAAGCTTTAAAATAAGAATGAATCATACAACCTCTATTACCCTGCGGCTTTCATTGCTCGCCTAGTCTCGATCGATCTTTGTTGTGAAGAATATGGCCCTTAGGAAACACAATTCATTGCACTTCTTCAAGATGATGGTAGAGAGGTGGCTAGGATAATTTTTGCATTGAAGATGAACTTCAAATACAAATAAGGATGGTCACAAGCTATAGATTGGTATGGAATGATATGGAATGATACGAATTCTATAGAGTAATGATATTGAAAGCTTCGTTATATTGAAATGGAAGAATAGAGGGGTATTTATAGACTTGTGCAAGAAAAGATCAATGGTGTAGAAGAAATAAGATCAATGGAGGAGAAGACTTGAGAGGATGTGTGTGAATAGAAAGAAGACAAGTGTCATAAAAAAATCTATTCTCTTTGAGTTAATTGCTTTCATGACAAAGATAAGATTTGCTTTCACAAAATTAGAATGTTTTATACTAATTTAAGAGTTTGTTGATAAAAACAAGGCTATTTTAAATCAATAACTCAACTTTTGCTTTTATATGACAATGAAGATTTATTTTTAGAAGATTTGGAAGATAAGAAAGCGAATTAAATAAATAAATTTATTTAATTACTTTCACATGATTTGGAAGAATAAATAAAATATTTTATTATATTTTATTTTTGGAGAGTGAGAGGATTTAAATAAATTTAAATGATTTATTTAAATTTGGAGGAATAGACTTGACTTAATTAAATAATTTAGAATTATTTAATTGCTTGGAAGAATTTAATTAAATAAAGATTTTATTTAATTTTTACTTTAGAAAAGATAATTAAATATTTTGATATTTAATTAACTTAGAGGAATATGAATTGGATAAATAAATTTAATTATTTATTTATTGATAGAGGAAGGTAGACTTAAATAAATATTAAAAATATTTATTTAGACAGAGTTGTGTCATTTTTAGGTGTATACATTTTGCCCCTCTTTGATGCAATGTGTTTTATCACATTGTTTCAAAGAATAAGATTGTCTAAAAATGATACATGCCCTAGTTTGCCCCTAGTACAAGTTTAATGACGATAGGATGCCTCCTTAGGAGATTGGACGGGAAGAAGGCAGAAGGCATGAGATGGACAATCTCACAAAGAAGGTGGAAGATAGGCTAGGATGAAGAAAAAAATGGTTTGAAGAAAGAGCTGAATGATACGGGATGCAAGATAAAATGATAACACACACAAGCAAGTAAGCAAGTATGCACAAATGATACAAGAAAAAACAAGGTATTGCCCCTGTCAAGTGGTAAACCAACGATATATTGACAATGATATACAACAATGTTGTCATGGTGGGGAACAATAGATCCCTAGAGCAACATGAAGGATAGTGTCTAGTTTCAGGAAATGAAGCATGTCATGTAAGACACATGTATTGGTCCAATTTTGACAATGCTACATCCTGTATAAGACAAATGTTTGATTATAACTAACCGAGTTGGTTTACGACTAGACAAGGATCAAGACCATTGATTGTGATTGGATCATTTGACAAGATTGACTTAACTGGATTGGTATGGATTAAGGATAGAATTGCATTTGGACCATTGCTTAGATTGACCGGACAAGGATGAAAGATATGATGATTTTGAATGATAGAAGACTAGTGATAGAAGGACTCACAAGCTTTTGTAAATACTGATACTCTGCATAGAATCTTTATTGCATGGGATATGGATATGGATATGGATACAGATATGTGACGTAATTGGATACGTTATGGATATGGATAAGGAATTCTTTCTGGATATGTTATACAGATAGATATTTGCCATCTTGATATTGCAAGTATTTTGAAGTGCTTATTTCATCATCAGGCATTTATTATGTTGTAAGAAAATACAAGCATCTAGGTATAATTCAACTGAGATGACCTCACGATTTCCATTGTTCGCCTATTCTCTTTTGATCTTTTGGTGATGAAGGTAGCCCTCAGGAAGCTTGCTTCCTTGCTTTGATTCCTCAAGATGACAAGGAGAAATGGATTGGATACTTGTTGTGTTGAAGATGAGCTTCAACACAATATGAAATGGATGATAAATGGTATGAGAGTGGGGGTGCCAATGGCACGCTATGAATTCTACAGCATAAGTTTACTTGAAAGCTTGATATGTGAAATGGAAGGATAGAGAGGTATTTATAGGATTGTGTGAGAGAAGATCAATGGTGTAGAAGAAATAAGAAGATCAATGGTAGATGATGTTCGAGGGAACGTGCGTGAATAGAAGGACATGTGTCAATCAAAAAGATGCTTTGTTGAGTTAACTGCTTTCTTGATGACGATGAGTTTTTATTTCTTAAATTAGAATATATTTTTCTAATTTAAGAGTTTTATTGATAGCTTCAAATCAGTTAACTCAGCTTTTTCTTTTGCGTGACAAGAAGAATTTATTTTTAGAAGATTTTGAAGATTTTTTAAAGGATAAGAAAGCATGATTAAATAAATAAATTTATTTAATTACTTGCACATGATTTGGAAGAATAAATAAAATATTTAAATATATTTTATTTTTTGGAGATTAAGATTTAATTTAAATAAACTTACATTTTATTTAAATTTAGAAGAATGGATGATTTAATTAAATAATTAAAATTATTTAATTGTTTAGAAGAATAAAGTTGATATTGATGGAATTAATTAAATAAATGTAATTTATTCAATTAATGGGAGAAAATGAATCAAATAAATAAATTGATTTATTTATTTATTGATAGAGGAATATTAAGATGAAATAAATATTTAAAATATTTATTTAGGTAGAATCATGTCATTTTTAGATGTATACACCTTGCAATCTGGACTACTCAGAAGAATACAAGCAAACCAAGATTGCTTGATATTATTCAAGAAATTAAGGGTACAACTGTGGTAAAGACTTTTCAAGATACATTAGCAATAGAAGTAGCTGCTCTCAATGTTCATACTGCTATGTTTACTCATGCTACTATGAAGAAGTTAGAACAAAGGCTACAAGATTATGGGAAAACTTAGAAAGTAATGAATGATGAAGTAAACAAATTATATTTTGAAAATGTGAAATTAAAGAAACAATTGCAAGCTGTGAATTCTTCTCAAGGTCAAGCCATTGTACCCTATCAGCCCCCTGTGCCACAAATAGCTAGTGATGTTATAGTGTCTACTAAAGAATTTAATGCATTAAGATTGAAATTTGAAAAGGAAATTGAAAGTTTGGATAAACAAAATGAAATGACAAAGAATGAGGCAAAGATGAAAGTTTTTGAAATTTTTGAGAAAATTTTGGAGCATAGAGTAAAATTGGTTGTGGATAATCTTGGGAGTGTACATGATTGCTACTCTTCTTTATCTCAGGCCATTGAGAAATTGAAGATAAACTTTTCTATTTTGGATTTGTTGTATAAAAAATGGCAACCCTATCATCACACTTTGGTTACAATGTGCTTAGTAGTGCAAAGGAATCTTGATGCTCAAAATGATCATTGATGAATACTAGTATGTGAATGGGGAAAGCCAAAAGATGCAAGAAAAGGTTGAATGTTTTACTACATTCAAGAATAGATTTATTCCTTTCATACTAACAGAAGAAGAGAAAATCAAAAGTCTTGACACATGGAAGATGGAATTTTGCCAAACAATATTCTGAGTTATGGATTTTTTGAAGAAGGATGGAGATGTCAGCATTCTCAGTTTCAACATGATATTGGATTGAGTAATAGCCTCAGATGTTGGGTATGGAAAATTTGTGATGGATGTCTAATCTTTTCTTGATAAAAGATGGAAAGATCACCATGAGAACTTGCCTCAGATTCAGGCTTACCAATGGCCTGGTGATTTTACAATATATAAATGGGAGGAGAAATATCTTAAAAATGAATCATCAGTAGCACAGGATCAGGTACAGAGGAACAATGAGCTATATTCTAGTGTTAAATAGTACCACCACATCTTGAACTCTCTCCTTTTGTCTCTTTATGTTTTCTTCATATTTTCAAAATGTATTCAAATATATTTGAAAATCTAAATTGGAATTATAAAAGGAAAATATTGTAATATCAAGGGTTAGGAATAGAAAGAGGTTAGGAATAGAAAGAGCCATTTTGAATGTGAAAGGTCTAAATCTTATTTCTTCCTTTATAAAAGGAAACCAAGACCTTATGGCTCAGGATCTATCTAGGATTTTTATTTTTTGAAAGAGACATTGCACTACCTATACTTTGAAGCAAATCAATATAAAAGTTGCTATACTCCAGTGCTCAATTTTTGGTTCTCATTTGTTTGTTGAATTGGATTGCTAATAACTTATCTGCTTGTCTCCAATTTACTTTTTCTTTGTTATTCAAATCAACCTATTAAGTATATTGTTGATTTGTCATAACACATTTAATGTTTCTTGTGTGGTTTGTTTATTGGGCTCCTTCAAGTAAGGATTAAAATCCTATAGGTGAATCACAGTAACTTTGGAAAGTTAAATTGGATTGTTAAAGAAGAACCTGATAATTTACATATTTGTATATCTATGCAAGCCATAGACCTGGAATTGCCAAGTGAATCAAGTTGTGGCTAAAAGGGAAGCACATATTCTTCTTAGATTGAAAACTCCATAACCCAAAGGTTGTTAGATTTAGGATAGACAACTGAGAGGGGGGGTGAATCAGTTGTCCAAAACTTTCTTCCAATTAAACACTTAAATCCACTTTGTAATTCAGCAACATAATAATAAATCAATCATGGAAATACAATGCATTAAATCAAGAGCAAAAACACATTAACACATGAGACACCAAGATTTTTACATGGAAAACTTGGTTAAGGGAAAAACTACGAGGTGACTAACCCGAGATTGTATTCTCTATTAGAAGAATAGAAAGAATCAAATGGCACATGCCAATTAGGGCTCACTGCCTGAGCACACTACTCACAAGAGGCTCACTGCCTATAGGAGACACATTGTCTACAGAATAATAAGTATTACATACTTGGACTGAAGAATAGCATCTTCACCATGCTTGAGTTAGTTCCATTTAAGCCCAAAACTTCTACTCTACCTTTCACTCTTCTCCTCTCTACCACACTCTCATCACCACAAGATGCATTTGAAATGACTTAACAACTCTTTATTTATACAAGACATCAACTTAGAAATTATCATCCAAGTCGGCATACATTAAAGAGAAAATACATAAATACAACATAACTTATTACAAAAAGACTTCAAACGGATCAACACACTGTCCGCCACACAGATCTGAGACTTCAATACTTATTTAGGAACACGCCATTCTTCACAGAACATCTCCAAGATCATCTATAGGGTGTATAACACATCTGATTGACCATACTCAGGAAATACATCATCATCCAGAAGTTATTCTTCAATTGCAATCTCAAATTCCAATGCAAACCACCAACACAAATTGGACACAATCCAAAGACCTCCACAAGCTTGCCTGAATCACCAAGAACATCCACACTACATCTGCTTACTGAAATCCTTATCTCCTTCATCTGGAACCTCTAGAACATAGTCTGTCATCATTGTCACAATGGAATAGATGCTTGTGAATCTCTAGATCATGAACCAATTGAGTTGTCAATTCACATTGACTTCCTAAACACTTCACCAATTTTGCAGAACAAGATATTTCATTTCCGGATCTCACTGGACCTATCTGTGTCACTTTGTCACCTTTGAACATCTGCCAGAACCAATTTTACTTGAGCAGCCACAACTTCTTTAGATCTTCATGCAGACCTCTAAAATCTTTACTGGATCATCTTAAGACACATATCTACAAACCCTTTTATGTGCATCCTCTAATCTTTATCTTATCTAGGATCTTTAGCTCACTGTCTTCACTATTCTTCTCCGTTCTTGATTAGGACTAATTTTCTCAATATCCTCAACAAACAGTTCATCCAATCCTTATCATCAATGCAATAGGAGTATGTTGACATCAATGACAACACCGGTTAGGCCCATACTTGTAACAATCTGCCCCTTTGTCATTGATGGCAACATATGATGTGAAAAACTATTTTGACCATCAAGACAAGAACTTTTTCTCACTGCCACAACTCCCCCTATTAACAAAAACCATTCACATGTCTTCTCTTCCTTTACTCCTCCCCCTTTGATCAGAAACCACTTGTTTTTCACATGTCTTCTCTCCCCCTTTGACATCAATGGTAAAGGGCACATACTTGCACCAATTTAGAATCATACCAGTTGCTCCCCCTGAGTGGCAGCTTCGCAAACATCAATCCGGACCACAAGATATCACTGTGAGATCCACTAAATTGATGCACATCAATGTACCTTAATTCAGAACCGAAGGGGTAATAACCCCTAGCTTCTCCCTGAGATATACAAAAGAATCCTAAGGTAGAGGTTTAGTAAAAATATCTGCAATCTGATCCTTGGAAGGTACAAACTCCAATCTGACTTCATTCTTGTTCACTTTCTCTTCAAAAAGTGAAACTTGATGGATATATGTTTAGTCTTTGAATGCAACATCAGATTCTTAGATATATTTATTACACTTGAATTATCACAGAAGATTGTGATAAGTTCTTCATATTCTACTCTAATATCTCTTAGCATTTGTTTCATCCACAAAACTTGAGTGCAACTACCTATTGTTGCAATATATTCTACTTCTGTAGTGGACAGAGATATTGCCTCTTGTTTCTTGCTTAGCCAAGAAACCAATCTCTTTCCCAAAAAGAATGCTCCACCACTTGAACTCTTTTGGTCATCCACATCTCTTCCCCAATCTACATCTGTATGCATGAAGAGAGAAATCATGATCTCTAGGATACCATAGACCATACTTAACTGTTCCTTTTAGATATCTAAAAATCCTCTTGATTGCCATGACATGAGATTCTCTAGGATCAGCTTGGAATCTAGCTACAAGACCAACAACATTCATAATGTCAGGTATAGTTTAAGTCAGATACAACAATCCTCAAATCATTGACCTAAATTTTTTCTGATCAGCCTTGGGAGAATCATCATCTAGTTGCCACGGGAGTACTAATTGGCTTTGAGTCTTCCATTCCAAACTTCTTCAACAATTCTTTCACATATTTGATTTGAGAAATGAAGATTCCTTTCTTAGTTTGAATGATTTGCAGACTGAAGAAGAAATTCATTTCCCTAAGCATGGACATCTCAAATTCACTTTTCATTTGATTTACAAAATTTTTGCACATACTATCTCTTCCTCCAAAAATGATATCATCAATAAATACTTCAACAATCAATATATTTTCATGATCAATTTTGAAGTTCAAATTACTATCACTAGTACCTTTGTTGAAACCAATCTTCAAAAGATGCTTATCCAATCTTTCATACCAGGCTCTTGGGGCTTGCTTGAGTCCATATAGTGCTTTCTTCAACTTGCAGACCATATCACCATGATTAGACAATTGAAATCCATCTGGTTGCTCAATGTATACTTCTTCCAAGTCGCCATTCAAGAAGGTAGACTTGACATCCATCTGATATACTTTGAAATCCTTGAAGGCAGCAAAAGCAAGAAATAATATGACTGCTTCAATTCTTGCCACCAGAGCAAAAGTTTCTTCAAAATCAACTCCTTCTATTTGAGAGTAACCCTTGTAGACCAATCTGGCTTTATTTCTGATTACTTCACCAACTTCATTCAATTTGTTCTAGAAGACCCATTTGGTTCCAATCACATTCTTGTTTCTAGGTTTGGGAACAAGATCCCAAGTGTGATTTTTCTCAATTTGCATCAGCTCTTCCTCCATTGCTTTAGTCCAATTTTCATCATTACAAGCTTCATTCATTTTCTTAGACTTAATCTTTGAAATTAGACAATACTCTACTAAATCTTGAGCAATCCTTCTTCTTGTTTGTACACCTTTGCTTTTATCACCTATGATCTGATCTTCAGAGTGATTCAGTCTTACATACTTGGGAACTTTGGGAGTTTCTAGTACTTCTGATTCTTGAACAGGTTCAATCAAACTTATCTCTTCTTCCTTATTCCCTGGATCAATTTGAATCTGAATTTTAGAGGGGGTTTGGACTCCTTGAATCATAACATCATTCTGATCATCTTCATCATATTCATAAAACCTTGAGGGTTTTTCAATCCCTTCGTCAACCTTCACATTTGTACTTTCTATAATCTTTCTCAATCTCTTGTTATAACACTGATATGCTTTGCTTTGAGTAGAATAACCCAAGAATATTCCTTCATCACTTCTTGCATCAAATTTTCCTAGATCTTCATCTCTTTTAATGTAATATTTTCTACCAAAGACTCTAAAATACTTCATAGTAGGAGTGATGCCAAACCAAAGTTCATAAGGAGTCTTACCGGTATTGCTTCTGATTTGAACTCGATTAAGAGTGTAGACTGCAGTGCTCATAGCTTCTCTCCAATAAATCTAAGGAACATTTGCTTCCATCATCATGGTTCTAGATGCTTCTTGGATGGTCCGGTTCTTTCTTTCCACTACTCCATTCTTTTATGGAGTCCTAGGAGCAGACAATTGTCTTCTTATTCCATGCTTCTCACAAAATTTTATGAACTCACCGGATGTGAATTCTCCACCTCTATCAGACCTTAGACATTTTATGTTCAATCCAGTTTCATTCTCCACCATAGCCTTGAATATTTTGAATTTCTCAAGAGCCTCTGATTTCTCCTTCAGAATAGTTACTGACATCATCTGGGAGTAGTCATCAATTAAAAGCATGAAGTATCTATCACCTTTCACAATTCTGATTCTTACTAGACCACATAAATTAGTATGAACTAAGTCCAATAATTTGGTAGAAGACTGTTCCTTAGTTTTGAATGTGACTCTGCTCAGCTTACCCAACTGACATTTTTTGCACAAGCTATTAGTAGGTTTTACAAGTCTTGGAAGATTTCTTACAGCCTGAGTGTTGCTTATCTTGATGATATTATAAAAATTCACATGACACATTCTCCTATGCCACAACCAACTCTGATCAATTTGAACAAATAAGCAAATTTTATCAGTACCAACCAAGTGGAAGATATTACCTTTAGGTTGATTACCGGATGCAATCTCTATTCTAAAACTTTCAAAGATCTTGCATTTTCTATTTTTGAACTGGAGATCGTAGCCTTTGTCCACCAACTGTCCAACATTGAGAAGATTATGCTTCAGGCCTTCAACATATAGTACATTACTAGGTTTGTTCTCTCCATCAAAAGAAGTAGTTCCTCTACATCTGATTCTGCTAGTAGAATTATCACCAAATTTTACCACTCCTCCTTCATACCTTTTGGTGCAAGAGCACCTAATAGAACATTGTGGAACAAGGAGGCATCAATGAATAAGAGAGGAGTCCATGGAGTCCATCAAGTCAAATGGAATAGTCTAAAACCAATAATGACATATTGTAATGGTCAAGATGATGTAATGTTTAAATGTCTTGAGGGTCCTGGTAAGAACCCTAGGACCAAAATGATGTAAGTTGGGCCAATAGTGCCCCTAGAGTCAAATAGAGGTGTCTAAGATCAATAAGAAGGTTTAATGAACCTAAATAAAATCAAACATGATAAATAAATAAGGTAGAAGTTCATTAAATAAGGCAGAAATTCACTAAACCAAAGTTCAGAAATTCAAATTTCTAAATTATGCATTTAGGTGGGAAAAACCATTTTGAGTAGTTTTTGGTAGTTTTACCCACTCCAACCGATGGAAATTGGTTGTGGAAGTTGGGGTAGAGGTCATAAAATCATATTCAAGTCATTTTATGTACGGACAAGTACCTTGGAGGGAGTTTAAAGGTGCACAAATTGAATAAAAACAGAATTTTCTGATTTTTTCTGTAAATCTACTGTTGCAGGCCGTACCATTTCTTTGTACGGAACTGTTTTGATCTAAAACTAATTGGATGTGGTAGGGGATTGAGTTAAATTTCATTTTCAATTGTTTTGAGGTTTTTATAGTGAATTTTGAGGGAGATATCACATTTTTTCTAGAACTGGCTGTTTGACTGTGAAAACAGGGATTTTGAGGGTTTGCAATGCATTTTTGGACCTTTCCATGAATGTAGGATTCTGATTCTCATGGAATAGGTCCTTATTAACATGTAACATATGTTTCTAACCCTGAAAAAGAAGGAGTGTAAATGGGAGAGGTGATCACCGTTTGGAGTCAAGTTTGCGTGTGAAAAGAGCATTGAGAATGGTGGCATGATTATAGCAGCCAGAGATCTGTCTTAACAAGGTGATATTTTTATGATTTCTATTGTTTAATATGGTTAGTAAGATGGTGTTGGACCTTTGAATGAGGTCTGGAAGTGATTGGAAGTGGGAGAACTAGGAAGCCCTAGGTTTTGAGGCCTAGAAATGAGATTTTTGTATTGCAAACCTTAAATGTGCAAACCTCCTGATAAGACCTAGAAAATCCTTGGTTTTGAACCCTTTCCTAAGACATTTTTTAGGTTTGAAGTGTGTGGGACAAGTTTGTCATAGGGTTCCTTTGTAAAATGGTCAATTTAGGCCTTGTAGGAAGGCAGCAGGGTGTTAGGACAGTCACATTTCATCCAAAACAATAGTAGGTGAGTTTGAGATATGTTTTAGAACTCAATAGAGGGTATCCAAATCAGTCATTTTTTTCAAGAGTGTTTTGGGAAAGTTTGGAGAAAAGTATAGTTTAGTCGCTGAACAAGACTACAAGGATTAGGCCTGTTTAAGGGGAATTGTCAAGAATCTATCAAATTGGTTTGTGAAACCTTTGGAACCTTGTTGGTTGGGTAGGTTGAGACCCTAGAAGGTGGTAGAATTCATCTGAGAAGTTGGAATCTAAACTTGAGCCCTTTGGTGGAGTTTAGGACAAGAGGAAGGCTAGAGAAGTCTTATTGGTTGAAGCCCACAAACTATTGAAACCTTTTGATCTTGTTAGATTATCTTTGGAGACCTAACACCTCTGCATCACCTTTCCAAATCTATAAACTTGTTTTTGTCACCAATCATATGGTGGGAACATCCACTATCAATGACCCAATCATCCTTTTCTTCTACTTGGGCAGCCAGAGCTCTTTCTACAACTTTATGATTGACAGATTCAAAGGACATTGGATCTTCTTCCTTGATGGCAATAAACACCTAGTCAATTCCAGATTTGTTTCCTATTTCTGATTCATCATCTATTACTCCTTCATTATCATCATCTTCATGAACATAGTAACAATTCTTCTGGAACCTTGATTTGTTAGGGTTTGGCCTTGAAAATCTTTCTAGACACCTTGAGGCAAAATGACCAATCTTATTGCAGTTAAAACACTTAAAAGGCAATTTCCCTTCATACTTACCGGATCCTCTTGGAAGTCTTTTTCCAATAAGGGCTTCAAGTTGAGCAGCTTCTGCTTCATCTTCTTCCAGGTCTTTTCTTGCTTTTTCATACCATGATAGTTTCCTTGAAGAGTTCTCTCTCGGATCAAACCTTTGTTTTCCTTTCTAAGAAGCACTAGCTTTGAATGCGGATTCAATCTTGGGAGGGGCATCTCCATAATTAGTCAATTCAAATGCAGCCAATTTACCAATCAATTGATCTCTTGTGACACATGAATGGGCTCTGAATTCTTCAGTGGAAGCAACCTTGTATTTGTAAGAATCAGGAAGGGACCAAAGAACTTTGCCAACAATCTCATCTTCGTCCAAGAGTCCACCAGCACATCTAATGCCACATACAAGCTCATTTACTCTGGGAATAAATGTAGTGATGTTTTCATTTCAGACTTTGTAGCTTGGCACATTTCACATACTTGTCTCCTTCATGCAGAAGTTCTAATTTTTGCCAAATCTCATATGTAGTTTTCAGATCAACAACATTTGTCAGTTTTGAATCAGATAAGGCACTTAAAAGAGCTTCTTTAGCCCACAGATTATTTTCAACATCTCTCATTTCATCTACAATGCACAGACCATTCTGCGGGGGATCATATTTCTTTGAAGCCATAATCCAATACTGCATTCCCATACATTGTAGGTGGCATTCCATGCAACTTTTCAAAAGAGTGTAATTGGTTCCATCAAACCTCAAACTATCCTTCTTGTATGACAACATCCTAGATCTTCTCAAGCGGTTAAGCTCTTTAAGAGGAACTTGGCTCTGATACCAATTGTTAGATTCAGGATAGACAACTAAGATGGGGGGTGAATCAGTTGTCCAAAACTTTTTTCCAATTAAACACTTAAATCCACTTTGTAATTCAGTAGCATAATAATAAATCAATCATAGAAATACAATGCATTAAATCAAGAGTAGAAATACATTAACACATGAGACACCAAGATTTTGATGTGGAAAACCTGGTTAACAGAAAAACCATGGGGTGACTAACCCAAGATTGTATTCTCTGTTAGAAGAATAGAAAGAATCAAATGGCACATGCCAATTATGGCTCACTGCCTGAGCACACTACTCACAAGAGGCTCACTGCCTATAGGAGACACACTGTCTATAGAATAATAAGTATTACATACTTGAATTGAAGAATAACAGCTTCACCATGCTTGAGTCAGTTCTATTTAAGCCCAAAACTTCTACTCTACCTTTCGCTCTTCTCCTCGCTACCACATGTTGATGATGATGTTACTCACACACAAACATGAAATAAAAGTTACACAACCACCTTTATTTATCCTGAAAGATACAATAAATTTAGGATGAATTTATGATCCCAAGTCTCCATTGATTAGTTCATAATCTACTAACGTTACTCAGTGTTTGATGTGTGTTGTTAATCATTTAGGGGCCTTACGTGTTGCAATTATTCCTGCAAAGTTCTTTAATATTTCCTCCAAACATCCAGTCCTTTATATCTATTCTACATAAATCTCCAACAATTCTACTTCTACACTATGAATTTACTCAAATAATGTGCCTACAGGTTGATATTTGCATGATTTCTACCATTATTTGTAATTCTTTGCATGATGTTTTCAACACTACATGCATTTAGCTCAAATATGCTAAAGATTTTCAGTTATCTATAGGATGTCAGCATATTTCTTTGTTCTGCTCATTACTTATCATGATTTGTAGTTATGGAAGTGATTTAATGAAATTAAGAAAAAAGGAATGACAAAGATAGGGTTTAGAAAGTGAGATTCCCAAAATTACTTGACTGAGATCACTGATCCCCATACATGTTTCGATACAGCAATGAAGAGAAGAAAACTAGAATCATACTTCACCAAGACATTCCACAAATCTGCATGATCCAGTGCAAATCTTCAAAGGAAAAGGTGACAACAACATGCAATAAAATGAAAGTGCTTCTATTGAACATAGCATTCACCATTATAGATCCAAAAATCAACTTGAAGATTATGTAAATTTTACAATTAGGATGTAATCTGAAGCTTCATCTTCATTCAGAATGCTTTAGAACAAGTACATTTACAATGATCTAAAGAAAGAACCTTGACATTTCAACAATTCAGTCCTCATTAGTCTTGGTATTCTAATCTCTTTTATGAAAATGTTCCCTGCCTCTTTTTTGACAAGTCATGGCCTGTTTATAGGATGGAGGCCAAAAAACAGTTACAATGATCCAATGATCAGGATCCTCCCATAACAAACAACAGCTCAGATGAACAGCATGTGCCTGCCAGTTGGCAATTGCATAGCTGGCATAGAATATTCCAACATTTTGGACTTGATTCATTCTCTAGTTGGCAAACAATGCATTTGATAATATCCCCTTCAGCTAAGGTTCATGTTGCCTCTATATTTGCAACTCTGCAATTTTCAGCTACTTCACTCTGCAACATAAAGCTAAACCCCAAATAGCTCCAAGGTCCTGCAACAAACAGACAAGAAATAAGCATCATCATCATTTAATACCTTGGCACTAAAAATAAACATTATAGCTTACTTAACATGCAAGCTTGGATATCAGGTTATGAATATTAAACATCTGTGAACATCTGCATATCCAAATGCATGTATGATGTTAAGAATGGTTGAGTCAACCATTGTTGACCAAAAACATGCCATCAGGCTCTAAAATGACTCCAAAATCCTCCCTTTTACCTTTATTTCTTTGTATATCAAACATGCATATCATAAACATACAAGCGCAGTGAACATACAAAGAATTTTTTTCTTTTAATTTCCTTTTGAATTCAACGCTTGTATATCGGCTTGCATATCAAGGATATACATTGCAATTATACAAGCTGACATGCAACCAGTGGGGTGATACATACAACACTTGTATCAAATCTCTTATATACAAGCCCGACATACATACAACATCCTTTGTATGTCCCTTTCAGACTCCAACTTTTATTAAACCACAATATGTAGCTCCTTTCAGCTCCGACTTGTACATATTGAAATGCATCTTTTCGATATACATTGAGTTATGATGCATCCATTAAAGCAGATTTAAATTTCTCCTGAGTTCCACTTTGTATTTATACCACAATGTATAACTCTAAAGCATACATACAAGGTGGAAACATACAACAACTAAACCTTATTTCATAGTTATTTCAGTTCCGTCCATTGCATTCTACCTTGTATGTACCACAATGTCTATATCGAAACATACATACAATGCGCGAAACATACAATGACTTAACATTATTTCATAATCATCTCGATTCCGACCATTATATTCCACTTTGTATGTTAACTTTGTATATTTTACACTTTTCAAACATACAAACCAAAAAAGTGCATCCGACGGACTCGACAGACTATGCATTAAACTTTAGAACCTTTTCGGGCCCGACTTGTATGTAAGCATAAAAATGCTAACAAAATGCATACAAGTAAAATAATGTATATAAACCTGATGACTTCCTTATGGGACCATACAATGACTTGATATACAAAAGACCTTGTATATGCATCATACAATGACACAACATACAAACAGCTTTGTATATGCAACATACAAACATTTTTTATAGTGCATTTACCAAAAAACACACATAACTTGCAAAATATTGGGAATTTTAAAATGGTTCAAAAAGCAACCCTCACTCATTTTGGAGAAGGAATTCACCCATATTATGCTCTGGTACTTAATGCAATTTTTTCTTCATTTTCAACAAGGTTTGTAGCTTTCACTTCTTTTTCCCTTTACCACCAAGCAGACCCACACACACAAGCAAAGCAACAGCCACAGCAGGGGTCCTCATTTTGCTAAGGAGTAAAATGGGGTGTGTTGTAAACATCACAATGACTAGCAACCAAACAAAACAATTAAATTAAAATCAGTAAAGAAAACTAAATGAAATAAATTCATAATTTCCAACTAGCTTTTCTACAAATCATTATTTAACTTGAGACTCAATATATTCAATAAGGTGCATGAATTTTCCCATTCAGTTTAAGTGGGTGCATGTGATTAATTATCCTCATCTTGAAAATTAATTGAACAAACCAGTGACTAATATTAGCCTACATAGTTGATGTCAGTCCCTCATACCCAACCAGATAGAGCCTTGTTGCCAGTAAGCGTCCATAGCCCCGACAAGGTTATCATTACAATTCTCCTAAGTAGAGCCCGCTGCCAGAAAGCATCTATAGCCCTAGTAGAGTTAGTTAGATGGCTTAATCTAGATTTTCAGTAAAATCTACTTTATTATTTTATTTATTTTGTATTTTGTATTTGATAGAGATTTCATAAGATATTGCAGTTGTAACTTCATGATGCAAGGAATGGTCACTTACTGAAATTAAGCTGAGAATTGTAATGGTAGCAAGGGTGACCTCTGATTTTTCACCTAATATCTACATTGGTACATTCAACAAACCCAAGGATTTTAGGTGTGTCATTGTGAGAAACTTTCCTTGAATACTCAACCCACAGTTATTGAATTCTACATTCATGACAATTACAACAAGTTATGCATAAATTTCAAATAATCAACCTGGATGTTCTAAATTTTCTATTGTTTTCAGTGGTTGTTAGTTTACTCCTACATACTCTAAATCAAAATAAGGACCCCAACACACAGGAAAACAAAAAAGCAAACAAAACAAATAAACTGTACAAACAACTAACCTACCAAACTATACATAAAACCCTACAAGGCAAATAAAACCCAGGAAAAGACCCAAAGACACCTATATTTGCATACTTCCTTAGATTATGTAGGAGCATCAGGGCACTAGTTATGGTTCTGATCCTAGAAAATTCATTTTTGTATTCTGAAAAATATTCTTGTATTCTAAATTCATTGTGTTTAATAGAATAACCTCTGATAATCAGTAACTGAGGAAGCTCATCATGTTCATGACATATCCATATGCATGTTTCATCTCCCAAATTTATATAATCAAAATAATAATCAACATCATTTACTATAGAAAGGAAAGATACAACCTGGTGTATCTCTGGTTCTGTTGGACATGTTGGTTTGCTGACAGTTGGTCTCCCATTTGACTTTACATTTTTTTTGTTTGGCTCAAACTCAGGTCTCTCTTTATCTTGAAGAATGTATGATTCTTGAAGGATCATTTCTTCATCTTTATCCACATCCATCTCTTCATTCTGGATATTCAGTTTATCCTCACGTTCAGGAAACGTCTCAATGTTCTCTTTAATTCTCTACGCGTCAACATCTAAATGAGTACCTTTATAATCATAATTTGATATATAGAAATTTATCATTTCTAAATCATTTGACTAATAGGAATACTCCCCTGTTTCATTTTTAAAATAGTGCTAGATTGACATCTGATCATGCATAACAACTCCAAAGCTTTCTTCATCTTCAACTTTCATGAATTGTTCATCAAATAACTCACATTTACCATCTAGTACGGTATCTGGTTCTATTGTCTTGCAATAATCTTACACTTGATTATTCAATTTTAAAAAGTTGGCTATGTGTTGTGTGGTTACATAACACACCCCATTTTGACTTGGTAAAATAGGGACCCAATTTTCTGCTTGGCTTGGCTCGTGTTTTTTTTTTTGCTTTTGGAGGTCTGGTAAAAGTAAGTCATGCAGGTGATCCTACATTAGGGAGCTAGGTAAGTCATCATGATGAGGTTAGTTTATCAAAGTTAATATTTCATTTCAATAACCTCATGATTAGAAACAGTGCAAAATTTCATGCCAGTTTGCCTTTCAGATCACCCTGATATTCCTTAGGGAACAAGAGTTATAGTGAGTCAAAGTCTTGGTCAAACCTGATATTCTGAGGGGGGGTCATATTCCTTAACATCAGTCATCTTATTAAAGATCACCCGATCCAATTCTATCACCTGATAATCACTTGGTCTAAAAATCCAGACGTCAATTTTACGTGATAATGACATTTACCCATCAACAGCTTCATATATTTCGTGGGGGTCATATTTCGTATATCACCTGATCTTTCAAATATCACCCTAGTATGAAATATCACCCCGAGCCAATATGCTAATGACGTCATCCAATCCTGATAATTAAACAAAATCACCCTAACGATGACATCATCATCCTTTTTACCTTGAGGAGGTATATTTCAAATGATCACCCTTTTACACAATATGATGGTGACGTCATCCTGATCCTTCGAAAGGGGGTCAATTTACATTTGAAGGGTCATGTTCTGAATGTCACCTAATCTTAAAACATGACCCGATGTTTCAAATATCACCTGATATTCTCAACATCGCTCGATATTATACCAAGGGGGTCATATTCCAAATATCACCCAATCTTCTGAAGATCACCCCCTTTATCTTGCCATGCAACATTAAATGTCGTAAATGTAGTAGGTGGATTCCCGCTGATTACGAACACGATTTAAACACCTGGCAATGTCTGTAGATTTATGACAGAAGATCAATGGTTATGATCAATCTAACCTGAATTTGCCCTAATTTACCCTAATTATGAGGATAAAAGTGAACTTCTAGCGTCATTTTGCATTCACCTTGTGATAAAACAGTAATTTACAGAGCATAGAACATTCAAACCCTCGTACAAGCTACCTGTGGATGCATATAGCTTACAACAAAATGGAGCACGTGATTATCAACAGTATTTGAACATGTTTTCCATAATCATCACCCTAATCAAGGAGATAAGCGTATCAGGTAAGTAATTAAAACCCTCCTGTTGTCGTTTTCTATAATATTCGGGTAGTAAGTTCTTTTATAGTTTTAGCTCTGTAATTATGCATATCATGATGAAATGAAAATGAATAAATATAATATGCATGATGCTGTGAATGTATAATGTTGTATATGCATGCATGTGGATATTGTTCTAAGACCAGTCATGCTCATTGCAAGAACCCATGGCAGACATCGGGAAGAACAAGTCTGATGTAGAATTTATCAAACCTATGTTTGCCCAACCTAAAGGAATACAATTCAAATATGGTGTCATTGAAGATACACACCAAAGAAACACAGATTTCATGACATGGTCAACTAAGATGGGTGAAGATAGAGATAGTACCCTTCTGGATGTAGTGTTTGTGTCAGGAATGTGGCATGCAACTAGATTTCCTTATACCATGGAAACTCCAGAGTTGGTAATTGAGTGTGCCAGAAATTACAACCCTAATACAAGGAGGGTAGAAAAACATGGAAGGGTATATGTAGATCTATCTATAAAAGGGATTGCAGCAACATTTAATCTCCCACTGGGAAAGAAAGTAGTCAGCATGGATATGAAGAAACTGGAAGTTGAATACATAAATAACAAGAAGGCTGCAAGAAAGAGGATGTATCAATGGAGAGATAAGAACAACACTTACACCACCTCTGCTAAATTGCCAATGCCTTTGTACAAGTTTGATTTTGATGATGAGTATCAATATATGATTGCTTTACTTAGCAGAGTGACAGGCTAGCCTAATGCTGGAAGCTTCAAGGACTGGATGTATGGGGTTATCATAATGTGCATCTACATAGATAATAAGCCATTATGGGCTAAACTAATTAGTGATGCCCTAGATGAATAGCTGATGAACCTAGGAGGCCTGGAGTGTTCATTTCATATGACTTCATATATTGTATATTCATGTGCATATAAAGGTACATTTGATGCACTTACCACAATAGGAAAGATTGGTGGCAGTGTGGATGATGCCCATATACGGGATCACTACCCTCAATTGCAAAGAACAAACTACCTCCCTGATTATAAATTAGTAAATGATGCATTTTCTATGCATCTGGTAAGGACGATGGAGGAGGATAGGACTAAAAGACTGAGCATGGAAGCTTAGGAGGTTATATACAGACATGGCACCTAGTTTATACAGTTTGCCACTTTCTCCTACATTAGAGTAGAAGGTTTTGAGGGCCAGCCTTTAATGTTACCTAGGTACCCTACTGATGGGGTAGTCCTGATGGAATTAATAAGACAGATATCAACAATATTGGATGCATACAAAGCAAGCAATAAAATACCTCCATTATTGTTTCTAGTGACCATAGGGTGGTACATATGCCCAGATTCGGAGAACATAAAGAAGGCCATAGTGGGTCTAAACATGATGAACCTATAGTCATTCCTATTGGCTAGATCATATGACCCTTATGGGAGGATGTAGAAGATCATGGGGAAGCCCATCCATAAGAAACACTTGGAGGATTTCTAGACAGACTGTGAGAATGAAGCTGAAGTTAGAAGAAGGAAATATCAGAGGCTCACCTTTAACCAGATCAAGACATTTGATTGCATCCTAGTGCCTACACAATTGAAGAAGGATGATGGTAAAACCATGTCCAATGAATATGAAGAGAAAAAGGTGTATAATGACACCATTTCAGCCCCTAACCTAATGTAACTTGAAGATATTTCATTGGACAGGTTTACAGGTGGGGTGCTGTAATTGACCCAAGCATGGGTGGATAAACAAATCAGTATATTGAAGAAGAAGGGGATGGCCATCATAGTAGACAATAAGAGGGAAAAGGAAGATTGATGATACACCTAAGGGGGTAATAGTTGAAAGAATTGATAGATCAGCTGAGGATGCATCTGTATCAGGGCAGGCATCAGCCTCATTAGCACCACCTCCAGAGGAAAAGAAAAAGACCAAAAAGATCTTGAGGCTAGCTATAGGTACCACAGAAACACAAGATGTAGGCCAATCCTCAAGGCAACATGAAGAAGATGTCCTTGTTGAGGAGGAACCAGTGACTAAGGAGATTTCAGATGATGATCCTATGATATTCACAAGGAAGAGGAAGGCACCCTTAATGACATCCACCCCTAAAAAACCAAGAACACATATGAGGGGTGAGATAAGACATGACCCTGTAATGTTAAGGGGAGTAGGTAGTGAAGTGTTCAGGAAAGAATTGCAGCATGAAGTGCCACTTCCTACCATCATACAGTTTAAAATTGAGAAAGTTGAAGAGCAAACAAAAGAGACCACTAAAGCAAGTCAAGGAGGTCATGTCTCACTGGAGGAGACTATTGACCTATTAGATGATGAAGTGGTAGAAGATGTAGCTTCTCAGAAGATGGAGACCCTTGCTTCAAGTACTCACATAACTCTGCAAGGAACACCATCTTCACAGAGGGTGATATTAGAAGAGTTGAAATAAACAGAACAAGAAAAGGAAGATAGCCCAGAGAGGGCAGCCCAGCAAATTGGGCTGGATAAGTTAGTCGATTAGGTGACTAGCCCTAAGGTAGTAGACCTAACACACAGGGAAGATGAAAGTCCTGAACATCAAGCAGGTGCACCTGGCAATACAGAAAATGTTGAGATAGCCAAGGTGGCGGAGACAGAAAGCAATATTCCAGATATGGGCCAACAACACCAAGATATATTTGATGAGCCCAAAATTGTAGAAGTCCAACAAAAGGGTGGGGAAGACAAGGCCACATCAGATGATGATGATGCCCCCTGGACTCAAGAAACCTTAGGTCATGAAGAAATATTAGGTCATGATGACCTACAAATCCAAGAGGTAGATGCAGTAGGCATTGAGCAAAATACGATCCAAGATCAGGATAGTGCACCTAGTACAGATATAATGGTATCCACAGATGCAAATACACCTCAGGATGAGGAAATTCCCAAGGTGGATGAAACAAAAGAAGTTGGAGTATAGGATCATCATGTAGATGCACCACAAGATCCTCCATCGCAAGAAGAGACTCCTCCGGATGAGGAAGTGGAAAAAGATCACCCTCATGAAGATTCTCATCAGGAGGAAATTAGGAAATCACCATCTCCATCGAAAATAGATGTAGTTACTAGAGATCAGGGTGGACAAGATGCTGATGATGGACAACAGGGATCTGGAAATCAAATACCTCTATGGCTCAAGAAAGAGATAAGTACAGAATCTAGTTTTGAGATTCAAGAGTTTGAGGTTTCTACATTATTTTCAAAAACCATCATGAAGCCAAAGAGGAAGGCTAGATTAACATCTACCATCAGAATAGATCCTGCTATGGGTAGAAGAACCACCCAGGTAGACCTTCCTATTGTTGAGAAAGAAAAAGGCAAGATCACCCTGGAAGAATTCTAGATTAGCACAGTTGATTTAGTATTTGCCAATGAAGACCAGGAAGGTTAGAAAGGAAAATATATAATTGATTCTTTAACCTAAAGGGTTAAGAAGGAAAAAGAGAAGAATAAGTAGCATAAGGAGCACATTGCCCAACTGCATGCATATGTAAAAGGGTTAATTAACCCTGATAATGTAGTATTAGATTAGGCAATCCCATTGACTACAATTTCTCAAGAGTAAGTTAATAAATTGGACCTCATGAAGCATGAGTCTGTAATCATGAGAAAGTGGATGTCATCCACACTTACAGAAGCTAAGGAAGCATTGAAAGCCTCTTTGCAGAGGTGGAATTCTTTGGGTATCTCAAGGAGAAAAGTTGATAAATTACAGACTGAGGCCAGAAGAAGGTCATTCCAATTGGAGAAAGCCTTGAGTGCTTTAAGTGAAATAAAGAGGATTAATCTTCAAGTTCTAATAACTCATCAGGTGCTAGATAATAACACTGCCATGTTGGTAGATATTTGGAATAAATACATTAGATTTGAAAAAGATGTATTGAAGAGGTGCAGCAATAAATTAAAGGATATCAGTATGAAGTTGCATGATATGATGTCATTTGAAGCAGAAATCTTGGAGGCTTTAGAGGGAAAAGTAGAAGGAAAGATAGAGAATCAAGACACAGACTTTGCTATTAAAGCTCTGCATAATAACTTCCAGCCAATGGTGGATGACCCTCTCAACCACCTAATAGAAGAAGCAATGAACAGGATCATGAGGATCAAGGTCAAGGTGGAGAACTATAATGAAACATCAAGCAGTAGGAAGAATAAATTGGAAGCCCTTAGAGAGAAATATCAAGCACATAAGCACGCCATCAGTAAAGCCAAAACTCTGGATGGTGGAGAAGTTGAAAGAGTAGTAAAAGCATATGAAAATATCTGGACAATAATGCAGGTCCACATACAGGGTGACATTCATCAGGATGATGAAGAGACAGAAAGTGATGATCATGATGATAATGAAGAGGAAGAAGAGGAACCTAATGAGTAGATGAAGATGCACTATAAAGGGAATATCTGCATTAGGTTCTTAGCATAAAATAATCTACCTAGATGGTTGCCAACTAGCAATCTGTGCCACGGGGATACTATTGACTAAGTCAAAGGGAATATGTACCGTAGATCTTAATCGATAAATCTTGATCGTAGATCATTTGTAACCACTCCCTCACCTTGTTCTATAAAAGGTGCAGGGATGCCTTGTTTTGAACATTCAAAGCTTAATTGAAATTTGTTTGTTAAAATATTAGGGCTTATTTCAAAGCTATTATATATGTACATGTTTTTGCATACTTAATGAAAGAGAAGACCATTTTGATTACAAACCATCATAAATTCTGAGTAATCTCTATCTAAATTCTTGATATATGCTTTGATTTTCTATGTCCCTTGGAGTGCTCATCAGTTTGCATGTATTGTATTCATTCACCATCCTCTAAAGTTAGCATCAACTGTATCTAGCTATGGAACATCCTGGTGAACATATGGTTTGATTTCTTCTCCTAATGACAATATCAAGTGTGTATGTGACTCAATAGCTAAAGATTCATTATAATTTGGAGTATTCTTTTACATTTCTTTTAATTTTAGAACAATTCACCATCACAATTGCAAATAATTGACAATCAGAAGTAAATATACATGAAATATGCAGACATCTTATAGATAAATGGAAATCCATAGCATATTTGAAGTCAAAGCATGTACAATTGATAAATATCATGCAAAGATTTGAGTATAGATACATCATTTGAAGAAATATACTATGTAGAATAACTCTCTGTGTAGCATCTTTACAGAAACAAAATCCTAATGATGAGAAAACGTAAGGCCCCAAAATGGAAACAGCAACACACATCAACCACTGAGTAACATCAGTTGATTAAGAACTAATCCACGGAGACTTGGGATCATGAATTCTCTGAATTCATCTTGTCTTTCAAGATGAGTAAAGGTTGATGTATAACTTTTATTCTATGTTTGTTTATGACTAACATCATGATCAACACTATGAAATCAGCCTTTCCTCTCTATTCTATGACTCCATTAGTTGCTATAATAGGAATTTCATCACAAGTAATTTCTTCTCTACGATTATCAAAAGATTCATACCTGCATTCTACCTCACCCTTATTATAAAGTAGAGAACTCCAATTCTCACCATAAAATGACTCAAGGAAAAATGTTTCCTCATCTTTACCTTTTAGAACTGATTCATCTATTGTATTTTCTAAACAACTCATGATTACGGGTGTTGCCTCTTCTTGCTATTCCAGAATTTCTTCATTTTCCTGCTAGACTTCAGCCCTAAACACATCTAAAAAAAATATTAGTTCGTTCAAATATAAATCCAACCTTGTAAGAAAAGTTAGACAATTAATTTCACTATGCTCCACAGACTTGTGTATCCTACAACAATTGGATAAACCAAAGTTAGATAAACTCTGAGGATAAAGCTACTTATTCAAAGTTTCCTAAAATAAAGGAATGTTAACTTGAAAATTGTCTTCATATGCATCCATTGAAATGAGACTCTATTTTAATCCTCTCTTTTTGAATTTTTAATGAGATCTATCATATCTCAGAATAAAAATCAAACGAATCTTTGAAGCTTTGAGCTAGATCTTTGCAAAGATGCAACCAAAACCTCTCAGATAAGAGATATTTGTAGATATTAAGCTCAAATGATGAAATATTTATGCAACATTTGTAGAAATCCATAGATTCCTTGTTCAGGCCCTCCTTCTAGCTCCAATTTATGTTGAGCGTTAGGAGGAAAAGGGCATGCAACGAATGGAGCAATGTCTTTGAATGGAGCAGTATCTTTGTTTAGCCCTCCTTCTAGCACCAATTTATGTTGAGCATTAGGAGGAGAAGGGCATGCAATGAAGGGAGCAATGTCTTTGAATGGAGCAATATCTTTGTTCGGCCCTCCTTCTAGAGCCAATTTATGTTGATGATGATGTTACTCACACACAAACATGAAATAAAAGTTACACAACAACCTTTATTTATCTTGAAAGATATGATAAATTTAGGATGAATTTATCATCCCAAGTCTCCGTTGATTAGTTCATAATCTACCAACGTTACTTAGTGGTTGATGTGTGTTGCTATTAATCATTCAGGGGCCTTACGTGCTATGATTATTCCTACAAAGTTGTTCAATATTTCCTACAAATATCTAGTCCTTTATATTTGTTCTACATAAATCTCCAACAATTATACTTCTACACTATGAATTTACTCAAATATTGTGCCTACAGGTTGATATTTGCATGATTCTGCCATTATTTGTAATTCTTTGCATGATATTTTCAACACTACATGCATTTACCTCAAATATGCTAAAGATTTTCAGTTATCTACAGGATGCTAGCATATTTCTCTATTCTGCTTATTATTTATCATGATTTGTAGTTATGGAAGTGATTTAATGAAATTAAGAAAAAAGGAATCACAAAGATAGGATTTAAAAAGTGAGATTCCCAAAATTACTTAACTGAGATCACTGATCCACATACATGTTCCAATACAGCAACAAAGAGAAGAAAACTAGAATCATACTTCACTAGGACATTCCACAAATCCGCATGATCCAGTGCAAATCTCAAAGGAAAAGTTGAAAATAACATGCAATAAAATGAAAGCGCTTCTATTGAACACAACATTCACCATTACAGACCCAGAAATCAACTTGAAGATTACGTAAAGTTTACAATCAGGATGTAATTGAAGCTTCATCTCCATTCAGTATGCTTTAGAACAAGTACATTTACAATGATCTGAAGAAAGAACCTTGACATTTCAACAATTCAGTCCTCATTAGTCTCAGTAATCCGATCTCTTTTATGAAAATGTTCCCCCCCTTGTTTTTGACAAGTCATGGCCCCTTTATAGGATGGAGGCTAGAAAATAGTTACAATGATCCAATGATCAGGATCCTCCCATAACAAACAATGGTTTAGATCAATAGCATGTGCTTTCTAGTTGGCAATTGCATAGCTAGTATAGAATATTCTAGCATTTTGGACTTGATTCATTCTCTAGTTGGCAAACAATGCATTTGATAATATCCCCTTCAGCTAAGGTTCATGTTGCCTCTATGTTTGCAACTCTGCAATTTTTAGCTACCTAAGGTTCATGTTGCCTCTATGTCTACAACTCTATAATTTTTAGCTACTTCATTCTGCAACATACAGCTGAACCCCAAATACCTCCAAGGTCCTGCAACAAATAGACAAGAAATAAGCATCATCATCATTTAATAGCTTGGCACAAAAAACAAACATTACAGTTTATTGAATATGAAAGCTTCGATATCGGGTTATGAATATTAAGCATTTGTGAACATCTGCATATCCAAATGCATGTATGATGTTAAGAATGGTCGAGTCAACCATCATTGACCAAAAACATGCCATCGGGCTCTAAAACGACTCCAAAATCCTCCCTTTTGCCTTTATTTCTTTGTATCTCAAACATGCATATCATAAACATACAAGTGTAGTGAACATACAAAGAATTTTCTGCTTTTAATTTCCTTTCAAATTTAGTGCTTGTATATCGGCTTGCATATCGAGGATATACATTGTAATTATACAAGCCGACATACAACCAATGAGGTCCACCTTACCTTTCACTTGTATCTTCACAATACATACAACACTTGTATCAAATCTCTTATATACAAGCCCGACATACATACAACATCCTTTGTATGTCCCTTTCGAACTCCAACTTTTATTAAACCGCAGTATGTAGCTCCTTTTGGCTCCAACTTGTATATACCGAAATGCATCTTATCGATATACATTGACTTATGATGCATCCATTAAAGTAGATTTAAATTTCTCCCAAGTTTTACCTTGTATGTATACCGCAATGTATAACTCCAAAGCATACATACAAGGCATAAACATACAACAACTAGACCTTATTTCATAGTTATTTCAGTTCTATCCATTGCATTCTACCTTGTATGTACCACAATGTATGTATCAAAACATACATACAATGCGTGAAACATACAAGGACTTAATGTTATTTCATAATCATCTTAGTTCTAGCCATTGTATTTTGCGTTGTATGTTAACTTTGTATATTTTGCACTTTTCAAACATACAAACCAAAAAATGCATCCGACAGACTTGACGGACTATGCATTAAACTTTAGAACCTTTTCAGGCCCGACTTGTATGTAAGCATAAAAATGCTAACAAAATGCATACAAGTAAAATAATGTATATAAACCCAATGACTTCCTTATGGGACCATATAATGACTCGATATACAAAAGACCTTGCATATGCATCATACAATGACACAACATACAAATATCTTTGTATATGCAACATACAAACCTTTTTTATACTGCATTTACCAAAAAACACACAACTTGAAAAATATTCAGAATTTTAAAATGGTTCAAAAAGCAACCCTCACTCATTTTAACAAGAAATTCACCCATATTCTACTCTAGTACTTAATGCAATTTTTTCTTCATTTTCAACAAGGTTTGTAACTTTCACTTCTTTTTCCCTATACCACCAAGCAGACCCACACACACAAGCAAAGCAACAGCCACAACAGGGGTCCTCATTTTGCTAAGAAGTAAAATGGGGCATGTTGTGAACATCACAACACCACACTCTCATCACCACAAGATGCATTTGAAATGACTTAACAACTCTTTATTTATACAAGACATCAACTTAGAAATTATCATCCAAGTCGGCATACATTACAGAGCAAATACATAAATACAACATAACTTATTGCAAAAAGACTTCACGTGGATCAACACACTATCAGCCACATAGATCTGAGACTTCAATACTCCTTTAGGAACATGCCATTCTTCACAGAACATCTTCAAGATCATCCGCAGGGTGTGTAACACATCTGGTCAACCATACTTAAGAAAAACATCATCATATGGAAGTTATTCTTCAATTGCAAGCTCAAACTACAATACGGACTACTAACATAAATTGGACATGATCCAAAGACCTCCACAAGTTTGCCCGAATCACCAAGAACATCCACACTACATTTGCTTACTGAAATCCTTATCTCCTTCATCTGGAACCTCAAGAACACAGTCTGTCATCATTATCACAATGGAATAGATGCTTACAGATCTCTAGACCATGAACCAATTGAGTTGTCAATTCACATTGACTTCCTAAACACTTCACCAAATCTGTAGAACAAGATATTCCATTTCTGGATCTCACCGGACCTATCTATGTCACTATGTCACCTCTGAACATCTGCCAGAACTAATTTTACTTGAGCAACCACAACTTCTTTAGATCTTCATACGGACCTCTAAAATCTTTACTAGATCATCTTAAGACACATATCTACAAACCCTTTGATGCGTATCCTCTGATCTTTATCTTAGCTAGGATCTTTAGCTCACTCTCTTCACTGTTCTTCTTTGTTCCTGATTAGGACTAATTTTCTCAATATCCTCAACACACAGTCCATCCAATCCTTATCATCAATGCAATAGGAGTATGTTGATATCAATGACAACACTGGTTAGGCCCATACTTGCAACAAAGGTAGGCACCGATCATTCTCTTTTGAAAATCATTCTCTTTTATATATTTTCAAAATCTAATTTTGTTTTTATGTTTTAGGATTAGGGTTTAAATATTTATACAAAACATTAATCCAAATCATATGCTAGATCATGTTAAGTGAAGTGGATGATTTAATTGACAAAATTACATAAGCTCCTTAATATGTTCTGAAGTCACCAGGAAACTTGAAAGTAAATTGTCATTGGTGAAACAAGGTAACACCCACCTAGGCTTGAACAGAGCCTAAAGTGTAGAGAATTTTGATTAATCTAATCAATTCTGTTAGTTGGCCAAATTCACATATAAAACCTAATCATAAGATTTGGCATATCTTTAGGGTTTAGAATTTTCAAATTTGAGTACCAATAAAACCAATCTTGACATTAAAGTGATGTACAAAAGCATTGGCCAAATCATTGAAGGAATGAATAGAACTATGAGGAAGAGAATAGAGACATTCAATTGCATGATCCTTTTAGTTTCTAGGGAAGAGCTTTGTAAAAATTTTATCATCATAAACATAATCAAAACAAACTCCCAGTTGTGTCATAAGGTCCCCTTTACCACTATACATTAAAAAACTAGGGGTCACTGAACAAACTAGAAATGGATAAGAAATAACTCAAATGAAAGTGGATAATGCTTGATTTCTCCTATGATATCCTTTGATTACTAGGGGTAATACATCAACTTTACTTTTCATCTCATCAATTCTTTTAAGGATGACATCTATGTTGGAAGGATGAACATTAGGAGTTATAATTAAAATGGGAGTGGAAGTGGCAACATGAGATAATGCATGGAGTGTAGGTTGATTGGGGGACAAATAATGAAGTTGGAATGATAGCACTAGAAGTGGGAACATGAGTAGTGGGTGAGAAGTAAACATAATTAGGGGATGAGTGGAAGGTACAATATGAGAAGTAGGTACAATGAGAGGATCAATGATAGGAGCTATGAAAAATTGATAAGCAATACAGAGAAGACAAGAAATATGTGGCATGGCTAATGCAGGAGAAGATGTGGAAGGAGGCACACTAGACAAAGAGGCTTGTGAAGGAAGGGGAGGAGACACACTATTTAAGGAACTTGATGATCTTATCCTTTGATCTATATCACTTAATACTTCCATCACATAAGGATTATCCGTTAACAAGTTATGAAGAACATCAATCAAATTTGAATAATTAACATTATTGCTCAAATTTGTAAAGGTCTGTGATGCAGAGGCATCCACACTATAACCTTCACATATAGCATGAATGTCTGCAGACCAACCTCATCATCATCATCTTCACCATCATCATCATATTCCCTAAAACCACCAACAACATCATCATGTTTCGCGTTACACAGTCAGCATCATCATATTTCGGATGATCACAATCATCCTCCTGTTGCACTGTTCATCGGGCTCCGAACTCCTTCGGCATCATGATATGCAACACTTCCTTCGTCAGCAGGATATTCAACATCTGGTTGCTCCAAATATCCTGATGACGATCACCTTCAGCACCTTCCCTTCGATGCTCCACTAGCCGACGACACAAGCAACATCATCATGATCTACTTTATCCGGTTCTCTCAAAACCTCCTGATGATGCTAATACACTTTCTGCGGATGCCGATACTTAACCACTTAACAACGGCAGGATAAACACGCACAGGGGGGATATCTCAATATCCTGATGACGATGATGTCATATCCTGATGACGATGACGTCGCCCAATATCCTGATGACCTCTTCAACACTTAGTCGGAAAACACGAACTTTCTCTCCCGCATCTACTTCGCGATACGCGGATGTTTGGCACTCCCGATATGATGATCCTGATGCCGATACATACACTTAGTATATGTCCGGCCTAAAACATCTTGATGCACTCGCAACATGAAAACTCCAACAGTTTCATGACCCGATCTGCTACCAGGTGCCGATGCACTCCTCCTCGGCTCCTCCAGATGATGATCACCCCGACGAACTTGCACTTCATGCACTCGAAATTGTCATGCTCTCCTTCACTTATCCGGATGACGATATCCGAACTGCCTGCAGGATATTTACCAAGATATCCTGATGATGCTGTTTTAGCGAACTTCTTCACTTAGCAAAATTTCACTTCGCCGATCCTCCAGGGATGACCCGATCCAACCTCAGGGTGATCTTCCAACTCAATCAGCTCGACCTAGCACATGAGGATGCTAGGCTTCTCAACATCTGTCGACCGCGATCCTGCGCACCTGCATGCAAACAAACAAACTACTACCTAACCTACTGTACATTACCATTCCACCGATCAGACGGATCAACCGGTGGAATGGATCAGTGAATCCATGAAGCCACCAAACCAGCAAATCGATTACAGGAAGGAGATCAAACAAAAAATGAAACAGGATCTTTATTGATTCAAAGATGCAATACAATATGATGTTCCTCACACAGAACACTCAATCTCCTCTGCTTAATGCAATACTAGACTGTCGATCGATCATCTACAATCAACCGATCCTCATGCTTATAAAGATTTGCCTACGAGTACTACTGACCCGACTCCAAGCGGCTGGGAACTCTCCAAGCGGCTGGGAGATCCCACTGAACATACATCATGACAGCTGTTATAACTAACTAGCTAAAAATAGCAAAAGCCTGGTCAGCATGATCTTATCATGATCAGCATGACCTTATTACATGCATTTGGTCTTACTAGACCTTCTTGGAAACACAAACAAGACCTAAACTACTAACTGCCTTATCAAGACCAGCTGTCAGGTAGGTGCTCCTACACCATACTCCCCAAAAGAAAAGAACTCATGTCCCATGAGTTTAGTATGTGGAAGTCCTCCACCCTTACACTTTGCTTTGTCAATAGTCTGACCTGATCCAGCTTTGTCTGCTGCGGTCTCTTGGCTGCTCCAAGACTTCTGAACTGTAACTTGCTTTCTGGCAAGTAAATCATCATGCCTATGGATGTAGGCCTTTCTCTCACATACCTTGTGTTTGTCAGGTTGCCTGACCAGAACCTCTTCCTGAACTGCCTCTTGAACTGCTGAAATGTTCAACTCTATCTTCCTGTCAATCTTTATAGGACAAGCAATAGTCCCAACTATGACAACATCCTTGTCATTCTTCTGAATTGGTTGCTGTTTGCACCCCTGTTTCTGAAACTGCTGCTGACCTCTGTCAGTCACAATTGAAACTTTCTTCAGCTTGTTGTCTGTAACAACTCCTTTCCCTGCAGTATCCTTATCTGCCTTCATGCCTGTTCCTCTAGGCATCTGCACATACTCCTTCTTTCCCATTAAAATGATTTGAGCTGCCGTCTGTGCTGCAGCTTTTGCCTGCAATGGCATCAACTTAATAATCTTCCCATCCTTCTTGATGGTGTAGGTATTAGCATACCCATCATACAGTACTCTTCTGTCAAATTGCCATGGTCTACCTAGCAGTAGGTGACAACATGTCATAGGCAAAATATCACACAAAATTCTATCCTGATATGGTCCAATCTGGAAATCCACATATGCCTGTTCAGAGACAAAAAGTGATTGCCTATCACTCACCCAAGATGTCTTGTAAGGGTGTGGATGTGGAATCCTTTCCAGCTTCAGTTTATCCACCATTTCCTGAGATACCATGTTGTCTGTTGAACCAGTATCAATGACAACCTTACATACCTTACCTTTGCTCTTGCATGTGGTTTTGAAAAGAGCTCTTCTTTGCATCATATCCTTTGATGCCTGCAAACTCATTCTCCTTAACATCAATGATTCTCCACTCTCTGGATATCCATAATTCTCAGGACCTTTGTTTGAACTCTGTGCACTTTCTTCTACTTTCTCTTCTTGTACCAGTTGTACTCTCTTGTCACTTGTTCTATCATTTCTGGATGATGAACCGTTGTTTTCTGGGCATTTGAAAGATGGATGACCAAACTCTCCACAGGTGTAACATTTTCCTGAAAATGTAGTAGAACCTCTACCACCTCCAAATCTTCCTCTATTACCTTTCCATCCACCCCTGAAATCAGATTGTCCTTGTCCTTTACCAGTGTCTTCTTGACCCTCATTTGTTTGCTTTTGTGCAGGGGCTGCTCCTCTTCCCCTATTGTTTCCTCTTCCTCTCATAGACTTATCATGTCCTCTATTCATCTTTTCTTCAATCCTGATTGCCATTTGATAACAATCCTCCACATTCTTAGGGTTAGCTAACACTAACTCATCCTGTATGTTAAATCTCAAACCAGCCAAGTACCTAGCCACCTTTTCTACCTCATTCTCATGATGACCAGATCTCATACTTAACAGATAAAATTCCTCAGTATATGCTTTCACATCCCTGTCTTTCTGCTTTAAAAATTGCAGCTTCTTAAACATCTGGATTTCATAATCCCTTGGCAAGAATTTCCCCTTGATCCTTGCTACCATCTTATCCCATGAAGTGATCTTAGACTTCCCTTGTTTCCTTCTCTCAGATTGTACATAATCCCACCATACCAAAGCATGACCTCCTAACTTGGTCTTTGCAATCTTTACCTTCTGATCCTCAGCAACATCTTCACATTCAAAGTGATTATCCAGTGCAGCAATCCAATCTAACAACTCATCTTCATTCAAGCTTCCAGTATACTTAGTAACATCAACCTTGACCTTAGGTTTTTCACTCTGCACTGCCTTTAACAATTTTGCCAATCTCTGGTCTTCAGTATCCAGATCTTCAGCTACCTCTTCATACTCTTCAACAGTATTTTCCTCTTCTTCAGACTCACTATCTTCCACTTCCCTCTTCTTGTTCTTTTCCAGGGCTGTCAGCCTGGCTTGAAGTGCTTCAACAAGCTCCTTCATCTTCCTCATCTCTCTAGCATGTTTTTCCTTCATTTCCTGCAATTCCCTTGCAGTACCACTACCTTTAGGAGGCATTTTGTCAACCTCTCAATCAACACACAACACAATCAACTCTATCTCTACCTCTGCCCTTTCGGTGACAGAATCAACACACAACAGCCCAGACCTTTTGCTGAGCTCTGATACCACTATGATGCAGAGGCATCCACACTATAACCTTCGCATATAGCATGAATGTCTGCAGACCAACCTCATCATCATCATCTTCGCCATCATCATCATATTCCCTAAAACCACCAACAACATCATCATGTTTCACATTACACAGTCAGCATCATCATATTTCGGATGATCACAATCATCCTCCTGTTGCACTGTTCATCGGGCTCCGAACTCCTTCGGCATCATGATATGCAACACTTCCTTCGTCAGCAGGATATTCAACATCCGGTTGCTCCAAATATCCTGATGACGATCACCTTCAGCACCTTCCCTTCGATGCTCCGCTAGCCGATGACACAAGCAACATCATCATGATCTACTTTATCCGGTTCTCTCAAAACCTCCTGATGATGCTAATACACTTTCTGCCGATGCCGATACTTAACCACTTAACAACGGCAGGATAAACTCGCACAGGGGGGATATCTCAATATCCTGATGACGATGACGTCATATCCTGATGACGATGACGTCGCCCAATATCCTGATGACCTCTTCAACACTTAGTCGGAAAACACGAACTTTCTCTCCCGCATCTACTTCGCGATACGCGGATGTTTGGCACTCCCGATATGATGATCCTGATGCCGATACATACACTTAGTATATGTCCGGCCTAAAACATCTTGATGCACTCGCAACATGAAAACTCCAACAGTTTCATGACCCGATCTGCTACCAGGTGCCGATGCACTCCTCCTCGGCTCCTCCAGATGATGATCACCCCGACGAACTTGCACTTCATGCACTCGAAATTGTCATGCTCTCCTTCACTTATCCAGATGACGATATCCGAACTGCCTACAGGATATTTACCAAGATATCCTGATGATGCCGTTTTAGCGAACTTCTTCACTTAGCGAAATTTCACTTCGCCGATCCTCCAGGGATGACCCGATCCAACCTCAGGGTGATCTTCCAACTCAATCAGCTCGACCTAGCACATGAGGATGCTAGGCTTCTCAACATCTGTCGACCGCGATCCTGCGCACCTGCATGCAAACAAACAAACTACTACCTAACCTACTGTACATTACCATTCCACCGATTAGACGGATCAACCGGTGGAATGGATCAGTGAATCCATGAAGCCACCAAACCAGCAAATCGATTACAGGAAGGAGATCAAACAGAAAATGAAACAGGATCTTTATTGATTCAAAGATGCAATACAATATGATGTTCCTCACACAGAACACTCAATCTCCTCTGCTTAATGCAATACTAGACTGCCGATCGATCATCTACAATCAACCGATCCTCATGCTTATAAAGATTTGCCTACGAGTACTACTGACCCGACTCCAAGCGGCTGGGAACTCTCCAAGTGGCTGGGAGATCCCACCGAACATACATCATGACAGCTGTTATAACTAACTAGCTAAAAATAGCAAAAGCCTGGTCAGCATGACCTTATTACATGCATTTGGTCTTACTAGACCTTCTTGGAAACACAAACAAGACCTAAACTACTAACTGCCTTATCAAGACCAGCTGTCAGGTAGGTGCTCCTGCACCAGTCTGATATAAGTATTTGTGTAGTAAGATTCATGTCTTGTCTATCCATATGTGTAACATGTGCATCATGATGAAAAACATCTTCCCCATTAAAATATGTAGTAGTCATCAAATCCTCAATCATAACTTCCTCGCAATGAATCAAGGTCATTATAGAGTTAAGCCTAAGGTTTCTTCTTATGAAAAATGAGGATTAGATTGAGACCTTGACATTAAAGCAAAATATAAAGCAATGAAAAGAAAATTGCATCCAAGTAATCCTAATTTTTTTCTACCAACAATTCATACCAAAGATTGAACAATTTAAGGATATTGCAATAGGTAATTTGTATTGACACAAATAATATTACTGAAGCATTTCAAAGTTTAGGCCAGAAGAATAATCCTTTTTTAAACATGGATTGCAAATAATTATGAAAATTTAGAAGTCTTGGTCATTAACATTATTGTCTGCTACAATGTCATCCAGTGTATCATTGTCAATGTTCATATGTTATTTCAAGTATTTAATTTGATCGCCATCCTCATCTTGACCTGTATCATCTTCATCATCATTGAAATTTGACTGTACACCATCTATATTGTTACCAAATGTATTTGGATCATCATTTTCTATACCATCTATATTGTTGTCTTCCATAACATCATCTAACTTTGGATTGTTGTCTTCTTGTGCCTGAACATAACCATCTTCAACATCATCGTGAATGTCAATTTCTTCGATGTTCTCTAATCCCTCTCTCTCATTTTGTTGGCCATCATTGTTTTTCACAGTATCCACTAATGCATTGTCAAATACATGCCTTAATCTTGGATCATAATGTATGACAAATATCTATTTCAGATCCAAAACATCTTCATAGAAAAATACTTGCACATGAACAACATATATATATTAGACATATGGTATAACAATTTTATTGATTAATAAATACATGTATATATTTGCAATAAACTATGAATTAATAGATTAATTATCACTACCACTTCTTGTTTGAGTTAAAGAAATACCTACTCACAATGAATTGGTAGAACATAAGGCTCCTTATCCTCCAATAGGAAACATGAGGAATCTATAGAAAACAATCCACTATGGGTATCATGTCTTTGTGTCCTCTCAAATGCTTCATACATTCTACACTTAAAATACAACATTTAAAAGAGCGGTAATCCAACTCAATAATTTCTTGTATTTTCCCAACGTATTATAGATTCCCTTCAATTATATTCTTATCTTTTGAGCTTGATCAACTAGATTGCTTGAAGTCAACCATGATGCCACAATCGAAGGAACGTCTCTTTACATCTACACTTTCTACATGATAATGTTGACCATATGCCTACATTTCTAGATATTTCCTCACCTGTGAAAGACCATTTATTTTAGTGAAAACAAATATAATGACAAATATTAAAATAGTTAATAGTGTCAAAACTGTAAGGAAGCAACATTTTGTAAAATTCCAACTGTACCTTTCTTTCACATCCTCTAGACATGTTGATTTCATCTTTTGTTATGTTTGAATCTATACCTGCATCTTCTATTTGATTTTGAATTTGTTCAGTAACCCATTCTAGTGTGCAATCTTTGCCCCATTCCCTAAGAAGATTAGTGGGAAGTGGAGTATTCCTTGGGTTTGATCTCTTAAACTATCTCCTTTCTTCTAACACTTCTCTCTTTTTATCATACAGATCAATCCATTTGTTCATAAAGTCCATGTGGTATAGATTGAATTTGTTGAGTATAGCACTTTCGTCTACACCTATTACATGTCAACATGTTTATTGAAAACTCCACATGTCATGTTGTTAATTTGACAAATAAATTACAGAGTAAATTAATGATTGCAAGAAAAACAACCACATTGATCATGAATTTACTTACTAATTTCTACTTGAACACCATTAGATTCTGGTTTTTCTCTATCAATAATATTTGATGCTCATTCTTCATCCCAGAAGCGTGGCCCACCTTCAAAATCCTTACCAAGGAAATCACATAGGAAGAAAAATGCTTCATTCAATACATACCCTTCAGCCATGAAACCCTCTAGATGTGCCTTTTGTCAGACATATCCTTTTAGAGTTTTCATATACCTCTCAAAGAAAAACATCCACCTCGTTAATATGACACCTGCCAATTCAATGTCATCGACTATGTGTATAAGTAAATGGACTTGTAGGTCCATGAAACTTGTAGGGAGCTCCTTCTCAAATACATATACATTTTTTGCAATTTCCTTCTTCCATTTTGGCACTTCACATTCATGGATCTCCTTGGAGATCACTCACCTAATATAAGAATAGTAAATTAGTATGAACCTTTAGTCAAAAATTAAAATGCAATATAATATCTCTATCTCTCACACATGAACATTTCATATAACCACATACCTTGTAAATGCTGACAATCAACTTATGGCATTCCTTAAGTCAACTGTAAGATAGGAATCCCCCTAATTGCCAATGGCATGATATGCTATCAAACACATTTATAAAAAGGTCATTAGTAATTTTTTCTCACACAAAAAAATATCAAAATATATTTAGTACTTAATTAATGTTACAAGTAAATGTTAAATGATGATATATAATACCTTCATAAAATTATGATAATTATGTGTTTTAAATCTTGTAATATGTCCATCAATTGTAAAAGCTTTAGCTAATGATGACCCATAGCCAATAGGTGTCCTTATTGAACGGATGACATTTTTTAGTTGGTCTAGCTCTTTTTTTTTTCAAAACCCATGGATCTTCTACATATGTTTCATTTTCCTTGTTTGGCCACAAATGTTTTCTATCAATTTTGGTACATGAAAGAGCAATATCTATAGTGCCCCTCCATTCTCACCTTGGATGTGCAAGTGGTCTGGCTAAGGAGCGTGAAGGTGAAGGTAAAATAATAAGAATATTTAGGGTATGTTAGATAGTTGATGTTGTATGTTATATGATGTTGGTAGATGCTACATTCATGTTGGTGACATTCCTGATTATCCTCATGTGGTTTCATATGACAATTAGTATGTTTTATCGATAATCTTTGTTGTGACACTGATATTTACTTGAGTTAAGCATATGTTATGACAGCTTTATGGACTTAATTGATTATGTGGATCAATCTTATTATGTGCATCACATGATTATCTGATGATGTTTCTTATCTGGTTGATTAGCTATTGATTATTTTGCATGATGTGGTTACTTGTTTGATGTGTGTTTGTGAGAGGAACAATGTCGCATTACTCATGTGTGAGTACCCTACTACACTATGATTTCCTTTCACAGTGTGTTTGATTGTATGATTAATTATGATTTAAATTTCTTGTTATTTCTTCCTTTAAAAAAAAATTGGTCCTTTTTTTAGCATAGTTGAGTTGTTCCCTATGGTTTCATGGCAAGGTGTTACACTATCTCTCCTCAAAGACAAGGTGTCCTCTTTGCCTAATATATGTCAAAATATAGAATCTAGGACATTTTTGAAGATGTGCATAGGATCTAATTGGTGAGATATTAATAGATCATTCCATTAAGGGAGCTCATAAATAAGGATTTCCTTTTCATTCCTTCTGGCATATTAACTACAACTTGTTCTAGTTCTTCAATTGAATCACCCCGATCAAAAAAAATCTCCCAAGATTTCAATTCAGCATCTTCATACTTCTTAAGCCAATCACCTGGACCCATAATCATGGGAGGGCCTCTATTTTCAACTTTTCCATCAAATTGATTCTTCAGGCAATTTCTAAACTTATGATCTAGTGGTAGAAAAACAATGTTGTTTGCGTAAATAAATTTATGTAGATCTTTAGAATACTGCCCTTGAAATTGTTCTGAAAATCTTGGACATGCAAATATCCTCTTTGTTTGAAGCCCCACAATTCAATAAGTAATGTTAATAACATCAAAAAAATAGTATAAAACTAAGTATGAAAGTTGGAATGAAAATAAATTATGAGTGTAAATACATAAATATTTTATCTTACCAAAACAAACACCAAGTCATGGGAAATCATGAATAGTCCAACATAGTACACCATACAACATGAAGGACCTATTTGATGGGGGACATGATATGTCATACATTCGTATGCCTTTCCATAGCAGTTGAATTTGATCAATAAAAATTGCAAGATAAACATCCATATTTTTAACTTGATGTTTTCCTAGAATAATGAGAGTTGGCATAAGGTGCTCCTTTCTAACACTCATCCATGGGAGAATATTGTATACTATCAATCCAACTAGCTAAACACTATAATTTGAGCTCAATAAAGAGAATGGGTACACTCCATCAATTACAAGCCCAAACTTGATACTACGAGGTTCATCTTTGAATTTTCTTGGCCATTTTTCCTCTATGTGTTTCATTGCTTTGGAGTTAACTGGAATTCACATGAATCCATATTTACTCCTATTCTTTGCATGCCAGTCCATCAATTGTGCAAGTGACTTGCAACGAAACATTCGTTGAAGTCTAGGTATAATTGGCATGTGATGTAAAACCTTCTTTGGAACTATAGGACCTTGTACATCTATACGATATCTCTTCTCTTTGCATACAGGGCATTCTACCTTAATTTTATATTCATCTTTGTATAAAATGCAATCATTTTTACATGAATGAATTTTCTTATATTCAATCCCCAACTCAACCAACAACATGTGTGTCTCTCTGCAAGTTGATGGCAACACATTCTCTTCACAGAATATTTTAGTTTCTAGTGCCCTTTAAGATTGCCAGAGATTAAATCAATTAAATGTTTGACTTATGATGAACATGTTTGATATGTCAATCTATACTAGGAATATTTATATACATTATATGGTTTTTTTTTGGATTGAAGATAGTGCATTCATATTACCAAAAAAGTAGGAGCCAAAGTGTTACATACTATGTGGCCAAGATGGCCACCCACCCAGGATTCACAAGTTGATATAGTGGTACATATAATTCATATGATTATAGTTTCAAGCATGTAAAACAAAAAAAGAGTGCAACAAAAGTTCTACAAGATAATATTTGACAAAATTTATTTAGGATCAACGTCTTTCATTGGCACATCCCTGTCTTCTTCCTTCTCTAAAAGCTCTAGTTCCATGTCTGATTCAAGGTCTAGAAAGTGATCAAACTTTGTGTCTGCTTCCACATCATTTGTTGGTTTAGCATGTATATGAGGCACTCCATCCTGATCAATAAAGAGCCTTAGAGATTCATCCAAACTAGGAGTAACTACGGGTAAAGCTGGATCCTAGGTGCCACTATGAGCCATAACTAGTTCCTTTGCCTCATCAAAATGTAGGTCTTTGAATTTACTATGTAGCTCCTCCAACTTGCTACTGAAAGAGCTATATATGTTACTCATATCATGTGGTCCCCTTTTGGGCAGGTCAGAGCCATCTTCAAACTATATATGGTGTCCAATATCCCCCTCCTCTGCTCCAGAATCTAATTGAGTTTCCATAGAGGTAGCAACCTATAGAAAAATATTAGATTGAGTGAGTCTAAAATCAGACTCAGTAAGAACCCTTAGTTTGTTTTGGAAGTGATCTTTGTTCCTCTTTTTCTACAATATCCATAAAACCTCAGTAGTAAGATACAACCAGAGTCTATTGGTTTTTTTATCAAAACTAGAAAAGTACCCAAACTAGATGCCAAGCTTACATTTAGGAACACCAAGAGACCAGTTAGGCAAAAAGCCCATAAATATATCCAACACTTTACATGCAAAAGATAAATGAAAAAAGATGTGATCACAAGTCTCAACAATGTTACAAACACTATAGATATAACTATTGAAACCCACTGGTAACTTCATTAGACCAAGTAACCACCTAGAGTAGCCCTTCTTAGGTTCTAGAGTACCTGACCAAAAGGAGAGAAAGGACAACTTTAGGCTTTTATGACTCAGGTTACAATTCCAAACCCTAGCACAATGCTTGAAGATCTCATTTGAGTCCTTTAGGAGTTTATAAATCCTGTTAGGTTCATAGTGATTCAGACTGAGTCCATTTTTCTATTTAAGCTTACTCAACCATTCAGACTCACACAACAATGTTGTCTGGACAGGAATGGTAGAGAAAGTAGAGAGCGGGACAGAATAGGTCCTCTTTTGTGACTCCTTGGGTCTAAAATCACCCTTAAGAGTCTCCCTATCTTTAATGCCATTAGAAGTGTAGAGGTCACAGAATGAAGATAGCCCTATTTTGTGCCACTTGAGACTAGAACAACCCTAGATGAGAGCCAAATGTCTTCCCTTGTGCTTCAAAGACCACTAGGGAGATAAGTGTTCACCCCAATGAAGAGAAGATGAGACCAAATCAAATTTAGAGATAAGAGCTCAGAAAACCTCCCAAGCCTTCAAAATGGAGGTAAAGACAACCAGCCCAAAAGGTTTCACTTTAAACTCCCCAAAGAGGAGGTCATGAGGATGCAGACTTTTCCAACCTAAGGCAAAACTCAGCCTTGACAAACTGATATTGTTCCTAACCAAAATTTTCCAAGGTTCATTACCATCCAAATCCTTGACAATCTATTTAGTCACCAAAGCTACTCCTTGCAATTTTAGATCCTTCAACCCTAGACCACCATAATCTCTACCAATGCAACACCAACTCCAATTGACATAGTGTGTTTTCCTAGCTCCTTTTCCATCAAAACATAGAAAGGTTCTAATAACCTTTTGGATACTATCAATCTACAAGTAAGAGAAGAGCCACATGGAGGCATAGTACATAGTGTATTCCAACAAAATTTTGTGACAAACTTGAAATCTACAGGCCAGAGATAAAGCTTGCTTATTCCAACTTCTAAGTTTAACATATATTTTGGAGAAGAGACAATCCCACATCTGCCTAAGGGAGGGATCAAGAGCAAAGGGAATGCCTAAGAATCTAACCATTTTTTTAGAGCCACCCCACTGCCACTCACCAGGGCCAAGACAATCAAGAGTAGATTTAGACCATCCAAGGAGGATAGATTTGTGAAAAGATATTTTGGCCCCTAATGCCAAACAAAATTTATTCAATCTTAGTTTCAAGTTCTCAAGATTAACCTTCTCCATGATAGGATAGATGGCAGTGTCATCTGCAAATTGCATGTTGAGCAAGGAACTATTATAAGGGAGCACCATTTCTTCAAATTTTCCAAGAAAAAAATCTTTCCTTAACAAATAAAAGAGAGCTTCAGAAGCTATAACAAATAAGGCTAGGGCCAAAGGACACCCCTGTCTTATAGATCTTCCCATTGGGAAAGAGTTAATGAGAACTCCATTTATGTCCACCTGGGCAGAGGCATCATTAAATAGAATTCTAACCATCTTTACAAATTCATTTGAGAAACCAAAGGCATTCAAAATGCAAATAATAAAGGACCATTCAACCCTATCATAGGCTTTTTTAAAGTCTAAAAGTAGGATCCCTATGTTCTACCCTGATTCTTTTGCCCAATTTGTAGCCTCCCAACTAGTTAAGAGGTTTTCCAAGATGTATCTACCCTTAATAAAACTTGTCTGAGTAACACTAATTATAGAGGGTAGAATGTCTACCAACCTCCTTTCTAGAACTTTAGCAATGATCTTATAAGAGACATTGAGCAAGGTGATGGGCCTCCAATTCCTCAAATTGGTCTTGTCCCCCCCCTTAGGTAGAAGTTTGATTATCCCTATATTGATATCTTGCCCCAAAGAACCATTGACAATGGCTTCCTGATAAACCTCATACAGATAATTGACAACCCAATCAAGATTGGTCTTATAAAACTCCACTGGTAGCCCATCATGGCAAGGAAACTTACAGTTACTCATAGAAAGAATGGCAACTCTAATTTCATCTTTGGAAATAGTTTGTTTTAGATTCTTAGCCATAACATTATTTATCTTCTTAGGGCAAACCATAGAACACAGTTGATGTGCCTCAGCACATGCCAGTACACTATCCTCAGCCTTGAATAGTTCTTCATAGAAAATCTTGAATAGTCCTTTGATGTCATTCAATTCTATGAAGACCTTATCATTTTCTACTATAGAGTCAATCTTTTCTTGTCTAAACTTGCTTTTTAACATACTAAAGAAGTATTTGGAGCCTTTGTCCCCTCCCTTTATCCAATTCAATCTGGCTCTATGTTTAGCCTTTTAAGCTCTAAAATTCTCAAACCACCAAAGCTTATGCTTAGTGGCACTCAGTGCTACAGATAGCTCATTATCAAAAGGAGCGTCCTGAATCTTATTTTCAAATTCTAGGAATTGCTTCTGAAGCTCTTTTTCCTGTCTCCTTCTATTCAAGGCATACATTTTACCACAGATCTAAAAAATGTTTTGGCATGCACCTATTAGATCAAACCAATATTTTCTTGCACTGACATGAGAGTGGGTGTGTTTGATGAGGTTTTTGACTATCAAAATGCCTTGTCTACAATCTTCAAAGTCTAAAAGCATGGTATTAAGTTTGAAAGGGGTAGCCATTTTAGGCTTGGAAGCACAATCTTGATCAATAAATGAAATGTCTACAAAAATTGGATGGTGGTCAAAGAGGGAACTTGGAATCACTCTAACTACATTGTCACCTTTGAAAGGAAAAAACTGGAAAAAATCTTTGTTTGCATAGTACCTGTCTAGCCTACAATAAATTCTCCTTTTATCAGCTTGAGCATTACACCAAGAGAACCATATGCATTTGTTCTTACTCTTTTGCCCCTCTAATGGGTCCCAAAGCTTTAAGGATTTCTTATTTGAACCCCCAATTTTGTCTTCTCTACTCTTAATCATATTGAAGTCTCTGGCAAAGATCCAAGGGACCTTAGGGAGATAGGCAGAGAGCCATTCCCAAAGCCCCCCTCTCTCTATAGTCATTAGGGGCATAGAGAGAGCATAATCCAAATTTGTACCCTTTGTAGTCAAAGCAAGCCTAGGCAACTCTATTACAAGGTGAGGATCTAGATTGGGATAGGTACTAATCCCAACCCAGCCTTAACAACATAGTTTCTCCTCCCTTACCCTTTTGGTGCCTAGTAGATAGTTTAAATGAGTCCTTCCATATGAAACTGAGGACATTATCCATGTAAAAGTTAGTGGCCTTAACTTCTTGGATCAAGAGAAAGTCAAGGTCTTTGTGTTTGTTAACCAAGTCTCTCACGAGGTATTTTCTGTCTGGGGACACAAGTCCCCTCACATTTCAACTAATGAACTTCATAGAATAAAAGGACTACAAATCTTTGAACTATACTTATACCTTATCTTTGGAGATGCCCATGTTATCAAAGCATTTAGGGATCTTGCCACCCTTGACTCTTTTGCATTTGAGGGTCTGCCTCCTAACATATTTTCTTTTTTTTTTCCTAAATCTCTTCTCCCCTAGGAACAACTTCTACACCCTCTGTAGATTCCTCTTCAAGCCTAGCATCCTCAACCTCTAGTTTGGGGAGCTCAACATCAACCAAATTTGGTCCAAGGGGGGCCCAGGGAGCCCAACCTCCTAAACCACCTCACACATTTTTCTAGCCAAAATTTCTTCTCTGATATTCATCAAACAAAGCTATTAAGTAGTCTTTTTAGGGGGGATAATAGGTAATGGAGATTCAACTAATTTTCTCCCCAAATCCATATCAGATTCAATCAAACTTTTAGAAATAGGATTATTGTCCCCTTTTAGTACTGAGTCCCAAACATCCTTATTCTCACCAGCTAGAGGACTAACTGGGGTGGAGGGAACCCTAATAGTAGAATTTAATGGAGACAAAGACTCTAAAGGAGGACCCGAGGGGGGCATAGAAGAGGATACTCCAAATATCAAATTTTTCTTCCCCACACTCGGCAGAGGACTCGGGGTGCACTTAACAATTTCCATAGTGTCCATAGCTTCAATAGACAAGGGGACTACATTAAGCCTCAATTTCTCAAAACTATTCCAAACCTCTTTGATAGAGCCCTCCAAAGATTTAGCACCATGTAGGGTAGGGAGAGAACATGGTGAATCCTCAGCCAAGGGAGAAGTAAGACTTTTAGCAACACCAACCGGGGCCCCACCATGACAACCCCCCCCCCCGACATAGGGGGACCCTTAGATTCTGCCAAATTCAATTCAAATTTCATGTTCTCATTCTTTTTAATTAATAGTGGGCACTCTTTTTTTATGGCCATCATTTTTATAGAAAAAGCATGAATTTAGACCACTAAGGCCTACGAGTTCACATTCAACCACCTTATTATCTAGTTGAACTTGAATCAATTCAGGAATGGAAGTACGAGACATGAGAGAAACCAAAACCTGACCATCCATATGAGGGAGTGTAACCCTTGATTCTTCCAATTTCAACACTTTGCCCAGTGGCTCAAGGATTTTGGGTAAAAAGGCCCAAAATTGAATGGGTAAGTTCCTAATTAAGATATGGAGCAGAATCTGATTTCCTGCAATGAAGTTACAAGGCTCCATTGAAATGCCTTAAACAAGGATTTCCCCACATTCCATATTTCTTTATTCAGAATATTTTTTTGCATATTATGGTTCTTCAAGATTATGACCAAAATCCCTTTTGAAACCATTCTACAAAATGAAATGTGAACTCCTAGTTTCTTTCCCCCTACTACATTTAACCAATTATTAAAAAAACCCTTGCAGGCAATGCATTAACATCTAGGCAAACAAAGAATAGGGCAACATTTTTAAGCCTATTTTCTTCATCAAAAATTGTAGACTTCATACCAAGATTAGGACATAGAACCAACTCCCTTAACACTTTAGGGTTCTTACCTCCTGCACTTGAGCCTTCCTGGACTTTAGACATGCTACACCCACTAGTTATATCACCCGCTTCTCTCTCTTCCACCACCTGAAAGCATGCATTTTTAGGTGGAGGGGCAGCATGACTCACATCTAGGGCTTCAACAAAAGTCTTACCTGTGGATAACTACCTGGGTTTGTTTCCAACACCAGCATTTATGTCCTTCAAATTTCTAATTAACTCCTCTGGTTGAGGAGCCTCTGCCTCGGCTAACATCATGCAGAAGGAGCATCCTCTCACATGTGCTAAGGGTAACCCTCAACCCCAACTCCCGCGGTGGGAAAAAAATACAAACTATGAAAAGACAGTTAATTAAAAACAACTATGTAGGGATGCACAACTTTATAAAAATTCAAATTAAATAGACTCACACCACCATTACACTAAGGTCTTACAAATATTGTAGAACCAAGAGGACAAAGTGAACAAATGGCATCTCAGAGAGAACCCTTCAACTTGCATAGAGAGGGGAACCAAAACCCTTGAACAAGTTACAGAGCCTCCATCGTGGTTCACAATATATGGTCTTAAAATCCTCTTAAAGAAATATAAATGAAGTTGATGAATGTTTACAAATTATGTACACCAATTGACAATTCAAAGTAATAAATAGATTTCAACTCACTTTAGTAGGCTAGTGAATCCTGTGTCTGACCAACCAAATAGTGAATTGATTTCTAATAATATTAATGTGCATTCTAGTTTTGAGGTTCTACTTCCACCTGATTTGAACATAGGTGTCTTCGTTGCTTGCTTGATGGAGTCTTTCAGGTTGTTATCATCAACATTACGTTGGTGGTAATTACCCCTACTATCATCGTTATTGTCAACCATATGATCATTATTGTCATCATTGTTTCCATCCCCAAAGAAACCTGTAAGCATTTCATTCAATTCTTCTTCATGCATTGCATTTTCACTATCATGATCATCATCATTAAGGCTAGGTGGCATGTCATCAGTGTATGTGGATCTCATCAACTCTTCAAATTTCTCATCTGGTAGTATTCTCTTCAATCTTGCTCTTTTCACCCTGGTATTGTTTAAAGGATGGTTTAGATCATCCCGTCCAAATCTTAATAACCCAGTTGGATCTTTGGTATTACTATGTGTTTCATCAACATCTTCTACCTATCAACAAACGCAAGAATTATTTAATGTTTGGCAACAATTGGATAAATCATAAATGTATCAATTTCAAAGAAATATAATCAAATATGGATTAAAAAATAAAAATATAAATTGTATGAACATATATACATCAATTGAATAATGGAACATTATTTTATAGACTACCCTTTTTATATAATAATTTAAATAAAACACAATTTTGACAACATAGTTTATAAAACATTAGTCCACACTCATTTATTATTCTTGGGTTTTCTGCCCTTAAGAACATCCTTAGGCAGACCTTGTTCTTCCCTCTTCTTTCATGTAGGAGTGGGTTTTAAGAAGGGGTAATCAATCAATAACTCATCCCTAATGGTAAGGTCCATAATACCATCAACCATTATCAATCTATCAACCTCTCTTTCCATATCTCCATCTTTATCATTTATAACCTCAACAAATTGACAATTCGGTCTTACAGTAGGGTCCCTTCCCTTACTACTATTTATAAATCCTACAATATTTTTGTGTCTATGCACATCCATCTATATACATAAGATGACCTCTATTCATTTCTTTTCCACTTTCCAATTGGAGATGATGTGTATACATATTTGAATTTAGACCATATGCTGACATGCTAGGCTTATGTTCTGCTAGCCTTCTCCATTCACCACTGTAATACGATGGACCATAACATGGCATTAATCTCCTAGTGCTTTGTTCTGAATTGTTTCTATGTTTAGATCCCACATGTACATTTTGGACAATAAAGATGCCTAGATTCACTCCAAGAATATTGGAGGGTCATATCTTGTAGTTGTATCCCAAAAATTGAAACACCTCGTACACTTTAGGTAGTTATTGATCACTAGGCCAAGTGCAATATAGTCGACGATCAAATATCTCTTTGTAAATTGATCTCAAACTTAGGGGTAAGTCATCATCTCCATCACATTCATCCTGATAGGGTATTTAGTCCACCTTTCCCTTATGTTTAAGCAAATTATGCATCTTTAAACTAGTTCTTATTCTATTGCTTGTTTTCATCAATTCATCATCTTCTGAGCTAGTATATTGGCACATATATTTGTTAGATGTATCATCTAATAAATGATCATTGCCCTCTAGGCTAGAAGTCGGTGATCCAAGAAACTTTAAACCAAGAACTTTATCTTGCAAGTATCCATTAAGAAAAAAATTAGTTCTTTAAATAATATAAAACAATGTTTAAATGAAGTATACATGTTATTTATATCAAATTGGAAAATTCCTTACCACAATTTCTATTGGATTTGAATCAATTATAGGAGGCATACTACTGACTGGAAGCTCATCATATATGTAATGTCTTTGTACAATCACTCATTTGAATTGTTTCTTTCCACGACATACAAAACATCCACAAACAACAATTTTCTCAAAGTATTCATCCCATGTACTATAGTCCTAACCAACCTCTTGTTCAGTGAAATCATTTGTTGTGTCTATAGGATCCATTATCATATCCTCTTCCACCCACTATCCTCTACGTGATTTAATAGTTTTAGGTCCATGTCCACGTATATATCTTTTTCTTTTGCTAGTTCAATGCTCAGGCTCTACATTTGCTGCAATCTTGATCTAAAATAATCAACAACATGCCTTGATTTATGTCAAGATTGGATAATACATTATAAATTTCAATAATACTATAAAAAAAATGGATGTATCACACAATGCCATTAGATCATTTATTCCTAAGTTAAGTCAAAATTTGAGTACCTGATGTCCCACTTCATTTGTTGTGTCCTCATTTAATATGACACGATCTGTTGCCATGGCCTCATCTGGCCCCTATAATACACAACATAGTAAATAATGTTTAGTACACCAATTATATCATTTCAATGAATATTCTATCCAACACAAAACCTCACTTTAGTCATATATTTGACATATTGATATCATGTTTTGTCCATCCTAATTTTCAAACTTTTCCCTTGATCATATAATCACATTTAATCACCATTCCTGTGCATTTTCAACCAATAAGTTTGACCTCAGAGGCCCCATGAATAGAAAAATGACTTTATCTCCTCTATGGTGTAGCATTTGTGAATTCATAAACACCTTCCTCCTTTGGTTGAGGTTTCTTTCTCTTCTTACCTCTATTGTATCTACAGATTCTATTATCATATCTATTTCCACCCACTTTCCTCTCTGTGATTTGGTAGTTCTACACCATCCATGTCCTCTCTCCATGGCCTCCTCTGGATTCTATAATACATAAAAATGACAATAGTCACATAATAGTTGTGCACCTTATTCTTGATTGAAAACTACTTTAGGATGGAATGATGAGATCTAATAGATAAGGGATAAGGAATAGATAAAATAGGGAACCACGATTGTTCCCTTGGAACATATGAAGATGAAGTCAATTTAGGATCAATTTATTTATCAACTTCCAAGAAAATACATCATTTTGCACTAATAGGCACTAAATTAGGTGCACTTGGCACTGCCTTTTGCTCCCCAAAAGGATTACATTCAGGGCTAAAAATTGGTGCTAAAGTTAGCATTAACTATGTCGACTATAGTGTCAACTAATGAATCAAAAAACAAAAAATAAAAAATTCCCATGTGAATTTAGAGATGAGAGGAGAAAAATGTCATGCGAAGGAAGACAAGAGAAAAAAGGGAAAAACAATGCATGAAGGAATAGATGAGAGGAGGGAACCCTTTGAGGGATTGGCTATGAGCAAGTAGATGAGAAATTCAATTTAGTTTACAACACCATAGGTAAGGTTACAATTTTTTTTTTCATTCCCACAAATATTTTTGTTTGGATTAAATGGAGAGGATTGTGAACAAAGGGTTGTGAATATTGTTTTGTTTACAAGCGAATCATTCAAGTCTCATGTGGTTGCAAAGGAGGAGGGTAAAATTGTAGACATTGCATTATTTCCTCCACATTCGAGAGTAGTGAATGCATTTTTGAAACCCCAATGCCCTAGTTCACTTATCATTCCCATCCATCTCTTCCTTCCTAAAAAAGTAGTTGAGTGCTTTCAAGACAAGTCATTAAACTACATCCACCCACTGTAGCCAGGTCCCGTGGGAATAGAGGTTGGTCGGGACAATATGAGGAGATAGGGCTTTTGAGATGAGGGTGAGAGAACTAAAATTAGGCCCAGAACTATAGATTCCCTCCCAAGGAAGCAATTGATTCATAGGCATTTTTTTCATACCGGCAGTGTGTACTTCGTTTGCCTCCACAGACGACTAAAATAATTTTCCTTAGGTCACCTCAAAATGTCAAGCAATAGAGGAAAGAGAGTAAAGGGAGCAGACTCTGGCCACAATGAGGTAATTCATTGTCAATTTATAGATTTGTAAATGTTTCCATTATTTCTTTGATTTTTAGTTTTTAGTTTTTTATTTCTAAATTTAAAAGAAGAAATTTATTATATATATATAGGGACATGAGACTGACAAAGATAAAGAGGCATTGGCTTCCATATTGGGGGTAGAGTCAGTGAACAAATTGAATGGTGTGGACTTGACAATGCTTGCCAGATACATAGAAAAATTATCTAGTAAAGCCCCTAAAACATTGCAACCAAATCAACCATGTTCAAGGGAATCAATTGATTCCCCATCTAGTCCTAGATCAAGCAAAAAATCCAAGAGGAAATCAATAACAATAACCTCTAAGAATGTGGAACACGAAGCAGAGACTTCCAATGTCCTAGCCACTTCTGGGACATAGACTTCTTTGACCACCACACCATGTTTTTCATCTTGCATTGGTACCTACAATACCAAGATAGAATATAATGTGGTTTTAGGGGAAGTCCAAATGACAGATGCTAGAAAAATATTTGTGAATAGGTTGAAGGAATCATGCCTTCAATCGTTCAAATACCATCTACATTTTCCATTCTCAAAAATACCCATGCACCTACAAAAAGAAGTTATCCATGACATGGAGAATGAATTTGGCATAGGTTGGTCTATAAAGAAGATAATGCTATGAATGTCTCAAAACTGCAAGAGATTTCAATGCAACCAAACAAAGAAGATAAAAAAAATCCCTCCCGAGGTAAGGCTTAAAAAAAGGCCAATTGATGTAAGTGTGAAAGTATGGAAAGAGCTTGTAAAAACATATGAGAAGTCAGATGCACAAAGGAAGTCTGGTGAGAAGAGTACATAGGTATTTGAATTTGCTCATAAGATTATATCAAATTTATTAAACGGTTTTTAAATTTTATTTATGCATAGTTAAATTGAATTAGTATATGTTTTAGGACAAGGCCTCCAAGGCTATGCTTGACAAACTTCATGCCACGCATCATAGTGGCTAGAAAGGTTTACAGGCCTTGATATGTATATTTGTAAGTATATTTAATATGTTAAATGATTTTTTTTATTTCCTAGGAAAAAGTAAATGATTACATATTAATTAGTTTAACTAGTCCATGTGCCATGTTTTGACAAGAGGAGAAATATGGCCGACATCTAATGCAATTTGAAAAGGAAATGTTACAAAGCAAAAAGTGGACCAATTTTGTAATCTGGATGGAGAACGAGATATCAATAGTTGACTTTCAATAACTTAGTTGCATATTGTTGTGTTAATATGTCAATTTGTATTTCTTGTGTTGAGTTGTTTATTGATCTGTAGGATGAGTTCTAAAGTGTTTCTCTGTTGGCCCTAGATCCCACTTAATTGTCCCATTATTTGCAGTCTTGGAAATGTGTACATGTCCTCCTAGTTACCTTATTGCAGTGTTGAGATTTGAACTTCAATCACTCTCATTATGAATGTACCCTTTTACCTTTATAGAACAATCCTTGGACATTTTTCACAATAATTTTAATCCACAAAGCTCGATAAATGTAAGGGCAATCACTTATATACAAACATTAGTTATGTGAACAGGCCACCGAATCATCCACACATTTGTTTATATTGAATTAATATATAGATAGCAGATCCTTTATTGAATCATTAGGTGGTGATAGAACTTATGAAAATGATGAGTCCCTTATCAAAGGCACATCATTAATATCTTTATCAAAGGCACATCATTGAATACTCCAATAGTTGTAACAATGTAGGGCAATCCTCTATCTTGTGATCAACATCATAATAAGTATACATTGGAAACTTTGTACAACTACGTGAAGTATACCTAGGTTCTTGACACTAGTAGCAATAGATTCCTCTATTGCATACTCTACCATGGCCTCCTTGATTTCTTCCATGCTCCATATATTATGGCTCCTAATATCACAAACCATCTATTGTGGTTGTGACTGGGGCATGGTTGTGTTTAATTTTGTTTTCCTCTTGCCTTGTGGAAGACTTGTACTACTTTGTAGGTGGTAGTGTCATGGGTGGATGTGTCACAAACCTTGCACTAGTAATTGATAGGAACATCCTTTCACTTTTGTAGTAGTGGATAATTTCATGAGTCTCATGACAAATGGTGCAATTAGGTATGTGTTGAGAAAGAGGAAACTATGTGGCATTAAAGGTATCAATTATATATGTTCCATGATTTAAATCCATTATTTTGTGGTTCTCGATATGATAGAAAGAATGATGTTGTTGCTTCTTAGACTTGTTGCACACTTTGCACTAGGTCCACAAGCTGGTGGAATAGTATTTGAGGACACAATGGCTCTCATATCATATTTTTTTGCAAGGAATTAATTTAAAATGGTCAGAGGCCTAGCTTTCATTCCAACCTAGGATTCCATCACAATAATGTCATATTACAATCTTCAGATATGTGCATAGTTTATGTGCATGGTAGCAACCATTTAGTAATAATTCCTCACACACCACACTCTAACTGAGATGTGTGAATGCCCTAAAACTATACAAGTTCAGTCCAAACACTATCATAAGATCATGCTTGATAAGATCACAAATACATCATAGTTTAGGTGTCGATAGGACTTCCTTAGGGTAGGTAGGACTTCCTTAGTGTAGCCCTAACTATGCATTATAGTAGAATCATTATATTGACCATTCCAAGTTTAGACTAGTAGGGACAATGGAGTTTCAAGACACTTGCCAACCAAGGGAAGGTTGATATAAGCATTTTGAGGGACCTAGGGTAGTGATAGTCATATAGGACTAGGTTTGTGTTATGCTTGGAACCCATAAAGTCTTGAGGTCTTCTTAGTTGGATGATATGTGAATAGGGTATGATGGCTAGTACTTTGTATGTAATCTTAGGCCCTCCTTTTGGATTTGTTGGAAGCCTTCTTCATTGATACATAAGGATTGTCAAGACTCCTATGATAGTGCATTAGAGAGGTGTTGAAATCACAAAGGAGATAAATGTTATTAGGCCATCACCCATTGGAGAAGGGATTGTCATAAAGAGCATGACAGTGTTACCTTGTCATAGTCACAAAGGGGATAGTCTATGTGGTGGTAATTATAGTCACTAAGTTTACATCCACCTTGCTAGGGTCTATAGAAATGCCTAAAGTTGAATATGCCTATTTTAAAGATCTTTCCATGGGTATTTTCCATTCTTTTACCCCCCTAATGATTTGAAGATTGAATATAAAGGTGTGGAAATTATTGACTAACCTTACTGCTGTCACAGTCAATTTGCTAACATGCAAGATAGTCATGAGGTTTTTCTTGTTTTATTCAAGATTTATATAATCTTCCTTATTGATAAGATGGGGGTCTGCTATTCTCAAATTGTCTATGACAAAATACCAATGGAGACCTCCTCAATCCTCATCTCAAGCTTCAAATGCACAATGAAATGATGGAGGACAATCATAACTATCATAATAGTATATTAGCATTTTTTGTCTCAAGGTGGCCCTTGAGACTGCTAAGGGGATGGATATAGAGTTGGGATTATGGTTTTTGTTTAAAATCTTGTGTCATTGACCTAATAGTTATTTGTGGAAAAGATCCCAATAGTTTAAAGATTACAAATTGTTGTCAAGAAGGGACTGTCATAGTTAAGTGTGGTACAGTGATACAATTTCATCTTGGTTGAGTATTGTATCAATCTCAAGCTATTTAGAATGCATGGGGGTATTAGGGTGTGGTATCACTATATAGGTAACCATCAAGTGATTTTGTCAACCCAATCTTGGCCTATATAGTACCCAATGTGAAGAGAAAGATAATGTTGTCCAAGAATCTTGTTACGGTCACAAATGAGGGCAATCTTAGCTATTGTAACCATAGTTGGAATCCCTTGTTGTTACCATACATGACTTTATGAGTATGAGTTGTTTGAAACTCCTCTGAGAAGATCCCACTATGGGATTGAATCATAATTTAGTGTTAAATAGGATTGTTGTCATTACAAAAAATCTAGGACAATCATTTTATCCTCTCATTACCATCATAGAATTAATGCAACTATAGTTTTCAATACTAAAGAGATAGAATTGATGGTAACCATAAGGTCTATGTTGACTAGTCTCAATCATCCATCCCTTAATGGTAAAAAATAATGTCCCAAGGGAGACATTATTGATGATACAAATGCAGACACAAAATAAGACCACTTTATATTCTTCTATTCTAGAGGACTATCTCTACATTGTTGGTCCAGATTAAGGAAGATATGATTTAAGAGTTCATTGGATTTGATGGCTACAAGCCATTCATCAAATCCACACAAGGTGGAATGGTCAGGTTTCTGAATGCTTAAGTCCTCCTTTGTCAAATGTTGTAGTTGTAACTGCCCTGTTAGACATGTATGCAAAATGTGGAAGCATAGATAAGGCACATGAACTATTTGATAGAATGCCTCAAATAAATGTGGTCTCATGGACTATAATGACTATAGGATATGCACAAATGGATTTGTTGAAAAGGCTTTAGAAATTTTAAATAAAATACAATTGGCTGGTGTAAAGCCAAATTCCACAACCTTTGCCAGCATCCTTCCTGCCTATGTCAAAATGGGAGCTTTGGAATAGGGTATGGACATCCATCAATACATAAAGGAGAGAGGAATTTTGTTAGATGTTGTAGTTGTAACTGCCTTGTTAGACATGTATGAAAAATGTGGAAGCATAGACAAGGCACGTGAACTGTTTGACAGAATGCCTCAAAGAAATGTGGTCTCATGGACTACAATGATTACAGGATATGCACAAAATATGGAATCATAGACAAAAAATGTGAACTATTTGATAGAATTCCTCAAAGAGATGTCATCTCATGGAACGCAATGATTGCAGGATATGCATAAAATGGATTTTACAAGGATTTTTTTATGATCTTTACTAACATTTATTAGAATTGTTGCATGTTTTATATCATTGGAATGACATTAGCTATAACTTTTTTGAAATTTTATTATGGTATGTGCACTTTGATACGATGTAATATGATTATGGTTTCATTTCATATGTTGTAATATTAGATATATAACACAAAAATACATTATTGCATGAAATTAATAATAACTTTTCATTTTAAATATTTTTTTTGCAGAACACAGGTCTTCTAGAAGATCAAGATGATCCTCATGATATAGATCTAGATTATGTTGGTTCTAGTATAGATCACATGGAAGAGGATGATGATGATGATGTAGATACAGAAGACACCAAGGCCAATGACGATGATCATGATCATGATGATGATGATCACGATGGCGATGATGATGATGAGCTAGTTGCTAGTAGTAGCCAATGACATTCATGATCATATGATGCCTCTTTTTATGGTTATTATCATATGTATCATTTTGATAGCCTATAGTACCATATTATTGAGTTGTATCATTTTGACATGTATCATTTTGACATGTTATTGATCTACTGGCATATTTGACTTTCACTTGTTTTAGTTATATATGATGATGGTCTTATCAGTATTGACTTGTCAATTTATATATATTGAAAGTGGTCGATGATTTTTGGATGGATATTTATTACGTATGATGATTTTAATTTACTTCTCAAGATGGATGTTGTCAAATTCAATTAAATTATAGATATTTGAATCACTTGTTTTAATTATATATGATGATCATGTTATAATAATTATCTTGTTATTTAATCATATGAGTTAAATAATTAAATTACTTACTCTATAATCATATGAGTTATTTAAGAGGCATGATATGTTTAACTAATTAAATTGAAATAAAACATATTATTTAATTTACTTACTCTATAATCATATGAGTTATTTAAGAGGCATGATATATGTAACTAATTAAATTGAAATAAAACATATTAAATTAATAAATGTAAGCAAAACAAGAAGCATTTTTAGAAGAAAAAAATGAAGCAACAATGGAATCCAAAATAGAAGCAAACCAAAAGCAATCTTGGAAGCAAAACTTGGCATTATCTAGGAAGCAAAAACAAAAGTAATTTAGGTAGTAAACAAAGAAGTAATAATGGAAGCAATTTTAGAAGCAATAAAAGATGCAATAATAGAAATCATATTAGAAGCAACAAAAGACATAAAAATGGAAGCAAAATTGGAAGAAACAAACAACGTCATATATGAAGAAAGTTTGGAAGAAAAACTAGAAGTAAAACTAAAAGCAAAATTGGAAGCAAAATTGGAAGCAAAATTGGAAGCAAAACTAGAAGCAAAACTAGAAGCAAAACTGGAAGCAAAACTGGAAGCAAAACTAGAAGCAAACCTAGAAGTAAAACTAGAAGCAAAATTGGATGCAAAAAGTGACATTATATTGAAAGAAAAATTGGAAACAAAACTGGAAGCAAAATCGGAAGCAAAATTGGAAGTACAAGTGGAAGAAAAACTAGAAGCAAAATTAGAAGCAAAACCAGAAACAAAACAAGAAGAAAAAATGGAAGTAAAACCAGAAGTAAAACCAGAAGCAAAATTGAAAGAAAAAGTGGAAGCAAAACTAGAAGTAAAATTGGAAGCAAAATCAGAAGCAAACCTAGAAGAAACACAAGAAACAAAACTAGAAGCAAAATTGGAAGCCAAACTAGAAGCAACAAAATCCAGTGCTAAATCTGATGCTAAATCAAGCACTAAGTGAACTGTAGTTGGCACTGAGTTTTGTACTGGAAGAAGTGTCCAATTCATGAACTCAAATGCACTAAATTCTAGTACTATTTTAGGCACTAATTGCCTCTTATGTTGCAGTGTCATTAGAGTTTTCTACTTATTTTCAATACTTCACTTGTATTTCTAATGAGGCGAGATTTGTTTATTTAATGGCTTACTATTGTCGATGTAATGATACGTGTGACATCACTATTCTTGGTGCATGAGGCAGAACCCACACTCTCATATGTACTCATTAGATTCTTTACAATTGATTTTCCACTTGAAGCATTTGATGTTCTTAGGCCAAGAATCTTCATAATGGGCTTGAATTTTAGATTTATCATCAATTCAAAAATAGTTGACATCTTCCAGTTTCATTTAAGTTCTCAAAGAATGATTTTCATATCTTATTGGCATATCTTTGGCAAGTATGCTTGGGAATCTTATCTTGCATGGGCTTCAAGACATTCTCATCAATATCAATTAGAAACTTAGGCTTTATATACAAAATTCTATCAGGCATTTTCAATGGTAAAGTTGACTCAATATTAGGAATTTCTTTAATGTTTACTTGAGATGGGATAGATGGCATACACCTTTAATTGGAGATAGAAAAGATGAAAACCCTTGAAATTGAGATGGAGAATATGGTGTACCTTCAACTTAGCATGTGAATGATGGCATGCCTCCAACTTGAGAAGATAATGAAGATGTACCTTCAACTTGACCTGTGAAAGATGGAGTGCCTCTAATTTGAGAAGAGAATGATGGTGTACGTTCAACTTGACCTATGAAAGATGGAGTGTCTCCAACTTTGAGATTTAATTTCCTTATTGAACAAAGGTTTTGCATTCATTGTCTTTGTGTTTCCAATTCCATCTCTCTTATCTTGATTAGATGACTCATGTTCCTCTTGAATTGGTAATGGTGGCATGCCTTCTTCTATGCTTGAAAATATCCTACTTTCATGAAGTTGCCTCATTCTTTCTTTTTTCTTTGCATTCTTAACTTCACACTCTTTTCATGTTAGAGTCTTTGCTCATTTCCTTGGCATGATGATGATTTATATATGCATCATGAATAAGACATAGATGAATTAGTCCATCTTTGTACAATAGAGTAAAGTAATCTCATACACAAAACTCAAAATATAATCTTATAATTAAAGTGAATAAATGATTATAAATCTAAAAATTTATAGTTTCCTAGGGTGGTCCAACCCAAAACATAATGATAATTTAACTTGTCAAAATGGTAATCCTCTCACTTCCCTCATGACTGTCCTATTGTAGGAGTCTAGGACAACACTAAGAGGGGGGTGAATTAGTGTTGTATTATTTTTACAATTTTCCAAAATTATCAATGAGGTTTATCAAAATTAAAATAATTACTTGAACAATTAATAAAAAAATCATCAATCACATAAATCACATACGGTAAATGAAGCTATGGAAGACATCAAGACATGAGATTATGAAACATGAAAATTACAGAGTGGAAAATCCTCCAGGGGTAGAAAAACTACTCAAAATGCCTCATTGGCTTAAACAAAAACCTCACTGGTTATAATGTTTAGAAGAAACAACTTCAAGGAGAACTAACTCCTAATACATTTAGAAGCACCAACTTTAAGGAGCACCAACCCCTAATTCATTTAGAAGCACCAACTTCAAGGAGCACCAATGCCTAATACATACTCAAATTAAAAACCAAGAATTTAGAGGGTTTCTCTGTTTCAATACAAATCACTTCTTCTTCCACATATGTCTGTCATATCACCATACTTCTCATCAACTCAAATCACACACAAACTTATCATCTAAATTTTATCTTCAAATATATTCAACCCTGTATGATGATCCACACAACAACAACTTCAATGATCCTACAAAACCATTATATATGAAATAAAGAGAACCTTTCATATTTCTCTTCTCTCCTTTCAATACTCCTGCAAAAATAAAATCACTTCTTTTCTCTATATGACCATTTTCATTCAAAAAGAAAATCATATTTTCTATCCTGCAAATGAATTTCACTGTGCATAAAACCTTTCATAATCTTTTCTCTGCAAAAGAAATTCAATCACCTGCATATAATTCTTCTTCTAAAAACAAATCTTCATCTATTCATCTACAAAATGGGATTTTTCATTTTTTTTTTTAAATCTCTTTCATATTTTTTATTTCAAAAACAATTCATCTTCTTCAAACCCTTCATCTTCTCTGCAAAAACATTCCTTTGTCTTCTTCAAAATATTCTTCAATCTGCATCAAATGACTTTTCAAAAATATGTTCCACCTATTCAATTTCATCTTCTGCAAATCTTCATCTTCATTAAATTGAATGCCTTCAGCAACAATATTTTTAATCTCTAGGAGAATAGAAAAATAAAGGCATGAAAAGCCTATAAACTTCCCTCAAAATAAAATCAACAATTTACTCATATTTAGAAAAATACAAAACTTCCTTCTTTAACTCCTCTACCCCGAAAGATAGAAATTAGAAATAAAATCTCCTCAAAATGTGCTCTTAAATATTCCAACAAAAGCTACCACCTCAATATCTAAAATTAGCCTTTTAAAAGGCACATCCACTTCCTCCTTTTAAAAATAAGAAAACTTTACTTTTTAACCTTCTATGTCACGGGAAGGCTTTTTTAAAAACTTAGAAAGATTTCTTTTTTTAAAAAAGAAGCTTTTAAAACTCCAAAAATTTCATCCTTTTTGAAGACTAAAAATATCCCTTTAAAAAAACTTTTAATTGCTCACTCCAAATAAAATCCACTTTATCATAATGACATTTAGTGGGTTAGGAGATAAACATAAAGTTTTTAAATTTATAAGTAAATCCATAAATATGACTTATGACTTTAGACTTAGGGAAATATAGTTTATGATTTTAGGATATAGAAGACTAGATTTTTAAGAATTTTCAAATCCTAAAATCAAATATCATGCTTTCCCATATTTTATGACAAACTACAATATTCATTGACTTGTAATGCTTGTAATGCAATATTTTTTCTACTCTTAAGAGACATCACCATTTTTGAGATTATAATTTCTTGAATGTGAACATGAGATATTTTGATTTATAACAACCTCTTATTTTTACTTGAACAATCAACATGACAATACAATTATTTTTTATGTGTCAGTTAAGATACAGCATGAACCTTCAACACCTTGATTCTTACCTTGCTAATCATTATCACCATGTCACATACCTCTTATCTTGAATAACACTAAATATAAAAACTGTGAAGAGTAAGTGAAACCACTAAGCAAGCAACTGTGTATACATTATGAGCATGAACATCAAGAATATCTATACCAATGCCAACACCCACATGAAGAACACCATAACACCATAATGACATGAAAGAACAAACAAGCCCTACAAATCTATCAATCATAAATGATACCTTCTATGTATCTGCAAGACATCAACCTATGTCTATCAACAACAACTCATCAATATGTTCAACCATCATCTCTGCTTTGGTGGACAAACTGTGAACAATATGGATACATGAAACACACCTTGTTAATCAACGTTGCATAAAAAGACATATGCATTGCATTATTTCTTCAAACACCACTGCATAAGATCTACAAAAATGAACCAAGAAACATAAACAAGATATGAACTCCATCAAGCATCCTGAAATGAGACTATGAGCATCATGAAGTAAACAACTCCTGAACTGTGATCATGAAATCATGAGCAATCCCATGATGAAAAATTTGAACATCCACTGATCCTCCTATCAATACCAACACCTTTTTGACATCAATGACAATCTATTTTCATCAATCTCCCCCTTTGTTATTGATGGCAAAATTGCCTAATACATTTTCTCTCTTTGCCCCTTTGTGACATCTAATGACAAAGACAAATATCTCCCCCTGTGAAAGATAACTCATATACATCATTAGCAATAGATTAGCATCTTATGCTGATATCAACTACATACCTTACCTTGTTATCTTTATACCAACCAAAAATAGAAATACCACTTATTCAAAACTTTGATACCACAAATTTCTTTCAAAAGATTGAAGACACTGATCACCTTTGCTATTTTCTATCCTAAACTTATCCTGAAAGCTCTGACCTTGTACACCACTGATATCAAATACAAACTCCTGATACCACTTGTGGTTGCAAATTTTTTTTTATACTAAACAATTCTTTTATAATCATCAACTATTTTTGACCTAAAATGACAAATCTCCAAGATCTCCCAACCAATGAAGGCATAAAATTGACTCCTTTGATATGACTCATATGAACTTGAACTTTATGCAGAAATATTATGAACACTTCAACACCCATAATCCAAGCTCAAAAAACAACTTTCTAATGATAATAGCATGAAGACAATTCATCACAATATTCACAACTCATGATGACATGATAAAGAATGAAGATCATCCTCCTGTTCTTGCACATGACACTTTTTTCAACACAATGTCAAATCTGATATACATAAAACCATATCTGAAACATACTACAATAAACAAGAATTGATGACCCTTGATTGTATCATGCACAATCTTCATAATCAAGTACTATGAAATAACTTCTTTCATTTTTAGCCACCTTAGCCAACACATGCTAATATTTGATAAGAGCTCTTTGCCATGACAACCAATACTTCACAATATCAAGATCACTTTGAACTGCAACACCATGACAACTCAATTTTTGTAAGTACCAACATGATATGAACATGATATAAAAAGATAATTTATAAACCAAGTCACTCAACATCATCAAACTCTCTGTGCATTGAATCCATGAACATCTTATCAACATCTTGTATGCATCATGAACCACTAATCACCTGCATCACTGACATACACTGAAGAGAAACATAGTTATCAACTCAATTATAAACTTCATTTCAAACATTATCAAACAAGATTCCAATAACATGATAAACAAAACAAAACCACCATCTACTCTTGAAACTTCTTGGGGTTAACTAATAAAACATGAGCAACTCCCACTAACTTCATGCGATCTATTATGCAACAGATGAAGTGAGTTGTGCAAGATGTACAAGTTTAGGCTTTAACTTCTCTTTTCTTTGTTTCAGTCTCCAAACTTTCACTTCTTTCTTCTATTTAGGTTTCTTCTTCCAAACCTTTTCACCCTCTATCCTTTTCAAACCTATCAAATCAGGTGAAGCAATTCTTCCATACATTCTACAATTTTGTACTTTTTGTCCAAGATTGTTGCAATTATAACAAACTATGTTACAATCATAATCAAATGATTGATAATACCTTTGAGCACTCATGTTAAGCTTCCATGTAGGATCATACCTTCTATGCACTTTGCAATTTCTTTGTATGTGTCCAACATTATTGCACCTGTAACAAACAATATTAGTATTCTTGATTGAAGAAAAATGATTTCTTTTACAATTAACTGATTTGTGTCCAAATTGATTATAAGTATAACAATAACCATTGAATGAATAGTTATACCTATACATGTATGCTTATCTTACAAGAGCAAGTTTTTTGAAATTCCTTCTTTGATTGTACACAAATTCATCTCTATTTTTTCTGTTTAGCTTCACTCTTCCTTTTACCTTCAGATGTAGCAACATGATGATTCAAAATATTTTTTCTTCTAGATTTGGAACACTCTCCTTCATATTCAAAACTAGTTGTGTTCATATGAAGCTTCTGTTTGCCCAACTCCTAATTCTTCTTGGACAAAACTTTGAGACTGTCATAATCTTTTCTGAGTTTGATAATTTCACCCTCTAATTTTATATTCTCAATCCTTCTAACTTCAAGGTCAAGTATTGAAACATCATCTATCCTCTTAGCTTCCTCAATTTCAATCTTTAATCTGATAATTAATTTATCTGAATCATCAATATATGTCCTTAAACTCATAATCTGACATCTAGCCTCTTTAAGATCTAAAGATACACTTTCAAGGTCTGAAAGTGCTTTGTATTTGGATTCTCTTTCTTGTTGCAGTTGCAATTTTAATTTCTGATTCTCTTTCTTATATTTCCTGAGTTCAGTTAGAGCATATATGATATATCCTTCCATATCAATCTCACAATCTTGTTCATCATATTCTTGATCATTCTCACAATCTTGTTCATCATATTCCTGATCATCATCACTTATGATGTGATCTTCTTCTTCAAAATCTAATTGAGCCTCATCTCCTTCATGTGAAAGTTTTTCATCATTGTCACTCTTCTTAGATAATAAGTTATCTTTTTCTTCAAATGCATTACCTTGATAAATTTTTATCAGCTTCTTCCACATATCCTGAGTTGTTTCACATTGCATAACTTGACAAGAAACATTATTAGATAAAGAAGACAATATTTCTTTCTTTGCAATATAATTACACTCAAGAGCTTTTTTATTATTTGTAGTAACATAATATCCATTCTCAACTGACATCAAAACACCATATCCTAAAGAGGATAAATAAATCTGCATTCTCATACACCAAACTAAGAAATTTGAACCATCAAAGAAAGGAGCTCCTAAAAAATTTTCTTCTAATACAATATCAGATTCAACTTGGGGAACATTTCTATCAACAGGTTCTATATCAACCTTTGAATTTGATAAAGATGGAGACTTTTGACTAGTCTAGGACTTGACAATTTTCTTGCTCTTATTTCTTTTGTATTTACCCATGGTACTCCACACACAAGACCTACCCAAGATGATTAAGCTTCAAAAGGGAACCTAGGCTCTGATACCAATTGTAGGAGTCTAGGACAACACTGAGAGGGGGGGTGAATCAGTGTTGTATTATTTTTACAATTTTCCAAAATTGTCAATGAGGTTTATCAAAATTGAACTAATTACTTGAACAATTAATCAACAAATCATCAATCACATAAATTACATATGGTAAATGAAGCTATGGAAGACATCAAGACATGAGATTATGAAACATAAAAATTACAAAGTGGAAAACCCTCCAGGGGTAGAAAAACCACTCAAAATGCCTCACTGGTTCTAATATTTAGAAGAACCAACTTTAAGGAGCACCAACTCCTAATACATTTAGAAGCACCAACCCCTAATTCATTTAGAATCACCAACTTCAAGGAGTACCAACCCCTAATAAATACTCAAATTAAAAACCAATAATTCAGAGGGTTTCTCTGTTTCAATACAAATCACTTCTTTCACATGTGTCTGTCATATCACCATACTTCTCATCAACTCAAATCACATACAAATTTATCATCTAAATTTTCTCTTCAAATATATTAAACCTTGTATGATGATCCACACAACAACAACTTCAATGATCCCGCAAAACCATTATATATGAAATAAAGAGAACCTTTCATATTTCTCTTCTCTCCTTTCAATACTCCTACAAAAATAAAATCACTTCTTTTCTTTGTATGACCATTTCCATTCATAAAGAAAATCATATTCTCTGTCCTGCAAATGAATTTCACTGTGCATAAAACCTTTCATATTCTTTTCTCTACAAAATAAATTCAATCACCTACATATAATTCTTCTTCCAAAAACAAATCTTCATCTATTCATCTGCAAAATAGGATTTTTCATTTTCTTAAAAAAAATCTCTTTCACATTTTTTATTTCAAAAAAAAAAATCATCTTCTTCAAACCCTTCATCTTCTCTGCAAAAAAATTCCCTTGTCTTCTTCAAAATATTCTTCAATTTGCATCAAACGACTTTTCAAAAATATGTTCCACATGTTCAATTTCATCTTCTGCAAATCTTCATCTTCATTAAATTGAATGTCTTCAACAACAATATTTTTAATCTATAGGAGAATAGAAAAAGAAAGGCATAAAAAGCCTATAAACTTCCCTCAAAATAAAATCAACACTTTACTCATATTAAGAAACATACAAAAATTCCTTCTTTAACTCCTCTACCCCAAAAAATAGAAATTAGAAATAAAATCTCCTCAAAATGTGCTCTTAAATATTCCAACAAAATTTGCCATCTCAATATCTAAAATTAGCCTTTTAAAAGGCACATCCACTTCCTCCTTTTAAAAATAAGAAAACTTTACTTTTTAACCTTCTATGTCACGGGAGGGCTTTTTTAAAAACTTTGAAAGATCTCTTTTTTTTAAAAGAAGCTTTTGAAACTCCAAAAGTTTCAGCCTTTTTGAAGAAAAATATCCCTTTAAAAAAACTTTTAATTGCTCACTCCAAATAAAATCCACTTTATCATAATGACATTTAGTGGGTTAGGAGATAAACATAAAGTTTTTAAATTTAAAAGTAAAGCCATAAATATTACTTATGACTTTAGACTTAGGGAAATATAGTTTATGATTTTAGGATATAGAAGACTAGATTTTTAAGAATTTTCAAATCCTAAAATCAAATATCATGTTTTCCCATATTTTATGACTAACTGCAATATTCCTTGACTTGTAATGCTTGTAATGCAATATTCTTTCTGCTCTTAAGAGACATCACCATTTATGAGATTGTAATTTCTTGAACATGAACATGAGACATTTTGATTTATAACAACAACCTCTTATTTTTACTTGAACAATCAACATTACAATGCAATTATTTTTCATGTGTCAGTTAAGATAAAGCATGAACCTTCAACACCTTGATTCTTACCTTGCTAATCATTATCACCATGTCACATACCTCTTATCTTGAATAACACTGAACATAAAAACTGTGAAGAGCAAGTGAAACCACTGAGCAAGCAACTATGTATACATTATGAGCATGAACATCAAGAACATCTATACCAATGCCAACACCCACATGAAGAACACCATAACACCATAATGACATGAAAGAACAAACAAGCCCTACAAATCTATCAATCATAAATGATACCTTCTATGCATCTGCAAGACATCAACCTATGTCTATCAACAACAACTCATCAATATGTTCAACCATCATCTCTACTTTGGTGGACAAACTGTGAACAATATGGATACATGAAACACACCTTGTTAATCAACCTTGCATAACAAGACATATGCATTGCATTATTCCTTCAAACACCACTGCATAAGATCTACAAAAATGAACCAACACAAACAAGAATGAACCAAGAAACATAAACAAGATATGAACTACATCAAGCATCTTGAAATGAGACCATGAGCATCATGAAGTAAACAACTCCTGAACTATGATCATGAAACCATGAGCGATTCCATGATGAAAACTTTGAACATCCACTGATCCTCTTGTCAATACCAACACCTTTTTGACATCAATGACAATCTACTTCCATCACCTATAACATGAGATTTTAATTCTTTAAGATAAACATAATGTGAAGCAATGAATACATAAAGAACATACCTTAGATTTTGAGATTCAAGTTGACCGATCCTCAAGAAAATGGCTTCAAAATCCTCAAAAATTTGATCTTTTTGGCAAGTTCCTTCGTATTCAATGTTAAATTCTATATAACTCTAATAAGATTAGTGAAATTTATGGAAAAACAAACATATATCATAAATTTCAATCTAAATAAATTAAAATTAGCATTGAAATAATATATAACATGAAACTATTAGTTTAAATAATCAAATTCTGTCTAAAAACATCTAATTTACGTTTTCTACGTTGAAAAACCAAAAAAAAGGTGGTGGATTAAGAAAACAATGATTGTCACAATGTCAACACCATGAAAAATTATTTTCTTGTCTCATAGTGCATGAAAAGAAGGGAATAATAGAGCATGTGGGTCAGAATCATGGATCCCACATGCTTTTTGTCTTTTTTTTGTTCACCAAAATACACTCACATTATAACATGAGCATATTTTGTCAAGCATGAAAAGTTTAAGTGCTTTCATACATGGAAAGTATTAAGTGTTGTCATGCATGGAAATTTGTAAGTGTTTGATGAAGGAGTGTCCATGGTCAATGGCAATCTTGCATCACCAAAAATATTGTTATTTTAATTTGGTTTGTTTTCAATAAGGTTTGTGGGCTTTGGGAAATAATATATTTAATTTGCAACAAATGTAATTTCCCTTGGGTGCAATTGTAAATGTAATTTTAGTGGGATTTGACTAATTTTGTCATAAGTGGGGCTACCAAGAATCTTGGAATTAATGGCATCTATTATTGTAACCATCATAGTTGTAAGGAATCTATAAGTTGTCATAACTGAAAAGAAGCTAGGTGTGCAGAAAACGCTTCCTACGCTAATCTAATGAGAAGAGGGCTATACAAATTCAAATTATTCCTTACAACTATAGAAACATAGAACATCTAAATGAGATATGGAAGAAATATGCATGAACCAGAAAGAAGATAGAAGAAGAGAGACAAAGATTTACGGTGGGGAAAACCCTTATCTGGTGAAAAAACCCACACTCAGAAACATGCACAATGTATTAACAAATCTAAAAGAATGTTTACAATACACTTGCAATGCAAGCTTCAATGGTGTTCAACACTTGTATCTGGAGTCAATCCAATAGCATAACAGTAACTATAAACCTCTAATACAAACTCCATCTCCAAGCATCTATTTATATAGAAAATACAAGGCAAAATAGGTCCTATCTTGGGATGGGCGTCCAGCTTGGCTTAATGGACTAAAACCCATGCTTAAGGACACTTGGTCAACATTATATAATGTGCCTGACATTTTTCCATATCTCTCATCCCAAAGAGGTCACCTCTTTCCAAAATGGGCTATGACAGATGCTCTTATGACACTTACGACCATCATAAAATCTGTCATAGCAGTTACAACTTACAGTTGTAAGAGAATCTATCATACACATGTTATAAATAGAATATTCTCTTACAACATGTCATAGTCCACCTTGGGGCATCCAAATATGCCTTTTTCAAAGATACTTCATGACACATGTCCTCACTTGTCTTACAAACTTCTATTTCTAACTCTTACATGTCATAGATTCTGTCATAGGAATCTGTCATAACCGTTTTGGTCAATATTCCCTTACACAACATAGAAGATGCCAACACATGGCAAAATCCTCCTACCACAAAGTGGGATGCCTATCTCTTCATGTGAGGAAAAAATTACAAGTTGTCATATTCTATTTAGGATTGACAGATCACTATGCCACATCCCACAATATGACACTATGGAATTTACAAATATTTACAACATAGGCAATTAAATAATAAATATAAACATTAATAATGTAAGGAATTACCAAGGTTGAGACACCTTAATTCCAAACATTCTCCCACTTGTCGAACACCTGATAAGAGCCAATAGAAAAATAGGATTTAACTACTATAGGCTGAGAGGCCGATAGACTCTGAACACCACCTAAACTTCTCTGTGCCCACTAGCTTTTTCAATGCATCTGCAACATTATTCAAAGTATCTACCTTCTTCAAATTTACCTTTCCATCCTCAACCATGTCTCACATGAAGTGAAACTAAACATCAATGTGCTTTGTTCTAGCATGGAAAGTTAGATTCTTCGCAAGGCAAATTGCACTCTGACTGTCACAATTGATCATGGTCTAACCTACATAAACACCAATATCAAAACACAATCTCTTAAGCCAAATGGCTTCCTTACAAGCATGAGTTGCTTCCATATACTCAACTTCTGTCATGGACAAAGCAACAATAGGTTGTCGCTTACTCATCCAACTAATAGCACTACCAAACAGTGTAAACACATAAGCACCAGTGGATCTCCTACTATTAATGTCACCTGCCCAATGGAATACTCAAAAGTACCCATCAAATATCTAAACACTCACTTAACTGCATCCCAATGAACTCATCCAAGATTAGCCATAAATCGACTAAGGACTCCCACTGCTTCGGCAATGTCTGGTCTTGTGCAAACCATAGCATACATCAAACTGCCAACAACACTAGCATAAGGTACTCTGCTCATGTCCTCCACCTCACTAGGAGATTTTGGACAATCCTCAACAAACAACTTTGTCCCCAAAGAAATGAGAACACACAATGGTCTTCAATCTACCATGCTAAACTTGTCCAACACAATCTTCACATACTTACGCTGGCTTAACCAAAGTTTTTTATTGGTTCTGTCTCTTCTGATTTCCATCCCTAGAATGTACCTAGCTGCCTCTAAATCTTTCATTTCAAACTATGCTGATAACTGAGATTTAAAATGAGAAATCATATTCTTACCCTTCCCAATGAGCAACATATCATCAAGATATAGTGCAACAATGAGAATATGATCACCATCAAACTTATAATACACATAGTGATCTGATTTCAATCTCAAAAATCTAATTGACAACACAAAGGCATCAAACTTCAAGTTCCTAGGGGATTGCTTCAAACCATACAAAGACTTCTTATGTTTGCAAACTAAATTTTCTTTACCTTTCACCATGTAATGCTCTGGCTATGACATGTAGATTTCTTCCTCCAAATCACCATGAAGGAAAGTTGTCTTCACATCCATCTATTCTACCTCCAAGTCATAAGATGTTGTGAGAGACAACAGGAATTGAATGGATGTCATCTTTGCAATGGGAGAGAAGATCTCACCATAATCTATACCCTCCACTTGTGAATGCCCCTTTGCAACCAATCTGGCCTTATACTTTTCAACATTGCCATCTACACCAAATTTGTTCTTGAACACCCATTTGCATCCAATGGGTTTCCATCTAGGAGGAAAAGGCACCAAGTCCCAAGTTTGATTCTTTTCCAAAGAAGCCATTTCATCCTCCATTGCCTCCTTCCATGAACTTACATCTTTCATGTCCATAGCCTCTGATATAGTTCTAGGTTCATCATTGTTAGTCAGCAAAGAAAAAGCACAACTAGAATCAAGCAATGTAAAACCAAACCTTTCAGGTTGCTTTCTTATCCATGTAGACATCCTCATGAGCTAAGGCTGAGGTTTAGCTTCTTCATCTAAGCTTTTAGAGCTACTAGCACTCTCCTCATCATCAGGTCCAACATTGTCTTTATGTTCAGTCTTCTCAGGGGTAAGAAGAAATTGAACAACATCCTGCTTCTTTTCTTTTCCTTCTGGCTTGTTAGTCTTTTTTCTGACAAAAATGCAAGGTAGGTCAAATTTACTGCTTTTACATGTTTGTTTTGATTTTGAGTGATATGCAAGGGTAGAAAAGTTCTCTGTCCATACATTTTCTTTATCAAAGTTTGATTGTGCTCGAGCAGGCGAATATACCACTCGAACATGTCTTTTCACCTGATGTGCATAGTCCATCAATTCTGCCACCTGAGCAGATCTCAACGAAATCAGGTTAACTATAGTGTCATTAATGGTGCTTGTGTCATCATTAATACACTCTTTTAAACCTTTTTAAGGTGTGAATTTATTTTATTTTGTTTGTTTCTCTTTTTCAAAACTTTCTAACTAGCCGTTAAAGTCTTCCTGAGATCATTTGATCATGCGATTTTTAGATTTGAACAAATTTTAGGTTTGAGATCGCACCTAGGGTTTTCAGTCTCATGTTAGAGGTAAGCCTTTATTTTTCATTTTTATTTTCATTTTCTTTCTAGGGTTTTTTCCTTGCGTGTTATGAAATGATTGTTTGTATTTCTTGTAAATGTTATTGTTTTAAGTTTTTAAGCGAATAATTGTTCATTTGATTTTCTTTTGTGAATCATGTTTCTAAACCCTAAGTTTATAATATGTATTATTTACCTGCATTTTATTGGTGATTTTCATCAGTATTTGTAAACCTAGTTTAAAACTTGTTTTCAACCCATGTGTTGTCTATATTTTTTGCTGACAATACCTTGGTTCATATGAATTTCAAGTCAGTTGTGATGGTGATAAAATCCACCGACCATACTTCAACATTAGCCCTAAATGTAAGGGTGGTGAAATTCATGGCCCTCACATTCTTTCTTAAATGGACCCTAATGTATTGGCAGTGAAACCCACTTCAAATACATTTGCCTTGTCTTTGTTTTTACCCTCATGCAAGGGCGGTTAAAAACGCTGCCCCTACATGGAAATTAAAACTTTTAACATTATATGCTTAAATGGTATAAATTGTTGCTTCCGCATATTTTTAAGGTTTCAACAATGAGATGTATAAGTAGTCATTTCAACTGATTGGACATTTGAAGTTTTTCCTCGAACATGCTTGAGTGAACATTTTCGCCGCCTATGCACACAGTGATTTGCATTTTTTCCCTTATGTAAGGGCAGTCAAAATGACTACCCCTACATCAAAAGTGGCATTTTCCTTACATGCAATGTCAGTCATTCTGACCAACCATGCATGCTAAACAACTTACCCCACATGCAGGAGTGGCCATTTTGGCCGCCCATGCATGTCACCCTGAAAATTTTCCCAACACTGGGAGATTTTGCCTTTCAATACCTTTAGCACGCTTTCACCTATTTCCTTGACTTGCATGCTCTCAAGCCCTTTAAAGCATGGTCCTATTTTCATGACCATCAATTCACAATAACCCCAATTTACCCATTTTTCAACTAACTGCGAGATCATGACTTTTTGTAGTTTCATCAAACATCTACGATGGACACCATTTCTAGTTTTCTTCACAAAGCTGATGTCAGAGCCATCTCCATCAAAAGCCAAGATCATGAAGTACAAGTACCAAGGGGTTTTCCCCATGACTTCATTGTACTCCAATGTGGATGAGATAAGAGACATAGAGATTAGTCATGTGGACATGGCCAAGTTCGTGGATAGAACAAAGTAGTCAAATCCTCCTCGATACATGCAGAAGATTATTGATAGTAACATCCATCTGGTTTCTTCTTTTCCTGTCACAGCACATAACCTAGAATTTGTTCTTCAAGTGGCAAGCCACTATAATAGAGATACCAGGACTCTGTTTGATTCTCAAGGAAATGTAATCATGAGATTAGATGCAGAGTTTCTTGACAAAATTTGTATGTGTCCTCCTATTCAGAATGTTGGTGAGATAGATTTTACTCAAGGGCAAAAAGAGTTTGAGAAAGATGTGGAAGATGCAAAGAAACATATTAATAGTAAGTGGCTAAAGACTCCTAGGAGTAACTTGTCCAGATGGCCTAAAGATCTCCTAAGAATTGACTTTGTCAAGGAGGTAAGTGATTTGATTACACTATTGATTCGAATCAGATGTCTTCCATCTTCATCCAAGTTTCATGAATGGAAGTTTACATATATTAAGGTGATTCTCAAGGGCCAACAAAAAATATTCTAGGGAGAATAGATCAGCAATGTTAAGCACGATCAACTGGTGAAAGTCAATACAAATTTCAAGCTTTATATGATTTCATATCTGGTATATGCTGCTGCAAATATAAGGAGTTTTCTTGGTTTAACTCAAATTGGTGATCGAAGATTAGTTTTAGTCTATGAGTATTATCCACAAATTACTCTTAAGGGATCAATCCATCATTTTTGCAGAGTTAATGATGCTTTATTTTTAGTATTCATGTGTCTATGGAATAATGATCTTGAGTAGAAAAGAGTATCAGATGAGGCCTGGGAAGTGGTCAACTCTTTTGGTTGTTTGTTTTTACAGTTTCCAACTTTCACGTACCTAAGGGTGGGATACTATCCTAGATATCCATATATGCTTCCATGGTATCCTAGTTATAGAATCATTCTAATGGAACTATGCAGGTAGTTGATTGTTGTACACAATAAGAAGATGGAGTTGAAGAAATCAGGAATTAAGTTTCATGTGGAAATTGGTAGGTATTTTGTGCAATCGACCACCAAGGCTAAGGTAGTTGAATCATAAATGCAACTAGTCACCATGAAATAGTTTAAGAAAAGGGATCATTTTGATTACAGAAGGGTGTAGGATAAAATCAAGAGAAAGGAAGTTTTTCATGTGCCAATGGTTGAGGATATTTGGGCTGATCTAAGAACCCAGAATGAGATCAAAATGTTGGATTATTGCAGACTTCATCTAAGCTAGATTAAGGAACTAGGATTGGCTAATGTTCCAGAAGGTATGGAAGATGAAGGTGATGTCCTAGACCCTGAGTATGACATCAACAATGTTGAAGTTTCAACTTTTCCAGAGGTCAAATGGTTGATGAAAGAAGAGACTTCTCTCAGGAAGAGATTTTAATCTATACTGGCAGACACCAATATATGATTACAAAGAAAGGGTCTCAGTTTGAAAGAATTCCTTACTGGATCATAGATAGAGATTTAGGAGTAGACCGGAAAGAAGATAGAAAATAGGACCAAGAGCAAAAGTGATGCTCCTTCTTCTAAGGTGCACAAACCAAAAATTAAGTTTGTCTCAAAGGGAGGAAAGGTAAAGGAAATTGAAAGAAATTCTACCATTTCAAATTCAAGTGTTGAAGAAGTAGATGTTGATAAAATGGAGGTTGAAAATGCTGAGATGGAACAACGAAATGTTGAGGAACCTAATAATACTGAGCAACTGGAAATGGGTGAAAAACCCAGTGAGGAAGGTAATGAAGAACAAGAAAAAGAAAAGGATGTGGAATAGGAACAACTTGTTGGCTCACTAAAGTATTCGCAGAAAGGTCTTCCATCAGAGCTACAAGTTTCTACACCCTTACCTCATATTTCTATTTTTGATAAGCCTCTAATAGTCTCTAATGTTCCTGTTGTCATGATATCTTCTAATAATACTCCCCCCCTATGAGAACAAGTTTTGGGACTATTTTTTATTCTTCTAGTTCTATTCCTAGTCTATCTTCTTCTTCTTTTGATATTGGGGAACAAACTGTTGGCAAGAGACACTATATGGATTCATGGTTGTTGTCATTGATGGCAACAAAGGTCATCCCACATATCTGCAAGTCATGGTGTGTCTCTACCGGAAGTCAGAATGAAGATTATTGTGGTCCAGGGAACAAGAACAGAGCATGTGGCAAGGTCCGACAGATTGGTCCAGATCTCTCAGAGGAAGTATCTTGGTGCAGTACGGATTTGGGAAAGTCAAGAGCACTACCTTGAGTGGTATATTCCAAGGATTTAGCCTCTAATGATGGACAAGGAAAAAGATATGAATAGTTGAGTACTAGATTCCTGAGTGATAGTGAGAACAGAGGAAGAACTGACTGACAGAACATCAGACTATTTTCTAGATGTGTTAATGTTGATGGTAAAGGTTGTGAAGGCATGAATCATGTTTGGGTGACATGATTAATGATATCTACAAGTATATGCTTGATCCGTATTACTTGATGAGCAAGGACTCAGCCGACAGAACAGAGTTTGTGAGAAAATAGACTGTTCCGGATGTCGACTAGAAAGGTGATGAAATTACTTGTGCGGATATATATGCATGATGGATTTAGTTGTGAGAGTTGTTGTATCGATGATGATATATGTGAATAAGTGCATAGCAGAGTAGAAGTAGTAGGAAAGATCCAGTATGTGAAAGGAAAGCAGAATAAAGAGAAGAGGAAAGATGAAGTGCAGCAGATCAGTGTACTGAGCCTAACCGGAATTGAACTCCAGCATATGTGGATGCTTCCAATCAGTTCAAGTATTGTATAAAATTCTTTTGTAGACAGTATGTCTCCTTGTAGGTAGTGTGCCTCTTTGTGAGCAGTGTGCTCGAGCAGTGAGCCCTAATTAGCAAGTGCCATTTTGTAATTCCTTATTCTTCTAACAGAGAATAATCTTTGGGTTAATCACCCCGTGGTTTTCTCCCTTAACAGGGTTTCCACGTCAAAAATATTGTGTCAAGTGTTTCTCATTTCATGGTAACGTTTGTTTGTTTGATTCAATGCTACATTGATTAATAAGAAAGTTCAAAAGAAGAAATAATTAGGATAACTGATTCACCCCCCCTCAGTTATCAACAATTGGTATCAGAGCTAAGTTCCTCCTAATAGAGCCTAACAGCTTGAGGAAGATCTGGGAGTTCAAATGGATGCATATGGTTTAATGGAGCAACTCAAGACTGCCCTTGAGGATCTTGAACAGTCAAACTCTGAAGTCAATGAATTAAAGGAAAGAATCAAACAGGCTGATGAATTCATGAGAGAACTAATGGACAAATTAAGTCTCTTTATGAAAAAGAGAAAGGAGCTGCTCCAACAATTGGCAAGACAAAGTGAAGAAAGTAATACAAATGAAGAATTGACTAAGAAAACCAAGTTATGTGAAAAGTTATCAAAAGAAGTCATTATGGTAAGACATGAAATGGAATCAGGAGTTATAAAGTTTACTCAAGAGATTGAAGAGAAAAGAAAAGCTGAAGACAATCTAAGACAATCTCTTAAAGAGAAATCAAAAGATTGCCACCAGATGGATAGGATTATCAGACATCTTGAATCTGATCTTGAAGATGCCAAAGATAATGAAGAAAAACTTGAGGATCAAATTGTCTCTCTCAAAAGAGATCTTCAAATAGCAAATGAATATAAAGAGAAATTCAAGATAAGTTCTGCTCTCAACTTGAAGTTCTTCTTGGAAGTCAAAAGAGGGCAGATGACAAGTATGGTTTGGGATATGAGAAAGGAGAAAGCTCCGGATCTAGTCAAAACAATTTTGGATCAGAAAATCCAAGGAATAGGCCTAGAAGACCTCCGGTAAGACAGCCCAATGCTCAAAGATATCCATCCTTCAATGGATACTGCCACAGCTGCAATCACTTTGGTCACAAAGCTAATTAGTACAGAAAGAGAATGAATCAGACTAATTCATCCTTCTCCGGACAGTGCTTTAACTGCAAAAGGTATGGACACAAGTCTCATGAATGCAGAAATATGTAAATAAAAAAATCATTCAATGGTAGATGCTTTGCATGCAATAGAATAGGTCATATGGCTAATCAATTCAAATCAAGAGGTTATCAGTCAAATATGCAACGAAATGTTATTTGCCAAATCTGTAATAGGTCCGGTCATAATGCAAAAGTCTGCAGAAGCAAGAATCGGGACAAAAGAGGTCCGGTGTATAATCAGAATCAAGACAAGGGTAAACAAAAGATGAATGCGGATGAAATTAGGAATTAGATGAACAAGATTTGGGTGAAGAAAAGTTTAGAGAATGTAGAGGTTGGATCCACACCAGACTCTGGTGCTGATATTCCTTCCAGAAATTAAAAGGTGAGCTCTGGCTCAGGGGGAGACTCAAAGAAAATCCTATTCCCCCAGCCAATCAAGTGGTGCCAGATGTGGCACAAGATGCGGAGTAAAGGGTTTGTAGATATAAGTCTTGAGATGATCCAAATAATATTTCAGAGGTCCACATGAAGATGTGAAGAAGTTGTGATTGATCAAGTAAGACCTGTTCCAGGAGATGCTCCAGAATGACAGAGGATTACAAAAAGGTCCGGAGAGATCTAGAAGTGCATTGTCTTATTCTACGGATTGGACAGAGTGTTTGGGATGTCCTTGTGATGTGTCATCTTGATTTGTTCATGGTTGGAAGATCCGCATGATGTTCATAGATCAGGACTGATCCGGTTCTTCAAGTTATCCGAAGAAGGCAAACCAGAATAATGTAGGTCGAGCATTTATTGCCATTAGATATTAGGGTTTGTGGAGCAATATAAGGGATTTCTCATAAATCACTTGCTCATTCTACACTCAAGAAGAAGCGAAAAGTGGATTTCTGCAACAAGATTCATCAAGTTCACCAAAGATCTCTTGCAGAAGTCATTACATACAGAAATCAATCCAACCACTCCGTATAACCGAAGGCGCATAAGGTATTTTCCGTTTTCAATATCTTACTACAAATCTTTTGAGAAATGGCTACTCTGAATATAGTAAAGATCTCAGATAGGCCCCGACCTGAATTTAAGAAACACCCATACAAGTCATTGGAGGTAGATCCCTTAGAAGCATTCTCTAGTGTTCCTCATGGCATTTTACACACAGAAGACATTAGGGTTTACATACATGCAAGTATTGAGGAATTTGGGAAATTCAAATTGAGAGATTTCTATCAAAAACAACTGATAGACAATGCTTTTGAGCTTAAACCAGAGTATAAGGGTATCCAGAAGAAATAGTTTGATCAATTCATTCATTTCCCCTACTTTGAAGAAGATGAATGGGTCTGGTATGTATTGAGTAGGATGCATGACAACTTCCTATGGCTGGATAGACCCTGTAAGATCACAAAAGAGGCAATTAGGGCAGTGACTGGTCTATACTCTTCCGGAGGGATACCTATCCTCAAATCTGTCAAAAATAACATTGTAACTGAGGCCACTGGATCAAAATTTGATAAGAGGGCAATGACCATTGAAGATATTTCTGATCCGGATATCAAGTATGCATCTATGATAATAGGATACAAGATTTATACTCCAGTAGGGAGAATTCTGTATCCGAAATTGCAATATATACTACCTATGAGATGCTAAGGAAGAATGCAGATTATGACCTCTGTGAACTTCTTTTAAGTCAATTAATGGAAAATATACAAAAGATCAAAAAGGACAAAAGGAGTTCTTTCAAGTATGGTACACTTATATTATGTCTATTTTTCTATTTTATGAATGAGCTGCCCAGATCAAGTGGATGGGTATGGCAGAATGACAAACCTGTAGCAGTCCAGATCAGAGATTACTTACATGGACTTGGGGATGCCAAAGCAAGAAATACAGCTCTGTGGGGATACTTCAAAAACTTCCAGAGTATGATGCAAGCAAGAGAAAGAATTCCCCAGTCTCTTGTTGAAAAATACAAAGACTCAGTCTGCTTTATGGTTGATATTGATCAGTGCCTAATGGAGGCAGTTGAGCCAAGGACAGTCTAGATCATGCCCATGGGGTATGAGGTTGATGAACAGATTGTGGAACTGCATGTTCAACACATGCTTAGTCAACCCAAAGATCCAAAAGTAGAAAGGTTTGGAACCTTTGAGGAGCTAAGTGTGAAGATCCATGTGGAACTCAGACAACCTGAGATAAAAAGGAAAGTAAGAAAAGAAGTTGAACATATTGCCCAAGGCCTAGGCATCCCAAAGGAGGCACTTGATGCCAACTGGGAAAAGAGGAGAAAGGCTAAGGAAGAAAAGAAAGAAGCAGAAAAGAAAAGCAAGAAAAGTGCTCCAGTGGAAACCTCAACACGGACCAGATCATCAAAAGGATCTACACCTGTCAGAACCAAAAGCTCAAAAATATCTAAACCGGAAGGTCAGACATCCGGTAAAGGAGAGAAAAGGTCTAAAATAAAAGCCACAAGGGCTTATACAAGTCAGAAAGATGAAGAGGAAACAGAATCAGATGAGGGGGTAAAGAAATAAAGAAGCAGAAGAAGAAAGGATCCGGTAAACCCTCCACAAGCCAAGACAAGGAAGAAATGGCAGAGGTATCTGTTGAAAAGCCCACCCTATCTCTAGATAGTGTAATCAAATCAGTCACTGTGGATGGGAACCTTCAACCAATGGCTGAATTCTATGATGACTACAATGAGGCTGACCAAAAGATCCTGCAGGAAGCTACAATCAGGTATTTGAACATCTACAACAAAGCCTTCATTGAAATTATCTCCCTTATTCCTAAGAGTCTAGAGAAGGAATTGGAAATGAGAAAGGCAAATACCATGGCAAAAGACCTTGAGATCAGGGAACAAATAGCTATTCAGCTATATCCTTCAATTGATCACAAAATAATGAACATGGTATTCAAAGACTGCAAGGATGAATTCAGGAGCAAAGCAAGGATGAATCAGCTTATGCTTGGTGAGACCGACAAGGTAGCCAAGGACACTGAAGAGATCCTCCATAATACCTTCAAAAGGTTTAACATTCCTATTGTAGAGGACTTAGGTGCAGAAATAGCTGTGGACTTGGAATCTTCTGCTCCAGAAGAAGTGGCCCTTGAACAGACTAACATCTCTCCTCCAGTTTCTCCTACAATCTCCGGATCCAAAGAAGAAGAGAAATTACAAGAGAAAGAAGCAACGGTGAAGGAAAAAGAAGGTGGTAGTGCAGAAGGACAGAAGACTTCACCAGAGAAAACCACAACTGCCGGTGGTGGGAATGTAGAGGGAGAGAAAATTCCAAAGGACAGTTCCAAGACTGCAGAAGAGAAGAAACATCTGTCTCCGGCAAGAGACACTACACAAACTGTTCAGAAATTTCTGAGCAAAGAAACAATAGAGATTGATGAACCGGAGCTTCTACAAGGTCCATTCAATTTTGATTCCCTCTCTCCGGTACAGATAATGAAGATAGCTTCATTTGCAAATGCTAAGGCAAATGAAAAACTCCTAAAGTCTCATATGGAAGACTGTGAGTTGATAGAGGCTGCTTCTGGAGTGCTTGAGAAGATTATGCCATCGGTCCAGAAAGATCCCATAGCCTCCTCTTCCGGTAATCTCAAAACCTTAGTCAACAGTGTTGGTACACATTTTGAATCCCTAGAAAAATCAGTTGAAGAAAAGGTCCGGAAGGAGTTTTTAGATAAGAGATTCTCAGAAGTACTAGGATTAATCTCTCATGATAGGAGAAATATGAGTTGGGATAAAGAGCCTAGAAAATGCTCTTAAGGATGGCGGTGACATTTACAAATTTTGTATCTCTTGGTCAAAAGCAACAGTAGAAATTGACAAGAAAATAAAAGAGGAACAGGACAAACTATTGAGTTTGTCTCAAAGTTTTGATCCTCTCTCTTCCTCCATAGTGAATCAAGAATGTCAAACTATTGCAATCACAAATGCAATCAAGAATTTTGAAAAGGAAATGAAGAATATAATTAACCAGATGGGAGAACTTAGAAGGATTATAATCCCTAAGTTAGAAACTATGCATGAGGCCATAAGTGATGCTCAAACTACCGCCCAAACCAATGATCCGACAGATCTCAAGAGGGCAGAACCTTTTGCATTTTTGTTGAGTGGTCACATTTCAATTTTGGATAGAATGAAGCAAAGTTGGGCTATAGAACTGGTCCAATTGAAGACATCCTTTGCAGACATTTTTCAGTTTATGTGAGTATGTAATATGTGGCTAAGTATAGTAAAAATTTTTAAAATTTTGGTGTGCGGACCCTACCCTTTGCCATTGATGTCAAAGCGGGAGTGAGGAGCAGTGAAAAATGAGGAATCCAACTAAGGGGGAGTTCTGGAAATTGTATATAAAGATAGAGCATTAGCCAAGGGGGTGCATAGTATAAACACTTAGTCATTTTTCACTAAGTGTTGCCATCAATGCCAAAGGGGGAGATTGTTGGTAAGAGACACTATATGGATTCATGGTTGTTGTCATTGATGGCAACAAAGGTCATCCGCAAGTCATGGTGTGTCTCTACCGGAAGTTAAGAATGAAGATTATTGTGGTCTGGGGAACAAGAACAGAGCATGTGGCAAGGTCTGACAGATTGGTCTGGATCTCTCAAAGGAAGTATCTTGGTGCAGTGTGGATTTGGACAAGTCAAGAGGACTACCTTGAGTGGTATATTCCAAGGATTTAGCCTCCGATGATGGACAAGGAAAAAGATATGAATAGTTGAGTACCAGATTCTTGAGTGATAGTGAGAACAGAGGAAGAACTGACTTACAGAACATCAGACTATTTTCTGGATGTGTTACTGTTGATGGTAAAGGTTGTGAAGGCATGAATCATGTTTGTCTGACATGATTAATGATATCTACAAGTATATGCTTGATCTGCATTACTTGATGAGCAAGGACTCAACCGACAGAATAGAGTTTGTGAGAAAATAGACTGTTCCGGATGCCGACTAGAAAGGTGATGAAATTACTTGTGCGGATATATATGCACGATGGATTTAGTTGTGAGAGTTGTTGTAGCGATGATGATATATGTGAATAACTGCAGAGCATAGCAGAAGTAGTAGGAAAGATCCGGTATGTGAAAGGAAAGTAGAATAAAGAGAAGAGGAAAGATGAAGTGCAGCAGATCAGTGTACTAAGCCTAACCGGAACTGAACTCCAGCATATGTGGATGCTTCCAATCAGTTCAAGTATTGTATAACATTCTTTTTTAGACAGTATGTCTCCTTGTAGGCAGTGTGCCTCTTTGTGAGCAGTGTGCTCAGGCAGTGAGCCCTAATTGGCAAGTGCCATTTTGTAATTCCTTATTCTTCTAATAGAGAATAATCTTTGGGTTAATCACCCTGTGGTTTTCTCCCTTAACAAGGTTTCCATGTCAAAAATACTGTGTCAAGTGTTTCTCATTTCATGGTAATGTTTGTTTGTTTGATTCAATGCTGCATTGATTAATAAGAAAGTTTAAAAGAAGAAATAATTAGGATAACTGATTCACCCCCCCTCTTAGTTATCAACACAAACTATTCTGGATCATTTACTTGATGGTTTAGAGAAAAATGTTGATATAAGTGTTGTTTTCACCAACACTTCTCCTATTGTCACTATAACAAGTGTTAGTATGGATCCCACTAAGTAGGTGGTTGATTCTTCTCCAAATGTTAGTACACTAACACTACCTCCATGGTTGTCTACCTATATTCCCAAAAGGAAAAATCAGGCTATTTCACAGGATGAAATTGACATTGAGAAATTACTGCCTATTAAACTAAAGACTTAGAAGAAGAAACCTAAAACTATTTCTAGGTTGATTGATGAAAAAGGAGTCAGGTATGTAGAAATTGCTAAACCACCAGATGATGCTACTATAGATACCTTTGAGGTGAATGATTATATTATTTCAAGAGTTGAGTTAGGTAAGCTAACTCATGAAGGTATCAAGGTAGATTTTCAAGCTACTACAAGCTCATTGCTTATAAAATATGATGAGGTAAAGAAGGAAAAAGAGCAATACAAAGCAAAGGCAAAGCAACTTGTTGCTGTCCTTCAAAAAATAGTGAAATCATCTAAGATCATGGAACCTATGGCATTGACTATAGAAGACCCTCTGATTCAAAAGGTTGAGAAAGTTCAGGCCAAAGTAAGAGTGGTTGGTGACATTGTGGAATGGTTGTTGGTACAAGGTAGAGTTCTCTTAAAGACCACAGTGGAAAGAAAGGAAAAAATGGCAAAGGCAAAAGACAGGTTAGATGATATTGTTTATTTACTTTCTCAAGAACTTCAAGATCAAAAGGATAGTTTAGAGGAATAGATTGAGATGAAAAAAATCAAGATAAAGAATTTTATTGCCATTGGTGTCATTTCAAACTAAGAGTCTTATCTTAAGACTAAAGAATCCATTACCCATCACATCAAGGTGAGAAGAGGCTTACTTGATGACTTGTGTCAAGTATGAGAAAATAGTGAAGACAGTGATGTCTCACTTCTACATAGGTTAGAGGAACTACTATGCACTCTAATAGGTGAGGATCATAAGATTCTCTCAACAGAGGAGATGATAGATGCTTTCAAGAAGATGGTTCAACAGAAGTTTGAAGATGAAGTGCTTACGATGGTCTCAATGGATAGCCTTTATGATCATCACTCAACCTTTGAAAATCTAAAGGATAATCTTGAAAAACATGAGAAAGTGATAAAGGCAGTTAGGGATACAATTCTCAAGGCTTGCACCATTTTAGATAATATAGTCGGGCCTGATGTATGTGAGATGGCAATGGTGTGAACAATGTACCAAAACTTCCTAAAAAAGAATGATGGTGGTAGTTGAAGTTCTTTTTCATGCCTTAGTGGATTTTCATTTTTGTATATGCAATTCATATTTTGTTTTGGACATATTCACATGTATTTTCTCAAAATGTAATTACATGTGAGACAAAAGAAGTCACAAGTCAAATAGGACTCCTTTGTTGAATAAGTCAAAGTAGTTAGGTTTTTTCCTAAATTTTCTTCAGGCCTCTCCCTATAAATAAGGAGGGCCTCTATTTTAATTATCATCTTTTATCTATTGCAAGGTAGCTTTGCCGAATTGGAAAACATATCAAGACTTTGAGCTTTTCATGTTTATCAAATTTTCAAGCGAATATCAATATAAGCAAGTAGTTTGAGTATCAAACTTTGAGTTGAATAATATTGTTTTATGATATCGGTGTTCTTATGTCATTGGTGTTATATTATATTGAATCATTTTTAGAATCGTGGAGTTTTATTGGAAATTTAGAGGAGTGTTGTTTGTTATGGTTAAATATGCTTTGTGCTATTTTCTCATTTCTGAAGTTAGTGTTTACATTTGTGACAATAGAATTGTTTAAAGATTTTGTGTTGTAAATTGTTGTATTCAATCTAGTTATATCATATTGGGTGATAGTGGAGACTTTGAGCTACATTTGAATTCAATCAAGTTTATTTGTGGAAAATAATTCAAGCAATAGAAGACTTTGTGTTTCTATGTTTTGTCTCAGTTTAGAAGTTACTAAATATTAGTTCTATTGAAGTTATCATTTTGAAGAGGAAAACATCTATTATGAAAAAAGAGAATAGGATGCAATGAAAACACCCCAAGCATAGTTTTAGTTTATATAAGTATTAAAAGTTGTTGATTAGAAATAATCCATTATCTACAGGGAACCTCCCATTGCTAAGAGGAGAGACTTTGTCTCATCATAGCTGTGGAAATATAACCATTTTGCCATTAGTTATATAAATGACAAAATATTCACCCAACAAGATGCAAGTACAAGTAAACACACCACTGATAATGTAGGAGGGACTCATCACCACTAGTCTTTCAGACTGTATATGGGGCAACATACAGACCAAACAAATCAGGCATGCCATACACACAATTAGATTACACGGAGAAAACATGGTAGACAATCACTAGAGTGTTCCTATTTCTAGGTTCAACACCATCTCAAGTACATTGCAGGCACACACTGATGATTGCGCTTCACCACAACAATCATCGAAGACACACTTAAGGGTTGAGTTAGTCACATAACTGCTCCCCACCTCGTGATGAGGACTTTTGAAAATGATAGGATGTACACTCTCTTCGAGAAATACACCATCCAAGCCTCGTGGTGAGGGCTTAAATGATTGCAATATATTTCAAACAAATCTTAGAGTGTAGGAGGGACTCATCACCACTAGTCTTTAAGACTACACCTAAGAACAAGCACATTGCTAACATCTAAAACAGACATCTTACCTTATATATGCCCCCACCTTAAGGTGGTTGATATCAGGTATCAATATCAAGCACGTTAAGGTAGGAAGAAAGCACACAAGGGAACACAAGTTCTCATAAAGCCCATACCCCCTAGAGGTGACATGTACTTTACGATCGCCAAATGTTCCCACAAACACATCCCTTCAAGAAAAGTGTTAGTGTCCATATAATCATGATAAACAATAACATCAATGCATGATGCAAGATTCAAGATAGACAAAGTGCACAGAGTAGCATTATTATTATGTTTTGTAAGTGCGATAAGACACCATCAAGATCACCCAACAAAGTGCATAGAGTGATTCTACTATCCAAGCATTAGATAATATATATCAACCCCATTGTCATATAGGAACTAAGTCCAATTTTTTATTTCTCGCTAAAGGGATGCTAGGTCTGCATTAGTATAAAATGTTTTTTGTCATCTGCCCACTAGATAGAAACACTAGAGGAAGGGAAAAAATAAATTGAGAGAGAGAAACAAGTGTCTTAGGGACATTCATGTAGGAGGGTGCCCCCAAGTCACCAACCACAACTCTATGTCTGTAAGAAACAACACACAACAGTGAAAATAGAGGAGAAGCAATATAGAAGAATGATGATACAAATGGAAGAAGGGTCACACCAGAGGCGGTCTCCCATTATCCTTGACCTTACAAGAGAATCAAGGGTCATCCCAAGAGGCTTGAACAATAGATAACACATCACGAGGGAAACACAACACAAGAGCTAAAGGGTTAGAAATACTTACCTAGTAGTACCATCTTTAAGAACATACATATCTAGGATATCTCTCATGTTGATTTAGTCTTGTTGAAATTACATTAACATTGAGTTTAGGATGATGAGAGGATTTTTTTTCTTTAAAAGGATTATATCCAATGCTATTTGAGTAATGTCTTGAAGCAGATTCTATAGGTACTCGAATCCCTTGTTGGTTTACACCACATCCCTTACCAACATAGTCACAGTTATTATAAAGGATTTTAAATCCTTAACCATAGAGGGATGTCATTTCCTTAGAAGATGGTGAAGCCTCATAGGTCTCATAATTTGTAGTATAAGTAAAAGTATGTCTTTATTTGCTACCAAGGAGACTTTAAGTGTTTCCAAAGATTGTTTAGATGAGATTGATGCAACTTTGGATGTGTCTGAGTTATTAATTTTATATTCCCCATTAAAGGAAGGAGTAAAATCTAATGAACCCCAATCATCACCAAAAAGTGCATTCAATGGTTTAGAGTCTTGTACAACATTATCTGTGGCACAAGGCATTGATGGATCACCTCACAAATTGTTTAAGCTCATATGATTGTAAATTGGTTTTTGCCTTTCAATATGTAAACAACTATCTGGTTCAGGATCGACATCAATAGTATGAAGTTTATCTTTGAATATAAATTTGATTGAATGATGTAGGGTGGAAGGGACTGCCCCTAATGCATGAATCCAAGGTCTAGCAAGAATCATGTTGTAAGATAAAGAACAAGGCATGACATGAATCAAGGTAGGCAGAATCACAGGTCGTACTTGTATAGGTAGAGTTATAGTGTTGACGAATTGTCATCCAACATTATCAAAGCCATGAATGCTAATGCTATTTGATTTGATTAAAGATGTGTCAACCTTAATCTTATGTAACAAATCCATACCACGAACATTCAGAGCTGATCTGTTATCAATCATAACATGCTTTACCAATGTTTTATTTATTGTGACAAATATTATAAGTAGATCATATTGGTTTTTAAACTTCAATTAATGGTAATTCATGTGGTTGAAAGAGAATATCTATTTTTTGTTGCATGCATACAATCTAATAGAGCTACTACATTATTTGGCTTAATAGCAAGTGGCACAATCACATTTTGTAAAGCTTCTTGGAGCATTCCATGGTATGTAGGTGATGTTTGTATTAAATGTCAAAGAAAGATCTTAGCCAGAGTAGCACAAAGATGTTCGACAAGATCATACTCTTGACCACTTTTATGAGTAAGACGAGGTGGTGGAGGGAGCGTAGGTTGAGAACATGGAAGTGAGACAGGCACATGCGGTGCTTGCTTACTTTGCTTGTTATTATGGGTGTTGTATGTGTGAGCAATTATGGCATGTTGCGGTACATTTTGAACATCTTGACTTGGTTGAGCAATTTGTTGTGCATATTTGTATATGTGATCAGGGTGTTTAGGTGGTTGTTGAGCACCTTGAACCACAATCACCAGTTTTAAACAAGAAGGTGAACTAGGTGCCCCCCACACAATTATCTTAGGAATATTGCTACAAAGTCTATTAATGAATATTGAATTAACACTATTTTCTTCTTGATTGCACCCAACATCCATCCCTAAAGTATTTAGTGGGAGAGACCTTTTCTCATCCACTAATGCTACATCTTGGCCAAGGAGAGTAATGGGATGAGAGGAAAGTACTGTGTTGTTAAGAAGGAAAGGTGTCGTATTATTAATAGAGCTATCCATAGTATCCTCATCTAAGGTTTTTGAAAATTCAATTGTAGGAGAAGTAGGATAATCTATGGAATCATCATCATCATCATCATCATCACCATATGTTTGAGCTATTAAATCCAAAGCATTAAGAGAACTTTCACTCTCATCATTCTCAATGTATCTTATCAAATCTTCTACTACCCAAGGGTATGTATTCATGAGAGATATGAATTTGTCATAATTAGATACATAGTTAAGGATTTCAAATGAAGATCATTTAAATATATCCTTGTGATACATAGCTTGTATATAAGTGAGAACATGAGGATTCATGTTAAGAAATTTGTAGAAACTCTCGAAGTTCTTGATATATGCAAGTAAAGATAAAAAAGAGCAATGATAAGAAGATGCCATAATGAAATTTCTTGTAACATCAATGTAAAATCATATTTTAAAATCTTTTCAACAGTTATGCAAAAGACAAGTGCAAAACTAGGTATGAAAATGACCTAAAATGCTTGATTTTTTCAACTTTTTCGATGCAAAAAAGTAAATGAAAAGATGTTATGAGGAATTTGATCAGAGGCAGAAAATAATATGTATAATATCATTCCAATAAAGAAATAATATCCTTTCACAACACACTTTTTATGCAAACCTAGAGTGATGACTAGTCAAAACCTAGTGAAAAATACACTAAAATATGCAATTTTTCACAAATGTTCAATGTAAAGACCCAACAAAAGGAGTGTTGTAAAGAATTTTAGGAGGTGAATCAGATTATATCAGTAATATTAGCCACCTAAATCCATAAAATATTTCACAACACGCCTGGAGTGCAAATCTAGGTCAAACCCTAGGGCAAATATAGCCAAAATATGCAAATTTTCACCAAATTTCAATGCAAAAGAGTATGACAAAGGGTGTTGTGAGGAAAATTATGATGGAAATAAAATTATAATAGTAATAACATCCATATAATTCCAAAAAATCTGTCACAATGCTCTTATAGTGCAACTCAAGGTCAAATGCTAGGGAAAATATAGCTAAAATATGCAAATTTTGACCAAATTTCCACTATAAGGGGCCAATAAAAAGGTGTTGTAAATAAATTTAGGAGGGAAAGAAGATAATAACCTTGATAAAAGCCAATTAGTGCATAAAAATCCTGTACAACATGCCTAGGATGCAAGTCTAGAGAGACGATAAGGCCAAATCTAGTGAAAAATTGAGGTTTTCAAACCCTAGGCATGAAATTTTGCAAGCAAACCACTAGCATGCAACACTAAAGTTATAAATCAATCATAATGAGTGTTTTAAAAGGGTAGTAAAATATGAAACAATATTTTTACTACAAACCCTAGCTAATGCAAAACTAGGTTATATGAAAAAATGCACAATTTCAAGCAATTTTCAACAATTTAAGCATGAAAATGCAATCTAAATGAATGATGAATGAAAAATTTATGTATTTTAAATCATATCTGATGATAATGATGGAAATTTAGTGAAATTAAATTCTAACTAATTCAATTTATTTGAAAATGCAAGGTAAAAATGCCAAATTTTTCAAATCTTTTTTCAGTTTTTTGTAATTTTTCAAATGCAATAAGATGAACAATAATATAAATGAATGAAATAAACTTAAATCTGAAGTACAACACTCAACAAGGTGCTAGAATCATTAAAACATGGGTTCACCAAAATGTTTAGGGTGAAAAATTGATGTAAGAGGATTTGTTTGTGTTTAGGGTTGATTTTGCTAGTTTGTATGAATCCTCCTTTCACCTCAAACATTCAAGGACTTCAGCCGAGTAGGAAGTCTACTATCAAGCTCTCAGTTACTTGGAACATAGGGGAAAATTGGAATTGTGTGATTTAGCTATTCAATTAAGCCCAATTATGCTCAAAACCTAATTATGCAAATTTAGAAGCAAACAGATAAATCATGGAAAATACTTGCACACAGAGGTATCAAATGACAATCAAATGCATACCAGATTTCAAAGTTTGAAAATCAAAACAATTAGGGACTAATGAGAGGGTGCCCTAGTCTAGTGCCATAAATTTTGTCAAGATCTAGAAACCTTGTCTACAACTTGTTCCTGATGTTTTGGAGATTCTTTAGTTGTAGGATCTAGAGGACTAATGAGTGGGAGCCTAAGTCCAAGTCCCTATTTTCTTCTCTGATCTGCAATTCTGATAGTCTGCACTGCTCTCCTACAACTCCACTTTTTTTGTTCCTACAATCATAGAAAAATGGGTTGGGGGTTGTGGTGCTTAGAGGCTTGCCTTAGTCAAGCCCCGAAGAGACATTCAAGTCTTTCGAACACCATTGTCAGATAAAGAGTGTGTATCTTGTGGGATAGAAGCAAAATCCAAATGATAAATGATTGAAAACACAATTGATATCACCTTGTAGTGAAGATCTCATGGAAGGAAGATGCTCTTCATGCCATGAGGAGATGGATGCCAAATGTGCAAATACAAACACAATAACAACACAAGTTCTACTTTGCAACATATAGTGCATGCCTTGAATCACCTTAACATAAGCTCATGAATCCAAAATGCCATCTAGTTTTCAAATGAATGCCTAAACATGCTTATATATGCAACTACAAACATTCCCACTAATAATTTCGTAATTCAAACTTATCGTGTTGGCATAGGACCTAAATAACGGTCATAAATCGACACTCCAAAATTAGTCCTGACCTAAAATAGGGCAGGACTAGGGTGTGGACGTCCAAGTCCTCCCCCCTATTTTAGGTAGGACTTATGTAAAGTACACCCCCTAGATCTCATTTGCCATGAAACTTCAGGGTTTTCTCATCGAGATGTCACATTAACATGAAAAATGCTCTAATTGCATAAACAGGACCTGGGAGCTAAACCTTAAGAGGGAAAAGCCCCTAAGGGGACATTTTTTGACATAATAGGTAGTTGTTGGAAGGATATAGAAGGTTGTGAGGCATCACACATGTCATTTTGGGTCATTTCTAGACCCATAGATCCATTATAGAGACCTTAAATAGCCTTAAACACACCCTAACGCACCTAAATAAGCTATAATTAGGATAAATATCATAAAGGAAAGGGTGAATTCATTTGAAGAAGATAATTAAGATTGTTTATTAAAGGACATAAGGGAAAGACACCATGAAAAGGTATCAAGAGGCTATATAAGGAAGAGGAAAGGGAGAGGTAAGAGCATGGATCATATGGATCATATGGATTAAATGTGTGAGAAGAAGGAAGATAATAAGAGGAAAACATGAAGAATGAATTAGACATGTGTAATCCATTAAAGTATATTAATATATTATGTTATGTATATATTGGTGTATATATATGAATATATATAATTTCTTATAATTTGGTTTATATTTATTGCATATCTAAGTTCTCCCTTTTTATTGTGTCACACCAAGGTTTACTACATATAACAAAATATTAAACCTTAGACTTTGGTCTAGGTTTATCTTTCAAGATTTGGTTCTAGTGCCAGGACCTCAATTGTTGTTGCATGAGGGAGATCATATCAAAGAAGAAATTGGTGTTAAAAAAAGTTGAGGAGAAATGAAATATTTGAATTTTTTTAACTTATACATGGTTAAAATATTTATTATGAAGAGGTGTGGTCAATCGAATTAAATAAAGAAATTATTTGTTTCAATGGGAAAAGTTAGTAAAATAGTTAAAAAGGAAAATGAAAATTTGATATGTGAAAAGGAATTTTTGGAAGAAGAATTGATGAAAATTAAAAAGGATAATAAAGCACTAATAGAAAGGATAAGCTGGTTAAGAAGGGATAATTATGAATATTTATGTGAAAACTATAATTTAGAAAAAGAATTGGAAAAAAAAGATAAAAATGAAGAATTAGAAGAAAAGTTGAAGTTGTTTAAAGAACAAAATAACCAGTTAGATCAATCACTTGTAGCATTCATAAATGAAACTAAATGTCTAAGATCAAAACCATTACTTTTTGATGTTTCATGTGATACAAATGATTCATGAGATATAGTTGAATCTTCTTTAAGAAATGAATATAAAGTTGAAGATAACAAGGAGATTGAATCTACAAAATTTGCTAGTTGTGATGATAATTGTCATGCCCAAGCGGTCACACTTGAGCACGAACAACAAAACTTAGATAATTAACATATTTAATTATTAAAGTTTTGTGGTTCTTACTCAAGTGTGACCGCTTAGGTATGACATTTGGTATCAGAGCTAGGTTACAAAAATAAATAGAAAAACTAAATAAATCCTTTTAATTTCCTTATCATTAATAAAATTAATTAAATTACACAACACTTTATGCACTAATATAGATAAATTAATTAATGAATGAGAATTAATAAGCTACATATCAACATGGAATGTCTTAAGTCCTAATATAGATAAATCAACACTCTAAATGTGTCATTGGAGTCAGGTGGCCTTACATTCTCCCCTCCTAAGAATGGACTTCCTCCTGGAAGTCCTCAAGAGGAATGAACACTGCCTAACTTTGATACATCCAACAAAGGTTAGATATCACCGAAAAAAATACATCTATATAATATCAAAATAAAGTAATCGAGATGCCAAAGCTTTATTTGCAATCCAATCACAATACAAAGTGCAACAGAAACCCAAAATTCATTATATCATCTTTTGTCAATATGAAAACTCTACAGTTACTAACAACAACAAAATTTATTTACTTAATAGCTGACAAAGTGATAAGGTGTCATTACTTATGGTGAAGAAAATTGCCTTAAACAATTTCATCATTTCAAAATTCAAGCATAACATACTGCACATCACAATTCCATCATTTCCATTACGTTATCATTTACTATATAAACATATTTATATCATTTCTAATAATAATTGAGAATATTATTTGTTATGGAGTAAAAAGTAACCTCAAGCCTTTTTACCTCCTAGTTTAGCTCCTAGGTCCCCATGTTTACACTTTACATGCTTAATACTTATCTCAGAGCAAATTCCCCCAAGACCCATGTCAAATGGGGCTTATGGGCTAGTTCTAAATGCTTAATCACCCAAATTGGCCTTGGGACTTGGGCACGGGTGCCCAAGTCCAGGCTAATTTGTTGGGACCCAAATTTCAATGTGTCTTCATAAGACCTTTAAAAAGGTTTCCCTATGTCGGCCTTTTCAATTTAAATTACAAATTTTAGCGGGAAAGCATATATAAGTAAGTTTATATATTCATTTTACACCTAGATGGATAATGTGAACTTATGATATTAAGCTAAAGGATTTCAAGGCATTCATTGTGTTGCAGAGTAGAATTGTGTTGTTATTGTGATTATTTGTTGCAAATTTGGCTCCATCAATCCATCTCCTCATAATTTAAAGGATCTTCATCTCCATGAGGGATTCACCTCTCAGGTGACATCTATTTGTGCTTCAATCATTTTATTTCATCATTGCTTTGGCCTCTACCCTCCCTTGGGCATGCACTCTATCTAACAACAGTGTTGGAAGATTTGAATGTCATTCTAGAGCTTAACTGAGGTAAGCTCCTAAACACCACAACCCCCAAACCCCTCTCTTTGTGATTGTAGGTTACAAGTGCAGGATTTGGTGAAATTCAAGTGTAGAGAAGCAATTTAGAGGATAAGGATTCAGGATCTAAAGAAAAGTTCTTTTAATTCTACCCTACTAGACTAGGGTACCTTCCCCATAGTCCTCCTAATAAGATTCATCCCAAACTTAGGAGCTTAACATCATCTGACACTGCTCACTATTCCAAATTTACAGGAAAGTTACCCTATTAGACTTGGGCACTCGCCCCATAGTCCACAAATTTTTCACCTCCAAAATCCAACTTCTAGTGAGTTTCTGCTCCTTCCTGAGTATCTTCATGTCTAGTGATCTATAACAATTTATTCATCTATACCTAATTTCATTATAATTAGGGTTTGAGGCTTCTTTGAATTAGGGTTTGAAAAATCTCTCAATCTAATCACTTTCCATATTATTCCTGAGTACACCAACCTATAGTTGAGTCCTCTTTCATCTGTAGTGAGTTGGCTTGGTTGTTGTCCTTGAGTATTAGTGTGAAATGAGGGTTTGATTTGATAGATCTTAACACTATTCATCCCTCTTCTACATTTTCACATATAAGATTATCATATTTCATTACAATCATATTTCTTCATAACAACTTTTTGCAATTAAACATCACATATCTTGACTCCAAACATAACACATCACATATACACCCAATGGGATGAGGAGGATCTGTACCAAGTAGAACCATAATGGTACAAAGGAAAGATGGTCTTAGGGCCCTCCCAAAGGACTCCTCTATACATTTTTTGGTACCTTCCTCTTGTTTGTGTAAGGGGGTTAGCCTCCAAGAGAAAAGTACAAAATAGATCACACTCATATAACTAGGGGGAAATGGATTACAACTGTCCCATACCAGTCCCATTTGTAGCCCCCATCCTCACATTAAACATTCCCCAAGCCATCTACTCCCCTATACAACCTGTTAGAGATCCCTCTTGGATATAGTAGTTTACATGATTCACATCACACCACACAAGCTAGTAGCAACAAACGTTGATAAAGCCTCAAAAGAAGGAAGGTTTCAATAAATAAAATTGTAAACAATATCAACTAGTAAAATTTCACATAAATACAAATCAAATAGTGGAAGCCAAAACAATAATTTAATTTTTTTAAAAACTAAAATCTTAATTAAATTAGTCCTTGAGGCAATGAGGACAATTTTGCAAAAGCAGTCAACCAAAATCTTAAAAGAATTCCAAAACTACTAGCCCACAAATAAGAACAATGTCGCAAAATTCAAATTAAAGTTTCAACAGTTTTAATCAAATGTTACATCACAATCACCACATGGCTTCAAACAAGCTGCCTAAGGGGAGGACAGGAATGGTGGTCTCAAACTACATAGATCTCAATATAAATTACCATATCACAATACACATGTCCCACATAACTTGGAACAACTATATCAAATATCTGTGGATTCCCAAAAGTAATATCCAAATTATAATCACATGTCATCTACTAGAAACTGCAACTGGTGTTCATATCAAATGAGGTACCATAATTGAATAATCATGAATAGATAATCTCCTAAACCACAGGCACTCTCCGATCCATTCTCAACCCATAAATACTCAACAACACACATGAATCGCTAATGGATCCATAACAAAGGGGAACATAGGGGATTTCTATTCTAATGTGACTATGAGGGGGTTGTCTCCCCACCTCACCCCAAAATGGGTTACATCCCAAAAGGAGGATTCACACCTCGTTCAACACCACACATGAGAGGCTTTAAACACCATTAGGGTAGATCCACTCCCAACAATATAATAATAGCACAAATGAATCACTAGTCTAATCCATATAGAAGGGGGAAAGAAGGGATAATCATCCCTCTTAGGTTAAAATAAAAATAATACCCCAAGAGAGGCTCCACACCTTTCTCAAACCCCATTACATGAGAGGCTCTCACCCCTCAGGGAAGATCAGCTCACAAACATAACAATTTCCTTCCCAACACAACATAGTTATTCTATCACAATACTCAACAAGAAGTCACAACACAACCATGAATACACAACACACCTTGTTCACTATAACATATTAGGTATACATGCATGAATTGTTACTAATGTCCACAATACCCTTCCCTCGAGTTGGATACAATGTATCACAACTAGGGACACCACATACACAAGCTCACTAGTATCATCATGAAAAATGAGATAAATTACACATGCTTGAAATAAAACATTTGTTATCATCAAGAAACTTACAGTCATAAGGATTCACCAATGAACATTTTTGTGTCTAGAGAGATCTACTAGGTTTTTATTTCAGACTATAATCCATCATGAATTACTTTTCTTTATGACAATGTGACCCAAAAAGGCTCCAGAGTTTGATAAACCTAGCTCTTATACCAAATGTCATACCCAAGCGTTCACACTTGAGTACAAACAACAAAACTTAGATAATTAACATATTTATTTATTAAAGTTTTGTGATTGGTGCTCAAGTATGACTGCTTGGGTATGACATTTGGTATTAGAGCCAGGTTACAAAAATAAACTAAAAAACTAAATAAATCCTTTTAATTTCCTTATCATTAATAAAATTAATTAAATTAGACAACACTTTATGCACTAAAGGATTTGATAAATAAAATCACATTCTAATAATTAAACATCTCATAATACTAAACTCAAATATAAACTAAGGAATTATGCTTATAGGCCTTACATCTTCTCCCATTAGGATTAGGTTTACTCTTGAAGCATACAAGGAGATAAAAAGAGAGCCTCCTCAACATGTAGTCCTACAGCAAATTACTAACTCCACATGACAAACTCTCTAGATCCTTGTCTATTCTAGGTCTAAATTTAGAAAATCTTAGCTCCAAATGGTGTAAGGACTTGGTGTCACTAAAATTATTTAAAAGGTATAATATAATTGTAGAGTAAAATACTCTACATTTTGTTTTGAGTTTAAGTTGTGCACTCCAGTTTTGTCCCTGCGCGTTTCAGTTTCAGTTTTGACAATAAGGGTTTTGCCTAAGTCTTAGAGTAGCACGGAACATGCCAAGTGTCATCAGCTGGGACACATTAAAAAGTTTCTTTAAGTAGAGTGGATGTAGCCACGTGCCTTGTTATATATTCACGGAGCTCACTAGGTGTTGGCATCCGCATTTTAGTTTCTCATGAGTTACAAGCCCCTTTTAATGTTTCAAAGACTGTGGCGGGTCCCTATTTCTAAGTTTCTCTCTATACGGAAGGCGCCAAGTGGTAGCTGTGGAAGGTTTCAAAAAGTTTCTTTAAGTTTCACGCAAGTTGCCGCGTGTCCCTTGTAATATCTATGGAACGCGCCAAGTGTCAACATCCACAGTTTCTCCCTTTTTGTTTCATTGTTAAGAAAGGACTGTGGTGGGCCCCCAGTAAGTTGCTCAAAGTTAAGCAGAATGTGCCAAGTGTCACCATCCACGTGAATCATAAAGAGTCCCAAATGTTTCTATTGTGTTTCTAAAGCTCAGCGGAGACCACCATGTGTCACCATTCGCGGGACTCTCAAAAGGTAACTAAAGTTTCTCTAAGATCAATGAAAGTCACCACGTATCATTAGTTAAAGTTAGCAAAAGGTGCCACCTGTCCCCATTCCCCTTTTTGAAGTTGCTTGAGAAAGAAGTGTTGTGGGTCCCATTTTTTGTAAGTTGGTAAAGTTTCGAGGCAGCGGATTGTGACAGATGTCGAGGGCGGAACTCTCCCGACTATGAGACACAGTAAAGTATAAAGTAAGTGGAAGATGCCACGTATATGTTTCAATTGAAGTGGAAGTTGCCACATATCTTTTTTGCAAGGCACGTGGATGCTGCCATTTGTTGCCAAGGGTTTTGTTTTTAAGTAGCACGGAGGCTGCCATGTGTCAAGTTACTGTTTTGCCAGAAAGATGGAGGAGTTTCAAGTAAAGGGCGCGTATGCGTGCCATCTGTCTCAAGGGTTTATAGTCGCAAAGAATAGCAGAAGCTACTAGGTGTCCTCGCTTGTTTCACAGTGGAAAGTGCTACGTGTATCTGTTTCAGCCAATGAACTTGTAGAGAAGCTAATCATTTCATAACTAAAAGATATCTTTTGACAGACACTTCCAGTTAAGTTCCAGTTCGGTTAGACCATTGGGATTTGATCATGCGGGCAATCTTGAGCCAGTCCTATGCTATAAATATGGGTCCAAATCGTAGATTCAAGGGAGATATAGAGAGAGTTTTCTGCATATAGATTGTTATTAGAGATTTATGAGAAGTTTTTGGGAGATTTGTGCTATGGCCAGTCATATCATTTGCCTTTGTTCTATTTTCTTGATTCAGAAAGTTTGTATAACTGTGCATGTTTCTGTGCCTTTTATGTGATTGGAAAATTAATAAGAAGACTGAGTTCTATCCCTTTGCTGATATTTTATGTGTTATTGCAAAATCTTTTAAGTTGTGAGCCTTTGATTCTATTAGTTGTATCTTTTACATTGATCATGCATTGTTTGCTCTTTAATGTAACTGAATCTTAAGGATAGCTTCGCTGTGCTTAATACTAAGGAACAAATTATACTCAAGCACATCGCCATTGTTAAATTTTATTTCATTGCATTTGTGTTTTCCATTTAATTTCTATCCCTTTTCCACAAAATACATTTGAGAGAGAGAAGAGCCAGCTTCTTTAAAATCTGGAGGTCATTCCAGGTCGCAAGTCCCACATTCCTGAAACTTCCCATGTTGGTGTTGGAAACAGCGCAATTTTAAGCATCAACAGTTTTTGGCATGCCTGGTGGGACCATTCTTGAAGTTTCTTTCAAGACTGTATGAACTAGAGAACTACAAGGAGTCAGAGCTGTGGACCTGTAACAAGAGCTCAATCTGCTGTGAACCCAGGTATTCTTTTACCACCATTGATAACTAATCCAAGAAGAAGGGTCAATTAGTTTACAGCAACACCAAGAGCAAACATGGGAGCACCTATAGCCCTAAGGAATTATGTGAATTGGAACACAGGCAGTGCTCTGATTCTTCCAGTACCACTAGCCACTTGGGATCCTATTCCAGCAAATGCCCTGAAGGCTCTACCCAAATTCAGTGGAGAGGATTTCAAAACACCTGAAGAGCATCTACAGGATGTGTCTGATGTCTGTGCAATACATGTGATCACACAGCAGAATGTGGCTATAAGATTGTTAGTGGCTTCTTTTAAGGGGAAGGCTCTGGACTAGTATAGATCTTTGACCCCAAATACAATATCTACATGGGATCAGCTGGGAGATGCTTTCTTTGCAAGATTTAAAGAAAAGGGTGATAAATCTTCTTTGTTGCAACAATTGATTACTATCAAAAGGGCACCACAAGAGGCAATGACTGATTTCAATTCAAGATTTCAAAAGACTTGGGAAAGGATTCCTACTATAGCAAGACCATTACCAGGTATGGCTATAGTATTTTATCTTAAAGCCCTAAATTCAGATATATCAATAATGATTCAGTCACTTAGAGGTCAAACTCTGCCAGAAGCCTATGACTATGCAGTCAGAGCTGAAAATAATTTAATAGATGCTGGAAAGTTGCCCCCAAGGCCCCCCATGCCCATGTTTCTAGAGATCACCTTACCATTGCCTCAAGAAGCCCCTAATCCCATAACCCCACCTGTGTCTATGTATACATTTCCCCAACAACCTGCTAAAGCTGATGTCCCTGTCTAGTCCTTTGAGATGGATGATGTCAAGAACATCTTAAGGACATTTTCTAATGAGATAATTAACCTAAAAAGACAGCAGAATCCTTATCCTAGACCCCAATATCAAGGTTACCAAGGGAATAGACCTCTGTTTCAGCCAAATCAGTATTAGGGTCCCCAAAGGCAAACTAACCCTTAGCCATCAAACCAATTAGTTACAATTCCTACACCCTTGCAGACTGTTCCTCCTAATCCAAATAGAGAGATTGTCCGAGGGCAGAATAATTATGCAGATGGCACCAATGCCTGGTGTTTCCCTTGTAATAATGCTCATATGCCCAGAGATTGTCCCAGGGGTAATCTACAACAAAAGATAGCAGAGCAAAGAAGAGTAGATGGACAATTTGCAAATACTTCTGACACTCAACTCTACCAATCCCCTGGTATGCAAAATTTAGTCCTGGTGGCTTAGATGCAGGGAATGTCCTTATAGAAAGAAGAAGAAATAGCCCCTGAGCATGCTTTGTTTTCATGGATTGAAGATGAAGAGTCAGTATTCTTGAATGAAGCTTCTACTTCCAAGAAGCCATTGGTACAGTTAGATTACTACACTAGATCCAAGAGGAGGATGATGGAACAGCCTGAGATCACAAATAATGATGTTGTGAGTCATCAGAATATAGTTTCTAAACAAGAAGTGCCACAACCAGTACAGAATCAAATGACTTCAAGGCAAGTTCTTGAGAAATCAAGATACCCTTATTATCCAAGAACCCAAACACTAGGACATGTGAATGTGGTGGATCAGCTGAAGAAGACCCCAACACATGTACCAATATGGGACATACTGGCTATCCCTGAGCAGAGGACACTGTTGCAAGAAGCTCTACAGGGCCAAGCAGTGCCTAAACATACTAGTGCCAAAGGAGGACTTGCTGATAAAGAAAAGCTCAGACACTGTTCCTCTACGGATAACAGCACTTTTGAACAATGTACCAGAGGTAAGCAAATCCAAACCAGAACCCTTCTATTTGACTTTGATAGTTGGGAAGAAACTGTTACATAATGCAATGATAGACTCTGGGGCTAGTACTATAGTAATGCCTAAACAAATAGTAGATGCTTTAAAGATAAAGTATGAGCCACTTGCTAGAGGAGTTATGCAGTTAGATGGAAAGTCAGTGCAAACAATAGGGAAAATTAAACAACTACCACTGCAACTATATACCTGCCCTAATATAATTGTGAATCAAGATGTTGTAGTCATAGATATATCCCCTGTATTTGGCCTATGTTTATCCAAAGATTTCACAGCTAAGATAGGAGGTTATATGTCTCTTGATTGGTCTCACCTCATCCTAAGAACCAAATATGGTACAAAAATGAAAATACTGTCTGAGTCATTATCTAAGGATCACATCACAAATGAACCAACCTCAAAATTACAGGCAGCTCATGCTATGCTGAATAAAGAGGAAAGAATTTTTGTTGAAGAGTTAGGTGACTGGACTGAACATGACCAAGAGGAGGAAAATAACCAATTATTAACTATGATGCAAAGTGACCCATATGGAAATTATGACTCTACTGGTCTGGGCACTTATGTCATATTTGATGAAGACCATGAAATCCCAAATGTTTCAAGGGAGGAAACACCTCAGACTCAAGAGTCTAAAAAAGACTCAGAGATCTGGACCCTAAATTTTGATGGGGCTAGAAGTAAAAATGGTGCTAGAGCAGGAATTTGTCTTGTTGCTCCAAATGGTGACAAAATTTTAAGAGCTATCTGTTTCCAATTTTCTTGTACTAATAATGATGCTGAGTATCAATCCTTAGTACATGGGCTCATGTTAGCTAAGAAAAGGGGAGTAAAGAATCTGATAGTCAAAGGAGATTCAGAACTAGTGGTGAAACAAATCAGAGAAAAGGCAGTAGCCAAAAATGTAAGGATGAGATCCTATAGACACAGAATTTGGGATTTAATAGATGATTTTGAAGCTTTCAATATTGAAGTGGTTCCTAGAACCCAAAATTCTGAAGCTGATAAGATGGCACAGATTGGCTCACAGTTTGACCCAGCAACTAACTTATTGGTAAATAATGAGTCAGTCAAAGTTATTGTGAGGCCAACTATCCTAGATAATGATGAAAATTGGCAAGTCTTTGAAAATGATTTTCAGGTACTTTCATTTTTGCAACAGTCAGGGGAGTTTGCTGATCAATTGCAACCCAAAATTGAAGAAGCATATGGAGACCAAATTATTCAATTAAAGACCTATAAGCTTCCCAAAGGCTTGATTACTTTAGAAAAACTATTTGATCCAGAAGATGTAAGCCTAGAGAAGAAGAGGTTTCAAGCAAATAAAGCAGATTATTCTGAGATACAAGTGAGTGAAGGGAGAAAACTAAAGATTGGAAATTCCACAACCCAATAGGAAAGGGAAAAACTAATTGACTTGTGTGAAAAATATGATAGAGTAATAGCCTAGACCTATGAAGACCTTCATGACTATAATAGAGACATCATTCAACACACCATAGAACTGACTAAAGGATCTAAGCCAGTCAGACAAAAGCAGAGGCCAGTGAATCCAAGGATTGAACCTCTAATGGTGGATGAGTTGCAGAAGCTCTTAGAATCTAAAATAATTTTTCTAATTAAGAACTCAACTTGGGTATCCAATCTAGTACCAGTCAGAAAAAAGAATGGGGACATAAGGCTCTGTGTGGATTTCAGAGACTTAAATAGGGCATCTTTGAAAGATCACTACCCCCTGCCCTCTATGGAACAAATTTTACAGACTGTGGCTAGATCAGAGAGATTTTCTTTGCTAGATGGTTTCTCTAGATACAATCAGATTTGGTTGGCTGATGAAGACCAACACAAGACTGCATTTACTACCAAATGGGGAACGTTTGCATATGCCAAGATGCCATTTGGCTTGTCAAATGCTGGAGCCACTTTTCAAAGAGCAATGGATATTGCATTTGTAGAACTTATAAATAAAATCATTCTGATTTATCTTGATGATCTCACTATTTTTTCAAAAAATGCTATTGATCATTTTGATCATCTGGAATCTGTTTTTAAGAAATGTCTAGAATTTGGAATATCCTTGAATCCCAAGAAGTGCATCTTTGCAGTACCTCAAGGCAAATTACTAGGACATATAGTGTCAAAAGATGGAGTCTCTATTGATCTAGAAAGAGTCAATGCTATTGTAAACTTGTCCCTGCCTGTAAATAAGAAAGCAATCTAGTCCTTCTTAGGAAAGATAAATTTTGTCAGTCGTTTCATATCAGACTTTGCAGGCCTAATAAGACCAATGACACTTCTGCTGAAGAAAGACTTGGTGTTCAAATGGACTATGGAAGGGAGATAGGCTTTTGAAGAGGTTAAGAAAGCAATTTCTACAGCCCCAATACTTAGGAACCCAGACTTCTCTAAGTCTTTTATAATGTATGTCTATGGAGGAGAGTTCAGTGTTGCTACTGTCCTAACACAGAAAGATGATCACCAAGAGGGAGAACACCCAATAGCCTTTTTCTCAAGGACTCTTAGGGAGTATGAAGCCAGATACAACTTTGTGGAGAAATAGGCATATGCTATGGTAAAAGCCCTTAAGAAATTTAGGCATATGGTGATAGGAAATAAGATTCTGATACTTGTGGCTCATCCTAGTGTCAGAGAATACATTATGGAAGGAGAGATCACTAAGAAAAGAGCTAATTGGATAACAAAAATTCTTGAATATGATGTGGAAATCAGACCAACTAAACTTGTCAGAGGAAAGGGATTGTGCCAATACATGGCACAAGATATGGAGAAGATGATAATTGAAGAAATAGAGGAAGAAAAGGTATTGAGGATACAAGAAATTGATCAACACTCCTGGGTCACAAACAGAATCTAGTTTATGAAACATGGGATTTTCCCAAAAGAGCTCTCTCATGACAAGAAGAGATACTATAGGCAGCAAGGGGTCCATTTTGTTTTAATTGACCAAGTTCTTTTACTAATGGTATACTCCTAAGATGTATAGAGAAAGATGAGGCTCAAAGGATACTACATGAAATGCACGATGGAGTCTCAGGTGGACATTTTTCTGCAAGAACAATAGCTATAAAGATAAGCTAGGCAGGTTACTTCTAGCCCACTTTATTTACAGATTGTTATCAACTGGTCAAAGAGTGCCAATCTTGTCAGTATTATGTGGGGAAGAGAAGGAATGCAACAATGCCCCTTAGTCCTATAATTGTTGATGAACCCTTTGCTCAATGGGGTCTAGACTTCATTGGAATGATTAATCTGGTGTCAAGTATGGGACACAAATGGATTCTAACTGCCATATATTACTTTACCAGGTGGAGTGAGGCAGTACCACTAAAGGAAGCAATAGAAAAGGTGATCCTAGATTTTCTAGAAGGTATCACTGTTCATTTTGGACCCCCTTGTACCATAATTTTAGATAATGCTAAGGCATTTTTGGGGGCAAAATATCTGACTTTGCACTAAAATATGGAATCTATCTAAAAACTTCCTCAAATTACTACCCTCAGGGTAATGGTTTGGCAGAATCAACCAACAAGAATCTAATTAGACTTATTAAGAGAATAGGGGCTGATCATCACAAAGAATGGCATAAAGTGCTTAATATAGCACTGTGGGCTGATAGAATTACACCTAAGCAAGTGACAAAGATGTCCCCATATGAATTGGTCTATGGTAAGCCTACTGTAATGCCCCTGAGCTTGTAGATTCCTGCTCTCCAGTTATTAAAATAGATTGACATTGAAGAGAATGGCCCCATGCAGGTCAGACTTGCTGAGCTCTTGGAAGTTCAAGAAAAAAGGGATATAGCACATGAATCATTAATGAAACATCAAAAAATAATCAAAGACTACTTCGATAAGAAGACCTCAAATCCCTATTTTGAAGTAGGCTTAGTTATTTTGAAATGGGATGAGAGAGCTACCAAGCCGGGTCAACACAATAAATTTGAGTCATTATGGACCGGCCCCTTCAAAATTCATTCCTGTAAACAGTAGAATTCATTTGAGCTTGAAACAATGGAGGGTGAACCTGTGGAGATTCCTATGAATGGGATCTACCTTAAACATTTCAATTAAGCAGTGTCTCCTTTGTATTATAGTTAGGTAGTTTCCCTTTCTTTGTTACTTTATTTTCCCGCTTTGTTTTTCCCGCTCTTTCTTTTAAATAAGTGTTATGTGAACATGTGGCCATGGCTCAAGTCCCTTCAATCTTCGAAACTCTCACATTCACTAAAGCCTCTCCAATCCCCAAAATTTGCCAAAGTACCACTTTACGCAGCCACTTTATGATGTGTATAACACTTTGTCCCATGCAGATTTCATAAGATTCACTAACAGTTTTCTAGCTTTAATGCCATTTATGAAACTTAATGAGTCATCAATACCCCAATATTTGGAGTTAAAGCTTAATTGTGTCTCATTTGTTTCTACTTCTGCTAAGTAAATTCATGTTACCTACAATTCCATTCCTAGTGAAACTTGCTTAGTAACAGTGTCTTCCTTGTTGCAAAGCCTTCATCCTTGTTACAATAAGTTCACTAGTTTCTAGTATAGACACAGGTATGGCAGAGGCACAGTCTTCATAGTAGGGGCTAGGGATTTATGAGTCCATTGATAAGCTTCTCACCAGCAAATCGTATGCTTTGGCCCCTACACAACCCTTGCGGACCTACCCAGGGACTAGGGTCCCCGAGGTTGGTTATGCAATCGACCCAGCTAAGGTGAAGGATTTCGCAGACAGTATCGCTGACCCAACACTTCAAAAGCCTGGCAAAGCTCTACGAGAAGGGGCACACCAGAGATGTATCCAGAAGGCCAAGGATAAACAATCTGAAACATTCAGAATGAGGATATAGACCTCTCAATTGGTAAAATTTATTGTTCCAAGCGTGCATTCATGCCCTGACCTGATTGAGATGTGCACAGAATTATTTCATGCACCGTCAAGCACCATACAAAAGGGACCCTTCATGGTGTAAATTACACTAAAGGCTATTAGGGACATGTTGGCCCTATACCATGACAAGATAGCTACATTTCCCACCATTGCCAAAATGCAGAAAACATGGGCAAACGTCAATAATCAATTGAGATTTCTCAATTCAGAGTTGCAGCTGGGAGATGAAAACACCCAAATGCTAGTGCTACCAATGGGAAGGGCACAATTCACTCAGGCTAGCCAGGAAGCATTGTCTATGATGGCATTTATCTTTGGAATGAAGGAGGACATTACTAAATATGACTAGAAAATTACCATTTTGTTCAGATTAAAGACCGTGGACAAGTCTCAAGAGTTTTGGTTGGACTTCTTTGAGCAGATTGCCTATTCATCGGCTGAACAACTCACCCATTTCAAATCAACAGGGGTTTTCAGGTATTCTTCTTATTTGTTTCATCTCATGTTATACCAAAACCCTGCCATCTTTTCGCAATATATGCATCTGAATATGTATGACCCAAGTTCAGTCATAATAGGACCATTCCTGTGTCCGCATGGACACATGTCTTATCCGAAACATCTGACCCCTATGAATTTTGGGAACTTTTTGTTGCCCCTATTTTTTGCCACCTAAGCCCCGAGTCTGTAGAGAATAGGTTAACACCAAGCATCAAAGGCCTTATGGAAAATTGCCCTATTCCCTATGATTTTTTCTTTGGATCCCATCACACCATCATTAGGGTCCATGGTTTTAATGGGGAGCCAATGCTGCTACCTAAGATTTTGACTCCTAGGTTAGCTTTTCTAGAGGTCACCCGACAAGTGTCTGTGGTTGACAATGACTATGGTACCAAAAGGAAGAAGAAGAAAATGTATGATATTTCGTGGGTAAGGAAAAACATGGCCCTACTGGTCAGGGATGCTAAACACTTGTTGCTGAGGAAACTAGCCATCCTGGGTTTCTTTCTAATTGAAGATAAATGGAGATATGACCCAAATAGTTTTATAACCTTATGGGTTAAAGACAACAATGTCAGTGCCAACATTGTGCATGAGGGTCGTCCCTTTTGGGAAGACAAAAGAAACCCTAAGGAGGATATTCCTGATTTGTATGTAGAACTCACAGATTTGCCTTTTGAGGGGCCGAGGCCATGGGAAAATTTTTATTATAAACAAAAGGTCTATGACCCTAAGCTCAAAATGGGCACTAGATTGAAGAGAAATTTATCAAGGGATAGGGAGTGGAAGCCAAATAAAATTGAAGCCTATTAGAAATATAGGCAAGAAATATCTGAGATAACTTACTCTTTTGGCAAGGTTGACACAGATGAAAAATGGGAGTCCATTTGGGATGAGTGGCATCCCTCTCTAGTCTCTAGCCCTGATATTCAAACACAGGGTGGAGAGTCAGAATGAGAAGCAGAGTCCACTCATATAGTGCAGGCCCCAGGACAAGCCTCATCTATAGCCGCTGTAACTATCTAGCCCCAATCTCTCAGTGCCATAAAGAAACAAAAGAGTGTGGTATCATTACCACCTAGAGCTTCTCCATTAGTTTCAGTGACTGGGGCTTCCAGCTTTATATCATTGCCACTAGTAGCAGTGGTAAACATTGTAGAGAAGGAGGCACAGCAAGAAGAAGAGAGGCCAAGGAAACATAGGAAGCTGAACCTGCCACCTGATTCAAATGATGAGGCAGAACCAACACAACAAAAACCACCAGCCACATATGCAGCTTCTCAGGTACGTGCTATTTCTCCTTCTTCCCAGTCTCTTTCTTCTTCTATAGGGGTGGCAATCCCAACTGGCCAAATATTATCCCCTGCCACCTCTGCTGTGCCAATTTCCCAATTTACCCCACCTGTTACTACTCAGGCCATGTCATCATAGGCCACATCATTGCCTCCCTTTTCCCCCTCTATTCCAAAGAGAATACCTTTCTAGTTTCCACCTAGCCAACATTTGGCTATTCCCTATGGCTTGCCACAGGGTCATCCTTTTACGAGCAGGTATATTGCCTCTCCCCCTACCTTCCAAGCTCAAGCAAACACTGCTAAGAAGGCTAGGGAAGCCCGGATGGATAAAAAGAGGAAGAAAGATAATAAAGCTCAGGCTGTACCACACATGAGGTCACTCTTTGACCCAATCCAGCAGCAACTAACTGTGAGTCATTTCTCACCCAATGTAGTCAGGCCAAATGAGCAGATGCAGCCCCAAGATTATACAATGAGTGCAGTGGCTATGGATATGTCACTTTTTAGGCCATAGGATAGGATTGAGCTTCTCAATGAAACTACTTCTGCTGTAGCTACTGATTATCTGAAACTATCAAGGAAATTGCAGAAGGTGGAGGCTTATTTAGCTCAGGAAAAGACACATTGTGGCAACCTTGCTGCAGAGCTTAAATCAAAAAATGATGAAATAGAGAATCTCAATCAATAGTTGCAAAATATTATTTCTTGTCAGATTCATCAGGTTACATAGAAGCAAAATGCTTCTTTGAAAGAGGAGCTTGTACAAGTAAAGTCTGCAGTGACTGCCCTAAGGCAGGAAAAGGCCACACTACAAAAAAGATATTAGGATTCCACCCAACAAGCCACATAATTTCAGCAGCAGTTGTTGAAGGAACAAAATAATGTTGCTGTAATTCAGGCCCAAATTCAAGCTGAGCAACAAATAACAAAACAATTGACACTTGAGTTGGCCAATCGGCCCAAGAATGCAGGAGTGTTGAACTTGGTTAAGGAGCTATATGTATCAATGTGGAATAGAATCTCTCAGGAGATTAATCAGCTCAAACCTTCTTTAACTTTCCTGCTACATGCACAAAAATTATGTGAGAAGGTAGAGACTTCAATTCAGGCTACTTTGTCCACTATTTCCTTGAGAGTTTTAGATTCTCAACTGCTGCTACATAAGCTGTATGACACAACTGATGAGACATTATCCACAGCAGGGATTAGTGACAGAATGATCGCTGCAAAAAGGGTGAATGAAGTTCTCAGTTGCAACTCTGCTGCATTTAATTGCAAGGAGCTCCTAGATGTGGTCAAGGAAGGAGTGAATGACATGAAGAAACATATTGAGGATCTGGTGCAATTGAGTCTTCCCTCCCCTTTTCCTGATAGCAACACTGTGTTAATGGTGGATGAGATTAAGCCTTTGTTGTTAGCTAGGCAAAATGATCAGTCAGTCTTCCAGGGTTTAATAGATGCTTCATCAGTGCCAGAAGTGGAAGTTGTCTTGATCCCCATGGCCCAGCTTGAGTTCCAATTGAAGGCTGCAGTTCATGTTTTGCAGAGTTTTTCACACAAGGACATCATCAACCTTGATTTGGCTTTCCAGGATCTACAAAATAAGCAGGGCCTCTCTGATGCTGAATGGTCTGTTTATCAAACAACTTTACAGAATCTATGAATTTTGTTATATATATGTACATATTTTTTTTGGATTCTTTTTGAGCAGGCTCAAAAGTCCTCAGGGTTGCCAAGAACTATAGAGTAAAATACTCTACATTTTGTTTTGAGTTTTAGTTGTGTGCTCTAGTTTTGTCCCTATGTGTTTCAGTTTCAGTTTTGATAGTAAGGGTTTTGCCTAAGTCTCAGAGTAGCGTGGAACATGCCAAGTGTCATCAGTCAGGACACATTAAAAAGTTTCTTTAAGTAGTGTGGATGGAGCCACGTGCCTTGTTATATATTCGCAGAGCTCGCCAAGTGTCGGCATCTGCATTTCAGTTTCTCATGAGTTTCAAGCCCCTTTTAATGTTTCAAAGACTATGGCAGGTCCCTATTTCTAAGTTTCTCTCTATGCGGAAGACGCCAAGTGGCAGCTGCAGAAGGTTTCAAAAAGTCTCTTTAAGTTTCACAAAAGTTGCCGCGTGTCCCTTGTAATATCTGTAGAATGCACCAAGTGTCGACATCTGTAGTTTCTTCCTTTTTGTTTCATTGTTAAGAAAGGACTGTGGTGGGTCCCCAGTAAGTTGCTCAAAGTTAAGTGGAATGTGCCAAGTGTCACCATCCACGTGAATCATAAAGAGTCCCAAATGTTTCTATTGTGTTTCTAAAGCTTAGCAGAGACCACCATGTGTCACTATCTGCGGGACTCTCAAAAGGTAACTAAAGTTTCTCTAAGATCAATGGAAGTCACCACGTATCATTAGTTAAAGTTAGCGGAAGGCGCCACCTATCCCTGTTCCCCTTTTTGAAGTTGCTTAGGAAAGAAGTGTTGTGGGTCCCATTTTTTGTAAGTTGGTAAAGTTTTGGGGTAGCGGATTGTGACAGATGTCAAGGGTGGAACTCTCCCGACTATGAGACACAGTAAAGTATAAAGTAAGCAGAAGCTGCCACGTATATGTTTCAATTGAAGCGGAAGTTGCCATGTATCTTTTTTGCAAGGCACACGGATGCTGCCATCTGTCGCCAAGGGTTTTGTTTTTAAGTAGCGTGGAGGCTGCCATGTGTCAAGTTCCTATTTTTCTAGAAAGATGGAGGAGTTTCAAGTAAAGGGCATGTATGCATGCCATCTGTCTTAAGGGTTTATAGTCGCAAAGAATAGTGGAAGCTGCCAGGTGCCCTCACTTGTTTCATAGTGGAAAGTGCCATGTGTATCTAGTTCAGCCAATGAACTTGCAGAGAAGCTAACCATTTCATAACTGAAAGATATCTTCTAACAAACACTTCCAGTTAAGTTCCAGTTCGGTTAGACCATTGGGATTTGATCATGTGGGCAATCTTGAGCCAGTCCTATGCTATAAATATGGGTCTAGATCACATATTCAAGGGAGATATAGAGAGAGTTTTCTACATATAGATTGTTATTAGAGATTTACGAGAAGTTTTTGGGAGATTTGTGATGTGGCCAGTCATATCATTTGCCTTTGTTCTGTTTTCTTGATTCAAAAAGTTTGTATAACTGTGCATGTTTCTGTGCCTTTTATGTGACTGGAAAATTAGTAAGAAGACTGAGTTCTGTGCCTTTGCTGATATTTTCTGTGTTATTGCAAAATCTTTTAAGTTGTGAGCCTTTGATTCTATTAGTTTTATCTTTTACATTGATCATGCATTGTTTGCTCTTTAATGTAACTGGCTCTTAAGGATAGCTTCGCTGTGCTTAATACTAAGGAATGAATTATACTCAGGTGCATCACCATAGTTAAATTTTCTTTCATTGCATTTGTGTTTTCCATTTAATTTCTATCCCTTTTCCCCAAAATACATTTGAGAAAGAGAAGAGCCAGCTTCTTTAAAATCTGGAGGTTGTTCCAGGTCGCAAGTCCCACATTCCTGAAACTTCCCATGTTGGTGTTGGAAACAGTGCAATTTTAAGTATCAACAATAATTACGAATACACTCAAATTTGACATATAATAATACTTTCACCAATATATACCAACGTGAAATAAAGCTAATTGTAAACAATACTCATTACTTGCATACTTGAATGTTGGTACATGATCCTCCCTTAGTGTTATCACACATCCCCATTGACCAAGACATTGATAGCTTCAATTGTACATGTTTATTCATAATATCATGTGTGTGTCCTCTAAGATAATTTGATTAAGAGAAATGAATGAGAATTAATAAGATACATATCAACATGGAATGTCTTAAGTCCTAATATAGATAAATCAATACACTAAATGTGTGAGTCAAGTGGCCTTACAATAATGACATAGGAAGTTCTTCAAAGAATTTTGGTTTTAAGATGATGAGAAGATTAGGATATGCAAGAATTTTTTTTGGAAAGTATGAATAAGGAATTAAAGAGCCAATTAAGCCAAGAGTGTAGCCAAATAATGAAGGTCTTAGATATGGAAAAGCATATGATGTTACAAGTAAAATGGGTACTAACAAATCATGTCAAGAAATGCAATGTTTTCATTGTCATAGGCAAGGACATAGAAAAGAAATGTGTTGGGATCTTCATCCTTGTAGCCTTTGTGGATTGAAGAATCATTATGAAAAGATGTGTTGGAACAAAGAGTGGAAAAATAAATCTATGTCAAATTGAATGCAAATGAATTATGGATGGATCAATGGATCAAATTGGAAACATGTTACAAGTATGTTTAAAGTGTTGTATAGGCATAAGTATTCTCAAGTCAAACAGATAATGAATTATGAAAGAACAAGTAAAGGGAGAAGTGTGGAATAATAAGAAGTATTAAAGGAAATAATATAAACAAGAAAAAAATCATGATCTATGAAAATTCTTTTAGGCCCTAGCCTTGTGAGAGGGAGTTAGGCACCTAGGGAATGACAAATGGAAAAGGGTGAGAGGAGAAGGAAATTGAGTGTGCCAATGAGGGTGTTGCTAAGCATGCCACTGGGGTGTAACTAAACAAGAGAATAATATTCTATCTAATTATGAGGGAGTTGAAATACAATGCACCACAAGGGTTGCAACTAAAGAAGATGAAGTTAGAGCATGCCAGTGAGGGTGTTGTTGAGCGTGCCAGAGGGGTTGTTTCTAAGGAAGAACCATGACAAGAAATACAGACATGAAGGATACAAGTGATTTCACTAGGTTGTCTTGAGGACAAGACAATTTTTTAGGCTTGGGGAGAATATGGGTAGGATATAAAAGGTTGTGAGCCGCCACACATGTCATTTGTGTCATTTCAAGACCCATATATCCATTATATAGACTTTAAATATCCTTAAAACACAACCTAACACAACTAAATAAGCTATAATAAAGATAAATATTATAAAAGGGTGAATGTGTGGCAAGAATCTAATAATTAAGAGTGTCTATGAAAGAACAGAAGGGAAATACATCATGAAAAGTTATTAAGAGGCTATGTAAGGAAGAGAAAAGGGAGAGATAAGAGCAAAGATCATATGGACTAAATATATGTGAGAAGAAGGAAGATAAAAAGTAAGAGGAAAGCATGAAGAATGAATTATAAGACATGTGTAAGCCATTAAAGTATAATAATTTATATGATGTTATGTATATTGGTGTATATATATGAATATATATAATTTCTTATAATTTGGTTTGTACTTATTGCATATCTAAGTTCTTTTTTATTGCATCACACCAAGGTTTACTTTATATAACAGAGTATAAAACCTTAGACTCTGGTCTAGGATCTTCTGTCGACAGTAGCATCCTCAATGGTGAAAAATCTTACCATGCTCATCTCCTTCTATATGCCAAGTTGCAATCCATTGACATATATTGCTACCTTTTCCCAAGATCTAGATCATGGTATCTAAATTTGGTGGTTAACTCATGTAGAATTCCTCAATATACAACACACCACCTTTGTGCTACTATAAATTCTACATCTTCTTTAGTAGATCTAACTAATAGTCCCTAGATAGGAACTTAACCTTCAATTTTGTGACCATCTAATCCTAATGGTTGGTCTTCTCCTTGCCATTCTTCATTCTCTCAAACTACATCTCCTTCCACCATAACATGACATGTATCGTCAACTTTCTTTTAGAAGTTCTAACCTTTTGTACATGTCTTAAATATCTTCAAACTCAAAGAAACTTCTATCTTGGTGATCTAGTTGATCAACTCCTCTAGATTCAATGATCCAATAAAGCACATTATATCTCCCTATACATCTTGACCAATCCTTGATGTGGCCTACAACAACCTATCCTCTCCTATGTCAACATTCGTTGATTCTACATGCTCCCTCTCTTCTTCCTCTATTTTCTACTCCTTTGAGTCACGAGGTCATCCTACTAGACAAACACTCTCTAGAAATCCACTTCCACTACATTGATTATCCATTTAATCCTTCTCAAAATTTTAATGTATCCTCTAATATCGCTATCAAATTAGTGATCATAGTTTGGCCAACACCATCAACTCTTCTGGGTAGAATTGTCAACTATAGGTCAATACTTCTTGAGTGTCACTACAAGCCACACCATGCACTGATTGAACTTGCTTACATCCTTAAATATCAACTCACCACATAGAGCACACTTCACTTTGATACCACTTGATGTAGTTCAAGGTCTGGGAGTCCAATTAAGAATTCTCAAACCAGCAATCTAACAAAAACATACATATAGAAATGTAAACATAGCGACAAAATGGTATAACAATGTAGATCTTTATTAATTTTGAATAATGAAATACATCCAACATGGTGCACACAAGCATAAAACTTGGAACAAGGCTTAATATGATAAATTAAAAGATCTTTAAATTTTTGAATTATAAAACTTTTCCCGAAAGTAAGATGATTAAATTATTCTTAGAGATGCACTCTTATAATGTTACATCCCTCTTTTTGGAAACAATAACACTATTTACTTTTCTTCCATATTTCAGTTATGTAATATGTTGTTGACATCATGGAAACTAGTGATGTGGATAGAGAAAGTTAGTTCTATGAAATTTTGGAATCTATTGATTATGATCAATGTGATATTATAAACTAAAATGTCATTTTGTTTAGAGAATTTGATGATTTGATATATTATGCTATGATTTCGAATATAGGTGCTTTGACCACAAAATTGTATGTGAGACTGTCGTTGCAGGAATAGGTGGACCATGTTTGATAGGAAGAGAAAGTATCTTTAAGAAAGAGGATAGACTCTGGAAATTAACCATGGGTGTTTGTTACTGAAAATGCCAATCAGGTAGATAAACCTTGAAGCCTTGAATTTAGTCATGTTTGCAGCTAAGATAATTTAAGACAAGATGTCGATGTCAGAAGTTATGGTTTAGCACCTTTCGTAAGTCATCATTTAGAATTTTGGAAATCGACATTGTTGTCGCAAGTCCGCTTAATCAAGTCATCTTATAGAGATGACTAATATTCTGATTATAGGTAAATAAATAAACTTATATATGGTAGATTTGTGAGTCGCATCTCAAAGTCGAATGACACGAGAAGTTGTAATTGTGCGTTAAATGATCTAGAAAACTTGTTTTGCATTACGTACAATCCATCGTGATTGTTGTAAAAATGCTTTGATCATGTGTTGTGAACTCATTCCTCTGTGGAAATCGACAGATGTCGAATTTGAAGCTGAGGTGAGCTATAACCTATTTTGGTCGTTATTTGGAAGAATATGCCAAAATCGCCTTAGTTATATTTTGGTAAGCGTGAGGTATTTCCTTTAGTTTGATTTATGTCAATTTTTCTTGTCGAAGCTTGAGTAGGGACATGCTCAAGTTCTGATGTTTTTGACGTCTTCCATTTCGAATGCGTCTTCTTCTATTAATCTAACCTTTAGTTTCTTTATTAAGTTGGTCTTTATTCATTCTCTTAATCGACCTTAGAGACACTTTATGTATTTATTATTCACCACCTTGTACGAGCTCAACTCAGGGGTTTAGAAGCCTTGATGCTTGAGTAAGTGGACGGGGTTGTTATGTCCACTAGTTGCCACATCACCAAAGGAACCTCCATTATGTATAGTGGTCGCTGAAGGTTAGGGAAGCATACAACATGCAGAAACTGATCTTTTGTTTAGGCATGGACGACAGAGGAAAGGCATTAATCCCTTGTCGTGCAGAGTGTTAGGGAGATATCTTTTGGGTGAGAGAATAGGAATGGGGGGGTAGAAAAGAATGCTATGGTTAGACTTTGTGGTGAAACAAGGAAGGACATCGTCAATAGGTTAGTAAGTCAAGCTTGTTGGAGAAAAATCCTCAAAACAACGATAGGTTTCCAATTTTTCCTCTCTGCGCAGTCTATGTTCACTATTTGTATCTTATTTCTAGCTATCTATGTGTTATATTTTACAATGTAGAAGTTAGGTAAAATAATGCATTTTCTATATAAGCTGAGTGGAGTTTGTCTTCTCAGAATACATTATCTTTATACATCATGAATGCTACCATTGTAATATTAGAACACAAGTTCACATATGTATACACCAAGGTAGCTAAATGTATGATGCAAGTTGTGAACGATAATCAGAGCATGAAGGCTAACTCTGTAGTATTAGAATGCAAACTTTAAACTATATACCTACCATGAATATATCCTTGTAAGCATATCATTGTTATGGTCATAATGTAAACCACGACATGCTAACGAAATGAACTACATTCATTTACCTCTTGTAAGCATTATACTGGGAGTTGGCGATGATGTATGCACTAAGTTGTTACATTACATGACTGTGATTCCAACTCGAACTGTCTTTTGTATACTTTGAAATGATAGTTCCTTAGTGAAGAGCCACACTGCACCACATACTTATAGTGAAGGAGTCTAAACCTCAGATTTAATGCATGTTTTCGACATAGTTTTAGATTGTTTTGACAGCTGGAGGCGTAAATTTAACTGGCTGTGGTGTCAGGAGATAAAAACTAGAGTAGGGTAAGGTTACAAAATGTCTCTGTGTCCAAGCAGATTAGAATCTTGAAAACAAGAGATTGAATGCTGACAAATGTATTTAACTAGTTTCTTATCTGGTATTAGATCTTCAGTTAGAGGTCGATAAATGGGAATGATCATCTCTAGGTTCTTATGATAGATTTCAAGTTTTTAGTATCTTTATTTTATAACTCTTACCTCATTGAACCATTTAAAACTATTTGTTTTGGAAGCAGGGTGTAAAGCTTTGTAGTATAAGTATTTGTCTTTGGTCAAAAACCATCATGCATTTAAAGTGAAGAGATAAGGGTGGGGAACCTGCATATTGTGTTTTTAGTTAATTAATTTGCATGCAACGTTCCTTGTATTACTATTACCTAGTACAATGAAGACCTTTATGAGTCTACAACTTAAAACCCTGGGCTTTCGAGTATTCGTATTTTATACTTGGGTAATTTGTATAAAATTTTGAAAACCGTATAGCCAAGTTAGAGACCACTTAGGAGTGGATAATTTTAAACAATGGTTTAGACCGTTAAGGGATTATTATTGCATTACAAATGTTATCCGTATAATCAATGAAATAGAAAACCTTTTATACATCGTGAAAATGGAGATGATTCCATAAGCTCAAGAATAGAGTAAACTATGCGCCAAGCGCTAATGCATGTAGAAGTGCTAATACCTTGAGGTCATCGAGGTTAACCTATGTATATGTATAAACCTTACTAATAGGAAAACTGTAGGATTACGATTGATTCAAGTCGAGTAGGGTGGGTGAACTTAATCTATGCATTGATGCAATGTCAAAAATAAAATTTAAATCCTTTGGCCAAGGTGATGCATGATCCTCAAGTGCATTGTATGTTCACTGTGACTAGATGGCGTAGCTTGTGGAAAGGTCATGCAAGACTAGAGGGAATCTAGGGGGATTGCATGATAACAAGTTTCGTAGGTCACAACACCAGAGCTCAGATGGCAAACACCAATGGTTATCCTAAGTCTATCCTCTTGAGTAGGGTAGGGCCACTTCTAGTTAGGAAGGAGTGCAGGAGACCGATGGTCTGTGGTTGGAGGTTAAGCTCCTTGAAGATACTTTCTCTTCCAAATATTGAGGATTGCTGAGTCTTGAATGTGAATAGTCGACAATCAAGATGCAGTGATAAATGGTATGTTTCTAATGTTGGATTTGCTTTAAGTATTTTTCAAATTAGTAAGACAACCAAATGTTTATGGTTTATCATTTCTTTTAGTTTTATGAATAATGAAATCATGCATATTGTTATATCGAAGAATGTTATACTGGTTAGTAGTGTAATCCTTTATGCTTGATAATATATATATATATATACCTATGTTAAAACCTAGTTTTCAAGTAAAATTTAGATGTGGATGTTTCATATGGTATCAGAGCTAACTAGGTTCAGCACTAGGGCTGATGAGTCCACTAACCTGATTAGGAAATCAACATTAAGTGGGTAGCTAATGGTTTGATTTACTGTGCCAGGATGGTACGCATCAAGAAAACTACAAGAAAATCCTTCGCGGGTAAGAAACATTATCTGCAAGCTAAGTAGAAATGACTTGCGATGATCAAGACCATTGAGAAAACTAAAGATAAAAATTACATTTGGCTTGATGATGTGGAAACCTTTGCCAATACTTTGTCAAGATTTAAACGAGTGAAGAGAGAACTCCTTGAGGTAGCTAGGACGGTGGCACGAATCATGGTCAATTGCTGCACTATTAGTGTACCTATGACTGTACCTACTAGTGCACCTGTGAGTATACCTATTAGTGTACCAATGATCACTAGGGATCCCCGTATAGTACCTGAAGCTAAAATTATTGTACTGTCATCTGATAGCGAGTCTGAGGGGTATACACCTCGTGATTATGTGTCAAACAATGAATCCGAAGGTTACACCCCACTTGTTTATACTGAGTAAAAACATGAGATGTGTCTATCTCTATTGAATGTAGGAACAATTTTGCAAATTGATTAAAGACAAATTTTTGGTTTGAGAACAATTATGATTACGATCAATTGTTGTTTTTTTGTTTGGTGACATATAAAACGATAAGCATAAAAACTGATTAGTATATGTTTAATCAGGTGAGAAACTAAACTACCATGGATCAATCAGAGTTTAATGAGGGGGAAGATCAGGAAGGTCATAACTCTCAGGAAAACTCCACTGACAAGTTGGATAGGATTCTTAATATGCTTACTGAAACCAAGGAAAGGTTGAACAATCTAGAAAAGAAAATGGATGAAACTGGGAACACAGAGGGTGAAAATAAGAATTCTCATAATTCAAGCAAAAGTAAACATTGGGATCATGGCACGTCAAGTGAAAACCCAGATGATAGTGAGGTTCAAAGAAAAACCAAAGATAAACTTGCACTAGAATTATCTAAGGCTATGAAAAAGGTTAACCCCCCTAAGTTCGATGGAACAAAAACTGGAGATGCAGTAGAAGCATGGTTAACAGAGATGGAGAAATACTTTGAGATCAGAAATTACTCTAAGGTTACTAAAGCAGTGTGGGGAGCATATCAGCTATCAGGGGAAGCATCTACTTGGTGGATGAATAAGAAAATGGAGCTGGAATTAAGTCCCTTGAAGCTGACATGGAATGTGTTCGTGGAACTATTCTGGAAAAGGTGGTTACCTCAATTATATTTTGATCAAAAGTTAACAGATTTCCAAAACCTCAGGCAAGCTGAACTATCTGTGGTTGAGTATGTAGAAAAATTTACTAGACTACTGAAGTATGTTCCTCAATACCAAAAGGATGAAAGATTTAGGATTAGAAAATTTATCATGGGACTCAATCCTTAGATTGGTGGTGAGGTGGAGGTGCATGGTCTAAGCACAATGGACCAAGTGTATGAGAAAGCAATTAAGCAGGAATAGAAGATCAAATCTATCTCTGCTTACCGTGAAAAGAAAAGTAAGAAGTATGATAAGAATTTCAGCGATCAGTCATATAAAAGGAAGAATGAGAAGGGTTATGGAAATAGGAGGTTTGATAAAGGAAATCAAAAGAACAAAGGCGGATTTGGTAATGAGCAAAGAGGCGAAGATTATAAGAGAAATGATAATTTTAAGAAGAATGAAGATTCTATGAGAAGGCCATCTGAGAAGAGAGGACCTATAGGAGGATGTTTTTCTTGTGGAGGAGATCATTATGCCAACTGTTGCCCTAATAAGAAGCAGAATGGGAAGCCTAGGAATACGGAACTTCCTTCGCAGCAAGAAGCTTTTCAACAAAGGATTCATGCCACTCTTGACAATCGACAAGCGGAGTATTAGATCACCCCTATTGAGATAACAGGTACCTTATTTGGAGTTCCTATTTCTATTCTATTTGATACTGGTGCAATAGAAAATTTTGTATCACCTAGAGTCTTAAGTAAATTTTCTAGAAAAGTTGGGTTTATGTCAAAACCATGGACAGTTGAGTATGCAAATAACTCAAAGGCTCAGGTAGAGCAATGTTTGTTCAAAGCTAAGATTGATGTTTCTAACTTCACCACTAAGGCAAATTTATAAGTAGCACCTTTAGAGTCCTACAATGTCATCTTAGGAATGAATTGGTTGCGGAAACATAGGGCCAAGGTAGATTGTTTTCATAAAACAATTGAGTGTCTAGATGAGAAGGGCAATTCAATAAATAGTCAAGGAATTCAAAGGGAAATAAGGATTAGATCCATTTCTTCAAAACAATTAAAATGGGCTAGGCGAAAGGGATGTCAACTTTTTGTAGTCAAAATGGACCTAGTAGAGGAACCCTTGGAGAAACAAACACTTGAGGAAAAATATCCATATCTTTGCAATTTTAGGGATGTATTTCCCAAGGAGCTACCGAGCATGCCTCCAAAAAGAACATTTGATTTTGGCATAGATATTAAACCAGGATTGGAGCCAATATCTAAAGCTCCATATCGTATGACCAACACAGAACTTATGGAATTAAAGGCTCAATTGCAGGAGCTATTGTCTAAGAATCTAATTAGGCCAAGTGTATCACCATGGGGAGCCCCGGTTATTTTCATCAAGAAGAAAGACGAAACTCTTAGGCTATGTATAGATTATAGGATGCTTAATAAGGCAACAATAAAGAATAAGTATCCATTGCCACGTATTGATGATCTATTTGACCAAATGCAGGGTGCATCAGTCTTTTCTAAGATAGATCTAAGATCTAGATACCATCATTTAAGATTGAAAGATGAAGATAATCACAAGATGGCATTTAGAACAAGATATGGTCATTATGAGTTTACGGTGTTGCCATTTGGATTGACCAATGCACCTACCACTTTCAAGAATCTCATGAATAGTGTTTTTAGAGATTTTCTTGATAAATTTGTACTAGTTTTCATTGATGATATTTTGATTTATTCCAAAAATGAAGAGGAGCATAGATAGCATCTTCAAATAGTCTTGCAATGATTAAGAGAACACAAATTGTATGTGAAACTCTCAAAGTGCACCTTCTTTTAGAAAGAAGTGTAGTATTTGGGGCATATAATAGCAGATAATGGGATATCAGTTGATCCAACTAAAATAACGGCTATTATGGAATGGCCTGAACCTTCCAATGTTTCAGAAGTATGAAGTTTTATGGGATTGGCCGGATATTACAGGAAATTTGATTTGAATTTCTCAAGCATTGCTAGCCCAATTACCTCCTTGCCGAGAAAAGGAAAAAGGTTTGTTTGGACAGAAAAATGTCAAAAGGCTTTTGACTTGTTAAAAGAAAAATTAACAACCGCTCCAATTTTGAAAGTTCCTGATCCTGAGGGAGATTTTGAGGTTATTACTGATGCCTCGGGGGAAGGGTTAGGAGGTGTGCTTATGCAAGATGGTCAGGTAGTAGCCTATGAATCAAGGAAGTTGAAAAACTATGAGCAGAACTACACTCCTCATGACTTAGAACTGGCAGCAGTGATTCACGCCCTTCAGATGTGGCAACATTATTTGTTGGGAAAGAATTTTATACTAAAAATAGATCATCAAAGTCTGCGTTACATATTCACACAACCTAATCTCAATGCAAGGCAAGCGAGATGGTTGGAATTATTATCAGATTATGACTTTGAGATTTATTATATTAAAGGCAAGGAAAATCAAGTAGCTGATGTCTTAAGCAGAAGAAGGCACATAGCTTCTATAATCTCTGTTCATGCTAACTTTAAAGATTTAGTATTGCAAAGTTTGTCTAGAGATGAGTATTATGAGCAAGTGAAACAGGCTCTGCACTTAAACCCTAAGGACCCAAGATATGACGGATTCAGTTTTGAATCAGATGGTTTTATGAGATTCAAGGGAAGAATCTATGTTCCTGATTCAATGGAACTTAGAAACCTTGTTTGGAAGGAAGTTCATTGTGCACCATACTCTAGACACCCTGGTGTAACAAAACTTTTAGCTGATGCCAAGCCGTTATATTTCTGGAAGGGAATGAAAAACAATGCTGCAAGGTTTGTAGCTAGTTGTTTAGAGTGTCAGAGAGTTAAGGTGAAACACCAACATCCTGCTGGATTGTGATACCCACATGATATTCCAGAATGGAAATGGCAGGTTGTTAGTATGGATTTTGTCCAAGGGTTACCAATGTCTAAGAATAGGCATGATGCAATATTGGTTGTTGTTGATAAACTAACCAAGGTAGCACATTTCATATAGGGAAATTTAACGGATGGAGCACATCTTTTGGCTCGAAAATTTGTGTAGGAAATATTCAAATTGCATGGTGTACCTGAAAAGATTATATCTGACAGAGATGCTCGGATAACTTCTCAGTTTTGGCAAACCTTATTTTCTGCATTAGGGACTAAACTTAATGTCAGTACTGCTTGTCACCCTAAAACTGACGGACAAATAGAAAGAGCAAATCAAGTCTTAGAAGACCTTTTAAGAATGTATTGCATGGATTAGCAATACATATGGGAGGAATATTTACCTCTTGTCGAATTTGCCTATAACAATTCCTATCATTCTGCCATTAAGATGGCACCATTTGAAGCATTATATGGAAGGAAATGCAAAACTCCTATAAGCTTGGATAAGCTGGAAGATAGGATAAGCATTGGACCTGAAATGCTTGCAGATATGGAAGAAAAAGTGAAAATGATTAGGAAAAGGTTGGCAAAAGCCAATGACAGGCAAAAAAGTTATGCAAATCACAAACGAGTGCCTAGACATTTCTCTGTTGGTGAGAAAGTTCTTTTGTGAGTGAAACCCCATAAGAGTTCAATAAAATTTGGTAAATCATCAAAATTGGCTCCTCGTTATGTCGGACCTTTTGAAGTTCTTGAGATTATCAATCTAGTTGCCTAAAAAGTTGCTCTACCTCCAGCCTTGTCCAAGATACATAATGTTTTTCATGTTTCATATCTAAAGAAGTACTTCATAGGTAATAATCACATCCTTAACTAGAATTCATTACAGATGCAAGAACCTGGGGTGGTTGTGATCGAGCCACTCAAGGTGCTCAAAATGCGTAGACTTCGTTTACGTAATCGAGAAGTTTTGCAATGCAAAATTTAGTGGGACAAATATGGCAAGGATAGCACCACTTGGGAAGACTATAAAGACATTTACCAGAGATTTCCTAAACTTTTCAAAGACATTAATGTTGAACTATAAAAAGTTTGTTTTAAGTTTAATTTTTGCTTGATAAACTCAATCATCGAGGACAATGATTCTAAAGAGGAAGGATATGTTGCATCCCTCTTTTTGGAAACAATAACACTATTTACTTTTCTTGCATATTTCAGTTATGTAATATGTTGTTGACGTCATGGAAATTGGTGATGTGGATAGAGAAAGTTAGTTCTATGAAATTTTGGAATCTATTGATTATGATCAATGTGATATTATAAACCAAAATGTCATTTTCTTAAGAGAATATGATGATTTGATATATTATGCTATGATTTGGAATATAGGTGCTTTGACCACAAAATTGTATGTGAGACTGTCGTTGCAGGAATAGGTGGACCATGTTCGACAGGAAGAGAAAGTATCTTTGAGAAAGAGGATAGACTCTGGAAATTAACCATGGGTGTTTGTTATTGAAAACACCAATCAGGTAGATAAACCTTGAAGCATTGAATTTAGTCATGTTTGCGGCTAAGATAATTTAAGACAACATGTCAACGTCAGAAGTTATGGTTTAGCACCTTTCGTAAGTCGTCATTTAGAATTTTGGAAATCAACATTGTTGTCGTAAGTCCACTTAATCAAGTCGTCTTATAGAGATGACTAATATTTTGATTATAGGTAATTAAATAAACTTATTTGTGGCAGATTTGTGAGTCGCGTCTCGAAGTTGAATGACGCGAGAAGTCATAATTGTGCGTTAAACTATCTAGAAAACTAGTTTTGTATTACGCATAATCTGTCGTGATTGTCATAAAAATGCTTTGATCATGTGTTGTGAACTCATTCCTCTGTGGAACTCGACGGATGTCAAATTTGAAGCTGAGGTGAGCTATAACCTGTTTTGGTCGTTATTTGGAAGAATATGCCAAAATTGCCTTAGTTATATTTTGGTAAGTGTGAGGTATTTCCTTTAGCTTGATTTATGTCAGTTTTTCTTGTCGAAGCTTGAGTAGAGACACGCTCAAGTTCTGATGTTTTTGACGTCTTCCATTTCGAATGCGTCTTCTTCCTTCGAGCTTAAGACTTTGAGACATCATTAATCTAACCTTTAGTTTCTTTATTAAGTTGGTCTTTATTCATTCTCTTAATCGACCTTAGAGACACTTTATGTATTTATTATTCACCACCTTGTAAGAGCTCAACTCCACCATTCGGTTATTAGTTGCAAACTCAGGGGTTTAGAAGCCTTGATGCTCAAGTAAGTGGATGGGGTTGTTATGTCCACCAGCTGCCACGTCACCAAAGGAACCTCCATTACATATAGTGGTCACTGAAGGTTACGGAAGTGTGTAGCATGCAGAAACTGATCTCCTTTTGTTTAGGCATGGACGACAGAGGAAAGGCATTAATCCCTCGTCGTGCAGAGTGTTAGGGAGATATCTTTTGGGTGAGAGAATAGGAATGGGGGGGGTAGAAAAGAATGCTATGGTTAGACTCTATGGTGAAACAAGGAAGGACGTCGTCAATAGGTCAGTAAGTCAAGCTTGTTGGAGCAAAATCCTCAAAACAACGACAGGTTTCCAATTTTTCCTCTCTGTGCAGTCTATGTTCACTGTTTGCATCTTATTTCTAGCTATCTATGTGTTGTATTTTACAATGTAGAAGTTAGTGAAAATAATGCATTTTTCTGTATAAGCTGATTGGAGTTTGTCTTCTCAGAATATGTTATCTTTATACATCATGAATGCTACCATTGTAATATTAGAACACAGGTTCACATATGTATACACCAAGGTAGCTAAATGTATGATGCAAGTTGTGAACGATAATCAGAGCATGAAGGCTAAATCTGTAGTATTAGAATGCAAACTTTAAACTATATACCTACCATGAATATATCCTTGTATGCATATCATTGTTATGGTCATAATGTAAACCACAACATGCTAATGAAATGCACTGCATTCATTTACCTCTTGTAAGCATTATACTAGGAGTTGGTGATGATGTATGCACTGAGTTGTTACATTACATGACTGTGATTCCAACTCGAACTGTCTTTTGTATACTTTGAAATGATAGTTCCTTAGTGAAGAGCCACACTGCACCACGTACTTACAGTGAAGGAGTCTAAACCTCAGATTTAATGCATGTTTTCGACATAGTTTTAGATTGTTTTGACAGCCAAAGGCATAATTTTAACTGGCTGTGGAGTCGGGAGATAAAAACTAGAGTAGGGTAAGGTTACAAAATGTCTCTGTGTCCAAGCAGATTAGAATCCCAAAAACAAGAGATTGAATGCCGACAAATGTATTTAACTAGTTTCTTATCCGGTATTAGATCTTCAGTTAGAGGTCGATAAATGGGAATGATCATCTCTAGGTTCTTACGATAGATTTCAAGTCTTTTAGTATCTTTATTCTATAACTCTTACCTCATTGAACCATTTAAAACTATTTGTTTTGGAAGGAGGGTGTAAAGCTTTGTAGTATAAGTATTTGTCTTTGGTCAAAAGTTGTCATGCATTTAAATTGAAGAGATAAGGGTGGGGAACCCGCATATTGTGTTTTTAGTTAATTAATTTGCATGCAACGTTCCTTGTATTACTATTACCTAGTACAATGAAGACCTTTATGAGTCTACAACTAAAAACCCCAGGCTTTCGAGTATTCGTATTTTATACTTGGGTAATTTGTATAAACTTTTGAAAACCGTATAGCCAAGTTAGAGACCACTTAGGAGTGGATAATTTTAAACAATGGTTTAGACTGTTAAGGGATTATTATTGCATTACAAATGTTATCCGTATAATCAATGAAATAGAAAATCTTTTATACATCGTGAAAATGGAGATGATTCCATAAGCTTAGGAATAGAGTAAAACTATGCACCAAGCGCTAATGCATGTAGAAGTGCTAATACCTTGAGGTCATCAAGCTTAACCTATGTATATGTATAAACGTTACTAATAGGAAAACTATAGGATTGCGATTGATTCAAGTCAAGTAGGGTGGGTGAACTTAATCTATGCATTGATGCAACATCAAAAATAAAATTTAAATCCTTTGGCCAAGGTGATGCATGATCCTCAAGTGCATTGTATGTTCATTGTGACTGGATAACGTAGCTTGTGGAAAGGTCATGCAAGACTAGAGGGAATCTAGGGGGATTACATGATAACAAGTTTCGTAGGTCACAACACCAGAGCTCAGATGGCAAACACCGATGGTTATCCTAAGTCTATCCTCTTGAGTAGGGTAGGGCCACTTCTAGTTAGGAAGGAGTGCAGGAGACTGATGGTCTATGGTTGGAGGTTAAGCTCCTTGAAGATACTTTCTCTTCCAAATATTGAGGTTTGCTGAGTCTTGAATGTGAATGGTCGACAATTGAGATGCGGTGATAAATGGTATGTTTCTAATGTTGGATTTGCTTTAAGTATTTTTCAAATGAGTAAGACAACCAAATGTTTATGGTTTATCATTTCTTTCAGTTTTATGAATAATGAAATCATGCATATTGTTATATCGAAGAATGTTATACTGGTTAGTAGTGTAATCCTTTATGCTTGATAAAAAATATATATATATATATACCTATGTTAAAACCTAGTTTTCAAGTAAAATTCAAATGTGGATGTTTCATATGGTATCCGAGCTAACCAGGTTCAGCACTAGGGCTGATGAGTCCACTAACCTGATTAGGAAATCAACATTAAGCGGGTAGCTAATGATTTGATTTACTATGCCAGGATGGTACGCATCAAGAAAACTACAAGAAAATCCTTCGCGGGTAAGAAACATTATCTGCAAGCTAAGCAGAAAGGACTTGCGATGATCAAGACCATTGAGAAAACTAATGATGAAAATGACATTTGGCTTGATGATGTGGAAACCTTTGCCAATGCTTTGTCACGATTTAAACGAGTGAAGAGAGAACTCCTTGAGGCAGCTAGGACGGTGGAACGAATCATGGTTAATTGCTGCCCTATTAGTGTACCTATGACTGTACCTACTAGTGCGCCTATGAGTATACCTATTAGTGTACCAATGATCACTAGGGATCCCCAAATAGTACCTGAAGCTAAAATTATTGTACTATCATCTGATAGCGAGTCTGAGGGGTATACACCTTGTGATTATGTGTCAAACAATGAATCCGAAGGTTACACCCCACTTGTTTATATTGAGTAAAAACATGAGATGTGTCTATCTCTATTGAATGTAGGAACAATTTTGCAAATTGATTAAAGACAAATTTTTGGTTTGAGAATAATTATGATTATGATCAATTGTTGTTTTTTTATTTGGGGTAAGTGCAAGAAGATGGGGGGCCAAAAAGGGGTCTTAAGTGGCCACTTTTTTTCTGAAATCAGGAAATACTAGCCTTGGATGAGAAATTGAGCATAGTTACACTCAAAATTTGGAGATGCAACCAAAACAATGTTTGTAGTGCTCCGAGTCTACTTTCTAAACTACTATTTTGTTTTGAAAATGGCATAGATTAAGGGGTTCAAAAGAGGGAGCCACAGAAATTGGTGTTGTTTCTATCAAAAAAACATAACATAGCATGTTTTGTGGCTCTCTCAAAAGGTCAACTTTTTTTTGGTATTTTTAAAATCGCTTTAGTGAGAAATTAGATAATAGCATGTAGTTTATGCCTAATTTTTCTAATAATTGTTTGATGAATATTTGATTTTTTACTAATTTTTAAAGTGGACACATCCTAAAAACAGAATTTTGGCCGTGCTACCCCTATAAATTTTGAAAACTAATTGAAAATCATTTTTTTATTTTTTTAATATTTGTAGAATGGAGTCTAGTTTCTAAATATGTAATTTTTTTTAAATTTGAATGAATAGTTATTTTACAATGAAAAAAAGACCAAACAGTGATTTTTGCCTAAAAACGGACACACAAACAAAAGAAATTAAAGATGAAAGGCTTAACATTGTTAAAATGTGAAAAAAATCACATCGTCAAATAGATAAGAGAAAGCCTAACATTACCCATGTGTTCGATTTGTTCAACCTTGAAACACGTGCAAATCTAAGGGTTAGCATGAACGAAATTATGTGAAATTTTGAAGAAAATAGAAAAACACGTCTGTGACTGTTCATAAGGCACTCCAAGCCTTTGGGTTGGAAATCCAAAGCAAATCCCAAGCCCAAGGCTTGGGATTCCCAAAGCAAGAAATAACGCAAGCACGTTATAACGCGCTCGCGTTATGTTTTGCCTTGCATTTTTGTTTCCCGCAAGTCTGTCTTTTGTCATGTTTGACATAACGCAAGCTCAAATTTTTTTACATTCAAGGCTATTAATCATGAGGGTTAAGGGATAAGGGATAGAGTTGGAGGGTTTAGGGATAAGGGATTAGCATTTAAGGTATAGTATCGAGCCTGTTGAGGGTCTAGGAATAGGGATAGCGTTTAAGGTTTAGGGATGAGGGATGACAGATTACAGTTTAGGGTTTAGGGATAGAGTTGAGGGTCGAGGGATCAAAGTTAAGGGTTGAGGGATTAGGGTTTGACATTGAGGGTTGAGGGTTGAGGTTCAAGGGTCAAGGGTTTAGGGATAGGGTTTAGGGTCGAGGGATTAGGGTTAAAGTAGAGTGTAGAGGGTGTAAGGATTAGGGATAGGGTTGGAGGGTTTAGGGATAAGGGATTAGGGTTTAAGGTATAGTATCGAGTCTGTTGAGGGTTTAGGAATAGGGATAGCATTTAGGGATTAGGGATGAGGGATTATAGTTGAGGGATGATGGATTAGGGTTGAGGGTTGAGGGATTAGGGTTTAGGGATAAGGTTTAGGGTTGAGGGTTGAGGGATTAGGGTTTAAGTTATAGTGTTGAGGGTTGAGGGTTTAGGGTTTAGGATTAGGGTTTAGGGTTTACGGATTAGCATATAATGTCGAGGTTAGGGTTAGAGTGTCAAGGGTAGAGGGATTAGGGATAGGGTTTAGGGTTGAAGGTTTAACGATTGAGGGTTGAGGCTTTAGGGATGAGGGTTTAAGGCTTAAGATATAGTGTCAAGTGTTGAGGGTGTAGGGATAGGGTTTAAGTTTTAAGGGTTAAGGGTTGAGGGATAGGGATTAGGGTTTAAGGTATAGTGTTGAGGGTCGAGGGATCAAAGTTAAGGGTTGAGGGATTAGGGTTTGATGTTGAGGGTTGAGGGTTGAGGTTCGAGGGTCAAGGGTTTAGGGATAGGGTTGAGGGTCGACGAATTAGGGTTAAAGTAGAGTGTGGAGGGTATAAGAATTAGGGATAGGGTTTGAGGGTTTAGGGATAAGGGATTAGGGTTTAAGGTATAATATCGATTCTATTGAGGGTGTAGGAATAGGGATAGCATTTAGGGTTTAGGGATGAGGGATTAGAGTTGAGGGATGATGGATTAGGGTTGAGGGTCGAGGGATTAGGGTTTAGGGATAAGGTTTTGGGTTGAGGTCTGAGGGATTAGGGTTTAAGGTATAGTGTTGAGGGTTTAGGGATAGGGTTTAGGGTTGAGGGATTAGGATTTGATGTTGAGGGTTGAGGGTTTAGGGTTTAGGGTTAGGGTTGAGAGATGAGGGATCAGAGTTAAGGGTTGAAGGAATAGGGTTTGACGTCGAGGGTTGAGGGTTGAGGTTCGAGGGTCAAGGGTTTAGGAATAGGGTTAAGGTTGAAGGGATTAGGGTTAAAGTAGAGTGTGGAGGGTGTAAGGATTAGGGATAGGGTTGGAGGGTTTAGGGATAAGGGATTAGTGTTTAAGGTATAGTACCGAGTTTGTTGAGGGTTTATGAATAGGGATAGCATTTAGGGTTTAGGGATGGGGGATTAGAGTTGAGGGATGAGGGGTTAGGGTTGAGGGTTGAGGGATTAGGGTTTAGGGATAAGGTTTAGGGTTGAGGGTTGAGGGATTAGGGTTTAAGGTATAGTGTTGAGGGTTGATGGTTTAGGGATAGGGTTTACGTTTGAGGGATTAGGGTTTAGGGTTGATGAATTAGGGTTTAATGTTGAGAGTTGAGGGTTGAGGGTTGAGGGTTGAGGTTGAGGGATAGGGTTAATGGTCAAGGGATTAGGGTTAAATAAGAGTGTCGAGGGTAGAGGGATTAGGGTTTAAGGTATAGTATCGAGCCTATTGAGGGTCTAGGAATAGGGATAGCTTTTAGGATTTAGGAATGAGGGATTAGAGTTGAGGGATGACGGATGACAGATTAGGGTTGAGGGTTGAGGCATTAGGGTTTAGGGACAAGGTTTAGGGTTAGGGTTGAGGGATTAGGGTTTAAGGTATAGTGTTTAGGGTTTAGGGATAGGGTTTAGGGTTGAGGGATTAGAATTTGACATTGAGGGTTTAGGGTTTAGGGTTAGGGTTGAAGGTCAAGGGATCAGAGTTAAGGGTTGAGGGATTAGGGTTTGATGTTGAGGGTTGAGGGTTGAGGTTCGAGGGTCAAGGGTTTAGGGATAGGTTTGAGGGTCGAGGAATTAGGGTTAAAGTTGATTGTGGAGGGTATAAGGATTAGGGATAGGGTTGGAGGGTTTAGGGATAAGGGATTAGAGTTTAAGGTATAGTATCGAGTCTGTTGAGGGTTTAGGAATAGGGATAGCATTTAGGGTTTAGGGATGAGGGATTAGAGTTGAGGGATAATGGATTAGGGTTGAGGGTTGAGGGATTAGGGTTTAGGGATAAGGTTTAGGGTTAAGGGTTGAGGGATTAGGGTTTAAGGTATAGTGTTGAGGGTTGATGGTTTAGGGATAGGGTTTAGGTTTGAGGGATTAGGGTTTAGGGTTGATGAATTAGGGTTTAATGTTGAGAGTTGAGGGTTGAGGGTTGCGAGTTGAGGTTGAGGGATAGGGTTAATGGTCAAGGGATTAGGGTTAAATAAGAGTGTCGAGGGTAGAGGGATTAGGGTTTAAGGTATAGTATCGAGCCTGTTGAGGGTCTAGGAATAGGGATAGCGTTTAGGGTTTAGGAATGAAGGATTAGAGTTGAGGGATGACATATGACAGATTAGGGTTGAGGGTTGAGGGATTAGGGTTTAAGGTATAGTGTTGAGGGTTTAGGGATAGGGTTTAGGGTTGAGGGATTAGAGTGAAGGCTTAAGGGATTAGAATTTGACATTGAAGGTTTAGGGTTTAGGATTAGGGTTGAAGGTCGAGGGATCAGAGTTAAGGGTTGAGGGATTAGGGTTTGATGTTGAGGGTTGAGGGTTGAGGTTCGAGGGTCAAGGGTTTAGGGATAGGGTTGAGGGTCGAGGGATCAAAGTTAAGGGTTGAGGGATTAGGGTCTGACATTGAGGGTTGAGGGTTGAGGTTCAAGGGTCAAGGGTTTAGGGATAGGGTTTAGGGTCGAGGGATTAGGGTTAAAGTAGAGTGTGGAGGGTGTAAGGATTAGGGATAGGGTTTGATGGTTTAGGGATAAGGGATTAGGGTTTAAGGTATAGTATCGATTCTGTTGAGGGTGTAGGAATAGGGATAGCATTTAGGGTTTAGGGATGAGGGATTAGAGTTGAGGGATGACGGATTAGGGTTGAGGGTTGAGGGATTAGGGTTTAGGGATAAGGTTTAGGGTTGAGGGCTGAGGGATTAGGGTTTAAGGTATAGTGTTGAGGGTTTAGGGATAGGGTTTAGGGTTGAGGGATTAGGATTTGACGTTGAGGGTTGAGGGTTTAGGGTTTAGGGTTTAGGGTTAGGGTTGAGAGATGAGGGATCAGAGTTAAGGGTTGAGGGAATAGGGTTTGATGTCGAGGGTTGAGGGTTGAGGTTCGAGGGTCAAGGGTTTAGGGATAGGGTTGAGGTTGAAGGGATTAGGGTTAAAGTAGAGTGTGGAGGGTGTAAGGATTAGGGATAGGGTTGGAAGGTTTAGGGATAAGGGATTAGAGTTTAAGGTATAGTATCGAGTTTGTTGAGGGTTTAGGAATAGGGATAGCATTTAGTGTTTAGGGATGAGGGATTAGAGTTGAGGGATGAGGGATTAGGTTGAGGGTTGAGGGATTAGGGTTTAGGGATAAGGTTTAGGGTTGAGGGTTGAGGGCTTAGGGTTTAAGGTATAGTGTTGAGGGTTGATGGTTTAGGGATAGGGTTTAGGTTTGAGGGATTAGGGTTTAGGGTTGATGAATTAGGGTTTAATGTTGAGAGTTGAGGGTTGAGGGTTGAGGGTTGAGGTTGAGGGATAGGGTTAATGGTCAAGGGATTAGGGTTAAATAAGAGTGTCGAGGGTAGAGGGATTAGGGTTTAAGGTATAGTATCAAGCCTGTTGAGGGTCTAGGAATAGGGATAGCATTTAGGATTTAGGAATGAGGGATTAGAGTTGAGGGATGACAGATGACAGATTAGGGTTGAGGGTTGAGGCATTAGGGTTTAGGGACAAGGTTTAGGGTTAGGGTTGAGGGATTAGGGTTTAAGGTATAGTTTTGAGGGTTTAGGGATAGGGTTTAGGGTTGAGGGATTAGAGTGAAGGGTTGAGGGATTAGAATTTGACGTTGAGGCTTTAGGGTTTAGGGTTAGGGTTAAAGGTCGAGGGATCAGAGTTAAGGGTTGAGGGATTAGGGTTTGATGTTGAGGGTTGAGGGTTGAGGTTCGAGGGTCAAGGGTTTAAGGATAGGGTTGAGGGTCGAGGAATTAGGGTTAAAGTTGAGTGTGGATGGTGTAAGGATTAGGGATAGGGTTGGAGGGTTTAGGGATAAGGGATTAGAGTTTAAGGTATAGTATGAAGTTTGTTGAGGGTTTAGGAATAGGGATAGCATTTAGGGTTTAGGGATGAGGGATTAGAGTTGAGGGATGAGTGATTAGGGTTGAGGGTTGAGGGATTAGGGTTTAGGGATAAGGTTTAGGGTTGAGGGTTGAGGGATTAGGGTTTAAGGTATAGTGTTGAGGGTTGATGGTTTAGGGATAGGGTTTAGGTTTGAGGGATTAGGGTTTAGGGTTTATGAATTAAGGTTTAACGTTGAGAGTTGAGGGTTGAGATTGAGGGATAGGGTTAATGGTCAAGGGATTAGGGTTAAATAAGAGTGTCGAGGGTAGAGGGATTAGGGTTTAAGGTATAATATCGAGCCTGTTGAGGGTCTAGGAATAGGGATAGCGTTTAGGGTTTAGGAATGAGGGATTAGAGTTGAGGGATGACGGATGACAGATTAGGGTTGAAGGTTGAGGGATTAGGGTTTAGGGATAAGGTTTAGGGTTAGGGTTGAGGGATTAGGGTTTAAGGTATAGTGTTGAGGGTTTAGGGATAGGGTTTAGGGTTGAGGGATTAGAGTGAAGGGTTGAGGGATTAGAATTTGACGTTGAGGGTTTAGGGTTTAGGATTAGGGTTGAAGGTCGAGGGATTAGAGTTAAGGGTTGAGGGATTAGGATTTAAGGTATAGTATCGATTCTGTTGAGGGTGTAGGAATAGGGATAGCATTTAGGGTTTAGGGATGAGGGATTAGAGTTGAGGGATGACAGATTAGGGTTGAGGGTTGAGGGATTAGGGTTTAGGGATAAGGTTTAGGGTTGAGGGCTGAGGGATTAGGGTTTAAGGTATAGTGTTGAGGGTTTAGAGATAGGGTTTAGGGTTGAGGGATTAGAGTGAAGGGTTGAGGGATTAGGATTTGATGTTGAGGGTTGAGGGTTTAGGGTTAGGGTTGAGAGATGAGGGATCAGAGTTAAGGGTTGAGGGATTAGGGTTTGACGTCGAGGGTTGAGGGTTGAGGTTCGAGGGTCAAGGCTTTAGGGATAGGGTTGAGGTTGAAGGGATTAGGGTTTAAGGTATAGTGTTGAGGGTTGATGGATCAGAGTTAAGGGTTGAGGGATTAGGGTTGAGGGTTGTAAGGATTAGGGATAGGGTTGGAGGGTTTAGGGATAAGGGATTAGAGTTTAAGGTATAGTATCGAGTCTATTGAGGGTGTAGGATTAGGGATAGCATTTAGGGTGTAGGGATGAGGGATTAGAGTTGAGGGATGATGGATTAGGGTTGAGGGATTAGGATTTGATGTTGAGGGATGACGGATTAGGGTTGAGGGATTAGGATTTGACATTGAGGGTTTAGGGATAGGGTTGAGGGTTGAGGGATTAGGATTTGATGTTGAGGGTTTAGGGATAGGGTTGAGGGATTAGGATTTGACGTTGAGGGTTGAGGTTTTAGGGATACGGTTGAGGGATTAGGATTTGACATTGAGGGTTGAGGGTCGAGGGATCAGAGTTGAGGGTTTAGGGATTAGGGTTTGACATTGAGGGCATTTTCTATCATGAACTTGATTATGAGGGCTTGCCCCTTCATTGTTATGCCTATCATATGGCAGAGCATCTGGCAATCCCTTGCAAGAAAAAGATGTGATGAATGTATAGCAGGATAAAACACAAGCGCGTTATAGCGCGAGCGCGTTATAACGCGCTCGCGTTATAACATGCTTGTGTTTTGTATTTCTATTGAAATGGTAAAAAAGTGGTTACCCCCTTGATCCAGGCCCACATGCTATGTTTTCTTACTAATTCTGCGCATGGTTCGACAAAAAAAAAGTGCTTTCATGCTATTGGGAAGTTCACATGCACATTTGACACATTGTACCACATTTGCATGATCTTTCCACCACCTTTTCTACTTTGCCAACTTGAGAAGGAGGAAATAACATAGTTTTCACACCAAGTTTGATATATATCTATTCAAGTTTCAATTTTGGTAGTGTTGCAATGTTAATTGTGATTCAATTTTAAGAATTTAACATTGAAAAGGAAGCAAGTGGTGAAAAACTCAAATTGTTGAGGAGTTTGATGCAAGAAGATAAAAACACTACATAATTGGGTACTCTCTCCATTCAAATCTTCGTTATTTAGGTATGTCAAGTCTTTACATGCATGTTCTTTACATTTTCCTTATTTTGGATTGAATTACTTTATCATGCTTTATCATACATGTTTAAAATAGACACATTCCCAATCAAGAAAGCAACCTACAATCTCACATGATGCCATGTATATTTTCTACACTTGGGCTCTTTAATAATTATGTGTAATAAACAAACCTTAGTTCATACCATGATGTCAAACTATACAAGAATAAATCCTTACAACATAAAAAAAATACAATCCCACTATTATCATGTATTCATTTCTTAGGAACTAATATTGGTATCTTTATCATGCTACAGACAAATTCTCTGTCATGCCGAGGAAACGATCAAGAATTAAACCAACACAGGAAGAGATAGAAGCTAAGAATGCAAAGAAAGCAATGGCTATGAGGGAACTTCGTGAGAAGAGGAAATTGGACACGATAAATAAAGACATACCTATTGAAGAGGAACCACAACCATCACAAAGAGATATGATATTGGTGGCACAAAGAGAATGAATGCAAAAACTTTGTGGTACGAAAGATTTGAATACCATAGTTGGAGACACGTCCTTTACTGCAAGTCAACATGTAGGGACACCATCTACCACATCTCAAGTTGAGAGTACATCATCACTCACATGTGATGAAGGAGGTATGCCATCGTTCCCACCTCAACCTCAAGGTATGTCATCTATTCCATCTTCGATCGAAGGTATGCCATCTAACCCATCTCATTTAAATATTGATGAAATTCCTAATGTTGAGATGAATTTACCTAACTTGACACCACCTAGAATTTTGCATAGAAAGCCAAAGTATTTGATTGATATTGATGAGAATATTTTGCAGCCAATGGAAGGTAAGATTCCAAAATGCACTTGTAGAAGATATGCTAATAAGATTTAGAGATTGTTCTTTGAAAAGTTAAATGAGACTGCAAGATGTCAACTATTCATTGAAATGATGCGAAGTATAAAGTATAGGTCTATCATGAAGATTCTTGGGTTGAGAACATCAGAGGCTTCAAGTAAAAAATCTATTGTCAAGAATCTAATGAGTGCGTATGAGAGTGTGGGTAACACCTCACGCACAAAAGATAGTAATGCAACACGGCATGTGATTACATCAACTATAGTAAGTAGTCAAACGAGGAAAGCTTGTCTCATTAGAAAGACAAGTCAAGAATTGAGAATTAATAGGAAAACTTTATCAAGAGCTTTGGAAGATGCCAAAGAATTGAGGACACTAATGCCAATGAATTATGGGTGTTCTCGGGGAGACTACCACGAAAAGATAAACCAATTGTTGAAGCATTGAGATCACTAATTGAAGACTTTTGGAAGAATTACACAAGGGTATCTCTAAATCAAAGGGAAGTGGTAAGAAGGAGAATCGATAGTCAGAACCGCGAGCCACATCCAAAGCATTTTTTGGATGAGACTCAAACACAGTTTTATGGTAAATTTCTAGAGAAGTATCCTCAAATTAAAATTTGTCAAAGATATTTTGAAATGCTAAAACCTTTCTATGTTAAGATAAATCACACACGCACTACTTGTTGTTGTAGATTACATATTGAATTTTCTAACCATTTTGATGCTTATAGGTCTATATGTTTAGATATGCATACTAACAATGATTTGCAGGTTGTGCCATATGTGCCCCAACAACATCTTCAAGAGACTTCATATCAAGAATTTTATGTGAAAGAGAGGAAGGTCAAATATTCTACAAGAAATTATGCTTGGATGGCACATGTCATCGTTGTGGTGGCTTGCAACATTTGCCAATATGTGAACATATGGAAATAACACATGCGGTTGGAAACGAACTAGTAGAGTTTGGCAAGTATAAAATAGTGGCATATAATACAAAAGATGGTCAAGAAGCAAAGAGGTGTGAATTAGTTATTGAAAAGATTCCAGTGTATCAATTTATGCCTATATTTCGTGATAACATAGTGTATGAGTATGCAGGACATGCCCATAGAGCTCGATGGTTGGACTTGCAATTCAAGTTATGCAAGGACACATTTCCAGTTGGTAGCATTGTTTCAGTCGTCGACTTTGCAGAGAACTACAGTCTACAGCCACAGCGTGAGGTGCAATCACAATATTACAACTCCACACAGGTTTCTATATTTGTGCACATCACATTCATTCATGCGAATGATAGTACAGAGGATGATAGAAAGATCATAAGGGAGTATAATTTCTATATTAGTGATGATCGCATGCATTCTACGGAGTTCGTGCAAGGTTGCTTTTAGGTGTTCTACAATGATTTGGCTAGAAGGGGCATATCGTTCAGTCAGCATATCATATGGTCGGATAATTGTGTGTCACAATTCAAGAACTCGCAGAATTTCTATTGGTTGAGTAGGAGGCATAATTTTACAGGTATTCAACATATGTGGAACTTTTGTGAGGTTGGCATGGAAAGGGGGAGCATGATGGTGCAGGAACATGTATCAAAAGAGCCATAGCACGAGAAGAGTTAAAGTATAAAGACAATGCAAAGTTGACAAATGCAAAATTGATTGTCGAGTGGTGTAATGCTTCCATGGGTCCAGGTAATGAAGGTAAGTCTTTAGTTCATAGATTTTTTTGGTTGATAGATGATACTAACATTGCACCATATGAGGATTGTTGTACACTGACAGGATCAAATGAGATGCACTCTTTCAGAAGCTCAATTGCAGGTTCATGGAGTATCCATACATGAAAGATGTCATGCTTTTGTTCTTCCTATACAATTCAAGTCTGGGATGAGTGCGAGTCAAAGGAGTGGGTTGACGAATGGCAGTTAAGTTATCTTAGCCCACTTGACACGTATCGACCCCCGACGGCACTGGAACTAACACAGATGGAATCGTCAGTTGACTTTGACCACATATCAGATTTAGTTCAACCAGGTAATATAGGGCACGTATATGCATCTAATTTCATCTAGTTCAACCAGGTAATGTCATCTTACTTTGTAGTGTTTTTGTAATGTTGACTAATTTCATCTAATTTGCTACACATATCAATGTAGGGCACGTATATGTAGTTATTGCAGATGAAGATAATGAAGAGGGAACAGATTATTACTTATGTCATTGTGTTGAGGCTAAAAAGAAATTGGAGGCCCCTGTTACAGATGGAGAAAACATCAAATACCCTACAGGATCAGTGGTTATTACTGGAACATGGCTTAGAAGGTACCCACATAAGAGTGTTAATATCTAGCTATTTTAGGACTTTGACATGCATCAGAAGATTCTTCATTACTTGAACCTTGTCGTGGCATCCAATGTTCATTTGATAAAGTATCGGGGTAGACCTTTGAACAAAATATTGTGGAAGGTGCGTGAGTCTGACCATGAAGCAATACTTGACACAATAAAGAGTAGAGCAGACCCGGATGGTTCATTGGATTAATTTGTAAGAATTCACATTGATTTTGTAAAGTTATGTTACATTGAGTTGTAAGTATGCACATTAATTTGTAAGGTTTGTCTTTTTTTATTTCCTCCTGCATTTTTACACATATGTACACATTTTTACATCATCATGTTATGCATTTTTGGTGTCCTGCTCCTGATGCGACCAAACTCATAACTCACCCTACTAGACACCATTTGATGATCTCTCCAACACTCTGGATCCAGGGTGCCCAATCATGATGATGACCTATATACCATTCTCCCAAGGTGCTCATAATGAATGAAAAGAAGACCAAGGGCGCCCAAGCTTAATAGACTTATTTCTTTCAATTTTGATGATCCAAACTCTTGTAATATGACATCCACTTTCATGCCTTTAGATCTTCCTTCACATATAGGGTGCCAAATCAAGTTGAAAAATCTACATAAGGGTGCCAAACTGGATGAAAGGAGACATGAAATGCGCCTTAGGACTCCATGTTAAGGTTTGAGCCATTAAAGTCTCTTGATATTAGGCACTCATGATGATGAAACTTAGAGCTTTTTCCTTTCCTATGTGCTCATCTAAGATGTTTGAATAATAAGGAGCACCTCGACCTCTATAATGTACATTGGGCACCAAATTAAGGTGATTTTAAGTCACTTTGGGTCATTTGGGGTCAGTTTGAGTCTTTGAGTCATGTTGCAAAAAAGTGTCAATGTTGTCAAGTTGCACAAAGCAACTTTTATATTTTTGGTGTCCTGCTCATGATGTGACCAAACTGACTATTCCAACGCATCTAGATGGGTATATTTATGCTAGGCATGGTCCTATTTTTCACCCAAACATGTCGAAACAGTCGGAGCTACATTGTATCGACAATATCCCTGAAGAGTCCAAAGTGCAAAAAGCCAGCAATCTTTGACAAGATGTTACTCAAACTGTGTCACTTAGAAACATTTTGTCTGAGGCAACACTATCACATAGAGTGCCTCTACAATAACCTCTCTCGGTTTTTTATAGCTCTGAGGCATTTTCCCATGGTGAAAGGTTTTCTGCTGCCCCAAAAATCATCAGAAGGAGGCAATGTAAAGTTGTAAAGGGGTGTAACTTTCATCTTGCTCCTGATGTGACCAAACTGACTATTCCAATGCATCTGAATGGGTACATTTACGCTAGGCATGGTCCTATTTTTCACCCAAACATGTCAAAACAGTCGAAGCTACATTGTACCGATGATATCCCTGAAGAGTCCAAAGTGCAAAAAGGCAGCAATCTTTGACGAGATGTTACTCGAAAACTGTGTCACTTAGAAACATTCTATCTAAGGTAACGTAATCACGTAGAGTGCCTCTACAATAACCTCTCTCAGTTTTTTATAGCTCTGAGGCATTTGCCTATGGTGAAAGGTTTTCTGCTGCCCCAAAAATCGTTAGAAGGAGACAATGTAAAGTTGCAAAGGGGTGTAACTTTCGTCCTGCTCCTGATGCGACCAAACTGACTATTCTAACATGTCTGAATGGGTACATTTACGCTAGGCATGGTCCTATTTTTCACCCAAACATGTCAAAACAGTCAGAGCTACATTGTACCGATGATATCCCTGAAGAGTCTAAAGTGCAAAAATGTAGCAATCTTTGATGAGATGTTACTCGAAAACTGTGTCACTTAGAAACATTCCATCTAAGGCAATGTGATCATGTAGAGTGCCTCTACAATAACCTCTCTCAGTTTTTTATAGCTCTGAGGCATTTGCCCGTGGTGAAAGGTTTTCTGCTACCCCAAAAATCGTCAGAAGGAGGCAGTGTAAAGTTGCAAAGGGGTGTAACTTTCGTCCTGCTCCTGATGCGACCAAACTAACTGTTCCAACGCATCCGAATGGGTACATTTACGTTAGGCATGGTCCTATTTTTCACCCAAACATGTCAAAACAGTCAGAGCTACATTGTACCGATGATATCCCTGAAGAGTCCAAAGTGCAAAAAGGTAGCAATCTTTGACGAGATGTTACTCAAAAACTGTGTCACTTAGAAACATTCTGTCTAAGGCAACGCGATCATGTAGAGTGCCTCTACAATAACCTCTCTCAATTTTTTATAGCTCTGAGGCATTTGCCCGTGGTGAAAGGTTTTCTGCTGCCCCAAAAATCGTCAAAAGGAGGCAGTGTAAAGTTGCAAAGGGGTGTAACTTTCGTCCTGCTCCTGATGCGACCAAACTGATTGTTCCAACGCATCCCAATGGGTACATTTACGCTAGGCATGGTCCTATTTTTCACCCAAACATGTCAAAATAGTCGAAGCTACATTGTACCGACGATATCCCTGAAGAGTCCAAAGTGTAAAAAGGTAGCAATCTTTGACGAGATGTTACTCAAAAATTGTGTCACTTAGAAACATTCTGTCTAAGGCAACGCGATCATGTAGAGTGCCTCTACAATAACCTCTCTCAGTTTTTTATAGCTCTGAGGCATTTGCCCGTGGTGAAAGGTTTTCTGCTGCCCCAAAAATCGTCAGAAGGAGGTAGTGTAAAGTTGCAAAGGGGTGTAACTTTTGTCCTGCTCCTGATGCGACCAAACTGATTGTTCCAACGCATCCAAATGGGTACATTTATGCTAGGCATGGTCCTATTTTTCACCCAAACATGTCAAAACAGTCGGAGCTACATTGTACCGACGATATCCCTGAAGAGTCTAAAGTGCAAAAATGCAGCAATCTTTGACGAGATGTTACTCAAAAATTGTGTCACTTAGAAACATTCCGTCTGAGGCAACAGGATTACGTAGAGTGTCTCTACAATAACCTCTCTCAGTTTTTTATAGCTCTGAGGCATTTGCCCGTGGTGAAAGGTTTTCTACTGCCCCAAAAATCGTCAGAAGGAGGCAGTGTAAAGTTGCAAAGGGGTGTAACTTTAATCCTGCTCCTGATGCGACCAAACTGACTATTCCAATGCGTCCAAATGGGTACATTTACACTAGGCATGGTCCTATTTTTCACCCAAATATGTCGAAACAGTCAGAGCTACATTGTACCAATGATATGCCTGAAGAGTCCAAAGTGCAAAAAGGCAATATGAAGTAAAACCATCACACATCACCCCAAAAGGGTAACTGTTGTGACCAAATCACACATCATCCCATCAGATTGGAGACCCCCTCTTTTCTTGCTCAGGTGCTTTGCACAGGAGTTGTTATGTGTCATTTTGGCCAAGGTTTTCTGAAGTAGTGAAGACGTTAGGAAGGGGATGATCGTTTGGATAGTTTTGAATGCTTTATTTCTCCTTGTTTAAACTAGGCACTCACTGAGGATTGGAGTAGCCTTTGCACCCTCACATCATGTTAATCGACGTTTCAGAGGCAATCATAGTATAGGAAGATTTGCACCTTGAAGAAGAGAGTTATCTGGCGAGTGCTTAGGAGTTCTAGCACCTAGGGGAAAGGTCTAGGTAGAGCGCCTTCAGACTTTGACAATGAAGTGCCTTAAGGAGTTGGATGATGTTTTTGCCTAGAGTTTAGATGATGTTTTTAGCGCCTTAAGGATGATGATGGAGTGCCTTGGAGTCAGGTTAGTCTGGAGCACCTTAAGAAGGTAAAGCACTTCAAATATAAACACAGGTGTTTTGAGCACCCTAATGAGAAGTTGTCTTGGCACCATAAGTTGTTCAAACCAAGATATGTGCCTTGGATAGTTGTAAAGACCTAATTTAGCGCCCAAGGTTGGAAGACTCTTTGTGAGCGCCCAGTGTTTGAAAGCTCTTTGTGTTTGGTGCATTAAAGTGAATTTGGCACCTAAGTAGTATTGAAACACTCAACTGAGCACCTAAAGCCCATGAGAGAAGTGATATGTGCCTTGATAGGAATATCATGGAAGATGAGTTTACTGAATGGCGCCTTGAATGACTTGGTTGATTAAGTGTTTTAGCACCTAGATATGGGACGAATCATTGAGCACCTTTGGTTGAGATGATGTCAGCACCTTTGAGATTATAACACCTTGGAGTCAAGTTTGAAGGAGCACCTTGAGAAGGTAAAACACTTCAAATGTTTTCAAGGAATTGGAGAAGTCACTTAGTGCCTAGAAGGAATTCCAGAGCAAGAGGGTTGGAATGCCTTGAGCTTCAAGTCAGATATGTGCCTAGACCTCTACCCTTTAGCAAGTTGAAGCCCTCTGAGCCTTGACAAAGTGAGAATCCTCCTATCTGGTGCCTAGTTAGAAGAACACTAATATTGCACCTAAGTGAATTTGAGTGTCAATATAGAGTCATCAAACCCCACCAGACATTCATCCATGTCTCTACCACCTCAAGGAAGCGCCCAGCTTAGGATGGCACCTAGTCTGGTCTCTACTACCTTCAGTTGGCGCCTAACCCTAAGAGTCTTGCAACTATGATGTTCATCCATGCAACAAGCAAGGTGATGCTCCCTTGTGATATTGTGAGGTGTTGACATTTAGTTGACATCATTGAGTTTGATTGAGTTGATCAAGTGTAGATGCCATTGTAAACATCAAGGCTTCAAGGCCTTTCTTTTGTATCTCCATTGAATAAGTTGTAACTTCATGCTATTGAAAGCATTATCCATGTAATAAGACATTGCAAGTTGATTGAGTCAAATAACTAGACAAGTACCCAACTCTAAGGTTGATTCATTCAAGTAGTTATCTTTGATGTATATCTTTGTGTTGTTGAAGTAGTTGATGAATTGATAGCAAGTAAAATTGTTTAAGTAAGGAAAAATTTTCGTAGAACTAGTTGGGTATCTTACTGTCATGTCCCCATTTCCAGCCTAATCATCAAATGAAGAATGAGTTAGCCTATTCCTCATTCCCGGAGGCTAATTCAAAATAATGAGGGAATGAATTGGTTTTTGACTAACTTAACTTTTGTTTTTTGCAGGAACAAAGTTAGAAACTTGAAATTAGTTAAGTCTGGATGCTAAACTTGACTAAGGCAGGACTCCTAGAGTCAGGGCGCACTTTCTTGCTTGCTCAATGTCAAATGTGCGCCTAACCAAGAATCATGGAGCTTTGAAGCACTTTAATCACATCAAATAGGGCGCCTAAGTGCATAGAGGTATAATGAATCTTCCAGAGAACATGGATAGACAACTAAGTCTCCAACTTGAGTCTTCTAAGTGAATTGGATGATGAAGAGAGTCTAGTCATTTTGGGCACTAGTATCAGGATGAATCATCCAAAATGGGTGCCTAGAACTAGAAGGCGCCAATGCATGAGTTCAAGGATCCTCCATTGGAGCACCTAGCCTAGATGGCTATAGATTGAAAGTTTTAAAGCTAAGTGATGTCTCTTAGGTGAATTCCTAGCCCAGGTGCATGTGTTGGGAAAAACTCTTTAGCTCTGGCGCCTAGAATTGGGAGCTTTGTAAGATGCACCAATTGATGAAACATTTCCATTTTGTGCCTAGAATAGAACTCTCTCACATAGTTGAAATTGACTTGATAGAAGGAGATAAGTCTTAAGGACTAGTTTGGCGCCTCACTTGCCTATCTCACCTTTGAAATGCACTTTGGTTGATGATCATCATTGATGGTGCCTAGTGAAATGAAAAGCTATTTGCATCTCCAGAGGATCAAAATTGGATTAGGAGATCATCCTTGCAGTTGAGATTGACAGAGAAGTGTTAAAGGAATCACTTCAAATGGGCACCTAAGCTAGTTGAGACACATATCAATTCCACGGTAACTCCAAACTGATGCTTAGGATCCAGTCATCTCCTAAGGCACAGTTCCATTCACCCATGACCTCGCTTGGCGTCTAAAACTTGGAAACTCCTTTGGAAAGCTCATGTTGCACCTAGAAGCATGAAGGAACTTGGGAGGTCAAGTGCTTGTAAAAGGGAACACCTTGGAACATCTTCCAGGGGTTGAAGTAGTAAGAAAACATCAAGTGAGTCTAGGCGCACTCCCTTGTGTGAACAGTTTAGCTTTGGCGCCTAGCCACAGAGTGAGCCAGAAGAAGTAGTTTAGACATTAGAAGATAGGCGCTCATTCTACAATGAAGCATTCCACCTTCCTAATCAACAAAGACTTGAAAGAATTGACAAAGGAAGCCAAGGCGCACCTTCTACTTGTTTCCACCTCCAAAATGCGCCTAACCTTGAAAGGGGGTTCAAAGATGTTTGTTAGACCTTTTCACTCAAGGCACTCACCTTAGGCGCACTTTCTAAGTCCTTGTCACCTCAAGGAAACACCTAGTTTGGAAGGCGCTTGCCCTGTTCTCCACTCCTTTCAATTGGCGCCTAGAACACAGAATGCATGAAAGGAGCGCCTAGACTCCAGAGGGCTCATTTGGGTGCCTAGCATTTAAAACACTTTCTTAATGATGATGTTTTGGCACCTACTCTTGGAAACAATCCAGAGCATCCATAAACTCTAATTGGTGCCTAATGTTGAGGTGTTGACATTCAGTTGACATCATTGAGTTCAATTGAGTTGCTCAAGTAAGGAAGACATTGTAACATCAAGGCTTCAAGGCCTGTCCTTGTATTTCCATTGAATGAGTTGTACTTCATGCTATTGAAAGCATTGTCCATGTAATAAGACATTGCAAGTTGATTGAATCAAGTAACAAAACAAGTACCCAACTCTAATGTTGTTTCATTCAAATAGTTATCTTGATGTATATCTTTATGTTATTGAAGTAGTTGATGAATTGTTAGCAAGTAAAAGTGTTTAAGTAAGGAAAAATTTTCGTAGAACTAGTTGGGTATCTTACACTTACACCATGCCTATCCATCAAACATCACAATGCAATCAAAATCCTAACAACATGCCCATGATCCAAGATCAAGTGCAATCATGCAAAGATATTATCAATCACAAGCCTATTAAGAATGAACTAGAGTCTTCTAGTACCATACTTTTCCATCAAACACCATCATGTAATCCATGGCCTATCAAGCCTATCAAAGAAAATGCAAACATCCTATGTAATACAATCGGACTTTAAATATTTGAAGTAGCCATCTACAAATATCCATTCAAAAGTGGATTTATAATGTAAGTATGGACGCCATCAATAAAAAAGATTTGTATTAACCAAATATCCATATAGGCATACATCAATATCTGTCAATATAAGTATAACATATATACAAAATAGCCATATAGGCTTACAAGAATGCCATATAGGCATATAATGTCAACTATGCACAACACAAAATATATGTCCACAAATGCCATATAGGCATACAATAGAGGAACACAATAAAAAGTCATTCCCCTCTAGCTAGTGAAGAGAATAAATCACGAGCAGCCTTTGATCTTCTAGGGGATGGAGACATGCATGTGGGTGGTCTACTACGAACCCGAGGGCTACTCCTCCTATTTAGTTCTTCCTGCACCTTTACCTGTTACAAAAAAAAGTATAGACATTAATATATAGAAATTACATGTTATAAAAAAATGAAACATTTAACAAAATAATCACTTACCGCTAACATATAATCTGTCTCCTCGCTTGCCTCAGTAGAAGGAATAGGCCCTGGTGATGTCATGTCCTATAGAAACCATCCAGATAGAAATTAAACTTCAAATCAATAATCTTTTGATTTTTCAAAAATAGACAACTATAACAATGAATGTAAATTGAAATTTACTAATCTGCCTCATACCCCTGTCAATGCCATAGAGCTATGAATCGCAGAGGCCACACCCTACTCCATTGCCCTATGAACATGGGGAGGTGTATCCGCAGCCTGCATCATCTGGAAATAAAACAACATTATTCAATTACGAAAACTATAATAGTGATGCAAATCATGGCTCCTAACATACACACACGTTCATCTAAACATGGAAGTACACACAATAAAACACACAAATCACATACAAAAATTTAGTAAGTACAATTCATTCATTAAACTATTTATTTTATTACCTCCGTAAAGCTTTGAAGTCCACCACCGCTGGCAGGTGTTGCCATGAAATCTACAGTGTTAACATATTCAACATCCAAAATCAGAAATTAGAATACCATTCATATAACGATGCTATTCACATGTAATATTTATAATTATTTACTAGTTACATACCTCGATAGTAGATGATCTAGTGAAAAATGCAGGTGGAGAACCACTCAAAACTGCATCGACGCTATGACCCTGAAATTTCATTAAAATCATCAATTTAAATTAGTTAATCTTGTATTTCAAAAATGAAATTTAATAAATTAAATTCAATAAACTTGCTAATATTTACCTGAGTATCAAGGCCGAAAGTCTCACTCAGGAGGGTATCTGTCATCACCATCTGCTCAGCTGCAGATGTAGCTTGTGCACCTGCGTCCTGACTGTCCTTGGGGTCATAACCACAGGCTGACCCGCAAGCCTGGCAAGTATACGGTGGGACCCTACTCCTCGCACTATCTCCCAACCCACTCTGTGTTGCAGGATCGGCATGCTCTGTGATGCTCTGGGTCAAGGCACTAATCGACCTCAGTGTATCAACCTCAACACTCTCCTTCACAATGGAAGGGATAGAAACATGCTCATGGGCTAGTCTACTGATTACTCATCTCACTACCCGCTGTGGGTCAAGACGTGCCCCTGGTCTATCCTGTGCTGAGCCCCCACCTCTACCCTGGAAGTCCCGCATATCAAAATAGTTTGGCACTTTATTGAGGACAAACTCACAGTAGAGTTTCTTCAAAAAGTATTGCGGGACCTCATTATTATTGCATGGAGGATGGTCAAAAACCATCCACCACCTCTACCCGAAATTGTCCCTTATCGCTTGGTTGTTGCACCAATGGATAGGGAACTTCTTGCATGTAATAGGTAGAGGTTGATTTGTGAAAATTGAACACAAGTCTAATTTTGTAATTTGTAATTTTTTGACATCATGGTATGACAATTTATCTGCATAGTAATCTCTAAATTCTCTCTTTTTATCGGTCCAGCTAGTTATTTGCTTGCTAATTGAATTTACATTTGATAACATAGACTCGAGAGATTCGGCAAGCGTGGACCTATGCAAGGTTGAAGTGGAAGGATCTTTCAACCTTGCAATTATATCTTCAATTTGTTTTTTTTTGTTTTCAATTTCCCCCATTATATTATCTTGTGTTCCAGGGGCATGTCGAGGAATGAATGGAGGAGGTTGTTGTTATGCAGGTATTTCCTCCTCAAGATTTTGTGGATTTTGAGGAGGAGGAGAAGGAGGAGGAGGTGCATTAACATTTCCTACAATTAACGAAATACACATCAAAAATCAACAAAAACCTACCTATTTAGGAAGAAATTCAAACAAATAAACAAAGATAACTCACCCCTTTGGCATGCTCGACGTCGCAGTGGCATTTTGGCGATGAATCGACAAGATTTTTGTGTTGATTGGTGTTTTGTAGAACGCGAGCGCGTTTTTCAGGGTTTTGAAGCTGCGGGCAGAGGAGAAAATCAGAATGAAATGAAATGGCATTGCTTTTTATTTATTTATAATAAGTTATAATGCGAGCGTGTTATAATGCGCTCGCGTTATGGCTCGGTAATGACGAGCCTGAGGCTTATGCGTTATAACGCGCTGGCATTATGACTTAAATTTTTTTGAAAATTTTTTGGCCACTTTTTGGCCCCCCATCTTCTTGCACTTACCCTTTGGTGACATATAAAATGATAAGCATAAAAACTGATTAGTATATGTTTAATCAGGTGAGAAACTAAACTACCATGGATCAATCAGAGTTTAATGAGGGGGAAGATTGGGAAGGTCATAACTCTCAGGAAAACTCCACTGACAAGTTGGATAGGATTCTTAATATGCTTACTGAAACCAAGTAAAGGTTGAACAATCTGGAAAAGAAAATTGATGAAACTGGGAACACAGAGGGTGAAAATGAGAATTCTCACAATTCAAGCAAAAGTTAACATTGGGATCATGGCACGTCAAGTGAAAACCTAGACGATAGTGAGGTTCAAAGAAAAACCAAAGATAAACTTGCACTAGAATTATCTAAGGATATGAAAAAGGTTAACCCCCCTAAGTTCGATGGAACGAAAACTAGAGATGCAGTAGAAGGATGGTTAACAGAGATGGAGAAATACTTTGAGATCAAAAATTACTCTGAGGTTACTAAAGCAGTGTGGGGAGTATATCAGCTATCTGGGGAAGCATCTACTTGGTGGATGAATAAGAAAATGGAGCTGGAATTAAGTCCCTTGAAGGTGACATGGAATGAGTTCATGGAACTATTCCGGAAAAGGTGGTTACCTCAGTTATATTTTGATCAAAATTTAATAGATTTCCAAAACCTCAGGCAAGGTGAACTATCTGTGGTTGAGTATGTAGAAAAATTTACTAGACCACTGAAGTATGTTCCTTAATACCAAAAGGATGAAAGATTTAGGATTAGAAAATTTATCATGGGACTTAATCCTCAGATTGGTGGTGAGGTGGAGGTGCATGGTCTAAGCACAATGTACCAAGTGTATGAGAAAGCAATTAAGCAGAAATAGAAGATCAAATCTATCTCTGCTTACCGTGAAAAGAAACGTAAGAAGTATGATAAGAATTTCAGTGATCAGTCATACAAAAGGAAGAATGAGAAGGGTTATGGAAATAGGAGGTTTGATAAAGGAAATTGAAAGAACAAAGGGGGATTTGGTAATGAGCGAAGAGGCGAAGATTATAAGAGAAATGATAATTTTAAGAAGAATGAAGATTCTACGAGAAGGCCATCTGAGAAGAGAGGACCTATAGGAGGATGTTTTTCTTGTGGAGGAGATCATTATGCCAACTGTTGCCCTAATAAGAAGCAGAATGGGAAGCCTAGGAATACGGAATTTCCTTCGCAGCAGGAAGCTTTTCAACAAAGGATTCATGCCGCTCATGACAATCGACAAGTGGAGCATCAGATCACCCTTATTGAGATAATAGGTACCTTATTTGGAGTTCCTATTTCTATTCTATTTGATACTGGTGCAATAGAAAATTTTGTATCGCCTAGAGTCTTAAGTAAATTTTCTAGAAAAGCTGGTTTTATGTCAAAACCATGGATAGTTGAGTATGGAAATAACTCAAAGGCTTAGGTAGAGCAATGTTTGCTCAAAGCTAAGATTGATGTTTCTAACTTCACCACTGAGGCAAATTTATACGTTGCACCTTTAGGGTCCTACGATGTCATCTTAGGAATGAATTGGTTGTGGAAACATAGGGCCAAGGCAGATTGTTTTCATAAAACAATTGAGTGTCTAGATGAGAAGGGTAATTCAGTAAATATTCAAGGAATTCAAAGGGAAATAAGGATTAGATCCATCTCTTCAAAACAATTAAAACGGGCTAGGTGAAAGGGATGTCAACTTTTTGTAGTCAAAATGGACCTAGTAGAGGAACCCTTGGAGAAACAAACACTTGAGGAAAAATATCCATATCTTTGCAATTTCAAGGATGTATTTCCCGAGGAACTACCGGGCATGCCTCCAAAAAGAACATTTGATTTTGGCATAGATATTAAACCAGGATCGAAGCCAGTATATAAAGCTCCGTATCGTATGACCAACACAGAACTTATGGAATTAAAGGCTCAATTGCAGGAGCTATTGTCTAAGAATCTAATTAGGCCAAGTGTATCACCATGGCGAGCCCCGGTTATTTTCATCAAGAAGAAAGATGGAACTCTTAGGCTGTGTATAGATTATAGGATGCTTAATAAGGTGACAATAAAGAATAAGTATCCATTGCCACGTATTGATGATCTATTTGACCAAATGCAGGGTGCATCAGTCTTTTCTAAGATAGATCTGAGATCTGGATACCATCAGTTAAGATTGAAAGATGAAGATATTCACAAGACGACATTTAGAACAAGATATGGTCATTATGAGTTTACGGTGTTGCCATTTGGATTGACCAATGCACTTGCCGCTTTCATGAATCTCATGAATAGTGTTTTTAGAGATTGTCTTGATAAATTTGTGCTAGTTTTCATTGATGGCATTTTGATTTATTCCAAAAATGAAGAGGAGCATAGACAACATCTTCAAATAGTCTTGGAATGATTAAGAGAACACAAATTGTATGCGAAACTCTCAAAGTGCACCTTCTTTTAGAAAGAAGTGCAGTATTTGGGGCATATAATATCAGCTAATGGGATATCAGTTGATCCAGCTAAAATAAAGGCTATTATGGAATGGCCTAAACCTTCCAATGTTTCAAAAGTACGAAGTTTTATGGGATTGGTCAGATATTACAGGAAATTTGTTTTGAATTTCTCAAGCATTGCTAGCCCAATTACCTCCTTGTAGAGAAAAGGAAAAAGGTTTGTTTGGATGGAAAAATGTCAAAAGGCTTTTGACTTGTTAAAAGAAAAATTAACAACTGCTCCAATTTTGAAAGTTCCTGATCCTGAGGGAGATTTTGAGGTTATTACTGATACCTCGGGGGAAGGGTTAGGAGGTGTGCTTATGCAAGATGGTCGGGTATAGCCTATGAATCAAGGAAGTTGAAAAACTATGAGCAGAACTACGCTCCACATGACTTAGAACTGGCAGCAGTGATTCACGCCCTTCAGATGTGGCAACATTATTTGTTGGGAAAGAATTTTATACTAAAAATAGATCATCAAAGTCTGCGTTACATATTCACACAACCTAATCTCAATGCAAGGCAGAGGAGATGGTTGGAATTATTATCAGATTATGACTTTGAGATTTCTTATATCAAAGGCAAGGAAAATCGAGTAGCTGATGCCTTAAGCAGAAGAAGGCACATAGCTTCTATAATCTCTATTCGTGCTAACTTTAAAGATTTAGTATTGCAAAGTTTGTTTGGAGATGAGTATTATGAGCAAGTGAAACAGGCTCTGCACTTAAACCCTAAGGACCCAAGATATGACGGATTCAGTTTTGAATCAGATGGTTTGATGAGATTCAAGGGAAGAATCTATGTTCCTGATTCAGTGGAACTTAGAAACCTTGTTTGGAAGGAAGTTCATTGTGCACCATACTCTGGACACCCTGGTGTAACAAAACTTTTAGCTGATGCCAAGCCGCTATATTTCTGGAAGGGAATGAAAAGCAATGTTGCAAGGTTTGTAGCTAGTTGTTTAGAGTGTCAGAGAGGTAAGGTAGAACACCAACATCCTGCTGGATTGTTATACCCACATGATATTCCAGAATGGAAATGGCAGGTTGTTAGTATGGATTTTGTCCAGGGGTTACCAATGTCTAAGAATAGGCATGATGCAATATTGGTTGTTGTTGATAAACTAACCAAGGTAGCACATTTCATACCAGGAAATTTGATGGATGGAGCACATCTTTTGGCTCAAAAATTTGTGTAGGAAATATTCAGATTGCATGGTGTACCTGAAAAGATTATATCTGACAGAGATGCTTGGATAACTTCTCAGTTTTGGCAAACCTTATTTTCTGCATTAGGGACTAAACTTAATGTGAGCACTGCTTATCACCCTGAAACTGACGGACAAATAGAAAGAGTAAATCAAGTCTTAGAAGACCTTTTAAGAATGTATTGCATGGATTAGCAATACAGATGGGAGGAATATTTACCTCTTGTCGAATTTGCCTATAACAATTCCTATCATTCTGCCATTAAGATGGCACCATTTGAAGCATTATATGGAAGGAAATGCAGAACTCCTATAAGCTGGGATAAGCTGGAAGATAGGATAAGCATTGGACCTGAAATGCTTGCAGATATGGAAGAAAAAGTGAAAATGATTAGGAAAAGGTTGGCAAAAGCCAATGACAGGCAAAAAAGTTATGCAAATCACAAACGAGTGCTTAGACATTTCTCTGTTGGTGAGAAAGTTCTTTTGCAAGTGAAACCCCATAAGAGTTCAATAAAATTTGGTAAATCATCAAAATTGGCTCCTCGTTATGTCAGACCTTTTGAAGTTCTTGAGATTATCAATCCAGTTGCCTACAAAGTTGCTCTACCTCCAGCCTTGTCCAAGATACATAATGTTTTTCATGTTTCATATCTAAAGAAATACTTCGTAGGTAATAATCACATCCTTAACTAGAATTCATTACAGATGCAAGAACCCAGGGTGGTTGTGATCGAGCCACTCAAGGTGTTCAAAATGCGTAGACTTCGTTTATGTAATCGAGAAGTTTTACAATGCAAAATTCAGTGGGACAAATATGGCAAGGATAGCACCACTTGGGAAGACTATAAAGACATTTACCAGAGATTTCCTAAACTTTTCAAAGACATTAATGTTGAACTATAAAAAGTTTGTTTTAAGTTTAATTTTTGCTTGATAAACTCAGTCATCAAGGACGATGATTCTTAAGAGGAAGGATATGTTACATCCCTCTTTTTGGAAACAATAACACTATTTACTTTTCTTGCATATTTCAGTTATGTAATATGTTGTTGACGTCATGGAAACTGGTGATGTGGATAGAGAAAGTTAGTTCTATGAAATTTTGGAATCTATTGATTATGATCAATGTGATATTATAAACCAAAATGTCATTTTGTTAAGAGAATATGATGATTTGATATATTATGCTATGATTTGGAATATAGGTGCTTTGACCACAAAATTGTATGTGAGACTGTCGTTGCAGGAATAGGTGGACCATGCTCGATAGGAAGAGAAAGTATCTTTGAGAAAGAGGATAGACTCTGGAAATTAACCATGGGTGTTTGTTACTAAAAACACCAATCAGGTAGATAAACCTTGAAGCCTTGAATTTAGTCATGTTTGCGGCTAAGATAATTTAAGACAACATGTCGACGTCAGAAGTTATGGTTTAGCACCTTTCGTAAGTCATCATTTAGAATTTTGGAAATCAACGTTGTTGTCGCAAGTCCGCTTAATCAAGTCGTCTTATAGAGATGACTAATATTTTGATTATAGGTAAATAAATAAACTTATTTGTGGTAGATTTGTGAGTCGCGTCTCGAAGTCGAATGACGTGAGAAGTCGTAATTGTGCATTAAACGATATAGAAAACTTGTTTTGTGTTACGCATAATCTATCGTGATTGTCGTAAAAATGCTTTAATCATGTGTTGTGAACTCATTCCTCTGTGGAAATCGACGGATGTCAAATTTGAAGCCGAGGTGAGCTATAACCTATTTTGGTCGTTATTTGGAAGAATATGCCAAAATCGCCTTAGTTATATTTTGGTAAGCATGAGGTATTTCCTTTAGTTTGATTTATGTCAGTTTTTCTTGTTGAAGCTTGAGTAGGGACACGCTCAAGTTCTGATGTTTTTGACATCTTCCATTTCGAATGCGTCTTCTTCCATCGAGCTTAAGACTTTGAGACATCATTAATCTAACCTTTAGTTTTCTATTAAGTTGGTCTTTATTCATTCTCTTAATCGACCTTAGAGACACTTTATGCATTTATTATTCACCACCTTGTAAGAGCTCAACTCCACCATTTAGTTATTAGTTGCAAACTTAGGGGTTAGAAGCCTTAATGCTCGAGTAAGTGGACGAGGTTGTTATGTCCACCAGCTACCACGTCGCCAAAGGAACCTCCATTATGTATAGTGGTCGCTGAAGGTTAGGGAAGCATGTAGCATGCAGAAACCGATCTCCTTTTCTTTAGGCATGGATGGCAGAGGAAAGGCTTTAATCCCTCATCGTGCAAAGTGTTAGGGAGATATCTTTTGGGTGAGAGAATATGAATGGGGGGCAGAAAAGAATGTTGTGGTTAGACTCTGTGGTGAAACAAGGAAGGATGTCGTCGATAGGTTAGTAAGTCGAGCTTGCTGGAGCAAAATCCTCAAAACAACGACAGGTTTCCAATTTTTCCTCTTTGTGCAATCTATGTTCACTGTTTGCATCTTATTTCTGGCTGTGTATGTGTTATATTTTACAACGTAGAAGTTAGTGAAAATAATGCATTTTTCTTTATAAGCTGAGTGGAGTTTGTCTTCTCAGAATACATTATCTTTATACATCATGAACGCTACCATTGTAATATTAGAACACAGGTTCACATATGTATACACCAAGGTAGCTAAATGTATGATGCAAGTTGTGAACAATAATTAGAGCATGAAGGCTAACTCTGTAGTATTAGAATGCAAACTTTAAACTATATACCTACCATGAATATATCCTTGTATGCATATCATTGTTATGGTCGTAATGTAAACCACAACTTGCTAATGAAATGCACTGCATTCATTGACCTCTTGTAAGCATTATACTGGGAGTTGGCGATGATGTATGCACTAAGTTGTTACATTACATGACTGTGATTCCAACTCGAACTATCTTTTGTATACTTTGAAATGATAGTTCCTTAGTGATGAGCCACACTGCACCACGTACTTACTGTGAAGGAGTCTAAACCTCAGATTTAATGCATGTTTTCGACATAGTTTTAGATTGTTTTGATAGCCGGAGGCGTAATTTTAACTGGCTGTGGTGTCGGGAGATAAAAACCAGAGTAGGGTAAGGTTACAAAATGTCTCTGTGTCCAAGCAGATTAGAATCCTGAAAACAAGAGATTGAATGCTGACAAATGTGTTTAACTAGTTTCTTATCCGGTATTAGATCTTCAGTTAGAGGTCGATAAATGGGAATGATCATCTCTAGGTTCTTATGATAGATTTCAAGTCTTTTAGTATCTTTATTCTATAACTCTTACCTCATTGAACCATTTAAAACTATTTGTTTTGGAAGGAGGGTGTAAAGCTCTGTAGTATAAGTATTTGTCTTTGGTCAAAAACCGTCATGCATTTAAAGTGAAGAGATAAGGGTGGGGAACCCACATATTGTGTTTTTAGTTAATTAATTTGCATGCAACGTTCCTTGTATTACTATTACCTAGTACAATGAAGACCTTTATGAGTCTACAACTTAAAACCCTAGGCTTTCAAGTATTCGTATTTTATACTTGGGTAATTTGTATAAACTTTTGAAAACCATATAGCCAAGTTAGAGACAACTTAGGAGTGGATAATTTTAAACAATGGTTTAAACCGTTAAGGGATTATTATTGCATTACAAATGTTATCCGTATAATCAATAAAATAGAAAACCTTTTATACATCGTGAAAATGGAGATGATTCCATAAGCTCAGGAATAGAGTAAAACTATGCGCCAAGTGCTAATGCATGTAGAAGTGCTAATACCTTGAGGTCATCGAGGTTAACCTATGTATATGTATAAACCTTACTAATAGGAAAACTGTAGGATTGTGATTGATTCAAGTTGAGTAGGGTGGGTGAACTTAATCTATGCATTGATGCAACGTCAAAAATAAAATTTAAATCCTTTGGCCAAGGTGATGCATGATCCTCAAGTGCATTGTATGTTCACTGTGACTGGATGGTTTAGCTTGTGGAAAGGTCATGCAAGACTAGAGGGAATCTAGGGGGATTGCATGATAACAAGTTTCATAGGTCACAACACCAGAGCTCAAATGGCAAACACCGATGGTTATCCTAAGTCTATCCTCTTGAGTAGGGTAGGGCCACTTCCGGTTAGGAAGGAGTGCGGGAGACCGACGGTCTGTGGTTGGAAGTTAAGCTCCTTGAAGATACTTTCTCTTCCAAATATTGAGGATTGTCGAGTCTTGAATGTGAATGGTTGACAATCGAGATGCAGTGATAAATGGTATGTTTCTATTGTTGGATTTGCTTTAAGTATTTTTCAAATTAGTAAGACAACCAAATGTTTATGGTTTATCATTTCTTTCAGTTTTATGAATAATGAAATCATGCATATTGTTATATCAAAGAATATTATACTTGTTAGTAGTGTAATCCTTTATGCTTGATAATATATATATATATACCTATGTTAAAACCTAGTTTTCAAGTAGAATTCAGATGTGGATGTTTCATATAACATCAAGTGCTTAGCAAAAGTAGGTACAATCTTCAAAAGTGGGGGATGGCATTCCCAAATTGGTGTGTAATTGAGATTGCAACTCATCTACTCAAGGTTGATCAATATGAGTGCATATTCTTCAAGATGCACTAGAAGTTATTGGTGTTAACTAGATCCAAGTCTAATGAAGTATAACTACCCAAGACTTGGATCAAAGGTACATTTAAATTTAAATTGGCAGAAGCAAGATTACCATCTTCTATAATGAAAGCATGCAAAGGAAACTTGATATTAAAAGACTCGAGTGATAAAATGATTAAATCAATGTTATACAAGGTCCTAGATAATTGATGAAGATGAAGCAAGATCATATTGTTGTGATACAACTTAGATTGTTAGAATATGGAGAATAGTAAGAACCCTTTATGAATTTAAGCACATCAAGTAAGCCTCAACTATATCCCATTGCACCAAGTTAGAATAGGTTGATAACCATCTAGATCACTTGAGAGAGAATGCACACCCTAACTCATGGCACACAAAGAAGCACTTCAAAAAATAGATAAAACATATAAAACAAAGAAAAATATTTTTGGTTAATGCAAGATTGTTGATGGGCTGAGGTTTCTCCTACATTAACCTATCACTTTTCCTCTCAATTTAAAACTCACTTTGGCCTATTTGTTTCATATGTAATTATTAGTTTACAAGTGGCATGTTTCTATGTAAAAGTTGCCATTTAACCTAAGCCTTGACTAAAATTGACTTCACACATCTTAAGAGTTTGGAGCTAATCTTCAATTTTTTGGGCATTCTTTATCCTAGGTCAAACCTCTAGGTGAGGATTTAAACCTAGTTTAAATCCATGATTGTGGTTTTGACCCCAATTTTTTAAATTGCATTTAATTCTAGACCTAAGCTAACCTATGTCTACCTAGTCATTATTTGTTGATTTGAATGCATAATGTACAAACTTTGCACATGCTAGAGTGTTGTATAAAAGGACAAACCATAAATTCATTTTGGAGTATGGAGAAGAAATTAATCACATCTTATAACATCATGATTTAGCATCATATTATCTCATCAACATCTATAGTGATATGGACATATTAGGCATCTTGTATGGCTGCTTGATGTGTCCTCAAATTTGCTCAAAACCATTAAATCAACTCAAGGGTTTGACTAAGGAAAAAGGAGGGGAGCTTGGTCACCCCCTACACTTAGCACACCAAACTCTATATGTTTCTCTTGACACCACCAACCCTAGATAACAAAGGCAAACACTGTGCATTTTTGAGAAAATTTGATAGCATGTTCAAATTCACAACGAAAATGTCAAATCTACAAAAATAAAAGTTCAAGGTCACAAGTATGGGGATCAAATCCACAAATGTAAAACTAACCTAGAGTAAATCACTATTAATTTCAGCATTTGTAAGGTTTGTTTGATTGTTGAACACAGTGACGAGTCACAAAACCCCATCTATCACAAACTACCCTTCATCAAAACTCTAAACTAAATACACCTATCATTTTTGTTAATGTATATATATGAAATACATAAATAAATAGCACTTGCACCCATAGGAGGTTCAAGGAATATGCCAATAAGAACAACTGACGAGTTTAGAAAATTTTCCGCCGTGAATTTTATTTTACGGCATGAGACAATTCTGAGCACTATAATGCTCACATATAAAAGCCTATCGGCTAATTATAGAATTAAGAGTTGAGATAATATATATAATCTCAACTCTTAATTCTATAATTATTTACTTATCATTGTTTACACCAATGTAAAATGTTTATCAAATCCACAAATTAAAAACCGATCTAGAGTAAAGCACAATCAGTCTCACCATTTGTAAGGGTCGTTTGATTGTGAATATAGCACAATGAATCACAAAACACCATCTATCGCAAACTACCCTCCATCAAAACTTTAAATTAAATATACTCTTGATTCTATAATTATTTACTTACCATTGTTTACACCAATGTAAGATGTTTATCAAATCCACAAATTGAAAACTGATCAAGAGTAAAGCACAATCAATTTCACCATTTATAAGGGTCGTTTGATTGTAAACATGGTGATGAATCACAAAACACCATCTATCACAAACTACCTCCATAAAAACTCTAAATTAAATATACCTATCCTCTATATATATATACTTAATTCTATAATCATTTACTTATCATTATTTATACCAATGTAAAATGTTTATCAAATCCATAAATTGAAAACTGATATAAAGTAAAGCACAATCAATTTCACCATTTGTAAGGGTCGTTTGATTGTGAACATTATCACAAACTACCCTCCATCAAAACTCTAAATTAAATATACCTATCCTTTATATATATAAAAGTATAAGTAAGAGTTGAGAATATAAATACATATATTATAGAAGTAAGAGTTAGAATGAATATATACACCATGATACTTTAAAAAAAATCTTAAAGCTAAATCTTCTTGTCTTTGATTGATTGTATATGCTGTATCACAGGAAGAGCTTTGTCTGATGAAAGACAAAGCAAGCTTGGGCAGCCTCCTCGGTGAGCACAACTGGTCTCAAGCTAAGAAAAGCAGTTGGGTTCACATTTATTCTTAATTCCACCAAGTGGCTTTTGTATATTATGCATACACAGTACACTCGAATCTTCCTCTTAACATATTTGATGCTACACAAAACAAAAGCTACTTTTACTTGCTTGTCTTCAGTCAATGTTTGCCAGAGAAGCGATTGCTTCAAAAAGCCCATATTCCCGCTCAGTGGGAAGCATCAGATTCGCTGGGTAATTGAAACCAGAAGTAACATAAGGCGGCTCCATTTACCATAGCTTATTGCCGGTCAAGCATCTTGGAAATGAATGATATTACTTTTTTTTTAAACTACAAGTGGCTCAAATAACTGTTTGTAAGCTAAATCTATACAGGTTGAGCGCATACTTTCCAGTTTGGTTTGGCCTGTTCCAACATCTTAATTCAAGACACCAAGAACTGAACAAGTCAAGAAATGTTGGAAAACAAACTGGGTGTATTTATTGCCATATGGGTATTCCTGCTACAGTTCTCAAGGTAGATCTTTGTAATGAAACTGTACATGCAAATTATTCAATTAGAATTTTTGTCGCCAATGATTCAAGTCAAGTCGTTATCAGCACAGTCTTCATAGCTAAGCTACTCCATCTGTCAAAGAACAGTGTCATTGCTGAGACTTTTTAAGCTGTGAGAAAGGAATAAAAACTTTTCAGTAAGATACATAAACTGCATACCTCATTTTGTCATAGGCCCAGGAGAACATAGTACAGCAAAGTTATTGGCAAAGCAATCAGCATGCCGAATATCACTCTGTAAGTATATGTTGGAAGGCAGACATGTAAGGACTTTCTTCACAATATTGAAAGTTATATAGCTCGGAAAAGTGGGTTATTCTTAAAATTGTTATTGAGCGTTTGACTATTGAAATGGATGATATTTAAGTAGAATGGAAAAAATGTGTTAACTTACGCTGTACTTAGTATTTCAGGATGTACTTTATACTCTTGAGCGAAAACAAATGGAACTATGCCCTGAGGAAGAGCTGCCTGTAATGGTACATAAAGAGAAATATTCTTGATCAGTTCCATTGGTTTTTCACAAGCTACATGAATTTTGAACTTTCTGTTAGGAGATAATATCTTCTCTTTGTTAGAAAACAGGAGAAAGAGAGATTTTTTTTGGTCAAGTACCTGAACAATAGCCACGTGCAGCAATGTTCCCCTGAGGCCAATCGCAATGGAGGCAGCTGCCATCACAGCAGGCCCAGTTATAAATCTAACTGCCATTGCAAAAGCTGCAACGGATTTTCCACAGGCTATGATTCGTGGTTGTAGAGCCATGAACAGTCCTGTTTGTCAGCTACACGTACTGGTTAGGATATGTTTTTCACTTAATAGAATCATGGTTATAATGAAGTAGAGAGATAAAGAGCCTGAAGAATCCATACCTAAGCTAAACATGGCCATGCCGAGACCAGCATCAGACAAAATGGCTATTGAATTGTACACCAGTTTTGGCATTTTGATATTCCACCTTCAAGTGACAATGCCCATAACAATCTTAGTCTATGCAGAAAAGAAAGGGATAATGTTAGACTGTTTAATTTGATATTTTTTATATGGGTCAAGTGACAGTGATCTGGCAATGAGATATTGCAGGGCTATTCTTAAACATCATCCATTTCAACAGTCAAAGGTTAATTTTGGCTAATAAAAATAGGACAAATATTTACCACTTTTTGTTGTGGATGAGGTGTAAAATTTCTATTGACTGTTTAACCATTGAAATGGATGATGTTTATGTAGAGTGATATTACATAGGGTGAAGTGAAAATTGATGAGGGTAACGATCGGCCTCTCTCTGTTCCTGGTGCACTCTACTTAAACATCATCCACTTCAATGATCAAACAGTCAAATAGTAATTTTATACCTTATCAACAATAAAAAGTTGTAAATATTTGTCCTATTTTTAATTTGATGATGGACGATGCTTAAGAATAGCCTTCCTGGTGCTTAGTGACAAAGTGTGCTTGAGATCTGAGTTTTAGCTTGTAGCCTCTGGTTTTCAGTATTTCTAGCTTGTGTTTATTGTTTGATGGTTAACATATAATGCTTAGAGAAGTGTTTTCATTATAAAAAGAAATTGGTCAGAGAATAAAACATAAAAATGTACCTGTAAGCCACAAGTGACCATATGAGGCCTAATACACTGGAATAGGTGTTGGGATTTCTTATGAGTTTTCTCCATACCATGATAAGAATTAGCCTGGTCATCACACGCACAGGAGGCATAGCTGTTGTATTGCTTGCTGGTTTTCCATTGTTGTTCACAGAACAACTAGGCCCTAATTTGGAATTAGGGCTACCCATTTCCACATCCTGTACACCATGTGTCATGTTAGTCTTTGTTCCTGGACTGGAAGCAAATGCCTGGTATGATCCATCTGGCTCGTGGACTGGTCCTGATCCATATAAGCAGTTGTTTAAACCATATAGGAAAACAAATCAGTCAAATGTAGAAATCATTTCATGTTTCTAGTTTGTGTAACGATTCTTTTCACTTTTAGGAACCTACTATTTATTGCATTTTAAAGCAGTCCCAGTGATTCGTATGGATTTTGTTTTATAAAGTACTTTAGGGGGACAATGCATGCACGGGGGACCATTTTTGTAAGACAGTCTATTGCTTCTAGAATACTTTATGAGCATTTACTTTTGCAAATTAAGCATTAGGTACTGTAAATACACAAGCTTTTTTAGAACTTAAGCAAATTTTCAGTTCTACAACTTGTTTCCCATTTTCTTAAAGTTGGTTCTCCTATAACTAATGATTCTCTGCATTGATCACCTTCCGACAAATGCTGACAAACTCACTTCTTATGTAGAGAGTTATTATTTCTAAGGAAACATACATATAACCCTGCAACAAGCAGAAAGTAGAGTGTTTCATTAATAACGAGTTCTAATTTGTAAGAAAATGTTGAAAATAGAATTCAAAAAAATCCACCTTCTCCTCCATTAACAGGATGTTCAGGAGCATGGGACTTGTGAAAACTTTTTGCAGTGTTGTTATCTGCAGCAACTGCAATCTGGTTTGCATCTGAAGCACTGGAATTCCACACAGACATATGCACTTCATTGACAGCTTCATTCACTTTCTCATTTGGTGACAGATTAATTCCATCTTTTCCAGCAGTTTTCCTCTCATTTGGTGACAAAATTCCAGGATATGGCTCCAATCTACCGCTCATACTTGTGCCTAGACTTCCCTGTGGCCTAAACCCAAACTGGGGAATGGAACTAGCATTCAACCCAAAGCGCCCATGACTCGAACACTTGATGTCCTTGGATACTTCTTCATCAAAGTTGGAAGTTTTGGGTGTGTGCCTTCTCGAAGAATTCATCAAAAACATATCTGCAGGCTGAAAATTTGAGTTCCTGGGGCTGAGATTATTGGCTCCACAATGACTTACAGACAACATTGAGTAGAAATCAGAATTATTAAAACTGGTGCCTTTGGGTGTAGGATTGCGAGAAGACTCAAGAGAATACATCTCTAGACCTGTGATATTTGAAGGCCTGGGAGTAAGTGAAGGAAAAGATTCAAACCCCTGTGATCTGCACCAAACAAAAAACCAGTGAAAACATGAGAAAAATTCCAACTTTGATTACAGTACTGAATTTTTTTTTTTTAAAAGATGACAGACCTGGAAGAAGTTGATCTACGGACTGTCACGTAAAGCTTCCCATCCTCTCCAACTGCTGCATCTGTCTGTAGAGCCTCTCTCCCATCAAAAGACACTACATGAGAGTCCACCCTTAACGAAACAATTTCAGCAGCAGAATCAGGAAACTTCTCCATTAGAAGTACTTTAGCCCCTCTGTACTCAAACAACACCATCATGAGGGTATACCAAATAACGCTCTGCAAAACCACCACCTGCACCATTAAGCTCCCAGAGAATTTCCCATACATTCCCTTAAGCAAAGGAATCCCCATCACCAGAGTATTTGGCAGAGTAGACAAGGAAAAGAATGTAATCATCCACTCCAACCTTCCTCTCTTCCCAAACTGCACCCAAATGCCAAGGACTAGCAATATAATAACCTTCTGCAAGGAATCTGCAGCAATGAATCTGTAATTCATGGCATATATGTTATTGGACGAGATAAAATGAAATGACAGCAATGGTACTGCAAAAATGGCTACGAAACGGTTTATTCCCGAGCACTGCTCAGGACTAAAAATCTTCCACCATTTGACAGAGCCATATGCCAGAATCATGGCCACATACAGAGGAACCACCGCACTTAGCACATTATACAAATCCTTTCCATTAATCATGTTTCTTCGTCAATACCCAAGAACTAATTTTTTAGTTTCAGCCTGAGTGGTGAGGACCATTTAAACTCAAATTGCGGATGAGATTTGACGGTGATGGTTGGCCTCATCTGTCAAATGGCCATTGACGCCTAACATGCTATATTCTTGTCGTGGGTGACACGGAAACGACTGATACTTACCTTATAATGTGCATAGACGAATAATCCATTACACAGGAATCGTATCTTTCGGCATCCGAAAGCACTTCAGTTTGTGCAGACAGGTACCTACTCTCAGGTTGGCAAGCACACAATGCAAGGAAGATGGTCTCAGTATTTGCTCTAATGAAAGCAGCCCAGAAAAGAAGGGTCGTACGCAGATACGTACGTGAACAGAGCCCACAAATGTCGTGGGCCTGTAGACTGAAATCTAAGGACCCCTGGTCCAAATCAGATACCAAAAAACTAAATTGAATTTGTAAATTGAAACATAAGTTGGCAGTTCGAATCTCAACTAATTTGTATAAAAAAATAAATGAGGACCCTGGTCGAAATCAATGGACAAAATAGGTTTTCGACAAATCAATTGACAAAATAGAGGGTCAACAATGTGGAGAAGAGGCAAATGGATTGGTCTTTTGTCGACAATGTAGAGAAAAGGCAAATGAATTGGTCTTTTGTGGAGAAGAGGCGAATGGATTGATCTTTTGTTGACAATGTGGGGAAGAGGCGAATGGATTGGTCTTTTGTCGACAATGTGGAGAAGAGGCGAATAATGAATAGGTCTTTTGTGGAGAAAAGAGGCGAATGAATTGGTCTTTTGTGGAGAAGAGGCCAATGGATTGGTCTTTTGTCAACAATGTGGAGAAGAGGCAAATGAATTGGTCTTTTGTGGAGAAGAGGCGAATGAATTGGTCTTTTGTCCACAATGTGGAGAAGAGGCGAACAAATTGGTCTTTTGTGGATAATATGGAGAAGAGTTGAATGAATTGGTCTGTGACAAAATAGGGGTCGACAATGTGGAGAAGAATCGAATGAATTGATCTCTGTGACAAAACAGGGGTCAATAATATAGAGAAGAGTCGATTGAATTGGTCTGTGACAGAAATCCACGATTGAAGAAATTGAATTTTTTGAAAAACAGTCGACACACAACATACAAGCGATTTAGTACATGAAGAAGAGAGTACCAAATCTTTCGAATCCCTGGCCTGCACTCAAGCTTGAGAGTTAGAGAAAAGAGAATGGATCAGTACGACGTGTGTCCCCTGGTACTTACGACTGACAAACTGGCCAGCAACTTGTCTTGGACAGGTCTATAACATCTCCGACAACTAACAGCAACTAAGCTGTCCAAACTGCCGGCAACTCCTAACAACGATTTGACTCATGCTTCCTCTTTGCTCCTCACTGTCCTTTCTCGCCAGTTCAGTGAGCCAGAAAGTACGTTATTGTTATTCGAGGAGCCTACCAGCGGTTAAAATTTCGTGGCCGCATGATCATATTAGCACTTTTTTAAGTCCGTAAAATACTATCCAAAGTTTTTATTCTCATTCCAACTTTAAAAACTCCTCAAGGAACACAGAGGATATATATTTGAAGAAATACAGAAAAATATATTTGGCGCTTGATTTGCCTTCTGTGATTAGAAAGGAAATGATGACTGGATAAGAGTCATCAAAAACCTCGTTTGACAAGAAGAGTCAATTGTTGAATTTAAATCCTTAAATGTATTGAGTACCTTGCTCAACTTTTCTTTTCTTTTTTAGAGTTGTTTTTTAATTTTAATTTTTCTATATCAGTAATATGAAACTTTTTTAGAGTAGTTTTCTAATTTTCATTTTCCCATATCAGTCATATGAAAGTTTTTTAGAGTTGTTTTCTAATTTTCATTTTTCCATATTAGTCATATGAAAATGGTGGTAAAGTTCTTAGTCTATACAAGGACTTCACACACAATATAGCCACAAATGTTAACCTTGCCTTTTTCTCTCTGTCTTATGTATCTTCCTCAAGTTTCCTTTTTTAAGTTGTTTTCTAATTTTCATCTTTCTATATCAGCCATATGAAACTTTTTTAGAGTTGTTTTCTACTTTAAATTTTTCCATATTAGTCATATGAAAATGGTGGCAAAATTCTTAGTCTATCCAAGGACTTCACACGCAATATAGCCACAAATGTTAACCCCGCCTTTTTCTCATTGTCCTATGTTAATTGTTGCTTTGGGAAGAGCCAATCCTTGTCTATTGTTAGTGCCTAGGTTAACTATAAGGGCAATTGACATGTGCATCACCTTTGTATTGGTGTAATTGGAATGGTATATAGAAATGCATCTTCAAATGGCATTCTAGAGTAATTGTCAAATTTCACCATAACATATGCTATTGGTTTTGGTGAGCCACTTCTAAGTTTGTAAATTATATACTGAATATATCTTAGAGCTCCATTTACAACACATACTTCTATCCACAAATTAGAGGTTAACATGACCTGTGCATATTTGGCAATCAATAACTCAACATCAAGTTCATCATTCTGGCCTTTTAAGCAATATAGCCACAAATGTTAACCCTGCCCTTTTCTCTTTATCATATGTTAATTGTTGCTTTGGGAAGAGTCAATCCTTGTGACTTGTGTATTGTTTGTGCCTAGGCTAACTTATAAGGGCAATTGACATGTGCATCCTCTTTGTATTGATATAATTGGAATGGTATATGGAACTGCATCTTCAAATGGCATTCTAAAGTAATTGTTAAAATCCACCATAACATATATTGGTGGTTCTAATGGTGCACTTTTAGGTTTGTGTTACGTCGGAAAATGTCCCCTTGGGGGCTTTTCCCTCTTAAGGTTTAGCTCCCAGGTCCTTAAATTGCATTTAGAGCATCTTGTGTGATATTTTTGACTCCCGATGAGAAAACCTTGAAGTCTTATGGAAAATAGGACTTAGAGGATTATATTTTGATGAATCTTGAACAAAAATAGTAGGGTGGACTTGGGCGCTAGAACCCTAGTCCTACCCTATTTTGGGTCTGCCCTAAATTCAAATGTCAGTTTAGTGACCATTATTTAGGTCCTATGTGCTGTGTGGTTACACAACACACACCATTTTGCCTTAGCAAAATAGGGACCCAACTTTTTGCTTCTACTTGTTCTTTGCTTTTGGGTGGTTTGGTAAAAGGTCAGAAGGAGCAATAGTATATCACCCTTACACATGCATATGCTTCATGAGGAAAGGTCAAAAGTCAAAATCAATTTTTGTCATCATACACCTCATAGTACGGAAGAGGGCAAAATTCTAAACAGGTTTGTCTTTTAGATCACCCTAAAATTCCTTAGGGATAGAAAGCTATGCTCAATCAAAGTTTGGTCAAACCTAACATTCCTAAAGGGTCACATTCACTAATATCAATCAAATTCGTTAATATCCTTGACCTGTGCTTTAGTAATGATAACTCGATATTCACATGATCCTTAACATGCAAAACATCAAATTTAAATGCTACAAAACATTTGCGCATCAAGTCCCCTACCTATTCCCAAAGGGTCACCTTTCAGAAGGGTGTTATTTCATAATATCCCTGATCTTAGTTAATATGACCATGATGTCATATCCTCAGCGACTTCAAAGCGTTATAAAGGATGTTGACTTCTTCCTCGCATCCTAGAATGGGGGTGATATTTCATCGTATTGAGTATCTAGATATTTCTTAATATTCCTCACATTAACTCTTGAGCCCTGTGATGTAGAGATTTCTAGTAACCAATGAAATCATGCCATGTGGCACATCAACCTGATCATATAAACACAATATGTTATCACGATTGACTAAGTAAAGGTATGATGACCTGACTTTGGTCATCGGTCAATGGTTGGTCATCATCGTGATGATGTCATCCTCATATTCCAAATATCAGTGATATTCGCTAATATCCCTAATCTCCACAAATACCCCCCGCATTAAATGACTTTTCAATGATAGGTCGAGCCTCCAAAATTTCAAATGAACACCGCCACTTGTCAATATCTCCAATCCTCAGGTGTCGATCAACAAACATTAACAGATGATCATTAAACTTACCCTAATTCACCTTGATGCTCGATAAAAGTAAAATCTAGGTTCATTTTGAACTTACAGAACAATTAAATAGAGAATTACAAAGCCCTTACAAGACTAAAGTGACATCACTGCAACTTGCAAGCTCAATGGAATGGGATTCACATTTGAATGACTAATAGAATGGTAGCTACAAGGTGATAGTGTTCATCCGAATATCCCTTACATAGTAAAAGGAAAGCAAATATCAAGTACGTAACGATAAAACCCTCCTTTTGTCGTTTATGGTGAATTAGCAGGTAAAAATGATTTTACTAGAGTAAATCAATATTGTGATGCATGAAATGTATTAGAATAAGAAAATTATCACCCTAAAACTCATGTGATCACTGAATATCACCATGACACACGACACATCAGGGTAAGACCATATATGTTTTGTTGCAAGATCCAATGGTTGCTCGGAAGAATAGGTCAGACACAGAGTTCTTGAAACCAATGCACATACAACCTGAGGGGGTATCATTCAAATATGGACAGATAAATGATACACATTCAAGAAATATAGACATGGATGTATGGATAGCAAAGTTAGAAAAGGGAGGCGGGAATCCCCTGCTCATCAATATCTATAATTCAGGAAAGCGGCACACGGGGGGATTTCCCTATGCAATGGAGGCCACTAAATTAGTGGTAGAATGCGCCCAGAACTACAATGTAAATACCATAAGGGTGGAAAAGCATGGTAGGGTCTACGTAGATTTCTCAATCATAGGCATCACCTCAGCATTTAACTTGCCTAAAGGACCTAATGTGGTTAGATTGAACCTGGATAAATTGAAGAAAGAATATAACAATAAAGAAAAAGAAGCTAGAAGAGTCATGTACCAATGGAATGCTCGTGATAGTACTTATAAGGCTTCTTCTAAGTTACATGTGTATATGTACAAGTTTGATTTTGCCCCTAAATACCAATATATGATAGCAATGCTCAGCAAGATGACAAGGAAGAGGAATGAGTTCTGTAGTTTCTGGAAACACTGTGTTTTGCTTTTTTCCGTCAATGTTTCGAATCACACTCTATGATCCATCATCAAGACAAAAAGAGGAGATTGTGATGGGTAAACTTGCAGAGAGGGCTAAATAAGAAGAGAGAGATGGCACGGAGGGCGAGGAATAGGAATGCTGGGTCATTCAAGAATTGGATGTATGGCATCATAAGGATGGTCAAATATACTGAGTAGAAACCCCAATGGGTGAATATTATAAGTGATAGCCTAGATGAGGGGATGAGGAAGTTAGGAGGAAAAATTAATATGTTCCACATGACCTCCTATGTAGTATATGCCTGTGCATTTAGACACTTTTACTGGGATACAAACAATGGGTAGGGTCAGAAGTGACATTGGTGATGTAAACATTTGGGATCATTATCCCCATCTAAAATACAGAGAGTCTCTCCAACACTATCAGAGAGTGAATGACTCATGTTCCATGCATCTTGTTAGGACCATGGAAGAAGATAGGACAAAGAGCCTGAGTGTAGAAGGTTAGGCAATAATATACAAATATGGGGCTTGGTTCTATAACGTCAAAAAATGTCCCCTTGGGGGATTTTCCCTCATAAGGTTTAGCTCCTGAGTCTTTAGAGTGCATTTAGGATATTTTAGGTCATATTTTAGCATCCCGATAGAATGAGGCCTAAGTCCCACGGAAAATAGGACCTAGGTGGATCCCTTGAGCTGTACCCTACCTAAAATAGGGGGAGGAGTTGGACACTCACGCCCTAGTCTTGCCCTATTTTGGGACAGCCCCAATTTCTGGGTGTCGATTTATGACTGTTAGGAGGTTATTTTGACGACACGGTAAAGTTTGATTTTTAATATCTTGGCAGGAATGCTTGTAGGTGCATATATAAACATATGTAGGCATTCTTTTGTAAACTAGATTTCAACTAGATGATCATTGTGAACTTTAGGCATTCTCAAGGTGATTCAAGGCTTTTATTGTGTTGCAAGAGTAGACTTGTGTGTTTTGTGCATTGATATTTGCAGATTTGAGCTTCAATCTCCTCATGGCATGAAGAGCATCTTCCTCCTATTAGAAACAAGACAGATAACTGTGAGGGGGGTGAATCAGTTATCTCAAAATTTTGTTAATTTTCTTTTCTTTTCTTATCTTAATAATCAGTGCAGCATCAAAACATATAAGCATATGTAATCATAAGAATAGAAATAAAATCAACACACATAACACAAGGATTTTTACATGGAAAACCCTATTAAGGGAAAAACCACAGGGTGACTAACCCAAGATTGTATTCTCTGTTAAAAGAATAAAGGAGTACAAAATGGCACTTGCCAATTAGGGCTCACTGCCTGAGCACACTTCTCACAAGGGGCAAACTACCTACAAGAGACTCACTGTCTACAGAACTTACAGAAGATAATCAAGTGTTTGAACTGATGAGAAGCATCTACAAATGCAAGAGTTTAGTTTTGGTTTAGGTACAATATACTGATCTAATGCACTTCATCCTTCCTCTGCTCAATGTTGTTGTTCTGTCACATACCAGAGTTGGATTGTTGTTCCCACACTTATCTCTATTTTTCTTTGCACCTTACTTCATCACTTGTTCACTTGCTTTCTCGCATGCTAAAATCTATTTGGTATATATCTGCATCAAGGATTTTTATCAACTTGCTAGTCAGAATCAAGAACACTGCAAGTAATTACTCTGTCGATTGAATCCATGCTTGATTTGTGATGAATATCAAAAACATAGACATAGAAGTCATTAATCATGTCGGCCAACAATGTATGATCCCAAAATTGCTTGATCAACACCATTTACTCATCCAGATTGAAGTCTGATACTCTGTCAGTCAGTTCTTCCTCTATTTGCTCTGCCTGACTGGAACCCAACACTCAAATCCTCATATCTTTTCCTTCATTTATCACCGAAGGCCAAATCTCTAGAGTACAGTAGTCATGATACCCCTCTTGACTTTCCCAAGTCCGTAACTTACTAAGTTACTCCATCTGAGAGATCTGGACCTGATTGTTGGACCTTGTTACATACTCTATTCTTGTTCACCAGATCAAAACAATCTTTAATCTAACTTCCAGTATAGGCATACTATGTACTACAGATGTGTGGGATAGACTTTGTTACCATCAATGACAACACTAATGAAGCCACACAGTGTCTCTTGCCAACAATCTCCCCCTTTGGCATTGATGGTAACACTTAGTGAAAAATGGCTAAGTGTCACAGTAAACTCCCCCTTGGCTGATGCTCTATCTTTAGCACTATTTTATGAAGCTCCTTGGTGTAGAAGCACCCCTTCGAAATATAGATTAGGTCTAAATATAGTATGTTTCATGCATTATGATGTAATAAGGTCCATGTGACTAATTCCTATGTTTTTAAGTCAATCTAGGTTTTTGTGCAGTTAGTTAGAAGTTTGTTATGCTAGCTGTCTTCTCCCAGCCGTTTGGAAGTCTCCCAGCCATTGGGAATTGAGTCTATACTACTCTTGTTGAGTAGTTATTTATAAGCCTAGCTCAGATCCTTTAGAGAAGAATGCATCGAATAGTTAGTTGTAGAGTTTTTGGTATTGCTGAAGTTGTTGGTGAAACTAAACAGAGAAATTGCTTACATTTTCTGCAATAAGAATCAAGAAGATCTTGTTGATATCATTTTACTATGTACTTGATTTTCTTGGTCTGGCAGTCAAGATGGATTCACTTACCCATTCCACCGGTTAATTCTCTGAATCGGTGGAATGGCCATGTACAGTAGTTTAGTTTTCTTTTCTATTTTTTCGTTTGTGCATTTCATGTTTTTGGGGTCGAGTTATAGCATACAATGATTTACCCTAGCATCCTCATGTGCTAGGTTTTGAAGGATAAAATCTAGGTTAAAATTGCTAAGAAAACGGATCAGATCGATCCTAGGATTTTCTGTGCAAAATTTGTGAAATTTCGAGGGTTTTGCTTTGATATACATTTGATGTATATACAGTGTTTGTATGTCGCATACAATCTGTGAGTATATCACATTTATATGTTGTGAGTATATCACTTTGGGATAATCGTTGTTGTATGTTGAAACATACAAGCCTTCGCAGATACAAAGGAGAGAGAAACCCTTGATGCATACAAAAGGGTCAATGGCGGAGTCAAAGGTACAAATGTCAAGGAGAATATCCCGCAGAATGCATATTAGGTTTTGTATGTTTACAAAGTGTGTCGAGATATACAACTTTTGAGTATATGTCTTTTGTATACAGTTTGTGTGTATACTTAAGTTGTATGGTTGAGACAGGTCGTGTGTATCCCTCAGTTGCATTTCGTGGTTTGCATGTGACGAATGTATATTTCAAATATACATTGGGTTGATACAAGGGAAAGTCAGTGGTCAACTATTTTCAAAGGGAATATTCCAAGGAATATTCGACAGATGTATATTTTGGGTTGTATATTCTGAATGTATGTCCAAACATACACTCCGTAGATACAAGGACTTGGTACATGCAGGTTAATGCCAGTCAAAGAATAGTTTATATGTTTGTTTTGCATCTCACGCTTGTATATTGTAAATATACATCGCACTCATACATTGCTTGTGGATACAACTGGTGACCGGCGATAGAGGTAGGCAGAACTGGCTTGGTCGGTAGAAGTTTGTATGTATCGGTATAACAGTGATCATCGGAGTAACACAGTTCGGCGAGCCCGATAGACTATGTCTTGCTGATAGGCAATAGAATGAAATGCACTCATCAGCGTGAATATTTTTAGAGAAGTCGATGGTTATTGTCAGGTCGATAATGTATGTCGGAAAGACATTAGGGCAGCTCTTGCCGATGGAATGAAAATCATCAAGTCTCGCCAAGTTTGAACGCTTGTGCTGGCCACTTTGCATCACTCCCACTTAGTTAGATTCCATATTTTTCACTACTCCTCACTCCCCCTTTGACATCAATGGTAAAGGGCAGAATCCGCATACCAAAATTTTACAAAAATTATCCTATATATGGCCGCATAAGTATATATATATGTTATACTCATAAACTTAAGTATATCTTCAAAAGTGGCCTTCAACTATACAAAATCTGTGGCCCAGATTTGTTTCATCCTATCCAAAATGGAGATGTGACCACTCAACAAAAATGCATATGCTTCTGTCCTTCTTAAATCTATCGGATCACTGATCTGGGCTATGGTCTAAGCATCTATCAAGGCCTCATGCATTGCCTCTAACTTAGGGATAATTATCCCTCTAAGTTCACTCATTCTATTTATTATGTTCTTCTTTTCTTTGTCTAGCCTCTTTATTTCATTGATGATAACAATAGCCTGGCATTCTTGATTCAATAGAGAGGTAGTGAGGGGATCAAAATTTTGAGATAAACTTGATAGTTTACCTTCTTGTTCTTTCACTTTCTTCTCAATGTCCTCTGTTACTTTGGGCCAAGATAAACAAAATTTGTATATGTCCCCACCATCTTTAAGAGCATTTTCTAGGCTCTTTATTCCAATGTCTAGGGTCCTCCTATCATTAGTAATTAGTCCTTGCACTTCAGTGAATCTTTTGCCTAAAAATTCCTTCTAGACCTTTGCTTCTGCCAATTTCTCTAAGGATTCAAAATGAGTGTTAACATAATTTACTAGAGATTTCAAGTTACCAGATGGTGAGGCTGAAGGATCCTTTTGGAAGGATGGCATGATCTTTTCCAGCATCCCAGATGTAATCTCCAATAGTTCACAGTCTTCCATGTGAGATTTCAGGAGTTTTTCTTTTGCTTTGCTTGAGCAAAAGATGCTATTTTCATTGTCTGAACCAGGGAGAGAGAGTCAAAATTTAGTGGCCTTTGAAATAGCTCAGGTTCATCTATCTCCATCATTTCTTTGTTTAAGAAGTTCTTCACTACCTTTGTAGTGTCTCTTTTTAGTGATTGAGTCTTCTTTTCTTTTGGGATATTAGAATAGTCATCATTAGTCTTCTCTGCATGTTCTTCTTCTTTTCCTTTAACCTCCTCTTCTTGACTCACTTTCTCCTCTTTTCTTCCTTCTCCTTCAGCTTCAAAATTTGGAATGTCTACAGTGGGATCCAGAGGAGAGATGTTACCTATGTTTACTGCTTCATGAACTTCCTCTTTTGGAACAGAGGAATCCAAGTCCTTAGACTTCTCTTCATCTATCTCTTTTGATCCTTCTATATCAGAAGATTTTGCATTGGTTACATTTAATCCTTCAACATCCATGGTAGAAGGTTCTTCAACTAATTCCTCTATAATAGGAAGATTGAATCTTTTCAAAGCATTCTAGAGGATATCTTTTGTCTCACTTTCTACTTGGTCAGTTTCTCCAAGCATAAGTTTATTCATTCTTACCTTACTCTGGAACTCATCCTTACAATCTTTATTTTTTCCCGAATCTCTAGATCTTTTGCCTTTGCATTCTCTTTTATCAGTTCAAGTACCTTTTCTAGACTTTTAGGAATTAATGATATAATTTTGATGAAAGATTTATTGTAAATGTTTAGGTACCTGACAGTAGCTTCTTCCAAAATCCTCTTGTTAGTATCACTGTATTCATCATAGAACTCTATTACTGGCTGTAGTTTCCCATCCACAGTAACTGCCTTGATGATGTCATCAATGGAAAGAGTGGGCTTTTCAACAAATTCGTCTGCCTTTTCTTCCTTATTTTTACTAGCAGAGAATCCCTCAGATGTTTTCTTCTTTATTTTCTTGATTTCTTCACCAGATTCTATTTCTTCATCATCTTTGAGGCTTGTATATGACTTTGTGGCTTTGGTCTTCATCCTCTTTTCTCCTTTTCTAGATGTCTTGACTTCTGGTTTGGTGGCCCTTGAGCTTTTAGGAGTGGCAAGTGCAGAGCTCTTGGAAGATCTAGTCTGGGAGGAGGCTTGTACAGGAACATCTCCTTTCTTTTCTTCTTGTTTCTCTTTCTCAACCTTCTCCATTTTCTCTCTATTTGCATCTACTGCCTCTTTTGACAAGCTAAATCTTTTGGCAATTTCTTCAACTTCCTTTCTTACTTTCCTCTTTATCTCTGGTTGTCTTAACTCAACATATATTTTTACACTTAGTTCTTGAAAGGTACCAAACCCTTCTACTTCAGGGTCCTTAGGCTAGCTCAATAGGTTTTGAATATGTAGCTCCAAGAATTTTTCATCGACCTTGTATACCATAGGCATTATCCACATAGTTCTGGGCTCAACTACCTCCATTAGGCATTGGTCAGTGTCAACCATGAAGCACAGTGTGTCCTTATATTTCTCAACTATGGATTGAGGTATTCTCTCTCTAGCTTGCATCATGCTTTGGAAGTTCTTGAAGTAACCCTAGAGAGCTATGTTTTGGACTTGAGCATCACCAAGTCCATATGTATAATCTCTAATCTGAATTGCAACCAGTTTGTCATTTAAACAAACCCAACCACTTGATCTGGGTAGCTCATTCATGTAATAAAGGAATAGACACAGTATTAGACAACCATATTTGAAGGAATTCTTCTTATCCTTTATTATCTTCTATAGGTTTTCTAACAATTGATTTAGGAGAAGTTCACATAGGTCATAATCTGCATCTTCCCTTAACATTTGATATGCTGCATAGATTGCTATCCTAGACACAGAATTCTCCCTATTAGAATGATAGATCTTGTACCCAATTATCATTGAGGAAAAATTGACATCCAGATCTATGATGTCATCTATGGTCATGGCTTTTTGTCAAATTTAGATCCGGTGGCTTTAGTTACTGTCTGGTTCTTGACAGATTTAAGTGCAGGTAACCTATTGGAAGAATACAGTCAAGTCACTGCCCTAATGGCATCTTTAGTTATCTTGAAGGGCCTCATTAACCTCATGAAATTATCATTCATCCTTCTTAGGACATACTGGACCCAATCATCTTCTGCAAAATAGGGAAAGTGTATGCAATGTTTGAAGTGTTTATCCCAGAGGGCCTTGAATTGAGGTTTGAGTTTAAAACTCTCATCTATTAGCTATTTGTGATAGATGTCCATCAATTTTGAGTCTCCAAATTCCTCAATGTTGGCATGGATATAGACCCTAACATCTTCTACATGCAATACCCCATGCAAAATGCTAGAAAATGTGCCTAAAGGATCAACTTCTAGAGATTTATGGGGGTGTTTCTTGAATTTAGGACGCGGCCTATTAGTGATCTTAACAACCATTGGAGTAGCCATTTTGCAAGAGATTCAAAGAGAGATTTTTAGAATGGAAGTACCTTTTCATGCTTTAGGATTCGAAATAGGAGCTGGAACAAATCACTAGTTGAATTTGATTTTCCAGTTGATCTTGAGTGAATTGTAGAAACTTTGTTGTAGAGCTCTTCTTTTCTTCTTCGTGAATGCAAATGTGCAAACAATGAGTGAAAGAACCCTTTTATCTTTGCGCAAACCCTAATTTCCTTTTATAATAAATGCACAACTTAAGTTATCCGGTTGCCCTATTTTGAGAGAGATCTTCTCGAACCACTGCGCTGAACATATAATCATTGTTAGTGAGGATTGACAATGTATCTTCTTTTCTTCAATCATGCCATGGGTCCGCAGATCAAAGTATTTCAATTTTGAATCATACTAGATCTGTTTGTGAAAATCTTGTTTTACCAGAGCACTATTGAAACTAAATTAACTTGAGTGGTTAAACTCTTGCAAAACTCCATGCGGATCTTTCATATTCTTACTGAAGGTTATGTAGATGTTTTTTTGAGAACCCTTTAATCTGCAGCATTCCATGTGCCAAATTTAGGCACTAGATGACTGGCTGGGGGAATTTATTTTTCTCTTTGACTCCCCCTGAGCTAGAGCTCACCCTTTTAGTTTCCAAAAGGAATATCAGCACCAGATTTCGGTGCGGATCCATCCCCAAAATTTGTTGTACTCTTCTTCACCCAAATCTTGCTCATCTCCTTTTGAACTTCATCCGCATTCACTTTACCTTTGCCCTTATCTTGTTTTTGATTATGTTGCACTAAACCTTTTCTATCCTGATTTCTACTTCTACAGAATTTGGCAATATGATTGGATCTATTGCAATTGTAACAGACAACATTTCTTTGCTTATTTGATTGATATCCTTTTGATCTGCATTGATTAGCCATATGTCCCATTCTATTGCATGCAAAGCATCTACCATTGAATAAATTGTTTATTTGCATATTTCTGCATTCATGAGATTTGTGACCATACCTTTTGTAGTTGAAACATTGTTCAGAGAAGGATGGATTAGTCTGATTCATTCTTCTTTTTCACTGAGTTGCTTTATGACCAAAATTGTTGCAATTGAAGAAGTATCCATTGAAGGATGGATATCTTTGAGCATTTGGTTGCCTTACCAAAGGTCTTCTAGGCATGTTTCTTTGATTTCCTGATCTAAAGTTCTTCTGATCGGATCTGGAGCTTTCACCTTTCTCATATCCCAAGCCATGCTTATCATCTACCCTCTTTTGGCTTTCAAGAAGAACTTCAAGTTGGGCTGAGCTTATCTTGAATTTCTCTTTGTATTCATTTGTTGTGTGAAGATCTTGTTTAAGAGTGTCTATCTGATTCTCAATTTGTTCTTCATTATCTCTCGCTTCTTCAAGATCAGATTCAAGATGCCTGATTATTCTGTCCATTTTGTGGTAGTCCTCTATCTTCTCCTTGAGGGATTATTTTAGATTATCTTCAATTTTCCTTTTTTCTTCAATTTCTTAGGTGAATCTCATAACCCCTAATTCCATTTTATGCCTTACCATAATGACCTCTTTTGACAACTTCTCACATAGCTTATTTTTCTCATTCAAATCTTCATTAGTATCATTGTCTTCACTCTGATTGGCTAATTTTTGAAGTAGTTCCTTTCTCTTTTTCACAGAGATACTAAGTTTTTCTTTTATCTCATTTACAAAATCATCAGCTTGTTTAAGTCTTTCTCTCAAATTATTGACTTTAGAATGGGATTGTTCAAGATCATCTAGGGCAGACTGAAGTTGTTCCTTCATACCATATATATCCATTGAGATTCCCAGATCTTCCTCAAGCTATTAGGCTTTGTTTAGAGGAACTTAGCTCTAATACCAATTATTGGAAACAAGGCAAATAACTGAGAGGGGGGTGAATTAGTTATCTCAAAATTTCCTTAACTTTCTTTTGTTTTGTTATCTTAATAATTAGTGCAACATCAAAACATATAAGCATATGTGATCATAAGAATAGAAATAAAATCAACACACATAACACAAGGATTTTTATGTGGAAAACCCTATAATGGAAAAACCACGGGGTGACTAACCCAAGATTGTATTCTCTATTAAAAGAATAAAGGAGTACAAAATGGCACTTGCCAATTAGGGCTCACTGCCTAAGTACACTGCTCACAAGAGGCACACTTCCTACAAGAGACTCACTGTCTACAGAAATTATAGAAGATAATCAAGTGTTTGAACTGATGAGAAGCATCTACAAATGCAAGAGTTCAATTCTGGTTTAGGCACAATATACTGATCTGATGCACTTCATCCTTCCTCTACTCAATGTTGTTGTTCTGTCACATACCAGACTTGGATTGCTATTCCCACACTTATCTCTATTTTTCTTCACTCGCTTCCTCACATACTGAAATCTATTTGGTATATATATCCACATCAAGGATTTTTATCAACTTGCTAGTTGGCATCAAGAAAACTATAAGTAATTACTCTATCAATTAAATCCATGCTTGATTTGTGATGCGTATCAAAAACATAGACGTAGAAGTCATTAATCATGTCAGCCAACAATGTTTGATCCCACAAATTACTTGATCAACACCATTTACTCATCTGGATTAAAGTCTGATACTTTTCCAGTTAGTTCTTCCTCTGTCTACTCTGCCTGACTAGAACCCAACACTCAGATCCTCATATCTTTTCCTTGATTTATCATTAGAGGCTAAATCTCTGGAGTACAATAGTCATGATACCCCTCTTGACTTTCCCAAGTCCACAACTTACTAAGTTACACCATATGAGAGATCCGAACTTGATTGTCAGACTTTGTTATGTACTGTATTCTTGTTCACCAAATCAAAATAATCTTGAATCTGACTTCCGGTATAGACATACCTTGTATTGTGGATGTGTGGGATAGACTTTGTTGCAATCAATGACAATACTAATGAAGCCACACTGTGTCTCTTGCCAACACCTCCATGAGAGCTTCACTACAAGGTGACTTATCATTGTGTTTTTATCATTGATTCCTTTGGTTTTGGCCTTTGCCTCACAAGGGCATGCCCTCTTTATCTGACAATGGTGTTTGGAGACTTAAGTGTCCTCTAGGGTTTAACTGAGGAAAACCTATAAACACCACAACCCCCAAACCAAGTCTTGTGATTGCAGGTTACAGGTGTTGCATCTGAAAGAAGTGGAGTTGCAGGAAGGAGTGGTAGGCATCAAGGATTCAAGATCTAAAGAAAAGTCAGATGAAGGAACACTTCCAAGACTAGGGCACCTGCAAAAGTGTCCTTCACAAATAGATTTTAGGAAACAAAAGTTACATGGTCAGTGTCAGAAGGAGGTCTAGATTCCCTAAAAAAGTAGGTACCTTGGACTTGGGTGCCTGCACTAGTGTCCCCAACTATTCTACTTTGGAACCCTAAAAATAGGTATTCTATAATTTGGTATGTTACTTCAGTGTGCAAGAGCTTTTTTCATTATTCGTCAATTTGCTGTCATATTTGCATAATTAGGGTTTTAATGGTTAATTGAGCATAGTAGAAGGAAAAATTGATAATTAATTCCCTAATCCAAGCTTCCCCTCATTTGCAAGTGACTCTAGGATATGATAGTGCTTGTCACTTGACCCTAGATACTTTAATGTTGGGGTGAAAGGAGGATTTTAACATCTAGAGAACAAAAGATCAATAAATCCAATTTTACCCTAAATAGGTTCATCTAGTTCCCCACATTTTCCTACATAAGGATAGAGGGCTTTAATGATTATCCTCTTATGTTACTGAGATACCCTAATGATAAGGTCATGTTAATGGAGTTGGCCAGGTAGGTATTGCCTTCAATGAATGCTTATATTGAGAAGGGGAAGATACCCAATGCTCTATTCCCAATTGTTATTGGATGGTATATGTGTCTGGATAAGGAAAGTGTGAAGGATGTGATTAGAGGATTGAAGTTGATACATTTGAATCTATTCTCTCTATCTAGGCCAGACAATCCTTATGATAGGATGTATGCATTGCACAAGAAGCCTATGCATCAGAAACACATTGAAGATTACTGGGCTGATTGTGATGACGAGGTAGAGGTGAGAAGGAGATATTATCAGAGGCTCGCTCTAAATCAAATATGTAAATTTGATTGCATGCCAGTGCCTACTCAGTTACATGAAGGTGATGGCTTGATCATGTCCCAAGAGTATGAAGACAAGAAGGTATACAATGAAATGATATCAGCCCTAGACTAGAGTCAACCAGAGGTGACTTCATTGGACCAAATAATGCAAAAGGTCATCCAATTAACAAAGGAGTGGGTGGAGACTAAAGTCACCAAGCTAAGGAAGAAAGGTGTAGCCCTCACTATTGATAACAAGAGAAAGAGACAAGAATTGTAAGATGAGGAATATGATGATTTCCTCCATTGGATGACACCGTAGACCTATCTGATAATGAGGTTGTCAATGATGTCTTTGCTCATTCTATGGAGATGTTGGTGAAAAATACTAAGATGAATCCTCATGGCACCCCCATGGTGTAGAAGGAGGTTGAAATAGAAGAAATAGAGGAGGGTGATGGGGAGCGCATAGTGGAAACTGCAGAACAGGCCCTAGTTACCTCTCATTTGGCAAGACCTAACAAATGAGCCGCCGATACATCACCATCGGCCAGACAACCGCCGGTCGAAATGACTTTCTAAAGTCTCTCTATTAGTCCACCTTACACTGATGACCCCACTTCACTTTATCTTCAGCAAGACTTACCTCTATCAGCCAAGTCTTTCATCCTTCTGCTGATGCCCCAATGGCATTTACCTTCGGTGTGACCCTCCTCGTCAATGAGCACTTGTATATTCTGGCCAATGCACTGATGAACCAAACACCTTCAGTGAGACTTGTTCTGTCGATGAATACTCGTAATCTTTGACTGATATGCTGATCACTCTGATGTTACCTTTGACCTTCTCTCATCGGCATGACAATTTCTATCAACCACCTTAGGGTTTGCTACACCGATTCACCGATACGCCATTGTATAGTTTACTTCCTTACAAACCCTAGCACATGGAGATGCTAGGTCAACCTACTATGCGAAACACACTGTTTGGATCCTCTACACCGTCGAACAAGAAAAATAAAACAAAGAGCAAAACAAATATTCATACAACAAAGCCATTCCACTGATTTCGACAGAAATCTTACCAGTGGAATGCTTCATGATGACATACAACAAAAAAATAGAAAGCATAGAGAGAATGAAAATCTACAGCTATACAAATTGTAATTATAGGAAACAAAAATTAAATTGACGGAACAGAATGATTCTATTTCTCCTTAGCACAGTTATAATTACATTCAATCACACTCCTTCAATCATATTACCATTAACATTTGGTTCATTCCTTTGGGTTTATAAACTCGCCCTGAGGAGTACCAAACTGACTCCAAGATATTGGGAGACCAATCCAAATGGCTGGGAGACAATGATCTAAATAGCCTCCAACTGCCCTATTGCCCTATTTTGGCGTTATGCAGTTACAATTTGACAAATGTGTCCTAAGTCACTTGGGACTTACAAAAAGAACCTAGACACAAACTGACATGACATGCATTGGTCAATAGATCTTATTACAAAAAGAAAAAATGATTCTCTAGGTGCTCCTACACCATACTCCCCAGGTGAAAGTTGTCTCAAGTCCTCTTAGAGACTAACTACTACAAATCACCACCCTACTTTTTGATATCTTCTTCCAGCATCCATGTGGCTTCTAAGTCTAGAAGTCCTTGCCATTTAACTAAGTGCTCAGAACAGGTCTAATTTCTTGTCTTCTTGGCTATCCTTCCATCCAAGATGCATTCCATCTTCAGTGGTTCCTTAGGTGGTAAATGCTGCACCCACTCTGCATTGTCTTGGACATAATCTATTGTACCTTCTCCTGTATCAGGACTTTTATATAATGTTAGATCAGCAACATTAAATATAGGTGAAATAGCAATATAATCAAGGAGTTTAATTTTGTAAGCATTAGGACCATATTTCTCCAGAATCTAACAAGGTCCAATTTTGTACATCATCAACTTGTTGTGTTTTCCTATGGGTAGTCTGTTCTTGTTGAGATGAACCATGACCATATCTCCTATTTGGTACTATACATCCCTTCTTCTTTGATCCAATCTAGCCTTGATCTTTTGATTGTTCTGGCATAGAGTATTTCTGAGGCTTGTTGATGGATCTCTTTCATAGCCTCTGCAAATGTATCAGCATGTCCACTCCTTTTGTACAACCCTTGAACATCTTGCAATTCAAAAATTCCTCTAGGATGACTACCATAAATAACTTCAAAAGGACTTAGATAGGTACTTTAGTTTTTAGAATCATTATAGGCATACTTTGCTTGTGGGAGTACCACGTCCTAACTACTACGATGTTCTCTTGTCAAACATCTCAGTAGATTGCCTAATGACCTATTCACAACCTCAGTTTAGCCATCAGTCTGAGGATGATAGGCTGAACTAAAAGACAAATTTGTACCCAATCTTTTCCACAAGGTTCTCCAAAAATGTCCCACAAATTTGTTATCTCTGTCAGATACAATACTCAAAGGTAACCCATGAAGCATGACAATTTCTTTAAAGAACAAACCTGCAATGTAACTAGCATCATTGGTGGTCTTACAAGGAATAAAGTGAGCCATCTTGCTAAACCTATCTACCACAACAAACACACTATCATAACCTATCCTTGTCTTGGGCAATCCCATCACAAAATCCATACTCAAACTTTCCTAAGGTCTATTTGGTATGGGCAAAGGTTGGTACAGTCCTGCATTGGTTGAGACTCCCTTTTCTCTCTGGCAAATCATACAACTCTCAACAAACCTTCTGATATCAGATTGCATCCTAGGCCAAAAGTAAAATCTTCTTACAAGATCTAAAGTCTTATTGAGCCCAAAATGTCCTCCTAAACCACCACTATGTTTCTTCTTCACAATATTATCCCTCATTGAACACTTAGGGATACATAGTTGACTTCCTTTAAACAAAAGTCCATCCTGCAATGTATAATCTAAAAAATCACTGTGAAAAGTATTGGCAAACTCACTACATGCCTTGTATATCTCCTTGAAATCATGTTCCTCTTCATACAATCCTTTGAGTGACTCAACACCCATGCTTTATAGCTGCACTTCTTGCACTGTCAACTCCCTTCTGCTTAAAGCATCAACAACCTTATTGGTTATCCCCTTCTTATGTTTGATGATGAAGGTGTAGGCTTGAAGACTTTCCACCCATTTCATGTGCCTATGACTGAGCTTTTCCTATCCATTCAAAAAATTGAGAGCATGATTGTCAGTGTATACAATAAATTCCTTAGGAAGCAAGTAGTGCCTCCATTTTTTCAGAGCTTGTACCATAGCATACAACTCTAAATCATAAGAGGAGTACTTCCTCTTGACTTCATTTAACTTTTCACTGAAGAAGGCTACTAGTCTGCCTTCTTGGCTCAACACTACTCCTATGGCCAATCCACTTGCATCACATTCAATGGTAAAAACCTTATTAAAATTAGGAAGTACTAAAACATGATACTTGGCAACTTTCTGCTTCAAAATTTCAAAACTATGATCTGCCTCTTTTGTCCATACAAACTTCATCTTTCCTCCACCCTTGATGGTCTCTAACATAGGTGCACAAATATCACTATAATTCTTAATAAATTTTCTCTAAAATGTGGCCAAACCATGAAAACTTCTGACCTCTCCTATTGTCCTGGGTGTAGGCCAATTCAAAATAGCCTCTACCTTGGAAAGATCCATTTTCAAATCACCCTTAGAGATGACAAAACCTAGGTAAACCAATTCTTGTTTCATGAAGTCACACTTTTCTAAGTTTATCAGTAACTTTTGATCTTGCAGCCTCTTCAAGACTATCTCCAAATGTTTCAAGTGTTCTTCCTTGCTCTTACTGAACACTAAGATATCATCAAGGTAGACTACCACAAATTTCCCCATGAATTCCTGCAACACCTCATTCATCAGCCTCATAAATGTGCTAGGGGCGTTTGAAAGACCAAACGACATCACAAGCCACTCATACAAGCCTTCATTGGTTTTGAAAGCTGTCTTCCGCTCATCCCCCTCTCTTATCCTTATTTGATGGTACCCACTCTTCAAGTCTATCTTAGAGAAATAAGTAGCACCTCCCAAACAGTCCATTAGGTCTTCAATTCTAGGAATAGGAAACCTATACCTGATGGTTATCTTATTTATTTCCCTAGAATTAGTACACAATCTCCATTTCCCATCTTTCTTTGGGGCTAAAATAGTAGGTACTGTGCATGGGCTAAGGCTCTTCCTTATCAGCCCTTTGTTTAGGAGTTCTTGAACCTAATTTGCTATCTCTTCATTCTGCTGAGGGGTCATTTTATATGCTACCTTATTAGGAAGTACTGCTCCTAGTATGAGGTCTATCTAATGGCTAATATCTCTGACTGGTGGTAGGGAATTAGGTATATCTTTTGCAATCACTCCTTTGTAACTTTCAAGCAAGTCTCTAACCTCTTTAGGCCCTACTTCTCTCACATTTTCCTTCTTTTCCCCCTTAGGATTTACAATCAAAGAAAACCTACTCCACCACCTTCTTTTAATGTGTCCATGAATTCCTTTTCTCCTACCATCATTACACTAGACCCTACATGATGTGGATCCTCTTCTACCAATGACTGTATCCTATAAGTCATGAGTAAGCATTCTTTTCTCCATCATGATGAGCCTTTCTGTCAAACTGCCATGGTCTGCCTAACAAAAGATGGAAAGCATCCATTGGAAGGATGTCACACAAAATTTTATCTCTATACCTCAATACTAAATTATACCCATGCTTGTTCATTGATGAGTATGTGCTGCCCCTTATTCAACCAACTGATTTTATATGGACTACTATGGGGTATCTTGTCTAACTTCAACTTATTCACTACTTCCAAAGATATAATATTATCAGTAGAACCAGAGTCAACAATAAATTTACAAACCTTACCTTGGATCTTGCAGTTGATTCTAAACAGAGCCCTTCTTTGCAATGGTTCAGTCTGCACTGGTTCCTTGAGCAACGTCCTCTTGAGCATCAGATTTTCTCCCATTTCATATGCTAGATTCACTTTAGGAGATGTCACACTCCTTGCATCTTCTTGAATCAAAGTGGTTCTCTTCTCACCACCATGAGAAGTTGAGGCCTTCTCTAGACACTTGTATGTTGGATACCCTATTTGATTATAGTTATAACATCTCATATTGGAGAACTTAGATCCTCTACCTAATCCATTTGTCCCACCTCTTCCATTAGGCCTTCTTCCTTGGTAGCCTCCTCTGCTACTGGAGTCTCCAACTTGCTCTTCTTGGTTAGACTCACCACTAGGCCTCTGGTTAGGACTTCTTCCTCCAAAACTGCCTCTGCCTCTAAAATTTCTTCCACCTCTACCTTTATTATTCAGCTCACTCTTTCTCTTTATCTTCTCTTCAGCTCTTAAGGCCATTTGGAAACACTTCATTGTTTTTGGTGCTAAGATGCTGATCTCATCTTGGATGTTCATCCTTAGGCCATTCAAATACCTTGCCACCTTCTTTGACTCTTCTTCTTGTCTCTTTGACCTAAGACTAAGTTTATGAAACTCTTGTGTGTATGCATTCACATTAAGGTCTCTTTATCTGAGGTTCTGCAATTTCCTATACATTTGCACGACATAGTCCAGGGGTAAGAATTGTGCCTTGATTTTGGTCTTCATCCTTTCCCAGGAGGTTATCATATTATTTCCTTCCTTGAATCTCTCTCCTTGCTCATAATTCCACCATGCAAGAGCAGATCCCTTCAATCTTGCCTTTGCCAACTTAACCCTCTTATCATCAGGGACTTCTTTGTATTTGAAATGATTGTTCAATGCCTCAATCCAGTCAATCACCTCTTTAGCTTCCATACTTCTACTATACATAGGTAACCCATCTATGGTGTCCCTATTGACTAACTTTAGAGCATTTACAAATGCCCTCTAGTCTGCTAGTATCTCGTTTGCCCTCTTATTGGTTTCCTCAATTTCTGTATCTCCTTCCTCGTTGTCACTTTCATCTTCCCTATCTTTGCTTTTGGACTGCTTGAACTCTCCCAACTTGGATTAAAGCATCTCCTTGATTAGCTTCTTAATGGCATCCTATGACATACTTTTGGGAGGCATCCTCTCTACCTCTGTCTTTCTTTCTCTATTTGACATAAACATTCACAGATAGCACCCAAATGCCAACACTCTTGTAAATCCTCAATTCAACTTGCTACCCAAATCGTTTCGGGCTCTGATACCAATATGATGGGGAGCGCACAACAAAAACTATAGAATGGGCCCTAGTTACCTCTCAGTCGGCAAGACCTAATAAATGAGCTACTGATACATCACCATTGGCCAGACAACCACTGGTTAGAATGACTTTCTAAAGTCTCTCAGTTGGTCCACCTTACACCGATGACCCCACTTCGCTTTATCGTCAGTGAGACTTACCTCTATCGGCCAAGTCTTTCATCCTTCTACTGATGCCCCAATGGCATTTACCTTCGATGTGACCCTCCTCGTCAGTGAGGCCTTGTAGATTCTGGCTGATGCACCGATGAACCAAACACCCTTGGTGAGACTTGTTTTGTCGATGAACACTCGCAATCTTTGACCGATATGCTAATCACTCTGATGTTACCTTCGACCTTCTCTTGTCAACATGACAATTTCTATTGGCCACCTTAGGGTTTGCTACACCAATTCACCGATACATCATTGCACAGTTTACTTCCTTCCAAACCCTAGCACATGGAGGTGCTAGGTCAACCTACCGTGCAAAATGCACTGTCTGGATCCTCTACACCACTGAATAGGAAAAAACAAAGAGAAAAACAAATATTCATACAACAAAGCCATTCCATTGATTTTGATAGAAATCTTACCAGTAGAATGCTTCACAATGACATACAGCAACAAAATGGAAAGTACAGAGAGAACAGAAATCTACAACTATACAAATTACAATTACATAAAATAGAAATTGAATTGATGGAACAGAATGATTCTATTTCTCCTTAGCACAGTCACAATTACATTCGATCACACTCCTTTGATCAGATTACCATTATCATTTGGTTCATTCCTCTAGGTTTATAAACTCACCTTGAGGAGTACCAAACCGACTCCAAGTAGCTGGGCGACCAATCCAAACAGCTGGGAGACAACCGTCTAAAGAACCTCCAACTACCCTATTGCCCTATTTTGGCATTATGAGGTTACAATTTGACAAATGTGCCCTATGTCACTTGGGACTTACAAAAAGAACCCAGACACAAACTAACATGACATGCATTGGTCAATAGACCTTATTACAAAAAGAAAACATGATTCTCTAGGTGCTACTGCACCAGAGGGTAATCCCAAAGAGGTGGCCCAACAGATTGGATTAACAAATTGGTTGATCAGGTCACTAGCACCACAGAAATTGATTTGGCCTATCCGGGTGATGAAGACCCAAATAAAGACAAGGACCTGCCTCTAGAGAAGGATAAATTAGAGGCTAATGTACACATTGAAGATGAAGAGATGTCTGATCAGAATTAGGGTAAGGAAAATGAACAAGTACCTGAAAAGAATACAACTGAAGAAGGGGTAGATAAAACCCAAGAACCTAGACAAGTAGACAAATCAAAGGATGAAGAGCATGATCCTCAACAGGGTGATAATCAGGAGAAGGAAGAAGAAAATGTAAATAAGAGAGATCAAAGTGACCATCTAGATGCATTAGATTAAATGGGTCAAACTCCTAAAAATCAAGCACCACATAATACACAAGGTCAAAATGTGAATGTGCAGAAAGAGATCCTGGCTCAAAAAGAAGTTAATCATGAGGAGGTTTAGGATAAACAAAGAGAAGAGCCTTCGTCACAAAGAGTGGAAGAAAATGTAGAATCTAATGATGCTCACATTGAGCATATAGACCAACAAGGGTCCACAGATGAGATACCATATTGGCTGCGATAGGAGGTGAACCCACCTTAGGTTAATGATGTACTTGAATTTGACATTTCTGCATTATTTTCAGCAGATATGGTGAAACCAAAGAGAATGGCAAGGACAACTTCTACAATCAAAAGAGATCCTACCACTAATAGGAGAACAACTCAGGTAGCTCTGCCTATAGTGGAAAAAGCCAAGGGAGAGATAAGTTTTGATGAATTTCAAATAACTAAAATTGACTTAGGCTTTGCTATTGAAGAGCAAGAAGGCCAAGAGGCCAAAGATAGTATTGATTCCTTGTTGAAAAGTGTCAAAAGGGAGAAAGACAAAAATAAAATGCACAAGGAGCACATTTCTGAGTTGCATACCTTCATAAGGGGGTTAATTGACCTGAATCATATGCTAGTTAGCACCGCTACTCCTTTGACCATTATATCTTAGGAGGAGGCAACAGGACTAGATATTATGAAGCACAAAGCACATGTAATAGATAATTGGTTTATTTAATTCATTTATGAGGCAGAAAAGGAAGTAAAGACCTCCCTCACAAATTGGAATTTCTTCAGCACATTAAGGAGGAAAGTGGATAAATTACAAAAGGAGGTAGGGCAGAGATCTGTCAAAGTAAAGAAAGATCTGGTTACTCTAGCTAAGATGAAGCACATAGACATGAAAGTGCTCATATTCGATAAGGTATTGGACAATAGTATTGCATAGTTATTTGGTATTTGGTATGAGGATACTCAATTTGAGAATGATATCTTAAAGAGACGCAATTCCAAACTTAGAGACATTAGTGTTAAGTTGCATCACCTTATGGCAGAGGAAGTGAATATACTAGAAGCTCTTGAGGATAATGTAGAAGGGAAGATAGAAAATTAGGTTGTGGATTTTGCAGTTGAGGCCTTCCATGATAATTTCAAGCAGGCAGCAGATGACCCCCTCCAACATTTGACAAAAGATATAGTTAATAAGGCTATGAGGATGAAAGCAAAGGTAGAGACATACAATGAAATGCTAAATGGCATAAAGAACAAATGGCCTACATTGTAGATATAATTTCATTCCGAGGAACATGCTATAATAAAGGCCAAGGTTGAAGATGGGGGAGAGATTGAAAGAATAATCCAAACATATGAATCCATTAGGGGGATCATTAGTACTAATATAGAAGATGACCCATCTAATGAAGAAGAAGATGAAGAATGAATAAGGATGCATGATGATAGGGTCATATGCATAATACTACAAAGATAATGATTGAGTAACACTAGATGGTTGCCAGCTGGCAACATGTGCCACTTTGACATTTGTTGACCAAGTCAAGGATGATTTGGGGCCATTGATTTTGATAGTTAAATCCTGATCATTAGATCTTTTGTAACTACCTCATCTCTTTGTCGAATAAAAGGAGGAGCGCACATTGTAAGATATTCAAAACTTAATTAAGATTAGAATGTTGAAGCTCTCAGGACTGATTCTCAAAGTTGATTGTAAATATACATGTTTGTTGCATATTGAATGAAGAAGAAGGTCTAGATTACACACAATTGTACACTTTGAGTAATCTGTGGATGATTTCTTGGCTTGTACTTTGATTTGTTGCATCCCTTGGAGTGCATTTCATGTTTTACTTGCTACCTTCATTCTTTTCCCATCGAAGTTTGCATCAACCATAATTAGCTGTGGAACATCCTGGTGATCGTATGGTTTGATTTCCTTCTCTTCATGACTGTATTTGGAATGTATATGGACCAATAGCTGAAAATTCACTCAATTTAAATAATGATTAGAAAGCATTTAACACTTTTGTTTAATTTTAGTAAAATCATCTTCACAATTGCAAGTACACAGATAATCTAAAGAAAACATGCATGAATATGCTGATATCCTAAAGGAAACTGAATATTAATAGCATATTTGAACTAATTTGCATGTATGATTGAAAATCTCAGGCAAATACATATAAATCTCAATGATGATCATGTAAATATTTTCTTATAGGCACATTATTTAGATAAATTCATAGTGAAGAAGTGAGAATTAATCAATAGCAGTTGATGATTAGAAGAATTCATCAAACTTATGAAAAATATTTTCATCATTTGTTGAATACAGTAGTATTAACCCTTGTTTGTCAAAGATTTACAGAATGTAGGTATAAAACTGGATGTTCAGACATTAATTCTTAGTATCAGAACAATGTAAGACCCCTTGAATGAGAAAACAACATGGCACATCAAACCACTGAGTGATATCAGTAGATTATGAACTAATCCACAAAGACTTGGGATTATGGATTTTCCAAATTCATCGTATCTTTCAAGATGATAAAGGTTTGATTTGCAATTCTTTATCTATGTGTGTTTATGACTAACATCATAACCAACATAAATTAGCACTAGAAGGAGGGCCACCTTCTCTTTTCTAATAAGTGAATCAGTCACATACACCTAATTCGTGCATCCGCACAAGGTAATCCTCTCAAAGTTCGTTAGAATTGCTTATGCTTTGAACATATGTGCAAAGATTCATTTATTTCATGCTACTTCAAGAGTGTTGTTCATATATATTTTAGTATTGAGCATAAATACTTTAATCTTTGTAGTTAATTTCCTGAAATCTTTGAACATTGAGTTATTGTTTAAGTATCTTGTGAATTTCTTGTAATACCCAGCCTACGTGACTAAATATCCTGATATTCGTGTCTAGAAGTCCAACCTTTGCTCATATTTGCATGTTTGATGCAACTATTGCATAAGTATCTAGTTGTTATAGAGTCTTGACTATAAATATCTACTTTGGAAGGTCATTTCTTTTGATCTTTGCAAAGACCCAGCCAAATTTCCATATTTTGTCATAAATTGTTAGAATCCTGGCTCACAAGCCTAATACCAGGTCCAGATCTATTGGAATCTTGGAAGAGTTACCTATTCGTGGACTCAAACCTCACACCATAGATATTCATCATATTCCCAACTTAGGTGCATCAGCATCTTCATCAAGGCATACTGTAACACCTCTAGTATCTCCAATTGTACCTTAGACACCTCCAGGATCACCAATTACACCTCAAGTGCATCAAGCACTAGTCACAATGTCATTCTTTGCTGATGATTCACCCTTGACCTTTACTACCTATCATCCTTTGCCTAAGAATCCTGATAAGATTTTCCCTAAGTATCATCCAGGATGCAGATGATCATATCTGGACATTTAAGGAAGCCTTCTTTAGAGCAATGATTGAACATCAAGATGTGGTATGCAAATTATATCCATACTCCTTGGGAGAGGAAGCATACAATCGGTACATCAGATTAGCTCAAGCCTCAATTAATTCATGGGATGCCTTGGAGAAAGCCTTTAAAGACAGGTTCAAAATACCTATAGATCCTTTAATGAATTATCACATTTTTGCCACAATTAAAAGATTAGAAGGAGAACCTATTTCAAACTTCAATGCTAGATTCTAGAAAATGTATTCAAAGATAGTAGCTCCATATAATGTAGCAAATGAGGTAGCCAAACTGATATATTACTCAACTTTAGATCCCATAACCTCTATGTCCATGAGGAGAACTCATCCCAGTGTCACAACTTTGACATGAGCTTATGAAGAAGCAATAAAAGTTAATCAACATATGATTCCTGCTACAACACCTAACATAGCATATCCTGCATACCCTGCTCAGTAACATACCAATCGAGACATGATCCCTCCTATTATAATGCTTGGTCCATTACAAGTACCTCCACTTAGTATCATGCCCCCTCCAAATGGGAATGGTCAGATAGTACAGTGTCTAGGACATGCTCAAACATCCCAAGATGCAGGGTAAAACAATAGCAATGTTTCCTCTTTCTTTAAGCCTCAACTAGAGAAAGTAATAGCCAAAGTTTATAAAGGAAAAGAAGACATCAAGGAGATATCCACACAATTGAGAAAATTGACAATTGAGATTACACACTTGAGAGGTCAAAATTTTTATGCACAGTCAAATCAAAACAGGGTATATGTAAATAACAATGATCGATCTGGATATCCTGACAAAGGATACAACAATGATAGGAACTATAACAGTAACAATGGTAATAACAATAATGCACCTAGGCATCCTAGAGTATGGAACACTAGACCAAACAATGGTTCTTTGCCATCACCCTTAGATAATCAGCCTCCTAGTGAACCAAAACAGACTACTAGGGTTAATTTGGTAGAGACAACACTTACAAATTGGTGTAGAATACATAACACCAATGCACATGCAGAGCTAGATTGTCCTCAATTCAAAATAGCAGCTATTATCTTTTAGGCTGAAGTGTCCAACACCACAAGTGACCCTCCTTTTAGAGAAGGAAATGAGATTGTCCCTTGTGGATATGATTCTGCTCTTGTACTAGAGAGTTGATAATCAACCTCAGCTCATGAAAACTACACATTAGCATGTGAAGAGTCCGCCTTGGTATTTGAAACAAATTATGTGTTTCCTTTCAAGGATGAAAATGAACCAGTAGTACAACACGAGGAAATTCATGCTTATCAACAACAATATCAAGGTAGACACAATTATAACCTTAGGAGTAATCCTAACAGACCTCCTGGTCCCTTGACCACATCTTTGCCTCCTAATAACTTAAACACTCCTCCAAATCCAAAAGCAAGTAATAATCCTGGTCCTCCCAAGGTTAGTACTTAGTATTTTGCACCTCAAAATGTAGCATTGAAAGTTAGCAATCAATCTCCTGAATCTAACAAATTAGTCACATATTTAGCAGAGATGAAGAGGGTTAAAATTAGCTTATCACTATCAGAATTACCCAAAACCTCAACCATCAAGAAGGCTTCTATGAGGTCTCTAGATGAGCCTATACCAAAGGAAGATAATCATGCTCATAATCTGAGTCTAATCTTGAATAAAGATCATGTAACCAAAGAAAACAATGTCAAACACAAAGTTCCAGCCACTGTTCAAGCTGCTGAGACCTCACATATGACTCTCTATAGAGATAAGACCAAGTCACCTCCATTCTTTCTCACCTTGAGGATATTTGGTATGAACCTACACAACTTCCTAATGGATTCAGGTGCATCAACCAATGTGATGCCTTTATCTATTTGTAAAGCCTTAGGGTTGCATCCAGCTAAGTCCCTCAAGAAGGTGACACAACTAGACAAAATTGAAGTAAGTGTAGTGGGAGAGTTAACATATATATACATGCAATTAGCATCATATCCAAGTATTCAATATTACATTGACATCCAAGTGGTCGATATCCCTGACACCTATGGAATGCTACTCAGTAGAGATTGGTCAAAAACACTTAATGGTTACATGTCTACTGATTTTAGCCACATGGGATTACCTTGGAATGAGATTCCTAATCAAATTAGGATATAAGATGAACCTCAAATGAAACACATGATCACTGAGTACAATAACACCAATGAGATACTATATGTAGATGTTGAACCAGGGGTTTATACCATCAAACCTCAAACAGTCAGGATAGAGGAAATTTTCATGTATAATACACACATTGATAAAAATGCTCATCAGGATAACAGAATGATCATCAAATCTGATTATAGTTCAGATGGTAATGATGAAGTGGATCATTTCAAAGATTTTGAATTGCACTTATTCAGAGAAATGCAACATTGCCAAACATTGAACATATCCAATGAGGATACTTTAATTGAAGGCTAGTGCAGGTTACATGATGAAGCACACTCAGAGAAAACTTGTGATGCTTGCTTGGATATGATGGAGTTGGAATGAGCCTGTAGCGATAAGGGACTATCTTCAACTAAGGTAGGTGATACATTTAGTTATGATGATGTTGAATCGTGTTTGTCATTTGCAGGAACAGAGGAAGATATACATTAGGATGAAGGCTACACTTAAAATTTAGAGGAGATCCTGATGTATGATGAGGATATTTCCAAAGATAAAAATAACATCACCCCTGGGATTGATTGTCTGGTTGATTCAGATTATGAAGTATCTGATGAAGATAAAGGGAGTAATTTGACAAAATTTGAAGAATTTTTATCAAAGAAAATTTAGAGGCTTACATTGCAGGAGATCCTTCTACATCATGCTTTACTTGAGGGATGGTGTAGACTGCACAAAGCACCACATTCAGAGACCACATGCATATTATGCCTACATATATTGGATAAGCAAGAGATGTTTTATTCAAAGAATCAGATATCTGGTAGCATGAATATGCCTGAAGATAAAAAGAAAGAGAATGAAATACAACCAGATACTAATGGTGATGATACCGCATATGAAGAAAGAAAAAAGGTATTAGGTTCTCATCAGCCAATAGAAATAACAAAGAGTGAACCACAAAAGCTAAAGTGGATATCAGGTGGTGTACCTGCCAGAGCTACAAGGAAAAGAGAAGGTCCTGACAAGCCTTTAACAAAAGATAAACCTTGGATCCTTAGTTTTGATGGATCAAAGTCAAAACAAGGAGCTGGGGTAGGTATAGATCTTAGTGATCCAACAGGAAAGTCCTACTTGGCAGCATATAGACTGCGATTCCCATGCACCAACAATGTGATGGAATATGAAGATTTAATTCTTGGGTTATTATTTTCTCTCAAGAAAGGAGTTAAGATTCTGCATGTCTATGGAGACTCAGAATTAGTGGTAAGGTAGGTGAGAATCATATATGCTTGCAATTACAACAAATTGTCTAACTACAGACATAGGGTATGGAACTTGATAGAAGAATTTGATGCATTTAACATCACCCATGTTCCTAGAGAACAAAATCACAAAGTAGATGCTTTAGTACAAGCTGCTAGCACATTGGAGCCATTGTCCATTTCTGGATTGAAGAGATTCTCAGTTGAATTGGTATTAGTGCCTTCCATACTAGACAATGTCACTAATCTCCAAGTATTTGATGATGATTAGCACATCTTGGATTTCATAGCAAATAGAGATGTATTTGATGCTCAAATCTTAGATGAAAGGAATGCAGAAGATCATACATGGGAAGAAGAAGAGATCATGGAACTACCAATAAATAAAATTCCCAAAGGTATGATAGAATTAGAAAAGGCTTTTGATCTACATAATATGATGAAACAAAAGGACCTCCCAAAGACTGATGGAGGAGACTATTCACCAATCAATATTGGACAAAATGAAGAAGTAAAGAATGTCCTGATTAGTAAAGTCTACACTAAAGAAGAAAGAATAGGGATAATTCAAGTACTAAAGGATTACATACATGTTATTGTTTGGACCTATGATACTTCAATCATCACTCACACTATACCATTGAAACCAGATGCTAAGCCTTTTAGACAAAAGCAAAGGCCTATCAATGCTTTATTGGAACCTATCATTTTTAAAAAGGAAAAGAAGTTGCTCAATGCTAGAATCATCTTCCCTATGAGACATTCAACTTGGGTAGCCAATTTGGTCCCGGTAAGAAAGAAGAATGGGGATATACATTTGTGTGTGGACTTCAGAAATCTAAACAAAGCTTCTAAGAAGGATAATTATCCTTTACCTTCATTGGATGAGGTCTTACAAATAGTAAATGGAACCCAAATGATGTCATTCTTGGATGGTTTCTCAGGATATAACCAAGTAATGGTAGACAAAATAGATAGATTAAAGACAACATTCACTACCAAGTGGGGAATATTCACTTATAGACGCATGCCTTTTGGCTTGATAAATGCTGGAACTAACATTCAACATGCGATGGATATAGCATTTAGGGGCTTGGTTGGAAAGTGCATACTCATTTACATGGATGACTTGACCATCTTTTCAAAGAAGAGGGGTGATCACATAGAAGACCTCATAAGGGTGCTCAAGAAATGTGAGCAATACGGTATCTCCCTGAATCCAAAAAATGCATTTTTGGAGTAACCACAAGCAAATTAATAGGTCACCTAATAATAGAGAATGGGATCACCATCAACCTTGCTAGGGTAGAATCTATCATGAAACTGCAGCTTCCTAGAAATAAGAAAGACCTTAAATCTTACTTTGGTAAGACAAAATTTTTTCAGGAAGTTCATCACTAGGTTTGCAAAGATAGTCATACCACTTAATGCAATGCTTAAGAAAGATGCTAAGATTAAGTGGACACTTGAAGAAAAGGATACATTTGAGGACATCAAGAAAGCCATATCAGATGCTCCTATCTTGATCAGTCCAAACTATACAAAAGAATTCTATATTTATTCATTCACTTCAGAACATTCATTTTCAGCAGTACTAACACAAAGGAATGAAGCCAAAGAAGAAAAACCCATAGATTTCATGAGTTGCCCATTCAAAGATGTGGAGCTTAGATACATGGATGTTGAAAGACAAGCTCTTGCTTTAGTCAGAGCATTTAGGAAATTTAGACACTACATCCTAAGAAGTAAGGTAATTGTTGTAGTATCAGATGTAGTAGTGAAAAAGCTCTTAATGCAAAGTGAGTCTGGAGAGAAGAGAGCCAAGTGGATAATGGTCCTCCAAGAATATGACATGGAAATAACACCCATGAAACTAGTAAGAGGGCAAGTCTTAAGCCAGATGATTTCTGAGACTGACCCCAATATAATGAATCAACAATATATAGTGGATACTAAAGAGAATAAAGAGTGGTATTTTGATATTAGACACATCCTGATCACTAGGAGATGTCCATCAAAGATGCAAGCTAAAAGTGAGGTCACAAAAATACATGATCAAAGGAGGAGTCCTTTTTAGGAGAAACTATGAAGGAATATACCTCAAATGCTTGGATAGATAAGAAGATGACAAGGTTTTAACTGAGTTGCATGATAAATTTAGAACTATACATGGTTTGAACACTTAGCTATTGCACATGCTATCCTGAGAGAAAGATATTATTGGCCAACCATTTTCAAGGACACTGATGAGCACATCAACTATTGCCATACTTGTCAGGTTGCCACCAATAGAGAGAAATATGCTACCCAACCCTTGCATCTAGTGATAGAGATGCACCCATTTGCTCAATGGGATATGGATTTCATAGGTCCTATTAATCCTCCATCATCTTCAGGCCATAGGTATGTTTTAACAATCATTGATTATTGCACCAGGTGGACTAAAGCAGTCAACAGAAAAACATACAATGCAGAGGATGTGATTAAATTCCTAGAGAACAACATAGTCACTAGGTATGGAGTTCCATATGCCTTGGTATGTGATAATGGACCTACTTTTGTATCCTTAAAATTGTCTAGTTGGACTTTTGACCATGGAATTCTTTTGAAATTCTCTTCAAATTATTACCCCCAAGGAAATGGCTTAGCGGAATCAACAAATAAAATCCTATTGAATATCATAAAGAAGCTGATAGAGAAGAATCCTAGAGAATTGAATACCCTACTGAAGTATGCCTTGTGGGTGGACTGAACCAGAATGAAGGTTGCATTAGGAAATTCTTCCTACCAATTAGTGTATGGGGTAGATCCTATCCTCCCTGTTAACTTAAAGATCCCCACATTGCAATTCACACAAGAGTATCTAGGTATAGATAGTAAACAAGAGTATCTAGGTATAGATTATGCACCTTATCACCCCAAGAAACCAACAAAATTGTTAGAATTCAAGTGATGAGTACAAATTTTTGCATAGTTTGTGATTCACTTTGAGAAGCACCCCTAATCAGGTCTGTGATGTCCTGTTCATCAGTGGGGCCTTTTCTTGATTAAGGAGATTTTCACGATGATTCACCTAACACCCTTGGGTTTGTTGAACACATCAGTATAGGTGTTAAGTGAAAAATCCAAAGGGCCACCCTTGCTACCATTGCAATTCCCAACCTAAACAACAAGTGATCATACCTTGCATATTGAGATTACATGATGATATCTTATGAATCTACAAAAAAAAGGAAATATATTGAAAATCCGAAAAGATAAAATTTAGGCCATCTAAATAACTCTACTGGTGCTAGGGATGCATGCTGGTAGGGGGGCTCTACTTAGGAGAATTGTAAAGATAACCTTGTCGGGGCTATGGACGCCTGCTAGCAACAAGGCTCTATCCTGGTTGGCTATAAGGGATGAACCCAAAATATGTAGCTTAACACCAGTTACTACTATTTTCAACTTACTTTCAAGATGAGGATTATTAATCAATTACACATAGGTGATCCCTTATCAGCATTGTTATGCTAATGAAATGATATCATTCAGAAAGATCATGATTCTTATGCTTAGAAAGAGTTAGAATTCTATGTTTCAATGTGTCCTCATCACTTGAATTATTTGAATTTGGTTGTTTTCTTTGGTGGCAAGTTATTGTGTGGTTACACAACATGCCCCATTTTCCTTAGCAAAATAGGGACCTAACTTTTTTCTTCTACTTCTTCTTTGCTTTTGGGCGGTTTGGTAAAAGGTCAAAAGGAGCAATAGTATATCACCATTACACATGCATATGCCTCATGAGGAAAGGTCAAATGTCAAATTTAGTTTTTATCATCATACACCTCATAGTATGGAAGAGGGTGAAATTCTAAGCAGGTTTGTCTTTTAGATCACCCTAAAATTTGTTAGGGATATAAAGCTATACTCAGTAAAATTTTGGTCAAACCAGACATTCCTAGAGGGTCACATTCGTCAATATCAATAATATTTGTTAATATCCCTGACCTGTGCTTTAGTAATGATAACCTGATATTCGCAAGATCCTTAACATGCAAAACATCAAATTTAAATGCTAGAAAACATTTGCTCATCAAGTCCCCTACCTATTCCCAAAGGGTCGCCTTTCAAAAGGCTGATATTTCATAATATCCTTGATCTTAGTTAATATGACCATGATGTCATATCCTCTTCCACTTCAAAGCATTATAAAGGATGTTGACTTCATCCTCGCATCTCGGAATGGGGGTGATATGTCATTGTATTAAGTATTTGGATATTTCTTAATATCCCTCACATTAACTCTTGAGCCCTGTGGTGCAGAGATTTCTAGTAAACAATGAAATGGTGCCATGTGGCACATCAACCTGATCATATAAACACAATATGTTATCACGATTGATTAAGTAAAGGTATGATGACTTGACTTTGATTATCGGTCAATGGTTGGTCATCCTCATGATGATGTCATCCTCATATTCCAGATATCGGTGATATTTGCTAATATCCCTGATCTCTGCAAATATCCCCTGCATTAAATGACTTTTCAACAGTAGGTCAAGCCTCCAAAATTTCAAATGAACACCAGCCACCTGTCAATATCTCCAATCCTTAGGTGTCGATCAATGTACATTAATAGATGGTCGTTAAACTTACCCTAATTCACCTTGACGCTTGATAAAAAGTAAAATCTGGGTTCATTTTGAACTTACCGAATGATTAAATAGAGAATTACAGAGCCCTTGCAAGACTAAAGTGATATCACTACAACTTGCAAGCTCAACGAAATGGGATTCACATTTAAATGGATAACAAAACAGTAACTGCAAGGTGATAGTGTTCATCTGGATATCCCTTACATAGTAAAAGGAAAGAAAATATCAGGTATGTAACGATAAAACCCTCCTTTTGTCATTTATAGTGAATTAGAAGGTAAAAATGAATTTACTAGAGTAAATTGATAGTGTGATGCATGAAATGTATTAGAATAAGAAAATTATCACCCTAAAACTCATGTGATCATTGAATATCACCACGACACACGGTACATCAGGGTAAGAACATATATGTTTTGTTGTAAGATCCAATGGTTGCTCGAAAGAATAGGTCAGACACAAAGTTCTTGAAACCAATGCACATAAAACCTGAGGAGGTATCATTCAAATATGGACAGATAAATGATACGCATTCATGAAATACAGACATGGATGTATGGACAACAAAGTTAGAAAAGGGAGGCGGGAATCCCTTGCTCATCAATATCTACAATTCAGGAAAGTGGCATGTGGGGGGATTTCCCTATGCAATGGAGGCCACTGAATTAGTGGTAGAATGCGCCCAGAACTACAATGTAAATACCATAAGGGTGGAAAAGCATGGTAGGGTCTACACAGATTTCTCAATTGTAGGCATCACCTCAGCATTTAACCTGCCTAAAGGACCTAATGTGGTCAGATTGAACCTGGATAAACTAAGGAAAGAATATAACAGTAAAGAAAAAGAAGCTAGAAGAGTCATGTACCAATGGAGGGCTCGTGATAATACTTATAAGGCTACTGCTAAGTTGCTTGTGTATATGTACAAGTTTGATTTTGCCCCTGAATACCAATATAGGATAGCAATACTCAGCAGGATGACAGGGAATCCGAATGCTGGGTCATTTGAGAATTGGATGTATGGCATCATTAGGATGGTCAAATATACTAAGCAGAAACCACAATGGGTGAAGATTATAAGTGATAGCCTAGACAAGGGGATGAGGAAGTTAAGAGGAAGAAGTAATATGTTACACATGACCTCCAATGTAGTATATGCCTATGCATTTAGAGGCACTTTTACTAGGCTACAAATAGTGGGTATGGTTGGAAGTGACCTTGGGGATGTAAACATTTGGGATCATTATCACCAGCTAAAATATAGAGAGTCTCTTCAACACTATCAAAGAGTGAATGACTCCTTTTCCATGCATCTTGTTAGGACCATGGAAGAAGACATGACAAAGTGGTGCAAGAGCACCTAAAAGAATACCTTGGAGCAAGAAGACAAAAATGACCATGGAAGGAACCTATGGAACAAATCAAGTCAATTGGGACACCTTACAACCAATTATGGCATGTTGCAATATTGAAAATGATGTAATAGTTAAATGTCCTGAGGGTCTTGGTAAGGACCCTAGGACCAAAAATGATGTAAGTTGGGCCAATAGTGCCCCTAGAGTCAAATAGAGGTGCCTAAGACTAGTAAGAAAGTATAATGAACCTAAGAAGATCATACATGGTGAATTAATAAGGTAGGAGTTAAATAAGGTAGAAATCCTTTAAACCAAAGTTTTAAATTCAAATTTCTGAATTATGCATTTAGGTAGGAAAAGCCTTTTTGATTAGTTTTTGAAAGTTTAACCATCCCTAACTTATGGGAATTGGTTTTAGAAGTTAGGGAGAGGTTATATAAGCCTGTTCAAGGCATGAGATGTGAGGGGAAAGCATTTTTGGAGGCCTGTTTGTACGGTAGATTGAAAAGAACAGTAAAATTCTGGTTTCTCTTGCATTTTCTTCTTATTTTCTATTGATCTTTTGATCTGTGGTGGTTGGCAAATGTTTTAAAACCTTCATTGAATAGTAATAGACTTGTTTCTATGCTCTGAGAAGGTTTTTGGATCAATTTTATTGTTGTTTGTATTGACTGTCATAAGGAACAACAGGTTGTCCTGTGCATCTTGAGAGGTTTCAATACCTCATAGGACCTTTCCATGGATGTAGGATCCTAATTCTCATGGAATAGGTCCTTATTAACATTTACTATATGTATTCTAACTTGGCAAAGTAGGAGGAATGAAAATGGGGAGGTGATCAAAGTCAAAGTTTGCATGTGGAAAGAGCACTGAAATGGTGGCATGGTTATAATAGCAGGAGATCCATCTTAATAAGGAGTTTTTATGTTTGATATTGTCTAGTATGGTCTTGGAGATGGTGTTAGACCTTTGAATCAGGTCTAGAAGTGATTGGAAGTGGGAGATCTAGGAAGCCCTACGTTTTGGGTCCTAGAAGTGAGGGTTTAGTATTTAAACATGCAAATGACCAAAAACTTGTCTGAGACCTAGAAAATATTTTGTTTTGAACCCTTTCCTAAGACTTTTTTTAGGTTTGGAGAGTGGATGACAAGTTTGTCATAGGGTTCCTTTGTAAAGTGGGTGAATTAGGCCTTGTAGGAAGGCAACAGGGTGTTAGGACAGTCACATTTGGTCCAAAACAATAGTAGGTGAGTTTGAGATATGTTCTAGAACTCAATAGAAGGTATCCAAATTAGTCATTTTTTTTTAGAGTGCTTTGGGAAATTTGAGAGAAAAATTCAAATTAGTCGCTAAACAGGGCTACTAGGATTAGGCCTAGTCAAGTGGAATTGTCAAGAACCAAGCAAAATGGTGTATGAAACCTATTGAACCTTGTTGGTTGGGGTAGGTTGAGACCCTAGAAGGTGCAATATTTCATCTAAGAAGTTGGGATCCAAATTTGAGCCCTTTGGTGGAGTTTAAGGAAAAGGGGAGACTAGTGTAGTCTTGTTGATTAAAGCCACAATTGATTTAAATCCTTAATCTTGCTAAATTAACTTTGGGAGACCTGACACCTCTGCATCATAGTGGTATCAAAGCAGCAAGTAGGTCCTTGAAGGAGTAGTAAGATATTGTGAAAAAGTTAAGGGGTAGTGAGAGTTGTAAAGATGCCTCCTAAGAATCAGATGGCTAGGGAGAATAATGAATTGAGGGAAGCCTTAGAAGCTAGAGAAAAAGAGTTGAGGGATAGAAGAGAATGGGATGCTGCAATGGAAAGAGAGTTAAGATAAGTAAGAAGGGAGAATGCATCAATCTTGGCAAGGTTGGAAGCATTGGAGAAGAATCTTAGAGGGGATGAACAAGATGACCAAGAAGGAGATGATGGAGGACATGAGAAGGCAGATGAGAGCACTCCTGAGGATGAATTGGATGTTGAAGAAAGGAAATTTGTGAGATTACTTAAGGCAGTCCAAGGAAGTGGAACAAAGGCAAACATAGAGTTACCTATCTATCAAGGGAAGATGGATAGTGAAGAGCTATTAGGGTGGATAGATGCCCTTGAAAATTTCTTTGAGTATGAGGAAATGAGTGATGAGAAGAAGATTAAATTTGCAAAAATAAAGTTGAGAGGGATAGTACTTACATGGTGGAGTAGTGTGCAAACAAAAAGAGTGGCTAGAGGTGGAACAAGAATCACTTCTTGGGGTAGGATGAAGGATATGATGAAGGATCAATTTCTTCCATCTGATTACTCCATTCAAACAAAGAGGATGAGGAAAAATTTGAAACAAAAGGACATGGATGTTATGTCCTATACTGAGCAATTTCATAAGCTTAGTATTAGAGGAGGATTGGAAGATGAAGAAGAGAAAGTGGCAAGATACCTTAATGGGCTTAGGTATAACTTGCAAGATGAGATTGGTTTGACCATACCAAAATCACTTGGAGAATGTTTTCAATTGGCCATAAGGGCTGAAGAGAGGGTAAAGATGAAGAAAGAAAGACAAGGAGGTAGTGGTAGAGGATATAGAGGTAGGGGCAGACCTACTAATGAAGGAAAGAGCAGCAATGAGAAAGGCAAAGAGTTTTCTGCAGATCAAAGAGGTGGATATAGAGGTGGAGGTAGGTTTGGATTAGGTAGAGGAGTATTCACAGGTAGATGTTATCATTGTAATGAAGTGGGACACACATCTTTCAAATTTCCTAAGAGGGATGATGCTGATAAGAATAAGGAGACAAGAGTTCATTTGGCACAAGAAGAGGAAAAGAAAGAAGACCAAGAACTAGCACCAGCCTATCCAGTTATAGATGGAGAATTGCTCATGGTAGAAAAAGGTAAAATGCAGCAAGCACCACAGGTATCCATTTTTAAAACTAATTGTTTAAGCCATGGAAAAATGTGTAAGTTGATTATAGATTCAGGTTCACATGATAATCTAGTCTCCTGGGATATGGGACACAAATTGGGATTGAAGACATTTGATCATCCTAGTCCTTACAATGTCACTTGGGTAAGTCAAGACCAGCAAGTAAGGGTTAGTCAGAGGGAATATGTTGATTTTTCCATTGGTCCATATCAGGATTATGTTTTGTGTGATGTCATCTCAATGACATGTGGGCATGTAATCTTGGGTAGACCATGGAAACATTTAAGGAGGACAATTCATGATGGTTCTACTAATAACTAGTTGGTGTACAAAGATGGTAAATAGTTTAAACTAATCCCTTTACCTTGTGGAGACAAGAATTAACATGTTACTATCTATTTTGGAGAGAAATTGAAGTTGGATATGTAGGTTAGACAACAAGAACAATTGCAGTAGAAGAAGGTTTATAATAGTCCTAAAGAGTAGAAAATTTGGGACTTAAATTGCATCAAGGTTGGGGACATTGATTGCCTTATTGGGAGGCAGGAAAGGGAAGGCAAACAACAAGGAAAAACAGATCCAAATCTCAAGATGGGGAAGGCAAAAACACCACAGCAGCAAGGTCCTAGGCAAGGACACCAAAACATATTTTATGATGCTAACATTGTTTGTAAGAGTCATGCAGGTGGGAGAAGGAGAAGGATAGCCCTTGGAGAGTTCATGTTTCCTATCACAAATCAGAGGAACATTTCAAAGAGACTACAGGAGGTTTGGAGCAGATCACATGCCTCTTGGGACAAGAGTTTTTATCATGCTAGGGAGTATGGTGTAGGAGCACCTAAAAGAATACCTTGGAGCAAGAAGACAAAAATGACCATGGAAGGAACCTATGGAACAAATCAAGTCAATTGGGACACCTTACAACCAATTATGGCATGTTGCAATATTCAAAATGATGTAATAGTTAAATGTCATGAGGGTCCTGGTAAGGACCCTAGGACCAAAAATGATGTAAGTTGGGCCAATAGTGCCCCTAGAGTCAAATAGAGGTGTCTAAGACTAGTAAGAAAGTATAATGAACTTAAGAATATCATACATGGTGAATTAATAAGGTAGGAGTTCATTAAATAAGGTAGAAATCCTTTAAACCAAAGTTTTAAATTCAAATTTCTGAATTATGCATTTAGGTGGGAAAAGCCTTTTTGATTAGTTTTTGAAAGTTTAACCATCCCTAACTGATGGGAATTAGTTTTAGAAGTTAGGGAGAGGTTATATAAGTCTATTCAAGGCATGAAATGTGAGGGGGAAGCATTTTTGGAGGCCTGTTTGTACGACAGATTGAAAAGAATAGTAAAATTTAGTTTTCTCTTGCATTTTCTTCTTATTTTCTATTGGTCTTTTGATCTGTGGTGGTTGGAAAATGATTTAAAACCTTCATTGAATATTAATAGACTTGTTTCTATTCTTTGAGAAGGTTTTTGGATCAATTTTATTGCTATTTGTATTGACTGTCATAAGGAACAACAGGCTGTCCTGTGCATCTTGAGAGGTTTCAATGCCTCATAGGACCTTTCCATGGATGTAGGATCCTAATTCTCATGGAATAGGTCCTTATTAACATGTACTATATGTTTTCTAACTTGGCAAAGTAGGAGGAATGAAAATGGGGAGGTGACCACCATTTAAAGTCAAAGTTTGCATGTGGAAAGAGCACTGAAATGGTGGCATGGTTATAACAGCAGGAGATCCATCTTAATAAGGAGGATATTTTATGTTTGACATTGTCTAGTATGGTCTTGGAGATGGTGTTAGACCTTTGAATCAGGTCTGGAAGTGATTGGAAGTGGGAGATCTAGGAAGCCCTAGGTTTTGGGTCCTAGAAGTGAGGGTTTAGTATTTAAACATGCAAATGACCAAAACCTTGTCTGAGACATAGAAAATATTTTTTTTTGAACCCTTTCCTAAGACTTTTTTTAGGTTTGGAGAGTGGATGACAAGTTTGTCATAGGGTTCCTTTGTAAAGTGGGTGAATTAGGCCTTGTAGGAAGGCAACAGGGTGTTAGGACAGTCATATTCAGTCCAAAACAATAGTAGGTGAGTTTGAGATATGTTCTAGAAATTAATAGAGGGTATCCAAATCAGTCATTTTTTTTAGAGTGCTTTGGGAAAGTTGAGAGAAAAATGCAAATTAGTCACTGAACAGGGCTACTAGGATTAGGCCTAGTCAAGTGGAATTGTCAAGAACCAAGAAAAATGGTGTATGAAACCTGTTGAACCTTGTTGGTTGGGCTAGGTTGAGACCCTAGAAGGTGCAATATTTCATCTAAGAAGTTGGGATTCAAATTTGATCCCTTTGGTGGAGTTTAAGGAAAAGGGGAGACTAGTGTAGTCTTGTTGATTAAAGCCACAATTGATTTAAATCCTTAATCTTGCTAAATAAACTTTGGGAGACCTGACACCTCTACATCACAAAGAGACTGAGTGTAGAAGATTAGGCAATAATATACAAATATGGGGCTTGGTTCATCCAGTTCCCCACCTTTTCCTACATAAGGATAGAGGACTTTGATGATTCTCCTTTTATGTTAGTGAGATACCCTAATGTTAAGGTCATCTTAATGGAGTTGGCTAGGTAGGTATTGCCTTCAATGAATTCTTATATTGAGATGGGGAAGATACCCAATGTTCTGTATATGTGTTCGAATAAGGAAAGTGTGAAGGATGTGATTGGAGGGTTAAAGTTGATGCATTTGCAGCCATTTTGTTTATCTAGGCCATATGATCCTTATGATAGGATGTATGCATTGCACAAGAAGCCTATGTATCCAAAACACATTGAAGATTATTAGGCTAATTGTGATGAGGAGGTAGAGGTGAGAAGGAGAGATTATTGAGGGTCACTCTAAATAAGATACATACATTTGATTGCATGCTAGTGCCTGCTCAGTTACATGAAGATGATGGCTTGATCATGTCCCAAGAGTATGAAGACAAGAAGGTATACAATGAAATGATATCAGCCCTAGACTGGAGTCAACTAGAGGTGACTTCGTTGGACCAAATAATGTAGAAGGTCATCCAATTAACAAAGGAGTGGGTGGAGGCTGAAGTCACCAAGCTAAGGAAGAAAGGTGTAGCCCTCACTATTGATAACAAGATAAAGAGACAAGAACTATCAAATGAGGAATATGATGATTTGCTCAAGGAGAAGAGGCAGTCAAAAGGGGAAAGGTAGAAAGGTAAAGTTAAGAAAGGAAACCAACCTATTGGGGTTACAATCATTCGTTAGTCTCAACCAAAAGAAGATGTATCTCCCACATCTGCTGCAGCACCATCTCCTTCACCTACAAAACAAAAGAAAACTATTGCATCTCCTATCCCTGTTAATCTACCTATTGAAGAGGAGAGCTTAGATGATGATCTCCTAATAAGGAAGTAAAAGAAGAAAACCTCAGATACACCCTAGAAGAAACAAACATCTGGTATGAGGGGAGCAATAGATAGAAACCCTACAATCCTATTGAGAGGGGCAGGTGGTGAAGGTATTTTGAAGAATTTATAGCATGAATTCCCCATCCCTAACATCATAAAATTCAAGTTTGAGACAGAAGAGGAACAAAGAAAAAAAATGCATATTGTGGGAAATAGTCATTCCTTTCCATTGGATGACACCGTAGACCTATCTGATGATGAGGTTATAAATGATGTCTTTGCTAATTTTATGGAGACGTTGGTGAAAAATACTAAGATGACTCCTCATGGCACCCCCATGGTGCAGAAGGAGGTTGAAACAAAAGAAATAGAGGAGGGTAATCCCAAAGAGGTGGCCCATTAGATTGGATTGACAAATTTGGTTGATTAGGTCACTAGCCCCGCGATAATTGATTTGGCTGATCAGGGTGATGAAGACCCAAATAAAGACAAGGACCTGCCTCTAGAGTAGGATAAATTAGAGGCTAATGTACACATTGAAGATGAAGAGATGCCTCATCAGAATGAGGGTAAGGAAAATGAACAAGTACTTGAAAAAAATACAATTAAAGAAGGGGTAGATAAAACCCAAGATCCTGGACAAGTAGATAGATCAAAGGCTAAAGAGCATGATCCTCAATAGGGTGATAATCAGGAGAAGGAAGAAGAAAATATAAATAAGAGTGATCAAAGTGACCATCCAGATGCATTAGATCAAAGGGCTCAAACTCCTAAAAATCAAGCACCACAAAATACACAAGGTCAAAATGTGAATGTGTAGCAAGAGGTCCTAGCTCAAGAAGAACTTAGTCATGAGGAGGCTCAGTCTAAACAAAGAGAAGAGTCTTCACCACAAAGAGTGGAAGAAAATGTAGAATCTAATGATGCTCACATCGAGCATATAGACCAACAATGGTCCACAGATGAGATACCATATTGGCTGCGACAGGAGGTGAACCCACCTCAGGTTAATGATGTACTTGAATTTGACATTTATGCATTGTTTTTAGCTGATATGGTGAAACCAAAGAGAAAGGCAAGGGCAACTTCTGCAATCAAAAGAGATCCTACCACCAGCAGGAGAACAACTTAGGTAGCTTTGCATATAGTGGACAAAGCCAAGGGAGAGATAAGTTTTGATGAAGTTCAAATAACTAAAATTGACTTAGGCTTTGCTACTAAAAAGCAAGAAGGCCAAGAGGCCAAAGATAGTATTGATTCCTTGTTGAAAAGTGTCAAAATGGAGAAAGACAAAAATAAAATGCCCAAGGAGCACATTGCCTAGTTGCATACCTTCATAAAGGGGTTAATTGACCCGAATCATATGCCAGTTAGCACCGCTACTCCTTTGACCATTATATCTCAAGAAGAGGCAACATGACTGGATATTATGAGGCACAAAGCACATGTAATAGATAATTGGTTTATTCAATTCTTTTTTGAGGTAGAAGAGGTAGTAAAGATCTCCCTCACAAATTGGAATTTGCTTAGCACATTAAGGAGCAAAGTGGATAAATTATAAAAGGAGTTTGGGTAGAGATCTATCAAAGTAGAGAACAATTTGGATGCCCTAGCTGAGATGAAGCGCATAGACATGAAAGTGCTCAGATTCAATAAGGTATTGGACAATAATATTACACAGTTATTTGGTATTTGGTATGAGGATACTCAAGTTGAGAATGATATCTTAAAGTGATGCAATTCCAAACTTAGAGACATTAGTGTTAAGTTGCATCACCTTATGGCAAAGGAAGTGAATATCCTAGAAGCTCTTGAGGATAATGTAGAAGGGAAGATAGAAAATCAGGATGTGGATTTTGCTATTGAGGCCTTCCATGGTAATTTCAAGTAGGCAATAGATGACCCCATCCAACGTTTAATAGGAGATATAGTTAATAAGGCTATGAGGATGAAAGCAAAGGTAGAGACATACAATGAAATGCTAAATAGAAAAAAGAACAAATGGTCTATATTGTAGATACAATTTCATTCCCAGGAACATGCTATAATAAAGGCCAAGGTCCAAGATGGGGGGGAGATTGAAAGTATAATCGAGACATATGAACCCATCAGGGGGATCATTAACACTAATATAGAAGATGACCCATCTAATGAAGAAGAAGAAGAAGAATGAATAAGGATGCATGATGACAGGGTCATATGTATAATACTATAAAGATAATGATTGAGTAACATCGGATGGTTGCTAGCTGGCAACATGTGCCACTTTGACATTTGTTGACCAAGTCAAGGATGATTTGGGGCCATTGATTTTGATAGTTAAATCATGATCATTAGATCTTTTGTAACTACCTCATCTCTTTGTCCTATAAAAGGAGATGGAGTGCACATTGTAAGATATTCAAAACTTAATTGAGATTAGATTGTTGAATTTCTCAGGACTAATTCTCAAAGCTGATTGTAAATATACATGTTTGTTACATACTAAATGAAGAAGAAGGTCTAGATTACATACAATCATACACTTTGAGTAATCTATGGATGATTTCTTGGATTGTACTTTGATTTGTTGTGTCCCTTGGAGTGCATTTCATGTTGTACTTGTTGCCTTCATTCTTTTCCCATCGAAGTTTGCATCAATGATAATTAGCTGTGGAACATCCTGGTGAACCTATGGTTTGATTTCCTTATCTTCATGACTATATCTGGAATGTATATAGACCAATAGCTGAAGATTCACTCAATTTAAGTAAAGATTAGAAAGAATTTAACACTTTTGTTTAATTTCAGTAAAATCATCTTCACAATTGCAAGTACACAGATAATCTAAAGCAAACATACATGAATATGTTGATATCCTGAAGGAAACTGAATATTAATAGCAAATTTGAACTAATCTGCATGTATGTTTAAACATGTCATGTAAATACATATAAATCTCAATGATGATCATGCAAATATTTTCTCATAGGCACATTATTTAGATAAATTCATAGTGTAGAAGTGAGAATTAACCAATAGCAGTTGATGATCAAAAGAATTGATCAAACTTATGAAAAATATTTTCATCATCTGTTGAATACAATAAGATTAACCCTTGTTTGTCAAAGATTTATAGAAAGTAGGTATAAAACCGGACGTTCAGATATCAATTCTGAGTATCAAAACAATGTAAGACCCCTTGAATGAGAAATCAACATCGTACATCAAACCACTGAGTGATATTAGTAGATTATGAACTAATCCATGGAGACTTGGGATCATGAATTCTTCAAATTCATCGTATCTTTCAAGATGATAAAGGTTTGATTTGTAATTCTTTATCTATGTATTTTTATGACTAACATCATAACCAACACTATGTTGACATCTCAAGTTTGAATTATGAAATTCTTACTGGGAATCTCTATAGTTATATATATATATATAGATATATATATCTATCTATATATATATATATAAGCATGATTAGTTTTCATTAGAAAACTAGATGGACATTTTGATTGACAAGCTTATGTGAAAGTGATTCAAGGCATTCATTGTGTTATAGAGCAGTACTTTGTTGTTATTGTGTTTGTATTTACAGATTTGTCTCCATCTCCTCATGGCATGAAGAGCATCTTCCTTCCATGAGATCTACACTTCAAGCTGATATCTATTATGTTTTCAACCATTTATCATTTAGATTTTTGCCTCTATCCCACCAGGATATGCACTCTCATCTGATAATAGTGTTTGAAAGACTTGAATGTCTCTCTGGGTCTTGACTGAGGGAAGCCTTTAAACACCACAACCCCCTCCCACACTCCTTGTGATTATAGGTTACATGTACCAAGTTTCACAGAGTGGAGTTGGAGAAAGGGAGTGGCAGACATCAAAGATTTGGGATTTGAGAAATAAAGGACTCTGGTAAACATTCCTGGACTTGGGCGCTAGTCCTTTTGTCCTCCATCTTTCTTGAGGTAGAAATAGAAGTTGTAGTGTAGATTAGTGTTGGGAGAAGTTCCAGATTCTATGGTGAAAAGTGTATCTTGGACTTGGGCAATAATCCCTATGTCCTTGACATTTTTGCCTTTCAAATTTCAAAAAATAACGAGTTACATATATCTATCCTTCACCTCGGTTTGAAATGATTTGTTGTAATTTGATAATTTGCTTACTGTTTTGCATATTTAGGGTTTTAAGTGAAATTGAGCATTAAATTGAGACATTGTTTGATACATCCAAGATTTTGCATCTTCCCAAGTGGCAGCCTATTGTGTGGTTACACAACACACCCCATTATGACTTGACAAAATAGGGACCCAACTTTTTGCTTGGCTTGACTTGTGTTTTTCTGCTTTCTAGCGGTCTGGTAAAAGTAAGTCATGTAGATGATCCTACATAAAAGGGATTGGGTAAGTCATCATGATGAGGTCTATTTTTCAAATTTCATATTTCATGTCAATAACCTCATGGTTGGATAGAGTACAAAATTTCATGCAGGTTTGCCTTTTGGATCACCCTGATATTCCTTAGGGAATGAGAGTTATGGTGAGTCAAAGTCATGGTCAAACCTGATATTTCGAGGGGGGGTCATATTCCTTAACATCAGTCATCTTATGAAAGATCACCCCGATCCAATTTTATCACCCGATAAATCATTTATCCAGAGATCTGGATGTCAATCTTAAGTGATAGAAGCATTTACCCGTTGAACAATGTCATATATTTTGCGGGGGTCATATTCCCAATATCACCTAATATTCTGAATATCAGCCTATCTTTCAAATATCACCTTGTCGCAGAATATCACCCTAGTGCTAATATCATGATGATGTCATATAATCCCGATGAGATAAGAAAATTGCCATGATGATGATGTCATCATCCTTTTTACCTCGCGAAGGTATGTTTCCAACAGTGACACTTTCTACATAAAGTGACGATGATGTCATACTGCAACAACAATGAACTAAGTCATTATCTTGATGATGTCATCCTGATATTTCTTAATATCACCTGACATTTTAAACAGGACTTGATATCTGAATATCACCCAACATTTTAAACATGACCTGATATTCTGAATATCACCCGATCTTCTGAAGATCACCCCGCTCCTCTTGCCGCACAACATTAAATACCATAAATGCAGTAGGTGGATTCCCATCGATTGTGAACGCGATCTAAACACTTGGTAGCATCCATAAATTAATGACAGGAGATCAATGGTTAAGATTGAATAAACCTTGTGTTGCCCTAAAATTACCCTAATAAGGAGGTTAAAAGTGAATTCATGGTCATTTTACACTTACCTTGCGATAAAATGAGTTTTACAAAGCGTAGAACTTTCAAACCCTCATACGACCTGCTTGCGGACACACACGGCTTGTAGAAAAATAAGACACGTGATTATCATTGGTATCTTAATCTCTTTCATATAATCATCAGCATAATCAAGGGGATAAGTGTTATCAAGTAAGTAATTAAAACCCTCCTGCTGTCATTTTCTGCATTGTCCAGGAAGTATGCTTTTCCACTGGTTTGAAGATATATGTTATGCATATCATGATGAAGTGATGATTAATTAATATAATGTGCATCATGCCATGAAGATATAATGTTGTATGCATGTATGTGAAGTATTGTATGGTAAGACTGGTCTTGTTTATTGCAGGAAACCATGACATACAAGAGGTTGAGAAAATTTGATGCTGAATTTCTTAAACCAATGTTCTCTCAACCTGAAGGTGTATGGTTCAAATATGGCGTCATCACAGATACACACAAGGGAAGCACTAATTTGGTCACTTGGTCATCTAGAATGCACCCTGACAAAAATAATACCCTGTTGGATGTCATTTTCATGTTAGGAATGTGGAATACGGCTGGATTTCCTTATTCTATGGAGACTCTAGAATTGATTATTGAATGTGCCAGAATTACAATCCACAAACAAGGAAAGTGGAAAAGCATGGTCGAGTGTATGCAAATCTATCCATCAAGGGGATTATAGAGACTTTAAATTTGCCATTAGAAAGAAGGTTGTCAGCATGGATTTGAAGAAGCTAGAAACTAAACATATAAATAACAAGAAAGCTGCTGGAAGAGAATGTCTCAATGGAGGGCCAAGAATAGTCCTTATACTATAGCTACCAAACTACCAGTGCTTATGTACAAGTTTGACTTTGATGATGAATACCAATAAATGATAGCCCTACTCAGCAGAGTGACAGGCTAGCCTGATGCTAGAAGTTTGAAGGATTGGATGTATGGGGTTATCGTGATGTGTCTTTATACAAACAACAAGCCATTATGGGCCAAAATGATAAGTGATGCCCTAAATGAGTAGCTCATGAACCTAGGAGGCCTAGAATGTTCATTTCATATGACTTCATATGTGGTATACTCATGTGCATACAAAGGTACATTTAAGGCACTTACAACAGAAGGAAAGATTGGTGGCACTACAAATGATGCCCACATCTGGGATCATTATCCCTAGTTACAAAGACAAAATTACCTTCTAGATTACAAATTAGTGAATGATGCATTTTCTATGCATCTGGTCAGGACAATGGAAGAAGATAGGACTAAAAGACTGAGCATGGAAGCTTAAGAAGTCATATACAGGCATGGTGCCTGGTTTATACAATATACCACATTCTCTTATATTAGAATAGAGGGCTTTTACAGGACAACCCCTCATGCTCCCAAGATATCCCACTGATGCAGTTGTTCTGATGGAATTCATGAGACAAATATCCACAATACTGGATGCTTACAAAGTAAATAATAGGATTCCACCAGTATTATTTCCAGTAACAATGGGTTGGTATATATGCCAAGATTTTGATAACATCAAGAAGGCCATAGCTAGTCTGGACATGATGAAGTTATAGCCATTCCCATTGGCAAGATCATATGACCCACATGGGAGGATGAAAAAAATCATGGGGAAGCCCATCCATCAGAAGCACTTAGAGGATTTCTGCACAGATTGTGAGGATGAAGTTGAAGCTAGAAGAAGAAAATACCAAAGGTTGACTCTCAACTAGATCAAAACTTTTGATTGTATTCCAGTGCCTTCACAATTAAAAAGGGATGATAGAGAAATAATAGCAGATGAATATGAGGAAAAGAAGATATATAATGACACAATCTTAGCACCTAATCTTACATAGCCTGAGGATATCTCATTGGATCAATTTACAGGTAGGATGTTGCAGTTAACCCAGTCTTGGGTAAATGAACAAATAAATGCACTGAAGAAGAAGGGTGTAGCCCTTACAGTTGACAATAAGAAGAGGCAAGAAATTCCTGACAATGAATATGATGACTTTCTGATTGAAAGGAGGAAATCTTAAGGAGAAAGAATCCACCTCAAGAACAAAGCAAGAGACCCCCCAGAGGTAAGAAAACTAATAATGAACCTAAAGGGGTAATAGTTGAAAGAGTAGTTATATCAGCTAAGGATGCATCCGCATCAAGACAGGCATCAGCCTCATTAGCACCGCCTCCCATGGATAAACAAAATGCCAAAAAGATCTAGAGGCCAGCTGTTGAAACTACTGAAACATATGAGGAGGGTCAGGCATCACAAAAGAAAATGGAAGAGGATATTCCTCTTGATGAAGAGCCTAAAGAGGAAAACCCTATGCCCCTCATTAGAAAAAGAAAAACACCTTAGGTGATGGCATCCACACCTAAGAAACCAAGAACATCCATGAGAGGTGAAATAAAGCATGACCCCATAGTATTAAGGGGAGCTGGTGGAGAAGTATTCAGAAAGGAACTGCAACATAATGTGCCACTTCCCACCATTGTTTAGTTTAAGACTGAACAAGCTGAAGAACAAATGAAAGAACCCTCTAGGCCAATTCAAAGTGGTCTTGTCTCACTGGAAGAGACAGTTGACTTATCTGATGATGAGGTAGTAAAGGATATAGCGTCTCAATGAATGGAAACCCTTGCTACTAACACCCATATAACTCCACAAGGAACTCCTTTAGTACAGGTGGCTGTGTTAGAGGAACTAAAGCAAGTGGAACAGGAAAAGGAAAACAACCCAGAAAGGATTGCACAACAAATAGGCCATGATAAATTAGTTGAACAGGTGACTAGCACTGAAGTAATAGATTTAACATACAGGGAGGATGTAGCACATCCTAAAAATCTAGTGGGTGCACTTGATAAGACAGTAAATATTGAGGAGATCAAGCTGGCAAAAACAGAAGGCCACACTGTAGATATGAGTCAACAAGAACAAGATATATCTAATGACCCCAAAATAGTTGAAGTCCAAGGAAAGGGTGGAAATGACAAGGTCATATTAAGTGAAAAAATACCCCAGACTCAAGAAGCCTTTGGTGAAAAGGATACATCAAGTCAGGATGACCTAATAACTCAAGTTCTAGTAAACAAACAAGTGCTAGATAATAATACCGCCATGCTGATGGATATTTGGTATAAAGATATCAGATTTGAAAATGATGTATTAAAGGGATGCAATAGAAAATTAGGAGACATCAGCATGAAGTTGCATGACATGATGTCATTTGAAACAGAGATCCTAGAGGCCCTAGAGGGGAAACTAGAAGGGAAAATTGAAAATCAGGATGCAGATTTTGCAGTAAAGGCTTTGCATAATAACTTTCAGCTAATAGCTGATGACCCTCTTAAACACCTGACAAAAGAAGCTATGGACAAGATTTTGAGATTCAAGGTCAGGGTGGAGAACTACAATGAAACATCAAATAGTAGGAAGAGCAAATTGGAAACTCTTTGAGATAAATATTAGGCACACAAGCACGCCATTGTCAAAGCAAAAACTCAAGATGGCAGGGAAGTGGAGAAAATAGTGCAATCATATGAAAATATCTGGACATCCATGCAGGTCCATATCCAATGAAATATTCATCAGGATGATGAAGATACTAAAAGCGATGATCATCGGGATCATGAAGATGAAGAAGAACCTGATGAATAGATGAAGATGCAATATCAAAGAAGGCATATGCATCTGACACTTAGAGAAAATAAATAATTCAGATGGTTGCCAGCTGGCAACCTGTGCCATGTGAAATATTGACTAGGTCAAGGATGAATATCCACTATAGATCTTAATAGATAAATCTTGATCATAGATCATTTGTAACTTCTCCCTCACCTTGTTCTATAAAAGGTACATGGATGCCTTGTTTTAAACATTCAAAACTTAATTGAAATCTGTTTGCTGAAATATTCAGCGCTTATTTCAAAGTTATTGTATACATATATGTTCTTGCATACTTAATGAATGAGAAGACTATTTTGATTATAATCCATCATAAATCTTGAGTAATCAGTGTATGAATTCTTGATACATGCTTTGATTTGCTACGTCCCTTGGAGTGCATATTAGCTTGCATGTGTTGTCTTCATTCCTTTCCTTCGAAGTTAGCATCAACTGTATCTAGCTGTGGAATGTCCTAGTGAACATATGGTTTGATTTCTTCTCTTCATGACTGTATTTTATGTGTATGTGGCTTGATAACTTAAGGTTCATCACTATTTGAAGTATTCTTTTCAGTTTCTTTTAATTTCAGAATAATCCATCATCACAATTGCAATAATTGACAATCTAAAGCAAATAATAATAAATATGCAGATATCTCAAAGATAATTGAAAATTAGTAGCATATTTGAGTTAAAGCATGTCAAATTGACAAATATCATGCAAAGATTTAAGTATAAATACATCATTTGGAGAAATATACTGTGAAATAACGTTTCTTTGTAGCATCTTATCAGATCCTTTTGATGAACGTAAGGCCCCAAAATGAAAAATAGAAATGTACATCAACCATTGAGTAATGTCAGTAGGTTATGAACTAATCCATGGAGACTTGGGATCATGAATTCTCTGAATTCATCGTATCTTTCAAGATGAGTAAAGGTTGTTGTGCAATTTTTATTCTATGTTTTCTTATGACTAATAGCATGATCAACATAAATTGGCACTAGAAGGAGGGTTGAAGCTAGAAGATCATCATCAGTAGTTTAGGTGATGATAAAGATCATAAGGTAACGCTCAGACACCGCCAAATATCCAGTTAGACACAAATATTTGTTGTTCTAAGCTTGTACATGCTAATCCTATATGAAATTTCAAAGTTAACCATAAATATTGCAAGCTTTACAGTTGATCATCATGAATTTGTAGAAATAAGCCTTGTCTCATGTAAATTTACCTAAATCTTTGAGGTAGTTAGCTTAAAAACTTGATATCTTGCCGTTTGTGACCTAGAACTTCAAATATCACCTCATATTTGTAGCATCCCTACAAATATTCCATAAATATCCAGTTAGTATCCTTTTCTAACCACAAATATAACCTTTGCTGGTAAATTTCAACTGATCTTTACAATAATCCAACCAATTTGCCTCAAAATTGAGAAATCCTGGCTCTCAGGCCAAATACTAGGTCTAGATCCAATGGAATCTTTGACGAATTACCTGTTAGAGGATTCAGACCTAGAACTATAGACATTCATCACACTCTAGGTTCTAGTGCATCAGGAGCTTCACCAGAGCATCCTCCTGTAACTCCTATTGGTTTGCAAATACCTATAGGATCACCTGTCCAACCTCAGGTTCAACCTTAACCTGTTATACCTCAAGCTCAACCTCCTTCGGTTGCAATGTCATTCCTTGCAGCAGAGTTACCTTTGACCTTTAATGCATATCATCCTTTGCCAAAGAATCCAGATAAAATCTATCCAAAATAACATCCTTATCAAGATGCGGATGATCATGTCAAAAATTTCAAGGAAGCCAATTTCCTTTTTCCTTAGGGGAGGAGGCTTATAATTGGTATATTAGTCTTGGTCAGGGTTTGGTCAGTTCATGGGTTGTTCTTGAGAAAGATTTCGCAAATAGATTCAAAGTTCCCATTGATCCTTCAATGAACTATCATTTATTTGCTACAATCAAAAGATTTGAGGGAGAGCCTATTGCTAACTTCAATGCCAAGTTCAAAAAAATGCTATCCAAGTTAGTTGCCCCTTATGTTGTGACTGATGAAGCTGCTAGGATTATCTATTATTTAGCTTTGGATCCATTAACTTCCATGTTCATCAGAAGAGCACATATTGAAATCACAACTTTGACAGGAGCTTTCCAGGAAGCTATCAAAGTCAATCAGTAGCTGGTACCTACTCCAACACCAAACATAGTCTTTCTGACACTACCTGGATATCCTACATATCCTTCACAATACCCTAATGGAGCTATGGTACCTCCAACAGTCATGCCAACACCATTATAGATATCTCCACTAAGTATCATGCCTCCTCCTCCAAATGGAAATGGTCAAATGCCACAGTATCCAAGCCAAACACAAGTGCCTCAGGGTGCTGACCAATCCAACAATAACCATGGATCTTCCTTTTTCAAGCCTCAAACTAAAAATGTAGTGGCCAAGGTCCAAGAAGAGAAAGAGGAAATCAAGGAAATATCAGCTTAGCTAAGGAAACTTACTACTGAGATTACTCACCTGAGAAGCTAAAACTTCTATTCTCAGCCTAATCAGAATAGAGGATATACCAATGACAGACCTAGTTATCCTAATAGGGGGTATAACAACAATAATTACAACAATAACAGTGGTAACAACAATCCTCCTAGACAGCCTAGAGTATGGAACTCCAGGCCAAATAATGGTTCCTTACCATCGCCTTTAGATAATCAACCTCCTGGTGAAGCTAAACAGACTATTAGAGTCAATCTTGCTGAGGCAACCCTCACTAATTGGTGTAGGATACATAATACTAATGCTCATGCAGAGCTAGACTGTCCACAATTTCAAATTGCTGCAAGTATTTTCCAAACTTAGGTGTCCAATACTTCAGGAAATTCACATCATGTAGAAGGGAATGAGCTTGCTCCTTATGGATATGATTAAGTTTTAGTATTGGAAAGTTACACTGATTAGCCTTATCAGCAGACCGTGTCATCTCATCAGCATTATACCCAGGCATGTGAGGAATCAGCTATGGCTTTTGAGTCAAATTATGTTTTCCCCTTTGAGGATGACAATGAGCCATCGAATGAACATGAGGAGGTATATGCTTACCAACAACAGTATCAAGGTAAGCATAATTATAACTTGAGAAATAATGCCAATAGACCTACTGGTCCATTGACCTCTTCCTTACCTCTGAATAATTTCAACACACCTCCTGATCCCAAAGCAAGCAATAACCTAGGATTTCCCAAGTTCAATGCTCAATATTTAGCATCACCAAACATAGTATCAAAAGCTTTGAATATGCCTCATGAATCTGACAAGTTAGTCACCTATTTGGTAGATGAGATGAAAAAGATTAAAATTAGCCTATCCTTGTCAGAGTTGCTGAAAACTCCAGCCATTAAGAAAGCATTCATGAAATCACTAGATGATCCAGCCCCCAAAGACAATAGCCATACTTCAGGTCAGTCTGGAGGTAAGGATCATGCTGTCAGAGATAATAATGTTAAAACTAAAGTCCCAGCTACTGTTCAAGCTGCAGAGACTTCTCACATGACCTTATACAAAGATAAGAGTGAGTCACCTCCATTTCTCCTTACCGTACGAATGTTTGGTAAGAATTTACATAACTATTTACTAGATTCAGGAGCATCCACCAATGTCATGCCCTTGTCCATATGCAATGCTTTAGGGTTGCATCCTGCTAAATCTCTGAAGAAGGTAACCCAACTAGACAAAACAGAGGTGAATGTAATAGGAGAATTAACTCACATTCACATGCAACTGGCATTAGACCCTAGGATCCAGTACTATATTGACATTCAGGTAGTTGACATACCTGATACATATGGGATGCTACTTAGCAGAGATTGGTCCAAAACCCTCAACAAATATATGTCCACCGACTTCAGTCACATGTGGTTACTTTGGAAGGGGATACCAAACCAGAGAAGAATTGATGCTAAACCAAGAATGAAACACATGATCACCAAGTACAACAAAACAAATGAGATCATGTACGTGGATGTTGAACCTGGAGTTTACTCCATTAGACCTCAAACTGTTAGGATAGAGGAAGTCCTGATGTATGATTTTCATGATGATCATGATCGTGATGATCATCCTCATGATGATAATGTTGTAGTTTTAGAATTTGATCATGATCATAGAAATGAAACAGAAATAGATCATTTCAAGAATTTTGAAATATACTTGTCCAAACAGGTAAAACACTATCAATTATTGGTTATACCTGTTCATGATATTTTGATTGATGGTTGGTATAGATTACACGATGACGTACATTCTAAGAAAAATTGTGAAGCATGCATTGACATGATGGAGCTTGAGCAAACATGCGGAGGGGCATCATTATCATCAGAGGTAAGTTCCACATATAGTGATGATGATCATACTAATTTTTATTTGTCTGCTATAGGAACAGGAGAAAATATGAGTCAAGATGAGGATTTTATCCAGATGACAGAAGAAATTCTAGTCTACAATGAGAATAAGGGTAAAAGAAATAATAAGATCACCCTAGGGAGTGATTATTTGATGGAGTCAGATTATGAGTTATCTGATGACGACAGAGGTAGTAACTTGACCAAATTTGAGGAGTTTTTATCAAGAGAAATTAAAAAGATGATAGAACAAGAAAGACCTCCACAGGATGCATTGACTGAAGGATGGTGCAGGTTGCATGAAGCACCTCACTCAGAGACTACTTGTTCACTGTGTCTACATATTTTAAAGAGACATTTAGTGCCTAGTCCAGAAGATCACTCTTCCGATGATGGAAAGAAAGAAGAAAAATCAGCTTCGCAGAGGAAAGGAAAGATGAAGTCCGAGAAAGTTTAAATACTGAAGTTAAAATGGATATCAGGTGGAGTAGCTGCTAGAGCTGCAAAGAAGAGGGAAGGCTCAACTAAGCCTCCTACTGAAGATAAACCGTGGATCCTTAGATTTGATGGATCCAAGTCAAAACAAGGTGCTGGAGTAGGGATTGATCTCATTAATCCATCAGGAAAGTCCTACCTAGCAGCTTGCAAACTGCAATTTCCCTGTACTAACAATGTAATAGAGTATGAAGCTCTAATACATGGGATATTGTTTGCCCTTAAGAAGAAAGTAAAAATTTTGCATGTCTATGGAGACTCAGAATTAGTAGTGAGATAGGTGAGAGGAATTTACTCTTGCAATTATAAAAAAACTGTCTAATTACAGACACAGGGTGTGGGACCTGATTGAAGACTTTGATGCATTTAATATCACCCACGTACCCAGGGAACATAACCATAGGGTAGATGCTTTAGCCCAGGCTGCTACTACTTTACAGCCATTGTCTATTTCTGGTTTGAAGAGGATTTTAGTAGAACTGATATCAGTGCCTTCAGTACCTAATAATGTTACTAATCTCCAAGTCTTTGATGATGATCAGCATATCTTGGATTTCATATCCAACAGAGATGTTTTTGATGCTCAGATCATAGATGAGAATAATGTGGAAGATCATGTTTGGGAAGAAGATGAAATATTAGAGTTGCCTAGCAATAGGATTCCCAAAGGAATGATTGAGTTAGAAAGAGCCTTTAATCTGGATAACATGATGAAGCAGAAGGATCTTCCAAAAGCTGATGGAGGAGAATATTCACAAGTGAATATTGGATAGAATGATGACAAAAGAAATGTTCTGATAGGGAAGGTTTACACAGAAGAAGAGTTAGAAGGAATAACTCAGGCACTCAAAGATTACATCCATGTCATTACATGGACTTATGATGAGTTGAAAATATATGACACATCAGTCATAACTCATACTATACCCCTTAAACTAGATGCCAAGCCTTTCAAACAAAAGCAAAGGCCAGTCAATGCCTTGCTAAAGCCTATAATTTTTGAGGAGGTCAAAAAGTTGCTAAATGAAAGGATCATATTTCCTATTAGACACTCCACCTGGGTGACTAATCTAGTGCAAGTAAGGAAGAAAAATGGTGACATCAGGTTATGTGTAGACTTCAGGAACCTGAATAGGGCTTCAGAGAAAGATAATTATCCTTTACCCTCTCTGGATGAAGTTTTGCAGATTGTAAATGGAGAAAAAATGATGTCATTTCTGGATGGTTTTTTCTAGTTATAGTCAAGTAATGGTTGGCAAGATTGATAGACTGAAAACTACCTTCACCACAAAGTGGGGAATATTTGCTTATAAACGCATGCCATTTGGGCTGATAAATGCTGGAGCAACATTCCAATGTGCAATGGACATAGCCTTCAGAGGCTTAATAGGAAAATGCATAGTCATATACATGGATAACTTAATAGTATTCTCTAGAGATAGAGGAAACCATGTAGAAGATCTCATAAGGGTATTGAAAAAATGTGAACAGTATGGGATATCCCTGAACCCCAAGAAATGTATATTTGGGGTAACAATAGAAAAATTATTGGGCCACCTGATAACTAAAAATGGGATTATCATTGATCCTGATAGGGTGGATTCCATCATGAAAATACAGCTTCTTGGAAGCAAGAAAGAGCTCAAATCTTACTTTGGTAAGATAAATTTTGTCAGGAAGTTCATCACTGGCTTTGCTGAAATAGTCAGACCTTTAAATGCTATGCTGAAAAAGGATGCAAAGATTGAGTGGACACCAGAAGCTAGAGAAGATTTTGAAGACATGAAAGCTATATCTAAAGCTCCAATGCTAATTAGTCCAGACTAGACTAAGGACTTCCATATTTACTCATTTGCCTCAGAGCATACCTCTGCAGAAGTGCTAACACAAAGAAATGAAGAAAAAGAAGAAAAGCCTATAGCAATCATGAGCTGCCCATTCAGAGATGTAGAACTCAGGTACATGGATGTAGAAAGACAAGCCCTTGCTTTGGTTAGAGTAGTGAAGAAATTCAGGCACTATATCTTGAGAAGCAAGGTGATTGCTGTGGTACCTGATGCAGCAGTGAAGATGTTATTGATGCAGAGCGCGTCAGGTGAGAAGAGGGCTAAGTGGATCACTGTCCTACAAGAATATGACATGGATATCACACCCATGAAACTAGTAAGAGGACAAGCTTTAAGCTAGATGATATCAGAGATTGATCCAAATATCACAAGTCAGCAGTATGTTATTAATGAGAAGGATAGTGGAGAATGGTACTCAGACATCAGGCATATCCTGATTACAGGAAGATGTCCTCCAAGACTATAGGCTTCACAAAGAAGAGCCCTAAAAATAAGGTTCCAGAAGTACATGATGAAAGTAGGAGTACATTTCAAGAAAAATTATGAAGGAATATACTTAAGATGCCTAGAGAGGCCAGAAGTAGATAAGGTGTTGTCAGAATTACATGACAAATTTGGAACAGCACATGGGTCATCCTTAGCCACAACTCATGCTATTCTAAGAGCAGGATATTACTAGCCTACAATTTTTAAGGACACTGCTGAACATATTAAATGTTGCCATACATGTCAGGTTTCTGCCAATAGAGAGAGATATGCTACCCAACCTCTGCAACCAATGATGGAAGCATGCCTATTTTCACAATGGGGCATGGATTTCATATGACCAATTAATCCTCCATCATCATCAGGCCACAGGTATGTTTTAACAGTTACTGACTACTATACCAAGTGGATTGAAGCTACTAGCAGCAAAACCTACAATGCAAAGGATGTCATCAGATTTATGGAAAGTAATATAGTCACCAGGTATGGGGTTCCCTATGCTCTGGTAAGTGATAATGGCTCTGCTTTTGCTTCAACTAAATTATCAAGTTGGGCCTTTGATTATGGGATCATACTAAAGTTCTCATCCAATTATTATCCCCAAGGGAATGGATTGGCAGAATCCACTAATAAAAATTTGCTGAATATCATAAAGAAGTTAATAGAAAAGAACCCTAGGGAGTGGAATACCCTACTGAAGTATGCCTTGTGGGTAGATAGAACTAGAATGAAGGCTACACTAGGAAATACACCTTTTCATTTAGTGTATGGGGTGGATCCCATCCTCCTTGTTAACCTGAAGATTCCTACCTTGTATTTTTCCCAAGAGTACCTAGGCATAGACAATAACCAAGAAGTCAGTTTGCTTCAGCTGATGCACCTAGAAGAGAAAAGAAGTCAGGCAATTGATCAATTTGCCAAACATCAGGCTATTGTCAAATGCTGGTTTGACAAGAGAGCCAAAGTTAAATCCTTTAGGATATCTGATTTAGTCCTGATGTGGGACAAAGCCCATGAGAGGAAAGGAGACCATGGTAAGTTTGACAAATTATGGATAGATCCCTTCCAAAATTTTGAGATATTAGGAGACAACACTTTCAGGCTTAAGAACTTGACAGGTGAGGATGTTCCATTACCAGTTAATGGACAATTCCTCAAACATTATTTCCAAGCCTAAGTAGCTTCATGTCAATCATGTGTATCATAGTGTATATTTGTATAGTTGTTTGTACAGTGTTGTTTTGTTTTTGTTTTTGCTTTGTTTGCTTGTTGAGTTTTTGTTTTGGTTAGTCAAGATGATGCAACTCATCAGGACAAAGCCCATGAGAGGAAAGGAGACCATGGTAAGTTTGACAAATTATGGATAGATCCCTTCCAAAATTTTGAGATATTAGGAGACAACACTTTCAGGCTTAAGAACTTGACAGGTGAGGATGTTCCATTACCAGTTAATGGACAATTCCTCAAACATTATTTCCAAGCCTAAGTAGCTTCATGTCAATCATGTGTATCATAGTGTATATTTGTATAGTTGTTTGTACAGTGTTGTTTTGTTTTTGTTTTTGCTTTGTTTGCTTGTTGAGTTTTTGTTTTGGTTAGTCAAGATGATGCAACTCATCACCCCAGAAAATAACTAAATTGTTAGGATTCAAGTGATGAGAGCATAGTCATATATAGGTTATGACTTATTTTGAGAAAGTACTTATGATCAGGTCTGTGATATCTTTTCATCAGGGTGCCTTTTCTTAACCAAAGTGATTTTTTCACAATGACTCACCTAACAGCCTTGGGTTTGTTGAACACACAAGTATAGGTGTTAAGTGAAAAATCTAGAGGGACTCCCTTGCTACCAATACAATCTCCAACCTAAAACAACAAGTGACCATACCTTGTACACTGACCTTACATGATGACATCAGATATATAGAGTATAAATGTTGAAAATCTAAAAATATAATAAAATTAGGCCATCTAAGTAACTCTACCGGGGCTATAGACACCTGCTGGTAGTGGGGCTCTACTTAGGGGGATTGTATAGATAACCTTGCCAGGTCTATGGATGCCTACTGACAGCAAAGCTCTATCTAGGTTGGCTATGAGGGATGATCCCAAACTATGTAGCTTAACATCAGTTACTCATGTTTTCAACTTGCTTTCAAGATGAGGATAATTAATCATTTGCACACTACTAATCCTTTGTTAGTAGTGATACCATGAGGACATTTTATCATTCAGAAAGATTATGATGCTTATGCTTGAAAATAGTTAGAATGCTATGTTAGAATGTGTTCATATCACTTGAATCATTGGAATTTTGGTGTTTTCTTTGGTGGCAAGTTGTTGTGTGGGTACACAACACGCCCCATTTTGACTTGACAAAATAGGGACCCAACTTTTTGCTTGGCTTGGCTTGTGTTTTTCTTCTTTTTGGCGGTCTGGTAAAAGTAAGTCATGTAGATGATCCTACATAAAAGGGATTGGGTAAGTCATCATGATGAGGTCAGTTTTTCAAAGTTCATATTTCATGTCATAAACCTCATGGTTGGATAGAGTACAAAATTTTATGCAAGTTTGCCTTTTGGATCACCCTGATATTCCTTAGGGAATGAGAGTTATGGTGAGTCAAAGTCCTGGTCAAACATGATATTCTGAGGGGGGGTCATATTCCTCAACATCAGTCATCTTATGAAAGATCACCCCGATCCAATTTTATCACCCAATAAATCATTTATCCAGAGATCCAGACATCAATCTTAAGTGATAGAAGCATTTACCTATTGAACAACGTCATATATTTTGCAAGGGTCATATTCCCAATATCACCTGATATTTCGAATATCAGCCTATCTTTCGAATATCACCCTATCGTAGAATATCACCCTAGTGCCAATTTCATGATGACGTCATATAATCTCGATGAGATAAGAAAATTGCCATGATGATGATGTCATCATCCTTTTTACCTCACGGAGGTATGTTTCCAATAGTGACCCTTTCTACATAACGTGATGATGACGTCATAGTGCAACAACGATGAACTAAGTCATTATCCTAATGACGTCATCCTAATATTTTGTAATATCACCTAACATTTTAAATAGGACTTGATATTTGAATATCACCTGAGATTTTGAACATGACTCGATATTCAGAATATCACCCGATATTCCAAAGATCACCCCGCTCCTCTTGCCATGCAACATTAAATGCCATAAATGTAGTAGGTGGATTCTCAATGATTGCGAACATGATCTAAACAATTGGCAGCATCCATAAATTAATGATAGGAGATCAATGGTTAAGATTGAATAAACCTTGTGTTGCCCTAAAATTGCCCTAATAAGGAGGTTAAAAGTGAATTCACAGTCATTTTACACTTACCTTGCGATAAAATAAGTTTTATAGAGCACAGAGCTTTCAAACCCTCATATGACCTACCTGCGGACACACATGGCTTGCAGTAGAATAGGACACATGATTATCACTGGTATTTGAATCTCTTTCATATAATTATCAGCATAATCAAGGGGATAACTGTTATCAAGTAAGTAATTAAAACCCTCCTGCTGTCATTTTTTGCATTGTCCAGGTAGTATGCTTTTCCACTGGTTTGAAGATATATGTTATGCATATCATGATGAAGTGATGATTAATTAATATAATGTGCATCATACCATGAAGATATAATGTTGTATGCATGTATGTGAAGTATTGTATCATAAGACTGGTCTTGTTTATTGCAGGAAAGCATGGTAGACAAGAGGTTGAGCAAATATGATGCTAAATTTCTTAAACCAATGTTCGCTCAACCTGAAGGTGTATGGTTCAAATATGGCGTCATCGCAGATACACACCAGGGAAGCACTGATTTGGTCACCTGGTCATCTAGAATGCACGATGACAAAAATAATACCTTGTTGGATGCCATTTTTGTGTCAGGAATGTGGAATGCGGTTGGATTTCCTTATTCTATGGAGACTCCAAAATTGATTATTGAATGTGCCAAAAATTACAATCCACAAACAAGGAAAGTGGAAAAGCATGGTCGAGTGTATGCAGATCTGTCCATCAGGGGGATTGCAGCCACTTTCAAGTTGCCATTGGGAAAGAAGGTTGTCAGTATGGATTTGAAGAAGCTGGAAATTGAATATATAAATAACAAGAAAGCTGCTAGGAAGAAAATGTATCAATGGAGGGCCAAGAATAGTCCTTATACTGTAGCTGCCAAACTACCAGTGCATATGTACAAGTTCAACTTTGATGATGAATACCAATATATGATAGCCCTACTCAGCAGAGTGACAGGCCAGCTTGATGCTGGAAGTTTCAAGGATTGGATGTATGGGGTTATCCTGATGTGTCTTTATACAGACAATAAGCCATTATGGGCCAAAATGATAAGTGATGCCCTAAATGAGCAGCTCATGAACCTAGGAGGCCTAGAATGTTCATTTCATATGACTTCATATGTGGTATACTCATGTGCATACAAAGGTACATTTAATGCACTTACAACAGAAGGAAAGATCAGTGGCACTACAAATGATACCTACATTTGGGATCATTATCCCTAGTTACAAAGACAGAATTACCTTCCAGATTACAAACTAGTGAATGATGCATTTTCTATGCATCTAGTCAGGACAATGGAAGAAGATAGGACTAAAAGACTGAGCATGGAAGCTCAAGAAGTCATATACAGGCATGGTGCTTGTTTTATACAATATACCACATTCTCTTATATCAGAATAGAGGGATTTTACAGGACAACCCCTCATGCTCCCAAGATATCCCACTGATGCAGTTGTTCTGATGGAGTTCATGAGACAAATATCCACAATACTGGATGCTTACAAAGCAAATAATAGGATTCCACTAGTATTGTTTCCAGTAACAATGGGTTGGTATATATGCCAAGATTCTGATAACATCAAGAAGGCCATAGCTGGTGTGGACATGATAAAGTTATAGCCATTCCCATTGGCAAGATCATATGACCCATATGGGAGGATGTAGAAAATCATGGGGAAGCCCATCCATCAGAAGCACTTAGAGGATTTCTGGACAGATTGTGAGGATGAAGCTGAAGCTAGAAGAAGAAAATACCAAAGGTTGACTCTCAACCAGATCAGAACTTTTGATTGTATACCAGTGCCTTCACAATTAAAAATGGATGATGGCAAAATAATAGCAGATGAATATGAGGAAAAGAAGATATATAATGACACAATATTAGCGACTGATCTTACACAGCCTGAGGATATCTCATTGGATCAATTTATAGGCAAGATGTTGTAGTTAACCCAGTTTTGGGTAAATGAACAAATAAATGCACTGAAGAAGGGTGTAGCCCTTACAGTTGATAATAAGAAGAAGATGTAGGAAATTCCTGACAATGAATATGATGACTTTCTAATTGAAAAGAGGAAATCTAAAGGATAAAGAATGCCGCCTCAAGAACAATTCAAGAGACCCCCTAGAGGTAAGAAAATTGATAATGAACCTAAAGGGGTAATAGTTGAAAGAGTAGTTATATTAGCTAAGGATGCATCCGCATCGGGACAGGCGTCAGCCTCATCAGCACCACCTCCCATGGATAAACAATAGGCTAAAAAAATCCAGAGGCCAGCTGTTGAAACTACTGAAACATATGAGGAGGGTCAGGCATCACAAAAGCAAATGGAAGAGGATGTTCCTCTTGATGAAGAGCCTAAAGAGGAAAACCCTATTCCCCTCATTAGGAAAAGAAAAACACCTCAGGTGATGGTGTCCACACCTAAGAAACGAAGAACATCCATGAGAGGTGAAATAAAGCATGACCCCATAGTATTGAGGGGAGTTGGTGGAGAAGTATTCAGAAAGGAACTACAACATAATGTGCCACTTCCCACCATTGTTCAGTTTAAGACTAAACAAGCTGAAGAACAAATGAAAGAAGCCTCTAGGCCAATTCAAAGTGGTCTTGTCTCACTAGAAGAGATAGTTGAGTTATCTAATGATAAGGTAGTAAAGGATGTAGCCTCTCAATGAATGGAAACCCTTGTTGCTAACACCCGCATAACTCCACAAGGAACTCCATCAGTACAGGTGGTTGTGTTAGAGGAACTGAAGCAAGTGGAACAGGAAAAGGAAAACAACCCAGAAAGGATTGCACAACAAATAGGCCTTGATAAATTAGTTTATCAGGTGACTAGCCCCAAAGTAATGGATTTAACATACAGGGAGGATGTAGCACATCCTAAAAATCTAGTGGGTGCACCTGATAAGACAACAAATATTGAGGAGATCAAGCTAGCAAAAATAGAAGACCACACTACAGATATGAGTCAACAACAACAAGATATATCTAATGAGCCCAAAATAGTTGAAGTCCAAGAAAAGGGTGGAAATTACAAGGTAATATTAAGTGAAGAAATACCCTAGACTCAAGAAGCCTTTGGTGAAAAGGATACATCAGGTCAGGATGACCTAAAAACTCAAGTTCTAGCAAACAAACAGGTGCTGGATAATAATACCGCCATGCTGATGGATATCTAGTATAAAGATATCAGATTTGAAAATGATGTATTAAAGAGATGCAACAACAAATTAAGAGACATCAGCATGAAGTTGTATGACATGATGTCATTTGAAGCAGAGATCCTAGAGGCCCTAAAGGGGAAACTAGAAGGGAAAATTGAAAATCAGGATGCAGATTTTGCAGTAAAGGCTTTGCATAATAACTTTCAGCTAATAGCTGATGACCCTCTTAAACACCTGATAGAAGAAACTATGGACAAGATCATGAGGATCAAGGTCAGGGTGGATAACTACAATGAAACATCAAACAATAAGAAGAGCAAATTGGAAACTCTTTGAGATAAATATTAGGCACACAAGCATGCCATTATCAAAGCAAAAACTCAAGATGGCGGGGAAGTGGAGAAAATAGTGCAATCATATGTAAATATCTAGACATCCATGCAGGTCCATACCCAGGGTGATATTCATCAGGATGATGAAGACACTAAAAGTGGTGATGATCAGGATCATGAAGATGAAGAAGAAGAACCTGATGAATAGATGAAGATGCAATATCAAAGAAGGCATATGCATCCGACACTTAGAGAAAATAAATAATTCAGATGGTTGCCAGCTGGCAACCTATGCCACGTGAAATATTGACTAGGTCAAGGATGAATATCCACTATAGATCTTAATAGATAAATCTTGAACATAGATCATTTGTAACTACTCCCTCACCTTGTTCTATAAAAGGTACAGGGATGCTTGTTTTAAACATTCGAAACTTAATTGAAATCTATTTGCTGAAATATTCAAGGCTTATTTCAAAGTTATTGTATACATATATGTTCTTGCATACTTAATGAATGAGAAGACTATTTTGATTATAATCCATCATAAATCTTGAGTAATCAGTGTATGAATTCTTGATACATGCTTTGATTTGTTGCATCCCTTGGAGTGCATATCAACTTGCATGTGTTGTCTTCATTCCTTTCCTTTGAAGTTAGCATTGACTGTATCTAGCTGTGGAATGTCTTGGTGAACATATGGTTTGATTTCTTCTCTTCATGACTGTATCTGATGTGTATGTGGATCAATAACTGAAGGTTCATCATTATTTGAAGTATTCTTTTTACTTTCTTTTAATTTCAGAATAATCCATCATCACAATTGCAATAATTGACAATTCGAAGCAAATAATAATAAATATGCAGATATCTTGAAGATAATTGAAAATTAGTAGCATATTTGAGTTAAAGCATGTCAAATTGATAAATATCATGCAAAGATTTAAGTATAAATACATCATCTAGAGAAATATACTGTGAAATAATGTTTCTTTGTAGCATCTTATTAGATCCTTTTGATGAACGTAAGGCCCCAAAATGGAAAATAGCAACGCACATCAACCATTGAGTAACGTCAGTAGGTTATGAACTAATCCACAGAGACTTGGGATCATGAATTCTTTGAATTCATTGTATCTTTCAAGATGAGTAAAGGTTGTTGTGCAATTTTTATTCTATGTTTGCTTATGACTAATATCATGATCAACACAACCCATCCTGATAGGTGAATCCTCTTGCACAAATTGGAGGTTCAACTTGGTTAATATACCCTTAGAATGTTTTGTGTGAAAGGAGGATTTTGAATAAAACCTTGAAATCAATCTTCCTCTTTTTAATATAAAACATTTTGGTGAACCCATGTTTTTGGACTTTTTGGCACCTTGCTAAGTATTGTTTGATAGATTTGCATTCATTCATCTTATCACATTCAAAAAATTACAAAAAATTTGAAAAATTTGAAAAAATTAGCATTTTGTCTTACATTTTAGCATAGTTTGAATTATTTGACATTCAATTTCATTAAATTTCTATCATTTTTCATTATATCTGATTTAAATTACATAAATTCATTATTTAGTATTTACTTGCATTACATTTTTTTGCTTAAATTGATGAAAATTGGTTGAAATTGTGCATTTTTCATAAAAACCTAGTTTTGCATTAGCTAGGGTTTGTAGTCAAAATCTTGTTTCATATTTTACTACCATTTTCAGACACTCATTAGGACTGATTTCTAATTGTAGTGTTGTATCATAGCAATCTTCTTGCAAAATTTCATGTCTAGGGTTTGAAAACCTTGCATTTTCACTAGATTTGGCCTTATCGTCTCTCTAGATTTGTACTACAAGTGTGTTGTAAGAGATTTTACTACATTAATTAGCTGTTATCAAGGATATTATTTTCTCTCCCTCCTCAAATTCCTTACAACACCCTCTCTATTAGGCCTTTGCATTGAAAATTTGTGAAAATTTGCATATTTTATCTATATTTTCACTAGGGTTTGACTTAGATTGGCACTATAGGAATGTTGTGATGGATTTTATTGCATTAGATGACTAATATTAATGTTATAATCTATTTTCCATCACAATTTTCCTCACAAAACCCTTTCTTTTACTCATTTGCATTGAGAATTGTTGAAAAATTGCATATTTTAGGTGTATTTTCACTATATTATTTTTTTTGCCTCTTGAATTTTTTCACAACACCTTTTCTCCTAGTGATTTGCATTGGAAAAAGTTGAAATATCAAACATTTTAGGTCATTTTCACACATACTTTTCACTGGTTCTTGCATAAGTTTTGAAAATATTTAAAATATGATGTAGCACTCATTTGAAAACACACACATGGATTCTCAATACAACAATAATTCTAGGCTTCCTCCTAGGCCTTATTTGAAAATATGGGCCTCTGAACTTGAAATAACATTTACACCTCATGACAAAGAACTGGTAGATATTGAAGGGCCTCTTTATATTACAATGAAATAATGGAAATACCTATGGATGGAACTCTCACAGACCCTAATTGAATGACTAATGTGGTTATGAAATATTTCCTTCTTAAACATGATTTGGCACAAAACTATTATGACCAGTCAGATTTGAGAATTAAAACACATAATCGATCTTTGATGAAAATATTTGGATTGATAAAATTATTAGTCTTGTTTATGATAAAGCCATGGATTAGTTATTTGATATTATCTCATTATCCAACCTCTTTCATGTAAAATGAGGACATCCATGGCTTAAATATATGAATGATGTTCCTTCAACTATTCACAAATGTCTAAAATTCCCTTTGCATGGAGAGATCCGTACTATCTGTTGTAATACATACCAACCTCTGGCCAAGAGAGAGAATTTCACCCTTGATTACCTTTAGCCACAACCTAAAATAGAACTTGAGCCATGAAGAGACCAATCCTTCCTAAATTATAGATGATACAAAGCAAAACAACTAGCTAGAGTGGCCATACCTCCTTTACAAACAATGAAGGAAGAACATGTGTTTGTAGATCCTCTTAGAGAAAAAGGAAAATGACAAAGTGACATAAGAATTAGATAAGACTACTATGAATATGATGAGATAATTGGCATGATAGATGTGGATAAGGAAAAGTTTCATAACTCACCTCGTCCACGAAGAGATGGTATGAGGTCCCTCCCTTGTCATCCTTTCAAGGATCGGGAGGTTTTCATCGACAACGAAACATTCCACCGAGACCAATGAAATTTGAACATAGTGCATCCTCCTCTAATGTGAAAAACCCTATGGAAAAACATGATAATGCCTTTGAAGAGATAGGTGGTAAAATAAGAAGGAATAGACAAGCAAAAGAACAAAGAGGAGAAGACAAGCTTTTGCCCAATGACTTGCCGCTCAACAAGAAAATATTCAACCTAACATTGAACCAAACATAGAAAGCCTTAACACTAAACAATTGGAAGATAAGAATAAAAGTTGGGCTATAGTACATTACACACCTCTTTCCTCTAGCATTTGAGATTAGGAAGAGGATGATTTGCTCGATGACAATCCTTAGTTTGGTTGTCCCTACAGGTAAGTATTTCTAACCCTTTATCTCAGTGTGGTGTTTCTCTCGTGATGTGTTATGTGTTGTTTAGGCCTCCTAGGATGACCCTTGATACTCTCGCAAGGTCAAGGATATTGGGAGACCGCTTCTATTGTGACCCTTCTTCTATTTGTATCATCAGTCTTCTACATTGTTTCTCCTCTATTTTCATTGTTGTGTGTTGTGTCTTATGGACATAGCGTTGCAGTTGGTGACTTAAGGGTACCCTCCTACATGACTATCCCTAAGGCACTTGTTTCTCCTCTCTTGATTTATTGTTTCCTTTCCCCTAGTGGTTCTACCTAGTGGGTAGATGATGAAAAACATATTATACTGATGCGGACCTAGTGTCCCTTTAGTGAGTAATAAAAAAATAGACCTAGTCCATACATGACGATGGGGTTGTTATATATTATATGACGCTTGGCTAGTAGAATCACTCCATGTGATGTTCATGTTGTCTTATCATACTTACAAAACATAAAAATACTATTTCTCTATGCACTTTGTCTATCTTGGATCTTGTATTCCTTAGTTCTTTATGTGAATGATTACATGCATTGTTGATTATCATGATTATATGGATTCGAACACCTTTTATTACAGGGAACTATGTGTTTGTGGGAACATTTGGTGATCGTAAAATACATGTCACCTCTGGGGGCATGGGCTTTTCAAGAGCTCATGTTCCCTTATGTGTTTTCTTCCTACCTTAATGTGCTTGATATCAGTACATGATATCAACCAGCTTAAGGTGAGGGCATATATAAGGTAAGTTGTCTGATTTAGATGATAGTAAATTGTGTTTGAACATCTTGAAATCTATTATGTATACCTCCTTTTCACTATAAGGCATCTCCGTGATGTGGGTGGGATTGTATACTTTGAGCACATACCTCCTTTTCACTGTAAGGCATCTCCATGATGCGGGTGGGGTTGTATGATTTGAGCACATGCTTCCTTTTCATTGTAAGGCATCTCTGTGATGTAGGTGGGGTTGCATTTTCAAAAGTCCTTCGAGTAGGTGGGGAGCGGATCTGAGACTACCTTAAACCTTAAGTGTGTCTTCGGTGATTGTTGTGGCAAAGCTCAATCATCAGTGTGTGCCTGTAATGTGCCTGAGATGGTTGTGAACCTAGTAATAGGTTTCTTCCATTGCTTGTCTACTGCATTTTCTGTCTTCTATGTGTGTGTGTATGGCATGTTTGTTCCTAAGCATAGTCTTAAAGACTGGTGGTGATGAGTGCTTGCTATGTATTAGGATTTGTATGGCATGCTTGATTTGTATGGCATGTTTGTTCTCAAGTATAGTCTTAAAGACTAGTGGTGATGAGTCCATCCTGCACTCTAAGATTTGTATTGTGTGTCTATTTCCGCATATGTAGTCTTAAAGACCGGTAGCGATGAGTCCCTCCTACATTTTGGGTTGTGTGTTTACTTTCCTTGTACTTGCATTATGCATTTCATATATGAGAAATAGAAAAAGAAAATAATCACTGCATTCACTATGTTTTGTGTCTTCAATGTTGTCTTCTCCATGTTTTACATGATTGTAACTATCTTCTTCACGTTTTGCATGCCTGTTGTACTGTCTTCAATGTCTTTGATGTGTCTTCACTGTGCTTGGCATGTTTATTGTGTTTGTTGACCTTACTTTAATGCATGTATTGGCCTTGCATTTGTACATACATTAAAGTGGGGGCTAAATGTTACGTCAAAAAATGTCCCTTTGGAGTTTTTTCCCTCTAAAGGTTTAGCTCCTGGGTCCTTAAATTACATTTAGAGCATCTAGTGTGATATTTTTGACTTCCGATGAGGAAACCCTGAAGTCTTATGGCAAATAGGACCTAGGGAATTACATTTTGATGAATCTTGAACAAAAATAGTAGGGTGGACTTGGGTACTAGCACCCTAGTCCTACCCTATTTTGGGTATGCCCTAAATTCAAATGTTGGTTTAGTGATCATTGTTTAGGTCCAATGCCGACATCTCAAGTTTAAATTATGAAATTCTTAGTTGGAATCTTTGTAGTTGCATATATAAGCATGATTAGGTTTCATTAGCAAACTAGATGAACATTTTGATTGACAAGCTTATATGAAAGTGATTCAAGGCATTCATTGTGTTACATAGTAGTGCTTTGTTGTTATTGTGTTTGTATTTGAAAATTTGGCTCCATCTCCTCATGGCATGAAGAGCATCTTCCTTCCATTAGATTTAAACTTCAAGGTGATATCTATTGTGTTTTCAATCATTTATCATCTGGATTTTTGCTTCTATCCCACTAGGATACACACTCTCATCTGACAATGGTGTTTGGAAGACTTGAATGTCTCTTCAAGGCTTGATCGAGGCAAGCCTCTAAATGCCACAACCCCCTCCCACACTCCTTGTGATTGCAATTTATAGGTACCGATTTTCACAGAGTGGAGTTATTGAAAGGGAGTGGCAGACATCAAAGATTTGGGATCTGAGAAGTAAAGGACTCCAATGAAAATTCCTAGACTTGGGCGCTAGTCCCTGTGTCCTTCATCTTTCCTAAGGTAGAAATGGAAGTTACAGTACAGATCAGTGTCGGAAGAAGTTCTAGATTCTGTGACAAAAAAGTGTACCTTGGACTTGGGCGCTAGTCCCTATGTCCTTGACTTTTCTACCTTCCAGATTTCAAAAAATGGTTAGTTAAATATCTATATCCTTCACCTCGGTCTGAAAGGATTTGTCGTAATTCGATAATTTGCATACTATTTTTCATATTTAGGGTTTTAAGCAAAATTGAGCACTAAATTGAGATATTGTTTAATACATCCAAGATTCTGCATCTTCCCAAGTGGAAGCCCAACCAGATAGGTGAATCCTCTTGCACAAATTGGAGGTTCAACTTAGTTAATATGCCCTTGGAATGTTTTGTGTGAAAGGAGGATTTTGAATAAACCCTTGAAATCAGCCTTCCTCTTTTTAATATAAAATAGTTTGTATATTATATATTGAATATATCTTAGAGCTCCATTTACAACACATGATTCTATCCACAAATTAGAGGTTAACATGACCCATACATCCTTGGAAATCAATAACTCAACATCAAGTACATCATTCTGACCTCCTGATGGTTTGGTACCCCCTTCTTTAGGTGTAATGCTACGGGCTATTAGTCTTTTTAATGAATGCAATTTATGTACATTATCATTTATTACAAATAGATGGATACTAATGTTAAACTTTTCCCTAACAATTAGATTTAATGTAACATCAGTTCATCTCATTAGCAATTCCTAATCATCAATTATCAGATATGTGTATCTCTAATATTTGTGAGTAGTTAACAAGATTTTTGTTGGTCCTCACTTTCAGCTTCTAATCTAAATACCTTAATTAAGGTGACAACTATTTTAAATTTTTACCATATGGTGGTTTATCACTAATAGGAGGCAACTAACCCAAACCTCCTACCAAAATGATTGATCTTCCTCCAAAACTCAACTTCTTTTTCAAGAAATGTGTTGGTTCTCCAATTGATTGTCATAGATCTCTAAAGGTTTACAACTTATAATCAAGACACAGTGACCAATTGTCCAATGAACATGAGATATTTAGGGAAATAATCTCCTCTGCACTTTAGGATTTGCAAATCCTAGGTGGGTTCCCCTTATTAGACACTGATATGGAATGAGAATTCATATTTAATCTCTTGTAACCTTTAAAGCTTGATGTCAAAACTACAAATAATTACAAATAATTTACAAAGCATGTGAGATTTGTCATTTTAAAGTGTGTATTTGGTTGGGAAGTGGGATAATTTGGGATTGGTGCCTATCTGGGAATACAAAGTCTATAAATTGAAACATTCCATCTTAGCACTATTTACATCTAGTTGTTGCAACAAATTTTACCAAATCTTGTTACTTTGACAACAATATCAGCCCACTAAAGGCTTAATTCACATGACCTCATACTTAGTAATCCAATTACTCTAAAAACAACAATATTATTTCTTGGAAAGATTTATTCTATTACTTGAAAGGAAACTAACACAAAAGAACAATTCACAATAGCAAATGTAAGTGAAGAAACCATAATCCTTTATTATTAATTTCAAATGTTTACTTACAACTTAAAATGGAGACAATTGCCATATGAATTTACACGTTTCTCATATAAATCCAAACTAGAGAGTACATACTCTTGACAGAGACATTGACAAATACAAAGAAGTCTATTCCTATGACAATTACAAATCTAAAAGCATCTCTCTTTTTCCAACCCTTTTCAATTGGAGCAGATCCCTTTTATAAAACAAGGGAGCCTCCTACAATCAAATGGATGAGTTACACATGTCACCATTAAAGTCACCAACAGACCCCTATAATAGAATAACAACAAAGCACAAAGATTCACCAGGAGGCAGTTTCTTCCAACTACACACCAAGGTGGTGGAGCAAGGGTGGTTGATCAACATGTGGGCTCCTTATGAAAGTGGTTCTTCATCTACCAAAGCTAAGGTGTTGACTTTTGTTGGCTACCACGATGGAGATGAGGAGGCTGAAAGGCGCTACTTGCCTAACTTCCTTAACTGTATCAATAATTGTTGGCCAGTGGAAATTAATAGCTTCCCTCATCTCAAAGAAAGTAGATGTGGGTAGTTGTAAAGGCCCAACAACAAAGCCCATGCTATATTAGGTTCAAGCCATAGGGAGGTGGGGTTGAAGGATGGAGTAGGCTGCCATAGTAACTAATATACCCTTTTTGTTATGCCTAACCTTCTTTACCAAACTTGACATGGAGAGAATAACTAAGAAGACCAATTCCCAGTCCCATCCATTCCAAAGAGAAGCCCCTCTATCTCTTTTATATCTGAAACTACATAATTGAAGCCAAGAGAATAATGGAAAACTCTCTGTAAGGATGTAGGCCATAATGAATATTTATAAATGATGGAAATATTACTTTGGAAAAATAATAGACTGAATGAATACTTCGTGAGTAAATAGTCTCCTTATATAACCAAAATTTGAGCCAAATTGCCTTGGTCTCAGTCTTTAGTCTCTGCTAGATTTTCATAACTACACCTAATCCTGTATTTGTGCCATTTGAGACTTCACACATTCCTCATTTATTGGCCTTTTCCTTGAAACCTCTAATATGGCTAAAAATAGTAGTAACTTCTTATCATACCATATATTTTTGGACCCATGCAACGTACTCCTCTTTAGATGGCCACCCATGTAAAACTATTTCTACTTTTCTTATGTGGGTTACATACCATGCATCCAATAGTACTTTAAGATGGAGTCAACTTTATCTCCCAATGAAATAAATGAAATGAGATTTAGGGTGATGCCACCAAACTCATTCTTCCACTTTTTAGCAGTTGTTTCCATACTATTGGCCTCTAAAATAGGTGGAAAATGATACCTTTCCAAAGATTTGAAAGTACTAAACTTTTCCTTGAGCATCACATCAAGTCTACCTTGGAACACAGAGATGTCATTTAAAAGCCCATTGACCTCATATGTACTTGATATGTTGGCAGCGATGTTAGCATCAAGATTTGCACTATTAAAAATAAGATTAATCACCTGTAGATGTGGAATCCATGTGCTCAAGATATCCCTTAAGATTCCCTCATTATTGATATAGTTGTTGGGTAAAAGCACAAAGATGAGTCCACTTTTGTGGAAGTCTTGCAAATGAAAAAAATCTTGACAGAAATAGGTATCACTTGAAAATAACGAGCACCCACTTAGGAACGGGGTCTTGAGCCTAAATAGGCACCCATTATGTAAAGGGCTCCCATTCAGGATTGAGAGTCTGAACCAAATAGGCACTCGTTGCATATGGGCTCTCGCATATAGAATAGACACATGTTCACTAAAAGTAATTATTTATTTTTAACAATCTCTACCACTTCATTTTCAACAATTGAATCCATAGTTAGGGATGACAAAAACAAAGTGGAAAGGCCACTGACATCTTTGAGGGTCCACATAATAGCTCCATAACCATCCTATTATCTCAAGAGTGATCGTCGACTACTACCAGGTAGGTAGTTTTGTTTTTATTATTTTTTGTTATTTATTACCATTTTTTCATTTACCTTTAATCTAAAACTGTAAACCCTAAACCTTAAACCTGAAACCCTAAATTGTAAACCTTAAATCATAAACCTAAAACTCTAAACCATAAGCCCTAAATCGTAAACCTAAAACTCTAAACCATAAACTTGAAACCCTAAACCCTAAACTTGAAACCCTAAAGCTGAAACCCTAACCTTAAACCAAGGCCTAAATCTGATAGTCATAAAGCCATATTTAGGCATTTTTGCTATAAAATACATCTAACATCTTTGTAATTTTTCTATTTTTCTGATCTATTATGACATGTTCCAATGATATTTCTTAGCACAACCCAATTTTCATTATATATATATATCATCTAGGCAAAAATCTTCTACATGTAGCAAAGGTATATTTCTACTTAGATGAAATTACACCTTTAGGACATAGTTGTGCCAATTAAAACAAACCACATGCATGACCCTATCCCACATTTTAAAATTCTTAGGTGCCATCTATGTCTTACATCTTTCGTATCATATAAATACATATCAATTTTTTTTTCAATCTTTCATAGCATCACAATAGTTAAATTCAATATTAGATGAATTTAAGGTAAGACCTAGAATTTCATCTTAATTACTTTAGCACATTGTTTTAAATTTCTCATCTTATTAGGTGTCATTCATAACTTAATTTATCTAATGTTTGAATTGTATTGATTTCTCCTTACAGGGATATATTTGTAGGGTGTTCTTTATCCCTATATTTAAATGAACCCCAATAATCTTGCACCACTTAGGTTTTCTTCCTAGGCATCCTCCTTTCATTTTCTAAGTTTTAGATTTGATTAGATATTAATTGTTTATCCTTTTTCTAGATTTTTGATCTCCTTGTGCACTTATCACCTTATCTAAGGTTTGAGTTATTGGCTATGCCTAAAATTGCAACTTTAATGGCCCCTTGTTGATAATCAATATAAGAAATTCCTTTACATGACCCCATTAAAGGATCAAGTACTATGGTCATGCCTCTATGTTTGTGCCCTAGACTCCCTATTTTATTTCTCTATGTTGCACAGTTTGTATCAAACTACATATCTCAATCCATGTAGGTTTGTTTAATATTCTTGGTGACTATATGTTTATTCACTAAGTCTTGTTTCCCCATGGGCATTCTCATATTCCTATGTTCTTTGCTTCCAAACCCAAGATTCTTATATGTTGTAACTCACCTATGGTCTTGTGTCAATACATCCCTAAACTTTCTCTACCTTGACTTTCCTTTGGTTTCATATTTATGCATAGAGAACTTCAAATATTCAAAAACTTGAATAACCTTACCCTCTATTTGACCCTTGATTACTTTTCTTATTCGATTGTTTAATTCTTATTGATGAATTTATACCTACTACTATGGTTTATAGAAACAATAATCATTTGTAAGTGATAATTTAAATGCATGCAAATAGTGTCATAATTTGCATCTAGTTTATGTAAAGTTATGAGTTAGCACTACATAGTTTATAGATGGGTACTTGGACAACACATTTATTATGACATGTAAATTTCTTATGTGCATGATATATGTTAGTGACTTACATCTAGGTCTATTACCTCCTTATAGTGATATATATCTAGTGATGAGTTTGGAAATTATTGCCTTACAATTTTATATCATGAAAGTTCCTTAGTGTCTCTCTTCCTATTGATCATTAGCTTATTTTTTTCATGATTTCCACATATTATTAGGAAACCTATCTAGAAGATAATCTTATTTGATATAAATTCTTAGTACAATATTTCATTTCTTGGATAAACTTATGGAGATATTTTATTATAATTAAAGCATAAAGAAATTCCATAGAATATTAAAGTATATATCTAGGTGAATTAACTATGTTACAAATTCTCTTTTCTAACATGATAATTAGTAATGGACCATAAAACATGGTAACTTGTTTAGTTGGAACCAAACCTAAAAATAAAAGTTACTTGGTAAACATCAGGTCTTTATGTCATCTTTAGGTATGAAATAACCACTACTAGTGACATTAGGTGTATAAGTATTTTCTATATATAAGCATGAACTCATAATATGCAAAATGAATTTATCTTTTTGTAATTGCAGTTGCAATCATATATTTATTTGAAAAATGTATTTATTTAAAGAAAAATGTATTTATGGAATTAAACACAAAATTTGAAACATTTTCTAACTTTTAAAATTTTCTTAGAAAATGTCACTTGGTTGAACATATGTACATTGTTATGTAATTAAATGTTTTAATATCTTGTTTAAACCATGTAAATTTATATATAAATTCCAAGTTTGATATATGTATAAACACATGTTGTACATGCATTTAATATATAAATTTCCAATTCCTAATTCAATTTTAATTATTTTTTTGTAATTACAGCTCTACTTTGAGCTAATTTATACATGGATGAACCCACCAAGACCCCCATCCTCCCCCCCCCCCCCCCCAAAAAAAAAAAAAAAAACCCATTGCCCCAACCCCCACCCCATCATCTAATGAGGCTCGCTTGTGAGCAAGCATCAATGAAAACATAAATACATTACAAGAAAAATTTAGTTCTTTACAAAATCAGATGAATGCTCCACCACATATACCATGGTTTGCATCTACGATACAAAATATTATTGATTCAGTGAGAGCAATTTATATTGATCTAGACACATTTTGCTCATGTTGGAAGGAGGTAGTTTTATGAGGATGGTCTCTCTTATAAAGAGATCAATAATTTTCATATTACAAAAAATAGTATGGCCCCATATTTTGTTGATCCCTTGACAAGCTATCCAATAGTACCAAATAAAAAAGAATTTCAATAAAATGGTGCATACATGAGCAGATAGCTCAAAACTTTTGGGAGTGGTGGTGGATGGTTTTTGACCATCCACCACGTTCCATTTTTGAGGTTCCTTTATATTTTTTTTAAAAATTATGGGTTGAGTTTGTGATGGGCTTAAAGACCAATTATTTTGATATGGGATCATTCTAGGGTGTGGGTGGCAGCATGCCACAACATAGACTGGGGACATGTGTCAATCCAAATTGATGTTTTCCCCATGTACCTTTTGTTTCTTCTTTGCCTTCTGTTCATGTGCCCTTTCACCAATGCACGGTGGTCTCAACACTAGGAGCTTTATCTACGCTCTCAGAAAACTTAATTGACCAAGATACCCGCTTAGCAGATGAAGTCAATCCTCAAGAGCCTGGAGGAGATGGTGTTGGTCCTAGCACCTCACGACCATTGACACCATTGCGGTCTACACTGTACTTTTGTTAGAATTGTAATCAGCCATGTTTTGGTCCTATTCCTACATCTACTTTAGAGGAGTCCTTTTTAGCTACATTATTTGCTCCTATAGAGGTATTATGCCACATTTAATGAAATTAAATTTAATAGAAAAATATAGATCTATTTTAAAATATCAATTATCAATTTATTTAATAAACTTTATATATTGTGTTGTTTGGTACATATGACTCCATTGACCACTACATCTCGGTTCAACCAGTTAGTGTCAACGACCATAGAGATCGACATACCTTATATACAGTAGACCAATAAATTGCCCTTAACCATTAGCTTGTTTATTAAATACAATGTGCATTTAAAAATTAGTCTAGATTAAAATTGGATATATTTTAATAATTATAGAATAATTTGAAAATGTGATGAACCTTTTAATAGCAGATGGGATGCCTTAACACTTTTGTATCAAACCAACCATCATCATCATGCCTATTTCATATTACCTGGTTTGTAGCTTAAAATTGTACATTTTGTTTAAATTCACTTGAAGTATAATTTTGTGATTTTAATTCTTCTTGAGTTGAATTTATATATACATGTACACATATATGCAAGATGAGAGCAATATTCGTGTAGGCTCAATAAATCCTACCATTGATGAGCATGCATAGATGCATGAGTCATCTACTATATTTCAAGTCCTATAGTTAAATCCTATGCAATTTCTAAGTCTTTTATCATGACCTTGCATTTTGTAAATACTTTAGCCTAATTCATGTTTTATTTAAATATAGAATTTGGCAACAAAGACTTTTAGTGTGCCAGAATCAATATCTATAGTAGGCCAACAAGACACAAGAGATGATGAGCACATTGTCGTATGCTTACCCACTTTCAAGTATAGATTTAAAAATTTAATTTCATGGTTTTATTTTAATTATTTATTGAAATAATATGCATGCAATTTTGACATTAAAATTGATTTGAAGCTTCTTTTTTCTTATACACAGCATGAGTCACCCTCTAAGTCACGTGGAATCAAAAGGTGTCTTGAAATGGATGATGATAAAACTTAGGGTGTAATTTGTTGTATTTATTTCATGTCCAGACTACATGTGTATTAGAGTGTTTATTTGATGCACGGATCTTGTTACTATTTCAGTATTGACTGAACATAGATTGTGACTATTTCACTATTTTTACACAGACTATTATTTTTTGAGTATTTATCTCATAGACTATTTCATCTATTTCATAGACTATTTTAGTATTTATTAAATGTCCACTATGCATATATATTCAAGCTTTAATTTCTTATCTTGTATCTACTTAAAATTATATGTTTAATTGTAATATTACAAGTACTAATTCTAATTGTAAGTCACAATTCTAATTGTGAGAGGAAAATACAATTATAAACAACAATTAGTCTAATTGGTCAAGTTTAACAATTGTAACTTCAATGGAATGGTTAAATTGGTCAAACAACAATTGTAAGAGGGAGAGAAAACATGTAATATGAATGGAAACAACATATTATACTAAGAAGAGTAAGAGTTCAATATAGATAAAAAGTTATAGACCTAGAAAATTAGATAATGTGAGTAAATAGGCATATAACTCACTATATGGGACAATAATTTAAAAAAAAAATGATATGCCAAATTTAAATCAATGAACAAACTAATATAGTATGAAGAAACTTGAAAGGATTAAAGAGATATGATTATGGCAATAAACACTCTCAAAGTTTTGTGAGATTTATGTTGAAAATAGAAAACTCATACAAATGGGTTACCACATTCATTTCACTTAAGCTTCATTTCTTAACAAAAGAACTTTTATGTAGTGTGTTTACTTGTAAATAATAATTGTATTATTCTTAAGACTTATAGTAGCTAAAAGAAAAATAATGTTGTACAACATGCTGAGATGTATGATTATTGTTTTCTTTCCAATAGGATATAGAACCTTGGATGAAGCAAAACAAGTGAGGATAAATAGATATAGTAATTTAATCATAAGGAAACTAATGATATGGTTCACTTTAGTTAGAGGAGATAACTTTGAAATAGTAATGCATAGGGTCATACAATCCACCTTGAACTTTAGGGAAGTATTTAAATTATAAAAGAGAAAGGACAAAATTAATGCTTAGCTAGGATAAACTAGAATCTAGGTCAAGAGATAATGAAGATAATGGATTGGATTAGGATGGATGAAAGGGGATGAATTGGATAAGGTATTAGGTGATTAGGATTAGAAGATGAGATGATTAGGATGAGAGAGCTAGTGGATTATGGGAGAGTTGACTAAGCTCAAATGATGGGATTAAAGATTAATCTTGAAAGTGATGGGATTATGATTAGGGTTGATTAATGGACAAGATAATTAGGGATGGGGAATAATTGGATTAAGATGAGAATCTAGGTCAAGAGATAATGAAAATAATGGATTTCAAGGATTAGGATGGATGAAAGGGGATTAACTAGATAAGGGATTAGGTGAATAGGATTAGAAGATTGGATGATTAGGATGAGGGAGCTAGTGGATTACGATGTGGATTATGGGAGACTTGACTAAGCTCAAATGATGGGATTAAATACTAATCTTGAAAGGTATGGGATTATGATTAGGGTTGATTAATGAATGGGATGATTAGGGATGGGGAATAACTGGATTAAGATGAGCATCTAGGTCAAGATATAATGAAGATAATGGATTATAAGGATTAGGATGGATGAAAGGGGATTAACTAGATAAGAGAATAGGTGATTAGGATTAGAAGATGAGATGATTAGGATGAGGGAGCTAGTGGATTATGGGAGACTTGACTAAGCTCAAATGATGGGATTAAAGACTAAACTTGAAAGTGATGGGATTGTGATTAGAGTTGATTAATGGACATGATGATTAGGGATGAAGAATAATTGGATTAATATGAGAATCTAGTTCAAGAGATAATGAAGATAATGGATTGGATTAGCATGGATGAAAGGGGATCAACTAGATAAGGGATTAGGTGATTAGAATTAGAAGATGGCATGATTAAGATGAGGGAGCTAGTGGATTATGATGTGGATTATGGGAGACTTGACTAAGCTCAAATGATGGGATTAAAGATTAAGCTTGAAAGTGATGGGATTATGATTAGGGTTGATTAATGGATGAGATGATTAGGGATGGGTAATAATTGGATTAAGATGAGCATCTAGGTCAAGAGATAATGAAGATAATGGATTGGACTAGGATGGATGAAAGGGGATTAATTGGATAAGGGATTAGGTGATTAAAAATATAAGATGATATGATTAGGATGAGGGAACTAGTGGATTATGATGTGTATTATAAGAGACTTGACTATGCTCAAATTATGGGATTAAATATTAAGCTTGAAAGTTATGGGATTATGATTAGGGTTGATTAATGGATGGGATGATTAGGGATGGAGAATAATTGGATTAAGATGAGGATATAGGTCAAGAGATAATGAAGATAATGGATTGGATTAGGATGGATGATGAGGTCCAATTGGATTAAGATGATGATGTGGTGATAATGGATGAAGGATTAGGCACAATTAGTATTAGATGATGATTTTATTAGGATGAGGGCTAGTGGATTATGGTAGACTTGATTAAGCTCAAATGATGGGATTAGACAATTAAGCTCAAGTGATGGGATTATGATTAGGGTTGATTAGTGGATTGGATGATTAAGGATGGGGAATAATTGGATTAAGATGACCATCTAGGTTGAGATAATAAAGTTAATATATTGGCTTAGGATGGATGAAAGGGGATTAAGTGGATAAGGGAATTGGATTAAGATGATGATGAGGTTATAATGGATGAAGGATTAGGCATGATTAGAATTAGATGATGAGAAGATTAGGATGAGGGATAGTGGATTATGATGTGGATTATGGTCTAGACTTGATTAAGCTCAAATGATGGGATTAGATTAAGCTCAAGTGATGGGATTATGATTAGGGTTAATTAATGAATGGGATGATTAGGGATGGGGAATAATTTGATTAAGATGACCATCTAGGTTGAGATATTGAAGATAATGGATTGAATTAAGATGGATGAAAAGGGATTAGGTGGATAAGGGAATTTGATTAAGATGATGATGAGGTGATAATGGATGAAGGATTAGGCATGATTAGGATTAGATGATGAGATGATTAGGATGAGGGCTAGTGGATTATGATATATATTATGGTCTAGACTTTATTAATCTCAAATGATGGGATTAAATTAAGATCTAAGTGATGGGATTATGATTAGGGTTGATTAATGGATAGGATTATTAATGGATCTTGTGGATTATGGGAGACTTGATTAAGACATGAAATTAGGACTTTAAGCAATATTAAGTAATTGCAAGTATTAATTAAAGTCCTAATTTGATCTCTTAATTAATGTCCTATTTTCATGATCTTCTAAAACCTAAACCCTATAAATGCAAGTCCTAATTTCATGTCTTCTCTTAATTAATTTACCTCCTAATTGCAAGTCAAGTATAAATGTAAGTCCCAATTTCATTTCTTACTTAATATCATATTTTCATCTCCTATTTGAAAACCTCCTATAAATCCAAGTCCTAATTTCATGTCTTGATTGAACTCCTAATTTCATCTCATAATTGAAAATATTAATTAAAGGCCTAATTTCATCTTCTAATTGTAAATTATCTTAAATAAAGTCCTAATTGAACATCTCTTAACTAGTGTCCTAATTTCATGTCCTTAGACAAGTCAATTAAGAAAGAAATATGAATGGGAAAAAATATATATGTTATCAAAAAACCAACAATACTATTATAACATTCTACAAGTAAGAAAATTACAAGTATAGGAATCATTATTCTAAGTCAAAATATATAGTCAAATCACAATTACAATTCAAGGTTTTGGACTCCTAGATTATAGTAAATTGTAAAATATAAAATTTCTTTGATTTCAAGTGATGTCATCACATAGAATGTAAACGTAATGACAATTATGTCATCTAGTTGTAGGAGACCTAAAACAAAGATGATCAAAAGTATAATGAACAAGTATGTATGTGCACAATTAGTGCAAGTAAATAAATTAACTATAAATACATGAGTCGTAACTATAAGTAAGGTGAGAAAATTATAATAAATTAAGTTGCAAAATTATAATAGAAATTCCTTACATTCAAGTGATGTATAGCATAGGAAAATATAATATGAATGTCACATGTTGAATGCACTAGTAGTGACAATCATGCCAACTAGTTGTAAGAGACCTGAAATACATTAAACTAAACCAAATCCAAAAGTTATCATTAAAGTAAATTAAACTTACCTAATTTTTGAAACTTAGCTAGGGGATGGATTAAAGGGAGTTAAGAGGATGGTTTAAGGGGAGATACAATAAATTAGTATTTTGGTAAGAGTGTGCTAGTAAATCAATTAACTATAAATATACTTAATCCTAAACTTGGATTCTAAACCCAATTCATTGAAGTTATTAAACTAAATTGTAGTTACCTAACTTATGGAACATAGCTAGGGGATGGCTTAATGGGAGTTAAGAGGATGGATTAAGGGGAGATGCAATAAATTAACTATCAATCTTATTAATCCTAAACTTACATCCTAGACCAAATTCTTAAGTTATTAAACTAAATAATAATTACTTAATTTATGAAACATAACTAGGGGATGGAATAAAAGGAGTTAAGAGGATGGGTTAAGGGGAAATGAAATCACTTAATAATTTAGTTAGAGAATGATAGTAAATCAATTAGTGCTATCAAGTAAATATGCATACAACTATATATTAGTAAAAAAATAAATATTAAAGGTTTAAAAATTTCTACATACCTACAAACCATTTAAAAAATTTACTCCATTGTACCATCTACATCATCTCTTTTCTGTAGTGCATCTATGATTGCCTCATGCTCTTCTATAAAAAGTGTCCATAACTCTTTTGTGACAAGTCTCCCTTGATATCTCACTAATTGTATATTTGTTGCCACAACCAAATGCGAGTAGTGCAAATTTTCTTGTCTTTCATGATTTTCAAATGGAGGTATACCATTCTTCCTTATCAGATATTTATGTAGCCAAGTGCCAACAACAACTAGAGAACCTATTGGATACTCGAATTTAACATCGTCTACTCTAGGTTGTAACAACTTGTGTTTTGCCTCAACACATTGAGCCAACCAATACTCTATTTCATCTTCATTTCCCTTAGGTACAACAACAACATACACATGTCCTAAAAAGAACTTACAAATTTAATAAAGTAGGACATGATATTTAAGTCACAAAAATACATGCATGTATATAGAATTATAGATTACAAAAAAATGTAAAGAAACTAAATATTGAATTAATGTACCTTCTTGTACAAGGTCTGAAATATGATCATAGTCATTAGATACTTGCAAATGATCATTATCCTCTTTGAGTGTCATCTCATGTTGATCATGTGTTTGTAGAGGTGTTAGGGACCTTTGTTGTTATCCTTCAACCCATTCTATATTTTCACATGCTTCCCACTCATCTTTGATACAAAACTAACAAAAACATGTAAGATCCCTAGCCCATATAGTCCATGTGCTTGCATTTGAACTCTTAAATGAATGCCATTTTGTTGATCCACCAATTGTCTCACAATCATATTGGTGAAGAATGTTTTCTTCTTCAACTAACCAAAAGAACTGTTAAAATTTAGAGTTTTCATTTGATCATTTAGTCAATTTTATATTACACCAATCCACAATTGTACGTGCATCTTTAAACTTTGCTACATCCTCAAAAAAAATTTCTTCCTAGAAAGAGCTCTTTTCACACATGCTCCAACTCCATCATATTCTCCTTTACCATGTCCAACTTCGAAGAAACTTGACATATGTTGGATATTATTTTCTATGGGCCCTACATAACCAATAAAACATTTGAGCATTTTTGAATTTTACTGTACAATTGTCTAACCATATGAGATGTTGTGTCGTCTAGATTTCTCTTTCTTTTAAATTGTCATAAAATACTTTGAAACAGTACTCCACAAACTTTGCTTAATGTAACCGATTATCACTCACATAGAAATGGTACTCTCTCAAAAGTTTTCTATCATCTTATGTACTGTCAACTGCATGTCTGTATATAATATGAACAAAGATAGCCACATGTATTGAGTTATAATATTAAGACTAAATCTCCTTTTTGTTGGGAATTAAGGTGTCTCAACCTTGGTATTTCCTTGTATTATTTCATTGTATTTATTTATTTATTGCCTATTGTATAATTAGGATGTAAATCCTATGTTGTCATCTTGTGGGAGTTGGCACAGTGATGTTTCATCCTTCATGGCATATGACCACATGTAAATTTGTCCTCACATGAGGAGATAGGCATCCCACTTAGTGGTAGGAATATGTTTCCATGTTTCAGCATCTTGACTTGTGTGTAAAGGGATATTGACTGAAATGGTCATGAAAGATTTCTATGACAAAGTTATGACATCTAAGAGTCAGAAATAGAAGATCATATGATAGATATGGACATGTGTCAAGATGCATCTTTGCAAAAGGCATCTTTGGGTGCCACAAGGTGGGTTATGACCTGTAAGAAAATATACTATTTATAGCCTATGTATGACAAATTCTCTTACAACTGTAAGTTATGATAGCTATGACAGATTCTATGATGGTTGTAAGAGTCATAGGAGCATCTGTAAATACCCATTTTGGGAATAGGTGACCTCTTTTGGATGGGGTGACTTGAAAAGTGTCAAGAACATCCTATATTGTTGGACAAGTATCCATAGGCATGGGTTTTGGGCCATGAGGCCATGTTGGACACCCATCTCAATGTGGAGCCATTTTTACCTTGTATATTCTATAAAAATAAGTGCTTTGGGGATGTGCTACATTATGTGGTTGACATGTACTATTATGTTACCAAATCATCTCTAGATACGAGTGTCAAAGACTCTTGTAAGATCATTGGCTCTGTGACTATATTGTAACCTTCATTGTTTATGAAATACATTTGAGTAGTGTTTTGGAGTGTGGGGTTTTTCACCTGTAAGGGTTTTCCCCACGTATATTTTGTGTCTCTCTTCTTCTGTCTTACATTCTTGTGTATGTGTTTGCTGCAATATCTCTATTAGTGGGTTAACATAGATGTAACTATAAAGGTTAAATTGAATTTGTACTCATCTCTCCTCATTAGATTAGTGTAGGAAGCGATTTCTGCACACCTAGCTTCCTTTTAGTTGGTATCAGAGTTTGGTCAATTTTGGTTCTAGCTGCTGGGTAGGGGTTTTTTGAGCTAATTTTAGGTTAAGTGGAAGTTTGTGTAGAGTATTCTATATCTTGTTGTAGGAAGGAGATGTCAACCACATTTGGAAGACTAGAGGTGGAGAAATTTAATGGCAATAATTTTGCGTTATGGAAACTCAATAGGAAGACCTACTTGTTGATTGTGACCTATGGGAAACTATATCTGATGTAAAACCTACAGGAATGTCACAAGATGATTGGGACCTCAAAGATCAGAAGGCTAAGGGTCTTAAAAGACTTTATCTAGTTGACTCTATCCTCTTGAATGTCCATGAGGAGAAGAGCATGAAAGACCTTTAGAAGAAGCTAGGTGATGTCTATTAAGCCAAGTCCTTGGTGAACAAGCTTTTTTCTAAAAAAGAAGCTATTTGCTTTGAAGATGGAAGATAGAAGATCTATTGCAGAACATATGAATTCTTTCAACATGATCTTTACACAGTTGACATCTATGGGTGTAAAAATGGAGGAGGATCAGTGTATGACCCTGCTTTATTCTTTTCTAGACTTGTGGGATCATCTTGTCATGGCCATCGGAAGCACCACTACCACCTTCAAGATGGAAGATGTGGTGTCTTCGCTGTTATTTGAAGAAATGTAGAGAAAGACATCCAAGTCGGCCAAAGAGGCTCTTGCAGTTCGTGGATGACCCAAAGAGAAAGGGAAGAAGGAAAAGAAAGGTGAAAAGGGCAGATCCAAATCCTGTGGGAGATCCAAATCTCTTAAAAAGTCCAAGGCTCTCTATTAGAACTATGGGAAAATAGGGCATTTGCAAAAGGAATGCGAAGAAGAAAAGAAAAAGAAAAAGAAGACTGCCCTTGATTCAGATTCTGACAAGTCACAAGATGATGGTGATACCTTCATCGTAGCCCTAGCCACCTATGCATCTGATGATGTGTGGTTGATAGATTATGGTGCATCATTCCACATGACCTCGAATCAAAGATGGTTCACGAAGTATGAAGAGTTCAATTGCGGAAGAGTGTACTTGGATGATGACTCTCATCTGAAGATTGTTAGTCGTGGAAGAGTCTCAAACTGATTCCTTGATGGATGAGTGAAGGGGATCACTAGAGTTATGCACATCCCAGGCCTAGCATAGAACCTACTTTCTGTAAGTATGCTGAATGATGCAGGTGTGCAGGTTGTCTTTTCGAAGGATAGATGCAAGATTACTAGAGGATCTATGGTGCTTGTGAAGGGTACTCAAAGAGGTACTTTGTTTCAGTTGGAGCCATGTACTTTATAGTGAAATAGTTCTTCTGACTTGAAGAAAAGGGCTACAGTCACTTCATCCCCACCATTTGAACGAGCAGTGAAGAAATATGTTGTAACTAGTTTTGATGGTAGTGCACATGCTTTCGAAGTTAAGATTCCCACTGGGAAGACTATGTTATGGAATTTGAGATATGGCCACATTGGTGAGAAGGGTCTTAGAACCATGAAAAGTAAAAACCTCATTGAGGGATTAAATGATTGTAATCTTGAGTTTGACTTTTGCGAACATTGTGTATATGGAAAGCAAAACCGTGTTTAATTTTACTCTAGTTCTCACAAATCTTCTGGTGTATTGGATCTTATTCATTCTAATGTGTTTGGTCCTGTTAATGTTCCTTTGATTTCCAAATCTATATATTTTGTATCTTTCATAGATGATTACACTAGAAGGACATGGGTTTATTTTATCAAAAGCAAGACTGAAGTCTTTAGTCAGTTTAAAGAGTTTAAAGCCTTTGCTAAAAATTAGACTAGTAAAAAGATTGTGTTTGAGAATTGACAATGGTGGTGAGTTTTGTTCAACAAAGTTTGATAAGTTATATAAAGAGAAAGGGATTGAAAGACATAAGACAACTCCATACACCTTGTAGAAAAATGGAGTTGTAGAGAGGATGAATAGGACATTGAGGAAGAAGGCTAGGAGTATGCTTAGTGGAGAAAGCCTCAAACACAAGTTTTGGGTTGAATCTATTGCCATTGCTTGCTACCTGGTAAATAGGTCTCCTACATCAGCTCTTGTTGGTAATACACCCATGGAGGTGTGGTATGGTAAGAAGCCTTCAGTTAGGCATCTTCATGTTTTTGGTTGTGAGGCATATGCACATGTGCCTAGGGAGAAATGGTCTAAATTGGAGAACAAGATAGTTAAATGTATTTTCATTGGCTATGGTGTCAGTGTGAAAGGATACAAGCTTTGGGATCCTATGGTTGAAAAAGTGTTGTATAGAAAAAAGTGTTATTTTTAGAGAGCTAATACCTTCTTCTCTTGTTCTACAAACAGAACAAACAAAAAAGAAAGAAGATGCAGTTCAGTTTCCTTCTACCCCTGAGAAGACTGAACTAATAGACCCTATGAGACTTGATGATGAGGAGAGCTCTAGCAGCTCTAAAAGATCAAAAGAAGAAGCAAAACCTCAACCTCAGCCATTGAGGAAGTCTACACGAACAAGAAAGAAACTTGATAGGTTTAGTTCTTCATTACTTGATTCTAGTTGTGCTTTTGCTTTGCTTACTAACACTGATGAGCCTAGAACTGTGAAAGAGGCTATGGCCATGAAAGATGCAGGTTCCTGGAAGGAGGCCATGGAAGATGAGATGGCTTCTTTGGAGGAGAATAAAACATGGGACTTGGTGCCTTTGCTTGAAGGATAGAAATCCGTTGGATGCAAATGAGTGTTCAAGAAGAAATTTGGTGTAGATGGCAATGCTGAAAAGTACAAGGCTAGATTTTTTGCGAAGGGGTACTCACAAGTGGAGGGAATTGATTATGGTGAATTTTTCCCTTCTGTTGCAAAGCTGACATCCATTCAATTCCTATTATCTCTTGCAACTGCTTATGACTTAGAGGTAGAACAGATGGATGTGAAGACAACTTTCCTTCATGGTGATTTGGAGGAAGAGATTTACATGTCACAGCCAGAGCATTACATAGAGAAAGGTAAAGAAAATTTGGTTTGCAAGTTAAAGAAGTCTTTGTATGGTTTGAAGCAGTCTCCTAGGATGTGGTATATGAAATTTGATGCCTTTGTGTTGTCTATTAGATTTCTGAGATCAAAATCTGATCATTGTGTGTATTACAAGTTTGACAATGATTGTTTTCTCATTATTGCATTGTATGTTGATGATACGCTATTGATTGGGAATGGTAAGAATATGATTTCTGATTTAAAGTCTTAGTTCTTAGTACAGTTTGAGATGAAAAATCTTGGGGTAGCTAGGTACATTCTGGGAATGGAAATCAGAAGAGACAAAGCTAACATAAAACTTTAGTTAAGCTAGAGCAAGTATGTGAAGACCGTGTTGGATAGGTTTAGCATGGCAAATTGTAGACCATTGTGTGTTCCTATTTCATTGGGGACAAAGTTATCTATTAATGATTTTCCAAAATCTCCTAGTGAGGTGGAGGGCATGAGCAGAGTACCTTATGCTAGTGATGTTGGCAGTTTGATGTATGCTATGGTTTGCACAAGACCAAACATTGCCCAAGCAATGGGAGTCCTTAGTCGAGTTATGGCTAATCCTAGATGGGTACATTGGGATGCAGTTAAGCAAGTGTTCAAATATTTGAGGGGTACTTCTGAGTATTCCATATGCTATCATCGTAATGCTACAAGACCTCCACATTCAATTTGTATTCATGAATTTGTGGATTCTGATTGGGCAAGTGACATTGACAGCAAGAGATCCACCAGTGTCTGTGTTCACTATGTTTGGTGGTGTAACTAGTTGGATGAGTAAGTGACAACCTATGGTTGCTTGGTCCATGATAGAACCTGAGTATATGGCAGCAACTCATGCTTGAAAGGAAGCCATTTGTCTTAAGAGATTGTGTTCAGATATTGGTGTTGATGCAAGATAGATTACAATTTGTTGTGACAGTCAGTGTGATTTGCCTTGTGAAGAATCCAACTTTCCATGCCAAAACAAAGAATATTGATGTACAGTTTCACTTAATGTGAGACATGGAAGAGGATGTGAAGGTAAATTTGGAGAAGGTAGATACTTTGAAGAATGTTGCAGATGCATTGACAAAACTAATGGGCACAAAGAAGTTCAGATGGTGTTTAGAGTCTATGAGCCTCTCGGCCTATAGCAGTTAAATCCTGTTAATTCTATTGGCTCTTACAAGGTGTTCGACAAGTGGGAGAATGTTGGGAATTAAGGTGTCTCAACCTTGGTAATTCCTTGTATTATTTCATTGTATTTATTTATATATTGCCTATTGTATAATTAGGATGCAAATCCTATGTTGTCATCTTGTGGGAGTTAGCACAGTGATATGTCATCCTACATGGCATATGACCACATGTAAATTTGTCCTCACATGAGGAGATAGGTGTCTCACTTAGTGGTAAGAATATTTTTCCATGTGTCAGCATATTGACTTGTGTGTAAGGGAATATTGACCAAAACAGTCATGACAAATTCCTATGACAAAGTTATGACATGTAAGAGTCAGAAATAGAAGATCCTATGATAGGTATGGAAATGTGTTGATAAGCATCTTTGAAAAGGGCATCTTTGGGCACCCCAAGGTGGGTTATGACATATTGTAAGAAAATATGCTATTTATAGCCTATGTATTATAGATTCTCTTCCAGATGTAAGTTATGACAGCTATGATAGATTCTATGATGGTTATAAGAGTCGTAGGAGCATCTGTCATTACCCATTTTGGGAATAGGTGACCTCTTTGGGATGAGGTGACTTGACAAGTGTCAGGAACATCCTACAGTGTTGGACAAGTGTCCATAGGCATGGGTTTGGGGCCATGAGGCCATGTTGGATGCCCATCTCAATGTGGAACCATTTTTGTTCTGTATATTCTATAAAAATAGGTGCTTGGGAGAGGTGATGCATTATGTGGTTGACAGGTATTGTTATGCTGCCGGATCATCTCCAAATATGAGTGTCAAAGACTCCTAAAAGAGCATTGGCTCTGTGACTATCTTGTTACCTTCATTGTTTACGGAATACATTTGAGCAATGTTTTGGAGTGTGGGGTTTTTCACCCGTCAGGGTTTTCCCCACGTATATCTTATGTCTCTCTTCTTCTGTCTTACATTCTTTTGTATGTGTTTGCTGCAATATCTCTATTAGTGGGTTAACATAGCTATAACTGTAAAGGTTAAATTGAATTTACACTCATCTCTCCTCATTAGATTAGTGTAGGAAGCGATTTTCACACACATAGCTTCCTTTCACTCGTGTGGAGCAAGGGTATAGTTTTGTGCAAATTCAACCATTGAAAGTATAGTTCTAATTGGAAATGTGTTTTTACATCTATGAAGCCACTAAGAATATTGAGAGTGCTTCATATTTTTATACACAATCTTATTCTTGAACTCTATGATGAATGTGGTGTGTACACTACTTTGTTCTATGACTATATCACAATGCTTTCTAGTTTTTTCATCCTTTAATGGATATTGAACATTGTTGAATCTCTTCACATCTACTAATTGTTGTCCAAAATCACGTGAACTACTTTCATGCATGCATTCTTCTAATAATGAAAGGTTACCACATCTATTACATTGTCCAGAAACACACAGTTTTGAAAATAATAATTGCCCATCAGGTGTTTCACAAAGTAAACTTGTTATAAAGTCCTTAATTGTTGTAAGTGGCATATTAATACCATATTCTTTCATAATTTGGTTAGTATGCAAAGTGCAATGTATATATAAAAAACATCATAATAATAATGAAATTTCACATGAGTTTTGCAATAAAAAGAGATTCATTGCTTATTAATCTTGACATACCAAACCTATTTACATTTCTCAAATGATCTTTGACTTATGCTAAAATTTTCTATAACTGAATCATCTAAAAACACTAGTAGAAAAACATAAATAAATGACTAAAAAAACTACCAAAAATTGGTCATGTGATCAGTAGTTTGATCACATGACCATTGGTAGTTTATTGTCGGTCATTTATCTCGCAACCAAATTTGTGAGCAAACAAATTTTAGTCATTAATTTGGTACTAAAATTTGGTAGTATATTTAGTCATTAATTTGGTAGTATATTTAGTCATAAATTTGGTAGTATATTTAGTATTCAATTTGGTATTATATTTGGTAATTTGGTAGTATATTTAGTCATCAATTTGGTAGTATATTTAGTCACAAGACCATTGGTAGTTTATTGTCGGTCATTTATCTCGTGACCAAATTTATGACTAAACAAATTGTAGTCATTAATTTGGTAGTATATTTAGTCAACAATTTGGTTGTATATTTGGTAATTTGGTAGTATATTTAGTTATCAATTTGGTAGTACATATATTTAGTCATTGTAATCATTTAGTCATTGATTGTTGTTAACTAGTCTTTTATTTAGTCATGGTAGTCATTTTTATTTACTGGTTTCCATTAATTGGTAGTAAATTTAGTCATGATATGAATAATTTATTAAATAACATAAATTTTATAAAGCACAAAAAACATATTATTAAATTTGAATTAAAACATAAAAGAAACTAAATTTGGAAAATTATATATTTTATGATGCTTCCAAGTAAAGATTGATAAATTTGAGCCAACACTTTCTATTTGAGAATTAGCCAATAAGAAAATGAAACAAGACAAAGTAAAGTGGCAATAAATATTTTTTTTATATTGGAACAATGTAGGAAAAGAATTACAAATAATAAAAAAGTAGTACAAGGATGCCATACCTAGAAAAAACTAATTCAGATCTATCATGTACAACAAACTACAAGGACTAGCTAAAGAAAAAATTAGTTCAACAGCCACATTAGATACAATAGCAAAACAATGGAAAGGCAGGTCAGACTGATGAAACCCTTCACATCTTTTGACACTTAGAAAAGAGATGTTGCCACTGAGCATTCCATGAGACATCATTTCTTTTGGCATTTTGTTAACCAGTTCAAGTGTTTTGACTACAACCTTGGTGCATTCCATATTCTCCTTCACACAAGCCATTGAGTTGTTACTTGTGTATTCAAACAACCCTGAACCACTATGAACAATATTTGAATAAGAACTTGAGAATGCTACTTAGAGGCCCCTGTAGAAGTGACCTTGTAGCAATAAGAAAACACACCATTCCCTATAACCTTCCATAACATGGTCCTAGACAACTGAGGAAAAAGTGGCACTTGAAACAGTGAAATCCAACCAGTCAACAACATGCTGAAGATGACAACATGGAAATGTTTTTGGTTTCGTACAATTGCAGTAAAATATGAATTTATTTAAAACAACATTTTCATGATATTTTCTTCGTTACCTCAAGAAATCATAAAATAGATCATTACACAAAATCTCTACTCCTAGAATAAATCTCTTCCCTTTCTCACATGGCAATACCACACTTGCTCGTTTAGACTATTAAATTTTAAAAAAATGAGCTAATCAACAGACATTCAAATGACCTCTTACATAGATAGGATCTAAAGTTCACTACTGTCTTGTTATAGCCAGAGGTGTAGTATGTACACTACATAGCAAAACATATAGAAGAAGCTTATGATGTAGAAGCTACTATTCTGGTATCAACAAAGTTCACCATTTGTTATCCTGATTATGGTGTTTGTAATGTTGCAAGGTGTATTTTCCCATTTTCATCAGAAGGTTTTTCTCCAATCCAAAGTTCCATGGCACAATGCATCATTAGTAGTAGCTCAAAGAATTTTTAATAGCTTTTTCAATTTCACCACAAGTTTCCAATCATCATGAAAAATAAGAAGAATATTCCATTTTAGACATTAAAAAGTTGTTTTATTAGCCAAAAATAAAAAACACAAATGTTTAATTAGTATAAAATGCATAATAGTAAATACACTATAAAATTATGTAATGTGGATATCAAATAGCCTTACCCTATAGTTTTCATTCAATATATCTATGGATCTTCTAGTGAGATGACTCACAAATTCATCCTCCATTTCAAAATGCCTACCAAACATTTTCTGTGCTTCATCAGCATTGCTCCCAACAATCTGTAAAGTTCGTATGATAGTTCATTAACAAAAACATTTAAAAGAATAGCATCCAAAATCATATAAAACTATTAACAACAAATACAACTTCTCAAATACCTTCATGGCCACTTTTTCACCCTTCTTAGCCATTTCAACAGATTTATGATTGATCTCAATTGAGGCTATTTTGCCAAAATATATGAAATATTTTGTGGGAACACATAATAGTGTGCCAATCTGTAAATGCAATCACCACATATGGGTTTATACAAACAAAAAATGATACAAAAATATTTTACATGCATAAGTCATAACATCGAAAACACTAGGTTTAGATACTGACCCTTGCAATGCCTTCAAGAATAACAACACCAACAATTATAGGATCCTTCTTGTTAAAAATACAATTTAGCAAAATACTCAGTACATAGGGGAAAACAACATCTTTTGTAACCTCCTTTTTCCTTTCTTCCTTAAGATTGTCCATATATACTTTAAATTGGTTAAATAGATGATAAATAATGTCTGCTACAAATATCTTGACACCAACTTCATCTGCAAGCTCCCAAGTTTCAGGAGTAATTTTGACATCAAATGCCAAAATTGCAGCATACTCTTTCTTCTTTTTCTCAAGCATTACACTCGCACACATGACATCTTTTTTATGCACAGACCCAATACCAATTGCATTAATTGGGATGCTTACAACTAGGGTCTTTAAGGACTCAAGTAAAGCCTCCAAAGATCTAAGAGTTGAAGCTTGAACATAAACTCCTTCCCCACTCTTGTCAATCCGAGACATTACATTATTGATATCTTGCATTGCTTCTTCCTTAATATCCTCTAAATTATCATCAGGTCCAACAACATATAACTGAGTTCCTATTATGGCATGGGGTGCTGCCATAATAATGGGTTACAATTTTTGGGACTTCCCAATTTTTGCTAAAATCACATATTTTTAGAAAATATAATGATTTAAGCCTTGAAAGGTTCTATTTAAAGGATTTTAATTAAAATGGGTTTGATCAAACCCCCTTGGATAGAACCTCACTAGTTTTAAACCATACCTATAATGGAGTCTCCTCTACACCTATCAAAATGTTGATAAAAAACCACTTTTGATTTACCTTTTGGGGGATCAAATGAATTCATTCAAAGTTTATGTTTTGTAAGTATGTAGTCCTTATTATAAGCTTCCCAAAAAGTATAATTTTAAATATATTTAATTTGATTATTATTATTTTTTTATTTCTTGTGAATGTAGGTTTTTCACCGAACATCATGTTTTATGTTCTACTACATACATGGAAAATTAGTAAATTAGTGAAAAAAATTCTAAAAAATATCTATGCCCTAGGTATTGATGTCTTTGTTTCAACAAAAAAGAAAAATTGAATTTTGATACATACAGAAAAAAGTTATGTTTTACAGAATACACCTATGTCTAAATTATAATTGGTTTGACTTCAGAACTTAATTAAAAAAAATTCAATAGAACATTATAAAACCAAATGCATGCCTTATATATTGGTGTTACCAATCTAAATTCAAAAGAATCATAATTTTATCCTTTGTAGAAAAAAATTTACGTGCTACAGAATACACATCACTTTTAAAAAATGTTGTTTACTATTAAAAACTAGTTATCAAAGGAGACACAATTTTTTTTACTATTTAATCCAAATTTGTTTTAAAAAATATATTTAGAATCTATAGACAAAATCACACAAATCACTAGTTCACATCATCTTTAAATTCCTAACGGTTTAGCAGCTATAGGTGTTAGAAAGTGAAGATTTAGTTCACAATGTTGATTTCAATGTCAAGTTTGGCCAAAAAGTCTAACCCATTATTGTGGGATGACCCCATTCTCAAGACCCTAAAATCAAGAAATTGCAGCTAAATTTCATTGTCCACATATATTTGATAAATTTATGCTCATATACATGAAATTATTGTCCTCAAATTTGATACCTGAGCAGTTATCTTGATTCCCTGTGCAGCCTTCAACTCCTTATGATGTTGATAAGATCCTTGAAACCAAAAAACATCTTAAGCTCTAGAATATATTGTATTATTTTAACAATATGATCAATGTGAGATGGTTTGAGTAATCTAAATTTGAGGTGTAGATTATTCTATTCTAGCATAGTAGATCACAAATACCACCCATTCCCCATTATTATAAAAGAGCATTTCATTTTTTTAAATGCCACATATACTCCATTAAATAATATGGCACCCTAAGGATTCCAAGAATACATACCACTATGTAGGTTACTATGATTTATGAAGTCAAAATGAAAGCCAAAAACACAAATCAAGTGCATAAACAAGCATTATACCTTTCACAATGAGTCACAAATCCTTGATAGGGTGAAAGGAGTTGCACCCAAACTCCTTAGATTTACCCAAGTAGATGAATGTGGATTTCTCTTTGAGATTCAACACAATAGGATGAGGGATTTGGATTTAGATGGAGATTGAGATGGGGATGAGGAATGATTTTGGCATTATGAGGTTAAGATGAGATGAGAAGATAGAAATTTTGGCATAATTTTGATGCAAGAAGAAGTTGTTTAAAATGGCTTAGAGAAGGGTCTCATTTATAGATTTTTGGAAAATGGATGGAGGGTGAGGATTAAAAGATGAGATCAAGGGCTAGAAATGGTTGAGAGTTAGGGTTTGGATTGAAGTCATAGCCTTGTGACAAGTGTCACAAGGGGAGTAGATGAGAGAGATCAAGGGTTGAGATTACGTCAATGGGATTGGAGGGCTCTCATTATTTGTGAATTAAAAATTCACATGGGGAAAGGTGTTGAGGATAAAAATGAATTAAAAATTTATTTTTGGGAAGAGTGGATATGACATGTGAATTAAAAATTCAACTCATGGGGGAGTGTGAATTAAAAATTTATTTTTATGTGGAGATGTGAAGGTTGAAGGACACATGTACACTTACATGTGTAAGAGGGTGATAAATGAGGTGTAAGGAAGATTTGACCCTTTGAATAAAAAAATAATTTTTATTCAAAGGTGTGTGGGAGGATGGGCTAAGCAAGGTTAATTAAGTGTTTAGCTTAATTAATTTAGGTCTAGGGGTAGGTAGGCTATGGTAGCTAATTAAATAATTGATATTTAATTAACGAGGATAGGGATGTTGCAAGTATGGGCCTAACCGGTGTTGTCATTGATGTCAACATACTCCTGTTACATTGATGATAAGGATTGGATGAGTTGTGTGCTGAGGATATTGAGAAAATTGGTCCTGATAAGAAACATAGAAGAATAGTAAAGATAGTGACCTAAAGATCCTAGCTAAGATGAAGATCAGAGGACACGCTTCAAAGGGTTTGTAGATATGTGTATTGAGATGATCTAGTAAAGATTTTAGAGGTCCGCATGAAGATATGAAGAAGTTGTGGCCGCTCAAGTAAAACCGGTTCCAGTAGGTGTTCAAAGGTGGCAGAGTGACACAGTTAGGTCCGGTGAGATCCAGAAATGCAATATCCTATTCTGCGGATTTGAGGGAGTGTTTAGGAAGTCAATGTGAATTGACAACTCAATTGGTTCATGGTCTAGAGGTCTGCAAGCATCTATTCCATTGTGATAGTGATGACAAACCATATTCTTGAGGTTCTGGATGAAGGAGACAAGGATTTTAGTAAGCAGATGTAGTGTGGATGTTTTTGGTGATTCAGGCAAGCTTGTGGAGGTCTTTGGATTGTGTCTAGTTTGTGTTGGTGGTTCACATTTAAGTTTGATATCGCAATTGAAGAATAACTTTTGGATGATGGTGTTCTTCCTAAGTTTGGCTGACTGGATAAGTTACACATCCTGCAGATGATCTTGAAGATGTTATGTGAAGATTGGTGTGTTCCTAAATGAAGATTGAAGTCTCAGATCTATGTGGCCGAAAGTGTGTTGATCCGCATGAAGTCATTTTGTAATAAGTCATGTTGTATTTATGTATTTACTCTGTAATGTGCGCCGACTTGGATGATAATTCCTAAGTCGAGGTCTTGTATAAATAAAGAGTTGTTAAGTCATTTCAAAAGTATCTTGTGGTGATGAGAGTGTGGTGAAGAGTAGAGGAGTGAAAGGCAGAGCAGAAGTTTTGGGCTTAAATGGAACTAATTCAAGCATGATGAAGATGTTATTCTCTAGTTCAATATGTGATACTGATTATTCTGTAGACAGTGTGTCTCTTATAGGTAGTGAGCCTCTTTTGAGCAGTGTGCTCGAGAAGTGAGCCCTAATTGGCATGTGCCATTTTATTCTTTCTATTTTTCTAACAGAGAATACAATCTTGGGTTAATCACCCTATGGTTTTTCCCTTAACTGGGTTTTCCATATCAAAATGTTGGTGTCTTATGTGTTAATATGTTTTTGCTCTTGATTTAATGTACTATGTTTCCATGATTGATTCATTATTATGCTGCTGAATTACAAAGTGGATTAAGTGTTTAATTGGAAGAAAGTTCTGAACAACTAATTCACCCCTCCTCTCAGTTGTCTGTCCTAAATCCAATAATTGGTATAAGAGGTAAGTTCCTCCAAAAGAGCTTAACTGCTTGAGGAGATCTAGGATGTCGTCCTACAAGAAGGATAGTTTGAAGTTTGATGGAACCAATTTTAATCTTTGGAAAAGTCTCATGCAATGTCACTTGCAATGTATGGGAATCCAGTACTGGACCATGGATTCAACAAAGTATACTCCTCCATAGAATGGCCCAAAAACGACAAATGAAATCATAGATGCTGAAAACAATCTACGGACTAAAGAAGCTCTTCTAAGTGCCTGGTCTGATTCAGAATTGACAAATGTTTTTGACCTACAAACTACTTTTGAGATTTGGGAAAAACTGGAACTTCTGCATGAAGGAGACAAGTATGTTAAATGTGCAAGGCTATAGAGTCTAAAAGAAAAATTCAAAATTCTAAAGATGAGAGAAGATGAAAATATCACTACTTTTATGCCAAGAGTAAATGAACTTGTTTATGGTATTAGATGTGCTAGTGGAGTTTTGGATGAAGATAAGATTGTTGGCAAAGTTCTCAGATCCCTTCTCGCTTCTTATAAATACAAGTTTGATGCCATTGAAGAATTGAGAGCCCATTCAGGTGTCACAAGAGATCAATTGGTTGGTAAATTGGCTGCATTTGAATTGACCGAGTTTGGAGATGTCCCCCCAATACTGAATCTACATTCAAAGATAGTGCCTCTATAAAAGGAAAACAAAGGTGTGATCCCGGAGAGAACTCTTCAAGGAAACTATCATGGTATGAAAAAGCAAGAAAATACCTAGAAGAAGAAGCAGAAACTGCTCAACTTGAAGCCCTTATTGTAAAAAGACTACTAAGAGGATCCGGTAAGTATGAAGGGAAATTTCCTTTTAAGTGTTTTAACTGCAATAAGATTGGTCATTTTGCCTCAAGGTGTCCAAAAAGATTTTCAAGGCCAAATCCTAACAGATCAAGGTTCCAAAAGAATTGTTACTATGTTCATGAAGATGATGATAATGAAGGAGTAACAGATAATGAATCAGACATAGGAAACAAATCTAGAAGTGACTGGGTGTTCATTGTCATCAAGGAAGAAGATCCAATGTCCTCTATATCTGTCAATCATAAAATTATGGAAAGAGCTCTAGCTGCCCAAGTTGAAGAAACAAATGATTGGGTCATTGACAGTGGATGCTCTCACCATATGACAGGTGACAAAAATAAGTTCCTAGATTTGGAAAGATATGAAGGAGGAGTGGTAAAGTTTGGTGATAATTCTGCTAGCAGAATCAGAGGAAGAGGAACCATTTCTTTTGATGGAAAGAACAAAACTAGTAATGTACTATATGTTGAACGTTTGAAGCACAATCTTCTCAGTGTTGGATAGTTGGTGGACAAAGGCTATGATCTCTGATTCAAGAATGGAAAATGCAAGATCTTTGAAAGTTCTGGAACAGAGATTTCATCTGGTACTCAAACAAAAGGTAATATCTTCCATTTAGTTGGTACTGGTAAAAGTTGTCTATTTGTGCAAATTGAGCAGAGTTGGTTATGGCATAAGAGGATGTGTCATGTGAATTTTGATAATATTATCAAGATAAGCAACACTTAGGCTGTAAGAGATCTTCCAAAACTGGTGAAACCTGCAAATAGTCTGTGCAAAGAATGTCAGTTAGGAAAACAAAGCAGAGTCTCATTCAAAAGCAAGGAACAATCTTCTACCAGATTAGTGGACTTAGTTCATACTGATCTATGTGGTCTGGTAAGAATCAGGAGTGTGCAAGGTGATAGATACTTCATGTTATTAATTGATGACTATTCCTAGATGATGTGGGTGACTTTTTTGAAAGAGAAATCAGAATCTCTTGAGAAATTCAAAATATTCAAGGCTATGGTAGAGAATGAAATTGGATTAAAATTAAAATGTCTAAGGTTTGATAGAGGTGGAGAAATCACATCCGGTGATTTCATAGAATTCTGTGAGAAGCATGGAATAAGAAGACAATTGTCTACTCCTAGGACTCCATAGTAGAATGGAGTAGTGTAAAGAAAGAACTAGACCATCCAAGAAGCATCTAGAACCATGATGATGAAAAAAAATGTTCCTCAGACTGGAGAGAAGCTGTGAACACTGTAGTCTACACTCTTAATCAAGTTCAAATCAGAAGCAATACTGGTAAGGCTCCTTATGAACTCTAGTTTGGCATCACTCCTCCTGTAAAATATTTTAGAGTTTTTGGTAGCAAATGTTATATTAAAAGAGATGAAGATCTAGGCAAATTTGATGCTAGAAGTGATGAAAGAATATTCTTGGGTTATTCTACTCAAAGAAAAGCATACTGGTGTTATAACAAGAGACTGAGAAAGATTATAGAGAGTACAAATGTGAAGGTTGATGAAGGAATTGAAAAACCCTCAAGGTTTTATGAATATGATGAAGATGATCAGAATGATGTTCTGATTCAAGGAGTCCAAGCCACTTCTAAAATATAGATTCAGACTGATCTAGTAAATTAGAAAGAAGAGATAAGTGTGATTGAACTTGTTCAAGAATCAGAAGTGCAAGAAACCAAAGTTCCCAAGTATGTAAGACTAAACCACTCTAAAGATTAGATCATAGGTGATAAAAGAAAAGGTGTACAAACAAGAAGAAGGATTGGTCAAGATTCAAAAGAGTATTACTTGATTTCAAAGATTGAACCTAAGACAGTGAATGAAGCTTGCAATGATGAAAATTGGACTAAAGCATTGGAGAAATAGTTGATGCAAATTGAGAAAAATCACACTTGGGATCTTGTTCCCAGACCTAGAAATAAGAATGTGATTGGAACCAAATGGATCTTCCAGAACAAATTGAATGAAGTTGGTGAAGTAATTAGAAATAAAACCAGATTGGTCTGCAAGGGTTACTTTCAAATAGAAGGATTTGATTTTGAAGAAACTTTTACTTCGGTGGAAAGAATTGAAGTAGTCAGATTGTTTCTTGCCTTTGCTGCCTTCAAAGACTTCAAAGTATATCAAATGGATGTCACGTCTGCCTTTCTAAATGGAGACTTGGAAGAAGAAGTATACATTGAGTAACCGGATGGATTTCAATTGGCTGATCATGGTGATATGGTCTGCAAGTTGAAGAAAGCATTGTATGGACTCAAGCAAGCCCCAAGAGCCTAGTATGAAAGATTGGATAAGCATCTTTTGAAGATTGGTTTCAACAAAGGTACTGTTGACAGTAATTTGTTCTTCAAAATTGATCATGAAAATATCTTGATTGTTAAAGTATTTGTTGATGATATCATTTTTGGAGGAAGAGATAGTATGTGTAAAACTTTTGCAAATCAAATAAAAAGTGAATTTGAGATGTCCATGCTTGGGGAAATAAACTTCTTCTTGGATCTACAAATCACTCAAACAAAGAAAGGAATCTTCATTTCTTAGAGCAAATATGTGAAAGAATTGTTGAAGAAATTTGGGATGGAAGACTCAAAATCAATGAATACTCCCATGGCAACTAGATGTAAATTGAGCAAAGATGATGACTCTCCTAAGGATGATAAAAAAAAGTATAGGTCAATAATTGGAGGATTATTGTATCTCACTCAAACTAGACCTGACATTATGAATGTTGTTGGTCTTGTTGCTAGATTCCAAGCCGATCCTAGAGAATCTCATGTCATGGCAATCAAGAGGATTTTTAGATTTCTAAAAGGGATAGTTGAGTATGGATTGTGGTATCCCAGAGATCATGATTTTTCTCTTCATGCATATATAGATGTAGATTGGGTAGGAGATGTGGATGACCGAAAGAGTACCAGTGGTGGAGCATTCTTGTTGGGGAAGAGACTAATTTCTTGGTTGAGCAAGAAATAAGAGGCAATATCTCTGTCCACTACAGAAGTAGAATATATTGCAGTAGCAGGTAGTTGCACTCAAGTTTTGTGGATGAAGAAAATGCTAAGAGACATAAGAGTGGAGTATGAGGAGCCTATCACAATCTTCCATGATAATTCAAGTGAAATAAATATATCTAAGAATCTGGTGTTGCATTCAAAGACTAAACATATATCCATCAAGTTTCACTTTTTGAGAGAGCAAGTGAACAAGAATGAAGTCAGATTGGAGTTTGTGCCTTCCAAGGATCAGATTATAGATATCTTTACTAAACCTCTACCTAAGGACTCTTTTGAGTATCTCAGGGAGAAGTTAGGGGTTATTACCCCTCTGGTGATGAACTAAGGTGCACTGATGTGCATCAGTGTAGTGGATATCACAGTCATATCTTGTGGTCTGGATTGATAATAGGGAGTTGCTACTCAGGGGGAGCAGTTGGTATGATTTTGAAGTAGTGGAGTTGCAAGTATGTGCCCTTTGCCATTGATGTCAAAGGGGGAGTGAAGACATGTGAAAAACAAGTTGTTGCTGATAGGGGGAGTTGTGACAATGAGGAGAAGCTCTTGTCTTGATGGTTAAAATAGTTTTTCACATCATATGTTGCCATCAATGACAAAGGGGGAGACTGTTGCAAGTATGGGCCTAACCGGTGTTGTCATTGATGTCAACATACTCCTGTTGCATTGATGATAAGGATTGGATAAGCTGTGTGCTGAGGATATTGAGAAAATTAGTCCTAATCAAGAATAAAGAAGAACAGTGAAGACAATGAGCTAAAGATCCTAGCTAAGATGAAGATCAGAGGATGCACTTCAAAGGGTTTGTAAATATTTGTCTTGAGATGATCCAATAAAGATTTCAGAGGTCCGCATGAAGATCTAAAGAAGTTGTGGCTGCTCAAGTAAAACCGGGTCCAGCAGGTGTTCGCAGGTGACAAAGTGACATAGTTAGGTCTGGTGAGATCCAGATATGCAATATCATGTTCTACAGATTTGAGGGAGTGTTTAGGAAGTCAATGTGAATTGACAACTCAATTGGTTTGTGGTCTGGAGATCTGTAAGCATCTATTCCATTGTGATAGTGATGACAGACTGTGTTCTTGAGGTTCCAGATGAAGGAGACAAGGATTTCAGTAAGCAGATGTAGTGTGGATGTTCTTGGTGATTCAGGCAAGCTTGTGGAGGTCTTTGGATCATGTCTAGTTCATGTTGGTGGTCTGTATTAGAGTTTGTGCTCGCAATTGAAGAATAAGTTCTAGATGATGGTGTTCTTCCTAAGTTTGGCCGATCGAATAAGTTACACATCCTACGGATGATCTTGAAGATGTTATGTGAAGATTGGCGTGTTCCTAAATAAAGATTGAAGTCTCAGATCTATGTGGCCAACAGTGTGTTGATCCGCGTGAAGTCATTTTGTAATAAGTCATGTTGTATTTATGTATTTGCTCTGTAATGTATGCCGACTTGGATGATAATTCCTAAGTTGAGGTCTTGTATAAATAAAGAGTTGTTAAGTCATTTCAAAAGTATCTTGCAGTGATGAGAGTGTGGTGAAGAGTAGAGGAGTGAAATGTAGAGTAGAAGTTTTGGGCTTAAAAGGAACTGATTCAAGCATGATAAAGATGCTATTCTCTAGTTCAAGTATGTGATACTGATTATTTTATAGACAATGTGTCTCTTGTAGGCAGTGAGCCTCTTGTGAGCAGTGTGCTTGGGTAGTGAGCCCTAATTGACATTTGCCATTTTGTTCTTTCTATTCTTCTAATAGAGAATACAATCTTGGGTTAATCACCTCATGGTTTTTTCCTTAACCAGGTTTTCCATGTCAAAATCTTGGTGTCTTATGTGTTAATATGTTTCTGCTCTTGATTTAATGTATTATGTTTCCATGATTGATTCATTATTATGTTTCTGAATTACAAAGTGGATTTAAGTGTTTAATTGGAAGAAAGTTTTGGACAACTGATTCACCCCCCACTCTCAGTTGTCTATCTTAAATCCAACAAGGGATAGGTTGATTAATAGGACATATTAATTAGATAAGCCTAATTTATCTAATTAACAAGGATTATAGAGATGGACAAATTAACTAAGTAAATATTGAGAATATTTATTCAATCAATGAGGATATAGTTATAAGGTAAAGTGAAATTAAATGAATTAATTGATCACCAAGGATGGATAAATGGTCAAGGTAGATGATGAGGGATAAATTAATTAAATAAAATGAATTTATTTAATTAATAGGAGGGATAATTGATGGTGTAGGGATACAGGAAATTGGTTTGTGGAGCAAGTCAATTTTAGGTGTGTACATTTGCCCCTCTTTGAAATGGTGTAGCGGCTAAGTAATATTATTTCAAAGAAGTTAAAATATAGAGTTGGATTAGATAGAAAAAGATTTTGGCTTAAATGAATAGGATAAGGTTTAGGGATAATTGATAAGGGGGATGCCCCCTCGAGAGGATAGGCAGGTTGCAAGAACACGGTTGTGCTCTCGAAATAGATGGAATAGATTTTTTAAAAGTGGTTGGAGGATAAGGGGTGAGATGAAAGAATGATAATGAATTGATGATTAGATGATAGATGTATGGAAAATGGATGATTATTGTGTTGAAAATGATTTAGAGAAATCCTAAGTTTTGATATAGCAAAGTGGATATTTTCACCAAGGTATAAGAGACCAGGGTGATGATGTGTATCCAACCCTTTGCATGGACTAGACATGCAAACAGGAGGGTGATCCCATGCATGCCCAAGATAGTACAACCTTGTCTAGATGAGGGAAGGGGACTCATAGCATAAACCCTTAATACACAAAAGGTATGATGAACCTTAGATGCCAAGAGATCAATATGCTAGAACTGACCCAACGATCCACAAGATATGAATACTAGCTTGGAGTAATGGAACCAACCCACAAGCACAACATACAAAAGCAAGACTATGCCCCATTCTAGATGTTTTCTCCATATACCCTGATATAGTGAGATCAAGGTAGTTTTGATGTGATCTTTGAATAGGACAAAAGATGAAAATAAAAAATGAAAAGACCAACAAACCAAACAAGTAGCCATTTTGTCTCTTTCCAAAATGGATGATGATAGGATAGATTCTACCTATCGTAGGAATGATATATCCTAAGGCAGGAATCAATGGATGATTGGATCATGCTTAGTTGATATTGTTGGATTGGCACAAGATATGATAGTTACAAGTTGTGGTTGATGTTGTTTTGATAGTTGATAATTTTTGTTAAGGTATGATGCTTTGATAGGTAATGCGATGCTTGGGATATTGTGTTTGGATCTAGTGTAAGCTTAGGGGATAGGGACTTTCCAAGCAGGTTGGATGGGTGCATCTTATGTACCTAAGTACTGGATACTTCCTTCGTATTCCAGAATGCCTACATACCCTGTATCCATGAGATCAAGGCACATTAAGATGCGGGTGGTGATGATATGTAGTTTTGATTTGTGATGATGATGTGGGATGATTGAGGATAACTGTGATGATGATGAGATGTTGATGGAACGATGTTGATTTTGAGATGGATATTTTTGGGATTTTATGGACTTTTTGATTTTTTTTTATTTTTGTGATTTTTGAAAGGGAATGATTTATTATGAGATGGTTGCCTTGGATTTTGTTTGGATAGCCTTTGTGCTAGATACCAATGACAAGGGAACACCAAGTCTAGAGGTGAAGGTGATGGGGTTGGATTGGGGGATTGGTGATGAAAGGATAATGGATAGGAGATTTATGATAGATGAATGGATGAGGTATAGGGATGCATGTTAGATAGATGGAAGATGGGGATGAGGATTTTCTCTAAGGGTTATGTTGCAAGGAATCATATGACCGAATGCTTATAATTTTGCATGATGGGTTCACATTTGAATGGATGGACTTTGTGGTAAAGGATTAATGGTGGATGATAACCAAAGCATGTTGTTGATATTTTGCCCCTTGTCTTTATCAAGATCTAAGGAGGAGGATGTACTGGATAGAATGGATGGGGAATGATAGGATAAATAGGGGATAGTGGATAGGAATATGATAGGATAAATAGGGGATAGTGGATAGGAATATGATAGGATAAGGATAATATAGTGGATAAGATGTGCAAAGGATATTATGGATGTGGGTGACAGGTATGATTTTGCCCCCAAGTGTAGGGATATAGAATGGATAGAGAAGCGACTACACATGATGCCCACAAGGAGTTTTCAACATGGTACTTGCCCAAGGTGCCACAAGGAGTGGTTTTCACCATTGGACATATTTTTTCTCTTTACTATTTTTTTGATTTTTTTGATTTTTTACTTTTTTGATGGAATTGGGACTCTAGCATCTGTTTCCATAGAAAGGTGAAGATGGTCCCATGTTGGATATCATTGTGGATGATGAATGTGGGTAGTGGATTATGATGTGGATTATGTAGATTATGATGTGGATTATGCGGAAGCATGGACCATAGGGATGTGATGGGGAAAATATGTAGGATAGTGAACAAAAGATGGAGAGATGGGGGTATGCGAGAATGTCAAGTGATGGAGGGGAACCAAGACCAATGGTTGCACACACCATGATGTATTTGGAAGCTTATACTTTGGATGTGGAGTTGGGAGTAATGGGGATCAAGATAGGGGATTTTTGGATGGTCGATTTGGGTTTTAGGTACCCAAACGGACTTAGGAATTATGGGATTTTTAGATGGGGAGCAGGATTTTAGGGATTGTGGGGTAGACTGGGATGTGGATGCTTCAATAGAGTCTAGTGCTTTTTTTTTAGGGACCCACACCATTTTTGTTTTTGCTTTTTCTTGTGATGGTGTGGGCTTTGATAGCCTTTTGGATTTTTTATTTTTCTTGAGAGGGATAACATCTTTAGGCTTTTGTGCTTTATGAGTCAAGGCATTCAAATTTTTGAATCCCATAGATTTGGGGGAAGCTTCATATTTGAAAGATGAGTGCTTTTATTGGTATTGATTGGGAAATTTAGGGGATTTATGGGTGGAGGGGTAAAAAGTGGATTTATGGATAAATGAATGAGGTGATTTGAGGATAGGGATGTTTGGAGTTGGTAGGATAGGAGAATGAGAGGATTTGTGGATAGGGATATTTGGCATTGGTAGGATAGGAGGTAAAGTGGATTTGATAGGGATATTTGGAGTTGGAAGTAGTGGAGGTAAATTTGATGGAGGAAAATGGACAGTCACATGCTTTTACAAATGATATGATGATGGAGGAGGGATGGCAACATATGATTTAGGAGTACAATGTGATGCACCATGTTTGGGATTGGATGAATTGATTTTGGAAGGTGGGTGGATGGTATCAACATGTTTAGATTGTTTGCCTTTGGATGTATAGCCAAGACCATGCAAGGATGGATGGAATGTGGTGTGGATGGGCTCCAAGATGCCTTGTTCATGAAGGCCTAAGCCTTTTCCTTGATAGTTCATGTGTTGGAGCATGCGACATGCAATGGGATGTTTGGTGCTTTGGAAACAAGACACGAGTCCATTATTTTTAAGAGAAGTGTAGACACCCTAAAATGACCGTGTCGTCGAATCACTTGCATTTCGTTATCTGTCTCATCACCTGCATTTCAACGTTAATTAAATAATCTAATTATTTAATTAATTTTCATCAAATTCTTCTAAACCTCCTAAATTTAACATTAATTAAATAAATCCTCATTATTTAATTAATTAAATTAAATTCCTCTACATTCTTCCACAATTAAATAATTTTTAATTATTTAATTAAATCATTATCCTTCTTCAAAATTCAATTCCACATTAATTAAATTAATTAATTAAATTAATTCAACAAATTCCCTCTTATCTAAAATTAAATAATTCTTAAATTATTTAATTAAATCAAAAATCTGTTCTTCCAAAATCATGCACAACAATTAAATAAATTTATTTATTTAATTTGCTTTTCAAATCTTCTAAATTAAATAATTCTAATTATTTAATTATTTCTTCCAAAATATATTCTCTAAATTTAAATAAATCAATTATTTATTTAAATTGCTTTTTCTTCTAATTTGAGTTATCTCTAATATAACTCAAGCTTTCTATATTTAATAAAGCAAAATATCTTCTTTTCTCATGCAAATCCCTTCTTATTTTAAATCACTTAACTGATTGCTTTATTCTTTTAATTGATTTATCTCTTCAGTTAACTTATTCTTCTATTCTTGATAACTCCTCTCATGCAAAAGCAAGCAAGACACATGTCTTCTTCTCATTCGTTGCACATTCCTCAACTTATCTCCTCCGTTGATTCTTCTGAATTATCTGGACCGTTGATCGATCTTTGATGAAACCTATATAAACCCCCCTCATCTCCTTCATTAAGCCTCTCTCTTCGATCGTATTTTCAAGCATACGTAACAGAGCTTCGAGCATACAAAACGCGTCGATTGAGCACTATCACGATCTTTTGACATTGATCTCTTGAGCACATACTTGCTTGTTGCAACTATGGCTTCGCAACTTCATTGAGCAATCCACATTCAATCCAAAGGAAACAATACAGATTTTGGTAAAAGTCTTTATTTCATTAAGTGATTATTTATGGCTTTTATTTAAATTCATTTCCTTTATGTTATTGGGTTCTTTGATTTTATTTAAGTTTAGATTTAATCAATTTTTTTCCTCATACACATTCTGGCACGCCCGGTGGGACCCACTAATTCCTTTGTTTCTTTGAGAAATTTGTTTTTTGAAGTCACAGTACGGTACAGCGCACACGACACCCCACAGCGCTTCTGGAAGAACCTTTGAGCGCTTCTGGAGGCACAGTTAGGCACTTTTTGGAGGTTCTGCGGTGCTTTTGGCAGCGCAGCGCAGTGCTTTTGGCCTGACAGAACGGCGCTCCCGACAGTATTATACAGCGCTTTTGGCTAGATTAGGTTTCTGACCTTGTTCACTGTTTTATAGGATTTTTACACCATCTATCTTATTGCTTTGTATGACAAGCTGTTGTTTTTATCAGACAAACCTGTTTTTCTTGTTAGACATCCTAAGCTGATTTATTTAGGAGTACCTTCAACTTTTTGTGTTAATCCTTGGTGTTGTTACAGCTTTTTGAGTTCTTTAAAGATTGCAGAACACAGATCTCTCAGCTACCACTTCTCAGAACAGTCAATCAATCATGGAATTTTACTTTAGATCTGATTATTTTGAAAAAGTTCCCCTCTTTGTGATCTGAGATAGTGCGGCGCTTTTGGTTATATTATCTCACACTTTTGGTAACACAGTTCCACGCTTCCGGCTATTCTTCAGTGCTTCTGGTATTATTATAGTGCGCTTCTGGTCGGCATCACATCGCTTTGAAAACACAGTGAAGTGCTTCCGGTTATTTTACTGCGCCTCTGGTAATATTATACAGTGCTTCTGGTCTGCAATACAGCGCTCTCAGAATACAGTACGTCGCTTCTGGTAAAATTGTGCAGCGCTTTTGGTTCAAGTTGATTTGTTTTTTTGCTAACTTGTGAATTTTTGGTGGAACTAACTCACTTGTTGCAGCTTCTTATTACTCACATAGAGCCAAAAGGAGTTTTTCTAATATGTTCATGCAGGACGAGTGTTGAAGACCTCTTTTGATTTATCCCACTAAGTCTTAGAAACACATTGCATGCTTAAAAGGATAATTGAACAAATCTTTTCTTGCAATCTAAGTCTTAGGAACATACTACTTTTCTTAAGGGACAATGGACATGTATGAACAAACACCTCAATTTTCTAAAGGACAATGGACATGAATGCCAAACACTTCATTTCATAAGGGACAATTTACAACTACAATCGTGTGTGTGCATAGCTTAGTTGCACCTTATTTTTCTTATAACGGAACAATTGAACCTTTGTTTGACGTGCTTGCTTTTTACTTTTTTTGTACTTCCTTTAGAAGGGCCTGCTTTTGGATTGCGATTCATCTAAAAGGGACGACCCTAAGCGGAGTTTTCCTTTGAACCGCTATATAAGAGGGATAAGGCGAAAGCCAAGTCCTAGCCGACATCAGCCTTACCTTGTGGTGCCAAACTGAAAAGAGGTGTACTAGCTCTTTGTGGAAATGATTTTCACATTGAGCGAAGTGTTTGAAACTCTTAGTAGGATTGGTTAAAGCTTTTAGTAGCTTGTCGCATTGCTCATAAGGCGTTGGTCCCTCAAAGTCACTAAGAACCAATTTAGATAGAGACTACCCGACCTACCTCCGAACATTGCAGTAATCATCAGTGCAAGGGAAATTGATTTAAACCCTTAAGATACTCACCATTGGCTCCCTTGAGAAGAGATAGTATTCCCTTGGACATAAAGCTCTTGTGACCTACTTGAGCTTTCCAAGGGGAGGGTGAGATATCCCTACCTATCGTCTCTCGCAAAGATACTAAATATCTGACACCTTTATGGAATGATATTTTTATCGACGGAGTATTAAGCTGTGAGCTGATCTACTGCAATGAAACCTTGTCTCTAGGGATAAAAAGTGCTTGTTATTGATTGCAACTGTATTAGACCTGTGGAAACATTGGGCTTGTTTGGAGCCTTGAACATACACTATCTGTTGTGTCAGTCCTTGTGCCTTTTTTGACCACTTTTTTGCTATGTTTTCTCTTGCCAAACCAATCCAATCAGAAACAGAAAAATTTTGCCTTTGAAAAACATCAGACACTACTTCAGCGCCCCTAGTATTACAGCAGCTCGCCTTTGGTAGTACAGTAGATCGCCTTTGGTACAGCAGTAACCCGCCTCTGGCAAAACTCTCCTTCAGCGCCCTTGGTATAACAGTAGCTCGCTTTTGGTCACTGTAGCTCGCCTTTGGCATAGCAGTAACTCGCTATTGGTAGCTCAGTCCGTCGCCTTCGGCCCACAGTAGCACGCTTTTGGTCGCACAGTCCTGTGCCTCTGGTCAAACAGTATAGCGCTTTTGGTCCAGTACTTTGTGCATCAAAGTTTGTCCGTTTCTTCAAAGCATCTCACAAATTCCCAGCATTACATTGTGTCCTAAGTGTATCCCATGGTCACCACTAGGATACAACAAACCATGAAATCTAGGCAAGTTGTCCCTAAGAAGCATAAGTCACCCCCTCGCACACCACAATCAGGTCATCTCAACATTACTCCCAAGGTGACTCCTAGTACACCCGCGGCAAAACCAATCAGCTCTCCAAACATGCCGCACATAGATGAACCAAGCAATCCTCATGAGGATAGAACCCCTTTGATAAATGTACCTCAGTATACCACAGGCTTGCCTCTGGATTTTGTCCCACAAGGTTATATCGTAGATCAAACCCCATCTCAAGAAGAGTGACACTTTGAAATAGGTCAATCCTCTCAAGAAGATGGGCAAGATCTTGATGAATTTATACAAGATCCTAGAGCTATAGCTGCCTTTGATAAAATCCTTAGTGAGAACCAGGATCATTTCTTTCGCTTGCTTGCAAAGCAAGGTGCCAAGTTACCTCAGGATTTTGATGTGTCCACTCTCAAGGAGAGCAACAACACCCAAGAAACCATACAAGTGGTGCAAACCATGTCCACAGTGACTATGCCCTTACCTACTCAAGGCTCGCAGTATAGGAATCCCCTTTTCCAAAATCCAACAGAGGAGAGGCCCATATCACCACTTTTGACTCCTATGGAGATCTATCAAAACCAACAAGAAACTCTCCAACGTCAAGCAGAGTTAGCTAAGCAAGCCACCTTAGCTCGATCGAATGTGCAACCACCTCCTAAAGTGTCCACCCCAAGCGCAAGCAGAATCTTGGTTACCCCATCGCGTGTAGGTTTCCCACCTAATTACAATCCAGGAAACACTTATGTAGCCATGCAACAAGGGTCTCAACAAATGCCACCTCCTATATCATCACACCTGCATGTCTCTCAACCAATTAGAGTCACGCAGCCCCAACCACAACATTCTTCTACTCTCATCCTCAAGCAACCCCAACCGTCGCAAATCACTTCTACCTATGTTCCTCCACCACAACATTCTTCTACTCTCATCTTCAATCAACCCCAACCGTCGCAAATCACTTCTAACTATGTTCCTCCTCCACAACGTTCATCCTCGCTTAACTTCTTTCATACATTGCCTAGCCACTCTCAACATTCCCAACATCAGGTTTCCCAAAGCTATGTGCCACCATCACAACCTAATCAAACGCACTTTAGCTTTCCTCCCCCCAATACTTTTCTTCAACCAATGCAAAGCCAACATTCTTACCTAGCGCCACCTCCACCTCTGCCTAATCAAAGCCTCCAATTCCAACCCAATCTGAACCAATCGTACAATCCATACAATCCCAATCAATCTTACGACCCTTATAATACCACTGCGCATGGCTTACATTATAATCTTCCATATGGGCAACACCAACCGCTTTTCAGACAACAGGAGATGTTACCAACCCCTCCCACGACTATGGAGCTAAAGATTGCGGAGGTGCAACAACAGCTATCTGATCTTACGTTTGGCCACACCAAAAAGACCTTCTCTTTAGAGGAAGTGTGCCCTTATCCTTTTGATCGGTCGTTACCAATGATCCCTTTTCCTCAAAATTTCACTATTCCCAAGTTCGATAAGTACAAAGGAAAAGGTGACCCTAAAGACCATCTTTAGGAATTCTATCTTGCTTGCTTCGAGGTCTCTCACAACGACACATATCTTATGCGTCTTTTTCCTCGCAGTCTTGGAGGTCAAGCAAGAGAATGGTTCTCACACTTACCTACGGGTATCAAGTCTTTCAACGAACTAGCAGAGAAGTTTGCCACCCATTTTTCTTACAACGCAGAGCATGAGATTTCCATGACAAACCTATGCAACAATAAACAGAAAAATGGTGAAACTTTCATTTCTTTCCTTCAACGATGGAGACAAATGGCTAGTAAATTCCCTTTCAAGATTCCGGAGAAACAGCTTGTTAGCATATTTGTGCAGAACCTCAACCAAGAGTTAGGTTTCCATTTGAAAATTCTTAGTGCTACAACCTTCGATGAAATCACATACAAGGGTATCAACATTGAGAAGGCCCTCATTGCTAAGGGTGTGGTCAAAATCTTTAAAGAGACGAAAGATAGTACTTCTCATCAACAGTCGAACGATAAGCCCAAATATTGGAACAAGAAAAAAAATGTGGTCAATGATGGGGTGGTCGATACTAAGCATGTCCAAACGGTGCAAACACCGCTGCAGCTCTCCAAACCAAGTCAAGCTCCACCTCAACAATAGCAGCAACAAAGGCAGCCTTATCCCAACCAACAGCAACAACAACAAGAGCGGCCCCAACAAGATTACCCTCCGCGACGTCAATTTACTCCTTTGGGAGTGCCCATCGAATCGGTCTTACAGCAAGCTTTGTAGAAAGGGCTCATCACATTACCTGATGCTCCCCCATATGGAGAACCTATCTACAAAACGGCACGTTACAGAGACAATGAGTATTGTGAGTTCCATAGGAGCAAAGGTCATCAAACTGCGTCTTGCATGAAGCTTAAGCACCTCATCCAAAACCTCATCGACGGTAATCAAATCACTTTTGAGAATGAATCACCAGTGCAACACACGAACAAGGATCTCGATATGTACAAGGAACCATTCCCTCATCACGGTCCACCTCCTCCTCAGGATAGAGGTAAAGGTATCAATCACGTGTCCACATCTTTCAATTCCATTGTAGGTCATTTTGAAGAGAGTCGAGTGTCTACCCTCACCATCAAAGGCAAATCTACGGATTGTGCTGTTACTACTCATCGAGGTCATGTCACCATCCATGCACCTACACCTAGGCTTTCGGTTCAGTCTGATTATAATCTTGTCGAACATCTAGGGAGAACACCAGCACAGATCTCTATTTTGGACCTTGTACGGTCCTCACCTGCACATAGAGTGGTGCTAGAGAAAGCCCTCCAAGAGTCTTCCATTCCTAACAACATAGCAGTCGTAGATTTCCAAGCTATAGTGGGTAATATTGCTTCGCCTTACAACGTGGTCTTCTCTGAGAAAGACCTCCCCTCCCACGATCCTTGTCACAACGATGCCCTCCATATTGAAGTTCTCATCCATAAGCGCAAAATCAAACGGATACTCATAGATGGTGGTGCTGGTCTCAACATCTGTTCTTTAAAGTTACTAAAGCAATTAGGATACTCTGAGGATCACGTCAACACTGATCATAGTATTACAATCAAGGGATATGATGATGCAGAACACCGTTCAGAAGGTGTTATTCACTTGCCTATACAACTGGGCCCCATTATGCTTGAAACTAGGTGTCAAGTTCTTGATATTGAGCTGCCTTACAACATTATCCTAGGCCGCCCATGGATCCATGCAATGAAAGCTGTTCCCTCCATGTACCATCAGTCTCTAAAGTTCCCATACAATGGTATGGAGATCACCATCCCAGGAGATCCTAATCCTTTTGAATTTTGCCGTGTCTTGCAAGGAAGCTATAAGAATTGCAACCAAGTGCCAAAAAATGACAAAGCCCTTGAATCCCCTCTCTATGTTGATCCTGAAACTCTCACACAAGCCTCTACAAGTGCACCTACACCCCTCCCCAAGATCACAGCTTGCGTCCGAGATATAGGCTTTGGCACTTATGATATCTCAGAATCTTGTTGTGTAGGGCGGATGCCTCTATCTCCAAAGTCTTACGGCCAACCACCCATTGCCAAAGTTATCAAAAAATCAGCTATTCCTCCCCCAACATTCCTAACCCAATTCCAACATGGACGGTTACTAGAAGAGGAAACTATTGAGGACATCTCTTCTTGGCTCTACAAGGAGAAAGAACCAGTCACGATACCAGTCAAGCCATATGGCAATGGCTTAAGGATAGTGAAAAACATGGGCTATAAAGGCAAAGGTGGCCTTGGGAAATAGAATCAAGGCACTATGGAGCCCATTGTGGTAACAAAGAAGCTAGACAAGAAAGGATTAGGATTTGGTAAGAAGGTACCACGCGCCTCAGACATCGAGTATATCCTCGACGAGGTAGCTGACACTTTTCCTGCCAATTTGACCTCTACAGAGGATATCATCGATGACTCTTCCCTCCACATGACCAATCTATTCGCTGAATCCTCCATCTTTACACTATCCTCCGTATCCTTAACTTCCACCACCAGCACCTAGAATGTCACGCTTGTCTACCCTGAACTTATCGATTGGGACCAACAAGGGACCCCCATTATAGATGTGTTTCAGAATGATGAAGCTCTAGCTAAGTTTATGGGACTTCGGGAAGGTATCCCTCTTGGCGATCACAAGGCAGGTTTTGTAATGGAACTAGAGCCCACGGCTTATTTTGGTGAGAATGCCAAATCCTCCAGTCGCAAAAGTGCAAATAAAGAAAGATCTCTAGGTGAAAACCACACTGTGGCACCTCCTGATCATAAAATAGTAAAAATAAAGGACGTATCCAAAGGTGAAAACCCAACTGTGGCACCTGAGGATGGAGGATTTGACCTTCCCTTACCATCTAAGTATCAAGAGAAATCAGCTCTCTTAGTGGAAGATTCTACAGAGATCAACCTGGGTACAGAACAGAATCCAAAGACAACATTCCTAGCAGCATCATTATCTGACACAGAGCACAGAAATCTTAACAACTTCTTCTTGCAACGAACCATCAACTTTGCATGGACCTATGCAGATATGCCAGGGCTAGACCCTAAGCTGGTAGTTCATTATCTCACAGTTGATCCCAAGGTGAAACCAGTCAAGCAGAAGTTGAGAAAAATGCACCCACAGATAGCTCTCTTAGTGAAGGTGGAAGTACAAAAGCTATTAGACGCAAAATTCATACGACCTATTGACTATTCAGATTGGGTCTCAAACATTGTACCTATGTCTAAACCTAATGGGCACATCCGCATGTGTAATGATTTTAGAGATCTCAACAAGGCATGTCCTAAAGACGACTTTCCACTACCGAACATTGACATTATAGTGGACTTGACAGCAGGTAACAAGATGCTTTCTCTCATGGACGGATTCTTGGGTTACAATCAGATAAGGATAGCTGAAGAAGACCAACATAAAACAACCTTTACTTGTCCTTGGGGCAATTATTGTTGGTGCGTCATGCCGTTTGGTCTCAAGAATGCAGGAGCAACCTATCAGCGAGCAATGACCGTGATATTTCATGACCTCTTTCATCACATCATGGAAGACTATGTTGATGATATACTGGCTAAATCTTCTCGGGCGGATCACATATAGGTCCTAGGACAGATCTTTGACAGGCTTGAAAAATACCAAGTAAGACTCAATCCAAAGAAGTGTGTATTCGGTGTAACATCAGGAAAGCTGTTGGGATACATTGTATCTCGTAGAGGCATCGAAGTAGACCCTGCGAAAGTAAAGGCTATAGTGGAGATGCCTCCACCAAAGAACCTAAAAGCATTAAGGAGCCTCCAAGGAAGGTTGCAGTCCATCAGGCGTTTCATCTCATAGCTAGCAGATAAATGTCAACCCTTTCAACACTTGCTCCGAAAGGATGTCTCATTTCGATGGGACAACAAGTGTCAAGCAGCATTTGATCAACTTAAAGAGTATCTAGCTACACCTCCTATATTGGTTCCACCAGTTGCGGACAAACCTTTGATCTTATACATCTCCACTACAAATTCAACCCTAGGGGCCCTGCTAGCACAGAATGATGATACAGGAAAGGAGCATGCAATTTATTACATTAGTAGAACCTTGGTGGGATACGAGCTTAATTATTCACCAATGGAAAGGGCTTGTTTAGCAGTAGTGTTCGCCTCCCAAAAGTTGTGACATTACATGCTGAACCAACATACAAATCTGATAGCCAAGATTGATCCCTTGAAGTATCTACTAGCAAAAGCAGCTCTCACAGGTAGACTAGCTAAATGGGTCATGATTCTTAGTGAGTTCGTCATTGAGTACACAGATCGTAAGGCAATTAAAGGACAAGCCCTCGCGGATCAACTAGCAGATGCACCTATGAAAGATACACATCCTATGGTAGCAGACTTTCCTGACGAGAATCTCTTCACTCTGGCTACCTCCATAATGTGGAAGTTGTACTTTGATGGTTCTTACACACAGCATGGATCAGGAGCTGGCATCTTATTTGTTACACCTCAGAATGACTACATTCCAAAGTCATACCAGCTCGCATTCCCTTGCACCAACAACATAGCCGAGTATGAAGCACTCCTTATAGGTCTCAATACAGCAGTTCAATGGGATATTACAGAATTACAAGTATATGGAGACTCACAGCTAGTCATTCACCAAGTCACAGATGTATACCAAACAAAGGATGAAAAGTTGGTCCCCTACAAGCAACTAGTGGATGCCTACAAACCACACTTTTCTAGCATCACATTCGAGCAAATTCCAAGAGAGCATAATAAAGCTGCAGATTCTATGGCTTCTGTAGGGTCACTGATTGACATGCCTGCAAATACACAGAAGTGTGAATTCTTGATCGAGCAATTGTTGATACCAGCCGTCGATGTTCCTGTTACTGAAATCATCTGCGAACTTGTTGGTCCCAAATCCCCATGGTATGAAGATATCTATGAATACCTCAAGAACAATACCTTTCCCCCTGACCTATCATCCACCCAACGCAAAACCTTTATCCGTCGATCCTCTCGTTACATCATTCTGGGTGATACACTATATTGCCGGAGTCTCGATGGTATCCTCTTACGATGTCTTAACGTGGAAGAAGCCGAAGCTACCTTACGAGACATACATGAAGGTGTCTATGGCGCACATTCTACCGGTCCTAATCTTGCTAAGAAGATACTCAGAACAGGTTATTACTGGCCTACAATAGAGCAAGATGCTGCACAGTTTGCTAAGAAGTTGTCTACAATGTCAGCAGCATGGAGATTCGATTCACGCACCAGCTCATGAATTACAACCTGTGACAACTCCATGGCCTTTTTCTCAATGGGGTCTCGACCTCGTAGGACAAATCCACCCTTCATCCTCCAATGGCCACAAGTTTATCATTATCGCCACTGAGTATTTCACGAAGTGGGTGGAAGCCATTCCTATGACCTATATCACCGGTAAGCAAATAGCCAAGTTTATTCTAAACTACCTCATATGCCGGTATGGTATTCCCCAAGCCATTGTCACTGATAATGGGGGACCATTCAAGAACCAAGATGTCTGTGCCTTATGCATACAATACAATATCCAACATCACTTTTCAACTCCCTACTATCTGCAGAGTAACGGCCAAGCTGAGGCTTCCAATAAGACCATTCTTAAAATCCTCAAGAAAACAGTCAATGAAGTTGGTCGTGATTGGCACTTACAACTCAATCCCGCCCTATGGGCCTACCACACTAGTATTAGAACACCAACTGGTGCCACACCATATGCCTTGGTCTTTGGCTCTGAAGCCATCCTACCTATAGAGGTCGAGATCCCATCCGTCAGAGTATCCATGCAGGACCTGATCGACGGAGATGAGTATCGCACTTCCAGATTAGCTGAGCTTGAACTACTAGATGAGAGGCGCCTTGCCGCACTTAATCATCTCCATGTCTATCAAAACCGCCTCTGGCGTAATTACAACAAAAAGATCAAAGAAAGACGGTTTCAAGTTGGTGATCTTGTACTTAAGGAGAATAAGAGAAATCAAGCAGATCGAGAGAAGAAGGGCAAGTTTGAGCCTAACTGGTTAGGTCCCTTCATTGTGACAGCAGCATATGGATTAGGAGCTTATACTTTAGCTACACCTGACGGCATCCCTCTAGATGAGCCACTTAACAGTGTCCATCTTAAGAAGTTCTATGCCTGATCCTCAGAGTATTCTAAAAAAAAAAAAAAAAAACTTCAATAAGCCGTGGGCTTTAGTATCTAGTCATCACTCTATCTAGAACTACATATTCATCATCTTTCATCTTCCATCGTAAGTGTGCCTTGATCCCGTGGATACAGGGTATGTAGGCAGTCTGGAATACAAAGGATGTATCCAGTACTCAGGTACACACGATCCATCATTCTCCACCCACCCCAATCCATTAGCACTGTCATCCTTCTAGTCTTCCGTTTTTCAAAATCCATTCGCCTCGACTTGACTAACTCAAGCAGCAAGCTAGCACATCCTTTCAAAGTAATAGTCCTTCGCAAACCTGAAGCAAAGCAGCTTCCTTCCAGAGTCATCTATTGTCCTGCATACTGATTGCCAACATCAGCTAAGTACCGCTTAACCAAGCCCTAGATCAACAAGCTTGTCTTCTTCGAAGTGTTCCATTGTTGAGACCAACACACGCGTCTCCTGCAACATGTGGCATTTCCTACAAGTGAGACATTGTCTTCTCAGGTAGATAGCCCCCTTTAACGGACACAGAGTTCCTACGATAAGGCTGTTATCTTTCCTATCCAATCTATCCTGAGCAACCTCTTTGGCAAGAGAATATGTTGGTTGTATGTTTACTTTGTAAGTCAGTCAATTTGTGTTATGGTTTATCTTTTGTTCCTTTTCCAATACTTATTCAAGGCTACCTTGATTTATCTATAATCTTGGTATGTTGCGATGCAGTCAGGATTGGGGGCAGAGTCATTGCTTTCTGTGTGCCGTGTTTGAGGAATGATCTCTAGTATCTTTTTTTAGCATTCTATTTATCTTGTGTGTGTTACGCCCTAGCATCTTACATATTAATATTTCTTCTTGCATTTACATGTATTGAAGTTTATTTTATGTTCAAGACTATGGCTTATTCGCATGTTCCAACAAGGTTATATTATGTCTAAGGGATCTAGGTTCAAACCATTTGTTTGCAGAGTCAACGTCCACGCACTCGGATATTACTGCATCTTGGTCTTTTATACCTTGGTGGTGAACTATCCACGTGCTATATCAAACTAAGGATTGCTCTTTATATACAAATGCGAAGCCATTGCAACAAGCTCATTCATCCATTTCCACATCCTTTATATCGCTTTCATTACAGTAATCGATCAACAATCTCTGTCTCCATCTCCTCCTGTTCTCCTCTCTGGTGCATATCTGCAAAACCCACATGTCAAATATCACTAGTCATCACATCTATATCATCATACATCTATAAGCATCATATAAGTCACATATATCATCACATGAATCCATAATCTTACATACATTTCATCACATCCATGACATCAAGGAATGCATACACAAAAGCATGAACAGCAGTGAGTCAAACAGATCATCGTATATATATATCATGTAACGGCCGTCATAATACAAAGTCTCTGTGTCTACATCAATAATACAAAAATGTGTATACATCCAAATATACACCCATATAGTACATCAAGGCTATCAAGAGCCCTCAAAATATACATCAGAATGCACGCAGGCATCTGTCCAAAATGATACAATATGATACAATACAAATGAATGTGCCCTAGTGGGTGGAGCTGCCCTCCTGTTGTGGCCCCTGGCCTCCCCCTGTGCTTGGTGGAGGTCCCCCTGATGGTCCTCCTCCTCCCCCTGGCGGAAAAAGTGGCCCTCTAACTGAGGACGCTGACTACCCTATCCTCTGGGATCCTGAGGCCCCCGACCTGCTCCTGTCTCTATAGCTCGGTGCCTGCTGAGCTGCCGGCACCGCACCCACATATAGGCCCCTGTAATACTCTGCCTCTCTGCCAGCTAATACTAGCTCACCCTGCACTCGGATGAGCTCGCTGTACAAAGTCCTTTGATCGGCACCCAGCGCATGGCGTGCCTCCTCTCTCTCCCGCCTCACTCTGAATAGTGTGGCCTCTACTGTCAAACACAGCTGCACCTCTACGTCTCTCTCTCTCCTAGCCTGCGCTAGCTCATCTGCATCTGCTGCTGGTGCGGCTGGCAGCTGCACCTGTACCTGTGCCTGTATCTGGGCCTGTAGCTATCTGTATGCCTGCACCTGTGCCTGTAGCTGCACCTACACCTGTGCTAGGGCTGTCTGTGCTACTGTGGCTGCTTGTGTCTGTGCTTGGGCTGTGGCCTCTGCCTGCCTCGCATTGGCCCACGCTGCATCCCTGTCTCTCCTGAGTCGCGCCATCTGGAGCTCTAAGCGAGTCCTCCGGGCTATCTCCTCCTGTAGCAGTCGCTCCGCTCTCTGTAAGTCGGTCTCTACGACTGGGCCCACTGCCTCTGCCATCTCCACATCGGCCTGCTGGCCGCTGCCCTCTCCACCTGCCTGCTGGCCCGCTACCTACTGCCTAGCTGCCCTGGCCTGCCGCCTCATCCTGGCCTCTCCTCCAAGCACTAGCACCTCTCCCACTGCCCCTGCTACACCCGGTGTAGTCAATCTCATAGGCCTGTGTGTCTGCCAGTACTGATCGTACTCTGGCAGTGTCCCTGGGTCTGCAAGCCCAGAATCCCATCTCACGGGGATAAGTCCCCGCACCTCTGTCAATGCTGTCGCCAATGGGATCTCAGCATCCCAGTCCCCTACCTCTCTCCATGTCCTGGTGTGAGTGGCCTCCCCCACTGGTAACCCCTGCGGTAATCTGAACTGCCTGAGAACTCGCTCGGGTAGGTATCTCTCTATCATATCTGTTTGTCTACCGAACAGATAGCGAGCCTGTCTATAGTACATGAGCTGCTCATGCTCATTAGCCCACTCCTCGCACAGTAACCAGGGCCTCCATATGAATATATCCATCTCGTCTATCTGTCGCCGCTAGTAGCTCACAGACCCCATCCTCTGGTGTGTCATCACCCCGTCGTACAAAAATGCATATGGCTCACCCCTGTCTCGGTGGCGCTGCACCATGGGTCGGATGACTGGAATGTGCTCCCATGCCCACACCTGTAACAGAGTCACACCTGCTGAGAGGCTCCTGCCTCTCCTGTAACACAATGGTGCATGTCATGGTACAACTGTCCTAGCATGCAGGGTCCCCACGCATACTGTTTGCCATGGGTGAACATCCCTGATAGAACTGTCCCCCAGCCAACTGATAGTCCTCTCAATCTCCTGTCCAGGTACAGGAAGCCACCAATCAACGAAGCAACGATCCATCTGATCCTATCGCAGAGTCTCGGGATGTCTGCCTATCTGATCTCCCCATCCTCAATCCACAGGTCGTCTGTGCAGAAGACCTCCTCCAAGCCTGCCTCACCTCGTGCCGGGTCAAAGTCAACTATCTCTCCGTCTATCCAGATCCTCAAGATGCGGTACACATCCTCCAATGTCACTGTCGCCTCCCCTGTCGGAAAGTGGAATGACGAGGTCTCACTGTGATACCTCTCCACGACTGCTGTCACTAGGGTGAGATTCACCCTAATGTGTGTCAAGTGTGCCACGTGCCACAGTCCCGCATGCTCCAGGAATGCGTCCTCCTCCCATGTAAGCTGAACCACCTCATGCGCTATCGCGTGATGTCTCTCCCGCGACATCAGTGGGGGCAAAATCCTCTGCATCCATAGCAAATCACTTGTCAGTTTCTTTTCCAAATCCCTCAAAACCTATCTACCATCAGTCCCTAAAACCCCCAACTTGCCCTTTCCTCTTTGGAAGCCTCACTCTTCTACTTGTACCCTAACTTTTCTTCTATTCAAACCAAAAGCGCTTTGTTTTTTACAAATGCGTTGTCCCTCCCCACCAACCGCGCTGTGATTTTTGAACCAACTGCTCCTTGTTTTTCCAACTGCGCCATTCTGTCCTACCAACCGTGCCACTCTGTCATACCAGGTGCGACGCATTTTTTTCCCTTCCCCCCACTTGCGCTAACCTGCTCTGCCAAGTGCGCTGCACTGCCTAGCCAAGCGCGCTGCGGGATTTCCCAAGTGCGCTGCGGCGCAAGCACTTAACACCAAAAGCGACGCAGTTTTACCAAGTGCACTACAGGTGACTACCAGCCGCGCTACAACGCACAAAAAGCATTGCAATCCTATACCATACGCGCTGCGGCTTCCTAAAGCACTTTTGCTTGACATAGCTGACCCTACTTAAACCTAGCCCTAAGCGACCCTAAACGACAAATGAAAAGGGGGTTTTCGATCACTTACCGCTGCCGGAGCTCCTGCTAGCCGCCTGTAGGTCCGCACCAACTCCGCCCGATGACTGTGCGCTGGAATCGGCATCTCTCCTCGCTGGCTGCTCAACTCACTCCACCTAGGTTGGAATTTCTCTTCTCTCTAAATTTAGATTATCCAAGGGTGCAAATGAGGATTGTGGTCCCCATGAGACCTATTTATAGTGTCCCCCCCTTAGTTTTTCTTCCCCCCCCTTTCTTCTGCTTTTCTGTCTGCCTGGTCGCATCCTCTTCTGGTCGAGCGTCAACACCTTTCCTCTGTCGCTTCCCTGCCTTCTCGCTCGAGGGGGCATACGCTGGGGCAACTACTCACACTGGGGCATCAAAAAATTATATTACATCTTCAACAATTGTTTTCTTTGACGCAACGCTACATACTGCATTGCATCAAAGAGGGGCAAAATGTAGACACCCTAAAATGACCGTGTCGTCGAATCACTTGCATTTCGTTATCTGTCTCATCACCTGCATTTCAACGTTAATTAAATAATCTAATTATTTAATTAATTTTCATCAAATTCTTCTAAACCTCCTAAATTCAACATTAATTAAATAAATCCTCATTATTTAATTAATTAAATTAAATTCCTCTATATTCTTCCACAATTAAATAATTTTTAATTATTTAATTAAATCATTATCCTTCTTCAAAATTCAATTCCACACTAATTAAATTAATTCAACAAATTCCCTCTTATCTAAAATTAAATAATTCTTAAATTATTTAATTAAATCAAAAATCTATTCTTCCAAAATCATGCACAACAATTAAATAAATTTATTTATTTAATTTGCTTTTCAAATCTTCTAAATTAAATAATTCTAATTATTTAATTATTTCTTCCAAAATATATTCTCTAAATTTAAATAAATCAATTATTTATTTAAATTGCTTTTTCTTCTAATTTGAGTTATCTCTAATATAACTCAAGCTTTCTATATTTAATAAAGCAAAATATCTTCTTTTCTCATGCAAATCCCTTCTTGTTTTAAATCACTTAACTGATTGCTTTATTCTTTTAATTGATTTATCTCTTCAGTTAACTTATTCTTCTATTCTTGATAACTCCTCTCATGCAAAAGCAAGCAAGACACATATCTTCTTCTCATTCGTTGCACATTCCTCAACTTATCTCCTCTGTTGATTCTTCTGAATTATCTGGACCATTGATCGATCTTTGATGAAACCTATATAAACCCCCCTCATCTCCTTCATTAAGCCTCTCTCTTCGATCGTATTTTCAAGCATACTTAACAGAGCTTCGAGCATACAAAACGCGTCGATTGAGCACTATCATGATCTTTTGACATTGATCTCTTGAGCACATACTTGCTTGTTGCAGCTATGGCTTCGCAACTTCATTGAGCAATCCACATTCAATCCAAAGGAAACAATACAGATTTCGGTAAAAGTCTTTATTTCATTGAGTGATTATTTATGGCTTTTATTTAAATTCGTTTCCTTTATGTTATTGGGTTCTTTGATTTTATTTAAGTTTAGATTTAATCAATTTTTTTCCTCATACACAAGAAGGATAGATGGTGGATGGAAGTTGTTCACCTCCTATGAGGGAGTCACCGCGGATGAAGGTGCTTTGTCCAAGTGAATAGGAGGATGGATTTGGGATGAGATTGGTAGATGGAGGTAAAGGATTCATGGGGGATGGTAAAGGGGTGGTAGAAGATGGTGTGAGATCAATAAGTTGATCAATAGATGGGAGGGGATTGGGGATGGGATTAGATGGGATGGTTAGATCTTGATTAGGAGAAGGGGACGATGTTTCAACATGCTTTAGATTTGATTCTTGACATGGCTCCTATGTTTGGATAGAAGTGGGGGTGATGGTAGGTTCTTGGATGGATGTGATAGGTGCTTGACTTATGCTAGGAGATTGTTCAAGAGGTTTGGTGGGTGTTGGATTGCATGAGGATGTTTGATTCCTTGCTAATAGCTAATGGATGGCATCCTTCATGAATGTGTGGTTTGAAGAAAAATATAATGGATAGATAGTAAGGGTGGTTGGTGTGGGATTAGGATTGGGATTGGATAGGTGGGTGATGGGATTAGGTAGTGATGGTTCTTGGATAGGTTCAAGGATAGGTGTTGGAATAGATGGTGGTGTTGGAGGGGTGGAGGATTTGGGGGATTCTATATCTTTACTTTCATTTTTTGATGTTCTTTGGAGGAAATCCCACAAGGATTCTTTGGATGTCATGGGCTTAGGATTTGGAGGATTTGATGGTGGATTAGATGGCGTATGGGTGATAGGGGTTGGTGGATTGGGAGCTACATAAGATGATGGATTAAGGTTGATAAGATTGGGGGGATATTGTGATGGGGGGATTGGAGGATGGGGATTAGAGGATGTGGGATTTGCATGGGGGAATGGTTGTTGATATAAGCTTTGGATTTTGGTTATAAGGTGTGCTAGATTGGTGTTCCCTTGATCAAAGTTAGCATGAAAAAGGTTGGGGGATGGATAAGTTGGAGGTATTGATTGGTTGGGTATATATGAAGGTATGGATGTATAAGGGGATGAAGATTGGTATGATGTTAGTGGGGACAAAAGATAGGGTGTTTGTTGATATGATGCAGGTTGGTATGAGGTTGATGGTGTGGATATGTAAGATGTAGGTTCATATGATGAAGGTTGATATGATGTGGATGGGGATGAAATGTAGGGTGTTTGTTGATATGATGAAGGTTGGTATGAGGTTGAAGGTTAATATGATGTTGATGGAGTCAACCTATAGGATGAAGTTTGGTATGATGAAGGTTGGGTAGGGGCTTGGGATTCCCCAATGATGAGGTGTGCTAAGGGTATATCTCTAATGTCATTTTTGCATTTCTCCTTAGCATTAGGGTTCATGTTCTCATAGATTTTTCCAAGTCTTTGTAATTGTTGCATTGCTACATAAGGATCCATGTTGTTGGCGAGGCATGGGGTGAAATGGATGATTGTGATGTTGGGGATCAAAATTCAAGACCTTAGGATGATTTGATTTGCTTCAAAAGATGGATGACTCTCTATACTTAAGGTGGACTAATGACACTTAAGTAATAGAATTGATTTGGTTGATTTGATTGGATGATCAATTAAGGTCTTGATTTTTGGTTGGGTTGATTTGTATTTGGAGATTGATAATGATGTTGGGAGATTTGGATAATGATTGGGATTGATGTTGATTTTGGATTGGATTTGGAATATGGTTTGGAAGATTATGGATTGATGTTGGTTGGATTTTGGATTTGATTTGGATGAGTTGGGATTAGAATGATGATGATGAATTGGATTAAGGATGATGAGGGTGATTAGGATAATATTGGATTTTATGATTTGGATAATGATGTGGATAAGATAGGTAGTTAGGATGATTAGGATAGATGGGTGATTGGATTAAGATGAAGTGGATAAGAATGATTAGGATGATGAAGATAGATTATGACTAGAGAGGAAGTGGATTAGAATTTGATCAAGCTCAAATAAAGGGATTGGATAAGCTCAACTTATGGGTTTTGATAAATGGGGGGATGGTTTAGCGGTGTTGGGAGGCAAACTCAGTCTGATGTGGGGGTTGCAGGGGGCCGGACGTGACTCCCCACTGCAAGACAAAAACACAAATCAAGTGCATAAACAAGAATTATACCTTTCACAATGAGTCACAAATCCTTGATAGGGTGGAAGGAGTTGCATCCAAACTCCTTAGATTCACCCAAGTAAATGAATGTAGATTGCTCTTTGAGATTCAACACAATAGGATGAGGGATTTGGATTTAGATGGAGATTGAGATGGGGATGATGAATTATTTTGGCATTATGAGGTTAAGATGAGATGAGAAGATAGAAATTTTGGCATAATTTGGATGCAAGAAGAAGTTGTTTAAAATGGCTTAGAGAAGGGTCTCATTTATAGATTTTTGGAAAATGGATGGAGGGTGAGGATTAAAAGATGAGATCAAGGGCTAGAAATGGTTGAGATTTAGGGTTTGGATTGAAGTCATAGCCTTGTGATAAGTGTTACAAGGGGAGTGGATGAGAGAGATCAAGGGTTGAGATTAAGTCAATGCGATTGGAGGGCTCTCATTATTCGTGAATTAAAAATTCACATGGGGAAAGGTGCTGAGGATAAAAATGAATTAAAAATTCATTTTTGGGAAGAGTGGATATGACAAGTGAATTAAAATTCAGCCCATGGGGGAGTGTGAATTAAAAATTCACTTTTATGTGGAGATGTGAAGGTTGAAGGACACATGTACAATTACAGGTGTAAGAGGGTGATAAATGAGGTGTAAGGAAGATTTGACCCTTTGAATAAAAAATTGATTTTTATTCAAATTTGTGTGGGAGGATGGGCTAAGCAAGGTTAATTAAGTGTTTAGCTTAAATTAATTTAGGTCTAGGGGATAGGCAGGCTAGGGTAGCTAATTAAATAATTGATATTTAATTAACTAGGATAGGGATAGGTTGATTATGAGGCTAGATTAATTAGATAAGCATGACTTACCTAATTAACAAGGATTAGAGAGATGGACAAATTAACTAAATAAATATTGAGAATATTTATTTAATCAATGAGGATATAGTTATAAGGTAAAGTGATAAATCAAATGAATTAATTGATCACCAAGGATGGATAAATGGTCAAGGTAGATGATAAGGGATAAATTAATTAAATAAAATAAATTTATTTAATTAATAGGAGGGATAATTGATGGTGTAGGGATATGAGAAATTGGTTTGTGGAGCAAGTCAATTTTAGGTGTCTACAGTTACCACAATGGACCACTTGTAAGGAACATTTTAAATTAGGATCAAATTCACCTAAATCTTGAAACCAAAAGGCAATCCATTGGCTTTTACACCATATATATCAATTTTATCTACCCTCTATCTTGATGTTTCAAAAGGTAACTCCTGGTGCCTATAATTTCTCATACTGTGTGACCATTCAACATTAACAACCTATTTTCTATTTTGAACAATTTCTATATCCAAGGTTGACTTGATGATGCTATAGTAGGGTAAGCTTTTACTAGAGTTCTAGTGCAATTTTTGGGATATAACATTTATTATTTGTTACCTAATTGGAAGAAAAAAGGGCATTTCCAAGTATTATTCATCCTAGAATCAGATTCAGAATCAAATAGCCTATGGAATTGGCACAGTTGGGATTTTTTGGGCCCGAAACGATGTGGAATCATTGAGGTACAAACCTTGGTGACTCCAGGATAGCATAGAATTTTGAATATGTTTCTACGATGATTCTAGAGGCAGGTAATGTTTTCAATGCACTTTTAAAAAAAAATTACATATACGAACAAGCTACAACATGCTAGATTTAAAAGATTGATTCAACATCATGATAAAGAAAGGTAATCTGCAGTAAAAAAAATATAATGCAAATATATATATATATATATATAGGCAGGTAATGTTTTCAATGCACTTTTAAAAAAAAATTACATATACGAACAAGCTACAACATGCTAGAATTAAAAGATTGATTCAACATCATGATAAAGAAAGGTAATCTGTAGTAAAAAATATAATATATTATATTTTTTACTACAGATTACCTTTCTTTATCATGATGTTGAATCAATCTTTTAATTCTAGCATGTTGTAGCTTGTTCGTATATGGTATTTTTTTAAAAAAGTGCATTGAAAACATTACCTGCCTACAGGTAATGTTTTCAATGCACTTTTTAAAAAAAATACCATATACGAACAAGCTACAACATGCTAGAATTAAAAGATTGATTCAACATCATGATAAAGAAAGGTAATCTGTAGTAAAAAATATAATGCAAATATATATATATATATATATATATATATATATATATATATATATATATATATATATATATATATATATATATATCGAGCTATAAGATATCAAAACTATCTGAGTATATATATAAATATAATAAAAAATGTCATAGTTGTCTAAGAGTTTCCAACTCTTTCAAATACACCATGAAAATTAAGATCCCTAAACAACACATTCAAAATAATGCATAAAGCAATGGGCCAAGATGTCTAACAACATGTACATGATAAACATCAACTATGCCATTTTTTGTAAATATTCTAGTGGCCACTATGTGAAGGTTCCTTCTTTCTCTTTCAGACAAACAACTCCATCTATTTTGTCTTCATAAGGAAGATGTATGTTACTTGTGACCTTTAAAATATTTACATTTACATCTCCTGTTCCTTTCAAGTTGACTTCATGTACAATAGATAGTGAGTGAATCCGCTCAATGCCCATAGCAACACCATCACATGGATCCAACACCCTAACTTTATCCCCTTCTTAGAGTTTATCAATACATATATGCAAAAAAAAATACACATTATATTGAAATACATAATAATTATTATATAGGTAAGGATTACCCTTATTTACATAATAAAACAACCATTACTTATGTTGGAACAAAATTTTAAAACCCTAAAATTTTGTTAATTCTCGCCATTATGAAAGGAAGCTAGGTGTGCGGAAATGCTTCCTACACTAATCTATTAAGGAGAGGGCTCTGCAAATTCAAATTTATCCTAACTATTACAATGATGTTAAACCATTAACATGAGATATAGCAACAAAACACAAGAGCCAGAAAGAAGACAGAAGAAGAGAGATAGAGATTTACGGTGGGGAAAACCCTTTTCAGGTGAAAAACCCCACACTCAAAAACCTGCATAATGTATTAACAAATCTGAAAGAATGTTTACAATACACTTGCAATGCAAGCTTCAATGGTCTTTGACACTCTTGTTTGGAGTCAATCTAGCAGCATAATAGTACCTATAAACCTGTGATACAAACTCCATCTCGAAGCACCTTTTTAAATAGAGCATACAAGGCAATTTTTGGACCTTTCTTGGAATAGGCATCCAATATGGCATCTTGAACCAAAACCCATGCCTAGGGACACTTGGTCAATATTGTAGAATGTGTCTAACACTTGTCCATAGCTCCCATCCCAAAGAGGTCACCTATTTCCAAAATGGGCTATGTTAGATGCTCTTACAACACTTACGACCGTCATAGAATCTGTCATAGCGGTTACAACTTACAGCTGTAAGAGAATCTATCATACACATGCTATAAATAGCATATTCTCTTACACCACATCATATTGCACCTTGGGGCACCCAAATATGCCTTATTCAAAGATGCTTCATGACACATGTCATTACCTGTCTTACGAACTTCTATTCTTGACTCTTACATGTCATAGATTCGTCATAGGAATCCGTCATAACCGTTTCAGTCAAACATTACTTACACAACATAGAAGATGTCGACACATGGTAGGATATTCCTACCACTAAATGGGACACCTATCTCCTCATGTGAGGACAAAATAACAAGTTGTCATAATCCATGTAGGATTGACACATCACCATGCCACATCCCACAATATGACAAAGTGGAATTTCCAATTATTTACAACATAGGCAATTGAATAATAAATACAAACATTACAAATGCAGAGAATTACCAAGGTTGAGACACCTTAATTCCCAACATTCTCCCACTTGTCGAACACCTTGTAAGAGCCAATAGAAAAACAAGATTTAACTGCTATAGGCCAAGAGGCCCATAGACTCTGAGCACCATCTGAACTTCTCTATGCCCACTGGCTTCGTCAATGCATCTACAACATTCTTCAAAGTATCTACCTTCTTTAAATTTACCTTTCCATCCTCAACCATGTCCCTCGCAAAGTGAAACTGAACATCAATGTGCTTGGTTCTAGCATGGAAAGTTGGATTCTTTGCAAGGCAAATTGCACTCTGACTGTCACAACTGATCTTGATCTGACCAACATCAACACCAATATCAGAACATAATCTCTTAAGCCAAATGGCTTCCTTACAAGCATGAGTTGCTGCCATATACTCAGCTTCTGTTGTGGACAAAGCAACGACAGGTTATCCCTTACTCATCCAACTAATAGCACCACCAAATAGTGTAAAAACATAAGCACTGGTGGATCTCCTACTATCAATGTCACCTGCCCAATTTGAATCCACAAATCCACAAATATCAACAGAATGCGGAGGTCCTAAAACATTACCATGATAGAAAATAGAATACTCGGAAGTACCCCTCAAATATTTGAACACTTGCTTAACTACATCCCAATGAACCCATCCAGGATTAGCCATAAATTAACTAAGGACTCCAACTACCTAGGCAATATCTGGTCTTGTACAAACCATAGCAAATATCAAACTGCCAATAGCACTAGCATAAGGTACTCTGCTCATGTCCTCTACCTCACTAGGAGATTTTGGACAATCCTCAATAGACAACTTTGTCCCCAAAGAAATGGGAACACACAATGGTCTACAATCTCCCATGCTGAATCTATCCAACATGGTATTAACATACTTACTCTGACTTAACCAAAGTTTTCTGTTGGTTCTGTCTCTTCTGATTTCCATTCCTAGAATGTACCTGGCTGCCCCTAAATCTTTCATTTCAAACTAAGCTAACAACTAAGATTTAAAATCAGAAATCATATTCTTACCCTTCCTAATGAGCAACATATCATCAACATACAATGCAACAATGAGAATACGATCACCATCAAATTTATAATAAACATGGTGATCTGATTTCAATCTCACAAATCCAATTGACAAAACAAAGGCATCAAACTTCAAGTACCATCTCCTAGGGGATTGCTTCAAACCATACAAAGACTTCTTAAGATTGCAAACCAAATTTTCTTTACCTTTTACCATGTAATGCTCTGGCTATGACATGTAGATTTCCTCCTCCAAGTCACCGTGAAGGAAATTTGTCTTCACATCCATCTGTTCTACCTCCAAGTCATAAGCTACTGCGAGAGACAACAAGAATTGAATGGATGTCAACTTTGCAATGGGAGAGAAGATCTCACCATAATCTATACCCTCCATTTGTGAATACCCCTTCGCAACCAATCTGGCCTTATACTTCTCAATACTACCATCTGCACCAATCTTCTTCTTGAACACCCATTTGCATCCAACAGGTTTCCGTCCAATAGGCAAAGGCACCAAGTCCCAAGTTTGATTCTTTTCCAAAGAAGCCATTTCTTCCTCCATGGCCTCCTTCCAAGAACCTGTATCCTTCATATCTAAAGTCTCTGATACAGTTCTAGGTTCACCACTATTAGTGAGAAAAGCATAAGCACAACTAGAATCAAGCAATGTAAAACCAAACCTTTTAGGTTGCTTCCTTATCCATGTAGACCTCCTCAAGAGCTAAGGTTGAGGTTCAGCTTCTTCTTCTGAGCTTTCAGAGCTACTAGATCTCTCCTCATCATCAGGTCCAACATTATTTTTCTGTTCAGTCTTCTTAGGGGTAAGAGGAAACTAAACAACATCCTCTTTCTTTTCCTTTTATTCTAGCTGCAAAATAGTGGAAGAAGGTGTAAGCTCTCTGAAGATGACACTTCTGCTATACAACACTTTTTCAACCAAGAGGTCCCAAATATTGTATCCTTTCACACCAACACCATAGCCAATGAAAATACACTTAACAGCTTTGTTCTCCAACTTTGACCACTTCTCCCTAGGCACATGTGCATATGCCTCACAACCAAAAACATGAAGATGCCTTATTGAAGGCTTTCTACCAGACCACACCTCCATAGGTGTCTTTCCAACAAGAGCTGATGTAGGAGATCTGTTCACTAGATAGCAAGCAGTGGCAATAGCTTCAACACAAAACTTTTGTTCTAGACTAGCTCCACTAAGCATACTCCTAGCCTTCTCCATCAGTGTCCTGTTCATCCTCTTTGCAACTCCATTTTGCTGTGGTGTGTATGGAGTTGTCTTATGTCTTTCAATCCCAAGTTCCTTACAATACTTATCAAATTCTGTAGAACAAAACTCACCACCGTTGTCACTTCTCAAACATTTAATCTTTTTACCAGTCTAATTTTCAGCAAAGGCTTTAAACTCCTTAAACTTGCTATAGACTTCAGATTTACTTCTGAGAAAATAAATCCATGTCCTTCTACTATAATCATCTATAAAAGATACAAAGCATACAGATTTTGATAACGAAGGAACATTAACAAGACCAAACACATTAGAATGAATGAGGTCCAACATACTAGAAGACTTATGAGAACTTGAGTAAAACTGAACATGATTTTGTTTTCCATAAATGCAATGTTCACAAAAGTTGAACTCAAGATTACAATCATCTAACCCATCAACGTTCTTATTTTTTTGGGTACACAGACCCTTCTCACCAATGTGGCCAAATCTCTTATGCCATAACATTGTCTTTTCTGCAGGAAGTTTAACTTCCAATGCATGATTACAACCATCAAGACTAGAAATAACAGATTTCTTCATTGCTCGTTCAGATAGTGGGGATGAAGTGACTACTGCCCTCTTCCTTGAGTTAGAAGAACTATTGCATTGTGAAATGCATGCCTCCAACTAAAATAGAGTACCTCTCCGAGTACCCTTAGCAAGCACCATAGATCCTCTAGTCATCTTGCATCCTTCTTTTGAAAAGACAACCTACACACCTACTTTAACTACTTACAAAAAGTAGGTTCTGTGCTAAACTTGGGATGTGCATAACCATAGAGATCCCCTTCACTTGACCATCAGGGAATCAGATAGAGACTCTTCCATGACCAACAATCTTCAGATGAGAGTCGTCACCCAGATACACATTTCCACCATCAAACTCCTCATACTTAGTGAACCAATCTCGATGCAAGGTCATGTGGAATGATGCACCAGAGTCGATTAGCCACACATCATCAGATGCATGGGTTGCCAGGGCTGCGATGAAGGCATCACTGTCATCTTGTGATTTGTCAGAATCTGAATCAGGAGCTTTCTTCTTTTTCTTCTTCTCCTCTTTGTATTCCTTTCAGAAATGCCTAGTCTTTCCACGGTTCCAACAAAGAGCCTTGGACTTTCCAAGAGATTTGGATCTCCCACGAGATTTGGATCTACCCTTCTCAGCTTTCTTGTCCTTCTTCTTCCTTCTCTCCTTGGGTCTTCCACAAATTGTAAGGGCTTCTTTGGCTACCTCAGAAGACTTTCTTCGCATTTCTTCAAATAACAGCAAAGAAACCACCTCTTCCATTTTGAATGTGGATGTGGTACTTCTGATTTCCATGACAAGATGATCCCATGAGTCCAGCAGAGAACAAAGCAGGGTCATACACTGATCCTCCTCCTCCATCTTTACACCGGTAGATGTCAATTGTACAACCAGCATGTTCAAGGAATTCATTTGCTTAGCCACAGATCCTCCATCCTCCATTTGAAGAGAATACAACTTCTTTCTTAGGAAAAGTTTATTGACAAGGGATTTGGCTTGATACACATCCCCCAACTTCTTCCAAACAAGTTTTGTAGTAGCCTCGTCATGGACATTTAACAACATAGAATCAACAAGACTAAGTCTTATGAGACCCTTAGCCTTCCAATCCTTGAGATCCAACTCATCTTGAGTCATTTTAGCTGGTTTAGTTCTACTCACACTTTCCCAAAGGTCTCAGTCAACTAACATGTCTTCCATCTTGAGCTTCCATAGCTTGAAATTACTGCTGTTGAACTTCTCTACTTCAAACCTTCCTGATGTGCTTTCCATCTCCTTGCTACAATAAGATACATAATGCTCGACACAGACTCCCACTCAACCTAAGATTATCTCAAAAAACCCCTACCCAACAACTAGGACCAAAGGTGATCAAGCTCTTATACCAACTGAAAGGAAGCTAGGTGTGTGGAAACACTTCCTACACTAATCTATTAAGGAGAGGGATATGCAAATTCAAATTTATCCTAACTATTACAGTGATGTTAAACCATTAACATGAGATATAGCAGCAAAACACAAGAGCTAGAAAGAAGACAGAAGAAGAGAGACAGAGATTTACAGTGGGGAAAACCCTTTTCGGGTGAAAAACCCCACTCGAAAACCTGCACAATGTGTTAACAAATTTGAAAGAATGTTTACAATACACTTGCAATGCAAGCTTCAATGGTCTTTGACACTCGTGTCTAGAGTCAATCCAGCAGCATAACAGTACCTCTAAACCTGTGATACAAACTCCATCTCCAAGCACCTGTTTAAATAGAACATACAAGGCAATTTTTGGACCTTTCTTGGAATGGGCGTCCAATATGGCATCTTGGACCAAAACCCATGCCTAGGGACACTTGGTCAACATTGTAGAATGTGTCTCACACTTGTCCACAACTCTCATCCCAAAGAGGTCACCTATTTCCAAAATGGGCTATGACAGATGCTCTTACGACACTTACGACCGTCATAGAATCTATCATAGCGGTTACAACTTACAGCTGTAAGAGAATCTATCATACACATGCTATAAATAGCATATTCTCTTACAACACATCATATTCCACCTTGGGGTGCCCAAATATGCCTTATTCAAAGATGCTTCATGACACATGTCATTACATGTCTTACAAACTTCTATTCTCAACACTTACATGTCAGATTCATCATAGGAATCCGTCATAACCGTTTTGGTCAAACATTCCTTACACAACATAGAAGATGTCAACACATGGCAGAATATTCCTACCACTAAGTGGGATGCCTATCTCCTCATGTGAGGACAAAATAACAAGTCAAAATCCATGTAGGATTGACACATCACCATGCCACATCCCACAATATGACAAAGTGGAATTTCCAATTATTTACAACATAAGCAATTGAATAATAAATACAAACATTACAAATGCAGAGAATTACCAAGGTTGAGATACCTTAATTCCCAACACATTATTCCAAATAACCTATTTTAATGTCTCACTTGTTAGGACCTCTCAAAAATTTTGCACATTTCCATCCTACTTGATCTTTTCACTTGTATATGACCATTTCTTAATAGGCATTCATGCCAAAATTTTATGTCATTTATTTCCCAGGGTCACATAACATGGTCATTTTGAGGAGTATGCAGTTATTCTTAATCATTTCTATGTTTTTGTAGTTTACCGCAATCTTGTAGGTCATCCTCATTGTCTTGGCAACAGTGTGGGAACTAGAGCAACACGAATCATGTATACCGCACTCTCACTAGAAACATACAAGTTATTTGCGGCATGGTGGTAGGAAGGGCTCGGTCAACCATGTATACCGCGGTCCATTGGAGGTCTCACCACTTGGTTGCAGCTTGGCAATAAGGAAGAAAGTTCAATATAAACTGATCCCATGGTCCTACATTGGTCTAGCATGTTGTTCACGGCATGGTGGTAGTAAGTGTCCAAGTTACCGGGCTCCCGCAATGGATTTAAAAGAATGTTTGCAGCAAGGCAGTAAGCGATAAAAGTTGTCAACATAATCACCCCGTAGTAATGAGAACAGGCACTTGTGGGTTGAGAGTAATGGAAGAAAATGGAATAAAGTGGGCTATAAGCCCCACGATCCCACTTTGTTTGAGCATAAGGGTTGAGGGTTGGCGGTAATCAAGAAAAGTGAACAAAAGGCATTGAAGCTTATCACCATCCTGTGACCGGTTTAGACAAGCTCAGAAATAGTGTGGTAATGATAATAAATGAGTAAACATACTCAATGTGGGTGTGCGATTACCAAGAAATTTGAAAGATCTTGTCATTTAATATGATCGTTGGATCAAATTTGATCAAGGGCTTATATTTGAAATGAATTGAATGCTAAGATTTTATAATCTCATGGCACAAACCAAAAATAACGGTGGAATGATGAATATTCTGGCTCAATAAAATTTTGAAATCTCTCAGCATTTGCTCGGTTCAAAAATTGTAGATTGGCTTGGAGAAGGCACCCAGTTTGGTTTGTTCTTAGCAAGCTTTGAATTGTTCAAGTAAGTCCATATCTACATTCTCTACAACAAAGTTTGAAGAATCTTTTCTTTTTTTTAATTCTCCGTGCATTTTCTTGAGTTGCGAAACCCTAGTTTGTATAATGGCACCTAAGAAGTTTGAATCCACAAGTAAGACTAGTAAGCCTGATCCTGCCCTAAGAAAACATCACTACAACAATCTTTGCTAGATGTTTTACCTAATTCAATTGACAAAGGTTGAAATAAAGTATTTAGGGATGTTGCTGAGGGTTGTAGGTATGCCATAATTCCCATTTCTGGTTGGAAACTATTTTGTTACTTTTGTTAGAAGAAGGATGGTTAGGGATCGCTGAGCAATCCATGGAAGGTAGATTTGGCCAAGCTAATTATTTCAAATGTATTCATGGATGTGGAACTACTTCGTACTCTAGCATTACACTACCGCCCGGCTACTACAACAGTAAGGTTACCAAATGGATCTTCTCTATTGAGAATTGACAAAAATGCTATAATTGACTATTTTATGTTAAACAAACAAGCTCTCACCGAAATTGACCTACACAAGATTGAATAAGAATGCAAAAGTTTGAGAACACTCAGAAGTGATGAGCTGCCAATATTTATGAGAAGAGGTGTAAACAATTGGATAGTTGATATTCCTTCCAATGCAGTCGAACCATTCCTTGTGGAAGATTTTGTAGTCTATTTCAAATGGACCTATTATGCATTGTGCCAAGTACTGGGAATTGATGCTAATCAGAGGATGCTAGTTAATTTGATGATGATGGCTATGAAGATACACAATTTAGAGGTGAACATTGAGTATGATTTTGCCTCATATCTTGAAAAGAAAATACATGATGGATTCATCAGTGTGAAGGAAGATAAGAAACCCATGAACTTCAAGTTTTATTCTTTGGTTTGCCACCTGATCCTATATCAAAATAGGAGTAAATGGTCAAGTAAAATGTACATTAGCATGATTGACAGGACAAGGCAAAGAATGCCTACTCAATGTTAGTGTTACATGTGGGATTCTCATTGCCAGACTAGTAACTATAATATATTTCATAATGAATTTTCTATGAAAATAATGAATTCTTTTGGTAATTGGGTCCCCAGATTGTCACCAGGAATTCTTGCACATAAACCAGAGCAAGGTCATACTTTCAATTATGTTGATTGGTTCTTCCTACCAGAGCACACAATAATCAAGGTATATGATTGGCCCCAACCACCTCACAAATTGTCGAAGTTTGTTTCTGATAGAATTGCATTCTTGGAATTCATGTGGCAAATGATGTGGAGGGAAAAGGAAGTGATGAAAAAACAAAAGAAAGGCACCTTTTTGCCTAATACCACTATCTTTTGGAGATTGGTCAATTGCTTCAGACACTCTTGAGTAGCTGCAAGCCTATTTGAAGGCCAAGTACTTTTTGGAATATGGTGTTGAAAGAGTTTGTGACCTTGAAGGTCATATGAACTTTGTGAGACAAGTGATCTTGACTAAGATGGGCATCTCCCATCAAATTATTTATAATGAGGATGTGATAAGGAACTTGGTTACTTTTAATGAAGTTTATGATAGGAAGAGGAAATGGGAGATCCTCAAGAAAATTGAAGATGACAAAAAGGAAAAGAATCCAATTTTTGAAGGATTTTTTGCTGAAGAGAAAGATCCTCTAAAGAGGATTAATACAATGATTGAAAATTTTAAAAGTATTTATGCTAAATCTAAAGTACAACCTACCAAGGATACCAAACTTCCAGTGAAAAGGACTATAGGAATTGAGATTCATGAACTTGCCCCTGATATATCAGTTCAAGATCCATAGATCCCTAAATCATCACCACATAAAAGGCAGAGAATTGAAGGCATGTCTCCTTTGGTCCCATATGAGATGTCTAATGGTGTGGGGGATATTGATGAAGCTGTAAATATTTTGACACAATTGCATGATGGATAGGAAGTTGATCAACCATTTGTTGGTCAAGAAACTGATGTACACATACCTGAGGTTAGGATGGAAGAACAAGCCTAAATTGATCCGGTGCTATAGAAAGATGAAAGGGTGGTGGCATCATTGAGATTTATTCAAGATGATGATTTCATCAGGACTCTAAAGTTTCAAGATTTCTTGTTAAAAATGAAGATGAAGGAATTTGATGAAAAGGTGGAAATCAATAAGATGGGTGCTGATGAGTCTCAGTATGATCAAATAACCACTCGAACAATCCAAGAACTAAAAGTTGACGAAATCAATGTGACTCCTAAGGAAGCAAGACAAATGGTTTTGAAGAGTAACATGTTGATCATCCTAGGTCTTGAATTGAAAAAGGTATTCTTGCTTGAGCAAGTTAGGAGTCAAGAAAACCCTAATCTTGTGTCTAAATTTGATAATGAGGAGGGAATGAGTGGATGTGGTTTCAACCCAAAGAGAGAGACTCTTGCCAAATGGACAAAACAAAAGAACACTAGTAAACAAGGGTTACTAGATGTTGTTCAAGAAATGAGGGGATCTACTGTGATGAAAACCTTATGAGATACTTCAAGAACGGAGGCCTCTACTCTTATAGTCCATTCTACCATGTTCACCCATGCAGTTGTAAAAAAGTTGGAAAAACAATTGCAGTATTATGAGAAAACACAAGACATGAATGATGAAGTGAATAGGTTGTTCATTGAAAATAGGCAATTGAAAAAGCAATTGCAAGATGTGGGTTCTTCCCAGAGTGTGGTAATAGTTTCATATCAACCTTCTATGCCATCAACAACTGGTAATGTCACAATGACAATGTAAGAGTTTAATTCTTTGAGAACAAAATTTAAAAAAGAAGTTGAGGACCTCAAGAAGCAAAATGAGGAAACAAAAAATGAGGCAAGGATTAAGGTCCTTGAATTCTTTGAGAAATTTTTGGAATACATGATAAAGCTGGTTGTGGATAAACTTGGGGATGTGCATGATTGCTACTCCATGTTATCTCAGGCCATTAAACAATTGCAAGAAAACTTTTCTATTTTGGAGCCATTGTACAAGAAATGGTAGGCTTCCTTGTACAATTTAATCATGCTTTGTAGGATACTTCAAAGAAATTCTAATGCTCCTACTAAATTAAATCCCACAGAGTAGATGGTGACTATGATCATTGAAGAGCATTAATATGCTAGTAGTGAAGACAAAAAGATGAAGGCCAAACTTGAATCTTTTTCTACTTTCAAGCATCAATTTATCCCCTCTATTCTGACAGAGGAAACTAACCTAGTTAAAGGCCTTGATACTTGGAAGGTAGAATTTAGAACAATAGTGTCTATGGTTATGGAATTCTTGAAAAAGGAGAAGGATATAGATACTTTGAGCTTTAATGTGATTTTGGATAGGGTCATAGCCCTATATGCAGGATATGGAAAATTTGTAATTGATGTTAAAGCTTTGTTGGATAAAAGATGGAAGGACCATCAAACCAATCTGGTCCAAATCTAGGAATTCAAATGGCCCAGTGACCTTACATTCAATAAGTGGGAGCAGACATGCTTGAAAAATTGATGTGCAGCTATAGGTTCAGTTGTAGAAGGAGCAACGAGTAGTTTTGCTATTGTCAACATGGAGAACAAGGACAAAATTTTGACACTTTTTTGCGATAATAGGCAGGGGTACAACACACTTAATAGATACTATAACATGGAGATGAGTACCTTGCTAGGCCTGAGGTCACGAGTGCTCTATGATGACTAACAGATTTAGATCTTGGTTAACTTGCTTATGTTGGATTTATGACAGACAACTGAGAGGGGGGTGAATCAGTGGTTACCAAATCTTAGTTCTTTAAATCTTCTTATATTTCAATGGCTTATCAAAGATTAATCAAGGAAGCATAATGCAATAATTCAAGAGTAGAAATAAATTCAACACACATAACACCAAGATTTTGATGTGGAAAACCTAGTTAAGTGAAAAACCATGGGGTGATTAACCCAAGATTGTATTCTTTGTTAGAAGAATAAGGATAAATAAAATGGCACTTGCCAATTAGGGCTCACTACTCGAGCACACTGCTGACAAGAGGCCCACTGCCTACAGGAGACACACTGTCTACAAAATAATATAAATATTACATACTTGAACTGGGGATTAGCATCTTCACTATGCTTGAGTCAATTCCATTTAAGCTCAATACCTTTGCTCTACTTTTCACTCCTCTTCTCTACCACTTTCTCATCATAACCCCAAAGACACATTTGATTGACTTTGCAACTCTTATTTATACATGACATCAACTTTGGAATGATAATCAAAGTCGGTACAACATACACTTATTTTATTTGCAAAGTAATTACAAAAATACAACTTGACTTATTTAAAAAAACTTTATGCACCTCACTACACTGTCGACCATACATAGCTAGGACTTCAATCAACTTCGAGGAACATGCCATGCTTTTCAAGATCATCCATACCATGCATAAATCATCCGGTTAGCCAAAACTGGGAAGAACACCAATGTTTGAAAGTAAATCTTCATTTGCGAGTTTAATCTTCAATGCTGACCACCAACATGAACTGGACACAATTTAGAGACCACCACAAGATTTCTTGAATCACAAAGAACATCCATACCACTTCTCCTTACTGTAATCAATCACATCTTCACCTAGAACCTCAAGAACACAATCAATCATTACTATCATAATAGGACTACTTTCTGACCTCCAAACTAAGAACCAATTGAGTTATCAATGCACATTAGCTTCCCCAACATGCCACCAAATCCACAGAACATGATATTGCATTTCTGGATCTCAACGGACCTATTTGTGTCAATCTATCACCTCTAAATAGCTACCAAAATTGGTTTTACTCATATGGTCATAACTTTTCCAAATCTTCATGTGAACCTCTTAGATCTTGACTAGATTATCTTCAGACACATAGCTACAAGAATTTTGATACACATTCTCTAATCTTCATCTATCTAGGATATTCACTTCATAGAGCTTCACTGTTTATACTAATTTTCTCTGTTTCTGATAGGACTAATTTTCTCAATTTCCTAAGCACACAACTCATCCAATTCTTGACATCAATGACAACACCGGTTAGGCCCATACTTGCAACAATCTCCCCCTTTGTCATTGATGGAAACATATAATGTGAAAAATTTTTATAACCATCAAGACAAGAACTTCTCCTTACTGATTGACATAGCTCCCCCTATCAATAGTAGTCATTCACATGTCTTCTCTTCCTTTTACTGCTCCCCCTTTGATCAACAACCACTTTTTGTTTTTCACATGCCTTTTCTCCCCTTTTGACATCAATTGCAAAGGGCACATACTTGCAACCACTTCTCATACTTTAGAAACATACTGACTATTCCCCCTGAGTAGCAGCCTCTTAACATCAATCTGGATCACAAGATGTGACTGTGGAATCCACCAAAGTAATGCACATCAGTACACCTTAATTCAAAACCGAAGGGGTAATAACCCCTAGCTTCTACCTGAGATACTCAAAGGAGTCCGTAGGTAGAGGTTTAGTAAAAATATCTATAATCTAATCCTTTGAGGGCATGAACTCTAATTTGACTTCATTATTGTTCACCTTCTCTCTCAAAAAGTGGAACTTGATGGATATATGTTTTTTCTTTGAATGCAACACTAGATTTTTTGATATATTTATTGCACTTGAATTATCATAGAATATTATGATAGGTTCTTCATACTCCACTCTGATATCTCTTAGCATTTGCTTCATCCATAATACTTGAGTACAACTACCTACTGTAGCAATATATTCTGCTTCTATAGTGGACAGAGATATTGCCTCTTGTTTCTTTCTTAGCCAAGAAACCAATCTTTTTCCCAAAAAGAATGCACCACCACTAGTACTCTTCCAATCATCCACATCTCCTGCCCAATCAACATCTGTGTATGCATGAAGAGAGAAGTCATGATCCTTAGGATACCATAATCCATACTCAACTGTTCCCTTCAGATATATGAGAATTATCTTGATTGCCATGACATGAGACTCTCTAGGATCAGCTTGGAATCTGGCAACAAGACCAATAGCATTCATAATATCAAGTCTAGTTTGAGTGAGGTAGAGTAGTCCTCCAATCATTGACTTGTACTTTTTCTGATCATTCTTAGGAGATTCATCATCTTTACTCAACTTACATCAAGTTGCCATGGGAGTATTCATTGGCTTTGAATCTTCCATCCCAAATTTCTTCAATAATTCTTTCACATATTTGGTCTTAGATATGAAGATTCCTTTCTTTGATTGAGTGATTTTTAGACCTAAGAAGAAATTCATTTCCCCAAACATAAACATCTCAAACTCACTTTTCATTTGATTTGCAAAAGTTTTGCACATACTATCTTTCCCTCCAAAAATGATATCATCAACAAATACTTCAACAATCAAGATACTTTCATGGTCAATCTTAAAATATAGATTACTGTTAGCAGTGCCTTTGTTAAAACCAATCTTTAGAATATGTTTGTCCAATCTTCCATACCAGGCTCTAGGAGCTTGTTTGAGTCCATACAATTCTTTCTTCAACTTGCAGACCATATCACCATGATTAGACAATTGAAATCATTCCAGTTGCTCAATGTATACCTCTTCTTCCAAATCACCATTCAGGAAGGTAGACTTGACACCCATCTGATATACTTTGAAATCCTTGAAGGTAGCAAAGGCAAGAAACAATCTTCAATTCTAGCCACCAGAGCAAAAGTCTCTTCAAAGTCAATTCCTTCTACTTTAGAATAACCCTTACAGACTAATCTGGCTTTGTTTCTTACTACTTCACCTTCTTCATTTAGCTTATTTTGGAAGACCCACTTAGTCCCAATCACATTTTTGTCCTTAGGCATGGGGACAATATCCCAATTGTTATTCTTTTCAATCTGAATCAATTCTTCCTCCATTGCTTTAGCCCAACTCTCATCATTGCAAGCTTCACTTATTATTTTTGGTTCAACTTTTGAAATTAGATAGTACTTCACTGAATCTTAAGCAATATTTCTTCTTGTTTAAACACCTTTGTTTCTGTCTCCTATAATCTAATCTTCAGAATGATTCAATCTTACATACCTAAGAGTTTTGGGAATTTCTTGCACTTCTAATTCTTGAACAGGTTCATCCAGACCTGTTTCTTCTTCCTGTATTTCAGGATTCTCTAGATCAGTCTGAATTTGAACTATAGTTGGGGCTTATTCTTCTTGGACTGAGACATCATTCTGATCATCTATGTCCTACTCATAAAACCTTGAGGGATTTTCCATGCCTTCATCAACCTTCACATTTGTACTTTCCACAATCTTTTTCAATCTCTTGTTATAACACTGGTATACTTTTCTTTGAGTGGAATATCCCAAGAATATTCCTTCATCACTTCTAGCATCAAACTTCCGAAGGTCTTCATCTCTTTTGATGTAGCATTTACTACCAAAGACTTTGAAATACTTTACAGTGTGAGTGATCCCAAACCAAAGTTCATAAGGAGTCTTACCAGTATTGCCTCTGATTTGTACTCGATTGAGAGTATAGACAACAGTTCTCACAACTTCTCTCCAATAGATCTAAGGAACATTTCCTTCCATCATCATGGTCCTAGAAGCTTCTTGGATGGTCCAATTCTTTTTCTCCACTACTCCATTCTACTGTGGAGTCCTTGGAGCAGATAATTGTCTCTTTATCCCATACTTCTCATAGAATGTTATGAACTCTTTGGATGTGAATTCTCAACCTCTATCAGACCTGAGACATTTTATGTTTATGCCAGTTTCATTTTCTACCATAGCTTTGAATATTTTGAATTTCTCAAGTGCTTTAGATTTCTCCTTTAAGAAGGTCACCCACATAATCTAAGAGTGGTCATCAATTAGTAACATAAAATACATATCTCCTTGTGGGCTCCTGACTCTTACTGGACCATAGAGATCAGTGTGCACCAAGTCTAACAGTCTAGTTGGAGATTGTTCCTTACTTTTGAATGTGACTCTACTTTGCTTACTTAACTGACATTCTTTGCAAAAACTGTTAGCAGGTTTCATTAGTTTTGGAAGATCTCTTACAGCCCAAGTGTTTCTTATCTTAATGATATTATCAAAATTCAAATGGCACATTCTCCTTTGCCACAACCAACTCTGATCAATTTGAACAAATAAGAAACTTTTGCCAGTACCAACTAATTGGAAGATGTTAGCTTTTGTCTGTATACTAGATGCAATCTTAGTTCCAGAGCTTTCAAAGATTTTATATTTTCCATTTTTGAAATAGAGATCATAGCCTTTGTCTACCAAATGTCCAACAGTAAGAAGATTATGCTTCAGACCTTCAAGATACAGACCATCACTGGTTTTGTTCTTTCCATCAAAGGAAATGGTTCCTCTACCTTTAATTCTGCCAGCAGAATTGTCTCCAAACTTTACAACTCCACCTTCATATCTTTCCAAGTTTATGAACTTATTCTTGTCACTAGTCATATGGTGAGAGTACCCACTGTCAATGACCCGTTCATCCTTTTCTTCAACTTGAGCAGCCAGAGCCCTTTCTATCACCTTTGGATTGACAGATTCAATAGGCATTGGATCTTCTTCTTTGATAGCAATAAACACCCGGTCACTTCTAGATTTGTTTCCTATCTCAGATTCATCATCTCCTTAGACATAATAACACTTCTTTTGAAATCTTGATCTATTAGGGTTTGGCCTTGAAAATCTTTCTGGACACCTTGAGGCAAAATGACCAATCTTGTTGCAGTTGAAACATTTGAAAGGCAATTTTACTTCATACTTACCGAATCCTCTTAGTAGTCTCTTTGCAATGAGGGCCTCAAGTTGTTCAGCTTCTAATTCATCCTCTTCCAGATCTTTTCTTTCTTTCTCATACTAAGATGATTTTCTTGAGGAATTTTCACCTGGATCATATCTCTATTTACCTTTTGTAGAGGCACTAGATTTGAATGCAGATTCAGTCTTGGGAAGTTCATCACCAAACTCAGCTAACTTGAATACAGATATCTTACCAACCAATTGATCCCTTGTGATAGTTGTGAAAGATCTAATTTCCTCAATGGCAGCAACTTTGTGTTTATATGTAGGGGTTAAAAATCTGGTAACTTTAGCAACAATTTCATGTTCATCCAGTATTCCACCAGCACACCTGATGCCACAAACAAGCTTATTTACCTTTCTCATGTAAGAAGTGATATTCTCATCTTCACTCATCTTTAAGTTTTCAAAATTTCCTTTCAGACTTTGTATCTTGGCACACTTAACATATTTGTCTTCTTCATATAGATTTTCAAGCTTTGTCCAAATTTCATAGGCAATCTTCAAACCCATAACATTTGTCAGCTCTGAATCAGACAAGGCACTTAGTAGGGTTTCTTTAGCTTGAAGATTATTTTATGTATCTTATATTTCATTTAGATTTGTGGGGGCATTTGTTGGGGGAACATATTTATTTGAGGTTATGTTCCAATACTGATATCCCATGCATTGTATGTGACATACCATGCAAATTTTCTAGGCAGTGAAGTTTGAACCATCAAACCTTGGACTATCCTTCTTGTAGGTTGACATTTTGGATCTCCTCAAGCAGTTAAGCTTCCCCCAAAGGAACTTGGCTATAATACCAATTATTGGATTTATGATAGACAACTGAGAGGGGGGGTGAATCAATTGTTTCCAAGTCTTAGTTCTTTAAATCTTCTTATATTTCAATGGCTTATCAAAGATTAATCAAGGAAGCATAATGCAATAATTCAAGAGTAGAAATAAATTCAACACATATAACACTAAGATTTTGACATGGAAAACCTGGTTAAGGGAAAAACCACGGGGTGATTAACCCAAGATTGTATTCTCTTTTAGAAGAATAAGGATGAATAAAATGGCACTTGCCAGTTAGGGCTCACTGCCTGAGCACACTGCTCACAAGAGGCCCACTACCTATATGAGACACACATTCTACAGAATAATATAAATATTACATACTTGAACTGGAGATCAGCATCTTCACTATGCTTAAGTCAGTTCCATTTAGGCTCAATACCTCTACTTTGCTTTTCACTCATCTTCTCTACCACTTTCTCATCATAACCCTAGAGACACATTTGATCGACTTCCCAAATCTTATTTATACATGACATCAAATTTGGAATGATCATCAAAGTCGGCACAACATACACTTATTTTATTTAAAGAGTAATTACAAAAATACAACTTGACTTATTAAAAAAAACTTTATGTACATCACTACATTATTAGCCATACATAGCTGGGACTTCAATTAACTTCAAGGAACACACCACGCTTCGCAAAAAAATTTCAAGATCATCCACACCATGCGTAAATCATCTGGTCAGCCAAAACTAGGAAGAACACCAACATTCGAAAGTAAATCTTCATTTGTGAGTTCAATCTTCAATGCGGACCACCAACACAAACTGCACATAATCTGGAGACCACCACAAGCTTGATTGAATCACAAAGAACATCCACACCACTTCTACTTACTATAATCAATCACATCTTCATCTGGAACCTCAAGAACACAGTCAATCATTACTTTCATAATAGAAGGATTGCTTGCTAACTTCCAAACTAAGAACCAATTAGAGTTGTCAATACACATTAGCTTCCTAAACATGTCACCAAATCCACAGAACATGATATTGCATTTCTGGATCTCACTAGACCTATTTGTGTCACTTTGTTACCTCTAAATAGCTGCCAGAACTGGTTTTACTCATATGGCCGTAACTTTTCCAAATCTTCATGCGTACCTCTTAGATCTTGACTGGATTATCTTTAGACACATAGCTACAAGCCTTTTGATGCACATTCTCTGATCTTCATCTATCTGGGATATTCACTTCATAGAGCTTCACTGTTCATACTTATTTTCTCTATTTCTGATAGGACATATTTTCTCAATACCCTCAGCACACAACTCATCCAATTCTTGACATCAATGCAACAAGAGTATGTTGACATCAATGACAACACCAGTTAGGCCCATACATGCAACATCTTATGCCTCTAATTTCTCTTTATTAAACATGTTTAGGTACAAGAGGATGTGATTTATGAACATTTGTGTTGGTTTAGGCCTAAAGCTTGTTGTTTCCCATATTTATAAGGGAAACCAAGGCCTAGACAATCATCATCTTTTAGCAAGACAATTTATATATTCCAATATTATCTATCCAATCATATTTCAGATTCAAGACATTACACTTCTATGATAATTTAATATTATAATGGGCAAGGATGGTTAAATTTGTGGATATGTATGGTGTTCTAATCTTTTGTTAATATTCAAGTTCACAAGTTATTTGATTGTCCATATTGGCTATTTCTAGTTATTCAAATCAATAGATTTATCAGGGCACATTTTCTGTCATTGTGTGGATGCTTTTAATTGGTTTCTATTAGAAGTTGATGTAATTCCCTTTAAGTGACTTACATTTATTGGTCTCTCTCTAGAGTTAAATCCTTTAAAGTAAATCATACTAGTGGGTTTTCCTTCAAATAGAATTAAAACAACTTACTTGAATAGTACTTACTTGCATGTGTGTGTTAAAACAACAATGACTACCATGAAAGGCATAAAAATAATAAATAGCACTCACCTCAATTCCAGCACCACTACTACTACTCTAAATATCATGTAGATTCTCACCAAGATGTTCAACATAATCACTATCATCATTGTCCTCAAGTTGTGCAGGTTTGTAGAGAGCTCTATTGATAGGGCCTTTTTCTTTTTGTTCTGCTTTCATATAATTTCTCTGGATACGGTTTAATCATCATGCAAAAGTTAATATAAGTCAAGTAAAGAATGTAAAAACTATAAATTTTTTTGTTCAAAATAACATTTTTATTACACTCTCAAATGACTAAGTCAAGGTATGTTGTGAGATTCTTCCTTTATTGTAAGCAATAGATTCTAGTTTATAGGAGGATTCTTATAGTCATGAGCATAAGATTTTCAACAAGAAGGGATAGCCCCAGTCCTTCATATAATAAGGAAGATAATAAAAGTTGTAAGATGGCAGTTCATATCTCTGTCTTAGGATAGTCTATAGCATGGAAGGTATAAGAGAAGATAGAGAGATGCAACAGCTAGTAGGGTTTCACCAAACAAAGAGAAGAGATAAAGGCACTATCAAAACCATTAGACAGTGATCAAGAGCCCTTGGAATGATATCAACAAAGAAGATATGAAAGCCTTGACTTTAGGACCAGTGATTAAGAGATTTACTAAGACATACTCAAAGTGACTGTCTAGAATGATTGAGTTAAATGTCATAATGCAGCATAGGAGCATGTCATAAACATGACAGGGACAACAATAATGAAGTGAATACTCAAGAAAAATGGTTTGAAGTAGAACCTGGTAAATTGTAGTATTGCATGTTTCTTTTGGTTTTGTAAGTAGAATAGTGAGACAATTCATGATAACACATTTATGTAAAGCATCAATGCTAAGGTTATAATGGCTAGAATTGCAGTATTACACATTGAGGGTAGGTTCATTCTTTGTTTACAGTATCCAAGAGCTATGATAACTATTGAAGTATCCAAAAAATGCAATCACAAGGAAGTATAACAAAAACATGGTACAAGTTTACCCAATAACGAGCACACAAAATGAAAGGATAGTGTAATAGAGCCTCTGACCTCATCTACATCCATAATATTATGCTCATTCCATGCAGAAACTATAGGCTTAATAGAGGAAGCCAACTGCGACAATTTCTCAGTGAGATTGTGTAAGTAACTCATTATATGTTGGTACCCTTCATTTGAGTTGACATGATCTACAGAGGCTCTTACTGGGCATCTAATAGATGGCTCTAAAATCTCTATTGATGAACTAGATTTCCACTTCATGCTACTGTTAGATTTACTAGGATCTAGTACTACCATATAATTGAGCATATCTTCACTACCTACTTCTCTATTACTATTTTCCACCTAAAATATAATGTCAATATCAACATATAGTCAGTTCAATAAAAAATTAAAATAAATAACCAACGTAAATTGAACCAAAAAGTCATATCCTTACTCCAAGTTTGTCCATTTTGGCCTGCAACCTACCTTAGCCAAATGTATATCCAACTACCAGATTATCTCTTGCCCTCTTTTCTTTATAACTCTTTGTCAAATATTCTCCATAACACATATTTTCTTTCAATGCCTCCCACTATTTGGGAGATAGAGGGGATTCTAACCTCTCTTTTCCCTCTAAGATTGTTTTTCTACAATTGTATCTAAAATTGTTCATCAAAAGTCTCATCTTTTGCTTGTAATATCTTCTAGAGATTTTTCCACCAGTAGTCTCAAAAGCATTTTCAATTTTTTGTATAACATTTTCCACACTTCATGGATCTTGCTCTGTAAAATTTGATTTGTAAATATCCAAATGGGCCCTACATCTCACACCCAACTTAGAGGCCCACCTTGCAACATTTTTCCCAATGGGCTCACCATCTCTCAATACCTCAACCAAGAATGGCTTCTTTCCTTCTAATTTTCTTTGTTTTGCATTCCTCTCTGTAGATCTATATAAATCTTGACTCAATATTTTTCTTTTGAAAAAAGTAGGCACATCTTCTATTAAACCACTAGCAATATTTTTGGCTGATCCACTAGTTCCATCAAAAGTTGTAGTAGGCACATCTTCTATTAAACCACTAGCAATATTTTTGGCTAATCAACTAGTTCCATCAAAAGTTGTAGTAGGCACATCAGATGCAAGTGGTCTCTCTTCATGACTTTCATTAACCAGAACTTCATTGTCCTTGGCCACATCACATGTGTCATGAGTAGGTAGATCACTACAAGTCTCTGTAGATTTCACTTCAAACACATCCTTTAATCTTGAATAAATCATCTGCAGATCACTTACTATTCCTTTCCTCTCATTGTTTTCAATAATCTCTCTTAGACTCTGTGCTAAGAGATCATCACAACGTTACACATCACCAAGTGCTATATCAGGCTGGACATCGCCATGTGCTATATCAGGCTACACATCACTATGTGTTATATCAGGTTACACATCATCACAACTATTCTTTTCACCAACTACATTTGTACTTGAATCCCAAATGCATTGGCTTCTACAAGTTGGTAGCACTGTATCTTTACTTTCCTTTTGTTTTCTCTTTGCATTTTCTTTGCACTCTTTTTCTATCCTATAAAACAAAAAAATATCATATTATGTCTTATATACATAAACATCTTGCCTATAAAATTTCATAAACACAATTAAACAAATAATATACTACTTAGTGAATTTACAATTTGCTTGTTTGTCAAACCAAGATGTGATAAATATTCACTATTCTTTACCACATGTTGTTTACAAAAGCACTCATAAACTCTTTGAGAAGGAGAATATTGTCTAGTTAGTATGGAAACAAGTAAGTCTTAAGAGAAGAGGATTAGACAACCAAGCACACAATTGAAAATGATGGGTGGGAGGTTCAGCTAAGTTTAGGAGGAGGTACGATAAAATTGTGCCTCAAAGTCTTTTTCCTCATTTCTTAAAGTCCAAATAAACAATAATATATAAATCAGTAACTTAAATCAATAGAACAAGAGTGGAATATAAACAAAGCCATTAGTTTCAGTCAACTAGAGCATATAACAAATGCAATCATAGTATATAAGGATTTCATTTCCATTTGAATGATACAGTATATAATGACAGTCCCCATATGAAATACATTCATAGAGCATATAAGATGCATTCTTAGAAATCAGGGGAGATAGTCTATGACAAGGGACATGACATAGGATGATAGCATATAAGATGCATTATATGGAGGAGCAAAAATTCAGTAAGTAAATGTGGCACACAGATTGAAACCCAAAGGAAACTCTATTTGTTTATCCTTCTATTTGAAAAGAAACTAATTGCCTTTTTGATAGTGTGAATCATCATTATTTCAACTTATATAATCCTCATTATTTCTACTTATATAATTCTGCATAAATTCTAAACACACAAATGTAAGTAAACAAAAATAGTCAATATTTGCTTTAAAAATGGGTAATTTATTTTTGGAACAAATATAGCTAGTTATATGCATGACCTATAACAAGACAAGAACTAGAAAAACAACAAAAAGTAGAGCTCAACACAAGAGATTACCCTGAAAAACCCAAAGTGGAAGAAATTCCTATACACTAATGCCCTTTCTTATCTTGCTACTTCTCTACTACATTTTACAAGCTCATAGTTTTCTTGATTCCTTCACTAATCATCTACATTGCCAGCAAGATCAAAACCCCAATCACTCATGTCTACATTTGCTTGATTTTCTTCCTCATCCCCATCTGTGTCATGCAATACATTTTCTCTCCCAATCTCTTCGTTGGTAATCAAAATATTTTCTCCAAACACTCCATCATCATCTTCATCCATTACTTCAAATGTTTCTTGTAAATTAACATATTGCCCATCAGGCATTATATCAATAGCTTCCATTAATTTTTGTTTCAAACAAGACTTTGTTTGAATGACATACGACCCTCTTAGCCTTCTTACACCATCAATTAGAAATGATTGGTTAATTTCAAAAGGGGAAAACATAGGGCTCATCCCTCTCTGATAAAAATTATCTTGTATTTGCATGTACAAATCCATACTCATCAAAATGTACTACAGATGGTCGGATCCACTTACATTTTAATAATATAGGACTATTTTCACCAAAATCCACTTGAATAATTTCTTGGATGAATCTAGCATAGAATTTCTTCTCAGTTTCATGAAGAAATTCAGCACTTACAACACAATCACAATTTGCCTTTCCCTTGTCTTTTTCCTCCACTCTTAAATGGCTATCATAGGCCCACATTCTACTAAAATGCATAGCCCATAAATGTGGAGGTCGTAAAAGCTCACTTTCCTCCATTGTTATATCTTGACCTTCTTCTTTTGCATCACTAACTGCATTAGCAATCCATTCTTCAAATTTTTGAAAAGAATCACCTCCAACCAAATCATGACGTCTGCGCTTATGAGGTTAATGTTGCATCCAACTTTGATTCTCTTCTTCATATTTTCTACATAGAATATTAATGTGCAAATAGTAACATAAATAATATAAATGTGTAAATGCAATTGAGTAAGATTAATAATATAAATGTGTAAATACATAATTGTGTAAAATTTTTTAACCTATACCACTTATCAAATGAAGATGTGTTTTGAAGAATAAAGGCATGTATCACACTTCTTTCTTGATGTGATAGATTGAAGCGACATCCATTGTCTTCTAATACTTCACCTGTAACTCTCTCATCTTCATCATCATCCCATACACATCGATTAACATTTTTAAAATCTTTCATATATTTTGTGCAAAATCCAATGGCCTCTTGCATTGAATATCCTTCAGACATGCTGCCTTCTAGTTTTTCCCTAGTACAGACAAATTTTTTCAAAACCTTCATATATCATTCTATAGGATATATCCATCTCATTCTTACTAGACCACAATTCTCTAGTTCATATTCTAGAGGTATCAAAAGATGCATAGAAATGTTAAAGATTGTTGTTGGAAATTCCCATTCCAATAGACAAAGGACTTCAACAACCTCCTCCCTCAAACTATCAAAGTTTGAAAGATCTAAAACATGTGAACTCATTCTCTTTAATATTAGGCCCAACCTTATAATTTCCAATATTGGCCCCTTTGCCAAACCTGATATATTTACCACAATAGGTAAAATATTTTTGATTATAACATGATAGTGATGGGTCTTTAGGCCTCTTAAGCTATTAATGTTAGTTTACTTCAGATAGTACTACTTACATATCTAGTGTGGAAAGCAAGTCTAAGACATCAATTGTAAGAATTGTGCACATTGTTCCTTTGTCTAGACATAAGGAGCACTGGGTTTTCTATATTTTGCATCATCATATTTTTCAACCCAGAGATTTCAATGAATCTTTAGTTCTCAAAAGTCTTCACATGATGAAATAGTATCAAAAGCACCAAAAAGAGTTTCTATAATAGCATAGGCTATATTTTTCTTAGTATGCATAAAGTCAACAATATGCCTAATGGCTATATCCTTAAAGTATGACAACTTATAGAATATACACAACCGTTTTACACCACTTTCATTACATGGATCATATCTACTACCAGTAATCCCACCATTTTTAATAAATGACATTCTTTTTCATCCATTCTCAATAATGTAATCACCCATTCTTAGCAAAGGTGCTTCACAATTCTCTTCTTGACCATTCCAATGTGTTTTTTATCGATGATATGGATGACCCACTTTAAGGTAAGCATGATGTCAACAATAAATACACTTATGCAAACTTCTTGAGTGCCTTGTAAAATCCTTAAATTTTCAAGCAGGACAGCCATGGTATCCATTAAGAGTGAGACTAGACAATGTACCATATGTAGGAAGATCATGAATCGTAACCAATAAGGAAGCTCTTAAAGTGAATTTGATTCAATGACCATCACTTAAAGATTGAATTGCTTCAATTCCTTTCCACAATTCCATGAGCTCATCATATAATGGCTCTAGATAGGCATCTATTGTATCTAAAGTCACACTTTTCTTTCTTGGTATAATCAATGATAGCATTAAGAAAAATGGTTTAGTTGCTAACCATGGAGGCAAGTTATAATTTATTAAAAACACTGGCCAAGTTGACCATTTAGTACTTTGATTTGAGAATGGATTCACCCCATCTAGGCCCAAACCCAACCTTATATTATGAGGATCTTGAGAAAAATCAGGCCATCTATTATCAAATTCCATCTACGTCTTAGAATTAGACATGTCATTGTTTTCCATCAATGCTCTTATTTGGGCATGCCACTACATAAGTTCAACAATATCTCTACATGTATACATTCGGAGTAATCTCAGGATTCTTGGAAAGAGGTGAAGAACCTTTCTAGGAACCATAGCTGATTTCAACCCTTGTTTATACCTTACTTCATGACATTTCAGACATTCACTCTCACTTGCAAGATTTTTGTGAAATAATACACAACCATTAACACATGTGTGAATGTTTTCATACCCCAAGCCAAGATTACTAATCTTCTTTTTACATTGACTTCAATTTGTTGGAAATATGGAGTCATCTAGTAACAACAAACTTAATAATGCCAATAACTGATCTACACTCTCATTTGTCCAACTATGCACCACTTGCAAGTTAAGAATTTGAAGGATTGTTGTCAAATGACTTAACCTGCAATTAGCATACAAAGGCTTGAAAGCATCCTCCATTGACTTAGACCAATCATCATTTAGACCCTCAGTCAACATTCTTACAACTTCAAACCCTTCGTTTAACATTTCTGCCTCTTCATCTATGTTTGGTTCCACTTCATCTATGTTTGTTTCCTCTTCATCTCTCACAATCTACAATTCTATCATATCTTCATAATAATTGTAAGCCTAAGGGCTTATACCACTAGCCCATATCTTATCATATGTTGATAAATCACATTTCTTTTTCTCACCCTTCCACCAAGAAAATCATTACATGGACATGGATATTTTTCCATTTCCCTCTCTTTGGCTACTCTCTCATCATATGCATGATATTGATCCATAGTCAACCTTCGATGCTGATCCATTTGTAATATTGTGCATTCTAGTATTAATTTAGTATAATAAGCTAACCTACACGTAGAAGGCCTTTAAATATAAAATCATAAAAGGTAACCTTCAATCATGCATATGGTCAAGCTAGGATAACCTTTCCTTCAGTTTGGGATAGTCATCATGTAGGGAGATCATGCAGAGTAGAGGTGTGGTTTTATTTGAGTTCAAGGATCGGTTAAGGATAAAGTTCAAAAATACTGAAAATAACATTTTCTTTTGAGTTTTCAAGCTTCAATCATGAAAATATCTCCTGGGGGGCCCCCACAAGCAGCTTCCCCAAATATCATGAAAATATTGGTTCACTTTTGGCAATGAGGGTTTTGATTTACCTTTGAATTTGCTACAGAGTGCATCCCCAAATTTGACTTTGCTACAGAGGGCCTCACCAACTTCAAATTCATTACAACAAACTCCAAATTCCTTTCCCGCCTTTTCCAAAGTCTCCAAGTCCTCTCCAAACAAGCTTTATCACCCATGCAAGTAGCTGCTACACTTATATGCACCTAAAACATTTTTTTAGGTACATGCATCAGATAGAGTAAGTGATTTAATACATGTCCATGAGAATAACAAACATCAACAACAATTCAATTTCATTCCCATTCCAACAATTATACATTTTACAAGTTGTTTGACTTAGAAATATAGAGAAGCTATGTAAACTAATAGATAAATAGAATTTAGAAGAAATACTAAATAATTTATCAAGATTGCACTTTAAAACCCCACTTAAATAACTATTGTGATGAAGTATTCATAGCAGCAAATCACTTGCCAAAATCATAGGCAAAGTCACCAAATAAAGGACTCAAGATGTAAACCATTTCAAATGACAATCATGACAATAGGAAAACCAACATAGAGAATACAGTCATGCCTTTGATTGCAAAGGAGGGGGCAAATATTACAGTCTGTAGCAACATTGAAAAGATGAAAATACAAAATCCATGAAGCCAAACACTTTTGTCAAAATACAAACCCTTACCTAATTAGATAACTGATCCTTGAAGATTTTATCAGGGAAATATAGTCATTATATAGATGCTAAAATAGTGACACAAGTGCCTTTGAAAGTGATGACAATCATGTCATCAAACTGATAGTGAAATTAGTCATCAAAAAGAGTAATATAGAACACCACAGAAGAAAAGAGGAGATCACTATCCATTCAAAGAGATACCCTAATCATAGTCACCAAAGTGGGCTACAATAGCAGAGAAAAGATAGTGGAATATTGACAGTCTTTTTGCATCCAAATGTGAATTATGTGAAAATTGTCATATATCAATAACAAAAGTAACAGAGAGGATTTTTTATAGTCAAAAGTCTATGAATAGAATCTTCAAATTTATCAAAATCAAGCTAATAAGCCATATGATAGTCATAGCAGTAGATGGACAAAGGGAATGTGACTGTGACAAATTTTTGCATACAAAGGACAATCATCATCAATGATATCTTTGTATTAAGGAATTTGTAGGCAAGTTATGATAGGACAACAAAGATCAGTTCATGTATAAAGCAATGAACAAGGTTTTCATGACAAAGGTTACTATCAAGATAGCAGTAAGAGACAATAAAGACAGTGAAGAGTAGATTTAAGGAATGAAACAAATCATGGCATAGTCTTGCATTCTCAATGACAATCTTTCATTCTCTATTTTGTGATAGTCATTTTGAAAATACAATCATCTTTCAAAGGTTGAATCACACACATAGGGGCAGTGTCTAAGTCACAAGTTGAAGACCATCAAATTCATTCATGCCAAGTTATTCTAAGTATAAATCATGAATGCAAAAAATAGAACTTTATCAATAAAGAACCATGAGACCTTTTCATACAGTCATTGAAAGAGATAGAACAGTCACTAATGATAGAGCACCAAGATTTCAAAGATACAAAACTTTAGAGAAGGGTAAGAGAAGAATAGAGGTACATGGAAAACCCTACCTCTGCTTCATAAAACATTTTGTTATCTACCATCTATCTACCGTCTATTTGCTCCTTTGATATCTACTGTCAATAGTTGGAAATCCCAAAATTCCCTCCTTTCTTCATTCAAACAATGATCTCAAAACTATTTCCAAACTCAAAGAAATGTGACCATGAATAATCTTCTCCTATTTAACTACTCATACCCTATTCTTGGTAGCCATGAACAATCTTCTCCTGTTTGACTACTCATACCCTATTCTTGGCAGCCATGAATAATCTTCTCATGTTCAACTACTCTGCATACCCTATTCTTGGCGGCCATGAACAATCTTCTCTTGCTATATGCACAATCTTTGCTTCTTCATAGGTTTCACCTTTTGTTCAAAATTCATAAACACACAATCCCTCCATTAATTCCCTCCAAAACTAAAGTGAAAGAAAAAAGAATAGAGGAATTTATTTAGTCCTTTATTTAGTCAATTTTATTTATAGTTTTATTTTTTTGCCCAATGACCAAATTAGTCATTTATTTGGTCGTTTATTTAGTCATTTCAATAGTCATTTCAACCAATGACAAAATTAGTCATTTATAGTTGTGTTGCAAAAAGTTTGTCACGTGATTAAAAGTTTGGTCACGTGACTAAACATTTTAGTCACCTGGTAATTTATTTTCCATATTTCGACTAGTGAAATTTTCTATATAATTATGTTTAAGTCATGTATAAAATATGTTTTGGATGAGGATCACAATTTTTTGACCCCACCCTTAATTTCGAAACATCTCTTGAATTTGATGAAACTCTTGTATTATCATGCCAATATTTCTCAATCAAAGACCTGATTTCATTATTTAATTTCATGTTAGACTTGTTGCAAGTATGTGCCTAATCGATGTTGTCATTGATGTCAACATATCTATGTTGTCATTGGTGTCAACTATGCTCTTACTTTGTTGAGGATATTGAGAAAATTAGCCCCTCCAGTGATAACAATGTGTTGTGGTAGAAACAGTGCATTACATGTAGAAGAATAGTCCAGAAGAATGCTCCGCATTTCTTGTAGAATAAATATCTTTACCTGCAGATTGGAAGTTATTTAGAAGCCTATCTAAAGATGTTATATTCTACGTTTGAGCCTCCAATATGAAGAATTGAGTGAGTTATGTTCACCAGAGTGAAAACAAATTTTTCTGTGTGTTTGGTGATGACAGAGAGAAAGTGTTTTGCTCCACATTCCTCTGCATTAAAGTATTTTGGTCTGTGGTTTTGAAATTAAGTCTGTGATGATGTTAAATGACTTCAAGTGTAATGGTTCATGATTTGGTGGTCTGCAAGATATCTTTTACTCATGATAGTGTCTCACAGTGTTGTTCTTGTGCTCTGATTTGAAGAATCTTCTTGATAGAGTTGTTAGAGATCATGTGGTTTTTCATGGTGATTACAATGTGCTTGTGGATATCTCCTCATCATGCTCCTACAATTGGATTGGTCTGCAAGATGTAATTCAGATCATGCATGAAGCTTGTTCTTGAGAATACTTGTGTTAACACCACTCCTAGCCAACTTGGTTGAATTCATCATCTGCGAAGATGCATTGAAGATTGTGATAGCATGTTGTAGCGTGGAAGATTGTGTTTGAGTCCTAGCTAAGGTGTGGTGTGATCTGTATACATTCTTTTATCTTTTCCTTAGATAAATTTGTATTAGGTTTAGACCTATTTTATGTATGTTTGTAATGCTGACCTTGGAGATTGTTCCAACGGTTGATGATTGTAATGCCGACCTTGATGATCATTCCAAGGTTGATGAAATGTATAAATACTTGTAATTGAGTTATGAAAATGTATTCAAGAGAAAAGATGCAAAGATAAAGTGAAGTAAGGTAGCAGAGTAGAGCAGAGGTGTTTTGTGCTTCAATGGAACTAAACCTTGGCATGGAGTAGATGTTGTTATCTCAGTTCAACCTTTTGGTAGTGAGCCTTTCTTTACAATAAGCAATTTGGGCAGTGAGCCTATGTTTTTTAGTATTGATATAACTTATATATTTTTGTGGGCTAACTCCCACCGTGGTTTTTCCCTTTTAGGGTTTTCAACATAAAAATTTGGTGTCTCTTGTGTTGTTTATGCTTTTGTGTTGAGCTTCTCATTTGATGCTTTCATGGTTATATTTGAATATAAGTAATTGTTAAGTTGATGATCATATTTGGTTAAAATTTTTAAGACAACTGATTCACCCCCCTCTTAGTTTTTTAGTGTAGTTCAACAATTGGTATCAAAGCAAGTTGCTCTGAAGAAAGCCTAATAGCTTGAGGAAGATCCAGGATGTCTTATAAGAAGAAAGATCCACATTTTGATGAGACAAATTATGCTCTTTGGAAGGTACGAATGAAAAGCCATCTTCTTTGTCTTGGTTATAAAGTATGGAAAGCTACAGAAGCAAAATAGACCATGCCTCCAAATGGTTTGATGACTGAAGATGAAATCAAAGAATATGAGGTGGATGTCAAAGCAAAGGATGCTCTACTAAGTTCCTTAAGAGTCTCAGTGTTGACAAAAGTTGTGGACCATGAAATTGCAAATGAGGTATGGGAGAAGCTGAAAAATCTATATGAAGGAGATGATTATGTTTAGTGTGAAATTGGATAGTTTGTCTAAGCTAGGTCAATTACCACAATTCCACTCCTAAGCATTGGGAGGACAAGAACTGAGCTTATGAAGAAGCTTCTAATCACTTTTTTTGTCCCTTACACTTGCATGGTTATGAAACCTAAGGCCCTAATCAAGATTTTATCAAGTATTTTCCTTTCAAACAAGTAAAACCCTAATTATGCCTTAAATCAGAAATATACAGAAATTGATGAAACAACTAGAAAAATTGATCACAAAAGTGTAGACATAGGGTTTTAGAGATAGAGTACCCAAATTTTAAGGGCTACTTGGATTAGAGCAACCGCTCCAGTGTCCTAAAAATTTTTGCACAGGAAAATCTTTTGCACAAGGTGTCTGAGATTACTAAAAGGCTTCCAGATCCTAGAATAAACCCTTGGTTGGACTAGGTCGCTAGCTCGAGTGTCCCACAAGTCTCAGAATCTAAAAATCCAAAAGTCTGTCATGACTGTACATGTAATATCCTTCTTTCTATAGCTTCTTTCCACTGGAACCTGCTAAACATGATCTGCACCTACAAAAGAAGGATAATGTGACAACTATATAGGAGCTTGCCTCAGTCAAGCCCCATCTTTGGTATTTCTACCTCAACAATAGCCAAAGATAAATATTTACAGAAGTGTGTGTAAACCTAAAAATGTGTGTATGCATAAAAATCAAACCCTAGATGTCTTAATTAAGGGAAGATCAACAACTTGCTTTGCATCAATAAACACATACAACTTCACCTCAAGGAGATGAGATAAATGAAGACTTGCATGAACAAGAAGGTGAATCAGCAATGTCCACAGAGGATATCCAAGCTTGCTATTGGAGGCTTCAACCCTTCTCCCAATCATGCAAAGGGTGTACAAACCCTAGGAAGAGCAATATAGACTCAAGATCTTGATTCCTAATCTTCATCCATTGTCTCTAAGATAGAAAATAAAGAATACTTCTAAGAACTTTAACAAGTCACTGATCTTCAATAACAATTTTAGCAGAGTTTTGGCATCAAGCTTACATAAGAACTATGTGTGATAAAATGATTTTCAAATGTCTTTTTATATCTAGCTTTAGGGAAATTCAAATTTTGAAATAACATCTCAATATCGCGCGAAAACTAAAAATTTGAAAATGGAATCCTGAGGCACTTGGCGGGAGCCAACACCCCACCAAAATTCAAAATCTTGGGATACAGGGGAGGACTAGGGCATGGGCGCCCAAGTCCAATTCCCCATTTCCACTCAGATCTACATTTTTGGGGGTCTTAGGGACCCAAATCTCAAATCCCCTTTCCAGGTTCTATTAATAAGTTACCTCAAAAAGAGAATAAATTGCTCCTAGACTTAGTCAATCAAGATTTCAAGAAGGCCAAAAAAGAAAAGGTTGAGAGGTCACCAAGAGTGAGGAGCTAAACCAAGGGAAATTGTACCATTCCATACAGGAGGACAATTTCTAACGTTACATTTAGTCCCCACTTTAGTGGCCATATGACACTACGTGCATATGCAACTAAAGGAAAGTAAATACATCAATCATGAAAAGGATACCCAAAAGGATACTATAGAGGAAGATGAAGTGTTGTTGCCAAGAAGGAAGGAGCCCCCAAGTTTGCAATCTTGCAAGACCACAAAGTTAGGAACCACAACCTATAGAGGAACACTTGTCAGAAAAATCAAAATCAAATCAACCTGCAACCACCACCAATGAGTCAATACAAAAATGCTAAGGGGGTTGAGTGATGAGGCCAGGAGGAAATTGAGGGAGATATATGCCCCCTATTTCTCCTTTCTTCATCCGAGAGTAGAAATAGGGAGATATCCACGCACATCGATTTCAAGGGAAATGTGTTGTGAGGGTCATTTGAAGAAACAATGCTCAAATGCCACATTGGGGAAGAAAGAGAGAAGAAATCAAATTCAAATCCAACAAACGGTGCTGCAATCAGAGTTCAATAGCTCAAGAAAAGGGCTCAAGAGAGAAAGAGCACACTTTTGCACCTAGTTAGGGATAGGAATTCTCACTCACTTATTTTATGTAAAAGGGGGTTGTCACTTATCACTAACTCATTCTTGTTTCTTGTCATTGTAGAGAGAGAGAGGAGAACAGGAGAATGATCATGCCCAGCCAAAATCCATATCATCCAAGATGAATGGAGACGCTCTGAGCCCGAGTCATGGAGAGACACTTCGAGGCTGAGGTAGGGTCCTAATTCCATGCTTCTGTCATCTTTCATTGTACCTTTACTTTCACATTTACTGATGTCTATATCAAGAGGGGAAGGTGGACAGGGGTCCCAGATAGGGGTGCCTGGGTCCACCTAGGGCAATAGAGTTTCTCTGGGGTGCCCTAGTCCCATAGGGGCGACAGTGTCCCTTTAGGGCACCTTGGTCCATAGAGGACATAGGCCCTAGGCTCATGCATTCTATTCAATTCTTGATAGCTTATTTTTTGTTTTGAGAGGGGATTCTAATACTCTTGCTTGCTTTTCAATCTACAGGATGTCCCTGAGATGTGTGAGCACATAGGTGGTCATCTGATGACACTTCTACGAGAGCATGCTAGCACCTTAACTATCGCAGAGAGAGAGTATTTATAGACAATGGGCCTATGGTGGGTGTTTGAGATGCCTGCAATTAGATTCTATTGCGTGATGCTCATGGCACTGGTGGAGAGATGGGATGCAGATACACCTGCATTCCACTTACCGACTGGCGAGATTACCATCACACTAGAGGATGTATTTAGGATCCTTTGACTGCCAATCTGAGGAGAGACAATGAGGGTTGTTAGACATCACTCAGAGAGGTATACTCATGAGAGTCAACTATAATACTTGGGTCGCACTATTTCACAGGCAAAGCGAGGACATATTTAGCTCCGTTTGCTAGAGAAGGGATATAGAGACATTCCCTAACTATGTAGGATCATGATTGTAACAGTCACACTAGCCATCACACTAGATAGATGAAGCACTCACCTTCATGGGGGTCTTTTTCACACTATCAAAGTGATGGAGGAGCATTAGACTGTCTATGCATGGGGGTGCAGTATGCTTGTGCACCTATATCACGACTTAGGTTGATATGTCCATTATGAGATGCATAGTCTGATGGTCTACACATTACTACAGGTCTTGGCCTTCAAGCACATCAGGTGCACATGATCGATGGGTTTTCCTATAGAGATAGTGTTCACCCATCCACATGTCTACACCTATCCACTAGTTAGGTGTTGGAGGTGTTGGTACCTAAATATGTATATGTAGGCCCCTTCCCAAAAAATCCAAAAAATTCTAACACTTTCGGCTTTATAGTAGAAAAATGCAAAAACCTATTGTATGCATGTCACTTTGTATATAGAGGGGTGTTTGTATATACATGCAGGTCAAATATACATTGGCGGGCTTGCAAAATTTCCATCAGCCTTTGAAAAAGGTGAGAAAATGAGTTATATGCATTTTATATGCATATCATGCTTGCATATACATTGGGGAATCTTTTGCAAGTTTCTGGGAATATTCTGTGTTTGTATGCCGGATTTGCTTGTATATTGGGTTTGTATGTTTAGACATACAATAGTTACATACAAAGAAAACATGCAAAAGAAGGATGCATGGGCAGACATGCATTCACTACAGTACAATGTACAAGTGGTCTCGTATATCGGGTAGCATGCAAAGGTGCAAGAAAAATATACAAGGGGCCAATATGCATTTGGTGGGGCCTGTGAACATACAAGGGTGAATGTATATTGCATATTCCAGTAAAGATTCCTTGTTTGTATGTTCGCATTTGTATATTTGACATGCAAAGGAAATGTACAAGGTAAAATATGTAGGCAGGTCAGCGGCGGTCAACGTCAAATATGGGGCCCACCAGTTGTATGTGCATTCTCTTGTATGTTTGCATATACAGGATGATATACAAAAGAAGACATACATTTCAGACCCGAAGGAGAAATCAATTGCAATGAATAAAATTTGGGGTCTGCTGCATGTATATTGGGCACTTGTATGTGCTGATATACATTACAAAGATACAAAGGATAAGATGTAAGCCGGACCCGATAATTTTTCAAATTTGTTCTATAAGCCCCTAGCATCCGCGGCTTGCATGTATATATGCTTGTATATGTGTGATGTACAAAGGGAAAGTGCAATGGTCATGTACAAGCCAGATTTCAAGGTAGATGTAACATGCTTCATGAAAATTTGAAATTCGCGCCTTGTATGTATAAGGTGAATGTATATGCACATATACAAAGAGGATATGCAAGGAAGGAGGATGCAAGGTGGGCCCGATTGAAATTTCCAACTTGCTCTATAATAGTTTGGGGTCTGCCTTATATGTTGAACTGTTATATGTATATGCATCCTGCATATACAAGAATTTGGTAAGCGATTGTATATGCATTTGAACATGCATATACAAGGGCGAAAAAGGCAAAATCGAAGGCAAAAAGTCAGCGATAGAAGTATGGGGTGCCTATGTGGCATGTAATCATTGGCTCTTGGCTTTTTACGATTTTTAGCACCATGGATCTCAGCGATGGAATCATGATCGACGGCTAGGTTTTAAAGCTGCAATGTGAGTTTTCCCTGTGCGAGTGAAGCTATTTTGAGCGGGAAAACTTCTGATGTCTCTACTGCTGCATCCTGCGGGTAGCTGAGCATTAATGGCGGTCTTACAGAGGCATCGATGGATGAAATGATAGATGAACTACCAGGTTTGTGAAAGATCTTTAGGCGGTGGTGCAGATCCTGAACCTACCTACTCCTTCCTCTTTGTCCCTCTGCTGCATTGATTATTTTGAGCGCCAATCTAAAGATGCGCTGTATCTGGCAAATTTTTGACTTGCCTTGTAATTAATTCACTGAGTATACGGTTTTTCTATAAAAGGCAAACTGTGTTACTCTTTTGTGGTTGTTGAAGACTTGGGCATTTTTGGGGGAAAGATAATAAAAGATAGAGCATTTCCTGTCTATTTTATCTCTGTGGAGTTTATGAGTTGCATCTGAAGTGTATCTTGCACATATATTCAATTTCTTGTCATTGTATATAAAAATGCATTATTGCATGTGTTTATCTATTTGTCTCCATTTGTTGCATGCATTTTCTTCTTTTGAATCTGGTTGCTAAGGGTTTCTCAGATTCTAGGGTATAGTTTTGCTATATCACATGCTTGATCTGTAACTTACATTCAAGGAGTGGATTAAACTATTTTAGGTTAAGTATGGAGAAGATTGTATGTCAACTGGGATATTTGTAAGTAGAGACAGTTAAATACTCATCCTTGGGTGGTGTTTGTAAGGCAAGTATCAGTCCTAACCCCTTGAAACTCAAATGACAGTTGCAAACCATTCTTATGTATATGTCTAGTTGACTCCTTGCCCTGAGATAGGCATTGGTCTGCTTCTAGATTAGTAGTTATGATCCAAAACCCCTGTCTTGCATCTAAACCATCAAATTTGAACCATCCAAAACCCATTAGTTGTAGGAGTAGGATTAGGAGCCCCTGCATACTCTCATCCATAACTAGACACATATGTCCAAGAATGTTGCTAACCTTGTGATTTTTCACACAAATCTTGGTCCACACATGAGAGTATTCTGCCTGTTATCACAAAGCTAAATCTTTCTATCATAGGGCAAGTCAATGTTACATCTTTAGCAAATAGGGACACCACCCTTGGTGTGGCAGAACTAGAAGTGAAGGGGAGGCAGCTCATGCAACCTCCTATATTCATTGGCTGAATCTACCTATACGTTGGAGCTGGCAAACCCACTACTGATTCAGAAATAAATACCAACAGATGGTGACTCTACTGGGGAGTTAAAAAAATAATAATAGTATCTGTGTGCTCATCTGAGTCACCAACAGATGGCGACTCCGCTAGGGAGGAAGTGAAATCAAAGTGTTATCTTATCTTCCCTAGTGTTATTTTGTGCCCATCCGAGTCACCAATAGATGGCGACTCTTCTGGGGACTGATATCCAGATCTTTCATGTGAATGATGGTGCTCTGCTGGTGGAATGAACTCAGAAAAGTATTTGATGAGCTCTCAGTTGAGTGAAGGTTTTTATCCTCTTTGGAGAGGTGGCAACTCTACAAAATAGTTTTTAGTGCACATGAAAGGCCGATGTATGTTGTTGTAATAAAAGACTTTCTGTTCAGGATTTCAACATCTGGATAAGAAAAGGTACCTAGCTCCTTCCCATTTATATTTGTTATTTTATTGCATAAGCTAGATGCCAAGGGAAGCCATAGGTCTTAGGCAGACAAAGGATGTCTAAGATTGAAAATTTTATGAATCCAAATATGTATTCACCCATACTCAGTCAAGAGGGGGATGAAATGTTGAGTAAAAGAATGGAAAAGATAAAAAATAGGTTGATATTCTTAGAGGCTAGGCAGACCCAGTTAAATAGTAGTAACCCTATTGTTTTTGCCAGTAAAAAAGCTAAACCTCTTGTCAACCCTTTTGATCCTTTATATGACCAATTAGATTTGTCATGGGTTGACTATGAAGTTGAAAGTATGCCTGCTCAAATTTACAATCAGATGCCTAGAGTTAGTGGACACAATGTGTGTGATGGGGGTGCACATATCCAAAACTTTCACACCTTCATGGAGGAATACTTATTTAGAGATGAGGATATGTGGATGAGGTTTTTTGTTAGATCCTTTGGTGCTAGAGCTAGAGATTGGTATTTGAGATTTCCAAAGAAATCCTTTGCCTATTGGGATGAACTTGTTGACTATTTTAGAGAAGAATTTGAAAGAGAACCTGTTGATCTTGTTGCAAGGTTAATGGAAATTAGAAGACAAGATGAAGAGCCCGCTACTGATTTCAGTCATAGGTTTGCAGTAGCCCTCTCACAAATCCCTGAAAACTTCAGACCTGATATTTCAGCCTATGTTGGCATATATTTTGAAGCTTTTGAATAGGGCTCTAGTGCATTGTTGAGGGAATTCAAGATAACAAGTATGCAGATGGCATACACATTTGTAGAAAATATAGAAAAAATGAGAAATGAGCACATGTGGAATTCCCTGTCCACAGGTTTTGGTATGAATAATGGTTATAAGGCTGCAAATGACCAAGTGATTATGTAGTGCCCCTCAACTCGTTGTCTATCAGATTGATGTTTGCTTAGTAGTATTAGACTTTATGACAGTATTTTAGATCGTAAATGATGGATCTCTTGTTATTTTGCTAATTCATTATGAACCTGATTGTTATGATAATAGTTGTTGATGTTGGATTCTATTATTTTATGTTTTAGAATTTGATAAATGAACTAGATGTTACAGATGTTTTGATGTCAATTGCGATATTGGATTGTAAGAGGATTGAATGCTTTATGTTGTTGACTGGTAATCAGAAATCTTGCTCAAACTAGTTACATGTTTATACATAAACGTGAATGGAACAGTGTTGTATTACTCGTTCTCGAGTACCCTACATCACTGCTATTTCCATTCATTATAGGACTGCATGTGGATATATATCTTGTATGCTTAACCGTGCGTTGTTGTAGGAATGCAGGTACTAGGCATCGACTCCACCTGATTACCAGGTCTGAGCGTGCCTTCGCCAATGGATTAGTTGTTTGGAGTTAATGTGAGGTCCCATGTCAGTGTGGTCTGGTTGTCAGTTTATCCTTTTGGTCTTTGTCTGTCATTTGATCATGATTTGCAGACAGGTAATATTGCACCTTGGAGTCTAACTAGGTTAGAAAGTGTCTAAGTGTGTAAGGTATCGTTGTGCATTAAATAGAATCATATTACGGAAAGTATAATGTTGATAATTAAATGTATTGATAAAAGATAATATTGAGTCGATAGTTGTTGATTATTGTTGTAAATAAATTATTATTTTATTAGAAGTATAGTTGTTAAATAAAGATTGTAAGAGATTTTGTATTATTTAATATAATATTATTTGCAATAAATATTTAAATAAATAAAATAGTTGTAAGTTATGTTGTAATTAGTGATTTACAACTAAATTAATAAAATAAATTAATATATAGTTGTACAATTATAGATTGTTGTAATGTTATAACTTTATTAAATACAATATGGTTGGTCGGCTATAAAGTAATTAAATGTTGTCAGAATTGTGTGTTAATATTTAAAAAAGAGTAACCTCTTGGGATTATTAAATTAAATAAAAAAATATTTTTAGAAGGGAGATACACGGGATCACGTGCCCAGTTCCTTGGAAGAGGAAAGGGATTGTGTTATAAAAGAAAAGTTTGTAGAGGCAAGGAGCAGAGAATTTTGTAGGAAGAAGAAGGATTGAGGAGGAAAATTGCAGGATCGAGTTTTGCAACTGAAGAATTGATTTCTGCATTGAATCTAAGCTATGGGTATAGGTTCTAATGTCTTCTTATTTCTATCCTTGTTTTATTTAGAATGAATGATGGAAACCTGGTTTTACTCCTCCAACTCGCATTGCTTGAAAGTTCTAGAGCCTCGTTGATAATCCGTTTTATACTTATTCTGTAACCATTACATTTCAAACAATTTTCTGTTATGATTTAATCATTTATCTGCCATTTTGCATAATTGTTTGAGAAGAGAAAATGAGCCATATTTTATCATTTTAGGGATCCAAAGTAAGAAACCGTATCCCTGTAGATACTTTAAGACTATATCATGTGTGATCTGTAGACACCAAGAAAACACATCCGCATCCTCATCACAGGTTGAATAGGTTATACATCTACCAATCGCATTGTCTTGAAAGTTTCCGAAGGCCAAGGAACCTGAATCCTATGAGGACCAGCGGGATGATAAGGTCCTCAAAAACTTCTTCTTGGACACGGAGGAATATCTGGGAAACACGAATGGTTTGACTCATGAGATCAAAGTGAAGATTGCAACGACCTTGATGGGTAGTGCTAAGTTGTGGTGGAGAACTCGTGCCGAGGACGCAAAAGAAGGTAAGGCTATTGTGCAGATCTCGAATTGGGACGAGTCAAGGTAGCATTGAAGGAACAGTTTCATCCAGGGAACTTGGCTTGGATTGCTAGGAACCAAGTCATGGAACTAAGGCAAACAGGTCGGATCTGTGATTACATTAAGTCCTTCACAACATTAATGATGGAGATTAAGGATATGTTGGAGGTGGATTGCTTGTTTTTGTTCATGAAAGGCCCTCAACCTTGGGCTCGAGCCGATTTGAGGTGACAAAACGTCCAGACCCTAGCTGTCACTATTAGTGCTGCTGATCGCTTGCTAGATTTTAAGGGTGAGTCAAGTAAGGGCTTCAGTGGCCAAGCTGGGGGTGATGTCAAGAAGAAATCCTCCTCGAATGAGAGGCCCAAAGGAGATCAAGATCTACCAAGAAGTCAAGTTCGAGCAAGTCAGTTCTGAGTAAGAAGAATTCAGCTGGGTCGTCGAGGGATGAGGAGTCTATGACAACAAGGAATAAGAACTGAAGCTCCTTTGTTTGCAGGCGCCCAGACCATTGGGCCTGTGAGTGTTCGAAACAACAGAGATTGAACTTTGTGGAGAAGCCTGAGTCAGTTCCTAAGATGGGGGTCTTACAACTCCTTTCTACAATCTGGGACTTGAAAGAGTCTGGCTTGCCCGTGATGACTGAGAAGAGGTCTGAGCATGCACTGAGTTTTGTTGAGGCCATGCTGAACATAAGGTGATTGTGGCCATGGTAGATTCAGGGGCTACCCACAATTACCTCTACCAGGAAGGCGAAAAGGTTGAATTTGAAACTACAATAGGTGAGTTCCTCATTCAAGGCAGTGAACTCTCGCGCTTAGAAGGTCATAAGGGATGCCTTTCCGCAATGGAGGTTGTTGTATGCTCCCTGAGGACTCTGGAACCCACATCAATTGCTATTGAAGTTGAGCACAAAATTCTATCTGTTTTGCATGATATTGTTGTCATTTCCCAGCCGTCTAGAAAATGTATGGGAAAGAAATATAAGTTATATAAAAGGCAACATGATACGCATTTAGTCCTCCACCGCAGATTTTAATCTTAGTGATAATGTTTAGGGTGTCCTCATCAGCGTCCAGCTCGGGCAAGAAAGTCAACCATGCACATCTTGAAACCATCTGTAGGTGTATTGCAATAAGGTTGTTAGATGGATTGAGATTGTTACCAGCTCCGAAGGTTCCATTCTCACGCAGGCTGGATGGTACGCTGGCAAAAATGGTGTTTCTGGTAATACGCCTGCCGAATACATCATCATTACTCCTGTTATTTGCCTTAGCTGAATAGTTTGGGGGCGCACATATGTATCCGTCAGATGCTAAGGCAGGATTTTGGAATTTATAGTGTTAATATCTTTGTATTACAACTTCTGCCTTGTGTCTGACATGATCGCTCCTTATTCTCCATTTATATTGTCTTTGTTCAACAATCTCTTTGGAAACCCACCTTTCAACCAGCACTAATTTAATCAGATCCCTCAAGGATAGGTGTAGCACTGCTTCCGGTAGGCCAACACAACCATGGAGGATCGATTATGTGCATGATATGACTAGCTTCTTATCCTATGCAAAAGGAATTTGTAGCTTGTTGATTTGCTGTCAGAACTGAACTTCCAGCATCATTAAAAAGAAAACTACAGTCACACTTAGAAATCTGCTCAACTATGAGGAGTTTTAGTCCTGGCGTTGGGGCTGTCCAAAGAAAACTACTGCCAGTCCTTGGATATTAGGAAATGTAGAAGAAGCTGAGGCAAATTAGGTGAGCATAAGAATAGAAGCAGACTTTGCGTAGGGACAAATCTAATAGTAGAGGACAAAACTGTAGTTGCAGACGCAACCCTAGATATTTCTCAGACTCTGTGCAGAATCTGATGCACTTCACTAAGAAGAAGTCACATTTTGTAGGCAGAAACAAAGTTTTCTTATTTACTTTCCGTGCATTAAGATTTATCGTTTCAATTTTAGTCTGCAGAAACCCGTCATTGTTAATCTAGATTAGTTGTGCTTTCTTGTATGCATTTCATTTGATTGGTTTAGATTAACCCTAAGGAATGTTTATTTTCTTTACAATGTGTTTGAATGCATGTGTGTATTAATAGTAGTACTATTGATATCCATGTTATTATTAGTATCATTATTATAATTATAATTATTATTATTATCATTATTGTTATTATTACAATAATAATAATAATAATTATTTTTACTATTCTTATTATTAAGTCAAAAACGGAAAGATGATGGCCAAATACCTAATTTTATAACAATGTTATTTGCAATTCCATTGTAGGAACGATTAGGTTTTATGGTAGGATAATTTGTTGTAAATAAACATTTTGTACTATTGCTTTCTAGAGCCAACTCAACGGAAAGGGGTTTATCGAGGATTTAGTGAGCAACATGATTTGGGAGTTATGAATAATTAATTCATAATGTTCTTGATTAGTGCAATAATACTTTTAATGCTTCAGCCGTTTAAGTCTAGCTATTAGTATAGCATTCACTATAAGTTCAATTTCTTATAACCTTGAAACTTTAGAAAATCATTGTGATTATATATTATGGTTAATGAAATTTAATTTAGATTGACATTGGTTTTACTATGGTTTCTTCATTTTGTTAAGATAATGGTTTAAGGATTAGGTATATAATTATTGTATTGGAAATTTGATTTAAAGGTATTAGATAATTAGTTAGTGTGAATTGAAATTGTATGAAATGGTCAAAGTGTAAGTTGTCAAGGGTTCATTTCCATAGGCTAAGGTTGTCTGACGTCATGTAACATGTTGATAAGTGTCTTGAGTTAATAAAGCTAAGTTGTCATAGTTGAGTATTTGCAACTTGTGTACAATTGTTTTTGTATTTACGATGTAATAACGATTATGTGGATCAAACATAGTATGAAGTATATTGCAATAATGTCAAGTTGTTTATGTGTATTGAAAGTAATATTTTCTGGTGGGGATATTAAACCACTTGTGATCTTATTGTACTGTTTGTCGTATGGAGAGACTGGAATCGGTAAATGAGTAAAGTATTGTAATGTTAAAAGCATTGGATAACAATTGGTGTTATGATTCTATTGTGATGCAAGAGGGTTTATGCCTTGCAATGAACATGTATGTGTATTGCTATAATGTCTTGTATGGTGGTTAGGGTTTACTAGGTGTTAGGAAGGAGAGTGGCTTTCAACGTGGGGCCGGCGCCCAAAGTGGCAGTCAGGATAACCCATTGAAAGTAGATTAATCAAGTGATAACCTAAAATGAACTAGGGGGTTAAGGGTAGTTTTCACATTAAACAAGATTAATGGATTCCTCTCCCATGGCCTATAGTGCTTGTATAGACTAAGGATGGGTAGAGAAGGCCTGGTTGGCATGATTGACTTCCTTGTCCTCATGAAAGGAAGGTCGATTCCGCATGTGTCACCCTATGGGGCCGGCGCCTAGTGAGAGGCTGTCAGGATAACTATAGATGGGGGCTGGCGCCTAGCGAGAGGCTGTCAGGATAACCCATGCTAGGACCGTGTGATGACACTCTCCCTACTACAACCTAGCATTCCTTGTTTGGTCTTTCCACTTACGTTATGTTTCGCCTCTGGAAGTTAAGTTGTGTTGTGTTGTTTATGTCATTGCCATGTGTTGTATTGGCATTTGGTCGTCCTTTGTTCTTGTTTGTCTTTTGTCTGCCTGACTGTCATTGTCTGGGACCTCATGTTAACTCCTAGCTCGGGGGGTGGACCTTAGGGTTCCACATGGTCGGGTGGAAGAGCTTTATTATCCATTGGTTATTCCTTGTCAAGTTCATATGCAGAAAAGATTTATTCTAGTTTTCAGACAATTGCACTTGTCCCAGTTGGTGAAGATATATGTGTATAATCTTGTACTAGATTTGTGTGACAGATCAATCATAATGTATGTGATTCTGATGTAGTCTGAAAATGGCAATGTAATGATGTACTTATGAGTAAGGAAAGCATTTCAGTTATGTATTTAATTATGTATATTGTATTACATTATTTGTCGACGTGCAATGAATATAAATAAGTTATTTAATTGTGTATGGGTTTTAGATCAGTTACTGATGAATGTTAAATTATGTTAGTTGAATTGTTAAGTAATGCAGCCTTGAATCCTTAGAGAATATGTCATAGTTAGTTATGTTAACATTATTTGTTATCTAAAACATTTAAAAAAAAAATGTTCCTGTTTCAGGTAGCATAAATGTGTATTTCTTTAAGGTGTTCAAGGCGGGCATTACAGATTATGGCATCATGTGAAGATAAAAATGAGGATGAAAATACATCAGTTGAGGATGCTAGTAGAAGGATCAATGATAACCCCCATTGCAAGGTTGAGGTGTCTAGTTCTGAAAATAATAATGAGGTTATGGACAGAAATGAACATCTATTTGAATGGATTTGTGGAGATGATTGTGAGTATTGTGCTCAAGATAGAGAAGAAATAAGCAAACAGAGGAATAGTTCCATGTGTGAATCAATGCCTTCTTTTCAGGCACATGGAGATGATGAAGAGCAGTCAGAGATTGAAACAGGTGCTAGTGCTGAGCATGATCATTCTTCATTTGATTATGGTTTTGCTTATGTCATACAGGCTGATACTCCTCCACAAAGAGAATCCATTGGTAATGAAGATGCATGTTCTGCTACCCATGAACAAGTGGCATACCATGATGAAGTTGAAACACCTAGATCACCCATTTTTGACACATATGGTGATGAGGATCTGTTTGAGTATGGTGGGAATCTAGGCACTGATGTTGATATGGATTCTAGTTCTCATCCTGAAGAAAGAGAAACCAACATACATCATGAAAACTGCTGCAAAGAAATGCCAGAGCCTGATCTTTTCCAGCTTGGTCCAGCTAATGGTTGCGTGCATGATGTACACAAATGTGAATCTAAAATCTTTTTCTTTGATATGCCAGCTTATGATACAATGAGGCCTAATGCTCCTAGCTACATGGTGGACTTTGAGTACTTTCAATTTTCAGTCTAGCTAGGAGATCATTTTACAATGCATGCTAGTGATACAGATGATGACAAGTGCTATATGCCATATGAATATGCATTGTTTAACAAATATAATGTTCACATGTTGCCTGATGCTGATGGTTGTTTGCATAAGGTTAATAGTGAAAAGCTAGACAAGATGGTTGAATATGCAAATGACAAGGTTTGTTTGTGGATAAATCATGGCAGGATCTTTAGCCTTGATCTAGTGATATCAGAAGAAAATAAAGTGTTTGACAGAGGAAAATTCTAGTTTTTCCTTTTTGGTGGCCTTGGGCCACCAAGTAAATTTTAATAATATAATTTGTGTGCAGGTTGGTGCAATGTTAGACTCTGTTGCCCAATGGGTAAGGCCCAATCTACGAAACCAGAGATTCTGAGGTTCTCACCATGCCTGCAAGAGGCATGCATCCCCAGATAGAGCCTGTTGGTACCTGAATATGTATATGCAGGCCCCTTCCCAAAGAATCCAAAAAATTCTAACACTTTCGACCTTTATAGTAGAAAAATGCAAAAAGTCTATTGTATGCATGTCACTTTGTATATACAAGGGTGTTTGTAAATACATGCAGGTCAAATATAGATTGGCGGGCTTGCAAAATTTCCATCGGCCTTTGAAAAAGGTGAGAAAATGAGTTATATGCATTTTATATGCATATCATGCTTGCATATACATTGGGGAATCTTTCGCAAGTTTCTAGGAATATTTTGTGTTTGTATGCCAGATTTGCTTGTATATCGGGTTTGTATGTTTAGACATACAACAGTTACATATAAAGAAAACATGCAAAAGAAGGATGCATGGGCAGACATGCATTCGCTACAGTACAATGTACAAGTGGTCTTGTATATCAGGCAACATGCAAAGGTGCAAGAAAAATATACAAGGGGCCGATATGCATTTGGTGGGGCCTGCGAACATACAAGGGCGAATGTATATCGCATATTCTAGTAAAGATTCCTTGTTTGTATGTTTGCGTTTGTATATTCGACATGCAAAGGAAATGTACAAGGTAAAATATGTAGGCAGGTCAGCGGCGGTCAACATCAGATATGGGGCCCACCATTTGTATGTGCATTCTCTTGTATGTTTGCATTTACAGGCTGATATACAAAAGAAGACATACATTTCAGACCTAAAGGAGAAATCAATTGCAATGAATAAAATTTGGGGTCTGTTGCATGTATATTAGGTGCTTGTATGTGTCGATATACATTATAAAGATACAAAGGATTAGATGCAAGTCAGACCCGATAATTTTTCAAATTTATAAACCCTTGGCATCCACGGCTTGCATGTATATATGCTTGTATATGTACGATGTACAAAAGGAAAGTGCAATGGTCAAGTACAAGATGGATTTCAAGGCGGATGCAACATGCTTCATGAAAATTTGAAATCCGCACCTTACATGTATAAGGTGAATGTATATGCACATATACAAAGAGGATATGCAAGGGAGGAGGATGCAAGGTGGACCCGATTGAAATTTCCAATTTGCTCTATAATAGTTTGGGGTCCACCTTGTATGTTGAACTATTGTATATATATGCATCCTACATATATAAGAATTTGGCAAGCGATTGTATATGCATTTGAACATGGATATACAAGGGCTAAAAAGGCAAAATCAAAGGTGAAAAGTTAGCGATAGAAGTATGGGGTGCCTACGTGGCATGTAATCATTAGCTCTTAGCTTTTTGCAGTTTTTAGCGCCATGGATCTCAGTGATGGAATCATGATTGATGGCTAGGTTTTGAAGCTACAGTGTGAGTTTTCCTTGTGCAAGTGCAACTATTTTGAGCGGGAAAACTTCTGATGTCTTTGCTGCTGCATCCCGCGGGTAGCTAAGCATTAATGGCGGTCTTGTAGAGGCATCGATGGATGAAATGACAGATGAACTCTTGGGTTTGTGAAAGAAGATCTTTAGGTGGTGGTGCAGATCCTGAACCTACCTGCTCCTTCCTCTTTGTCCCTCTGCTGCATTGATTATTTTGAGCACCAATCTGAAGATGCATTGTATCTGGCAAATTTTTTATTTGCCTTGTAATTATTTCATTAAGTACACGGTTTTGCTATAAAAGGCAAACTGTGTTACTCTTTTGTGGTTGTTGAAGACTTGGGCATTTTTTGGGGGAAAGATAACGAAAGACAGAACATTTCCTTTCTGTTTTATCTCTGTGGAGTTTATGAGTTGCATCTGAAGTGTATCTTGCACATATATTTAGTTTCTTGTCATTGTATATGAAAAATGCGTTATTGTATGTGTTTATCTATTTGTCTCCATTTGTTGCATGCATTTTCTTCTTTTGACTCTAGTTGCTAAGGGTTTCTTAGATTCTAGGGTATAGTTTTGCTGTATCACATGCTTGATCTGTAACTTCCATTCAAAGAGTGGATTAAATTGTTTTAGGTTAAGTATGGAGAAGATTGTATGTCAACTGGGATATTTGTAAGTAGAGATAGTTAAATACTCATCCTTGGGTGGTGTTTGTAAGGCAAGTACCAGTCCTAACCCCTTGAAACTTGAATGACAGTTGCAAGCCTTTCTTATGTATACGTCTAGTTGACTCCTTGCCCTGAGATAGGCACCGGTCTGCTTCTGGATTAGTAGTTATGATCCAAAACCCCTGTCTTGCATCCAAACCATGAAATTCAAACCATCTAAAACCTGTTAGTTGTAGGAGTAGGATTAGGAGCCTCTGCATACTCTCATCCATAACCAGACACATATGTTCAAGAATGTTGCTAACCTTGTGATTTGTCACACAAATCTTGGTCCACACATAGTATTCTGCTTGTTATCACAAAGCTAAATCTTTCTATCATAGGGCAAGTCAATGTTACATCTTTAGCAAATAGGGACACCCCCCTTGGTGCAGCAAAACCAGAAGTGAAGGGGAGGCAACTCACGCAACCTCCTATATTCATTAGTTGAATCTGCTTGTACATTGGAACTAGCAAACCCACTGCTGATTCAGAAATAAATAACAAGAGGCATAGCGATCTGTTATATTGGAGAGTAGTATTTGACATATTACAGCCCGATGACATCATCTAGAGACCCCTAGCAAGAAAAGGCAGTTAGCCCAAATGCAGAGGGATCGACTAATGGCTGATCACCTTGATCATACTGTATCTTGGTTCTACTTTGATAGGGTGGCATGACAATTCAGACAGATACAGGATGTTCTTGTTGTTCATCCAAACTACACATGTGCAGCTCGAAGTGCAGTCAGAGCTAATACTATCTAACAACTGCCTATAGCAGACATGCCACTTAGCGACAATGAGGGTCCTAAGGATGCAGAGCCAATGTTAGACATAGATGATGTTGGGTCTACCTAAGCATATCAAATCTTGTGGCACATAGCATAACTTGCACCTATCTTTCCACTCGGGCATCCCATAGGAGATGCCCGACCTTGGGCCGGTCATGTGAGTGACACTGGGGTGAAGGATGACGTTAGTGATTTTGTGGGATACTATGATCTTGAGGAGGATGAGGATGAGTCTGAGGAGGTCCCATCATAGTACACCTTCAGAGTGAGATCATGACAAAGTTAGTAGGAGGTAGACATTGACGGGGAGACCGAGTCGAGACCGCGGTCAAAGGCTCATTATCCTACACCTGTAGATGATGCAAGGCCTAGTTAGACAGAGCAGAGGGAGAGTAGTAGGTCTATGCCTCCATTTGTAGATTAGATAGTAGAGCTCATCACACCATTAGTGATTTGAGTTCCATCCTGGTGAGATGGAGATCCAAGTTATGTTTGGTTTATTAGTTTATGTTTTGTATTATTTATTATTTGTGATATTTATATGGGAGTCTAACATCTATCTCATCCTCTATTTTGTAGTTGGGACTGATGAATGGCGAGACTTTGTGAGTCATGTCATAGGAGAGATAGTACCGACAGATGTTTCAGAGTAGTGAGTGTGGGTAGGTTCTTCACCATGATCATCCATTGAGCTACATGCTGAGATATTTATGTCATTTATCAGGTATAAGACTGTTACAAATGCCATGCTAGAGTAGTCTGCATGAGAGAGAGAGGAGTTTTGATGGAGAGCTAAGCACACTAAGGTTGAGCTTAGAGAACAATGAGAGCAAATGGTAGTGGTTCCTACATCAGAGAGAGAGCCAACTGTCAGTGAGTTCTTACTGTGGGAGGTCTAACAGACAAGAGCTGACAAAGACAAGGTTCAGGCTGAGAGAGACCGGTACCAGAGGATGTACCTCGAGGCACATGAGTAGATGATATAGATGAGAGGTGAGATTAGGGGGTTATGATCATGAAGCATCTCTAGGATTCATTCGTGATCCATAGCCACACATGGCTAGGCTTCTGCCACTTGCACACCAGAAGGGCCTAAGGGTACTGGCGATCGAGGCTCAGCTATGTGATATATAGATTTTAGGCACTATGACATCCCATTTTTTTTAAGGGATAGTTGACTTGGATGTATACATGAACTAAGATATATATATGATTATTTCTTTTGATCTATGTGTAACAACTTTTGATCTATCACATGTGATTTTTGTAAAAATGCAACTAGTGATGATGTCCAAATGGTATAATTAATGCTATTGTGATATAGTAATAATTCTAAAAAAGAACATGTAGTAACAAACACAATGATTAATTATTTTACAGATAACTTTAATTTCCATGTGACATCTAGTTAATACAAAAGTGATCTAAGCAATTATTACTTAAACATGATATTGTAACGTCGAAAAATGTCCCCTTAGGGGCTTTTCCCTCGTAAGGTTTAGCCCACGGGTCTTTAGAGTGCATTTAGGACATTTTATTTCATATTTTAGCATACTGATGGAATAAGGCCTAAGTCCCATGGAAAATAGGACCTAGGTGGACCCCTTGAGTTGTACCCTACCTAAAATAGGGGGGAGGACATGGGCACCCATGCCCTAGTCCTACCCTATTTTAGGGCAGCCCCAGTTTTTGGGTGTTGGTTTATGACCGTTAGGAGGTTATTTTGCTAACACGGTAAAGTTTGATTTTTAATATCTTGGAAGGAATGCTTGTAGGTGCATATATAAACATATGTAGGCATTCATTTGAAAACTAAATTCCAAGGAGCAAGCTATTGTGTTGCAAGAGCAGACTTGTGTGTTTTGTTCATTGATATTTGCAAATTTGAGCATCAATTCTTTCATGGCATGAAGAGTATCTTCCTCCATGTACGATTCACTACAAGGTAACATATCATTGTGTTTTTATCATTGATTCCTTTGGTTTTCAGCCTCTACCTCACAAGAGCACACCCTCTTTATCTGACAATAGTGTTTGGAGACTTAAGTGTCCTCCGAGGTTTGACTGAGGCAAACCTATAAACACCACAACCCCCAAACCAAGTCTTGTTATTGAAGGTTACAAGTGTCACATCTAGGAAAAGTGGAGTTGTAGGAAGGCTAGGAAAACATTAGGGATTTAGGATCTAAAGGAAATATGGACAAAGGAGCACTTATGGGACTAGGGTGCTCACTCCAGTGTCCTCCGTAGATAGATTCCCAAAAACATAAGTGACAGGGCTGATCAGTGTCCAAAGGAGGTCCAGATTCCCCAAAAAAGTAAGTACCTTGGACTTGGGTGCCCACTCCAGTGTCCCTGACTATTTCTCTTTGGAACCCTAAAAATAGGTACTCTATAATTTGGTATTTTACTCCCGTCTACAAGAGCTTTTTTTGTTATTTGTCAATTTGTTGTCGTATTTGCATAATTAGGGTTTTAATGGTTAATTGAGCATAATAGAAGGAAAAATTGATAATTAATTCCCTAATCCAAGCTTGCCCTCATTTTCAAGTGACCTAGGGTAGGATAGTGCTCACCACTTGACCCTAGATCCTTTAATATTAGGGTGAAAGGAGGATTTCAACATCTAAACCACAAAAGATCTAACAAATCCAATTTTACCCTAAACATTTTGGTGAACCTGTGTCTTTGAACTTAAATTGCAACTTGCTAAGTGTTTTTCTTTAGATTTGGTGTGAATTCATTCATTAATTTGGTCATTTAATTTATTACATTGAGAAAAAAATTTTAAAAATGAAAAATTGGAAAAATACAAAAAAATTGCATTGTTGGGCTTACTAAATTGTGTCAATTCTTTCTAATTTTTCCTAATTCATGATTTTTCCATTAGATCTGATATAAAACACAAAAAAATACAAAAATTCAAAATCTTGCTTTGCATTTTCATCATTTAATTGCTAGGGTTTTGTGGAAAATTTGACAACTTTTAGATAACCTAGTAATTCCAAAATTTAGGGTTTGTAGGAAAAATCTTTTATCATCCTTTTCTACTGATTTTAGAGGCTCATTCAAATTTTAATTTGGGTGTAGTCTTTCATTTTAGTGTGAATTTGCATTTAAATTTAAATTATTTGCATTTTTGCATTGAAAATTTCAACAAAAAACTAGCAATTTTGGTGCAATTTAATTAAATTTACATGAGAATTTTCCATGTTTAAGATTGAAAATCATTTTTAGATCTGAGAGTATTTAATTTTCATCATAAATCATACATTAAATCATTCGCATAGCATTCTATTCTAAAATCTCAAACCTAGGGCTTTGAAAACGATAATTTTCACTAATTTTGGCATTATCGACTTCACAAATTTTTACCATAGGTGTGTTGTGAAAGATATTTTTGCATTAATTTTCTTTTATTAGGGTAATAATTTTCTTCCTGTAATGTCCCCTATCGGAACAATACTAATTTTACCCTAAAAATTCAATTATCATAAGTTTAGGGTTAGGGTTTTGGAATTATCATGTAATGTCCCCTTTGTCCTAGATTATACCCTACAATCATAATTATAATATATTAGGGTTAGGGAGATGACTTACAGGTAGTTATTTCTTTGTTATGCTCTTGAATATAAATCCCGTAAACATCACATAGAAAACACAAGTGCATATATATACTAATGCCATTGTTAGGGTTAGTTGTAAATATATCAAACTTAGAATACAATTCCAACATTACTATTACTATCAAACACTTTTGGAGCATCGGGATAGGGACATGATAGGTTTGACCTAGGCAACTCATACTAAGCCCAAGAGCGGAACTTTGACCCTCCTGGGTTTGGTGGCAGGACTTAGACATCCACCAAAGTGGGGTACTTAGCAGGGTCATGGTCTTACTTCCCTATCCATACCTTATCTCTTATAATTAATAACTCATCATGGTAGGAATGGTACGGGGATCATAGCAGAGTTATCAGTTTATCCAATCTAAGCCCAAGAGTGGGACTTTGACCCTCTTGGCCTTGATGGCAGGGTTTTGACATCCATCCAAGGTGGGGTACTTAGATGGAAACCTTATACCCTCTTACCTATGTCTCCTTCCTTTCCTCTATGATGAGGTTACATATAATTTATATCTAAATTACGTTGATGCATAATAAATACAAACATTATCATATACTATATTATTCTCTCATATTCTATACATGATTCATTATACATAAGTAATGTAAATTGCAAGGGATATTAATTCTTTATTGCAACTATATTATCAGACTTACAAATTATTATTAATATATGTTACTTACTCTGATTCTAAATTCTTTCGCTGCTGCTCTTTCTGCAGATCTGAGAGTGAATCTCTGAATACTACAGACTGGCTTTTTTCTCTTACATCTAATACTTTTAATATTTCTGATCTCTTATCCTTCTTGATCTGTTGATTACTTTGCTTGTTATTTCATTCCGTTCTAAGTCTGCTTTTGCTGTTCTAATTCCTATATTCCTTCATTGATGCTTTTGGTAGTGGGAACTAATCAATATTTATAATGGTTGAATGGTTGCAATCACCACCGGTCACCACTATTGAGGATAGTAATTACCTTTTAGTATGTCTGCTGCTTTGTATTAGTTAGGCACTATTTATTATGGGATCGGTGTCTCTCTTAAGAGGCCCGATTCATATATAAATACTTGTTACAATATGCAATGAAAATATATCTATTATTTATGATATACCTTCTTATTATTATATAAACATTATTATATTGTTAATATTTATATAATACATATATATATTTATAATTACTTATATAATATATCTATACATATTTGTATATTATAATAATAGTATATATATTATATCTCTCTCTCACACAATAGCTACATGCATTCATATATGTAAGTTACTAGTAAATCAAAAGGTATGTATTTGAATACACAGAAGTCACAAATCATACATTTGAATATATGTAATTCATAACATATAATGCAAATGTCATATAGGGGATATGACAGTCCTCCCCACTCAAAATTGCTTGTCCTCAAGCAATTACCACTAAGATGCTTTTGAAACTATCAGAATTGTAAATCACTTATCTTAGCCAAATATCTGTTATACCTATATGTACAAATTGCTAAATAAAAGATGTACAATAGTTAGTCATTTCTTAGCAAGTAATAGGACTTACCTCTATAGGTTTAACTCAAATATTCAATTTTGTCCTATCTTTCAATTCTATTGTGGTTTTATCCTCTTCTTAACATATTTCTATGTTTTGGTACTAAATTTGTTCTCATATTTTGGGAAGTATTTGTTTTATTTAAACAATGTCAATTAATTCAGGTTTTGGTAAATGAGAATGATCCCCATGTAACAAATTGGGTATAACTTGATGTGTATTTATTTTAACTAAGGTACTTATGAACCTAATACTGATATCCTTGATCTTTAATCATGAATGGAGGGTTACTCGACAGAGCTTAAGAGAAGAAGATCCTTGGATGAAATGATCTACCCTAGATACTACATGTAGAAAAAAAATAAAAATAAATAAATAAGACAAAGTTCACTAGAACAATGTTATAAGTTACAAGGTAGATCATATGATATGGACTAGATTGTTTCATTGTTGTTTCAATGAGTGAGGGATAGATCGTTTGTTTGTACATTTAGTCTTGTTCTACATGGATAGAACAATTAAGTTTGATGAATATATCTTATTATAAATTTCCACATTTCCTTTTAAGATTTTTCTTCCCATTTGTGGATTCCTAAAGAGTTGAGTTTGCTTTATTATGTCCTCTCAAAATTGTTGTTTTGGCTTTTAAGAGAGTGACCCTCCTAGGTCGATATGATACCTTAGTGGTCCTAAATCTCAATTGAATTCTTTAATGATGTTTTGGATATCTTTCTTAGATGAAATGCTCTTCCCTTTTTCACCTCAAGGTCGAATGGTGGTGAGTGATCTCCTTAGGATGTTAAATATAGAAGTGATTACACCAATTTGTAGGTTACATGCATTGCCATTTAGTTACATAAAAAATTTGAAGTAGACAACCAAATAGCTCAAGAACGCAAGCAACCAACTCAAGCAAGTAGGCAAGTAGCTTGAGCACGCAAGCAAGTAGCTCGAGCAAGTAGCTCGAGCAAGTAGGCAAGTAGCTCAAGCACGCAAGCAAGTAGCTCAAGCAAGTAAACAAGTAGCTCAAGTAGACAAGCAAGTAGCTCAAGCAAGTAGGCAAGTAGCTCAACTAGACAAGCAAGTAGCTTAAGCAAGTAGGCAAGTAGCTCAAGTAGACAAGCAAGTAGGTTAAGCAAGTAGGCAAGTAGCTCAACTAGACAAGCAGTAACCAAGTAGCTCAGGCACGCAACCAAGTAGCCTGAGCCACTGGAAAGACAACATCTTTAACATTCTCATAGTTTTCAAGCATAAAATAATTATAAGAACACATCTTGTTGAAGATACATGAAGCAACACATCGATACATGTGATACATTAAGTATAAGTAGAGCATGAATAATGTATGAGTACCTCAAGTCACAAAACATACATGTAAGTCGTATACACTTAAATACATAAGTCGCATGAATACACGTATACACATAAGCCACAAGGTATACACCTGAATACACTCGAATACACCTAAGCCACAATGTATACACTTGAATACATATAAGCCACAAAATATACACTTGAATACACATAAGCCACAAGGTATATATTTGAATACACTCTAATACAAGTCATATACATGAATACACTTGAATACATAATTCACAAGGTATACACCTGAATACACTTGAATACATATAAGTCATGGAGTATACACTTGAATACAAATACAAAGTCATAGAGTATGAATACATTGTCATGAAGTATACAAGGTCATAGAGTATACACTCAAATACATATTCTTGAGTACAAAATCATAGAGTATACACCTGAATACAAATGCACTCAAATACAAATACAAGTCATAGAGTATACATTCGAATACAAATACAAATCATAGAGTATACACTCAATATAAATACAAATCATAGAGTATACACTCAAATACAAATACAAGTCATAGAGTATACACTCAAATACAAATACAAGTCATAGAGTATCATAGAGTATACACTCGAATGCAAATACAAGTCATAGAGTATCATAGAGTATACACTTGAATACAAATACAAATCACAAAGTATACACTCGAATACAATTGCAAAGTCATAGAGTATGAATACATTGTCATGAAGTATACAAGGTCATAGAGTATACACTCAAATACATATTCTTGAGTACAAAATCATAGAGTATACACTTGAATACAAATGCACTCAAATACAAATACAAGTCATAGAGTATACATTCGAATACAAACACAAATCATAGAGTATACACTCGAATACAAATACAAATCATAGAGTATACATTTGAATATAAATACAAATCATAGAGTATACACTCAAACACAAATACAAGTCACAGAGTATCATAGAGTATACACTCGAATACAAATACAAGTCACAGAGTATACACTCGAATACAATTGCAAAGTCATAGAACATACACTCGAATACATAGTCAAGTTAGAGTACACAATTGAATACAAGTACCCTCGAATGACGTATACCATTGGACAATTAGGAAAGGGATTCGGTGCATCCCATACTACACCGTGGACCTGTCCACCATCCCAAGGTCATCAAGTATACATATAAGTATGAAGCATACACGCAAATACACGTAATGCACAAAGTATTCACATGAACATATACACATAGGTCACAAAGTAAACCTTTGAATACACTTGAATACATGTAAGTCACACATAGTATACACAGGATGGCAAGATGACTGCTCTGATACCACTTGTAATGTCCCCTATTGGAACAATACTAATTTTACCCTAAAAATTCAATTATCATAAGTTTAGGGTTAGGGTTTTGGAATTATCATGTAATGTCCCCTTTGTCCTAGATTATACCCTACAATCATAATTATAATATATTAGGGTTAGGGAGATGACTTACAGGTAGTTATTTCTTCGTTATGCTCTTGAATATAAATCCCGTAAACATCACATAGAAAACACAAGTGCATATATATACTAATGCCATTGTTAGGGTTAGTTGTAAATATATCAAACTTAGAATACAATTCCAACATTACTATTACTATCAAACACTTTTGGAGCATCGGGATAGGGACATGATAGGTTTGACCCAGGCAACTCATACTAAGCCCAAGAGCAGAACTTTGACCCTCCTAGGTTTGGTGGTAGGACTTAGACATCCACCAAAGTGGGGTACTTAGCAGGGTCATGGTCTTACTTCCCTATCCATGCCTTATCTCTTATAATTAATAACTCATCATGGTAGGAATGGTACGGGGATCATAGCGGAGTTATCAGTTTATCCAATCTAAGCCCAAGAGCGGGACTTTGACCCTCTTGGCCTTGATGGCAGGGTTTTGACATCCATCCAAGGTGGGGTACTTAGATGGAAACCTTATACCCTCTTACCTATGTCTCCTTCCTTTCCTCTATGATGAGGTTACATATAATTTATATCTAAATTACGTTGATGCATAATAAATACAAACATTATCATATACTGTATTATTCTCTCATATTCTATACATGATTCATTATACATAAGTAATGTAAATTGCAAGGGATATTAATTCTTTATTGCAACTATATTATCAGACTTACAAATTATTATTAATATATGTTACTTACTCTGATTCTAAATTCTTTGGCTGCTGCTCTTTCTTTGGCTGCTGCTCTTTCTACAGATCTGAGAGTGAATCTCTGAATACTACAGACTGGCTTTTTTCTCTTACATCTAATACTTTTAATATTTCTGATCTCTTATCCTTCTTGATCCATTGATTACTTTGCTTGTTATTTCATTCCGTTCTAAGTCTGCTTTTGCTATTCTAATTCATATATTCCTTCATTCATGCTTTTGGTAGTGGGAACTAATCAATATTTATAATGGTTGAATGGTTGCAATCACCACCGGTCACCACTATTGAGGATAGTAATTACCTTTTAGTATGTCTGCTGCTTTGTATTTGTTAGGCACTATTTATTATGGGATCGGTGTCTCTCTTAAGAGGCCCGATTCATATATAAATACTTGTTACAATATGCAATGAAAATATATCTATTATTTATGATATACCTTCTTATTATTATATAAACATTATTATATTGTTAATATTTATATAATACATATATATATATATTTATAATTACTTATATAATATATCTATACATATTTGTATATTATAATAATAGTATATATATTATATCTCTCTCTCACACAATAGCTACATGCATTCATATATGTAAGTTACTAGTAAATCAAAAGGTATGTATTTGAATACACAGAAGTCACAAATCATACATTTGAATATATGTAATTCATAACATATAATGTAAATGTCATATAGGGGATATGACACTTCCCCTCATAAAAATCTTCACAACACCCTTTTAACAGGCTCTTGTAGGGAAAATTTGATGAAAAACTACACATTTTAGCTATTTTGGCCCTAGGGTTTGACCTAGTTTGCACTCCAAGCATGTTGTGATCAATTTTATAGATTGAGATGATTGATATTGTTGATATTCTTTGATTTCCCTCCTAAAATTTCTTACAACACCTCTTTTCCTAGGTCTTGGAGTTGAAAAACTGTGAAAAATTACATATTTTGCTATATTTTCACTAGGGTTTTACCTTAAGTGACACTACAATCATGTTGTGTTGGGTATTTTTTCATCAATTGGCTGTTATTTCTGATATTATTTTCCATCCACTATCATTTTCCTCACAACACCCTTTGTTATGCTCTTTTGCATTGAATTTTGGTGAAAAATATGCCTATTTTGACATAATTTCACTATATTTTGAGTAGGCATTATCTTGGATTTGCATCAAGAGTGTGTTAAGAGTGATTATATTGCTGTTTTGGACTGATATCAGATATATAACTTTCTTCCCTTGACTGAAATCCTCATAGCATCCTTTGTGTCATTCATTGGCTTTGAAAAAGTATAAAAAATTAAGCATTTTGATCGTCAATCATATCCTTCTCCTAGGATTTGTTCTCTTAGTTTGTGCAGTGTGCGTTGTATGCTTTTGTACAAACTCTATGACATGCTGTCCTAAAAACAATATCCCTTTGAGAAGAAGAAAAAGATTATTGGGATTCTGTGCTCTTGAAGAAGTTGGTAATTTGGACACCTTCTTTACAAAGGGAGACAATCAAATTGGGCAAGATATTATACATCCTCCAACCTCAATGGAAGAACAAACTTTTCATGATGTTGATAATACTATTGAGGCAACAAGATATGTATCTAATGATAAAATAGAGAAGTTGGATAAAGACCTAGCTGAATTTCAATCATTCATGGAAAATGAGAGAATAGCTAAAGAAGCCATTCCTACAATTCATAATATAAGAGAATTGATAAAAGAAGGACAAGATGGTGTTAATGCATTTCCTGGTCTAGCACATATTGTACAAACCAATATCATGCCAGTGACTGAATGTGCACAAGCGATAAATAACATTTATCACCATCTCATACTCAAATTTCCATACCTATACCAAATACAAGAGTATCCACTTTTACATCAATGATATTAACAACTAATGCGAATGCTGGTAGTAATGCTACCACTAGTATTGGAGTATCTAATGGCACTAATTACAAAGCTATGGGATTTGATTATCAAAATTTGGTTCCTAAATTTACCTCCTCTATGCATAATTGTTCTCAACCACCTATCTATTCCACTCATTTGTAGCCACCTATTACATACTCGCAACCATCTTCCACCTATCATTATGGCCAACTACCATTAACCTACTCTCAGCCACCACCTATCATATCTTAAGCTCAATCATTTCCTCACCTTGGTTCTAATTCCTCACAAAAAAATTGCATCTCTCAATGATGCCATCCTAAACCAACCTTTATAGGGCATGACTGCTTTGCAACAAAAGGTAACAAATTTGACAAATTCTTCACATCCTTGTCTACCAACATATCGTGCTCATAATTCGTTATCTTATGGAATTTTGAGAACTCGTATGCCTGAGAGGTTTGAGACTCCTTGCTTTGAAAAATATGGTGGAAAAGGTGATCCCAATATCCATGTGGCAGCATTCATAGCCATGTGTAGTGATTTCTATTTTGAAGAGGATTTGTTAGAAAAACTTTTCTTGCAATCTCTCAAAGATATTGCTTTAGAATGGTTTTGCTCGTTTCCTCCAAATTCAATACACTCCTTTTCACAGTTGATTGATCAATTTTTACAACATTTTCAAGCAAATATCGGACCCCAAGTCACCCTTATTGCCTTGGTTCAATGTAAACAAGGTCTGAAAGAAAAATTGATTGAATTCATTAGTCGATATCAAGGCCTTTATGTTCAAATTCAATATTAGATGAAAGATGTGGATGTTCAAAAGATATTCATTACAAATCTACAACTTAATATTTGTGATAAGATTCACTTGATGAAGTACAACTCCTTTCAACATTTGTGTACTGCTCTTTGTGATTATCAACTTTTGTCTAGTCAGCATGAAAACCAAAACTCATTGGCTCAAGTTGGTTAATCCTTGGGCGGATCATCACAAAACAACTTTAGAAGGAACAATAATAGGAGTTTCATCAAGATCAATGGACCAAATATGAATGTGTCTACTATAAATAATCCAAAGAAAGCATCATATCAACCAAGATATTTTACTCTAATATCTGAGTCCTATCATTCTATCATGAATCAAGCTATAAGTAATAACATTCTAAAACTTCCCTCGATCAAGCCTATTGATCCTAGTAAACAAGGACCCTACTTTGATGCTAATGCCTTCTGTCATTACCATTGGACACAAGGACATGACATTGAATGATGTATGCATCTTAAACATGAGATATAAGACCTTATTGATTCGAATGTCATCCAAGTATCAGGTGTGAATGATAATGGAAACAAGTCGGTTGCTTTGCCAAATCAGAATTTACAAATCTTCACTAATCCTTTTCCTAAGAATACCAAAAATAATATGGTGGAACAAGATTTAGTGGAAGCAGACAAGGATGATTACTTGGACTATGATAATATCATGGGTATGATTGAAGTGGATAAGAAACAAGTGGATAAACAACCTCATCCTCAAAGAAATGGAATTTATGTTGAGGTTCCTCCTCCATTATCCTTATATGGATTAGGAGATAATAAAATGTCTTTAAAAAGAAAGAACAAAAACTGATACAGACAAGCAAGATGGTACAGGATGATTCTTATTGCTATCCTAGAAAGATTCAACAACGAAAACTTGCTACAAATAAGAAAAGAGCAAAATGACAATCAATAGTCAGAAATAATAGTGTTTCTCCCCCTCATAAGCAACAAAAAGTCTCATTTAAACAAGGATTTAACGAACAAGCATCATATGATAACAAACAAGACTTTCATAAGAACCACTCAACTTTTGCTTTAAACATGATCGAGTAGCTCTCCATAGGTTCGAAAGCTCCAAGATATAATATGAAGACCCTATAGGTAAGTATCTCTAACCCTTTATTTCTATCATAAATTGCTTCCCCTATAATGTGTTATATGTTGTTTAGGCCTCCTGAGATGGCCTCAAATTCTCCTGTAAGGTTCGGGATACCAGGAGACTGCCTCTATTGTGACCTTTTATTTGTATCATCATTCTTCTATATTTCTCTCTCTAATTTCATTTTTGAGTGTTGTGTCTTATGGACATAGCATCATGGTTGGTGACTTGGGGGCCCCTCCTACATGACTGACCCTCAGACACTTGTTTTCTCCTCTCTTATTTATTGTTTCCCTTCCTCTAGTGTTTCCACCTAGCGAGCGGATGATGACAAAAATTTATACTAATGTGGACCTAGTGTCCCTTTTTAGAGCAATCAAAAAATGGACTTAGTTTTAAATATGATGATGGGGTTGTATATCTTATCTGACACTTGGCTAATAGAAGCAATCATGCTTTCTATGTAGTGAATTTCATGATGTTTCTATCACATTTACAAACCTTAACAATACTGTTGTTTCGTGCACCTTTGTTTGCCTTTGAATTTAGCCTTGGTGGTACTCAATTTAGAGAGCTTCTTGATATAGCCCCTAGTTATCCTCGAACTCTAAATTCGTTGTATAACCTTGGTTCTTTGTGTGGTTAATCATATGCACTGATGTTGTTGTTTATTATGATCTTGTAGACACTGACATATTTCTTGTAGGGATGTGTTTGTGGGAACATTTGGCAATTGTAAAGTACATGTCACCTCTGGGGGGCATAGGCTTTGCAAAAGTTAGTGTTCCCTTGTGTGTTTTCTTCTTAACTTAATGTGCTTGATATCAATAACTGATATCAACCACCTTAAGGTGGGGGCATATAAAGTAAGTTTTCTATTATAGATGTTAGCAATGTGTTTGACCTTAGATGCAAAGACCTACGCTAGAGTAGTGCATCATACATCTTGAGTTTGTTTGCAATCAATCAATCAATCATATAAGCCCTCTGCGGAGGTAGGATATTGAGCATATCCTTTTTCTTAATCCCTCTATGATGGTAGGGATGGTGTACTTCTCAGAGAAGATTGCATCATCATATCATTTTCAAAAGTCCTCTGTGGAGGCAGGGAGCAGTTCTGTGACTAACTCAACCCTTAAGCGTGTCTTTGGTGATTGTTGTGGTGAAGCACAATCATCAGTGTGTGCCTGTAATGTGCTTGAGATGGTGTTGGACCTAGAAATAGGTACACACCATCGCTTGTCTACCGTGTTTTCTTCATGTCTTCAAGTGTGTGTGTTTTGGTATGCTTGTTTTTATGGTGTGTTTGTTGCCCCATATGCAAAGACCAATGCCTTTTGGTAGTGCTTCATGCATTTTGGGAGGTTTTGCATGTATTGCATGTGTGTTGCCCCATATACAAAGACCAGCGCCCTGAGTAGTGCTTCATGTATTATGGGAGGTTTGTTTACTTTTCAATACTTGCATCTGCATTTCATATGTATAAGAAAAATAAAAGAAAATATATCATTTCTATCTTTCATGCATTAATGTGTCTTCTATGCATTGACTATCTTCTCCATGTTCTGCGTGACTGTTGTTGTCTTATCCATATTTTGCATGTCTGTTACTATCTTTTATGTGGTTGGCATGTCTTCTCTGTGATTGGTGTATTTACTGTGTTTGTGACCTTACTTTAATGCATGTTTGGACCTTGCATTCATACATACATTAAAGTGGGGGCTAAATGTAACATCAAAAAATGTCCCCTTGGGGGATTTTTCCTCATAAGGTTTAGCTCTTGGGTCTTTAGAGTGCATTTAGGACATTTTAGTTCATATTCTAGCATCTTGATGGACTGAGGCCTAAGTCCCATGGAAAATAAGACCTAGGTGGACCCCTTGAGCTATACCCTACCTAAAATAAGGGGGAGGACTTGGGTACCCACACCCTAGTCCTACCCTATTTTAGAGAAGCCCCAATTTCTGGGTGTTGGTTTATGACCATTAGGAGGTTATTTTACTGACACGGTAAAGTTTGATTTTTAATATCTTGGCAGGAATGCTTGTAGGTGCATATATAAACATATGTAGGCATTCATTTGAAAACTAGATTCCAAGGAGAAACCTATTGTGTTCTCAAGGTGATTCAAGGCTTTCTATTGTGTTGCAAGAGTAGACTTGTGTGTTTTGTGCATTGATATTTATAGATTTGAGCATCAATTCCTTCATGGCATGAAGAGCATCTTCCTCCATGAAAGATTCACTACAAGGTGATGTATCATTGTGTTTTTATCATTGATTCCTTTGGTTTTTGGTCTCTGCCTCACAAGGGCATGCCCTCTTTATCTAACAATAGTGTTTGGATACTTAAGTGTCCTCAGGGGTTTGACTGAGGCAAACCTATAAACACCACAACCCCCAAACCAAGTCTTGTGATTGTAGGTTTTAGGTGTTGCATCCAGGAAAAGTGGAGTTGTAGGAAGGTTGGGAAGACATTAGGGATTTAGGATCTAAAGGAAAGATGGACAAAGGAACACTTCTAGGACTAGGACGCTTGCTCTAGTGTCCTTAGTAGATAGATTCCAGAAAATAGAAGTGACAGGGCTGATCAGTGTCCAAAGGAGGTCTAGATTCCCTGAAAAGTAGGTACCTTAGACTTGGACGCCCTCTCCAGTGTCCCCGACTATTCCGCTTCAGAACCCCAAAAATAGGTACTCTGTAATTTGGTATTTTACTCCTGTTTGCAAGAGCATTTTTTGTTATTTGTCAATTTTCTATCGTATTTGCATAATTAGGGTTTTAATGGTTAATTGAGCATAGTAGAAGGAAAAATTGATAATTAATTCCCTAATCCAAGCTTCCCCTCATTTTCAAGTGACCTAGGATAGGATAGTGCTCGGCACTCGACCCTAGATCCTTCAATGTTAGAGTGAAAGGAGGATTTCAACATCTAATCCACAAAAGATCTAGCAAATCTAATTTTACCCTAAACATATACAACAATGATCAACTAAACAAAGATATAATGCTAAATGAATTAATACAAAACAACAATAGCTTGTGAAAATTGAAGCTAATCTATGTGTTAAATTAGCTTAGGAACATTTAACATTAGATCTCTAAGCATAAAATCTTTTGAGGTGTGCCACATTAATAGGTTCTTTAAGCGGCATGCCTTGCTCATCAGCTAATTTATATGCTTCAAATCTAAAGGTTTCAATGATTATCTATGGTCCAAGCCAATTAGGGATTAACTTACCTTTTTCACCAAGCAGTGCATTTATATTGCGTTGATTTTCATAAAGAACCAAGCCCCCAACGTTAAATGAGTGTTTTATGACTTGTGCATTATAGGCTTGTTGCACACCTTTTTGATAAACCTTAAGATGTTCAAGAGCATTAATATGTCTTTCATCAAGCATCTCAAGTTGCTATAATCTTTTCTCTTGTTCTATGTCATCATCCATGACGTCTCTTAGGGAGATTCACATGGAAGGAATTTCTAACTCCAAAGGCATTATTGTGTCTGTGCCATAGACAAGATTATATGGTGTGTTACCAGTAGCCATTCAAATACTTGTTTGGTAAGCCCATAAGGCATAGGATAATTAAGTATGCCAATCTTTTTTATTTTTATTGATAGTTTTTCATAAAATTTGTCCAATAATTTTATTTGAAGCTTTTGCTTGGCTATTTGATTGAGGATAGTAAGGCGTAGAGAAGTGATGTTGTATATGGTATTTTTTGAGGAACTTTTTCACATCCTTGTTCTTAAATGGTGTACCATTGTCTAAAACTAAGGAGGAAGGTATTCCAAATTGAGAAATTATGTTATCTTGTATAAATCGATAGATTACATCGGTAGTTGTGGACCGCAAAGGGACTGCTTTGACCCATTTGGTAAAATAATCAGTAGTAATGATAAACATATGTCCTTAAGAAGAGGGTGGGGAAATTTTTCTAATTAGATCCAAGCCCTAGATAGAGAATGGCCATGGTGACACTTGGGCATGAAGCTCTTGAGCAAGAGCATGGATTAGGTGTTTATGTTGTTGACATTACAGGCATCTCTTGACATAAGCAAAGGAATATTGTTCCATATGCTGCCAGTAGTACCCCATAGGTAACAATTTTTGCGCCAATGATTTTCCACCAAAATGCCCTCCACAGGTACCTAAGTGAGCTTCCTCTAAAGCTATCAGAATCTCTTAATTACTTAAACATCAGAGTAAAACACCATTGTAACTTTGTCAATACAAGACATTCGATAATATAATGTATCCCGCTGCTAGTTTGCATAAACAGAGTCAGGCATTCTTAGATGTCAAATTTGGAATGGTTCCATCATGTAGATAGTTGAATATGTAGGAGAGCCATTCATTCATGTATGTGTTACCACAAAGTTCTGAATTCACAACTATAGGGTCATCAATTATAGGTGTCTTAAGATTATGAACAACAGATGTAAATTCCTTAGGAGAACCTTCAGGGGATATAAGGGAAGTTGTGCTTGCCATTGCATCTACATGCCGGTTATCTTTCTTGGGAATGGTATCAATTGAATATGATTTGAATTATTTTAAGAGATAATGCAAATTCACGATATTGAGATAACTTATCATGTTTATTCTAATACGATCCCGTTATTTGTTTAACAATTAACTGAGAATCACCATACATTGTAATGTTTTTGATATTCAGAGCCAAGGTTGCACAAAGTCCAACGATTAGAGCTTCATATTTAACTATATTGTTTGTGCATAAGAAATCTAAGCAGTAAGATAAGGGAATCAGCTTACCATTGGGGGGTATCAATATAACACTAGCCCTAGAGCCAGTTCAACATTTTGATCCATCAAAGTATAATTCGTATTTTTCATCCGTAGAGATTGTTAAATCTATTTGTTAGGAAATGCATCGACATTTTTTATAGAAAAGGGCAAGGGAACGTTAGTTAAGTGATCAGCTATTGCTTTCCCTTTAATCACTTTTTGTGAAGTAAATTTGAGATCAAATTCTGTTAACAACATAACCCATTTAGTAAGACGACATGATAAATCTGTTCTTGCAAAGGATGTTTCAAATGGTTGAATTTTACCATCACACGCACTTCAGCATTTAAGAGATAGTGTCTAAGCTTTTGAGTGGTAAACACTAAAGCTTAAAAATGCTTCTCTATAACTGTGTATCACACTTCATAATTGAGCAAAGTATGACTAATGTAATAAGTAGCGCATTCTTTGCATTTAGCATTATGCTGTGCTAACAAAGCTGCTAGGGCATTGTTAGATGCAAAAATATATAATAGGAATGGTTTCTTGGAAACGACAGGTTGCAAAATGGGTGGATTAGCTAAGTAATCCTTTAAGTCATCGAAAGCTTTTTGACATTCAGAATTCCACTGAAAGTGAGAATCTTTCTTTAGTAGTTGCATAAAGGGGCGAGTCCTATTCGCAAGTTGTGAAGTGAATTGGCAGATGGCCTGTATCTTTCCCTACAAACTATGAAGTTGGGATATGTTCTTGGGTATTGGCATATTAACAATCGTATCTATCTTTTTCATATCAACTTCTATATCTCGATTCAAAATAATAAACCCAAGTAACTTTCTGCTATCCATGCCAAAAACACACTTACTAGGATTCAATCGTATATTATATTTTCATATCTACTCAAATATTTGTTGAAGATTTGTAACATGATCCTTATGATTGATAGACTTCACTAGGATGTCATCAACACAGTCTTCTATAATATTGTGCATATAATCATGGAATATAAGAGTCATTACACGTTGGTAAGTAGCTCCTACATTCTGAAGTCCAAACGACATGACTACCCAACAAAATGTACCTGTTGTGTGGTTACACAACATGCCCCATTTTGACTTGGCAAAATAGGGACCCAACTTTTTCTTGGCTTGTTTTTGTGCTTTCTGGCGGTTTGGTAAAAGTAAGTCATGTAGATCATCATGCATGGAGAAGCTGGGTAAGTCATCATCATAAGGTCAGTTTGTCAAAATTTGTATTTGTTTCCAGTAACCTCATATTTAGAAAGGGCATCAAATTTCATGCAGGTTTACCTTTTGCATCACCCTGATATTCATTAGGATGTGAAAGTTATGAATGGTCAAAGTTTGGGTCAAACCTGATATTCTTAGGGGAGGATCATATTTCTTAATATCAATCATCTTTCGAAAGATCATCTTGATCTAGTTTATCACCTGATAAATCATGCGGTCCAAATATCCAGACATCAATTTTAGGTGATAGTGAACTTTACCCATCGACAGCCTTATGTAATTCGCAAGGATCATATTTCTCAATGTAACCCAATATTTCTCAATATCCTCCTGCTGTGAAATATCACCCTAAGCCATTATCCTGATGACATCATTCAAGTCCAATAAACAAAGAAACAAACATGACGATGATGTAATCATCATATTTACCTCTCGGCAGCATATTTCCAAAACATGATCCTACTCACATAACATGATGATGACATCATGATGCCACAACGATACACTGAGCTAATATCTGGATGACGTCACCCTGATATTTTGAGAGAGGCACATTATAGTTTATTCAATCATCATCATTTTTGCGACATCACCTGATATATTGAAATATCCTCCTGATGTATAAAGCATGACTTAAGGGTGCATTCATCACCTGATATTGTCAGGATAGTTTTTCCTCTCGAGGAGGATGATCACATTGCACTCAGGTGATATATCCAAATATCACCCCGATATCCAAATATCACCCTGATATCCAAATGTCACCCCAATATCCAAATATCAACCAAATATCCAAATGTCACCCGATATCTAAATACTTGGACGAACAAAGCTTACAGGTAGGAAGAAGCATGGAATCATCACCAGAATTAAGAGCATTTCCAAAACATCACAGGTATAATCAAGGGGATCTACATAACTAGGTAATTAATTGAAACCCTCATCCTATTTCTTCTGTATAGTCAGGTATGATGTTGTAGGTTCTAGTTTATGTAGCCCATGATAGGAAATGCTGAATGAGTATAGTATGCATGATGCTAGTAAGGATAAAATATTATGTACATGCTTGTGAGTATCCTATGTAAGATAAGTTTTGTCAATTGTAGGTATCCATGGCTAATAGGAGGTTAGCTAAGTGTGAGGCTGAATTTAGTGAAGCCTGTTATAGTAGAAGTTTAGAAAAGAAGGCTGATGGGAAAGATGTAATTGAAATCTATTTTCTTCTAAAGTTCAAGAAGTAGGTAGTGCAGGTGTAGAACAAATCATGGTTTCAGAACAAACACTAGCACCTAAGGAGGATTCTGTAGTATCCACTGCTATGAATGTGCCTCGATAGGAGGAGAAGTCAAAAGTGGATGAGGTAATAATGGAGAAGGATCATGATCATCATATAAACACATCACAAGATCCTTAACCTCAGGATAATGCTCCTCCAGAAAAGGGAATTCCTCAGCAAGAGGATGTACCACAGGATTGCCCCAAGGTTAGCATCATCAGGATGATGATGAAGATACCGAAAGTGATGCACATGATGATGGGGTGCATGAGTTAGATAAAGTAGATGATGATGCATCATGAAGTAAATATCATCATCCAATACTTAGTGGAAATAAATATTTCAGATAGTTGCCAGCTGGCAACTTGTGCCATTTTGATAAGGTTGACTTAGTCAAGAAAATACTGACCATAGATATTCATAGATAAATCAAGATCGTAGATCTTTTGTAACGAATTCCTCACCTTGTTCTATAAAAGGTGTAGGAAGGATTCATTTCAAACATTCAAAACTTAATTGAAATCCGTCTGTTGAAATATTTAGGGCTTATTTCAAAGCTTTTTGTATACATTTATATCCTTGCATACTTAATGAATGAGAAGACTATTTTGATTACAATTCATAGTAAATCCTGAGTAATCAGTGTGTGAATTCTGGATATATGTGGTGATTTGCTACGTCCCTTGGAGTGCATATCTACTTACATATGTTGTCTTCATACAATTCCTTTGAAGTTAGCATCAACTGTATCTAGCTGTGGAATGTCCTGGTGAACATATGGTTTGGTTTTGTTCTCTTCATGACTGTATTTGATGTACATGTGGTTCAATAGCTGAAGGTTCAACATTAATTTGAAGCATTTCTTTCAATTTCTTTTAAATTTCAGAGCATTTCACCATCATAACTACAAATAATTGATAATTTCAAGCAGATAATATAAATATGTGGACATCTCATAGATAATTGCAAACATTTAGCATATTTGAAGCTAAAGCATGTATAATTGAAAATATCATGCAAAGATTTAAATATTTCTGTATCATTTGATCAAACAACTGCATAAAATGACCTCTCTACAAAGAATCTTTGCAGAAACAGGGTCATGATGATGAGCTCAACGTAAGGCCCCAAAATGGAAACAACAATGCACATCAACCTCTAAGTAACGTCAGAAGATTAAGACCTAATCACCGGAGACTTGGGATCATGAATTCTCTGAATTCATCATATCTTTCAAGATGAATAAAGGTTAATGTGTACTTTTATTCTATGCTTGTTTATGACTAAGATCATGACCAACATAAATTGGTGCTAGAAGGAGGGCCTTTATCTGAAAGAGGACGCTTATCATCATTATTTTCAGGTTTGAGGATACAGAAAGTAAGGTAACGTTGAAACACTTGGGAATTTCAAATATTGCCTAAATATTTATTGTAACAAGCTTGTAGATGCTCATTCTATGTAAAGATTTCCAGATCCACCGTAAATATTGCAAGCTTTACAGTACATCATCACGAATTCACAAATATTGGCCAATGTTAGGTAAATCCATTAAAGCTTTGAAGAATTTTGCCTTAGAAGCCTGATATCTTGAGGCAAGAGTCATCATTCCCCCTTATCATCTCATATTTGCACTATCTTTGCAAATATTTCATAAATATCCAGTTAGATCAGTCATTCAATCATAAATATCACCTCAGCAAGTGAAGTTCAACTGATCTTTACGATCATCAGACTAATTCTGTCCAAATTTTGAGAAATCCTGGCTCACAGGATAAATACCACGTCAAGATCCACTAGAACTTTTGAAGAACTACCTATTAGAGGCTTCAGACCTAGGACTATTGATATTCATCACACTCTTATTTCCAGTGCATCAAGAACACCACTAGAACATCCTCCTGTAACTCCAATTGGATTTCATATACCTACAGGATCTCCTTAGGGTATACCTTTAGTCCAACCTTAGCCGGTTATACCCCAAACTCAACCTTAGCCGGTTGCAATGTCTTTCTTTACAGCAGAATTACCTCTAACCTTCACTGCATATCATGAATTACCAAAGAATCCAAACAAGATTTGTCCAAAGTATCATCCTTATCAAGATGCTGAAGATCATATCAGAACCTGTAAGGAAGCTTGCTGAAGAGCTAGAATAGAGCATCAGGATGTTGTGTGCAGATTATTTCCTTTTTCCTTAGGGGAAGAAGCCTATAATTGGTATGTTAGTCTTGGTCGCAGTTCTGTAGGTTCCTGGGGTTGGTTTTTTCCCAGACTGGATGCTTATTCCCAGATTTCCCTACAAGGTAGCCATCAATGATCAACAGGATCTCTGGGCCAGGGGCCAACAGTGTAGGAGATAGACTCTATATTTTATCTCCTCTTCTTCTTCAGGCTCTGCAAAACCTAGGGGGGTATTCCCTACTCAACATCCATGAGGATATACATACAAGGCTAGGATGCTAACAGAAAGTAGATAAGTCCTCCTGTAAGTAGAGCAAAACTGTAAGATAAGAGAAAAGGGGCTAGCTTTGGGCCTATTTGCAGTTGTAGACAGAGGACTGAGGATCCTAAAACTAATTCTAATGTCCTAATGGTTGTTTTAGAGTTTGGTTTTGATTTTAAGTTTGGATGCAAAGCTGGACATGGTTGTAACACAAACACAAAGCAAGATTGGTGCCTATCCAGGGCCTGGAGTCAGTAGACATACACCTGTGAATGATATGTATGAACAACTAAAACTAGATTTCAGGGGGATACATATGATACCTACCTTACAGATATCTCCCAATACAGAGTGTTAAGCTATCTATACTTATGGCATCCCTATTACAGTATACCCTTCCCAATGTTCAATCTAAAAATAGTTTAATCTACCCCTTGAGCAGAAGTTAAAAGATCAGACATTCAACACAGGAATTCTATGTTCTAGAATCTTAGACATTCCTTGAATACCTAGACTCAGAAGAAAGATACATGCAAAATTAGAGACAGAATTAGCATAACACATACAAACATAGCATTATTCATATAAAATTGACCATGAAATCAGTGGATTCATGCAAAAACATACAACAGGAGATACATAAACTCACAAGTTTTGCTACACAGAGCAACCAAATCAGCTGTATTGTATTATAGAGCCAAATGTTCAACTTTCAACAACCAAAACAATGGTAACACAGTCTGCCTATATCGGCCAGAAAGTGTACCCACAGCAATTAATTACATGATTTTTACAAAAAACTGCCAGATATAACCCATGAGAGATGGTGCCCATAAGTTATCAATGCAGTAGGCAGGAGAGTTGACAGGGGTGGCCTCGAGCCCTGTGCCACCATCTGGAAGTCTTCATGCTAAAAATCAGGCAGTTTAATCACTTGTACTGTCGCCCACACCCCTGCTACAATTGCCATTGATGGCTCAACCACCCGCGGCCTACTTGGAAACTGTCGCACTGTTCAAAATGGAGCTTCCCGCCAAACAGGTTCAAAATAATGTAGGGAGATTAATCCCACATGCATAGTGAGAAGACCACTTCAACGTTTTATAAACATGGCCACAAACATACTAAGTGTTGAGCGCTTTTGCCGCACTCGACACACAAGCCCTCACCCAAAGCTAAGCCATCAGCTTGCCCCAAAAAACTCTCGCCGATCTATCAAGTCTCTCCGATGGCAAACAAAACACACCCTCCGTCGCTGTGACTCCCTCCATCGGAGCATCCAAAAATCCTCTGGCCAACCTCATGTGTTACACCGATGAAGCCCATCGCAATCCCCTGTCGGCCAGACCAATCCCATCGGCCAACCTGAAACTCCTATGACCGACCTCAATAGTCTCGCCGACACCATCGCAAACTCCATATTTCCCATCATCGGCCAGAGATAGACCATCAGGCCAACTTCCATCGACTAGGCTGATAAAACAAGTCTCATCGATGGCCAAGCAAAAAACACCCGTCGCCAAGACAAAAACCATTGGCCAACCCAAAAGCAATGCTCGCCGACAACAAATGTCACGCCGATGGCAACTTGGATTTCCATCTCCGTCGGTGTGACTTAGACCGTCGGAGCAAGACCACAAACCTATGCCGATAGCTGCCATCACGCCGATGAAACCAAAAACATAAAGCTTTGAACCATTGAACCAGTTCAAATAGATGGTTCAATGGCGAGGTTCAACACTGAGGTTCACCGGCGAGGTTCAAACCGAAAGTTCAAAGACACAATCGGAGCACTCAAAAAAACAAAACTTTTGCTGATGGACAAAACATGATGATCCCTTCCTCAGGAAAGATGAAGGGGTGCCAAAACTCAGAACCTTTTGGATTTTTTGGGAAGGTGCCTGCATGAAAAATTGCTCGGAAACTGACAATCAATTCAGGCACCAACAGTGGCTTTGATTGGGGACGTGCAGGTGCAAGACTGCAGTGAGAACCCTAGATCTCTGGGATGTAGACCAGTCCCCTATCCATTGGGCACAGAGTCAAACTTGCACCAATCTGCATCACCAAACACATTATTTTAAAATAAACATGGTGGCCTAGGGCCACCAAAAAGGAAAAACCAGACTTTTCCTTTGTCAAACACCTGATTTTCTTTTGATTTCTTCAAATGAAGCCTAAAAGCATTTAACTGTCTGCAGCAAGCCCCTTGGCAATTATTTGTGCTGCTGCTCATTTCTTTTTCTTCAACAAATCTACAGCTAGCTTCATCAGCATATATAATTATTAGTTGTAGAATGTCATCATCATATGAGTCACTGATGTTGCTTGGAAAAATAATAGACTCACATGAAACAAATGAATCCACATCAGAATTTTGCCCTTCCTCAAAAAATAAGAGCTCCTCTGTATCAAACATGCAATATTCAGGCACAAGCAACATCTCATAATCAAATTTATCTTGATGAACATACAGATATCCATCATCATCATGCACAGCAGTTTTGTCATTAATGTCCACCTGAAATGTCTCAAGAGAAGGCAGAAATAACTCAGAATGTAGCCCTACACTGAAAGCTTCATAGTCACCCCTGCAATCAACACTATCCCCAACTGTATGAGTACACACATCTACAATTTTCCCATCCACCTCTGAATAGTGACCTTGTTTTTTATCTTCACTAGTGCCCTGATAATCAAAAGCAAAGTTTTCAACCTCTACACTATGAAGGTGGCCAAAATCTTCAAGGAAACATTCATAATCAGCATCCAAATATATTTCATCATTTGAAAGGATCACATATGCATCTGAATGCTGGTAATCACTAGCATATTCACTACCATCCCTTGAATCAATGTTTTCTATATTCAGATTGAAGCTCTGCATATCCACTTCATATAAATAATCAGGCATAACTGGGATATGCACACTGCTGCAAGACACAGCTTCATGTATGTCTCTCATTTGATCAATTGGAGGGCACCTTGTGTCTGCAGGCTTGTCTTCTAAAGGCTGATAACAATCTTTATTTTCATTATTACAAGATGTGCTTACATTTTCTACAACATTTTCTTCATGCATCACATCATGGCTGCACACATTATTCTAAAATATATTTCCCTCTATACAATCATTTCTCAATGCACATACTGGGAGAGCTGAAATATATTCACTTTGATAACTGCTTTGACAACTTGCAGCCATGAAACCTACTGGCATTCCATATTTCTCATTGTTTTCTATGTCCATAACAAATTGGAAAGCCTGGTGAAGTGTGACTAGTTCTTTATCTCTCAACAGATAACTCATTTCTTCATCAAATGCAGCCAATAAATTGTCAAGCACAATACATTATTAGGTCTCATATATTCAGGGATCTGCCTGAGCAATTTAATAAACCTAAGATTAAAGGCTAGAACCAGCTCCTCATCTTCCCTTTGGATATTCATAAAATGTATGATTAATGAGGCCATATCAAACCTTTCACCAAACTGCCCTAGGAATGCAACTTCTAAATCTATCCATGAAGAAACTGAACAAACAGGCAGGTCTGAAAACCATATCCTAGCATCATCTTCCAATGACTGAACAAAGAGTCTCATTACTACATCTTCATCCTCTACCTCATAATCTTCTATTAAATTACAAAATCTTTGCAGATGTTTGTTTGCCAATTCAGAATCTAATCCACTATATTTTGGCAAACATATTCTAATTTTATTGGGAATAATATTTGGGTAACCATATATCCTTTTAAAATTTAGGGCTTTATATCTTTCAATAAAGAATGGTCTTCTCTGAGAGCACGACCAGGCTTGCTGTTCTAAACTCAACATTTTGAATCAAAGATGAATACCTAGATATATGTTGCAGCATTGATAGGTTCTTTCAACAGAGTCGCCACCTCTCAGAGAGAGGATAGAATGTTAGCAAGGCACTTTTGTTTTTTGGATTCATCACCCCAGCAGAGCACCACATGGTTCCTTTTTGCTGCAACAACTTCACTGCAAACTAGATTTTCCAGCCCTCAGGTTACTTGACTCTCTCTCTCCCCAGCGGATCAACAGGATCTCTGGGCCAGGGGCCAACATTGTAGGAGATAGACTCTATATTTTATCTCCTCTTCTTCTTCAAGCTCTGCAAAATCTAGGGGGGTATTCCCTACTCAACATCCATGAGGATATACATACAAGGCTGGGATGCTGACAGAAAGTAGATAAGTCCTCCTGTAAGTAGACCAAAACTGTAAGATAAGAGCAAAGGGGCTAGCTTTGGGCCTATTTGTAGTTGTAGATAGAGGACTGAGGATCCTAAAACTAATTCTAATGTCCTAATGGTTGTTTTAGAGTTTGGTTTTGATTTTAAGTTTGGATGCAAAGCTGGACATGGTTGTAACACAAACACAAAGCAAGATTGGCGCCTATCCAGGGCCTGGTGTTAGTAGACATACACCTGTGAATGATATGCATGAACAACTAAAACTGGATTTCAGGGGGATACATATGATACCTGCCTTACAGATATCTCCCAATACAGAGTGTTAAGCTATCTATACTTATGGCATCCCTATTACAGTATACCCTTCCCAATGTTTAATCTGAAAACAGTTTAATCTACCCCTTGAGCAGAAGTTAAAAGATCAGACATTCAACATAGGAATTCTATGTTCTAGAATCTTAGACATTCCTTGAATACCTAGAATCAGAAGAAAGATACATGCAAAATTGGAGACAGAATTAGCATAACACATGCAAACATAGCATTATTCATATAAAATTGACCATGAAATCAGTGGATTCATGCAAAAACATACAACAGGAGATACATAAACTCACAAGTTTTGCTGCACAGAGCAACCAAATCAGTTGTATTGTATTACAGAGCCAAATGTTCAACTTTCAACAACTAAAACAATGGTAACACAGTCTGCCTATATCGGCCAGAAAGTGTACCCACAGCAATTAATTACATGATTTTTACAAAAAACTGCCAGATACAGCCCATGAGAGATGGCGCCCATAAGTTATCAATGCAGTAGGCAGGAGAGTTGACAGGGGTGGCCTCGAGCCCTGTGCCACCATCTGGAAGTCTTCATGCTAAAAATTAGGCAGTTTAATCACTTGTACTGTCCCCCACACCCCTGCTACAATCGCCATTGATGGCTCAACCACCCACGGCCTACTTGGAAACCGTCGTACTGTTCAAAATGGAGCTTCTCGCCAAGAAGCGCTTCCTCGCAGGTTCAAAATAATGTAGGGAGATTAATCCCACATGCATAGTGAGAAGACCACTTCAACATTTTATAAACATGGCCACAAACATACTAGGTGTCGAGCGCTTTTGCCGCGCTCGACACACAAGCCCTCGCCCAAAGTTAAGCCATCGGCTTGCCCCAAAAAACTCTCGTCGATCTATCAAGTCTCTCCGATGGCAAACAAAACACACCCTCCATCACCATGACTCCCTCCATCGGAGCATCCAAAAATCCTTTGGTCGACCTCATGTGTTACACCGATGAAGCCCATCGCAATCCCCTATCGGCCAGACCAATCCCATCGGCCAACCTGAAACTCCTCTGACCGACCTCAATAGTCTCGCCGACACCATCGCAAACTCCATATTTCCCATCATCAGCCAGAGATAGACCATCGAGCCAACTTCCATCAACTAGGCTGACAAAACAAGTCTCACCGATGGCCAAGCAAAAAACACCCGTCACTAAGACAAAAACCATCGGCCAACCCAAAAGCAATGCTCGTCGACAACAAAAGTCACGCCGATGGCAACTTGGCTTCCCATCTCCGTCGGTGTGACTTAGACCGTCGAAGCAAGACCACAAACCTATGCCGATAGCTGCCATCACTCCAATGAAACCAAAAACATAAAGCTTTGAACCATTGAACTGGTTCAAACAGATGGTTCAATGGTGAGGTTCAACACTGAGGTTTGCCGGCGAGGTTCAAACCGAAAGTTCAAAGACACAATCGGAGCACTCAAAAAAAACAAAACTTTCGCTGATGGACAAAACATGATGACCCCTTAGGAAAGATGAAGGGGTGCCAAAACTCAGAACCTTTTGGATTTTTTGGGAAGGTGCCTGCATGAAAAATTGCTCAGAAACTGACAGTCAATTCAGGCACCAACACCTGGGATGTCCTAGAGAAGGCTTTTCTTGATAGATTTAAAGTTCCTATTGATCCATCAATGAATTACCACTTGTTTGCTACAATCAAATGATCTGAGAATGAGCCTATTGCTAATTTTAATGCTAGATTCCAAAAGATGCTGTCTAAGCTAGTAGCTCGTTATGTAGTAGCAGATGAAGCTGCTAAAAGTATCTATTATTCAGCTTTGGATCCTTTGACCTCCATGTTCATTAGGAGAGCTCATCCAACAATAACTACTTTGACACAAGCCTTTCAGGAAGCTATAAAGGTTAGTTAGCAGTTGATACCTTCTCCTACTCCAAATATTGCCTTCCCCACACTACCTGGCACATATCCTGCATCATATCCTTCACAATATCCTAATGGAGCAATGATACCTCCAGTAGTCATGCCTGCAATTTTACAAGTACCTCCACTGAGTATTATGCCACCCCCTAATGGGAATGGCCAATTGTCACAGTATCCTGTACAAACTCAGGCACCTCAGGGTATATATTTTAATAACAATAACACTGGATCCTCATTCTTCAAGCCTTAGACTGAAAATGTAGTGGCTAAAGTTTAGGAGGAGAAGGAAGAGATCAAGGAAATCTCTGCTCAGCTAAGAAAACTCACAACAAAAGTGACTCATTTGAGAAATCAAAATTTCTATTCCTAGTCCAATCAGAATAGAAATTATGCCAATGACAGGCTAGATTATCCTGACAGAGGATATAACAACAATAATTTCAACAATAGTGGTGGAAATAACAATAATCCTCAAAGGCAACCTAGAATGTGGAATTCTAGACCAAATAATGGTTCATTACCATCACCCCTGGACAATCAGCATCCAGGTGAAGCCAAACAGACTACTAGAGTCAATCTTGCTGAGGCAGCCCTCACCAATTGGTGTAGGATCCACAATACAAATGCACATGTAGAACTAGACTATCCAAAATTTTAGATTGTTGCTAGTATTTTCCAGATTGAAGTATCTAACACCTCAGGAAATCCACCTCAGGTAGAAGGGAATGAGATTGTTCCCTGTGGGTATGATTCAGCCTTTGTGCTGGAATCTTATATAAATCAGCCTCATCAGCAGACTATGCCACCTCATTAGAGTTATAACCAGGCATGTGAAGAATCTGCCTTAGCCTTTGAAACAAATTATGTATTCCCCTTTGAGGATGAAAATGAGCCTTCACACGAACATGAGGAGGTACATGCATACCAACATCAATATCTTGGTAAGCACAACTATAACATGAGAAACAATGCCAACAGATCTACTGGTCCATTGACATCTTCTTTACCTCCAAATAATTTCAATACACCTCCTGACCCTAAAGCCAATAATAATCTGGAATTCCCTAAGGTGAATGCTCAGTATCTAGCCCCACCAAACACAGCCTTAAAAACTGCTAGCATGCCTCATGAGTCTGACAATTTAGTTACCTATTTGGCAGATGAGATGAAGAAGGTCAAGATCAGTCTATCCTTGTCAGAACTACTGAAAACTATTACAATTAAGAAAGCGTTTATGAAGTCATTGGATGACCTTGCTCCTAAAGAGGATATTCATCCATCAGGTCAGTCTAATAGTAAAGATCATGTTGCCAGAGATAATACTACCAAGCCTAAAATGTCAGCTACTGTCCAAGCTATGGAAACCTCCCACATGACTTTGTATAGAGATAAAAGTGAGTCACCACCTTTCCTCCTTACCATCAGGATGTTTGGTAAAAATTTACATAACTGTTTGGTAGATTCAGGTGCATCTACAAATGTGATGCCCCTGTCTATATGTAATGTTTTAGGTCTACACCCTACCAAATCCCTAAAGAAGGTGACACAGCTGGATAAAACAGAAGTAAGTGTGGTAGGAGAGTTAATTCATATCCATATGCAGCTAGCATCTGACCCTAGGATCCAATATTATATTGATATTTAGGTAGTTTACATACCTAATACATATGGGATGTTGCTTAGTAGGGACTGGTCTAAAACCCTCAACAGATATATGTCTACCGATTTCAGTCACATGTGGTTGCCTTGGAAAGGTATACCTAACCAGATAAGAATAGACATAGAGCCTAGAATGAAACACATGATCACCGAGTATAGCAAAACAAATGAGATCATGTATGTAAATGTAGAACCAGGGGTCTATGCCATCAAACCATAGACTGTCGAAATAGAGGAGATCTTGATGCTTGACCTTCATCATCATCATGATGATGATCATCAGGAGGATATGCCAGTTGTAGAACCCAATAGTAACCTTGAGAATGAGAATGAAATGGGTCGCTTCAGAAACTTTGAGATGCATCTGTCCAAGCAGGTAAAACATTGCCAGTTGTTAAATATTCCTATTTATGACATTCTGATTGATGGTTGGTGCAGATTACACAACGAAGCACATTCAGAGAAGACATGTGAAGCATGCATAGACATGATGATGCTGGAGAAGACATGCAGTGAAGCATCATCATCATATTCTGAGGTAAGTTCTACATCTGGTGGTGATGATGATACTGATTCTTGTTTGTCTTCCACAGGAACCACAGAAAAGGTGACGAATCATGATGAAGATCATATACAGAGAATAGAGGAAATTCTGGTGTATGACCAGATAAATGTTAAGAAGAAAGAAAAGATCACCCCTAGAAGTGATTGTTTTATGGAGTCAGATTATGAACTATCTGATGAAGACAGTGATAGTAACTTAACTAAATTTGAAGAATTTTTGAGCAAAGAGATTCAAAAGACAACACTATAGCATACACTCCCTCATGATGTATTGATTGAAGGATGGTGTAGGCTGCATGAGGCACCTCACTCAGAGAAGGCCTGTTCACTGTGCTTGCATATTTTGAGAAAGCATGTAGCATCCAGTTCGAAAGATCATCCTGCTGATGAAGAAAAGAATGAGGAATTATCAGTCTCATAAAAGAAAGGAAAGATGAAATCTGAAAACGTTGAAATCTCTAAGTTAAAATGGATATCAGCTAGTGTAGCTGCTAGAGCTACAAAGAAAAAAGAGGGTTCAGCTAAACATCCTGCTGAAGATAAACCCTGGATTCTAAGGTTTGATGGATCCAAATCCAAGCAAGGTGCTGGGGTAGGAATTGACCTTATTGGTCCATCAGGAAAATCCTATCTAGCAGCCTACAGATTATAGTTTCCCTGTACTAACAATGTAACAGAGTATGAGACTCTGATTCATGGGATACTGTTTGCTCACAAGAAAAAAGTAAAAATTTTGCATGTCTTCAGGGATTTAGAATTAGTTCTGAGGCAAGTGAGAGGAATTTACTCCTGTAATTATAGGAAGCTATCAAATTATAGACACAAAGTGTGGGATTTGATTGAAGATTTTGATGCATTTAATATCACCCACATTCCAAGAGAACAGAATCACAGGGCAGACGCCTTAGCACAAGCTGCCAGTACATAAGAGCCTTTGTCCATATCAGGCTTGAAGAGATTCTTAGTAGAACTGGTGTCAGTACCTTTAGTACCTGACAATGTGACCAATCTCTAGGTGTTTGATGATGATCAGCACATTCTAGATTTCATCTCAAACAGAGATATATTTGAAGCTCAGATCATAGATGAAGACAACATGGAAGAACATGTCTGGGAAGAAAATGAAATATTAGAATTGCCTAGCAACAGGATCCCCAAAGGCATGATTGAAATAAAAAGAGCCTTTGACTTGGATATTTTGCTGAAGCAGAAAGATTTGCCCAAGGCAGATGGAGGCCAATATTCACAAGTGAATATTGGGCAAAATGCTAACAAAAGAAATGTCTTGATTGGTAAAGTGTGCACAGAAGAAGAGTTAGAAGGAATAACTCAGGCCCTCCAAGATTACATACATGTAATTGTATGGACTTATGATGAGCTGAAGACATATGATACATCAGTCATAACTCACACTATTCCCCTCAAACCAGATGCTAAACCTTTCAGACAGAAGCAAAGGCCAATCAATGCTTTGCTTGAACCAATAATTTTTGAAGAAGTCAAGAGGTTGTTATATGCTAGGATAATCTTTCCTGTAAGACACTCCACCTGGGTTGCAAATCTAGTCCCAGTGAGAAAGAAAAATGGAGACATCAGGCTATGTGTAGATTTCAAGAATCTGAACAGAGGTTCAGAGAAGGATAATTGTCCTTTACCCTCCTTAGATGAAGTTTTGCAAATTGTTAATGGGGCCAAGATGATGTCATTCATGGATGGTTTCTTAGGCTACAATCAGGTCATGGTTGACAAGATTGACAGACTAAAGACTGCCTTCACCACAAAGTGGGGTATATTTGCATATAGACATATGCCATTTGGGCTGATAAATGCTGGAGCTACATTCCAACAAGCAATGGACATAGCCTTCAGAGGCTTAATAGGAAAATGTATAGTCATTTACATGGATGACTTAATAGTGTTCTCCAAGGAGAGAAGCAACCATGTAGCTGATCTTAGAAATGTATTAAAAAAATGTGAAGAGTATGGAATATCATTGAACCCCAAGAAATACATATTTGGGGTGACAACAGGAAAGTTACTAGGCCACCTAATCATAGAAGATGGAATTATCATTGATCCTGACAGGATAGAGTCTATTATGAAGTTACAACTTCTAGGAAGTAAGAAAGAGTTAAAGTCTTACTTTGGTAAGATAAACTTTATGAGGAAGTTCATCACTGGCTTTGCTGAAATTGTCAGACCACTGAATGCCATGTTGAAAAAGGATGCCCAGATTGAGTGGACACTAGAGGCTAAAGCTGCCTTTGAAGATAAAAAGAAAGCTATTTCTGATGCTCCTTTCTTTATCAATCCAGATTACACCAGAGACTTTTATATCTATTCATTTGCTTCAGAACACACCTCTGCAGTAGTGCTTACTCAGAAAAATGAAGAGAAAGAAGAAAAACCAATTGCTTTCATGAGTTGCCCTTTCAAGGATGCTGAATTAAGATATGTAGATGTTGAAAGACAAGCACTTGCACTAGTCAGAGCAGTAAAGAAATTCAGGCATTATATACTGAGAAGCAAAGTGATTGATGTAGTGCCTGATGCAGTAGTGAAGATGCTGCTTATGCAGAGTGAACCTGGTGAGAAAAGAGCCAAGTGGATCACTGTATTACAAGAGTATGACATGGAGATCACACCCATGAAACTAGTAAGAGGACAGGCTTTAAGCCAAATGATATTAGAAATTGATCCACATATCACTAGTCAGCAGTATGTTCTCAATGAGAAAGACAATAAAGAATGGTATTTAGATATCAGGCACATCCTGATCACTGGAAGGTGTCCTCCAAGAATGCAAGCTTCATAGAGAAGAGCCTTGAAGATAAGATCCCAAAAATATATGATGAAGGAAGGAACCCTGTTCAAGAACAATTATGAAGGAATATACTTGAGATGTTTAGAAAAGCTAGAAGCAAATAAGGTTTTATCAAAATTACATGACAAATTTGGAACGGCACATGGATTAGCCTTGGCTACAACACATGCAATCCTTAGAGTAGGATATTATTGGCCTACATTTTTTAAAGACACAGCTGAGAATGTCAAATGTTGTCATGTATGTCAGGTTGCTACCAACAGAGAGAAATATACTGCCCAACCTTTGGAGCCAGTGATGGAAGAGTGCCCATTTGCACAATGGGGCATGGACTTCATAGGACCAATCAATCCTCCATCATCCTCAGGCCATAGGTATGTCTTAACAATTATTGACTATTGTACTAGGTGGACAGAGGCTGTTAGCACCAAGACATGCACTACTGATGATGTCATCAGATTTTTGGAAAGTAATATTGTTACCAGGTATGGAACTCCTTATGCTCTAGTAAGTGATAATGGGTCTGCTTTCACTTCAACCAAGTTGTCAAGTTGGGCTTTTGATCATGGGATCATACTTAAGTTCTCATCCAACTATTATCCCCAAGGGAATGGATTAGCAGAATCCACTAATAAAAATTTGTTGAATATCATAAGAAAATTAATAGAGAAGAACCCTAGGGAATGGAACTCATTTCTAAAATATGCCTTATGGGTAGACAGAACTAGAATGAAAACTGCATTAGGAGACTCACCTTTCCAATTAGTATATGGGGTAGATCCTATCCTCCCTGTTAACTTGAAAATTCCTACCTTACAGTTTGCCCAAGAGTACCTAGGCATAGACAATAGACAAGAATTTAGGTTGCTTCAGCTGATGCACCTGGAAGAGAAAAGGAGTCAAGCAATTGACCAATTTGCAAAGCATCAGGCTATTGTCAAACACTAGTTTGACAAGAGAGCCAAAGTCAAAGCCTTCAGGATATCTGATTTAGTCCTAATGTCGAATGAAGCCCATAAGAGGAAAGGAGACCATGGTAAGTTTGACGGATTATGGATAGGTCCCTTTCAAATTTCTGAGATACTAGGAGATAGCACTTATAGGCTTAAAAACCTGACAGGTGAGGATGTCCCATTGCTAGTCAATGGACAATTACTTAAACATTATTTTCAGGCCTAAGTGACTTCATGATAGTCATGTGTATCATAATGTACATTTTTATAGTTGCTTGTACAGTTTTGTTTTCCTTGCTTGTTTGTTTGTTTGTTTTGTTGTTTGCCTGTTGAGCTTTTGTTTTGGTTAGTCAAGATGATGCACTTTATCACCCCAGAAAATAACAAAATTGTTAAGATTCAAGTGATGAGATCAAATTTAGACATAGGTTATGATTCATTCTAAGAAGTATTCATGATCAGGATTGTGATATCCTTTCATCAGGGTACCTTTTCTTGATCAAAGTGAATCAATCACAATGAAACACCTAATAGCCTTGGGTTTGTTGAACACACAAGTATAGGTGTTAAGTGAAAAATCTAAAGGGACTCCCTTGCTACCAATACAATCTCCAACCTAAAGCTGCAAGTGACTATACCTTGTACAAATGAGATGACATGATGATATCAGATACAGATATATATATAAAAAAGGAATATAAGCAATAAAATTAGGCCATCTAAGTAATTCTATCGAGGCTATGGACACCTGCTGGCAGTCAGGCTCTACTTAGGGAGATTGTATAGATAACCTTGCCGGGGCTATAGACGCCTACTGGCAGCAAGGCTCTATCTAGGTTGGCTATGAGGGATGATCTCCAACTATGTAGTTTAACACCAGCTACTTATGTTTTCAACTTTCTTTCAAGATGAGGATAATTAATCATTTGCACCCACATGATCCTTGGTTAGTATTGTTACCATGAGGAAATTTTATCATTCAGAAGATCATGATGCTTGTGCTTAGAAAGAATTAGAATACTATGGATGAATGTGACCACATCACTTGAATCATTGGAATTTGTTTGTTTTCTTTGGTGGCAAGTTGTTGTGTGGTTACACAACACGCCCCATTTTGACTTGGCAAAACAGGGAGCCAACTTTTGCTTGGCTTGTTTTTGTGCTTTCTGGCGGGTTGGTAAAAGTAAGTCATGTAGATCATCATGCATGGAGAAGCTGGGTAAGTCATCATCATGAGGTCAATTTGTCAAAATTTGTATTTGTTTCCAGTAACCTCATATTTAGAAAGGGCATCAAATTTCATGCAGGTTTGCCTTTTGCATCACCTTGATATTCGTTAGGATGCGAAAGTTATGAATGGTCAAAGTTTGGGTCAAACCTGATATTCTTAGGGGAGGATCATATTTCTCAATATCAGTCATCTTTCGAAAGATCATCCTGATCTAGTTTATCACCTGATAAATCATGTGGTCCAAATACCTGGACGTCAATTTTAGGTGATAGTGACCTTTACCTGTCGACAGCCTTATGTAATTTGTGAGGATCATATTTCTCAATGTAACTTGATATTTCTTAATATCCTCCTACAGTGAAATATCACCCTAAGCCATTATCCTGATGACGTCATTCAAGTCTAATAAACAAAGAAACAAACATGATGATGACGTAATCATCATATTTACCTCTCGGCGGCATATTTCCTAAACATGATCTTGCTCACATAACATGACGATGATGTCATGATGCCATAGCGATACGCTGAGCTAATATCTAGATGACGTCACCCTAATATTCTGAGAGAGGGACATTATAGTTTATTCGGTCATCATCATTTTTGCGACATCATTCGATATATTGAAATATCCTCCTAACGTATAAAGCACGACTTAAGGGTGCATTCATCACCTGATATTGTCAGGATAGTTTTTCCTCTCGAGGAGAATGATCACATTGCACTCGGGTGATATATCCAAATATCACCCTAATATCTGAATGTCACCCCGATATCCAAATATCAACCCAATATCGAAATGTCACCTGATATCTAAATACTTGGACAAACAGAGCTTACAGGCAGGAAGAAGCGCAAGATCATCACCAAAATTAAGAGCATTTCCAAGACATCATTGGTATAATCAAGGGGATCTGCATAACCAGGTAAGTAATTGAAACCCTCATCCTGTTGCTTCTGTATAGTCAGGTATGATGTTGTAGGTTCTAGTTTATGCAGCCCATGATAGGAAATACTGAATGAGTACAGTATGCATGATGCTAGTAAGGATAAAACGTTATGTACATGCTTGTAAGTATCCTGTGTAAGATAATTTTTGTCAATTGCATGTATCCATGGCTGACAAGAGGTTAGCTAAGTGTGAGGCTGAATTCAGCGAAGCTTGTTATAGTAGAAGTTTAGAAAAGAAGGCTGATGGGAAAGATGTAATTGAAATCTGTCTGCTTCTAAAGTTCAAGAAGTAAGTAGTGTAGGTGCAGAACAAATTATGGTTTTAGAACAAACACCAGCACCTAAGGAGGATTCTGCAGTATCCACTGCTATGAATATGCCTCAACAGGAGGAGAAGTCAAAAGTGGATGAGGTAATAATGGAGAAGGATCATGATCATCATGATCATCATATAAACACATCACAAGATCCTCAACCTCAGGATGATGGTCCTCTAGAAAAGGAAATTCCTTAGCAAGAGGATCTACCACAGGATTGCCCCAAGGTCAGCATCATCAGGGTGATGATGAAGATACTGAAAGCAATGCACATGATGATGGTGTGCATGAGTCAGATAAAGTAGATGATGATGCATCATGAAGTAAATATTAGCATCCAATACTTAGTGGAAATAAGTATTTTAGATAGTTGCCAGCTGGCAACTTGTGCCATTTTGATAAGGTTGACTTAGTCAAGAAAATACTGACCGTAGATATTCATAGATAAATCAAGATCGTAGATCTTTTGTAATGGATTCCTCACCTTGTTCTATAAAAGGTGCAGGAAGGATTCATTTCAAACATTCGAAACTTAATTGAAATCTGTCTGCTGAAATATTCAGGGCTTATTTCAAAGCTTTTTGTATACATTTATATCCTTGCATACTTAATGAATGAGAAGACTATTTTGATTACAATTCATAGTAAATCCTAAGTAATCAGTGTGTGAATTCTGGATATATGTGGTGATTTGCTGCGTCCCTTGGAGTGCATAGCTATTTACATATGTTGTCTTCATACAATTCCTTTGAAGTTAGCATCAATTGTATTTAGCTGTGGAATGTCCTGGTGAACATATGGTTGATTTTCTTCTCTTCATGACTGTATCTAATGTACATGTGGTTCAATAGCTGAAGGTTCAACATTAATTTGAAGCATTTCTTTCAATTTCTTTTAAATTTCAGAGCATTTCACCATCATAACTACAAATAATTGATAATCTCAAGCAGATAATACAAATATGTGGACATCTCATAGATAATTGCAATCATTTAGCATATTTGAAGCTAAAGCATGTATAATTGAAAATATCATGCAAAGATTTAAATATTTCTGTATCATTTGATCAAACAACTGCATAAAATGACCTCTCTGTGAAGAATCTTTGCAGAAACAAGGTCATGATGATGAGCTCAACGTAAGGCCCCAAAATGGAAACAACAATGTACATCAACCTCTGAGTAACGTCAGAAGATTAAGACCTAATCACCGGAGACTTGGGATCATGAATTCTTTGAATTCATCGTATCTTTCAAGATTAATAAAGGTTAATGTGTACTTTTATTTTATGCTTGTTTATGACTAACATCATGACCAACAGTACCCCAAGGTGTTATAAAGGTTGTTTTATACTGATCGAGAGGATTTATAAGGATTTTATTATATCTTGAAAATCTATCCATAAACGATAGCAACTCATGTCCAGCTATGGAATCAACAATCATATTGATTTTAGGTAGCGAAAAATCATCTTTCAAAGATGCCAAATTTTAATCTTAGAAATCTATGCACATTCTTATATGACCATTAGGTTTAGTGACAGAAACAATATTCAAGATGTACAGAGAGTAATCAATAGGTTAGATAAAACCAGCTTGTAAGAGTTTTTCTATTTCAATTTTAACAAGAAAAGCAATCTTAGGATTCATCTTATGAATCTTTTGTTTGAATGGATTAACATTTGGTTTCAACATGATATTATGTGTTACAATCTAAGGATCTATATAGGCATGTCTGAATAACTCCAAGCAAATAATTCTGAGAACTCATTCAATAGTTTAGTCATTTCTTCTTTTTCTTCCGTATTTAAACAATCACCAATAGGGATAACTTTTTCAGGGTTATCCTTATCCATAATGACATCAATAGTCTTCCCATTATGGAGAGTACTATGGTTTCGGGGATTGTAGGATTGTAATTGTTCTTCAGGTTCTTTAGTATGCTCTACTATAGCATTTATTGTGCTATTAGTCTTTCCAAAATATGCATCATTGCCTGAATAATAAGGTAGGCCACGTTTATGGTGATAACAAGGAATACCTTCATAAGCACCTAAGAAGTCGATTATCACTTCATCCATCATAAGCATATCTAATGGAAGTGATCCTAAAGGACAATTGATGTCAATCATCTTAGGGAATATCAAACTAAGTGTTGATATTGTATTCACATTTAGAGTAGGGCATTTACGGGCTTTTGATTCCTTAAAAGGATTATATCCAATGCCACTTGAGTAATGTTGTGAAGTGGATTATATAGGGACTTTGGTTCCTTGTTGATTTATGCCACAACCATTACCTACATAGTAACAATTTTTGTAATAGATTTGGAATCTTCTGCCATAGAGAGAGATCAATTCTTTAGAGGAAGGCAGAGCTTCATAAGTCTCATAATCGGTAGTATAACTTAGAGTATTATCTTTATTTGTCATTGTTGATGATGATTGTTAGTCACAACAACATGCATAAAATTTGCACAACAAATCTTTATTATCTTGTAAAGTACGATCAGCTTAGAATAAGTTGATGACTCCAAGTCTCTGTTGATCAAGTCATGATCATCTGACGTTATTTAGAGGTTGATGTGACATGTTGTTTTCCATTTCAAGGGGCCTTACGTTTGTCTAGATGACCAGTATTTCAATGTTTCCTGTAAATTTACTCCACAGATAGGTTATTTTTACTCTATTTCCAAAGATAGATGATGTATTTGCAAGTTTGATCAATTCTTCTGTTTATTGATCATCATGAACTTGTTCTTTCTTTTACACTATGTATTTATCCAAATGATGTGTTTATAAGTAAATATGTGCATGAATTTCATGGATATTTACATGACTTTGCATGATATTTATTAATTTAACATGCTTTTACTCTAAATATGCCCTATATTTCTAATTATCTACGGGATATCAACATATTCCATGTTATTTTCTTTTAATTCTCTATTATTTGCAATTATGGTGATGATCTGTTATGAAATTGAAATAAATTTAAAAGAATACTTCTAATCTTAGTGAATCTTTAGCCATTGAACCACATATATACATGATACATTCATGAGGAGAAGAAATCAAACCATATTTCACCAGGATGTTCCACAGCTAGATATGGATGATGCTAACTTCAAAGGATAAGGAATGAAAACAACACATGCAGACTGACAAGCACTCCAAGGGACACAACTAATTAAAGCATGTATCAAGATTTTAAACACAGATTACTCAAGATTTATGATGATTTATAATCGAATATGCTTCTCTTTCATTCAGTATGCATAACATGTACATTTACAACAACTTTGAAATACGTCCTTATATTTTAGCAATCAATTTTCAATTAAGTTTCGAATGTTCAAAATATGGTACCCCTACACCTTTTATAGAATAAGGTGAGGAAGTAGTTATAAATGACCTACGATTAGGATTTGTCAATTAAGATCAACAGTAGATAATCATTCTTTGAATCGGTCAACTTTTTCCCATGGCACAGGTTGCCAGCGAGCAACCATCTGGATGACTCATTATCTTATGAGTACCTGATGCATATGTTCCCTTGGTGATGCATCTTCATTCATTATTCAGGTTCCTCCTCTTCATCTTCTTCTTCTTCATCATGATCATCATCTTCATTACTTTCTGTATCGCTATCACCCTGATGTACATCATCATGTATATGGACCTTCATTGCCATCCCAATGTTCTCATAAGCCTGTACTATTTTATCTACCTCCCCACCATCTTGGGTCTTGGATTTTGTTATGGCATGCTTATGAGACTGGAATTTAGCTTTGATTGCCTCTAGCTTACCCTTTCTGTTATTTAAAGTCTCATTATAAGTTTCCACCTTGACCTTTAGCCTCATGATCTTATTCATCACCTCTTCCGTCAGGTGGGTGAGGGGGTCATCAGCTACCAGCTAGAAATTATCATGCAGAGGTTTGATAGCAAAGTCTACATCTTGATTTTCAATCTTTCCCTCTACTTTCCCTTCTAAAGCTTCAAGGATTTTTGCTTTATAAGCCATCATGTTGTGCAACTTTATACTTATATCCCTGAGCTTGCCACTACATTTCTTTAGAATATCACATTCAAACCTAATATCTTCATACCATATATTGATCAATAGGGCAGTGTTATTATTCAATACTTGATTGTTTATTAGGATTTGAGGATCAATCCTATTCATCTCACTCAAAGCAGTTAGGTTCTTTTCCAATTAGAATGACCGTCTCGTTGTTTCATTCTGCATTTTGTCTACTTTTCTCTTTAAATTGCTTAAAGAATTCCACCTTTGTAAGGGGGTTCTCAAAACATCTTCAGCTCCTGTGAGGGCTGACAACATCCATTTCTCCATGATCATGGCTTCATGCTTCATGAGGTCCAATTTGGTGACCTCCTTGTGGGATATGACAGTCAATGGGACTACCGGATCAACTGGTACATTACCAAGGTTAATCAACCCCTTTATGTATGAATGCAGCTGATCAATGTGCTCCTTATTCTATTTATTTTTCTCTTTCTCTTTCTTTACTCTTTAGGTTAAAGAATCAATGATATCCTTCCCCTCTTAACCCTCTTGGTCTTTGTTGGCAAAACCCAAATCAACAGTCATGATTTGGAACTCTTCAAGGGTGATCTTGCCCTTCTTTTTCTCTACCGTGGGGAGTGCTACTTGTGTAGTACTTCTACCTGTAGTAGGATCTCTTTTAATAGCTGATGTCAATCTAGCTTTCCTCTTAGTTTTCATTATCATCTCACCAAACAAGGTGGAAACATCAAATTCTTGAATTTCAAAGCCTTGTTCCATACCTATCTCTTTCTCCAACCACTGAGGCACTTCATCTCCAAATCTTTGACATCCTTTGTCATCATCATGTCCACCCTGATATTCTATATCTACTTTTATTCTCAGCGGAGAAGGCGATTTCTTAGTTTCTTCCTCATGGAGTTCCTCATAAGGGGGATCTTATTGCATTTCTTCTTGTTGAGGGGTCTCTTTCTGTGGGGGAGGATCCTATGGAATGTCCACATGATGATCCTCCACTTGATCCTGTACTCCCTCTTTCTGAGTTTCATCTACTTTAGTATTTTCCTCATCTTGAGGCATATTGACATCTGTGGATGATGTCTGAGTGTTTGGGCTTGGTGCATCACCCTGATCTTTTGTCCATTCTTTTTCGATACCTGATGTACCAATGTCTTGTCTTAAGGTCGTCATGACCTGATTTACCTTTTTCTCCTATAGCTTCTCCCTAATCTCCTTGAGTCTTAGTAGTAGCATCACCTAATATATCTTTATCACTCTTGCCTTTCCATTGTACTTCTACTGTCTTTGGTTCAATGGGTATCCCCTACTATTACTGGCCCATATCAGGAGCATTGGTTTCCTCTTCTGCCTACTTGGACACTTCAACCTTTTATGTCTCATTAGGTACGCCTACTCTATCCTTGGGGCTTACATCACCCCTGTATGTTAAATCTACAGTATCAGGACTAGTCAAATGTTCAACCAAATTATAATGCCCTATTTGTTGAGCTACCTTCTTTGGGCTACTTTCTTTCACTTCTTCTGTTTGCTTCATCTCCTCCAATACTGCCATCTGTGCTAATGGGGTTTCATGTGGAGTCATGCAGGTACTTGAGGTGAGAGTCTCCATTCTTTGGGAGGCTACATTCTGCACTACCTCATCATCTGATAAGTCAACGGTGTCCTCCAAGGAGAAAGGACCATCTTGACCCGCTTTGGAAGTCTCTTTTACTTGTTCCTCTGCCTTCTTAGTCTTAAACTTAATTATGGTGGGAAGCAGCACATCATGTTGCAGCTCCTTCCTATATGCTTCGCCACTAGCTCCTCTCAATACAATGGGTTCAACCCTGATATCTCCTTGCATGGATGTTCTTTGCTTTTTGGGTGGTGACATCAGTGACACTGGCCTTCTTTTTCTGTTGACCATCATCGGGTCATTTCCTGCAGGCTCTTTACTTACCTGCACTTCTTCAAAACAAATATCTTCTTCCACCTCTTGTTGTGATGTCTGACCCTCCTCCTATACTTTTGTAGTTTCTACAGCTAGCCTCAAGATTCTCTTAGTTTTTGTCTTATCCATCTGAGGATGTGCAGATGAGGCAAATGCCCGACCTGATGTTGATGCACCTATAGGTCGTATGGCAATTCTTTCAATTATCACCCCCTTAGGTTCATCTTCAGTTTTCTTTCCTCTAGAGGGACCTTTTCTCTATTTCTGGGTGGGTAGCCTTTCTCCATTGGATTTTCTTTTCTCATTGAGGAAGTCATCATACACCTCATTAGTTAATTCTTGCCTTTTCTTCTTTGCATCAACATTAAGGGCCACACCCCTTTTCTTCAAATTTTTATTTGCTCATCGACCCATGCTTGGGTTAATTGCAGCAACCCACTTGTAAACTAATCCAAGTAAATATACTTCGGCTATGTTAGATTAGGGGCTGATATGGTGTCACTGTACACTTTCTTATCTTCATATTCATTTGACATAGTTTTTCCATCATCCTTCTTCAGCTATACTGGCACTAGGATGCAATCAAAAGTCTTTATTTGGTTTAAGGTGAGCCTCTGGTATTTTCTTCTTCTCATCTCAACTTCATCCTCATAGTCAATCTAGAAATCCTCCAGATGCTTCTGGTGAATAGGTTTTCCTACTATTTTCTACATCCTGTCATAGGGGTCATAAGATCTAGCCAAGGGAAATGGCTACAGATATATCAGTTTCAGACCTCCTATGACATTCTTTATGCTCTTTGAATCTAAGCACATATACCAGCCCATAGACACTAGAAACAATACTGGAGGTATCTTCTTTTGCTCCTTGTATGCTGCAACTATGGTAGAGACCTATCTAATAAACTCTACCAAGACAACCCCATCAGTAGGGTATCTTGGTAGCATAAGGGGTTGTCCATCAAATCCCTCTATCCTTATATATGAGAAGGAGGCAAACTGGATGAACTAGGTGCCATGTCTATAGACAACTTCCTGAGTCTCCATGCTCAGTCTCTTGGTTCTGTCTTCCTCCATGGTTCTGACTAGATGCATAGAGAATGCATCATTCACTAATGTTTAATCCAGGAGATAGTTCTTTCTCTGTAACTAAGGATAGTGATCCGATATGTGGGTATCATCTACATCACCGCCAACCTTACCCACTGTAGTCAGGGCATCAAATGTCCCCTTGTATGCATGAGTACACAATATGAGGTCATATGAAACATGCATGCTTGACCTCCCAAGTTCCTCATGCTTTCATCTAGTGCATCACTAATGACCTTGGCCCATAATGGCTTATTATATGTGTATAGGACCATCTAGATGATTCCAAACATCCAATTCTCAAAATTTTCTGCATGAAGTCTACCTGTCATCCTGATTAGCAGGGCAATCATGTACTGGTACTCATCATCAAAATGAAATTTATACAAGTGTACAGGCAACTTAGTTGAGGCACTGTAGGTGCTGCTCTTCAACCTCCACTGATACATCCTCTTCCTTGCATTCTTCTTATTGTTGTTGTATTTTGTGTCTAACTTATGTAGATCTACACTGACCACCCTCTTTCCAACTGGAAAATTAAAAGTAGAGGTGATGCCCTTAATTGAAAAGTCAGCATATACTCTTCCATGCTTCTCCACCTGCCTAGTCTCAGGGTTATAGTTCCTGGCACATCCTACTACCAGTTTTGGGGTCTCCATGGCATACGAAAATCTAGCTGCATGCCACATTCCTGAGACATATATTGCATCCAGAAGGGTATTGTCCTCATCATGATCTATTCTAGTTGACCATACCGCTAGGTCTGTATCCCCTTGGTGAGTGTCTCCAATGATGCCATAGTTGAATTGTACCCCTTCATGCTGAACAAACATGGGCTTAAGAAATTTAGATTCAGAGCTATTTCGTCTAAGATCCGCCTTGGACTCCTACAATAAACATGCCTTGACTTACCATACAATATCCATATGCATTCATACAACATTATATATCTCTACGGTATCATGCATATTATATTCATTATTCTTCATTTCATCATGATATGTATATTTATAGACTCAAACCACAAGAAAGAATGTACTACCTGAACATGTAGAAAATGACAACAGGAGGGTTTTCAATTACTTACCTGATAATGCTTTCCTCCTGGGCTAGATGGGTGATTATGGTAAAGGGCCGCAAATGCTGACTAGCACTTGTTCTATTACGCTAGAAGATCTAGCCGTTCACAAGTAGCTGTATGAGGGTTTGACTTCTCTGCTTTTTAATTTCTTATTTTTGTGCAAGGTAAAATTACCTTTAAATACATCCATAGGGCAGATTAGGGTAAAACTAAGTTAAATCGATTAAATCCGTTGATTCTCTGTAGAGGATTCATGGATCTTGACAAGTGTTTGAATTGTATTCACAATCAGTGGGAATCCATCTACCAAATTTAAGTCCATTTAATGTTAGGAAACAGGAGGAGGGGCTCTTCGAAAGATCGGGTGATATTTGAAATATCAGGTGATATTCAAAATATGACCCCTGCTAGAGAAAATGATCCCCCGCCTTCGAGCAGAAAAACTAAATACAAAAGAGTCAGGTGAGGTGGTCAACATTGACCGCATGTATATCAGGGCATGAATTTAAGATCAGGGGATGTTGAAAATATGACCCCTGCCTTGGGAAAAATATTGGGATGACATCACTAAGTCGGTAACCTTGTTTAAGTATTGTGTTGTAATGACATCATGATCATGTTGTTGAATATGGTGGGCATCGGATATATACCCCCGTGAGGTAAAATGGGATGATGACATCATCATCAGGGTGATTTAATTCATTCTTTGGATTTACATGACATCATCATCATATTGGGATAGGGTCATAATTTGTGAAGAGGGTGATATTCTTAAAATGACGGATATTACAAATATGACCCCCTTGCAAAATATGTGAAGTCGATATGACAGGCAGATACAACTCTTTATTTAATTTTGATGTCTAGACTTCGCAGACCAAGTGATTATCAGGTGATAATGTAATATCGGGGTGATCTTATATAATGTGATTGATGTTTGAAATATGACCCCCTCTTAGAATATTAGGTTTAACCTAAACTTTGACCAACATAACTTTCTCTCCTTAAAGAATTTTGGGGTGATCCAAAAGGCAAACCTGCTTGGAATTTTGTGCACTTTCCAACCATGAGGTTTATAATGTGAAATACTAACTTTGAAAATTGACCTCATCATGGTGACCTATCTACCCTCTCTGCAAGGATACATGCATGACTTAATTTTACCAGACCACCCAAAGCAGAAAAACAACAAGCCAAAGCAACAAAAAGGTTGGGTCCCTGTTTTGTCAAATCAAAATGGGGCGTGTTGTGTAACCACACAACTTGCCACCAAAGAACATACTTAAATTCTAATGATTCAAGTGATGTGATCACATTATAACATAGTATTTTAACCCATTCTAAGTATAAGTATTATAATCATTCTGAATTATATGGTCTTCATCATGGTAACAATGCTAACAAAGGATCAGGTGTGTGTAAGTGATTAATTATCCTCATCTTGAAAGTAAGTTGAAAACATGAGTAACTGATGTTAAGCTACATAGTTTGGCAGCATCACTCATAAGCAACTTGGATAGAGCCTTGCTGCCAGCAGGTGTCTATAGCCCTGGCAAGGTTATCTATACAATCCCCCTAAGTAGAGTCCCACTGCCAGCAAGTGTCTATAGCCCTGGTAGAGTTACTTAAATGGCCTAATTTTATTTCTTTTGGATTTTCAATATTTATTCTCTCTATTCATATGATGTCATCATGTAAGCTTAATATGCAAGGCATGGTCACTTGCTGATTTAGGTTGGAGATTGCATTGGTAGCAAGGGAGTCCCTTTATATTTTTCACTTAACACCTATACTTATGTGTTCCACAAACCCAAGGCTATTAGGTGAGTCATTGTGAAAGAATCACTTTGGTTAAGAAAAGGTGCCCTGATGAAAAGATACCATAGACCTAATCACCATCACTTCCCAAAATGAGTCATAACCTATATATGAATTTGTTCCCATCACTTGAATCTTAACAAGTTGGTTATTTTCTTGGGGTGATGAGCTGCATCATCTTGAATAACCAAAACAAAACTCAACAAGAAAACAAACAAAACAAAACCAAACTGTACAAACAACTATACAAATATGCACACTATGATACTCATGACTTACATGACACTATTTCAGGTTTGAAAATAATGTTTACAGAACTGTCCATTAACTAGTAATGGAACATCTTCATTGGTTAAGGTCTTAAGCCTATAGGTGTTGTCTCCTAAGATTTTTGAAATTTGAAAGGGACCTATCCAAGGTTTATCAAATTTACCATGATCTCCTTTCCTTTTGTTGGTTCCCAAAAATGCAGGTTGCTAGCCCTAAGAGGATGCCAGACTCTATGTTTGGATTTGCAACATTTTTGGACCAATTGACAGAGCTATTAACTCCCTACACTTCAGGTCCTGCAAACCTAGGTGGGTGTACCTTTGTAACTAAATCAGAATTAACACTATATGACCTAATTGGATTAGTAAATCTATCATAATGGCATACAATGTAATAGATTCAATCTAAAGATTATCTCCTATTCCTAATGTACTGACTTGAAATAGAAATGTCTTGAATATGAGTTTGGATAGTAATGACTAGTGCCTGCTTCTATTGGGCTATGGAGTCGGTAAATGGATGATGATTTAATGGAAATAGATGTATAAGGTAAGTTGATCTACTTCACAGCTTAACTCGAACTTGTAAGGCACATGGGATGTTTGCACCTTATGCAAATGTGCAAGAATGTCAGTTATAATGCTCTTCTTATACTATCCCAATGATATTCACCATATTACTGTGAACAACTGAGAGGATATTTAATTCTAGTAAGAAGGGAATTTAGACCAAACTTGTTTTTGTAGAAAGGATTTACCTCTTGGCAGAGACCTTATGACAATTTTGATCAACTTTTTACAAAAACCAACCAATTCAAACACACTGAATCAGCAAATGTGACCAGATAAATCAACAATATTCTTGATACAATAATTTAAATAATATGGGAAAACCATTCTGGAGACAACATTATAACATTTAGGATTTAATATTAACATTACAGCTAAACACTGAAAATAGATAACCGAATTGAAGCACTCCTTTCCATTAATAAAAAAAAATGTGTATATAAAAGTTTTGATGAGGCGAATGGGTGGAGTGGAATTAAATAATTTCCTACTGCTACCCTAAATCTACTCATCTCTTCTCTACCGATGTCCTGAGTCTACTCTTTTCTTTTGCTTGATTCTTCTTCTCTGATAAATATCCTTTGGACTCTAGGGTTACAACCCTTTATTTCTTCTGTTGTAACCTTTGGTATACCTTTCATTTATTTAATTGCCTTTGGCAATAATTAAATATTTAATCTGGCCTTTTGATCTTCACATAAGAGTTTAATCTCTATTTATTTCTTGATTATATTTCCCAGCGTGTTTTCCACTGTTATCTCACAAGAATATTTATTTGAGTGAAAATTATCATCCGCGTCTTTACTTTCTCGGTGAAAAATATTCCATGGCAAAATATTCCTTTTAGGTTTGGTTTGCAAATATTTGCTTGGAATTTTATTTGTTTGCACTTTTCACTTTTGTTTGACAAACATTCCATCTGAGTGAAAATAATTGACCATTCTCTAACTTCTTAGGTGAAAATATAAATATGTTATATGTATTTTAAAATAATCACCCTCCTAACTTTTCTGGAAAATATTTTGCCTTTGAAATAACGTGAAATTCCCCTTTACCATATATTATAATTTTTTCTAGTACCTTTTGAAAATATTTACTTTTTCTTTAATAACACCTCACAGGGCTCCATTGGCAAAAGGTATAAGATCGGTATGATCTAAATAGTCTCTGCCGATAGCAACTGTCTCCCCGAAAAGGTGTCCATTGGCCGGAAGCATAAGATCGGCACATTTAAAAAATTTCACTCCGATAGCTATTTTGTTGTCAATGAGTTTTTAGGGTTTCTTGCTTGTCTATGGGAAAGTTCTGGGCTCTCTTCCCAGCCCCTTTGTTAGATCTACTCTATTCCAAATAAGGTTAAATCAAATACTCTCCATCACCATGAATATATCATTTCAATTTTTTATCTGCAACCACATCATCAATTTTCTATGATGAGGACTGTCTCAGAGAACAAATCTTGGACATCATATACACTCTATTATTTGTAATGTCATTGAAATGGGTTTACCACCAGTTTTGAGAGTAAAATGAAATTTGCATCATTAATGCTGCTGTGTTGATCACCAAACTTGCTACTCTAATCAAAGAGCTTACCACTATTGAATGTGCAATGCTAGCTGCATAGATGTTCATCTCCAATGCACACAATAGAGGACATGTGATGTAGATCTCGTAGGTTGCAATGGATTCCAATAGACATTGCCTATGTATGACACTCATGGCACCATGATTTTATCAGGCAGGGTTCTCTAGCTGGTGCACAATGCTTAATAGGGGCTCACGTGACCTTTTAGGGTGGTGACCATATTTGTAATGGCACTGCCTCTCTAACATATAGCAAACTTCCTAGAGTGCTATAAACAGAATGAATGGAATTGCCTGGAAGAAGTGAAAACATAAAACTTTCTGCGTGACTTTTGTAAGCTGAGAATTGAGCTTCACATTGGAAATATAAATCTATTAGAAGCACTCAAATTCTAGCATATTTGAGCTCCTAGCTGAATTCATTAACATATGCACTTAGACCATCATGCTCACTAATGTATTTGGAATAATATGGGGATTTGGTGGCTTTGTAAAGCCAAGTTGCAGCCTAGAGAAACTCATCATTGTAGCCTACATATTAACAATAAAAGGGGCACTCTCCTTTGTAGGTGCCCTTGTATTGATCGACAAAACTAAAAAGTGGTTGAGAATTTTTGAGTAGAAGCTATGAGTAGTGAGCACGAACATGTGTGCCTGGTAACATTGATGCCAAGAAAGGCATCCTAGGATGATCTTTCAAAGATATACGACATTTATGAAAGCTCTCTGTTAACTTTTGCATGGATGAATTTACAACAAGAGGAAGTGTCATGTTATACCACCTAAGATAAATAGCAAGAAACATGTTAGGATGAATGCTATTCTGATAAGGTTCCACTAGGGATGGCCATTTCCCATTGAGCTAATATTCAACAAGATCAAAGTAATGATTGTCTCCATCAGTGCTCCACTGTAAGCTACTGCCACCTTCATACTTGAAAGAGCTAAGGTGTCATTGCATATAATTCCTTGACTTGATGCATACCCAGCAAGTGAGGCAACTGTCATGAATAGGTAAAGATATGTCTGTAGAAGTGTTGGCCGAAGAGAATTGGTGCACAAAACTCTTGAAATTCATTTTCAGTCCTATTTTTCCTAGTGACATCACAACAGAGTTGTGCAAATGCCTTGTGCATCACACGAGATAGAAAAGACTGGCACCCAATTGGATCATTAGCATATGAACAAACTCTAATTTTGTGTTTGACATAAAGTACACCTCCATTGAATAGGTCATCTTTATATATTGGTCCCCACCATGGATCATTAGTAGGATCAAGCTGAATACCTTGAGGCTAGTACTGAGGCCCACAAACTTGTATTTGTTTTAAAATTGAACATTCAGGAAAAGTACAAGGAGTCACTTGGCAATATGTTGTTTCTAAATGGTTGGTTGTTTCCCGGATTGTTATCTCCAAGGGGATATATACATTTCAACCAGTATCCACATCATCTGCTTAAACATAACATGCTCCTGTAGCCAGGACATAGAGATGGTGGAAAGCTTGAAGATGTGTGTTGTTATTCTCCTCTGGCACATTAGGCATAGATTTCACACACTTCACATAATCTCCCACAACATACCTTAAAGATAACCCCATCATGGTTGATGAACTTGAAAGTCTCATAATCACTTAGAGCCTCAGCCTTATAAACCACAATCTATTTGGGTATTCCAAATCTCTCATCTTCGTCCTTCTATGTAATAATACTAAGTTCAAAAAACCATTTATAGCATGGAGATCCAATTGTGCAGCCTCTAAATAGTTTCATGCTTATCTATAATGAACATATCTAGGTATCTCAGCGTGTAGTCTTTCAACTGTTGTTTCCAATCCTCACTAGAAAGCTTATGCAAAATACAATCAAATGTGCCTCGATCTAATTCCATACCATCTATTTTCGTTTGACATGGTGCTTGTGTTAAACTATGAACAGTCTGACATTGGTTCTGATATAACTTTGTATATTAATCTGTAGTCTATATTGGAGCAGGCATCTTTCAAGAACTGTGTGTAAATCACCACCTTCTTAGGATCATGAGTGCGAGGGCATAAATCTCTAGCTGTGAATTTTCCAAGTATATTCTTGAGTGTTGGAATTGATTTTTCACATATGGGAACCTAAAATTTTGTGAAAAATTGGTATGAAATTTTAGGTCCCAACACCTTTCATGTGCTTTGTCCCACATAAGGACTAAATTTGAAATTCTAAAAGCCTTAACTCTAGCTCTCTTGTCAAACCGATGCTTGACAACAGCCTAATGTTTAGCAAATCGATCAATTGTTTTATTTTTTTTCTTCTAGGTGCATCAACTGAAGCAACCTGACTTCTTGTTTGTTATCTATGCCTAGATATTCTTGTACAAACTGCAGTGTGGGGATTTTTAGGTTAATAGGGAAGATGGGATCTACCCCATATACTAGATGAAAAGGAGAATTTCCTAATGCAACCTTCATCCTAGTTCTATCTACCCACAAGGCATACTTCAATAGGATGTTCCACTCCCTTGGGTTCTTCTCTATCAATTTCTTTATGATGTTCAATAAATTCTTGTTTGTATATTCTGCTAATCCATTCCCTTGAGGATAGTAATTCAAGGAAAATTTCAAGATAATTCCATGGTCAAAAGTCCAACTTGATAATCTTATGGATGCAAAGGTAGACCCATTATCACATACTAAAGCATAAGGAACTCCATACCTAGTTACTATGTTGCTTTCCAAAAACTTGATTACATCCTCAACATTACATGTCTTACTACTGATAGTTTCAGTCCACCTGGTACAATAATTAGTAATAGTCAACACATACCTATGGCCTGAAGATGATGGAGGGTTGATAGGTCCTATGAAGTCCATACCCCATTGAGAAAATGGGCACATCTCCATCACTGGCTGCAAAGGCTGAGTAGCATATCTTTCTCTATTTGCAGCAATCTAACACATCTGACAACATTTGATGTGTTCAATAGTATCTTTAAAAATAGTGGGCCAATAATACCCTACCCTGAGGATAGCATGAGTGGTGGCTAAGTATGATCCATGTGCAGTTCCAAACTTGTCATGTAGTTCTGCTAGCACTTTGTCTACTTCATGCCTCTCTAGGCACCTAAGGTATATTCCCTCATAATTCTTCTTAAAAAGGACTCCTTTTATCATGTATTTCTATGATTTTATCTTCAAGGCTCTCCTTTGTGAGGCCTGCAATCTTGAAGGACATCTTCCAGTAATCAATATGTGTCTGATGTCTAAATACCAATCTCTATCCTCCCTTGTATTTATGACATACTGTTGGTTCATGATGTTAGGATCAATTTCTGATATCATCTGACTCAATGCTTGTCCTCTCACTAATTTCATGGGTGTTATGTCCATATCATACTCTTGGAGGACAGTAATCCATTTGGCTCTCTTCTCACCTGGTTCATTTTACATCAAAAGCATCTTTACTACTGCATCTGGTACTACAGTAATCACTTTACTTCTCAGGATGTAATGTCTGAACTTCTTGATTGCTTAGACCAGAGCAAGTGCTTGTCTTTCAACATCCATGTATCTAAGTTGTACATCCTTGAAAGGACAACTGATGAAGGCTATAGGCTTTTCCTCTTTAGCTTCATTCCTTTGTGTTAGTACTGCTACAGCTGTATGCTTTGAAGTAAATGAGTAAATGTAAAAATCCTTGGTATAATCTAGACTGATTAGAATAGGGGCATTAGATATGGCTTTCTTGATATCTTCAAAAGTTGCTCTAGCTTCAGCTGTCCACTCAATTTTGGCATCCTTCTTGAGCATGGTATTCAATGGCCTAACAATTTTTACAAAGCAATTAATAAACTTTCTAACAAAATTAATGTTACCAAAATAAGATTTGACCTCCTTCTTACTTCTAGGAAGTTGTACCTTCATGATTGATTCTACTCTCTCAGGGTCAATGATGATCCCATCCTCTGCTATCAGCTGACCTAATAACTTCCCTGTGGTTACCCCAAATATGCATTTCTTAGGGTTTAGGGATATTCCATAATGTTCACATTTCTTTAGTACCTTCCTGAGGTCTTCTACATGATTCCCTCTTTCTTTAGAGAAGACCGTCAAGTCATCCATGTAGATGACTATACATTTACCAATTAGCCCCCTAAAGGCTATATCCATTGCTCACTGAAATATTTCTCTAGCATTTATCAGTCCAAAAGGCATGTGCCTATAAGTGAATATTCCTCACTTAGTAGTGAATGCAGTCTTCAATCTATCTATCTTGTCTACCATCACTTGGTTGTAACCTAAGAAACCATCCAAAAATGACATCTTTGCACCATTTAGAATTTGCAAGACCTCATCTAGAGAAGGCAAAGGATAGTTATCCTTTTTAGAAGCTCTATTTAAATTTCATAGTCCACACACACTCTGATGTCACTATTCTTCTTTCTTACTAGGCCCAAATTTACCACCCATGTGGAGTGTCTCATAGGAAATACGATCCTGGCATTAAGCAACTTCTTAACTTCTTCAAAAATGATGGGCTCCAGCAAGGCATTGGCAGGTCTCTATTTTTGTCTAAAAGGCTTGACATATGGCTTTAGAGGTATAGTATGAGCGATGATGGCTGTATCATAAGTTTTTAACTCATCATATGTCTAAGTAATGACATGGATGTAATCTTTAAGTGCTTGGGTTATTCCTTCCAGTTCTTCTTCTGTACACACTTTCCCAATCAGGACATTCCTTTTTTCATCATCATGTCCAATGTTAACTTATGAATATTCTCCTCCATCTGCTTTAGGGAGATCTTTCTATTTTAGCATGTTGTCTAAATCAAATGCTCTTTCCAACTCTATCATTCCTTTAGGAATCTTGTTACTGGGCAATTCTAGGGTTTCATCTTCTTCCTAGGCACGATCTTCCACATTTCTTTCATCTATGATCTATGCATCAAAGACATCTCTATTAGAAATGAAGTCTAGAATATGATGATCATCATTAAACACCTAAAGGTTGACTACATTGTCTAGTACAGAAGGTACTGACACTAATTCAACTGAAAATCTCTTCAAGCCAGATATGGACAGTGGTTCCAAAGTACTTGTGGCTTGGGCTAAGGCATTTTCCCTATGATTTTGTTCTCTAGGTACATGGGTGATGTTGAATGCATCAAAATATTCTATTAGATCCCATACCCTATGTATGTAATTGGACAACTTCTTGTAATTACAAGAATATATACCTCTTACTTGTCTTACTACCAACTTTGAGTCTCCATAGACATGCAGAATCTTCACTTTCTTTCTGAGTGCAAACCATATCCCATGAATCAAGGCTTCATACTCTGTCACATTATTTGTGCATGGGAATTGCAATCTGTATGCTGCTAAGTAGGATTTACCAGCTGGATCCATAAGATCTATCCCTACTCTAGCCCCTTATTTTGATTTGGATCCATCAACTTGAGGATCCATGGCTTATCTTCAATTAAAGGCTTATCTGGGCCTTCTCTTTTTTTTTAGCTCTGGCAGTTGCACCATTTGATATCCATTTCAATTTTGGTGTTTCAATATTCTCAAAATTCACCTTATCTAGCTGATGTGAAGCTGATATTTCTCCTTTTTTCTACCATTAGAAGGAAAATCTTTTGGACTAGGCAACATCTGCCTTTTTAGAATATGCAAACATAATGAACAAGCAGTTTTTGAATGTGGTGTTTCATATAACCTACACCATCCCTCAATCAGGACATCATGTGGAGATCTTTATTGTTGTATCATCTCTTGAATTTGCTTTGATAAAAACTCTTCAATCTTGGACAAATTACTGCCCCTATCTTCATCAGATAGTTCATAATCTTACTTTACCAAGAAATCACTTCCTAGGGTGATTTTCTTCTTACTCTTAGCATTACTCTTGCTACACCCCAGAATCTCTTCCATCTAAATAGGACTTCCATCATGATATGTGCTTTCTCCTATTCTTGCAGATGACAAACACAAATCAGTATCACTATCACTATCTGCATAACTTACCCCAAAGATGATGATGATGCATCACTGCATGCTTGCTCCAGTTCCATCATGTTTAAGCAAGAGTCACAAGTCTTTTCAAAGTGTGCCTCATCATGTAATCTGCACCATCCTTCAATTAGGGCATTATGAATAGGCATTTTTAACAGTTGGCAACGTTGCGCCTCTTTGGACAAGTGTATCTCAAAATTCTTGAAGTGATCTACCTCTATCTCATTTTTAGGGTTACAAACAGATTCTAAAGTTATTTTATCATCTTGAAGATTATCATCATGAACATGAACATCATACATGAGGATATCCTCTATCCTGATGGTCTGGGGTTTGGTGGAGTAAACTCTAGGTTCTACATCCACATACATGATCTCGTTGGTCTTATTATATTCAGTGATCATATGTTTCATGTGAGGCTCAACATCTATCCTTATTTGAATAGGTATTCCTTTCCAAGGTAACTACATATGACTAAAATCAATGGCCATCTATCCATTGAGCATTTTTGACCAATCTCTGTTGTGTAGTATCCCATAGGTATCAGGTATATCAACTACCTAAATATCAATGTAGTATTGGATTCTTGGATCTGATTCTAACTGCATATGAATGTGAGTTAATTCTCCTACCACACTCACCTCTATTTTATCTATGTTACTTTCTTCAATGACTTAGCAGGATACAACCCTAAGGCATTGCATATAGACAGGGGCATTACAATAGAGATGCTCTTGAATCTACTAAGAAATTATGCAAATTTTTACCAAACATCCTTATGGTAAGGAGAAAAGGAGGTGACTCAATTTTATCTCTATAAAGAGTCATGTGTGAAGTCTCTGTAGCTTGAACAGTAGCTGGAGCTTTGTGTTTAACATTAACATCTCTAATAGCATGATCTTTATTCCAGTCCGTCTTGAGGTATGATTATCCTCTTTTGGAGTAGGATCATCTAATGATTTCATGAAAGCTTTTTTGATGGAAGAGGTTTTGAGTAGTTCTAACAATGACAGGCTAATTTTATTTTTTTTCATTTCATCCGCCAAATATGTGACCAATTTATTAGACTCGGGAGGCAAATTACCAGCTTTTGGTGCTATATTTTGTGGTGCCAAGTACTGATCATTGACTTTAGGAAATCTAGGGTTATTGTTTGCCTTAGGATTAGGAGTGTTGAAATTATTTGGGGGCAAGGATGTAGTCAAAGGATCATCAAGTTGGTTTGAGTTATTCCTTAGATTGTAATTATGCCTACCCTGATACTACTGCTAATAAGCATATACTTCTTCATGTTCAATTGATGGCTCATTTTCATCCTCAAATGGAAAAACATAATTAGTCTCAAAATCCATGGCTGACTCTTCACATGCTAAGGTGTAATTCTGATGAGGTGACATCGTCTGCTGATGAGGATGATTGATGTAACTTTCTAGTACTGGAGCAGAATCATATCCACAGGGGACAATTTCATTTCCTTCAATACAAGGTGGATTAATTGAAGTATTAATACTTTAGTTTGGGATATTCTAGCAGCAATCATGAACTAAGGACAATCCAACTCTGCATGTGTATTGGTGTTATGTATCCTGCACTAGTTTGTAAGAGTTGCCTCTGCCAAGTTCACTCTAGTGGTCTGCTTAGGTTCACTAGGAGGCTGATTGTCTAGGGGTGATGGAAAAGAACCATTGTTTGGCCTAGTGTTCCACACTCTAGCTTGTCTAGAGGGATTATTGTTTCCATTATTGTTATTGTAATTGTTATTGTATCTCCTATGAGGATAATTAGGTCTATCATTGGTATATCCTCTATTCTGATTTGGTTGAGAATAGAAATTCTGACTCCTCAAATGAGTGATCTCAGTGGTGAGTTTCCTTAACTGTGCTGATATTTCTTTAATTTCTTCCTTTTCTTCCTGAACTTTGGCTACTACATTCTTTGTTTGAGGTTTAAAGAAGGAAGATCCATTGTTATTGTTGTTAGACTGTTCCACAACCTGAGGTACCTATGTATGTCCTGGATATTGTAACATTTGACCATTTCCATTTTGAGGTGGCATGATACTGAGTGGAGGTATTTGTAAAGGAATTGGCACTATAGCTGGAGGTATCATGGCTCCATTGGTCTATTGCTAAGCAGGATATGTAGGATAAGCAGGGAGTGTAGAAAATGCAATATTAGGTTTTCGAGCAGGAACCAACTCCTGACTGACTTTGATAGCTTCTTCAAAATCTCTTGTCAAGGTTGTGACACCAGGATGTGCTCTCCTAATAAACATAGAAGTCAAGGGATCTAAAGATGAGTAATATATACTTCTGGCAACTTCATCTGTTACAATATAGGGAGCAACTAGCTTTGAAAGCATCTTTTGGAATCTTGCATTAAAATTCACAATAGGTTCTCCTTCAAATCTCTTGATTGTGGCAAATAGATGATAATTCATTGAAGGATCTATAGGTATTTTAAATCTATCCTTAAAGGATTTCTCCAAGGTGGCCCATGAACCAACAAAACCTTGACCAAGACTGATATACCAGTTATATGCCTCTTCCCCTAAGGAAAATGGAAATAACCTGCATACCACATCCTGATGTTCAATTCTAGCCCTACAACAAGCTTTCTTGAATGTTCTAATGTGATCATCAGCATCCTGATATGGATGATATTTAGGAAAAATCTTATTAGGATTTTTAGGTAAAGGATGATATGCAGTAAAAGTCAAAGGTGATTCTGCAGTGAAGAATGACATTGTGACTAGTGGAGGTTGGACTTGATGTGTTACAGGTGGTCCAGTAGGTATTTGCAACCTGATAGGAGTTATAGAAGTATGTTCTAGTGAAGCTCCTGATATACTAGAACCAGGAGAATGATGAATATCTACAGTTCTGGGTCTGAATGCCCAAATAGGCAATTCTTCAAAGAGTCCACTAGATCTAGACCTAGTATTTGGCTTTAGAGCTAGGATTTCTTGAATTTTGAGGAAAATTTGGCTTATTTACTGTAAAGATTGGCTGAAACTCCCTAGAAAAGTATATATTTATGATCAAGATTTGGAATTGACTGGATATTTATGCAATATTTGCAGAAATGATGCAAATATGAGGTGACATGAGACTTTGGGACACAAGCAACCGGATATCAGGTCTCTCAAGAAAATTACCTCAAAGCTTTAACAAAAAGACATGAAATATAACTTATCTTTGAAATATCACAGTGATCAACCACAAGACTTAAAATATTTATGCTTAATTTTGAAAACTTTGCAAAGGACAAGCATGCACAGACTCAAAACAACAAACCTTTGCATGTGACTTGAAATACAGAGCTGCATGAGTATTACCTGTCCATCTACATCATCAAATTAGACAAATCTACAGAAAAGGGCCCTCCTTCTAGCACTAATTTATGTTGATGATGATTGTTAGTCACAACATGTATAAAAATTTGCACAAAAAACCTTTATTATCTTGTAAAGTATGATCAACTTAGAATAAGTTGATGACTCAAAGTCTCTGTTGATCAGGTCATGATCATCTAACATTACTCAGAGGTTGATGTGACATGCTATTTTCCATTTCAAGGGGCCTTAAGTTTGCCTGGATGACCAGTATTTCACTATTTCCTATAAAGTTACTTCACAGATAGGTTATTTTTACTCTATTTCCAAAGATAGCTAATGTATTTGTAAGTTTGATCAATTCTTCTGATTATTGATTGTTATGAACTTGTTCTTTCTTTTACACTGTGTATTTATCCAAATAATGCGTTTATAAGTAAATGCATGAATTTCATGGATATTTATATGACTTTTCATGATATTTATCAATTTAACATGCTTTTAATCTAAATATGCTTTGTATTTCTAATTATCTACAGGATATCAGCATATTCCATGTTATTTTCTTTTAATTCTTTGTTATTTACAATTATGGTGATGATCTATTATGAAATTGAAAGAAATTTAAAAGAATGCTTCTAGTCTTAGTGAATCTTTAGCCATTAAACCACATACATACATGATACATTCATGAGGAGAAGAAATCAAACCATATTTCACCAGGATGTTCCACATCTAGATATGGATGATGCTAACTTCAAAGGATAAGGAATGAAAACAACACATGTAGATTGACAAGCACTCCAAGGGACACAGATGATCAAAGTATGTATCAAGATTTCAAATGCAGATTACTCAAGATTTATGATGATTTGTAATTGAATATGCTTCTCTTTCATTCAGTATGCATAGCATGTACATTTACAACAACTTTGAAATAAGTCTTGATATTTAGGCAATCAAATTTTAATTAGGTTTTGAATGTTCAAAATATGGCACCCTTGTACCATTTATAGAATAAGGTGAGGAGGCAGTTACAAATGACCTACAGCCAGGATTTGTCAATTAAGATCAACGGTAGATAATCATTCTTTGACTCAGTCAACTTTTTCTTATGGCACAGGTTGCCAGCTAGCAACCATCTGGATGACTCAGTATCTTATGAGTACCTAATGCATATGTTCCCTTGGTGATGCATCTTCATTCATTCTTTGGGTTCCTCCTCTTCATCTTCTTCTTCATCATCATGATAATCATCTTCATTACTTTCTATATCACTATCACCTTGATGTATATCATCTTGTATATGGACCTTTATTACCATCCTGATGTTCTCATAAGCCTATACTATTTTATCTACCTTCTCACCATCTTGGGTCTTGGCTTTTGTTATGGCATTCTTGTGAGACTAGAATTTAGCTTTGATTGCCTCTAGCTTACCCTTTCTGTTATTTAAAGTCTCATTATGAGTTTCCACCTTGACCTTTATCCTCATGATCTTATTCATCACCTCTTCCATCAAGTGGGTGAGGGGATCATTAGCTACCTACTGGAAATTATCATGTAGAGCTTTGAGAACAAAGTCTGCGTCTTGATTTTCAATATTTCCCTCTAATTTTCCTTCTAAAGCTTCAAGGATTTCTACTTCATAATCCATTATGTTGTGCATCTTTATACTTATATCCCTAAGCTTGCCACTGCATTTCTTCAGGATATCACATTCAAACTGATATCTTCATACCATATATTGATTACCAAGGCAGTGTTATTATTCAATACCTAATTGTTTATTAGGATTTGAGGATCAATCCTCTTCATCTCACTCAAAGCAGTTAGGTCCTTTCCCAATTGGAATGACTGTCTCCCTGTTTCATTCTGCATTTTGTCTACTTTTCTCTTTAAACTACTTAAAGAATTCCACCTCTGTAAGGAGGTTCTCAAAACATCTTCAGCTCCTGTGAGGGCTGATAGCATCCATTTCTCTATGATCATGGCTTCATGCTTCATGAGGTCCAATTTGGTGACCTCCTCCTAGGATATGACAGTCAATGGGATAGTCAGATCAACTAGTGTATTACTAGGGTTAATCAACCCCTTTATGTATGAATGCAGCTAAGGAATGTGCTCCTTATGTTGTTTATTTTACTCTTTCTCTTTCTTTACCCTTTGGGTTAAAGAATTAATGATATTCTTCCCCTCTTGACCCTCTTAGTCTTTTTTGGCAAAACCCAAATCGAAAGTCATGATTTGGAACTCTTCAAGGGTGATCTTGCCCTTCTCTTTCTCTACCATGAGGAGTGCTACTTGTGTAGTCCTTCTACTTATAGCAGGATCTCTTTTATTAGTCAATGTCAATCTGGCTTTCCTCTTGGGTTTCATTATTGTCTCTGCAAACAATGTGGAAACATCAAATTCTTGAATTTCAAAGCCTTGTTATATACTTATCTCTTTCTCTAGCCACCAAGGCACTTCATCTCTAGATCCTTGACATCCTTTGTCATCATCATGCCTACCATGATCTCCTGTATCTGCTTCTATTCTTGGTGGAGAAGGCAATTTCTTAGTTTCTTCCTCATGGAGTTCCTCATGAGGGGGATCTTGTTGCATTTCTTCTTGTTGAGGGCTCTCTTTCTATGGGGGAGGATCATGTGGAATGTCCACATGATGATCCTGTGCTTGATCTTGCACTCCCTCTTTCTGAGTTTTATCTACTTTAGTATTTTCCTCATCTTGAGGCATATTGACATACGTGCTTGATGTCTGAGTGTTTGGGCCTGTTACATCACCTTGATCTTGGGTCCCTTCTTTTTCTGTACCTGATGTACTGATGTCTTATGTCTTAAGGTCATCATGAACTAATTTACCTTTTTCTCCTATGGCTTCTCCCTGATCTCCTTGAGTCTGGGCAATAGCATCACCTAATATATCTTTATCACCCATGAATTTCCATTATACTTCTACTATAATTGGCTCGACGGGTATCCCTTGCTATTGCCGGCCCATATCAAAAGCATTGGTTTCATATTCTGAGTGCTTGGCCACTTCAACCTTTTCTATCTCATTAGGTGCACCTGCTCTGTCCTTGGGGCTTACATCACCCCTGTATGTTAAATCTATAGCAGCAGGGCTAGTCACTTGTTCAACCAAATTATCAAGGCCTATTTGTTGAGCTGCCCTCTTGGGCTACTTTTTTTCACTTCTTCTATTTGCTTCATCTCCTCCAATACCTCCATTTGTAATGGGGTCCCATGTGGAGTCATTCGGATACTGGAGGTGAGAGTCTCCATTCTTTGGGAGGCTACATTCTACACTACCTCATCATCTGATAAGTCAATAGTGTCCTCCAAGGAGAAAGGACCACCCTGACCTACTTTGGAAGTCTCTTTTACTTGTTCCTCTGCCTTCTTAGTCTTAAAATTAATTATGGTCGGAAGTAGCACATCATGTTGCAGCTCCTTCCTAAATGCTTCACCTCTAGCTCCTCTCAATACAATGGGTTTAGCCCTGATATCACCCCACATGAATGTTCTTTGCTTTTTGGGTGGTGACGTCAGTAGCACCACCCTCCTTCTTCTACTGACCATCATTAGGTCATCTCCTGTAGGCACCTTACTTACCTGCACTTCTTCAAAAGGGATATCTTCTTCCACTTCCTGTTGTGAGGTCCAACCCTCCTCTTGTACTTCTACAATTTCTACAGCTGGCCTCAAGATCCTCTTAGTTTTTAGCTTGTCCATCTGAGGCTGTGTAGATGATGCAGATGCCTGACCTGATGTTGATGTACCTGTAGCTGGTATGTTAATTCTTTCAATTATCACCCCCTTAGGTTCATCTTCAATTTTATTTCCTCTAGGGGGACCTTTTCTCTATTTCTAGGTGGGTATCCTTTCTCCATTGGATTTTCTTTTCTCATTGAGGAAGTCACCATACTCCTGATCAGCTAATTCTTGCCTTTTCTTCTTGGCATCAACAGTAAGGGCCACACCCCTTTTCTTCAATCTATTTATTTTCTCATCTACCCATGCTTGGGTTAATTGTAGCACCACACCTATAAATTGATCCAAGGAAATATCCTCTTGCTGTGTTAGATCAAGGGATGATATGGTGTCGTTGTACACTTTCTTATCTTCATATTCATTTGACATAGTTTTTCCATCATCCTTCTTCAGCTATGCTGGCACTGGGATGCAATCAAAAGTCCTTATTTGGTTTAAGGTGAGCCTCTCATATTTTCTTCTTCTCACCTCAGCTTCATCCTCATAGTTAGTCTAGAAATCATCTAGATGCTTCTAGTGAATAGGTTTTCCTACTATTTTCTACATCCTGCCATAGGGGTCATAAGATCTAGCCAAGGGAAATGGCTATAGGTACATTAGTTTCAAACCTCCTATGACATGCTTTATGCTCTCTAAATTTGAGCACATATACTTGCCCATAGACATTGGAAACAATACCGAAGGTATCTTCTTTTGCTCCTTGTATGCTGCAACTATGGTAGATACTTGTCTAAGAAACTCTATCAAGACAACCCCATCAGTAGGGTATCTTGGTAGCATAAGGGGTTGTCCATCAAATCCCTCTATCCTTATATATGAGAGGGTGGGAAACTTGATGAACCAGGTGCCATGTCTGTAGATAACTTCCTGAGCCTCCATGCTGAGTCTCTTGGTTTTGTCTTCCTCCATGGCTCTAACTAGATGCATAGAGAATGCATCATTTACTAATTTGTAATCCAGGAGATAGTTCTTTCTCTATAACTGAGAATAGTGATCCCATATATGGGCATCATCTAAATTACCACTAACCTTACCCACTGTAGTCAGGACATCAAACATCCCCTTGTAAGCACATGAGTACACAACATATGAGGTCATATGAAACATGCATGCCTGACTGCCCAAGTTCCTCATGCCTTCATTTAGTGCATCATTGATGACCTTGGCCCATAATGGATTATTATCTATGTATAGGACCATCTGGATGATTCCAAACATCCAATTCTCAAAATTTCCTACATGAAGTCTACCTGTCATCCTGCTTGGCAGGGCAATCATGTACTGGTACTCATCATCAAAATCAAATTTATACAAGTGTACGGGAAACTTAGCTAAGGCAGTGTAGGTGCTACTCTTCTACCTCCACTGATACATCCTCTTCCTTGCATTCTTCTTATTGTTGTTGTATTCTGTGTCTAACTTACATAGATCTACAATGACCACCCTCTTTCCAACTGGCAGATTAAAAGTAGAGGTGATGCCCTTAATTGAAAAGTTAGCATATACTCTTCCATGCTGCTCCACCTGCCTGGTATCAGGGTTATAGTTCCTGGCACATTCTACTACTATCTCTGGGGTCTCCATGGCATATGGAAATCTGACTACATGCCACATTCTTGAGACATATATTGCATCTAGCAGAGTATTGTCCTTATCATGATCTATTCTAGTTGACCATACCGCTAGGTCTGTATGCCCTTGGTGAGTGTCTCCAATGATGCCATACTTGAATTGTACCCCTTCAGGCTAAACAAACATGGGCTTAAGAAATTTAGAATTAGACCTGTTCCATCTAAGATCTACCACGGACTCCTTCAATAAACATGCCTTGACTTACCATACAATATCCATATGCATTCATACAACATTATATATCTCTATGGTATCATGCATATTATATTCATTATTCTTCATTTCATCATGATATGCATATTTACAGACTCAAACCACAAGAAAGAATGTACTACCTAAACATGCAGAAAATGACAACATGAGGGTTTTCAATTACCTACTTGATAATGCTTTCCTCCTGGGTTAGATGGGTGATTATGAAAAAGCACCGCAAATGCTAAATATCACCTATTCCATTATGCTGGAAGATCTAGCTATTCACAAGTAGCTATATGAGGGTTTGACTTCTCCACTCTGTAATTTCTTTTTTTTGTGCAAGGTAAATGAAAATAACCTTGGAAAATTGCCTTTAAACACATTCGTAGGGTGGATTAGGGTAAAACTAAGTTAAATCGGTTAAATCCATTGATCCTCTGCAGAGAATTCATGGATCTTGACAAGTGTTTGAAATGTATTCGTAATCGGCAGGAATCCATCTACCGCATTTAAGTTCATTTAATGTCAGGAAATAGGAGGGGGGATCTTCAAAAGATTGGGTGATATTTGAAATATCAGGTGATATTCAAAATATGACCCCTGCTGGACAATATGATCCCCCCACCTTGTGAGTGGCAAAACTAAATACGAAAGAGTCAGGTGAGGTGGTCAGCGTTGATTGCATGTATATCGTGTCATGAATTTAAGATCAGGGGACATTCAAAATATGACCCCCACCTTGAGAAAAATATCAGGATGATGTCACCATGTCGGCAACCTTGTTTAAGCATTGTGTTGTAATGATGTCATCATCATGTTGTTGAATATGGTGGGTATCAGATATATACCCCCACAAGGTAAACTGGGATGTTGACATCATCATCAGGGTGATTTCCTTCATTCTTTGGATTTAGATGATGTCATCATCATATTGGCATAGGGTGATATTCGTAAAATGGTGGATATTAAAAATATGACCCCCTTACAAAATATGTGAATTCGATATGACAGGAAAATACAACTCTTTATTTAAAGTTGATGTCTAGACATCACAAACCAAGTGATTATCAGGTGATAATGTAATATCAGGGTGATCTTATATAATGTGATTGATGTTTGAAATATGACCCCCCTCTCAGAATATCAGGTTTAACTAAAACTTTGACTCAACATAACTTTCTCTTGTTAAAGAATTTTGGGGTGATCCAAAAGGCAAACCTGCTTGGAATTTTATGCACTTTCTAACCATGAGTTTTATAATGTGAAATACCAACTTTGGAAACTAGCCTAATCGTGGTGACCTGTCTACTCTCTGTAGGGTCACATGCATGACTTTATTTTACCAAACCACCCAAAGTAGAAAAACAACAAGCCAAAGAAACAAAAAGGTTGGGTCCCTATTTTGTCAAGTCAAAGTGGGGCGTGTTGTGTAACCACACAATAGTCATCAAAGAAGTCTTATGTTTATCATTTGAAGCATGCAACATGATCAATGCAATATTTGACATTTTAGGGATGGGGTTTTTAATTTTATATTCTCTTGTGGAGGAAGATGCAAAATCTAGCGAACCCTAGTCGTCACCAATGAATGCATTTGATTGCTTGGACTCTTGCATAAAATTATTAGAGGCAAGAGGAGCTGACAACTCATCTTTCAAATTTTTCGAACTCTTAGGAAAAATAACATGCCTATGCACTTCCATTTTCAAACAATTATCAAGTTCAAGATCTAAATGGATAGTATGTAGTTTACCTTTAAATATAAACATAATCAAATGATGCAAAGTAGAAGGGACTACTCCTAATGCATGTATCCAAGGTTTACCCAGAATCATGTTATAAGATAGAGAACACAGCATGATATGAATCAAGGTAGGCACCATCACAGGTCCAACTTTTATAGATAAAGTTATAGTGCCCACAGATTGTCATCCAACATTATCAAATTCATGAATACTTAATGATTCTAGTTTTATGGCAGATATATCAACTTTAACCTTATGCAATAAATCAATGCCACAAACATTGAGGGCTAACCCATTAACAATCATATCTCTCTTAACCAATGTTTTATTGATTGTAATAATGATAACCAAAGGATCATACTAATTATGAACCTCGATAGATGGTAATTCATGTTTTTGAAATAGAATGTCTATTTTTGTTGAATGCATACAATCTAGTAAAGCGAAAACATCATTTGGTTTAACAACAAGAGGAATAATCACCTTTTGTAAATCTTCTTGTAGCATTCCATGATAAGTAGGTGAAGTTTGTATAAGTTCCCAAAGAGATATCTTTTCAGGAGTAGCACGAAGTTGTTCTAGAAGATCATAGTCTTTACCACTTTTATATGTTAAATGAGGTGCTTAAGGAAGCATAGGTTGAGAAGCTGGTAAAGATATTAGAACATTCATTTGTTGTGTACTTTGTTTGTTATTCTAAGTATTATATGCATGAGCAACCGCATTATGATTGGTTTTCTGTAAGTTTTGTTTTACAATTTGTGTTGCACAATCATAAATGTGATCAGGAGATTGAGAAGTGGATGAAAGACCTTTAACAACAAGAACAGGTTTAGAGGATGGTTGAACCACATTTGCACATAGAGTGACCACAATTTTTGGTTTTTCATTCTCTTCCTTAGATTTAGGAACATAAATTGCATTTACAAATCTTTGAAATAGTGATGGCTTAGAGGCCATAGTGGAATGTTCAATCAAGATAAAGTCCTCAAGGGCTTCATCTAACATATCAAAGTCATCATGACTAAACGGCTTATCATAAGCATGAAAATATTGCAAAAAATAATCTGACATTTTAACATGCTCTATTTAAACCAAGATTTAAATGCACAATGATGGCCTTTGCAAATGAAATACAATTTTCAACAATGAATTCTAATTTCCAACTCTTTTAGTGAAAAGATAAAGAATGCAATTCACAATTTAACATACACAATTTCACTAAAGAGGCTTTTCAATCCAATTATGCTCTAGAACAACAAATTATTTCAAATCTAAAATTTAAAAGGATGCAAATTCTTTAAAGCTCTGGTTCACCAAAATGTTTAGTGTGAAATTGGATAGTTTGTCTAAGCTAGGTCAATTACCACAATTCCACTACTAATCATGGAGGACAAGGACTAAGCTTATGAAAAAGCTTCTAATCACTTTGTCTACCACTTACACTTGTGTGGTTATGAAACCTAAGGCCTTAATCAAGATTTTATCAAGTGTTTTCCTTTCAACCAAGTAAAGCCCTAATTATGCCTTAAATTAGAAATATACAGAAACTGATGAAACAACTGGCAAAACTGATCACAGAAGTGTAGAGATAGGGTTTTAGAGATAGAGTACCTAGATTTTGAGGGCCACCTAGACTAGGGTACTTGCTTCAGTGTCCTAAAAGTTTTTGGATAGGAAAATCTTCTACATAGGGTGTCTTCGGTTGCCAAAAGGCTTCTAGATCTTGGAATAAACCTTTGGTTGGACTAGGGTGCCTGCTCCAGTGTCCCGCAAGTCTCATAATCCAAAAATTTGAAAGTCTGTCATGACTATACCTACAATATCCTTCTTTCTGTAGCTTCTTTCCACTGGAATTTGCAAAACACAATCTGCACCTACAAAAGAAGGAGAATGTGGTGGCTATATAGGAGCTTGCCTCAGTCAAGCCCCATATTTGGTATTTCTACCTCAACAATAGCTAGAGATAAAGATCTGCAGAAGTATATGCAAACCTAACAATGTGTGTATGCATAAAAATCAAACCCTAGATGTCTCAATCAAGGGAAGATCAACAACTTGCTTTGCATCAATAAACGCATACAAGTTCACCTCAAGGAGATAAGATAAATGAAGGCTTGCATGATCAAGAAGGTGATTCAACAATGTCTGCAGAGGATCTCCAAGCTTTCTGTTGGAGGCTTCAACCCTTCTCCCAATCATGCAAAGGGTTTATAAACCCTAGGAAGACCAAGATAGACTCAAGCTTTTGATTCCTAATCTTCATCCATTGTCTCCAATATAGAAAATAAAGAATACTTCAAAGAACTTCAACAAGTCACTGATCTTCAATAGAAATTGTAATAGAGTTTTGGCATCAAGCTTGCATAAGAACTGTGTGTGATAAAATGATTTTCAAATGTCTTTTTATATCTATCTTTAGGGAAATTCAAATTTCAAAATAACATCTCGATATCATGTGAAAACTTAGAATTTGAAAATAGAATCCTGAGACACTCAGTGGGAGCCAACACCCCTTCAAAATTCAAAATCTTGGGAAACATGGGATGACTAGGGTGCGGGAACCCAAGTCCAAGCCCCCATTTCCACTGAGATCTACATTTTTGGGGTTCCTAGGGACCCAAATCTCAAATCCCCTTTCCAGGTTCTATCAATAAGTTACCTCAAAAAGTGAATAAATTGCTCCTAGACTTAGTCAATCAGGGTTTTGGGAAGGCCATAAAAGAAAAGGTTGAGAGGTCACCAAGAGTGAGGAGCTAAACTGAGGGAAATTGTACCATTCCATACAGAAGGACAATTTCTGATGTTATAGATTCTATAAAAGAAGCCAAGCTATAAAGTCTAAAAGTGAAGTATGAGGGTTTGAAGATGAATGAAGATGAAAACATAACAACCTTTATGCAAAGATTTGAACTTGTCACTAGATAAAAGGGTATGGGAGGAACTCTCGGTGATAAGGAAGTTGTGATTAAAATTCTCAGATCACTACCAAAGTCATATAGTCACAAGGTAGCTATAATTGAAGAATTCATGACTGTGAAAACTATTGATAGAGATCAATTACTTGGAAAGCTTACAGCCTTTGAGATGAGAGAATTTGGTGATGCCCTACCTAAAGTTGAACCAGCTTTTAAAACTAGTACTTTAGTAGAGATCTCCAAAGCTGAGAAATATAAGATGGATGATGACTTTGATGAAATTGAAGCTAACTTTGTTGATAGGCTACAAAGAGGCTCTGGTAAGTTCAAAGGTAAATTACCTTTCAAATGTTTCTCTTGTGGTAAAGTAGGTTATTATGCTTCCAAATGTCCTAAAATAATTGAAAGAAATAAGAAGAAACATGAGAGAATGCCTAGAGTTCCAAAGAAGTGCTACTATGTTAGAGATTTTGATGATGAAGGGGTGACTGATGATGAATCTGATGATGCTAATACTAGTACAAATGAATGCCTATTTATTGCTATTAAAGATCCCATGTCTACTAATTCTGCTAGCTATGTGAAGGATGAAAAACTAGTAGAAGAAAGTGCTTTGGCTATTCAGGTTGAGAAAGATAAGGATGAATGGATTATTGATAGTGGATGCTCACATCACATGACTAGTGACAAAACTAAGTTTGTAAGTTTGGAAAAGTATGATGGAGGACTGGTTAGGTTTGGAGATAATGTAGCTGGTAAGATTTGTGGAAAATAATCTATTTCATTTAATGGAAAGCATAATACTAACAATGTTCTATATGTAAAGGGTTGGAAGCATAATCTTTTGAGTGTTGGTCAGATGCGTGACAAAGGATATGATATAAGATTCAAAGATAATGGGTGCAAGATCATGGAAAGTTTTAGAACTGTGATTGCTACCAGTAAGAAGACAAAAGGTAACATCTATCAATTTAGAGGAACTAATGATTACTATTTACTAGCTCAAGTAGATGAAAGTTAGTTATGGTATAGAAGGATGTGTCATATAAAATTTGATAGTCTGGTTAAGATAAGTTCAAGTTAGAATGTGAGAGATTTACCAAAACTTGTAAAATTATCCAACACAATCTGCAAGGAATGTTAGTTATGGAAGCAGATAAGAAAAAGATTTAAGAACAAAGAGCAATTCTCTACCAGTTTGTTGGATCTAGTGCATACAGATCTCTGTGGTCCTACAAGAGTGAGAAGTCTACAAGGTGACAGGTACTTCATGTTGCTTATTGATAATTACTCTAGAATGACTTGGGTTATTTTTCTAAGAGATAAATTAGAAGCCCTAGAAAAGGTCAAATCTTTCAAGGCAATAGTTGAGAATGAAATAGAGTTGAAGATCAAATGCTTGAGGTCTGATAGAGGAGGTGAGTTCACATCAAATGAATTCAACATTTTCTATGAAGAACATGGGATAAAGAGATAGTTGTCTACACCTAGGACTCCTCAACAGAATGGAGTTGTGGAAAGGAAGAACATGATAGTTTAGGAGGCTACTAGGACAATGATAAAGGAAGAAGGTCTACCAAAAGTCTTTTGGAAAGAGGCTATTCACACTATTGTCTACATCCAAAATAGAGTTCAAGTGAAAGGTAATGGTACTAAAACTCCCTATGAATTGTGGTATGGAAGAATTCCCATAGTAAAATATTTCAAAGTCTTTGGAAGCAAATGCTATATTAGGAGAGATGAAGATCTAGGAAAATTTGATGCAAGATATGATGAAGGAATCTTCCTTGGATACTCTACCAAGAGTAAGGCTTACCGGTGCTATAACAAAAGGCTCAAAAGGATTGTTGAGAGTGCAAATGTGAAGGTAGATGAGGGCAAGGAAAGAATATCAGACCTGAGTTGTTCTGAACAAGATGAACCTATGACTATAGTATTTGAACAAAAAGATAAGCAAGCAGACAATCAGGATAAAGAAGAGACTCTAGAAAGTGTTGTCAAGACTGCCAGGTATGTAAGGATCAATCATTCTAAAGATCAGGTTATAGGTGACAAGAACAAAGGTGTGATAACAAGAAGAAGAACTGTAGAGGAACAAGTCAATTACTTTTTTCTTTCAAAGATTGAACCAAAAACTGTGAATGAAGAATGCAACGATAAAAATTGGGTAAATGCAATGGATGAAGAACTATTGTAGATAGAAAAGAATGAAACTTGGGAATTAGTTCCTAGACCTACTAACAAAAATGTTATTGGAACAAAATGGGTCTTTAGGAACAAGTTGAATGAAAATGGAGAAGTTGTAAGGAATAAAGTAAGACTTGTATGCAAAGGATATTCTCAAATTGAAGGGATAGATTTTGAAGAAACCTTTGCCCTAGTAGCTTGGATTGAAGAGATTAGAATATTTCTAGCATTTGCAGCTCACAAAGATTTTAAGGTATATCAGATGGATGTCAAATCTACCTTCCAAAATGGTGAATTAGAAGAGGAAGTATACATTGAGCAACAAGAGGGATTCCAATTCTCAAATCAAGGTGATATGGTATGCAGGTTGAAGAAAACATTGTACGGACTCAAACAAGCTCCTAGAGCCTAGTATACAAGGTTAGACAAGTATTTAATACAATTGGGATTTAGTAAGGGTACTGTAGATAGAAATCTACACTTCAAAATCAACGATGATCAGATCTTGATTGTTGAGGTCTTTGTTGATGACATTATCTTTAGAGGAAATGAAGGTATGTGCATAAGGTTTGCCGGTGAGGTGAAAAGTGAATTTGAAATGTCCATGTTTGGTGAAATGAATTTCTTTTTAGGTCTGCAAATTAATCAATCAAATAAAGGAACCTTCATATCTCAGTCTAAGTATGTGATAGAGTTGTTGAAGTTTGGGATGGAAGACTCTAAACTGGTATGTACTCCCACGGTGATTGGTTGCAAGTTGATAAAAATTGATGAATCACCTAAGGCTGATCAGAAAAAATATAGATCCATGATTGGAGGATTGCTTTATCTAACTCAAATCAGACCTAATAATATGCATGTAGTTTGTCTTGTTGCAAGGTTTCAATTTGATCCAAGAGAGTCACATGTGATGGAAGTTAAGAGAATCCTAAAGTATTTGAAAGGTACTCCAGATTATGGCTTATGGTATCCAAAGGACAATGATTTCAATCTCAGTGTTTATACAGATGCAGATTGGGCCAGAGATGTTGATGACAAAAAGAGTACAAGTGGAGGTGCCTTCTTCTTGGGTAATAGATTAGTCTCATGGCTGAGCAAGAAACAAGATTCAATATCTTTGTCAACTGCAGAAGCAGAGTATATTGTAACAGCATGTTGTTGCACTCAAGTATCATGGATGAAGCAGACTTTGAAGGATATAAGAGTTGTGTATGAAGATCCAATTGCAATATTTTGTGACAATACAAGTGCCATAAACATTTCAAAGAATCCAGTGATGCACTCAAGAACAAAGCACATATCAATAAGGTATCACTTTTTGAGAGAGAAGGTGACAGAGAATGAAGTAAAGTTGGAATATGTGTCCACAAAGGATCAGATTGCAGACATTTTCACTAAGCCTCTACCTAAAGATACCTTTGAGTATCTTAGAGAAAAGCTAGGGGTCATTTCCCCTCTTGTCCTGAACTAAGACGCATAGGAATGCATCAATCCAGTGGAGCTCAAAGTTTCATTCCTTGATCTAGATTGATGTTCTGAAGGCTACCTCTCAGGGAGAGTAGCTAAATGTTTATAGTAAAGTAAATGGATCAGATCAGCATCATGCAAGTATGTGCCTCTGTCCATTGATGTTAAAGGGGGAGAGAAATCATGTGAAAAACTTAGGGGGAGAAAGAAGAGAAAGAATGCAACTATGTAAAGAGAAAGGGGGAGATTTTGTCTTGGTGGTCTTTTAAGTTTTTCACATCATATGTTGCCATCAATGACAAAGGGGGAGATTGTTACAAGTATGTGCCTAATTAGTGTTTTCATTGATGTCAACATATCTGTGTTTTCATTGGTGTCAACTGTGCTCTTACTTTGTTGAGGATATTAAGAAAATTACCCCCTCCAGTGATAACAATGTGTTGCAATAGAAATAGTACATTACATGCAGAAGAACAATCCAGAAGAATGCTCTGCATTTCCTGTAGAATAAATATCGTTACCTGTAGATTGGAAGTTATTTAGAAGCCTATTTGAAGATGTTATATTTTAAGTTTGAGCCTTTGATATGAATAATTGAGTGAGTTATGTTCAGTAGAGTGAAAACAACTTTTTCTATGTGTTTGGTGATGACAAGGAGAAAGTGTTTTGCTCCACATTCCTCTGCTCCACATTCCTCTGCATTGAAGTATTTTGGTCTGCTGTTCTGGAAGTAAGTCTGTGATGATTTTAAGTGCCTTCAAGTGTAATGGTTCATGATTTGGTGGTCCACAAGGTATCTTTTACTCATGACAGTGGCTGGCAGTGTTGTTCTTGTGCTTTGATTTGAAGAATCTTATTGATAGAGTTGTTAGAGATTATGCAGTTGTTCTTGGTGATTACAATGTGCTTGTGGATGTCTCTTGATCATGCTCCTACATTCAGATTCATCTTCAAGGTGTAATTTAGATCATGCATGAAGCGTCTTCTTGAGAATACTTGTGTTAACATCAGTCTTGGCTGACCTGGTTGAATTCATCATCTACAGAGATGTATCAAAGATTGTGATTGTGTGTTATAGCATGGAAGATTGTGTTTAAGTCCTAGCTAAGGCATGGCATGATCTGCATACATTCTTACATCTTTTCCTTAGATAAATTTGTATTAGGTCTAGACCTATTTTATGTATGTCTATAATGTTGACCTTGGAGATTGTTCCAACGGTTGATGATTGTAATGCCGACCTTGATGATGATTCTAATGAATTGTATAAATACTTTTAATTGAGTCCTAAAAATGTATCCAAGAGTGAAGATGTGAAGATAAAGTGAAGGTAGTAGAGCAAAGAAGAGGTGTTTTGTGCTTAAGTGGAACTGAACCTTGGCATGGAGTAGATGTTGTTATCTTAGTTCAACCTTTTGGCAGTGAGCCACCCATAGGCAATGAGTCTTTCTTTGCAATAAGCAATTTAGGCAGTGAGCCTCTATTTTTTGGTATTGATATAACTTATATATTTTTGTGGGCTAACACCCACCGTGGTTTTTCCCTTTTAAGGTTTTCCATGTAAAACCCTGGTGTCTCCTGTATTGTTTATGCTTTTGTGTTGAGCTTCTCATTTGATTCTTTCATGGTTATATTTGAATATAAGTAGTTGATAAGTTGATCATATTTGGTTACAAGTTTTAGGACAACTAATTCACCCCCCTCTCAGTTGTTTGGTGCAGTTCAACAAGACATTAGGAGTCTACAACTAAATGTCAAACATTGGTTAATTAGATCATCTTCAATACTTACTCTTCTCTTTGCCACTCTTCTCAAAGTTTTAGCATGCACATGGGTGAATGCACTTGTCTTACTTATCATTATTTTGTTCACAATTGATTTATTGACTAAAATAATTGTTATTTTTTGATGTGTTACATTCCTATCTCTAGATCAACTCATTTTTCTAATAGAATCAATAGAATTAGAAACACTATGCATAACTTGTTCCATTGATTCATCCACCTTTTTGGGTTTTACAAATATGCCTAATTTTTTCATTACTTTTCCCGTTTTTGACATTCTCATCAATTACAATACAAGTTGACATTGAAATCCTAAAGATTTTCTACAAAAAAATAGTTTATACAATCTATTTGCATGGGTTCAAATTTGTCTCTAAGATATCTTACCACGAAGATTTTCCTAAACATTATTTTCAATTTAAAAAAAAATATTTGCATTTTCACTCATACAAGGGTTTTCATTTTCTATTGTGTTGCTTCTAATAGAAGAATTTATATCAACAATGTTATATCCAACTTCCTTTAAATCACTAATCTCGTTATCATTGAATGCATTTGAAGACATACCTAGATTTGTTTCTATAATCACATTTTCCATATTCTTGACCTCTTTCACATTTGTATATTCTACATTCACCTCATCCATGTTAGTCTCTTCAATGTTCTCCTCTTCAATAGTCATTGAATTGGATGCTTCAACATTCTTCATTTCTTGAATCCTCCCTCTCCTATCTCTTTGTCATTTTGCCTCTTTCTCTTGATGTGCTTCAATTTATTCATGCATCATGACCTTTATTTTTCTTTTTTGTTAACATTTATTTGATCCCATGATTACCAAAATATCTTGATAAAAATAACAAATGATATTACTTTACTTAGAATTTGATACCTTCTTAAAATTTTTGAAGTACAAGTAGATGTAGATCCTTTGTCCAATATCACATGTGCTTGATTTCTCTAAAGAATAATTCCTTTTCTTGATCTCACTAAAAAATAGTTCGTGTACTTCATTCCATCTGAAAATAGTCCTTATGATTGAATCCTTGTAAAAATTGAATATAATATGCCTTGTTGAGAGACTGTAATGACACTTGCATATAAAAAAAATTGGAGAAATCATCATTGTCGAGTCATACATGCAAAAAAGAAAGGTTACAAAAAAAAGGTCATACTACATATTTATTAAAAAAATAAAAAAATATATTAGAAACGGGTGCCCATTCATAAACGGGAACCCGTTTAGTTCCATTTTTTGAATGTGCACCTGTTCTATGTCTATAGAGTGGACGCCCATTTTATTTTTGAACAAGCACCTATTTCTAAGAGAGTGTCCATTCTTTAAAATTTGAAATTTGACACCCATGGGTTTGCATTGTTTTGCACTAGTTTTAGTTATGGAAAAGACGTGGAAACTCAAGTGTTAGACTTAGACATTTAAGTACAAGGCCATATAAACAACAAGAGAAATAACTAATTTCACCAATATGTCTGACAATTTTTTTTCAAAATTTTTTGATGAAATTAAAACGCATTACAGATCGCAAGGTCTAGTTTTCAAATATGCAAATTTTTTACTATTGGACATAATTTTTTATTTATTAATTATTTTTTAAACAAAGAGACTCATAAAATTGAAATAACATACGTTACCATTTTTTAATAGCTTTTGATTTTGAAAGTTTCTTGAAAAAAATTATGCCTAACTAATCTAGACATCATTCTCTACATGATGAAAATAAAATAGTGTTAAGATTAGTTTAGATCATATTATGTTGGCCATACATGAGGGGTTTTAAAAAACACTAATTAGGGCTAAAAAAAGTTATAAAAATAGTTATAAAAAAACTACAAAAAAAATCCTAATCAAACTTCAACATCTTATGCATCTTTACACAAAAGGAATTAGAAAAATACCTTTATTTAGGTCAAATTATGCTATTTGTACACATGCATGCTTTGACAAAAAATAAGGGACTTTTAAAAAGCCATTTTTTGTACATCGTATAGAAAACCAACTTTCATCATCTGGGTATTAGGAAAAATTACATATTTAAAAACTAGAAACAAAATCCTACATTTCATATTTTTACATCATCTTAATATTCTATGTGGAAGTGCTTCAAATTCTTACTCCAAGAATGACAGATTTTGAAAAACAAGAAAAACACTTCCACTTTTTGGCTAAAAAGTGGACTCTTCTTCTTGCACTTACCATGTCAAAAGCTATTTTCACATTGCTATAACACAACTAGGCATCATCAACCTTATGGAGATTACATGACATCCTATTATTGAATATATTACTAATTAGAGCAATTTGCTCACTCCTATTATCCTCCCTTATTTTACTAATTGTGCTATTGATTTTCCTTAATTTTTCTTTCAAATCAACAATGGTAGGGCAATATCCTTCATGCCTTGTTACACTCCTTGGACTAGATGAAGGAGTTGCTTCTCCCATTTCATCTCAACACTTGTTGAATTTCATCCATATCAATTTGACTCTCTCCCACTTCTTCGGTCAAATGCCCAGTGAGTTCATTAATATCCTTGGCCACCTAAGGTTTGTTTTCATCTGGGGCCATGGCCCAAATTGCCAAGGTCTCATTAATTGAATTAAAACCTAATCCAAAGAGTTCTTCAACCTATTCTTTGGTCATTATTTCATCCTCAATGTTGCCTTGCCTCATGATGGTGTCCATGGAAATTGTTGAGATATCCCATCTTGGTAATAGTAGAAATCCACTCTCCTTTACTAATCTTCTTCCTTCCTTAGGAGTATGTTGCTGACATCCATATCAATCTCTTTCAAGACTTGTTGGGCTAATTCTTTCATGTCTTCTTCTCCAAATTGGCCTTGCTCCTCATTTAGATTGTGTAGATACATCTTAGACTTCTTCATTAGTAGCAAGGCCCTGAATTATTTAGACTTAACAAACTGCTCATCTAGCAAGAACTCCTTGCAAGCTATTTCCTTTTACATCTTGCACCACTTTGCTATCTTCCTCTAGGTTTAATAAAGTTCTTACTAGGGGTACCATGACAAATTCATTCCCGTGGGGAGATCTCAACACTTTTTGAAATTCATCCATATCAATTTGGTTCTCTCCCACTTCTTCAGTCAAGGAATAATCAACCAAAGGTTGATTCACATTAGGTTTTTCAATGAGAGGGGGTTTTTCCCAAGCTTCTTCTGTTACTCCATCCATCTATGGATACATAGGTTGCTCAACTTCCTATTCTTGTGGTTGTTGTCTCTCAAGGAATTTTGGTTTGACAAGCTTCCTTTTAGGAACTAACTTAAGCTCCTCCACATGCTCAAGAATTTCCTACTTCTTGAGTATAGGGTTAGTCATCCCCATGAAAGCTCCCTAGTAACCAAGAGTTTTGAGCATCTTTTATCTTTCTCCTATGACTATGAGGTCCCAATTTTCTCTTCTCTATTTCACCTTAGTCTTAGAAAGATAATTTTTGATCAGATCCTCCTTCTCATGATTTTCCTTTTTCCCTTCTAATCCTATCAATGAAGTGTTCAGGATCATAATTCATGAAGTTAGTGACCTTCATTCTATATCCCCATAACTTAGGACCAAATGCATCTAATCCTTCCTTGGAAGTAATTAAGAAACTAGAGAATACAATATGTGAGGCAATGAAGGATCCATTTTTTATGCAATCTCATATGCACTTTATTTGATTAATTAAGTTACTACATGATATTAAGAAAGACAATTCTATCAGGCACCTTCTTTGGTAAGAGGTGAGGCATGAAAGTTGTACCATACACTCTAATGATTGACACATATAAATACAAGAACCAATCACCCCAATTGTGATCAACATTACCATCAATTTGTCTCTCATGTGGTCTCAAGAAGTCCATGATCTCTTTTGACATTCTGGGCTTCCCTTGTCCCAACAATCCTAGAATTGTAGATACACAAAGTATACTTCAAATTGAATGTAACTCAAGCCTTCATAGTGTGAATCTCAGACATGAGTTCTTCCTTAGATAGGCATGGGATTTCCATCCTTGGTTAAGCATTATATATACAATTCCTTACCCCACAATTTCCCACCACAATACAATAGGATGTAGCACAACAATGAATACCTCTTGAAGGTAGGGGCCTCACTATGTTGCTTGTATGCCACCAAATCTTTTTGGATTTCATCAGCAATGTAGATAGCATAGTCAAAGTTTCTACTTTGATGGTGATCCTAGATGTCAACATCCATAACCATGAGGGGGATGGGCATTAAAGGGTTAAAATCAAGTCTAGAGACTTGACACAAAGAAAAGTATGTCTTTATGAAGTAATCTTGAAATCCCTCATACCTTAAAGGTTCTAGTTCATTATCATCAATATTTACCAATTTTCCATACATCCTTGGCCTATGATGATGTATAAAACATGTTCTGTATCCCTGCCTGTCTTGGTTATATTCCTTCTTCAAATCATCAGGGCTAGTTTTAACATCAGCCAAGGGGTTTAGGTCAAACACTTCTACAATCAATTCTCTGCTCAACTAATAAATTTATTTTCCCTTGCAATTGGACAATGTTTTAGTTGTAGCATCATAACTATTGCTTATGGCCTAGATTAGGTCAAAATTGACAAAGATGTTTGGTACAACTAACTTTGGGCTAAGCCCAAGCTCCAGATGTTTGATACAGGTTTATCCCAAGAATGGTGGTAGTAGAAGAATCTGAAAAAATATCATCCCTCAACTAGTAGGATTGCATCTCTAACATGCTCATGATAATCGTATATTCTATTAGTTAGGATCCTTGTACGCTGGGTGTGTTTATACTTCTTGGAAGAACTAGAGAGATGACTTATAAGGTCTTAGGATAGGTCTCGTTTAGTTTTTCCTCCACGGGATGGCCTCTAAGTCATGGTTGCAATGGGGGGAAATTTAATCAGACTAGGGTTTATTTGGTGACCTAACGGTTTCTCCTAAATAGGGGATATATAGAAATACTTCTAAAACCCTAGAAAATTTCACAATCTAGAAAGAGAGAAGATTATAACATAATAGAGTCAACAAATTGTAAGTTGGGGTTAAAAATGTGAATTTACTAAGCACTTCTTCGCATTTTGATTACCATCAATTTTCTATCTTGTTGAGGAGTGAAAAGACAATCTTCAAATGGAGTTGAAATAGCTATTCAATTCATCTTGACCCCTCATTAATTTCTTGAGTAAATTCAAGACTGTACCAACATGCCATGAATGGTCACTTATTTTGAATATTAGCCATTGATCTATCTCAGGGTTGCAAATTGACATATAGTGCTAACTAAAGTCTTTAGTGCAGGCTTCCCTAAACATGACTTCTTTCAAGTTGCATTGTAAGGAACAAGCGCATTGGTTGTTGGATTGCCACTTGTCATTTAGATTAAAACTCCACCTTCAATCTCACTTGTTCAAAAGGACACTTGTCACCATAGCGCTTTAGCACAACCTTAGATTTAAAATTCAAGGATCAAGTTGTGTTGGGGCATGGACTAGCATTATGAATAAGATGCTACAATGTAGCACTTGAAGTGGTCTCCCATGGAACTTATTTTAGTGAACTGGGATGAATAAGGTGTCACCAAGTGTTAGTAGAAAGAAGTGCTTGAAAAAGGTTGTGCTAGGACCAATGTATTACACATATGGTTTTTAAGGTTTTCGTTGATGTCAAAACTGTCATTAGGTTACCATTGATGTCAACACTATCTTGGATGTGTGATGGTGTTCATTGTTGGATGTCATGTCCTATCTAGTAGAGAATATACAGTTCATAGTTGGATGTCATGCCTTGATCAATGCAGAGTTGAGTATGAAGACATATTAATATGTGAATCAGAAGCACTAAGATGATCAGATATTTACATTAATGTTGGGAAGATATTACTAATGTCTTGATCCAAGTTTCATGATGATTGGTTCACTAGAAGAATATTTTGTTGTTGACAGGTTGAAGACAGTGTTACTTCTGTGAAGGTGTTCTTAGTAGGGCAATGGAATGCTCCACATTCCATTTCATTTGTAGTTATGGCTATACATCTTTGGTACTATGTTCAAGGTGGAGTGAAGGTGATAATTCCAAATTTTTAGATAATTTATGCTTCTTCTATGAAAGTTATGCATGATAGAGTACTAACATGTGTTTTGACAAAGTGAGGCAGTGTTGAAGGCTTGTTGGATTGCTCCACATTCCTCCAAAAGTGAATGGTTGCCTTTGTAGTTTTGAGGACATGGTTATGGATGTGCATTACATGCTTCCTTGTTGTTTCAAGTCTCTTGGTGGTCCACAAGCTCTGTTTTCCAATGACAACATGTTACAGAGTGTTCTGGATGACTTGTTGTTCCTAGAGTTCATGGTTGAAGATATGTGACCCAAATCTTTGATGTACAAAGGTAAAGGAGTGTTTCAAGATTCTTATGAGTCATGTAGACTCATCTAGAAGAGTTTCATGAAGATCTTTCTTGTTTCCTATACTGCACAAGGTTTTCAAGTTGTTTTGGTCATTATGCTTTCAATTTCATATGGTTTTGCTTAAGGCTGCCCTATTTTCAATTGAGCAGAGTGTGCGGATGTAACTCCTTGGTGTTTGAAGCTGTGAAGTATGTTTTGGACCTAGTTAAGAAAGTTTTAATGTCTGCAAGGCATGGGTCTTCTGCTAGTGTAGCATGTGGTCTTGTTTAGGACTTATCTTCTACATGTTTCATGTTGTGTAATTTGGCCGACTTGTAAATGTATTTTTCATATTATCTCTGGCCAACAAGCAATGTAATCAATTTAATACCATGTATAAATTGAAAATCAAATTGAGTTAGGCAAAGTGTGATTGCAAAGGTATTGATAAGGCTCACATGTATGATAAGGAGCAGAATGAATGCATTATGATGTGCAAAAGGAGAAAGAGCAGAAGTTGGAGATGATGTCCTGATTCATCTTGAAGACATTTTTGTGATAGTGACCAAGTAAAGAGTGTGCCTAATTGATCTTATCATTAGAAGAAAGTGTGAAGAGGCAGAATTGTAATCATCAAAGGTGTGAGTTTTAATGTTAGTTTTCAGACAGTAGAAGGATTGTCATACTGTAATCTTTTGTAAGTTTGTTCTCAATTCAGAGAGTAGTAGCTTCCTTGGGGGTGACCCTAAAACAAAGCCTTTAGGGAGTAGTTGCTTCCTTGGGAGTGACCCTAAATCAAAGTTTTTAGGGAGTAGTAGCTTCCTTGGGTTGTAGTCTTAAAACAAAGTTATTATTTTTGAGCTTCATATATTGTGAGTTAATCCTCACCGTGGTTTTTCCCTTCTAGGGTTTTCCATGTATATCTGGTGTTATGTGTTGATGTACATTGTGTTAATCTTTCATGTTCATGTTAATGCTACAATGCTTAAGTTTTAATCTGCTCCAAAGAAGTTAAAGTTTGTTTAGATACTGATTCACCCCCCTCTCAGTATCTAGGTGTGTTTAATAATTGGTATCAGAGCCAAGTTCCTTTAAAGGAAGCTTAACCACTTGAGGAAGATCTCTGATGGAACTTAATGGATCCAACAAGATACCTAGGTTTTATGGAATAAATTATGCTTTTTGGAAGCTAAGGATGGAAGCCTATATCAATTCTTTTTGGTATGGTTTTTGAGAATCTGTCAAGACTGGTTACAAAGTTCCTGCTACTAATCCTTTAGACATAGATGAAGTTAAGAAGTATGATAACAATGCCCAGGAAAAGTTTTCTATCATGAATGGGTTAGTTGATTTAGAACTTTCAAAGGTAATGAGTTACAATTCTGCTAAAGAAGTTTGGGTTTAAATTGAAACCATTTATGAAGGACATAAGAAAATAAAGCAAGTAAAGATGCAAATCTTCAAGAGTAGAGTTTGGCAGTGAGAAAAATTGTTTGGGTCCCTTACTACCTTTGAAATGAGAGAGTTTGGTAGTGATGATCCAAAGAAAGAAGCTACTTCCAAAGTCAATATGAAGACAATGGATGAAGTTGCTGATGAAGATGAGAGCTTTGATGAAGTTGAAGCAAATTTTGTGAGAAGATTGAATAAATTCACTGGCAAATACAAAGGTAAGTTACCTTTCAAAAGTTTTAATTGTGGAAAGGTTGGTCACTTTTCTTCTAAATGTCCTTTTAAAAATAAAGGGGTAGTAACAAAAGAGACAAGTTCAAGAGAAGTATGTATTCCATAGAGAGCAATTGTTCTTCAAAAGATGAGGATCATGATGATTCAAATGATAAAACACTTTTCATGGCTCTGAGTGTTAGTGATAAAAAGGATGATATTCGAAAATGTGAGAAAAATGATGCCTTTCAAATAGACCAAAAAAATGAAAGATCAATGGTTGTATGGACTACCTTTCATGCAAGAGAAGAAGCCAAGGCTTGGGTGATTAATAGTGGTTGCTCAAATCATATGACTAGTGACAAGGAGAAGTTTATTAGTGTTGAGAAGTGGGTGGTGGTGCTGTCAAGTTTGGTGGTGATGAGTCAACACAAATATGTGGAAAAGGTGCTATAACTATTGATGGGAAGAATAGGACTAGGGACCTCTAGGTCAAAGGACTAAAACACAATCTTCTTAGTGTTAGTTTGATGTGCAGCAAAGGTTATAGTCTCACCTTTCATGAAAAGGTTGTGAAATTAGGAAGGTAGGGTTTGGAAAACTAGTTGCAGAAGGTATCAAGATATATGGTGATATGTATCATCTAAAGGAGGTAAATAGAGAACATGTTTGTTGACTCAATCTAGTGAGTGTTTTCTATGGAACAAGAGAATAGGACATAACAATTTTGATAATATGGGAAGATCAGTTCTACTCATGTAGTGAGAGACATGCCTAAGATAATAAAGCCTACAAACACAATATGTAGGGAATGTTAGATGGGAAAGCAGACAAAGACAAGTTTCAAAATCAAAGAGTATTCCTCTTCAAATCCATTGAATCTAATTCACACTGATCTATGTGGCCCTACAAGAGTAAAGAGTCAACAAGGTGAGAGGTATTTCATGTTGCTTATTGATGATTATTCTAGAATGATTTGGGTTACTTTCTTAAGAGAAAAATTAGATACCCTCGATAAATTTAAGGTGTTTAAAGCTATGGTTGAAAATGAAGTAGATGCTAAGATCAAATGTTTGAGGTCTCATAGAGGAGGTGAGTTTACTTCAAATGAATTTGAAAGATTTTGTGAATATCATGGTATTAGGTGACATTTGTCAGCTCCTAGGACCCCTTAGCAAAATGGGGTAGTGGAAAGGGAGAATTTGACTATGCAAGAGATGTCTAGGGAAATGTTGAAAGATGTAGATCTACCTGATATGTACTAGAAGGAGGCAATTCACACTATTGTCTATCTAATTAACAAAGTGCAACTAAGGGTCAACAACACTAAGACCCCTTATGAGCTTTGGTATGGAGACCTCCCACTGTCAGATACTTTAGGATCTTTGGTAGCAAATACTACATCAGAAGAGATGAAGAAGACCTAGGAAAGTTTGATTCATGAAGTGATGAAGGAGTCTTTGTTGATTACTCAACCAGAAGCGAGGCTTATAGATTCTACAACAAGAGGTTGGGAAAGATGATTGAAAGCACAAATGTCAAGGTAGATGAAGATTTGTATCCGATCTCACAAGAATTAGAGGACTCTGAATCTGATATATTTCCATGCATTGAAGATGAAGTGAAAGAAGAAAAGGAACAAGAACCAGAGAAGATTCCTAAGACTCCAACAAAGTATGTTTAGAAGAACCACTTAGAAGACCAGTTCATTAGATATAAGCATGAAGGTGTGTTGACAAGGAGAAAGTTTGCTAAGACACATGAGCAATTAACCTTGTGTTATTATCAAAAGTTGAACCCAAAACCTTTTCTGATGCTAGAAAAGATGATGGATGGATAAAGGCAATGGAAGAAGAATTGGATCAGATTAAGAAGAATCAGACATGGGAATTGGTTCCTAGACCAAACAATAAGAATGTTATAGGAACAAAGTGGGTGTTCTGGAACAAGCTGCATGAAGAAGGTGAAGTTGTAAGGAATAAAGTAAGATTGGTATGCAAAGGATACACGCAAGTTGAAGGAACTGACTTTGAGGAGACTTTTCCTTTGATAGCTAGGATGGAGGCAATCAGGATGTTCCTTTCTCTTGGTACTCATAAGAACTTCAAGGTATATCAAATGGATGTTAAGTCATATTTCTTGAATGGTGATCTAGAAGAAGAGGTTTATAGTGAACAACCAGATGGTTTCTAGATATCAATAGATCTAGACATAGTATGCAAACTTAAGAAGGCTTTGTATGGTTTCAAGTAAGTACCTAGGGCTTGGTATGCTAGATTAGGCAAGTACTTACTTCAGTAGGGCTTCAAGAAAGGTACTACAAATAGCAATATTTACATCAAGGAAGAAGGAGACATGATTTTGATAGTTGTAGTATATGTTGATGACATCATCTTTGGTGGAGATGATATATATAAGAGGTTTGCAAAGGAGATGCAAAAAGAGTTTGAGATGTCTATGATTGGTGAGATGTATTTCTTCCTTGAACTTTAAAATTCTTAGCTAGAAGGTGGTATCTTTATTTCTCAAGCTAAGTATGTTAAAGAGTTGTTGAAGAAGTTTGGTATGGAGGATTCAAAGCAAGTAAGTACTCCCATGGTCACTAGATGTCACTTGAGAAAGGATGATGAATCTCTAGAGGTGGATTAAATTGTCTATAGATCTATGATTGGAGAATTGGTGTACCTAACTGATTCTAGACCTGATATTATGCATGCAATATGTGTGGTTTCTAGACATCAAGCTAATCCTAAGCAAACATATGAGAAGGTAGTGAAAAGGATATTTAGATACTTGAAAGGAACTCTAGATTATCACTTATGGTATCCAAGAGGTAATGACTCTGATTTAAATGATTACACTGATGTTGACTAGGCTAATTGTGTTGATTATAGAAGTACAAGTGGTGGTGCTTTCTTCTAAGGAAGGAAATTGATTTCATGGTAGAGCAAGAAGCAAGATTTAGTGTCCTTATCTATTACAGAGGCAGAGTACATTGTAGCAACATCCTTCTATACACAAGTGTTGTGGATGAACCAAACCCTAAAGGATATCAAGTTATTGTATGACGAACCTATTCCTATTTTGTGTGACAATACAACTACTATTAATATTTATAAAAATCTAGTGATCCATTCTAGAAGCAAGCATATAGCAATGAGGTATCACTTTTTGAGAGAGAAGGTGGCAGAAAAGGAGGTAAGGTTGGAATATGTTACAATAAAGGACCAGATTGTAGATATTTCCACAAAATCTCTTACAAAGGATACTTTTGAGGATCTTCAATAGAAGTTAGGGGTAATTACCCCTCCTTCTTGCTAGATACATAGTGGTACATTTGTCCAAGGGGAGTTCATGCTATATCTTGTTCTTGGACTGATGGTGGCTACCTCTTAGGGGGAGCAGGTAGTGGTTACTGATGATAGGGGGAGTCTATTTTTTGTAAGAAGAAGTCATGCTTTAAGAAAGAAGGTGCAGGTGTGAGTTGCTGATGAGCAGGTAGTGGTTGCCCTTTGTCCTTGATGTCAAAGGGGGAGAAATGTGTAGGAATGTGTTGCCATCAACGCCAAAGGGGGAGATTGTTACACATATGGTTTCTAAGGTTGTCATTGATGTCAACACTGTCATTAGGTTAACATTGATGTCAACACTATCTTGGATGTGTGATGGTCTTCATGGTTGGATGTCGTGTCCTATCTGGTAGAGAAGATATAGTTCATGGTTAGATGTCATGCCGTGGTCAGTGCAGAGTTGAGTATGAAGACATATTAATATGGGAATTAGAAGCACTAAGGTGATCAGATATGTTCCTAATGTTGGGAAGATGTTACTAATGGCCTGTTCCAAGTTTCATGATGATTGGTTCACCAGAAGAATGTTTTGTTGTTGACAGGTTGAAGACAGTGTTACTTCTATGATGGTGTTCTTAGTAGGGAAATGGAATTCTTCACATTCCTCTACATTTGTATTTATGGCTATATAGTTCTCATACTATGTTTAGGGTGTAGTGAAGGTGATAATTCCAATGTTTTAGATCATTTCTTCTTCCGCTGTGAAAGTTATGCATGATAGAGTACTGACATGTGTTATGGCAAACTGACACAATGTTGAAGGCCTGTTGGAATGCTCTGTATTCCTCTAGAAGTGAATGGTTTCCTTTGTGATGCAGAAGCATCCAAGGTTGTAAAGCAATCTTGCATCAACCAAAAACATTTGCATTTTTTTTCATTTTCAGTTTAGTTCAGACATTTGCAGTTTCAGCAATTTGTACTACATTTTACTGCATCTTCGTATCAAAGCTCATAGAGCAAGACATAACATCTACATCATATTCAAATTTTAGATCATTTGGATTTGTCTACTAAAAGTTATTGCTATTAGAAGATCATCAGCTTTCATAGAACAGAGCATTCAAACATTCAATTGAAGGAGAAGGTTTGCAAAGCACTTCAATGACTTGTGGAGCCAAATAGAACATCATACATGGCACATATTGATTAGATAGACCTTCCTTGAGGTCCATACCAAGTTTCATTCTTTTGTAGAGCAATACCAGATGTTGTAGGTCAACCTACCTTATTTCTACATGTAAGATTGGAGTTTGTAACCTCTTGTGGCTGACACAGAGGATTCTATGAGCTTGAAGATGATATATATAGATCTCTAAGATGTATGAGGAAGTCAGTAGTTCTTAGCAATTATGATAGTTTTAGATTAGTTCTTTTATTCTGGGAAGGCACTTCAATGCCATAACTTGCATATATGTTGTAACCTGGAAAGCAAGCCTGTGAGCACATTGATTGTAGCCCGCATGTTACTGGCATATAAGATTTTTGATTATCTAATATAATAAGAATTTGAAAATTCCATTTCATTCTACATTTGAGTGGTTTCCTTTGCGTTTACTCTAGTTGTATGGTTTGGATAGTTCATTCTGTGAACCCTCTGACTGTGACTGCAACAAGTGGTATCAGAGTGAAGTTTTGAACTCCTTAGGAATTGAAGGCATTTCAAAAGATCTTTTAGTGAATATATCACCAAACCAAGGTAGTCTACTTGTGTTTGTCAATAGAGGACTGATTGTGAGGTAGTTGCTACCTTGTAGTCAGATCGTCAAATTGAGGTAGTTGCACCAAATCGTAGGAAGAGATGTTGCTAAGGAGAATGCTTGCTATGGCCAATGTTGCTGGAAGAATGGAAGAGATGATATAAATGATGAGGACAATGAATGTTAGATTGGATGTTGTAGAAGAAGATAGAATAAGAGGGCTAAACCCTAGACATGATGCTAAAAGTGATGATGAAGAATTTTAATCTGCTGACCAAAATGAAGAAGCCCTAGAAGAAGAAGAATTAGATTAGGCGAAGATGTTGAAAGCTATTTCTAAGATTGGTAAGAGATTTAGAGTAGATGTATCAAACTATACTATAAATTTGAATGTGGAGGAATTGATTGATTCGATAAACAACTTGGAGGAATACTTTGAATATGAGGAAATTAAAGATCTAGAGAAGGTGAGATTTACAAAAACTAAGTTGAAAGGACATGCTAGTATTTGGTGGAAAGAGGTTCAATTGGATAGGAATAGGAGAGGAAAAAAAGATCAAAAAATGGGATAGGATGGTGAAAAAGTTGAAGAATCAGTTCATACCTACTGACTATGAGTTGGAACTATTGAAGAGACTACAAAGCCTAAGGAAAAAGGAGAAATATGTTAATGAATATACTAAAGAATTTCATAAAATAATCATAAGGACTGGACATAGTGAAGTAAGAAAGGAGAAAGTGGCTAGATACATAAATGGATTGAGGATGAATATTCAAGAAGAACTAAGTTTGGTAAGGATGACAACAATAGAAGAAGCATATCAGTTTGCATTGAAAGTTGAAGACAAGTTGAATAAGAAGCATGAGTAAAGACAGAGAGGTAGAGGAGGTAAATTTCAAAAAGGTAGAACATATTCTAGAGGAAAAAGATCATATGCAGAGAAAAACAAATAAAGTAGTCCTTACAACGAGGAAGATAGAGATAACAATTAATACTGGAGAGATGATAGAAATTTCTACCATGGAGGGAATCATAATTCTTACCACAATGAAGGATACAAGAGAGATGAAAGAGGATTTGCTAAGAGAACATTTAGAGGAACTTGTTTTAAGTGTAGAGGTGAAGGACATAGAGCATTTGAATATCATTATGGAAGTAAAATCCAGTAGAGAACTCTACAAGAGCATCTTATGCAGACTAAGAACCTATTGGATCACCTAGTTCAGTTGGAAAGCTAAAGAAAGGAGAATCATTAGTCATGAGGAGAGCATTATTTCAAGAAGAGACAACTGAGGAACCACCGCAGAGGAAAAGTTTGTTCTGGACTAGATGCAAATCAGGAGGTAAATGTTGTAAAGTGATCATTGATAGTGGCGGTACTAATAATTTGGTTTTAGAGGAGATGGTGACTAAGATGAACCTGGAGAGATTGAAACACCCTAAGCCCTACAAGATAGCATGGATTCAAGATGAACACAAGGTACTAGTAAGTGAACAATGTTTGGTGAAATTTCATATATGATCTTATAATGATGAGGTATTATGTGACAATATGCCAATGGATGTATGTCATATATTGTTGGGTAGACCATGGTAGTATGATAGAAAAGCTATACATGATGGGAGAAAGAATACTTATACAATAACATCTAATGGGAAGAAATATATCTTGATACCTTTGGAAGATGAGCCTAAGAGTGAAGTATGTGGGAATGCCATAATCTATTTGGTTGATGAAAGGATTTTTTTGGATGGATTGAGACATGAGAATATGTGTTTTTCTTTGATTCCTAAGAAGTGTGGAACCCTAAGTGCAGAGACTATTACTGGAAAAGAAGAAGAGTCAAAGCTAGAAGAGATAATTGAATTATTGACAGAGTATGAAGATATCATATTAGATAATGTACCTAAAGGATTGCCACCAATCTGGAGTATCATTCATCATATAGACCTTATACCTAGAGCTAGTTTTGCTAACAAAGTAGCACATTGGATGATCCCAACAGAGAATGCGGAGCTGAATAGATAGATACAAGAGTTTCTAAAGAATGGATTGATCAGAGAAAGTTTAAGCCCATGTGCAGTATCTGCAATACTAGCACCGAAGAAAGATGGAGAATGGAGGATGTTTATAGACTCTAGAGCAATCAATAAGATCACTATTAAATATAGATTTCCATTGCCAAGGATGGATGACATCATCGACTATTTGAGTGGAGCAAAGTATTTCACAAAGATAGACTTGAAGAGTGGATACTATCAGATCAGGATCAGAGAAAGAGATGAATGGAAGACTGCATTTAAGACAAATGAATGATTGTATGAATGGTTAGTAATGCCTTTTGGATTACCCAATGCACCTAGTACTTTCATGAGGTTGATGAACGAGGTTTTGAAGAAATTCTTGGGTAAGTTTGTTATTGTATACTTGGATGATATTCTAATTTTTAGTAAGACAAAAGAAGAACATTTGTGGCATATTAGACAAGTATTATAGAGGTTGAGGGAAGAGAAATTACTGATAAACATCAAGAAATGTAGTTTAATGAAGGAAGAGTTGGTATATTTGGGATTTGTGATTTTTGTGGAAGGATTGAATATGGACCCTGACAAAGTTTGAGCAATTGTTGATTGGCCAATACCAGAGAGCATTGGAGAGGTCAAATTATTTCATGGATTAGCTAGTTTCTACAGGAAGTTCATAAAACATTTTAGTTTACTATGCACACCAATGACAAAGACAATGAGAGGTGATAGAAATAATTTTGAGTGGATATTAGGTGTAGATAAGAGTTTTGAGTTATTGAAGTAGAAAGTGATAGAGAAACCAATGTTAGCATTACCAGATTTCAACAAAGTATTTCAAGTGGATTGTAATGCCAGTGGAAATGCAATAGGAGCAATGTTAAGTCAAGAAGGTAGACCAGTAGCATATTTCAGTGAGAAGTTAAATGATACAAGGAGAAGATATTTAGTTTATGATCAGGAGTTCTATGCCATAATTCAAGCTTTGAAAAAGTGGAGACATTACTTGTTGCCTAAGGAATTTGTGTACATGGATCATCAATCTTTACAATAGCTGAATAGTCAAGGAAAGTTGAATTAAGACATATGAGATGGGTAGAGTTCATGCAGATTTACACATTAGTATTGGAGCATTAGAGTGGAAATTCAAACAAAGTTGCATATGCATTGAGCAGAAGAAAGAATTTACTGACAGAGATGAGAGTAGAAGTATTAGGTTTTAAGGAACTAAAGCACATGTATGAAGAAGATCTTAATTTTGCAGAAGCAAGGAAAGCATGTAAGGAACCTATTGTGATAAATAAAAGTAAGTGGTTAGATTATTTCATTTAGGAGGATATGTTGTTCAAAGGAAACTAGTTGTGTATACCTAGGAGTTCAATGAGAGATAATTTGATAAAGGAGAAATAAAGTGGCAGATTGGTAGGACATTTTGGGATTGAAAAGACAATATCTTTGATAAGTGAACACTACTTTTGGCCTTATATATATAAGGATGTAAGGATGTTTGTGTAGAGTGTCAAAATATGTCAAGTTGTAAAAGGGAGTAGTCAGAATACTAGTTTGTACAAATCTTTGATAGTACCAGAGAAACCTTGGAAAGATATAAGCATAGATTTCATATTAGGATTGCTAAGAGCACAGAGGGGACATGATTCTATATTTGTAGTAGTTGATAGATTTTCAAAGATTTCAAATTTCATTCCTTGTAAGAAGATAAATGATGTAGTTCATGTTACTGACCTATTTTTCAAGGAGATTGTGAGATTGCATGGATTACCTAAGAGTATAATTTCAGACAATGATACAAGATTCATTGGATACTTTTAGAAGACATTGTGGAAGAAGATGAAGATAGACCTAAAGTTTAGTTTGACATTTCATCCACAAATAGATGGACAAACAAAAGTGGTAAATAGGAGTTGGTATCTTGTTGAGATGCTTAGTAGGAGACATGGCATGAAATTGGGATCTAATTCTACCACAAGCAAAGTTTGCATACAATAATTTAGTGAATATGAGTACATAGAAGACACCATTTGATATTGTGACAGGAACTAACCCTAGAGGAGTAGTAGAGTTGAGAGACATCAATATGGAGAATAAGAGAAGTGTAGAGGGAGAAGAATTTGTAGGATACATGGAGACAATATATAATTTGTTCAGAAAGCATTTGGAGGAGATGAATAGTAAGTATAAGGAGCAAGTAGATGAGAAGAGGAGACACAAAAAATTTTTAATTAGAGATGAAATAATGGTATATCTGAGAAAGGAGAGATCTTTAGTAGGGACCTACAACAAACTAAAGGTGAAGAAGTTTAGACCATGTAAGATTCCTAAGAAATTTGATTCAGGAAATGCATATGAAGTAGAGCTACTAGAGACATTTGGTATATCACCTATATTCAACATTGTAGACCTATATTAGTATCATGAAGGAGAATCAAGTGACAACATTGCAAGATTGTTTGAAGAATCAATTACCATAGCAATCACCAAAGCAGATAGAGGGCATCTTGGATAGCAGAGTTGGATGTAGTACCAGAGGCAAGCATTACAAAGAATATTTGGTAAAATGGAAAGGAAGACCAGAAGAAGATTCATCATGGATTTCTTAGGCTGAGGTAGACCGCTTTGGTTTTCCTCTAGCCCTAGCAAAGTGAGGGACTCACTTTTTCAACAACCCTAGGTGTTTGATGTAGGAGCATCCTAGGTTGTAGAGCAATCTTGCATCAACCAAAAAATTTGTATTCTTTCTTTTCTTTCATTTTTAATTCAGTTCAAACATTTGTAGTTTCAACATTTTGTACCACATTTTACCACATCTTCATATTAGAGCTTATGGAGTAGGACTTAGCATCTACATATCATCATCTAGATCATATTCAAATTCTAGATCATTTGTATTTTTCTGCTAAAAGTTATCACTATCAGAAGATCATCATCTTTCATAGAATAGAGCATTCAGACATTCAGTTGAAGGAGAGGGTTTGTGGATCACTTTCATGACTTGCAGAGACAAATGGAATATCATACATGACACATATTGATTAGATAGACCTTCCTTGAGGTCCACACCAAGTTTCATGCATTTGCAGAGCAATACTAGATGTTGTAGGCCAAACTACCTTGTTTCTACATGTTACATCCTTCATTGGAGTTTGCAACCTCTTGTGGCTGACGTGGAGGATTCTATGAGCTTAAAGATGATATATATAGATCTCTAAGATGTATTAGGAAGTTAGTAGTTTATAATTAGCAATTATGATAGTTTTAGATTAGATCTTTTGTTCCAAGAAGGCACTTCAATGCCATATCTTGCATATATGTTGTAACTCGAAAAGTAAGCCTTTAAGCCCATTGATTCTAGCCTACATGTTGTTGGCATATAAGCATTTTGATTATCTAATATAATGAGCATATGAATCTTCCATTGCATTGTACATTTGAGTGGTTTCTGTTGTGTTTACTCTAGCTACATGGTTTGGATAGTTCATTTTGTGAACCCTCTAACCATGATTGCACCACTTTGCAGTTTTGAGGGCATGGTTATGGATGTGCATTACATTCTTCCTTGTTATTTCAAGTCTCTTGGTGGTCTACAGGCTTAGTTTTCCAATGATAGCATGTTGTGGAGTGTTCCAGATGACTTGTTGTTCCTAGAGTTCATGGTTGAAGATTTGCAACACAAATGTTTGATGTACAGAGCTAAAGGAGTGTTTGGAGATGTATGAGTCATGTAGTCTCATATAGAAGAGTTTCATGAAGATCTTTCTTGTTTCCTATACCACATTTAGGTTTTCAAGTTGTTGTGGTCGTTATGCTTCAAGTTTCATATGTTTTTTCTTAAGGTTGTCCTATTTTCAAATGAGTAGGGTGTGCAAGTGTAATTCCTTGGTGTTTGAAGCTATGAAGGATGTTTTAGACCTGGTTAAGCAAGTATTGATGTCCACAAGGCATGGGTCTTCTGTTGGTGTAGTGTGTGGTCTTGTTTAGGACTTATCTTCTACACGTCTCATGTTGTACATAATCTGGCTGACTTGTAAATTATTTTTCATAGTGTCTCTAGTCAATAAGCAATGTAATCAATGTAATATCTTGTATAAATTGAAAATCAAATTGATTTAGGCAAAGTGTGATTGCAAATGCATTGATAAGGCTCGCATGTAAGATAAGGAGTAGAATGAATGCATTATGATGTGTGACTGAGGAGAAAGAGCAGAAGTTGTAGATGCTGTCCTAATTCATCTTGAAGACATTTTTGTGATAGTGATCAAGTATAGAGTGTGCCTAACAGATCTAATCATCAAAAGAAAGTGTGAAGATGTAGAATTGCAATCATCAAAGGTGTGAGTTTCAATGTCAGATTTCAGACAGTAGAAGGACTATAATACTGTAATCCTTTGTAAGTTTGTTCTCAATTCAGGGAGTAGTAGCTTCCTTGGGAGTGACCCTAAATCAAAGTTTTTAGGGAGTAGCAGCTTCATTGGGTTGTAGCCCTAAAACAAAGTTATTATTTTTGAGCTTCATATATTGTGAGTTAATCCTCACTGTGGTTTTTCCCTTCTAGGGTTTTCCATGTATATTTTGTTGTTATGTGTTGATGTGCATTGTGTTAATCTTTCAAGTTCATGTTAATGCTATAATGCTTAAGTTTTAATCTACTCCTGAGAAGTTAAAGTTTGTTTAGATATTGATTCACCCCCCTCTCAGTATTTGGGTGTGTTCAACACAATGATCATCAGTAGAAAATTGAAAAGGTACCACATGGCATATAAGATAGGCTCATACGCCATGGTAGTGCACGATAACCTATTGGAAACCAAAACATTTAAATGGGGTCCACTGAGGATTAGGATAGCCTATGGATGACAAATGTCGACCTTGTGCATCAACACAACCTTTGGAAAAAAAATCTTGGACTGAGACTAGTAGGACCCTGCTGAAAACCCGTAATTTTTCATAACATGCTCATCCCAACTTAGGGTCTAAATGACCAAAAATGCTAAAACCCTATTCTTAATAGTTAAAATCTTAAACCCTAGAAGCTTGTGGTGCTTTTGTTCTAATTTTATACTAACTTCCTATTGTCCATGAAATACTTTTAAGTCATAAACTCGAGCCTAGGATTGACATCCCTTTACCGTCCCTAACTTTTTGGTTACGACCTATCGCCTGTACCCTAAAATATTTGAAACTGTCAACTTAAGTTTAAATTTTAATTCCCCTTTTGGTCATAAACCTATCATGGTATCCTTTTTAAAAAACTTTTGTACACATGCTCCATTTTGCTCCATGGTATACAAGGGATACATGACAGGATATCGCGAGCCCGCACAACATCTAAGGTGATGTAATTTTCTTACCACGTGACTATGAAATGAGGACACGTGTAAGGTATGTCATGGCCTATGGTGATATGATCAATGATTTAAGTTGAATGGAGGAGATTATGCCAGGTGTTGAAAGATGAGGTGAAGAAGTCAGCTACAGGAAATGGAGGATATAATGGTAGCATAAGCACACAGAGGAATCTTGTTGGGTGGGAAGATTCACTACGCAGCCACGGAATTGTGACATGTGGTCATCTTTCAAAGGGAAAGTAAAGGTATGTATAAGGATCCACATGGATGGATTAGTATGTTTTTGCGGAGCCAAATGAGGATGGCTCACTTGCTACTACTCAGCCATAGAATGAGAGATGCTGCCACAATAATGGGTTACACTTTCTAGGACATCCTAATTTTTGTCAAAATCACATATTTTTATAAAATATAACAATTTAAGCCTTGAAAGGTTCCATTTAAGGGATTGTAATTGAATAGGGTTTAATTAAACCCCCTTAGATCAAACCCCCTTGGATAGAACCCTACTAGTCTTAAACCAGACCTATCATGGAGTCTCCTCTACACCTATCAAAATGCTAATAAAAACCACTTTTGATTTACCTTTTGTTGGACTAAATGAATTCATTTAAGATTTTATGTTTTGTAATTATGTAGTCCTTATTATAAGCTTCCCAAAAAGTATAATTTTAAATATATTTAATTTAAAAGGAAAGAAAAGGAAATTTAAAAGGTAAAGATTGGTGGTGGAATGCATAGCGACCGTCGATCGACAACTAAGATTTAAACCTAAGGTAGTTGTCTGTTAGTGCCATTCTCACAAGCCTCCACTCTACAATTAACAGGATTATAGTGACCAAGGCTAGGAAATCAAACTTGCTCAGAACAATTGAATTCCGGTGCATTTCATCAAACATTTTTATCAGAGGATTTGATTTTTCCATTAAGGATCTGATTGCTTAATAATTTAAGATCAAATTTTTTTTGTTGTTCTGATTGTCAAATGAAAAAGTGACTATTTAATGGCATGAAGCTTTTTGCTCCCTGATTTATAAAAGAAATTTAGAGCCATTCTACAGAGGTTGTTGTCAGTTGTCCTTCTAGAATTGTATAGTGAAACATAGAGATTTTGAAGGTTTTTGTTCTATTTTTAGGTCTTATTTGAGTTTGAATCTCATGTTCTTATGAACTTGTTTATCAGTACTAGCATCCTATGAACTGAATAATGGATTTCTGGTCCAATTGTCTCCTGAGGTGTGGTCCACATAAATTATGAGTGAATGAATCAAGGATTTCTTCATCTTGTCTCCATGAAATTTCTTATGGATATATGTTTCTACTTAAGGCTCTTGTTCAAAGAATAGGTCAAATTGCTTTATCAGAGACAAATTTCTGTGGATGTATATGAGGATATGGTAAGAATGATTGAATTGGGAATATTAAGGGTAATGTTGTAAGGCAATGTTATAAAGCTTTTGATGCTTAGGTTACCTGTTGATATCTAGTTTTAATTACATCTAATTTAACTTTGTTGCTCTAGAATAAGGCACCAATCTATTGCCTCTATGTTTGGTTTCATGCTCCAGAAGCAATCAAGCACCCAAATACTTTAAAATCATTGAAATCCCTTTTAAGTGTTTGTTAAGTTATATATTTTACCCTATTCTATGGCTTTGAGGAATGCTAAAGCTTGATTGATTTTAGCCAAGTCTTCATATTTTCATAACCCTCAAGTAAATCAACATAGAACCAATATGTTTTTCATAGTATTTGTAGCAAATGGTATAGGAGGTTATTGAATACTATTAAGGGATTACCCTCCCAGGTTTTGCAAAGCCTAAAGTGAAGAGGGAAAGTTGTGTCAACTTTCACCTATGTGTTGGCCAACCCCTCATGATAGCTGAACATTGAAAGTGGCTAAATCATAGGCTATTTCATGAGATAAGGTTAGGATTTAAAAACAACCAATAGAAATGGTGACTCTACTAGGGATATTCTAGTGGTCTGATAGGGGTGTGTAGAGTTTACATCTTTATAGTGTTGTACTATTCCCTTTGAAGAGGGTGGTGACTTTGATTAGAAAAAGGAATAGTTGTGTATGAAAAAGGAAGGATTCCTCTGTATTTTCACCTATATCTTTGCAAGGTTTCCTTGGAATATAGAATATATTGAACTCCCTCAATTGGGTGGCATCTCTGACTCTCCTATACCACTGAAAGACTTACTTTAAAGCAATTGAATAAAAGAGGAAGATGGAAAAGTTGTAGAGAGATTAAGGGAACCAGAGGACACATGAGGAATCATCCTAAACAAAAGATGGAAGGGGAATTGCCACAGAATACTGGACAATCATGGAAGAAGAAGAATGTAAATAATGGTAAGTCTAATACATGTTATCCTCCACTAGGATCTAGAAGTTCTCTTCATAATAGTGCTAATAATTTGTAAAGATCATATGAATTTGGTATGCCTACTACAAATGAGGATGATTCTATTTTGAGAGATTTTGTTGAAAGTGAGAACTCCAGATCAAGACTCCTAGCTAACAAATAGTTAATCTCTAGAATGACAAGTCCTCCTAGTCTTATAGATTTTGACCTATTGGGCAATCCTTTTAGTAGGTCACCTACCCCTGTTTTTCACATGAGTGCTACAAATCTCTTCGATAGTACCTTGGAAACTTCTGATTCAAAGACTACATTACCTAGTGAAGAAGAACTAGTGAAGGAGTTGAACGAGTTACATAAAGAGACTGAGAGGATAAAGGAGCTAAATGCAATAAAGGCCAAGGAGAAAGAGGAGAGGATTAGAAATGCTATGGATGAGAGAGACAGAATGAAGCTGAGGTTGGATTGTTTGAAGTTAGTTACTCTAAAAGAGCCTAAACCTATATTTGTTACACATAATGGCCTAGTAGTTTCTCAAATACCGATCCAAAATAATGTGACTCTCCAATTGAGTACTATTCCTGCAAACACTTGGACCATTTCTACTATTACCACCAGTGTTGCAACCCCTCTTAAACCCTCTGTTCAATGCAGTGATAAAGGAAAGAAGCCTATTAAAGGAGTGCATATTAATGAAGGTGGATCATCTTAAAATATTGTTGTAATGGAGGATTCTGATTCATTAGATCTTAAACTAAATAAATAAAATGAACAACTACAGAAGGAATTGGAAAGAATAGAAATATTAGCTACAAATGTTGAGATGTAGAGGAAGATTGTGTTCTTAAAGACTTCTATATGGAATCCTATAGCCTCTATTTCCCACAACCCATCTACTTCTTCAACTATTGATACAAATGTTTCAACTCTTGCTAACTAGTCCAATTCCAACTCTTGTACATATACTCAATCTAGAAGTCAGAATTTTGGACAGAAAGGAAATCTAGATTTAGGGGGAAGTGGTACAAATAGATAGAATATGAATCAAGGATTTCAATTTTCTAGAAGACCTATACAGCTGGATGGATACAGACAACTTTGCTTTGATGGGATACCTAGCTATCCAAATCTTCTCGCAAATGATATAAGGAAAGTGTTAGTTAGATTCTCTAGAAATAATGCCATAAGTGGAGAAGATCACCTAAGGTCATTTAATGATATGATGGATGATTTTGAAGTTAAAAATGAAGATGTAAGGATGAATTTGTTTATGCAATCACTCACTAAGGATGCTAGAGATTGGTATAGAGGCTTACCAATGGGAAGCATTGGCTTATGGGAAGAATTCAAAAGGGTGTTCAAAGAATAGTATGGTGACAAAACAAATCCTTGGTTCATGCTAAATGAATTTAACATCTCCAAAGAATAAAATGAGATGGTTTCTAATTTCAACATAAGGTTTCAAAAAGCCATGATTAAAATTCCAAATCATTTAAGATCAAATGAGCATGTATGTTTCGTTACATATAGCAATGCATTTGATCCTAAAATGGGATATCTTCTTAGATATAAGAATCCCCAGACCCTAAGAGAGGCTTAGAAAGTTGCCCTACATATTGAAAGCAATAGAAAAGTTGCTGGTAAAGTGGGGAGGAGAGAAGATGTGAAGCTTTTGAAGAATCTGAAGAAAGAAGATAGAGGGTCTGCAAAGAGAGCATCTTCACAAGAAGATAAAATGGATAAGGTTATGAGTTCCTTGAAGGATCTGAATTACAAGATTGTTAGACAAGAAAAGAGTCTGATGAATGAAAGACCAATTTTCCAAAAGAATGATAAGCCACCAAGATTTCATATCAACCATACAATACAAATTCATATAATGGTAAGCCACTTCCTAATAATTAGAAGAATCAACAAAGTAGGGATCCTCCTAATCCATTGAAGAAGGCTTCTACAAATTTTGTAGATGATACTCCTTGGTGCTTAGCTTGCCAATTGGCCCACTCACCACACCAATGTGCTCTTGCCCAATCTGTAGAAGAATATCAAAATACATATGGTGATTGTGACCTATCTCATGAACAAGATGGGGTGATTAATATGTTATTTTTTGATGGTGAGTTTTACTCTGATGAAGAGACAAGTGAAGTGGATGTTGAAAATAAGAGGTATATAACAAGTGCATATCAATAGCATTTATTCTCAGATGAAGATGAAGAAGAAAGTTGTGTTGTGCATGTTGGAAAGAGACATTGCTATGTTGATTAATTGAGTGTTGTCATTGATGGAAACAAGAAAAGGAACAAGGTTGGAATAGAGTTTATGGTCCAATAAAGAAGACTTAGTCATACTGGCTAAGTATTGGAAATGTACAGAGGCAGAGATAGAAGAACAATGTTTGAATTGGCATTGATCCACAGTTGAAGATCAAGGTTTATGATTCTGGTATGATGTTCCTAACTCTTACATGATCTTATATCCAAGGTTTCAGCTTTTGATTAGTTCCAAAAGTATATCTTCAAGTGGCCTAAGTCCTATAGAACAAAATACAATTACAATTAAGGCTGAACACACAATTGTTTTGGTCTACATTTCTCTGGTGTTGTATATCTTGTTATGCAGTTTTGAGGTGTTGTAAACACTTATATGAAGTGTCTAAATCTAGAGTTGTAAGATTTGAAGTCCACTGGAAAGATAGTTGCAAGCTGCTGAGTATCACTACAATGTTTGATAGAGTTTGACTATGACAGAGTCTGAGTTCTAATAGTCCACATTTTGCTGCTAAAGAATATTTTGATTTATGGTTCTGAAGGTATGATTGGTGATGTCTAAGGAGTCTCTAATGTAATTTTGATCAAGCCCTGTGTTCCATAGTAAAATATGTAGTCTGACAGATGAACTGAATCAGTAGCAGTCTAAGTTAGAGGCTAACATGATAAGTTTGAATTATATGCAGTAATTTCTATTGTTTAGAACTTAAACCTAAGTTGTTAAATAGTTGAGGCCAACATATGTGAATGCAATTCAAGTGTTGTTTGAGTCTACTGGGAGTTTTGGTAAATGAATTTGGCTGACAAGCTACTTAAGTCATGAGTGCATGCTTCACATTATTAGGCTGACCTAGTATGAAGATATATATATATATATATATATATATATATATATATATATATATATATATAAGGGATTGAATTTAGTGTTTGTGTGGTGTGATGTAAATGGAATAGATACATATGTCTGACATACAGTGTAAAGTGATTTTGTGGAAACAATAAAGAGCAGAAGAAGAGAGATCTTATTCTCATGTAAGAGAAAAGTAGTGAAACTAAGTAGTCAGACATGAAGAGTTTTGAGAGAATATTTTTGTGCTTCATCAGAGCTGTAACCATGCATGTGTAGATGCAATATGAGAAACTAAACTTGCTAGTGAGCCATTCTTCTTTCTTCTTTCCTTCTCTAGGTAGTGAGCCTATTTTGGCAGTGAGCCTTTCTTGTAGTGAGCATTTCTCTAGGTAGTGAGACCTAAGGTAGTGATCTTTATTGTAATCTGGTATTGTCCTATAGTAATATATTGTGAGCTAACACTCACTAGAGTTTTTCCTTTTTGGTTTTTCCACATAAAAAATTTGGTGTTCATGTGTTATGTCTTTGTGGTTGCTATTTCTATGTCTATTCTGCTTTCATGTTATTATCTTTGGAAATTGGATAAATAAATTTGTTAAGAAGTGGTTTTGTGGAATATTGATTCACCCCTCCTCTCAGTATTCCTTATTCTCAACAATTGGTATCAAAGCAAGTTTCCTTGGAAGAAGTCTTACAGCTTGAGGAAGATCTGGGATAGTGTAATCATGGCAGCAAGAAGATTTGGAAATTATGAAAGCAACAAGGAACTAGAAGCAGCCATTATTGTTCTAGAAAAATCTAAGGCAGAAATCAGGGATCTAAAAGTTAGCATTCAAGAAGTTGATGAATGCATCCTAAAGCTAAGAGAGCAAGTCAGGAAGTTCAAAGAGAAAAGCAAGGAGCTAAATGATCAATTAGATGAAGCACATGAGTTTCCAAATAAGTTGACACTAGAAGTTGAAAAGAAGGAAGAAATTGAAAGGCATCTGAATCAAGTTGTTAAGGATAAATCATAGGAATGTGAAAAATCGAGCAAAGTAGTGCTATTGCTAAAATTTGATCTCGATGCAGCCAAGAGCTATGAAAAAAAGTTCAAGCTAAGTTTTGCAAAGCTTGATGAGATGATTGCTAGTCAAAAGAGTGCTGATGACAAGCAAAGTTTGGGATTTTAGAAAGGAGAAAGTTCAAAATCTGGTCAAACAAACACTGAGTTAAAGGAAAATAGAGGAAACTAGTTCAAAAATCAAAGAAGAAGACCTACAAGACCTCTGTCAGACAACCAAATGCTCAAAGGTATCCATCTTTCAATGGTCATTATTTTAGTTGCAATAAGTTTGGTCATAAAGCTACTCAGTGTAGAAGTAGCATAAACCAGAATCAAAATGTTTCATCCTTTTCTGGTCAATGTTTCAATTGCAAGAAAATTGGTCACAAATCAAATGAATGTAGAAATCTAGTAAGGAATGGTTCCTACAATACAAGGAATAGTCAATAATTCAATGGAAAGTGTTTTGCATGCAATAGATTTGGACATATGGCTAATCAATGTAGATCAAATCCAATCAATAGAAAGAATCAAAGATAAAGGAATGTGGTATGCTACAATTGCAACAAGTATGGACATATTGTAAGAGTCTACAAAAGAAAAAATATAAAAAGGAACTACCATATTGAAAAATAGGAAAATAGAGCAAAGGAATGATAAAGGAAAAGAAAAGGTTGATCTGGTTGAAACCAAGATGGAAATGGGCAAGATTTGGATCAAGAAAGATGTGATTGAAGTCAAGGTGAATCCATACCATCATCTAGTGTAGATACTTCCTCTAGGAAGTAAATTGCGAGCTCTAGCTCAGGGGGAGCAGTGTTGAAAATCTAAAACCCCCAACCAGATAGATAGTGCTTCAATCTAGCACAAAGATGTGTGGTGGAATCTGATATGGAAGATCTTATGGAAGAAAATCTAGAAGAAAATGAGTCAATGCAGTACATTGCGGAGCAATTTTGATTGACTGTATCTATTAGAGAACAGTCAGGAAGCTTTTGAGAATGAGAATTTATGATGATTAGGTCAAGTGCGGAGGATAAAAAGAAACTCATTTACCTTCTAATTAACTTTGAATTCAATCTATCAAATATCTAAGAGATATTGAAGTGAAATTTCAAGTGTCAATAGAGATTCAAAGAACTTAGAGTGATCCAGGTGAAGAAAACCCTAATTTGGCATAACAAGGTATTCACTGTTGGAACTTTATTGAATCTTTGCAATGGCAATCCCATAAGTTATTGATATTACTGAGTGACTAGGACCAAAATTCAAGAAATATCCCTTCAAAGCAACTGAAGTTGATCCAATGGGTGCATTTTCAAAAATACCATACAAAGTTCTATATGTGGAAGACGTTAGGGTATATATCCATATTGCCCTAGATGAGCTCGACGGTGACAAATTCTCAGATTTATACCTAAAGTATTTACGCAATGATCAATTTGACCTAAAGGAAGAATACAAAGTCTTAGAAGAGAAGAAATTCATCCAATATGTAGAGTTTCCTACATTCGCAGAGGATGAATGGGTCTGGTATATCCTAAGTTGAATTCACAATATATTCATGTGGTTAGGGTAGCCCTTCAAAATCACTAAGGAAGCGATTAGGGTAGTAACAGGGTTAAATTCCACTGGAGGTGTGCCCTTGTTGAAAGATATGAAGAATCAAACTATTACAGAGGCTACTTGAGCCCAATTTGATAAGAGGGCATTAACCATAAATGACATCACAGACCATGTGGTAAGATTTGCTTCTATGGTCATAGGCTACAAGATCTATTATTACAAGTATGTGCCTAATCGATGTTGTCATTGATGCCAACATATTCTTGTTGTCATTGGTGTCGACTGTATCTTATTCTATTACTTGTTTAGAAGACTTGTATGTTGAGGATATTGATTAAATTACCCTCTCTGGTAGAAACAAGTGAGTTACAGAGAAGTGCAGTATAGATAGTGAGTTGTATGTTGAAGAAGAGTCTGGTAAACTTCTCTGCATTTATTCCTACTTGAAGATCATGGTCTGTGGGTTGGAAGTAATTTATAAGTATGTCTGAGGATACTACATTCCTAGTTTGAGTCATCCACATGAAGATCTGAGTGAGTTGTATTCACCAGAGTGAAACCTACTTTTTTGTAAGTTCAGTTGAGATAGGAAGATAGTTTTTGGCTCCGTGTTCCTCCGCAATAAAGTATTTTTCTCTGTGGTTCTAGAGGGAAGTCTGGGATGATGATAAGTGCCTACAATTGTAATGGTTCATGGTTTGGTGGTCCGCAAGCTATCTTTCTTTTATGATAGTTGAAGACAGTGAAGTTCATATATTCTAGTGAGAAGATTCCTATGGATAAAGTGGTTAAGGTTCATGTAGTTGCTCCTGATGATTATAATGTTCTTGTGGATGTCTCTTAATCATGTTCCTATTTGGACTTTGGTTAGCGTTAAGAAATTGTGATGGTGTGTGAAGATTGTTCCCAGTTAATGTAGTATGTAACCAGCCTTGGCCAACCTAGTTGATCCTAGTGATTGTGGAGATCTCTAGAAGATTATGGAAGCATGTTGTGGCATGGAAGATCATGTTTGAGTCCCAGTTAAGGCATGGCATGATCAACATTTCATTTTCTTTCCATGATATTGCAATAGGTCAAGACCTATTTTGTAAATGTTTGTAATATAGACCTTGGAGTTTGTTCCCATCATTAATGATTGTGATACTGACCTTGATGATCATTCCAAGGTTGATGTAGTGTATAAATACTTGTAGATGAGTCATGGAAAAAGTGTCCTTGAGTGAAAATGAGAATATATTAAGAAAGGTCCAAAGGTAGAGCAAAGGAGGGGTAGAGGAAAGAAGAAGAAGAGAAGAAAAGAGGAAGAACAGAGCAGAGGAAAGGTAGAGTAGGGAAATTATTATACTTTAGTCACAAGTAGAAAAAGGTGTTGATCATGGCAGTGAATAGGGTTTAATAGCCCTCAGGGTTTAACGACCCTTATTGTAATCTTGCTAGGTTTAGGGTTGAGGCAGTGAGCCTACTAGAGCTACTTGTTCTTCATGTTAGTAAGCCAATATGTTTAGGCCCGTGGGTTGACCAAGCCTAAACATCACTATTTCAAGATTGCAATATATATTGAGGGTTAATCCTCTCCGTGGTTTTTCCCCACCTTGGGGTTTTCCATGTAAATCTGGTGTCTTTTGTGTTTAATGTTGTATCTGTGGTTAAGTTTCTCATTTCATGCACTCATTGTTAAATCATAATAATTATGGATAAATGATGAATGTTTAATTGAAAAAAGTGTTTAAGTTTTTGTGACAACTGATTCAGCCCCCCTCTCAGTTGTTTGACACATATCAAAAATTGGTATCAGAGCTAGGTTCCTCTGAAGAAATTTTAACAACTTGAGGAAGACCCAAAATGTCTTACAAGAAGGAAGCACCACATTTTGATGGAACTAATTATGGAAAGCTCAGATGAAAAGCCATCTTCTTTCTCTTGGTGTCAAAGTTTGGAAAGCTGCAGAAATAAAATGCACCATACCTCAAAATGGTTTGATGACTGAAGATGAAATAAAAGAATATGAGATAGATATCAAGGCAAGGGATGCTCTGCTATGCTCATTAACTAACTCAATACTGATAAAAGTGGTGGATCTTGAAACTATGAATAAGGTATGGGAAAAGTTAAAAATTTTGTATGAAGGAGATGATTCTGTGAAGGAAGCCAAGTTACAAAGTTTAAAAGTGAAATATGAAATCTTGAAGATGAACAATGATGAAAACATATCATCTTTTATGCAAAGAGTTGATGAACTTGTTACAGGGATAAAAGCCATAGGTGGAACTCTCAAAGAAAAGGAAATTTTTATGAAAATACTAAAATCTCTGCCCAAGTCCTACTGTCACAAGGTGGTCACGATTGAAGAATTCATGCAAGTAAAAATTGTTAATAGGGATCAGTTGCTTGGTAAGCTTACTACTTTTGAAATGAGGGAGTTAGATGATACATTGCCAAATGTTGAGACTGCCTTCAAAGCGAATACTCCTGAAAGTACTTCTAGATTAGGAAAATATAAGGTAGAATCTGATGATGAGATAGATGAAGTTGAAGGCAACTTTGTGGATAGGCTGCAAAGAGGATCCAGTAAGTATAAAGGAAAATTACCTTTCAAATGTTTTTCCTATGGTAAAGTAGGTCATTTTGCTTCCAGATGTCCTGAAAGAATTGAAAGAAATAGAATAAGATATGAGAATAGGCCTAGGACCCAAAAGAAGTGTTATTATGTTGAAGATTTTGATGATGATGGAGTATCAGATAATGGTGAACCAGATAATGCTAATCCTTCTATAAATGAATTCTTATTCATTTCTATTAAGGAAGATCTTGTGTCTACTAATTCTTCTAGCTGTATGAAGGAAGAAAAACTAGTGGAAAGTGCTTTGTCTACTTAGTTCATTAAGGACAAAGATGAATGGGTTATTGAAATTGGTTGCTATCACCACATGATTGGTGACAAAAGTAAGCTTGTAAGTTTGGAAAGATATGATGGTGGATTAATTAGGTTTGGAGATGATACAACTGGTAGAATTTGTCGAAAAGGATCTATTTATTTTGATGGAAAGCATAATACTGAAGATGTCTTGTATGTGAAAGGTTTAAAGTACAATCTTCTGAGTGTGGGTCAGATGTGTGACAATGGCTACAAATTAAGCTTCAAGGACAATGGATACAAGATCAGGGAAAGCTCCGGAATAGTTATTGCAATTGGTAAGAAGATCGGAGGTAATATCTATCACTTGAAAGGAACCGAGAACTATTGCTTGTTGACTCAAATTGATGAGAGTTGGTTATGGCATAGAAGGTTGTGTCACATAAATTTTGATAATATTATGAAGACTACATAGATTGTTAGATATTTGCCTAAGCTTGTGAAGCCTGATAATCTAGTTTGCAAGGAGTGTCAATTTGGGAAACAAACAAGAACAAGTTTCAAAAGCAAGGATTAATCAATTGGAGAACTACCTAAGCTAGTGCATATAGATTTGTGTGGACCTACCAGAGTAAGAAGTTTGCAGGGACGTGTATTTCATGTTGTTCATTGATGATCATTCTAGAATGACTTGGGCCACCTTTTTGAAAGAGAAAGCTGAAGCTCTAGATAAATTAAAAGGCATTTAAGGCAATGGTTGAAAATGAGATGGATTTGAAAATCAAATGTTTGAGGTATGATAGAGGAGGAGATTTCACATCAAATGAATTCAATTTCTTTTGTAAAGAGCATGGCATAAAGAGGTAGGTATCTGCACCCATAAATCCACAACAAAATGGAATTATTGAAAGGAAAAATAGAACAGTTCAAGAAGCTGCTAGAACTGTGATGAAGGAAGCTCATCTTTTAGAAACATATTGGAGAGAAGTAATTCACACTACAGTATATATACTAAATAGAGTTCAAGTAAAAGTCAATAGTTCAAAAACTCCCTATGAATTGTGGCATGGTAGAGTTCCTATTGTAAAACATTTCAAAGTTTCTCATAGCAAATGTTATATCAAAAGAGAAGAAGATTTAGGCAAGTTTGATGCTATATGTGATGAAGGAATCTTCCTTGGTTACTCCACCAAGAGCAAGGCCTACCGGTGCTATAATAAGAGGCTAAATAAAATCATTGAAAGTGCAAATGTTAAAGTTGATGAATGTAAGGAAAGGTCTTTGGAATCAAGAGGATATGAGTCAGATAATCTAGATGTTTTAGAAGTGGTGCAACATGAAGACAACATAGATGAAGAAGAACAAGCTCTAGTAAGTGCTACCAATACTCAAAGATATGTAAGAATTAGTCATTCTAAAAATCAAATCATAGGAGATAAGAGCAAAGGGATCTTAACCAAAAGAAAAGATGGAGAAGAACAAGTAAATTTTTCTCTGATCTCTAAGATTGAACCTAAAATTGTGGATGAGGCTTGCAAAGATAAGAATTGGATAAAGGCCATGGAAGAAGAATTGGATTTGGGATCTTCTTCCCAGACCAGTAGACAAGAATGTAATTGGTACAAAGTGGGTCTTCAGAAACAAAATGAATGAGAATGGTGAAGTGGTAAGAAATAAAGCAAGATTGGTATTCAAAGGATATGCTCAGGTTGAAGGAATATAATTTGAAGAAACCTTTGCTCCAATAGCAAGGATTGAAGCAATAAGAATGTTTCTAGCTTTTACAGTATACAAAGATTTCAAGGTTTATCAAATGGATGTGAATTCTACCTTCTTAAATGGAGAGTAGGAAGAGGAAGTCTATATTGAACAATCAGAAGGATTTCAGTCATCAAAGCAAGGGGACATGGTATGCAGATTGAAGAAAGCATTGTATGGATTAAAATAAGCTCCCATGACATGGCATGCGTGGTTGAACATGTACTTGATACAGATGGGGTTCAATAAAGGAATGATAGCGTAATCTCTACTTCAAGATCAATGATGAACAAACCTTGATTGTTGTAGTTTTTGTTGATGACCTTATTTTTGGAGGCAATGAAGGCGCATGCTCAATTTTGGTTGGAGAAATGCAAAGTGAATTTGAAATGTCTATGTTTGGGGAGATGAACTTCTTTTTAGATCTACAAATAAGTCAGTCAGATAAGGGTATCTTCATTTCTCAGTCTAAGTATGTGAAAGACTTGTTAATGAAATTTGGGATGGAGGAATCTAAACTAGTATGCACACCTATGATAACTAGTTGTAAGTTGAGCAAAGATGATAACTCACCCTTGGTAGACCAGAAAAATCATAGATCTATGATTGGAGGATTACTTTATCTAACTCAAACCAAACCTGACATAATGTATGCAGTGTGTCTTGTGGCCAGATTTCAGGTAGAACCCAAGGAATCACATGTGATGGCAGTCAAGAGAATTCTAAGATATTTAAAAGGAACAATAAATTATGGTTTGTGGTACCCCAAGGACAGTGACTTTGTTCTAAGTGCATATATTGACGTAGATTGGGCCAGAGATGTGGATGATAGAAAAAGCACAAGTGGAGGTGAATTCTTCTTGGGAAAAAGATTAGTATCTTGGTTGAGCAAGAAACAAGATTCAATATCCTTGTCTACTACAAAAGCAGAATACATTGCAGTAGCATGTAATTGCACTCAAGTGTTATGGATGAAGTAGAAATTGAAGGACATCAGAGTTGTGTATGAAGATCCAATTACAATCTTTTGTGACAATACAAGCACCATAAACATATCAAAGAATCCAGTGATGCATTCAAGGACAAAGCACATATCCATTAGGTATCATTTTTTGAGAGAAAAGGTGATAGAGAATGAAGTGAAGTTGGAGTATGTTTCTACCATTTATCAGATTGTAGACATTTTTACCAAGCCTCTGCCTAAGGATACTTTTGTGTATCTTAGAGAAAAGTTAGGGCTTATCACCCCACCTTCTCTAAACTAAGATGCACAATAGCACATTAGTCCGAAGGTGCTCAGAGGTCTGGATTGATGCTTTTTAGGGCTACTTCTCAAGGGGAGTACTCAGAGAGTTCAGAAGAGAGATTAGATCAGAGAATATGAGTGCAAGTATGTGCCCTTTTCCATTGATGTCGAAGGGGGAGAGAAGTCATGTGAAAAAATTAGAGTGCAGAAGTGTAAGAGAAAGGGGGAGAATCTTGTCTTGACAGTTGTTGTAGTTTTTCACATCATATGTTGCCATCAATGACAAAGGGAGAGATTGTTGCAAGTATGTGCCTAATCAATGTTGTCATTGATGTCAACATATTCTTATTTTCATTGGTGTCAACTGTATCTTATTCTATTACTTGTTTAGAAGACTTGTATGTTGAGGATATTGAGAAAATTAGCCTCTCTGGAAGAAACAAGTGAGTTATAGAGAAGTGAAGTACAGACAGTGAGTTTGATGTTAAAGAACAGTCTGGTAAACTACTCTACATTTATTCTTGCTTGAAGATCATGGTTTGCAGATTGGAAGTAAGTCAAAAGTATGTCTGAGGATGCTCCATTCCAAGTTTTTTTGTAAGTTCAATTGAGACAGGAAGATAGTAGTTGGCTCTGCATTCCTCTGCAATAAAGTATTTTTCTTTGTAGTTCTAGAGGGAAGTCTGGGATGATGATAAGTGCTTGCAGTTGCAATGGATCATGGTTTGGTGGTCTGCAAGCTATCTTTCTTTTAGGATAGTTGAAGATAGTGAAGTTCATGTGTTTTGGCGAGAAGATTCCTATGGATAAAGTGGTTAAGGTTCATGTAGTTTCTCCTGATAATTATAACATTCTTGTGGATATCTTCTAGTCATGTTTCTATTTGGACTTTGGCTCGTGTTAAGAAATTGTGATGGTTTGTGAAGATTATTTCTAACTAATGTAGTGTGTAACTAGCCTTGGCTGACCTGGTTGATCCCAATCATTACAAAGATTTCTAAAAGATTATGGAAGCATGTTGTGGCATAGAAGATCATGTTTAATTCCTAGCTAAGGCATGGTATGATCCACATTTTATTTCCTTTGTATGATATTGCAATAGTTCATGACCTATTTTGTAAATGTTTGTAATACTGACCTTAGAGATTGTTCCAATGGTTGATGATTGTGATGCCAACCTTGATGAGCACTCCAAGGTTGATGTAGTGTATAAATACTTGTAGTTGAGTTGTAGAAAAAGTGTCCTTGAGTGAAAATGACAATATATTATGAAAGGTCCAAAGGTAGAGCAGAGGAGGGGCAGAGGAAAGAAGAGGAAGAGTAGAGTAGAGGAAAGGTAGAGTAGGGAAATTATTATACTTTAGTCACAAGTAGAAAAATATATTCATCATGGTAGTGAATAGGGTTTAACAACCTTATTGTAATCTTGCTAGGTTTACGGTTGACACAGTGAGCCTACTAGACCTAGTTGTTCTTCATGGTAGTAACCCAGTATGTTTAGGTCCATGGGGTGACCAATCTTGAACATCACTATTTCAAGATTGCAATATATATTGAGGTTTAATCCTCTCCATGGTTTTTCCCCACCTTGGGGTTTTCCACGTAAATTTGGTATCTCTTGTGTTTGATGCTGTATCTATGATTATGTTTATGATTTCATGCACTCATTGCTAAATCATAATAATTGTGGATAAGTGATGAATGTTTAATTGTAGAAAGTGTTTAAGTTTTTGTGACAACTGATTCACCCCCCCTCTCAGTTGTCCGGCACATATCAACATCTATTTCTCAAACCGGGAGAAGTTTGTCTTTGGTACTGTGATATACACCATGTATCAAATGGTCAAAGAGAATGTTGATTATGATTTGTGTGAGTTGCTGAGAATCCAACTACTAGAGAATCTAAAGAAGATCAAGGAAAGAAAAAACTATCCCTTCAAATTTGGTATGCTAATTATTTGTCTATTCTTCTATTTTATGAATGAGTTGCCAAACATGAAGAATATGTTTTAGTTAACTAGCAAACTAGTAGCTGTCCAAATTAGAAATCATTTAAATAACATTGGAAGCCATGATGAGAAAAAAGGTAGCCCTTGGGGGTATTTCAAGAATTTTCAAAGCATGATGCATTCAAGAGAATGAATCCCTGAGAAAATTGTTGAGAAGTATAAGAATACTATATGTTTTATGGTTAAAAAAGATTAATGCTTGATGGAGGCTATTGATCCTAGGACTATCTAGATAATGCCAATGGGTTATGAAGTGGATTAACAAATATTAGATAGCTATGCTCAACACATGCTGAGCAAACCCAATGATAATAGAGAGCAAAGGTTTGGAACCTATGAAGAGATACTTGCAAAACTCCATGTTGAACTCAGACAACCTAAAACCTCTAGGAACGTGAGGAAGGAGGTAGAAGAAGTTGCATTGAAACATGGTTTCACTAAAGAACAAATCAAAGAAGCAAGAGAAAAAGCACAAGCAGAAAGGGAAGCAAGAGAAAAGAAAGGAAGTGAACCGGTTAAGGCTCCGGAGAAGCCTAAAAGGAAACAAGAAAAGTCTAAAGCAACACAGAGGTCTACAAGAAGCCCTGATACTTTCTCTAGTCCCACACCATCTACAAGTGTGGAGAAACTATCTAATAAATCCACTGATAAAGACACAAAGAGATAGAAAATGAAAGGTAGAAGGATGTATGTCAGTATAGAAAGAATTGATAAAGAAGAAATAGAGTCTGATGAAGAAGTGAAAAAGATGAAAGATGAGGTTATAGAAGCCTTTGGAACTAGCAAAAAGAAACCCTTCGGTAAGGGTAAACCTAGAAAAAGGCAAAAGCAAGATTTTCCTCAAACAGAAGAAGCAACCATAAGTCTTGAAGATGTTCTTAAATCCGTAACAGTGGATGTCAATTTGATGCCTATTGCATAATTATATGATGAATATAATAATCCAGACAAGAAAATTATTGAGACTACTATTGTAGAGTATCTAATCATCTACAATAATGCCCTAATTGAAATAATTGATGATCTTCAACATATCCTGGCAAGTATAATGTCTATAAGAAAGGAAGCGGTTATGGCAAAGGATGCTAAACTAAGAGAGCACTCTTTAATAAAACTATATCCATAAATCACTCTAGAGGAAAAACTAAAAGTCTCCAAAGCAATTCATGACAAATTTAGGTTAAAGAAAATAATGAATGCTCTTATGGGAGGAGACATTAATAAGGTGGCAAAGGAAACCGAAGAAATTACTCTAACCACATTGAAGGAATTTAATCTCCCTACCATCTATGAAAATAAAGAAATAGATGTTGAAAATGATACATTTGCTCTGGAAATAAATCTTGATTAGGAAATAGATGAAGATGTCAAAATGACTGAGGAGAAATAGGCTAAGGAAAATTCTTCACCAGAATAGAAGGAGGACTCTAATAAGGACATGGATCTAGATGACCTAGAGCAGAGCTTGAAAGAAGAAGTCTCTAATACACCAAGAGACACTGCAAAGTTGGTTAAAGAACTTTTGGAGAAAGAGAAACAAGATTTGGATGAGCCTAATTTTCTACATGGTCCAATAAACTGTCACAATGTTCCCTATACAAAAATTTAGATTGGCATCAATTGTACAGGCAAAGGCAAGAGAGGAAATGTTAAAGTCTCACATAGAGGATAGTGAGCTTATTGGTGAGGCATCTACCATTTTGGAGAAGCTAATACCAACATACCAGAAGGACACTTCTTTGTCATTAGAAAATCAACTCAAAGAACTTATAAACTCTATAAGTAAATGTTTTGAATCCTTTGCGAAATTTGTAGACATAAAAGTTAGGCAAGAGTTTAATGAGAAAAGATTGAATGAGTTGAAGGAAATGATAACTAATGATAAAACCCAGCTAGATAATAGGATTAAAAGCATTCAAAGTACCATTAAAGAAGCTGGTGACATATACAAGTTTTGCCTATCCTAGTTGGAAGCCACTAGGGAAATAGAAGTGAAGATCAAGGACTTAGAGCTAAAACTCATAAATATTTCTAAGTCACTCGATCTAGTGACAGAATCAATGAGCAACAAGGAAAGTCAAGTCATCAACCTTCATGATGAATTGAACAATCTAATAAATGAGAGGGATAAAATTAGAAACCAAATGTGTTAGCTAAAAGGAATAATCAGTCCTAAGTTAGATTCTATGTTTAATCTAGTAGCTGAAGTACAAGTAGCTTCATAATCTGACACATCCTCTAATCTTCACAAGGCAAAGACTGTAGTTTTTCTACTTAGTGGTCATATTCAAATTTTGGACAACACCAAAAAAAGTTGGGATGGTGAGTTGGCCCAAATTAAGAACATTTTCAATGACATCCTCTAGCACATGTAAAATAAAGTTGAAGATTGTACCTATACATATGTGGCAAAGTATAGCAAATTTTGTAGTTTTGACACTTTTTTACTTTGAAACCTACACCTTTTCCATTGATGTCAAAGGAGGAGAAAAAGATCAATGAAAAATAGGCAAACATCTCAGGGGGAGAAGAAATATAGACTATATATAGAAAGGGGGAGCAATCAAGGTAGTTAATCATTTTTCACTATGTGTTGCCATCAATGCGAAAGGGGGAGATTATTGGCAAGAGACACTGCTATGTTGAATAACTGAGTGTTTTTGTTGATGGAAACAAGAAAAGGAACAAGGTTGGAACAGAGTTTGTGGTTCGGTAAAGAAGACTTAGTCATATTGGCTAAGTATTGGAAATGTACAGAGGCATAAACAGAAGAATAGTGTTTGGATTGGCATTGATCCGTAGTTGAATACTAAGGTTTACAGTTCTGGTATGATGTTCCTAACCCTCAAATGTTCTTAAAGGAAAGGTTTCAACTTTTGATTAGTTCCAGAAGTATATCTTCAAATGGCCTAAGTCTAGTAGAATAGAATATAGTGACAATTAAGGTTGAACACACAATTATTTTTGTCTACATTTCTCCAGTGTTGTATATCTTGTTATGTGTTTTTGAGATGTTATAAACACTTATATGAAGTGTCTAAATCTAGAGTTGTAAGATCTAAAGTCCACTAGAAAGATAGTTACAAGCTATTGAGTATCGCTACAGTGTTTAATAGAGTTTGACTATGACAGAGTCTAAGTTCTAATGGTTTGCATTTTGTCGCTAAAGAATATTTTGCTTTGTGGTTCTGAAGGTATGATTGGTGATGTCTGAGGAGTCTTTGATGTAATTTTGAGCAAGCCCTGTGGTCTGTAGTAAAAGATGTAGTCTGATAGATGAACTAAACCAGTAGCAGTCTGAGTTAGAGGCCGACATGATAAGTTTGAATTGGATGTGATAAGTTATATTGTAGAACTTAATCCTAAGTTGTTAAATAATTGAGGCCAACATAAGTGAATGTAATTCAAGTGTTTTTTGAGTTTGTTGGGAATTTTGGTAAATGAATTTGGCTAACAAGCTACTTAAGTCATGAGTGCATGCTTCACTTTATTAGGCTGACCTAATATGAAGATATCATGTGTTGTGGATATATATAAGGGATCAAATTTAGTGTTTGTGTGGTGTGATGCGAATGGAATAGATACATATGTGTGAAATACAATGGAAAGTGATTTTGTGGAAACAATAAAGAGTAGAAGAAGAGAGATCTTATTCCCATGTAAGAGCAAAGCAGTGAAATAGAGTAGTCAGACATGAAGAGTTTTGAGATAGTATTTTTGTGCTTCATTAGAGTTGTAACCATGCATGTGTATATGCAATCTGAGAAACTAAACTTGGCAGTGAACCATTCTTTTTTCTTCTTTTCTTCTCTAGACAATGTGCCTATTTTGGCAATGAGCCTTTCTTGTAGTAAGCATTTCTCTAGGCAGTGAGCCTTATTGTAATTTGGTATTGTGCTATATTAATAAATTGTGAGCTAACACTCACTGTGGTTTTTCCCTTTTTGGGTTTTCCATGTAAAAATCATGGTGTTCATGTGTTATGTCTTTGTGGTTGTTGTTTCTATGTCTCTTCTACTTTCATGTTATTAACTTTAGAAATTGGATAAATAAATTTGTTAAGAAGTGGTTTTGTGGAATATTGATTCACCCCCCTCTTACTATTCCTTATTCTCAACAGTGCATGCCCTTGAAACTGAAGAACATGATGTCACTTTGAGAAGACCATCAGATGAAGAGATTAAAAAATTAACTACTACTGATGTTGCTCAGTTTAAAAGCAATTATCATTTGAGGAATAAAGTTGTAAATGTTGATCAGGGCAAGGTTGGCAATGTTTTCAATAAGGAAAATCTAGCAAATATGAAAAGGGAGGAATCTAACGGCAAAAACACTAAAGTAGATAGAAAGAAACCTGGTGAAAAGCATTCTACCAAACCATTGATCTCTCCATCACCTCTAAACAAAGCTCATAAGTTGAATAATGGGGAAGAAAAGAAAGGGAGTGGGACCCAAGAGGAAGGAACTTTTGGTACAAATAAGGGACAGTCCCAGGGCAATCTTGTTGATGTACAAGATGTACGTAAATATGCCCCTATTGACATGTTCTAGTTGTTGACACAAATGAAGGTGTCAGTTCCATTTTTGGAGTTGATGAGGATTAAGGAACATAAAGATAAGGCAACAGCCCTTATTAATAGTATAAATACATCATGTAACAAAAGGAAAGATAATGTTCAGCCTGAGGGGGGTAGCAATGACAACCCTTAGATATTTTTGGGTGCTACACTCACTGTATGTCCAAATCAAAGGGACCCTTTTTGTATATCTCTGATCATAAATGATAAGACTAAAGAACTACATGATTGATTTAGGGGCATCCTTCAATATTATGCCAGTTAGAATCATGTGAGAATTGGGTTTAAAGATCACAAAGGCTTATGGAAAGTGCTATGCAATGGATAATAGAGAGGTCCCACTCAAAGGGATTATAAGAGAAATACCATATAGATTGGATGCATATCCTAACAAGGAGTTTGTGATGAGTGCCACTATGGTTGATATTCCTCTAACTTATGGGATGATTTTGTCTAGAAAGTGGTCTGCTGCCATTGGTGGAAATATGCAATGTGATGTCTTTTTCCACCATCCCCATTGATGGAAAGGATGTAAAACTTCATAGGGATCACCTTTCTTCATATACAATTGTGGAAGATTAGCCTGAAGAGTGTATCCACTTTGTTGATATAGATCTTGATAATGTTAGAGTCAAAATTATAGAAGAAGAAGAGGGTAGGAAACCTGCACCCTTAGAAAATGAAGTAAAGGAGAAGGCATCCAATGATGAATTATGGAATATGTATCTTGATGGTGCTTGATCTAAGGAGGGATATGGTGCAGGTGTTATCTTTACCTCCCCTAGTGGTAACACTTTTAAGTTCTCATTTTCATTGATGTTTGTTTGTACAAACAATATTGCTAAATATGAAGCTCTATTACTTGGGTTGAAAGTATCACTCAAGCATGGAATAAAAAAAGTGAGAGTCATGGGTGACTCAACATTAATTGTGTCTCAAGTAAGGTTAGTTTTCATGTCAAAGAATAGAAGATTGAAGCAATATAGAAATGTTGTTTAGCACACAGTAGAAATGTTTGATGCTTTTAATATTGAATGGATAGAAAGAAACAAGAATGCTATGGCAGATTTTTTGAAAAACATAGCATTAAAGCCTAATGATATATTTTTTACAGGCATCTCAAATGTTGAGACACAAATAAAGCCTTCTGTACTTGAAAATATTCAGAATTGGCAAGTGTTTAATAATGATCAAGATGTATTGAATTTATTGCAGTGAGTAGACCAATATCAAGGCTAGGAGATAGATTATGGAGCTTTCATAGAAGAAAAGGATGGAAAATAAATTGTGTTTGGATGTGAAGTGATCCAACTCAAGACTAACGAAATTCCTAGAGGTCTTGTGGCCTTGGAAAGGGTTTTTGATGGCCCTAATTAAAGTTCTATTAAACACAGTTCCACACATCTAGATGATTTTAGAGGAAATACATATAGGAACTAAGAGTGTTCCAAAGAAGGTATACATAGGAAAGATAATAAGACCTCAAGTTAGGACAATGTTAATTGCACTATTGAGAAAGTATAGGCATGTGTTTTCTTTTTCCTATGATGATTTGAAGGCACATAGAGAGGATTTGTTCCAGCATGAAATACCTCTCAAACCAAATGTAAAGCCTTTCAGATAGAAGCAAAGGTCCATAAACCCAAAATTGGCACCTAAAATGCTGGCAGAGCTAGGAAAGCTAAGAGAGGGTGGGATCATAAAGCCAATTAGGCATTCAACTTGGGTGTCAAATCTTGTGCATGTTAGAAAGAAGAATGGTGATACCAGACTTTGTGTAGATTTTAGAAATTTGAATGTATCATCATTAAAAGATAATAACCCATTACCAAACATGTAGGCAATGCTACAGAAGGTCACTAGTTGTGAATTGTTATCTATGATGGATGGTTTTTCAGGTTAGAATTAGGTGAAGGTTAAGGAGTCTGAGCAGTTTAAGACAACATTTACAACTCCTTGGGGTACCTACATTTATGTTAGGATGCCTTTTGGCCTGACTAAAGTTAGTGCTATGTTTTAGAGAGCTATGGATGTAGCCTTCTCTAATCTAATTGATGTCATCATGGTAGTATATTAGGATGATTTAACAACTTTTTCTAAGAAGGAAGAGGATCATTGTATATGCTTGGAAAGGATCTTTATCAGAGCCTTAAAGTATGGAATATCTCTCAATCCAAAAAAGTGTGCTTTTGGAGTCACTAAAGGGAAGTTACTGGGACATATTGTGTCCAAGGAGGGGGTATAAATTGACCCTAAAAGAGTAACTACCATTGATAGGATACCATAACCAAAAAATGTCAAAGGTATTCAGTCATCCTTTAGACAAATTAATTTATTGAGGAGATTTTTGACAAATTTTGCTAAGATTACAAGGCCTATCTTTAAAATGTTGAAGAAAGGAGAAATGATATCATGGTGTGAGGAACCATGTAAAGCATTCAAAGGTATAAAGCAATCCATCAATGAATCTCTTGTGTTGAAGTCTCTAGATTTCTCAAAAGCATTCCAACTTTTTTCTTTCGCTTCTTTTCATACAATTGCTGTAATCATGTTACAGAAGAATGAGGGAGGCTATGAGCAGCCTATTGCTTTCTTTAGCAAGTCATTACAAGCAGCTGAACTGAAGTATGATATATCTGGAAAAAAAAGCATATGCTTTGGTAAATGTAGTAAAAAAATTTAGACCATATTTAATTGGTGCAAACATTGTTGCCTTTGTTCCAAGTGCTATTGTGAAAGACATTTTTACACAACAATAGGTTATTGGAAGGAGGTGTAGATGGCTAAAAATAATTTAGGAATTCAACATTGATGTGCAAGTCACTAAATTGGTCAGAGGACAAGGACTAGTTAAGTTGATGACAAAGGCAAATTTGGAGGCAAATCAGGGAAACAATGTTGAATATGTTGATGCATTTCCTATTTGTGATATGCAAACAATATGATTGTATAAAAATGTGGTATATTACTTGAAAAATATTTCATGCCCTAAAAAATGAATGATAATCAAAAGAGAACATTGATGTTGTAGGCTATGAAGTATGTCATAATTGAAAATGAGTTATGGTGGAGAAATATTGATGGAGTATTGCTGAAATGCATTGATGGAAACCAAGTTGTAGAGATTTTAAATGAAATGCATAGTGGTATTTGTGGTGGCCACTATATGGCCAAAACAATTTCCCATAAGGTTTTAAGGGTAGGGTTTTGGTGGCCCATGTTGTTCAAAGATGCACATAGAGTAGTGAAATCATGTGATGCTTGTCAAAGATTTTTAGGGAAAATGAAATTTTTAGGAAATCTACCTCTCAGACCAGTCACAGTGTAGGCACCTTTTCAACATTGGGGAATTGATTTTATAGGAGAGATTGTAGAAACGTCTAGTGGTGGACATTCATGGATCTTGGTAGCCACTGACTACTTTACAAAATGGGTTGAAGCTATCCCTACAAGGAGGGCTACCAGTAAGGTGGTGATTGATTTCTTAATGAATAATATTTTTATTAGATTTGGTGTCCTAGAAAAGATAGTGTTTGATAATGCTATGTGCTTTAGATTAGAAGAATTCTCATATTTTTGCAATAAATATGGGATACAAATTTCCTACTCCACCCCTTATCATCCACAAGGGAATGGATAGGTTGAATCTAGCAATAAGAGTTTGATGAAGATCATAAGAAGGGTAATAGAGAAAAATAAAAGAGCTTGGGATTTAAAACTAAGGCAAGCCCTTTGGGCTAACAATATGACAATCAAGAAAGCAACAAGGCATTCTCCTTTCAACTTGGTTTATGGCCTAGAAGCTAGAATGCCAACTAATAACTTGTTGTAGGTGTACAAATTCATTTAGGAATATGATGAGAATATTACAGATGATATGCAACATAGGATCAATATTTTAACAGAGTTAGATGACGTTAGAATAGATGCTCAACAAAGGAATCAAAAGTTGTAGTTAAAGGCCAAGAAATTATATGACAAAAGGTCTTCTCATAAAAAGTTTGAAGATGGAAGCATGGTTATGATGTTGAATGCCAAGGCTGAGGACAAAGGGAAACATGGAATGTTTGATGCCTTGTGGTTGGTCCCTTACCTAATCAATTTTTATCATGGAGAGAACTCATATTTTATATAGTCATTGATAGATGAACTTCTAGAATTTCTAGTACATGGACAATTCTTTAAGCCATACTTCTCTTGAGGTCTGTTATTCTACATGTACACTATATCATATGTGCATAGGGCATTTGTTTGTTTTTGGTAGTTTGGTTTTGGTTTCTCTATGTTTTTCTCTGGTCTGGTTTGCTCCACCTAGAGACTTATGGAATCTTGCCATGACTGCAAGGGGTATGCATCCCTAAACATGAGCCACTAGTAGGACCCTACTGAAAACCCCTAATTTTTCATGACATGCTTATCCCAACTTAGGGTATAAGTGCCCAAAAATGCTAAAACCTTGTTCTTAACAGTTAAAACCCTAAACCCTAGAAGGCTGTGACACTTTTTTTCTAATTTTATAGTGACTTCATATTGCCCATGAAACACTTTTAAGTCATAAACTTGAGCCTAGGATTGACATCTCTTTACCAGCCCCAACTTTTTGGTTACCGCATGTCACCCATCCCCTAAAATATTCGAACCCATCGAGTTAAGTTTAAATTTTAACCCCCCTTTGGTCATAATCCTTGCATGGTCCCCTTTTTAAGAACAACTTTTGTGCATGTGCTCCATTTTGCTCCATGGTATACAAGGGATACGTGGTAGGATATAGCGAGTCAACACAACATCTAAGGAGATGTCATTTTCCTACCATGCGGCTATGAAATAAGGACACAATGTAAGGTATATTGTGGCCTATGGCCATATGATTGATGATTTAATTTGAATGGACCAGATTCTGCTAGGTGCTGAAAGATGAGGTGAAGAAGTGAGCCATAGGAAATGGAGGATCTAACGATAGCACAAGCACACAAAGGAATCTTGTCAGGTGGGAAGATTCACTACACGGCCGTGAGAAAGTGACATGTGGCTATCTTTCAAAGGGAAAGTAAAGGTATGTATAAGGAGCCATGTGGAAGGCTTAGCACACTTCTGCAGAGCCAAAGGAGGATGGATGACTTGCTACCGCTCGGTCATGGAATGACTCCACATGTCCACATTGAATAAAAGGAAAGAAAAGGAAATTTAAAAGGTAATGGTTGGTGGTGGAATGCATAGTGACTATCGATCTAACCTAAAGGTAGTTCTCATACACAACCAAGATTTAAACCTAAGGTAGTTGTCTATCACCATTCTCATGAGCCTCCACTCTGTAATTAATGGGATTATAGTGATCGAGGCTAGGAAATCAAATCTACTTAGAACAATTGAATTCCAGTGCATTTCATCAAGGATTTTTATCAGAGGATTTAATTTTTCCATTAAGGATCTGATTGCTTAATAATTGAAGATCGGATTGGTTTTGTTGTTCTAATTGTCAAATGAAAAAGTGACATGTGTAATGGCCTAAATCTTGTTTCTCCTTGATTTATAAAAGGAATTTAGGGCCATCCTACAGAGGTTGTTGTCGGTTGTCCTTCTAGAATTGTATAGCGAAACATAGATATTTTGAAGGTTTTTGTTCTATTTTGAGGTCTTATTTGAGTTTGAATCTCATGTTCTTATGAACTTGTTTATCAGTACTAGCATCCTATGAACTAAATAATGGATTTTTGGTCCAATTGTCTCCTAAGGTGTGGTCCGCATAAATTATGAGTGAATGAATCAAGGATTTCTTCATCTTGCCTCCATGAAATTTCATATGGATGTATGTTTTTGCTTAAGGCTCTTGTTCAAAGAATAGGTCAAATTGCTTTATTAGAGACATAGATTTTTGTGGATGTATACAATGATATGGTAAGAATGATTCAATTAAGAATATTAAGGATAATGTTGTAAGGACATGTTATAAAGCTTTTGATTCTTAGGTTACCTACTAATATCTAGTTTCAATTACATTTGATTTAACTCTGTTGCTCTAGAATAATGCACCAATCTCTTGCTCCATGTCTAGTTTCATGCTCTAGAAGCAATCAAGCATGCAAATACTTTAGAATCATTGAAATCTTGTTTAAGTGTTTGTTAAGTTGTATATTTTACCATATTCTATGGCTTTGAGGAATGCAAAAGCTTGATTGATTTAAGAAAAGTCTTCATATTTTCATAATCCTCAAGAAAATTAGCATATAACCAATATGTTTTTCATAGTATTTGTAGCAAATGGTATAGGAGGTTATTGAATACTATTAAGGGATTACCCTCCTAGGTTTTGTAGAGCCTAAAGTGAAGAGGGAAAGTTGTGTCAACTTTCACCTATGTGTTGGCCAGCCCCTCATAATAGTTGAACATTGAAAGTAGCTAAATCATAGGCTATTTCATGAGATAAGGTTGGGATTTAAAAACAACAAAAAAAAAAACTATGATGGAAACAAGGATTAGTACTGAAGCAATAAAATAAAACCATGTTGACATGAGATAGGATCATAGGAATAGGAATATTACCAAAGAGTCAAACCTCTTGAATACATGTGTCGATGCTAGCACACTGAAGCAGGTTTAAACGTATTTTTCTAGAGAAAAGCCACGCAAGAAGCATTCGCTTATGATGCAATGGGAACCTAAAACATAGAGAATGGGTGGGAGACTTTTAATGCTTCAAGTTTTTAGCACCTAGATAAAAGATTTAATCAAATAAAACAACATCCTAAGGTGGTAATGCAAACATGAGGGACTGGTAACAGGATGATGAAGCAGGCTTCCACTATGACACTTTAAGGGCTAACCACTGATTAAATAGGTCACTGATTAATTAGATCCTTTAGCCAACTTTGAACTAAGACCAAGGGTTCTAATTCACAGGAAAAAATTTTCAATTTATTAACACTAGGAACCCTAAGGATTTTGTGGGTCCTAACTAAATGTTTTCTACGATGATGAATCTATGTTTTTGTGAAAAAATTGTTTAATGAAGCTCAACTAATCAATTAATATGCATTTTATATGTTGGATTTACTGTTGAGAAATTGTGAGTCTTAATCCTTCTAATTTAGTAAAATCTGCAAGTGGAAATCTTATTGTTGATGGATTTTCAACACATTAATATTGAAAGTTGTAACTCTAGTTGGTGTAAGTAAATAATAGGGGACATTGAACATTGTGGTGATGATGCATATTGAAGAGCTTGATGAATGGTGCCAATTAGATATGATTCTTTTTTATTCCTTGAATTATCATGCACAATGGTATGCCATTTTGATCTTAATAATTATGTGTATCATCAAGTATTAGTAAACCATTCTCTTTCTTCGTGTTGATGAACTTTATTAATTTATTTGTTGTTCTTTTGCTCCATATTCATTACTCCATAGAGCTTGTCTACCAAGGCCATCTTAGACCTAACATTAGCCTTTTTATTGATCTAAGTGCTAGATTTGTGTTTATTATGTGAATTATACTTAATATTAGGTTTTTATAATGTTATGATCCATTTCTAGTAATATATTATATTTTTATGAATTTTTGTCTTATCTTAGATGCCAACAAGGGTTCATAGACATCAACACAAATGTAGAGGTGTCCTTGATAGTACATAGATGTTTGACTATTTTCCAATGGCTAAAACGTAAGTGTTTCATTTAGATCACTAGCATAATGACTAACTATGTAAGTTATTCCATATTTTGACTGGATTCTCCTTGATTTCTTTCCACCAAATAGAAAAGTAATAATTTGGAATCTTAAAGGGTTTGAAGAAAAATATTTTGGGATTAGTTTTTACATTTTCATATAAATATTTTGTCTTCTACTATATTCATGGTTTTCCTTTTAACAACATTCATACTTCCATACTTTTCACTTTATGTGATTTTCCTACACCATTCTACTCTCTAGTGATTCTTTAGTATTCTTCTATACAATAGTTTAATTTTTAGTTTTTAGAATTCATGATTTTACAAGCATTCTATTTTCTCAAATCTTGATATTTTGAAATTGCATTTTTCTATATGATAAGATATTACACTTTTAACACTTGGTCTATGCTTCTCATCATTGTGCTACAAGATTTGGGAGACTTATCTATCTTTGTAGATCATTTCCATTCCCTCTATTTATATGCTTGTTGGTTATTCCCTTTTATTATTAATATTTGTAGGTCTCTATTATCATGGCATTTTGGACATTGGAATTGTTGAGCTTTATCCTCTCTTCAAAAAGGAAATAAAACAATTTTAATTTATTTAATTGTTGTTGTGTTTTATTATATTGTTGGCACATTTGGAAATTACATCTCCTTCCTCACTCACACAAGAATCATAGTAATAGATTTCTATAGATTACCTTATTGTTATTCATAGTGTTGAATGCACAAGACAACTGAGAGGGGAGGTGAATCAGTTGTAACTTATAATTCCAAAACCATCAAACACATTTAGATCCACATGAATTCAATTAACCCTTAAACTATTATGATGATTAAGCATGAAAGCAAATAACATAAATTGAATCAACACAACAACAAACACAAGAGAACAATAGATTTACGTGGAAAACCCAAGAAGGGAAAAACCATGATGAGGATTAGCTCACAATATAAAGTAGTATCAATGCCGAAAAATAATAGGCTCATTGCCAAAAGGCTCACTGCCAAAAAGCTCACTACCAAAGGGCTCACTACCCAAAAGAAAGGGTCACTGCCAGAATAGAGAAGAAGATTGTTACAAGGAGAAAACTATCTCAATGCAATAAGGAATTCCACCACCACACCATCAACACCTTCACTATCATGCTAAAGAATTGTAGACACCTTTTGCTCCCTACATCTAGTAATCTAACACATGAAAGATTGTACTACACCACTTATTCAACCACACTATTATTCACATCACCATCACTATGCACACACACGATCATGATCCCTTAACACTTATTTATATTGTCTTCAACCTTGAGAACATTCTCCAAGGTCAGTAAATCACCTTAACCTAGAAAATTCAAATTAGGTCTAGACCTAAACATTCCCGCGTTGGAAAGGAATGAAGGTGGACCACAACACATCTTATTTTAGACCTAAATTCATCCAAGCATGCCACTCCATGCATTCACAATCAACAAAGCAACTCCATAATTAGTGTAAACACCCAAGGTCCGCCAAACCTGTGTTAACACAATGAACTTTTAAGTACATGCTTCCTCAAGACAAAATACAACTTTGTAAACCACAAACCAAGATTTAACATAATCTAGAGTATTCCACAAACATCTTGAAACTTCATGAAATCCAACAAATTCCTCTGCAACAAATTTCACCTACCGCAAAGCCTTATCATGTTTATCTAGTTTACTTAACTATCTCTATCATGCACTGTATCTCTAGGAATCAACTTCTAGAGCACTAAACCATAAACAATTTAAACTGAAAAAATATATAAACATTATAAGCACAAATATAGAACCACAAAGCCAAAAACAAATCTGTGGAGAAATGTGGAGCAAAATAGTTTCTCCCAGACACCTCTGTAACACTCAGAAACATAGTCCACACATTAGTGAACACAACTTCCTTTGCACAATGAACCAGAACACAAAATTTAGAATATAAAATCTCTTAACATCTTTGAACAACATATCCAAACTACAAAGACAAATCTTCAACATAGAGGAAATGTGGAGCAAAACTAGAACACTACTCTATAAACCAAAATGCCACTTCAACACATTATTTCCTTTATTAATCAAATTTTCTCAAAAGTACTTTGAAACCAACCAACAAAAACACATTCTTAACATCTTCAACACCTCTTCAAAGCAACTCAACCAAACAACTCATACCATTGCAACAACCTCATCTCTTCTCAACCAATTGACACTAATGGGAACACCAAGCTAACATGTTGACATAAATGACAAAACTATTAGCACATACTTGCAACAATCTCCCCCTTTGTCATTGATGGCAATGCATGATGTGAAAAACCATCAAGAAAACAACATCCTCAATACTATGCTTCATACCAACTCATTTCCTTTCTCTTTCTCTCCTTTTTCACATTGCTCTCTCTCCCCCTTTGACATCAATGGCAAAGGGCTTCATCTTTCTCTTTCTCATACTTGTACCTACTCACCACTTTTTTGTCACATATGTTCTTTTACTATTCTTCATACTCCCCCTTAGAAGCAACCAATATTAGAACTTACTCCTCTGATTGCCACAACCATCATGACCACTACCTACTCCCCATGAGAGGTAGCCTCTAACATCAATCCAGAATAAGGAATGAATCTTGAAATCCACTGGACTGATGCATCTTTTTATGCATCTAGTTCAAAGGAGGGGTAATAACCCCTAACTTCTCCTAGAGATACTCAAAAGTATCCTTAGGAAGAGCCTTGGTGAATATATCAGCAACCTTATCCTTTGTAGGCACATACTCAAGCTTCACTTCATTCTCAACAACCTTCTCTTAGAAAGTGATATCAGATTGAGATGTGTTTAGTTCTTGAATGTATTACTAGATTATTTGAAATGTTTATAGTACTTGTATTATCACAAAAGATAGGAATAGGTTCATCATATACAACTCTTATATCCTTCAAGGTTTGCCTCATCCATAACACTTGTATGTAGCAAGATGCTGCTGCAATGTATTCTACCTCTGCAGTAGACAAAGATACTGAATCCTATTTCTTACTTAACCATGACACCACTTTGCCACCAAGAAAGAATGCACACCACTTGTACTTTTCTTATCATCTACACAACCAACCCAATCTACATATGTATAAGCACTTAGAGAAAAGTCTTTATCCTTTGAATACCACAATCCATGATCCAGAGTGCCCTTTAAATATTTGAATATCCTCTTCACTGTTGCAACATGTGACTCTCTAGAATCTTCTTGAAATTTAGCCACAAGACAAACTACATGTATAATATCAGGTCTAGTAGTAGTTAAATATAACAATCCTATTGCAAGGTGTGCACCCTTGATCTCCTTATGTTGTGTAGTATAGCACTTGGGTTCATGACAGGGATTAACCACCTCCTATGGATTCATTAACTTTGGTAGTTGTATCGAGCATTAACAAGTTGATCTTTTGGTGCAACAACTATCTTTCTAACAATTGGTATTAGAGTCTGGGTCATAGGTTTGAACCCCTTGATTATGTTGGGGGATTGTTGCAAGGTGTGTGCCCTTCATCTCCTTGTATTGTACAGCATAGAACTTGGGTTTGTGACAAGGCTTAACCACCTCTTGTGGATTCATTAACTCTAGCAGTTGTATTGGGCATTAAGAAGATGATCTTTTGGTGCAACAACAACCGTCTTTCTAACAAATCCTCCAATCATTGACCTATACTTTCTCTTATCAACCTTATGTGATTCATCATTCTTTCTTAGCTTGCAACTAGTTTTCATAGGGGTACATACTGGTTAAGAGTCTTCAATTCCAAACTTCTTTAACATCTCCTTGACATACTTAGATTGTGAAATTAAAATACCTCTATCTGTTTGATTGATCTGTAGCCCAAGGAAGAAGTTCATTTCCCCACACATTGACATTTCAAATTCTTTTTGCATTACATCTACAAAACTCTTACACATACCTTCATTTCCACCAAAGATTATATCATCTACATACACTTCCACAATCAAAATTTGTTCTTCTACTTTGATGTACATATTACTATCTATAGAAACTTTATTGAATCCTTTCTATATTAAGTACCTGTCTAACCTTGCATACCAAGCTCTAGGAGCTTGCTTTAGTGCTTTCTTCAACTTGCAAACCATATCTAGTTTATCTGATAAATGAAATCCATCCAGTTGTTTTATGTATACTTCTTCTTCCAATTTACCATTCAAGAAAGTAGACTTCACATCCATTTGATATACTTTGATATCCTTATGTGCTACAAAAGCTAAAAACATCCTGGTGGCCTCCATTCTTGCCACTGGAGCATAAGTTTTCTCATAGTCTAATCCTTCTACTTGTGAGTAACACTTACACACAAGCCTTGCCTTATTTCTTACCACTTCTCCATTCTCATTTAGTTTGTTTTGGAATACCCACTTAGTTCTAATCACATTTTTGTCTGCTAGTCTTGGGACAAGTTCCCAAGTCTAATTTTTTTAAATCTACATTAGTTCTTCTTCCATAGCCTTGATCCAATACTCATCCTTGCATGCTTCAATCACTATTTTAGGTTTAACTTTAGAGAGTAAACATAGGTTTACCTATTCTTGAATAGCTTTCCTTCTTGTCAGTACACCTTTGTTTTTGTCACTAAGGATTTGATCTTTAGAATGATACTTCTATACATACTTGGGAGTTTTAAGAATCTTTTTAAGAGCTTCTTCCTCTTCAACCTACACTTCCTTTTCCTTAGAATTTTATTCTTCTCTGAAAGAAGATTCATCTAATTCATATCCATTTACCTCTGAATTCTTTTGTAAATCTTCATCAACTTTGACATTTACACTCAACAATTCTACTTAGCCTCTTGTTGTAGCACCGGTAAGCTTTTCTTTTAGAAGAATATCGATGGAAGATACCTTCATCAGGCCTTGCATCAATCTTTCCTAGATTTTCTTCATCCCTTCTGATATAACATTTTCTTGCAAACAATGAGAAGTACTTGGCAGTAGGAATCCTTCCATACCATAACTCATAAGGAGTCTTTGTACTATTTTCTCTTGCCTGCACTCTATTTAGTATATAAATAGTAGTATGAATTAACTCTCTCTAGTAGACCTTTGGTAGATTTTATTCTTTTTTCATTGTCCTTGTAGCTTCTTCAGTAGTCCTATTCTTCCTTTCAACAACACCATTCTGCTGAGGAGTCCTAGGGGTAGATAAATGCCTCTTTATTCCATGATTCTCACAAAACATGTTAAAGACATTGGAGGTGAACTCTCCATCTCTATTAGACCTCAAACATTCAATTTTCATATCTATTTCATTCTCAGCCATGACTTTGAATTCTTTGAACTTATCTAGGGCTTCAGATTTTTCTTTGAGAAAAGTAACCCATGTCATCCTAGAATAATCATCAATCAATAGCATGAAATACCTGTCACCTTGAAAACTCCTTACATGAGTAGGACCACAAAGATCTATATGCACCAATTCCAATAGTCAGGTAGAAGATTGATCCTTGGATTTTAAACTACTTCTTACTTGCTTTCCAATTTGACATTCCTTACAAATAGCATTGATAGGCTTTATAATCTTTAGTAGATTTCTCATAGCTTGGACTGAACTTATTCTTACCATGCTATCAAAATTGATGTGACAAAATATCCTATGCCATAGCCAACTCTCACTGATTTGAGTCATGAAGAAATAACCATCACCACCTTTGAGTTGATAAACATTTCCATCTGTCCTCTTTCTAGCAGCTATTACAATTCTAGAATCTTTTCTAATCTCACATCCACCATCCTGAAACACAATATTGTATCCTTTGCTACACATTTGTCCAACACTCAAGAGGTTATGCTTTAAACCCTTAACATAAAGAACTTCATCAGTATTATACTTCCCATCAAAACTAATTGAGGCTCTTCCACATATCTGAGCAATTGTATCATCACCAAATCTAACTAGTCCTCCATCATATTTTTCAAGTTTAACAAACTTACTTTTATCACTGGTCATATGATTTGAGCATCCACTTTCAATAACCCAATAGTTCTTTTCCTATCCGGTATGAAAACCAAATATTAAAGTACCTTCAGTATTAGGACTTACCTCCGAAGCCTTTTCCTTCACACATTTCTTAGAGTTAGTAGAAATAGTATCATCTTTTAAAGCTATGAATAAACATTCATTATCCTCACTATTTTCATAATCAGATTCATCATTAGATATACTTGCATCTTCTCTAACATAGTAGCTCTTTTTAGGCACTCTACTCCTGTTTTCCCTATTCTTAATTCTCAAAATTATTTCTGGATATCTTGAAGCATAATGACCAATCTTGCCACAATTTAAACACTTGAAAGGCAACTTACCACAATACTTACCAATACCAAATTTCACTTTTCTCACAAAGTTAGCTTCCACATCATTTGAATCCTCTTGATCTGATTCCATAGTCTTCTCAAATTTTCCATCCTTGAAGGCAGTCTCAACCTTTACACTACTTCTACCAAATTCTCTCATTTCAAAAGTAGTTAAGGTACCAAGCAACTGATCTTTGGTAAACTAATTCAAAATTTATATTTCTTTAATAAAAAAAAATTTATGGCTGTAAGCTTTAGGAAGAGTTCTGAGTACCATCAATACCACTTCTTTTTCATCCACATCTCTACCAAGTCCTTTGATGCCATTGACAACTTCATCCACCTTCTATAAGTAGCCTGTATTGTTTTCATCTTCAGACATTTGCATGGTCTCAAACATGAGCTTCAAATTCTATATTTTAGCTTGCTTGACCTTATCATCTCCTTCAAAAATACATTTTAACTTTTTCTATATTTCATTAGCAATTTTCAGATTCATAACTTTCACCAGCTTAGAATTAGTAAGACCACTCAAAAGAGCATAGCTCGCTTTACCATTGGTTCATAGGTCTTGATCTCATTTGCAGTACTTGGACCCATTGAATGCACAAGACAACTAAGAGGGGGTGAATCAGTTGTATCAAAAATTTCAAACCCTCATAAACTTAATCAAATTCACATTAGTTCACTTCAACCCTTAATCTGTTATGAAGATTAAATATGAAATGAAGATAACAGAAACTTAAACACATGAACACCATGCACAAGAGAACACCAAATTTTTACATGAAAAACCCTAAAAGGGAAAAACCATGGTGAGGATTAGCTCACAATATAGAGGAGTAGAAATACCGAATTACAAGAGGCTCACTTCCCACAAAAGAAAAGGCTCACTACCAAGGACTCACTATCCAGAAGAAGAAGAAAGAAGAAAAGGCTCATTGCCAAGGATGAACTAATATAATTACATCTGACACATGCATGGATTCTGTTGACGCCTGAATTGACTGGTAGTTTTTTGAAAAATTTTCATTCAGGCACTCTCCCTAAGTATCCAAAAAATGCTCTAAGTAACGGACCTCCTCAGTATTTTTCAGCTGCATCATCATCATGTTTGTTTCGATGATGGTCATCATCATCATGTTCTCCGTCGACCGGTTTCTCATCGTCATCATCATATTTCGCTGTCGGGTGATGTTCGGGTTTTATCCTGATGATGCTGACGAGCTACAGTGCGCCCTCATCTGCTTGCAAGGGTGATGTTTCAAAGTCTCCTATAATCTTCCATTTATCACCTTGCACGAGCATGATGATGATGTTGCTTATTCTTTGAATTGCTCGACCTAACTTGTTTTTTCCTAAGGGTCGTGTTCATCATCATCATATTTCCAGTTATCATCCTACTGCTTGCGGAGGTCATCATATTTTCTGCCTTCATGATATTTCGCCGGGGTGATATTTTTATCATCGGGTGATCTTGGTTAACATCATCCTGATGATGTTGTTGAAGAGTTGTAATTGCGACCCGATATTCACTAGGGTCATCATATTTTGGAACGTCAGGATGATCTTAGTCAATATCATCCTGATGATGTTGTATCACTTCTTGTTCTTTGTTTCTCATCCTGATGATGCTGACGTCATCCGTATATCAAGGTGATATTTTTCTTTCTGCCTATCTGCATCATGATATTCGCGAAGGAGGGGGTGATATTTTCATATCACCCGGATATATGTTTGTTCGAACATCATGATGATGTTGATATCAAGGAGATATCCGCCTGCTGGTTTCGCGTGTTATCTATTGAGGGTGATCTTTTCAAGCAGCATCATCATGTTCAGTTTTCGCCCTGATCTTACAGAGGAGCTACAGTGCAACCTGATGTTCGAACGTCAGGAGGATATTTCCAAATATCTGGTTGTCTTCCGAATATCATGATGATGTTAATATGATGATGACGTCATCAAGGTCCGCGGGGGTCATATTTCTAACAACTGATCATCTTGAAGAGACCTCCTGATATTTGCAAACATGATGATGACGTCATCCGGATATGAGGAGGTGCGCAGTAGGCAGATATCATGATGACGTCAGCAGGATATGATGATGACGTCATTAGGATGTTCATCGGCCAGACTTTTGTTATAAGCTCAGCAGGAGGATGTTCCTCCGAAGGATCAGGTTGTGCCGATTATCATGAAGGTTATATTTCAAATATCATGATGACGTCAGGGTGATTTTTCAAACAACAGGATATCACGCTGCTGGAAGATGATGATGATGAAGTCTATACTAGTGTCGTCAGGAGCAAAAGCACCGACATGATATATGCTCATGACCTAGTATATAAGGTGTTATTGAGGTCATCGCGGGGTGCATGTGGGATATTGTTATCCTGCATTTTCAAATATCATGATGATGAGTCTCGGCGGGAAAAGCTTGCGATGGTCTGTTTGATGATTTTCCCTAGGCCGCGCGTTGGTGCGCCATTAATGGCGATTGTTGCAGAGGTGTGGGCGATGGCGTGGGTCGATCTTGTACCCGACTGGAGGTGTCAATCAACGGGCAGGAGCGCAGGGCTTGAGAAATCTTCCTGTCTCCTCCCCTACCTACTGCATTCAAGTTTGGGCGCCAATCTGGTTGTGTTTGAGCGCCATTTTCATGATACTGTGTATCTGGCGAAATTTTGGTCAACATTGTAATTAATTGTTGAGCACGTACCTGGCTGATATAAGCGGGTGGTGTTGCTCATTTCTGAGGTTGTTGAAAGTTGTAGATTTTTTGGCTCTGTATTCCAAAACCAGCTGATCTGGTTGCTCTGTACAGTTTTCTTGTGAGTTTATGTATCTCCTGTTGTAGGACTTGGCATGAATCCACTGGTTTCATGGTTGATCTTATATGAGCAATGCTTTCTTAGCATGTGTTGTGTGAATTCTGTCTCCAGTATTGCATGTATTCTTCTTCTGGATCTGGATATTTGTGTGATGTTTAGATTCTAGAGCATAGAATTCCTATGTTGAATGTCTGATCTTTTAACCTCTGCTCAAGGGGCAGATTAAACTATTTTCAGGTTGAACATTGGGAAGGGTATACTGCAGTAGGGATGCCATAAGTAGAGATAGCTCAACACTCTATATTGGGAGATATCTGTAAGGCAGATATCATGTGTATCCCCCTGAAATCCAGTTTTAGCTATTCATGCTGATCATTCACAGGTGTATGTCTACCGACTCCAAGCCCTGGATAGGCACCAATCATGCTGTGTTCTTGTGTTATACACCATGTCCAGCTTTGCATCCAAATTCATATCTAAACACTTCATACCTCCACCTGTTAGTTGTAGGAGTAGGATTAGGAACCCCCTGCATGCTCTCATACCCAACCAGACATCATGTCCAAGAATGTTGCCAGCCTTGTGATCTATCATACAGATCTTGGTCCATACATGAGAGCATTCTGCCTGCTGTTGTCAAGTCAGATCTTTCTATCTTTGAGCCAGTCAAGGTTACATCTTAAGTTATAGGGATACCCCCCTTGGTGCGGCAGAACCAGAAGTGAAGGGGAGGAGCTCACGCAACCTCCTGTATTCAGTTGGCCTGAATCTGCCTGTGCATTAGAAGTGGCAAACCCTAATGCTGATTCAGAAGAAACGTCAACAAATTGGCGACTCTGCTGGGGAAGGATTGATAAAATAAAGAATAATACTTGTGACCCATCCGAGTCACCAACAAATTGGCGACTCTGCTGGGGATGGACTAAAAAATGATATACCTGTGGCCCATCCGAGTCACCAACAAAATGGCGACTCCGCTGGGGAAGTTAATGTAAAGTGATATCCCGCAGTCTCTGGTGAAGTTTTGCTCTGCTGGTGGAATGAACCTGGAGAAGTAGCTTTCAGCTGCTGTAAATTTTATCCTCTCTGGAGAGGTGGCGACTCTGCAAAAAAGATCTAAATGCACATGAAAGATGGATGTATGTGATGTGACAAAAATGTGTTGTACATATTCCTGCATCTGTATGAGAAAAGGTACCTTGTTCTTTCTCCTTTATATTTGCTGTTTTATTGCATAGGTTAGATGCCAGGGGAAGCCTTAGGTCTTAGACAGACAAAGGATGTCTAAGAGTAAGATTTTTATGAATCCAAGTATGAGTTATCCCACACTCAGTGGTGAAATGTTGGATAAAGGAATAGAAGAGATAAGAAATAGGTTGATATTCTTAGAGGCTGAGCAGGCCCAGTTAAGAAGCAGTAACCCTGTTGTGTCTGCCAGTCAGAAAGCTAAACCTCCTGTCAGCCCTTTTGATCCTTTGTATGACCAACTGGATTTGTCATGGGTGGATTATAGAGTAGAAACTATGCCTGCTAGGATATACTGTCAGATGCCTAGATTTAGTGGTCACAATATATGTGATGGGAATGCACATATCCAAAATTTTCAAAGTTTTATGGGAAAATATTCATTCAGAGATGAGGATATGTGGATGAGGTTTCTTGTTAGGTCCTTTGATGCAAAAGCAAAAGACTGGTGTTTGAGCTTTCCAAAGAGATCCTTTGCCTGTTGGGATGAACTTGCTGACTGTTTCAAAGAAGAATTTGCAAAAGAACCGGCTGATCTTGTTGCAGAATTGATGAGAATCAGAAAACAAGATGAAGAGCCATGTGTTGATTTCAGTCATAGGTTTGCAGTAGCCCTTTCACATGTCCCTGAAAGTTTCAGACCTGATATTTCAGCCTGTGTTGGCATATTCTTTGAAGCTTTTGAGGAGGGCTCTAGTGCATTACTGAGGGATTTCAAGGTGACAAGTATGCAGATGGCATACAGGTTCATTGAGAATGTAGAAGAAATGAGAAATATGCACCTGCTGAAACCCCTCTCCCCAGGCCTTGGTGTGAAAAATGGTTATGAAGCTGCAAATGACCAAGTCATGAAGGCATCATGTGAAGATGAAAAGATGAATGTTGAGGATGCCAGTGAAAGGACTAATGAGGATTCCCATTGCAATCATGAGGCATCTGACCATGAAGACAACAATGAGGTTGTGGACAGCAATGAGCAATTTTTAGAATGGACCTGTGGAGAAAATTGTGAGTATTGTACTCAAGACAGAGAAGATATAAGCAAACAGAGAAGCAGTTCTGTGTGTGACCCATTGCCTACCTTTCAAACACATGGAGATCATGAAGAGCAGTCAGAAATTGAAATAAGTGCTAGTTCAGAGCATGATTGTTTTTCATTTGATGGCTGTTTTGCTTATGACACACAGGCTGATACTCCTCCACAGAGTGAATCCATTGGTGATGAAGATGTGTGCTCTGCTGCCCATGAACAAATGGCATACTATGATGAAACTGATGCACCTGGGTCACCCATTTATGACACATGTGGTGATGAGGATCTGTCTGAGTGTGGTGAAGATCTAGATACTATTTTTGGCTTGGATTCTGTTTTTCATCCTGATGAAAGAGGAAACAACATACATCAGGTAAGTGATTGTAAAAATGTGCCTGATTGTAAAGAGGTGTCAGAGCCTGATCTTTTCCAGCCTAGTGTACCAGATGGTTGTGTACATGATGTGCACAATTGTGATTTTGAAAGCTTTTCTTTTGATATGCCAGCATATAACACAATGAGCCCTGACCTTCCTAGTTGTGTGGTGGACTCTGAGTGTTTCCTATTTGCAGTCCAACTAGGAGATCATTTTACAATGCATACTGCTGATGCAGATGATGATAAGTGTTACATACCATTTGAGCATGCATTGCCTGAAACATTCTGCACCCACATGTCACATGATGCTGAGGGTTATCTGCACAAGGATGATGACAAGCCAAATCAGAGGGTTGAATGTGCAGATGACAAGATTTGTTTGTGGGTGGATCTTTGTAGTATCTCCAAGCTTGACCCAGTGCATGCAGATGAAAACAAGATATTTGACAAGGGGAGATACATGTTTTTCTTTTCTTGGTGGCCTCAGGCCATCAAGTGTGTTGGGTGATGCAGGTCAGTGCAGTATTTGACTCTGTGCCCAATGGATAAGGGACTGGTCTGTATCCCAGAGATCTGGGGTTCTCGCTGCAGTCTTTCACCTGCACGTCCCCAGACAGAGCCACTGTTGACGCCTGAATTGACTGGTAGTTTTTTGAAAAATTTTCATTCAGGCACTCTCCCTAAGTATCCAAAAAATGCTCTAAGTAACGGACCTCCTCAGTATTTTTCAGCTGCATCATCATATTTTCTTGAGGAGGAGGTCATCATCATCATGTTCTCCGTCGACCGGTTTCTCATCGTCATCATCATATTTCGCTGTCGGGTGATGTTCGGGTTTTATTCTGATGATGCTGACGAGCTACAGTGCGCCCTCATCTGCTTGCGAGGGTGATGTTTCAAAGTCTCCGGTAATCTTCCATTTATCACCTTGCGCGAGCATGATGATGATGTTGCTTATTCTTTGAATTGCTCGACCTAACTTGTTTTTTCCTAAGGGTCGTGTTCATCATCATCATATTTCCAGTTATCATCCTGCTGCTTGCGGAGGTCATCATATTTTCTGCCTTCATGATATTTCGCCGGGGTGATATTTTTATCATCGGGTGATCTTGGTTAACATCATCCTGATGATGTTGTTGAAGAGTTGTAATTGCGACCCGATATTCACTAGGGTCATCATATTTTGGAACGTCAGGATGATCTTAGTCAATATCATCCTGATGATGTTGTATCACTTCTTGTTCTTTGTTTCTCATCCTGATGATGCTGACGTCATCCGTATATCAGGGTGATATTTTTCTTTCTGCCTATCTGCATCATGATATTCGCGAAGGAGGGGGTGATATTTTCATATCACCCGGATATATGTTTGTTCGAACATCATGATGATGTTGATATCAAGGAGATATCCGCCTGCTGGTTTCGCGTGTTATCTATTGAGGGTGATCTTTTCAAGCAGCATCATCATGTTCAGTTTTCGCCCCGATCTTACAGAGGAGCTACAGTGCAACCTGATGTTCGAACGTCAGGAGGATATTTCCAAATATCCGGTTGTCTTCCGAATATCATGATGATGTTAATATGATGATGACATCATCAAGGTCTGCGGGGGTCATATTTCTAACAACTGATCATCTTGAAGAGACCTCCTGATATTTGCAAACATGATGATGACGTCATCCGGATATGAGGAGGTGCGCAGTAGGCAGATATCATGATGACGTCAGCAGGATATGATGATGACGTCATCAGGATGTTCATCGGCCAGACTTTTGTTATAAGCTCAGCAGGAGGATGTTCCTCCGAAGGATCAGGTTGTGCCGATTATCATGAAGGTTATATTTCAAATATCATGATGACGTCAGGGTGATTTTTCGAACAACAGGATATCACGCTGCTGGAAGATGATGATGATGAAGTCTATACTAGTGTCGTCAGGAGCAAAAGCACCGACATGATATATGCTCATGACCTAGTATATAAGGTGTTATTGAGGTCATCGCGGGGTGCATGTGGGATATTGTTATCCTGCATTTTCAAATATCATGATGATGAGTCTCAGCGGGAAAAGCTTGCGATGGTCTGTTTGATGATTTTCCCTAGGCCGCGCGTTGGTGCGCCATTAATGGCGATTGTTGCAGAGGTGTGGGCGATGGCATGGGTCGATCTTGTACCCGACTGGAGGTGTCAATCAGCGGGCAGGAGCGCAGGGCTCGAGAAATCTTCCTATCTCCTCCCCTACCTGCTGCATTCAAGTTTGGGCGCCAATCTGGTTGTGTTTGAGCGCCATTTTCATGATACTGTGTATCTAGCGAAATTTTGGTCAACATTGTAATTAATTGTTGAGCACCTACCTGGCTGATATAAGCGGGTGGTGTTGCTCATTTCTGAGGTTGTTGAAAGTTGTAGATTTTTTGGCTCTGTATTCCAAAACCAGCTGATCTGGTTGCTCTGTACAGTTTTCTTGTGAGTTTATGTATCTCCTGTTGTAGGACTTGGCATGAATCCACTGGTTTCATGGTTGATCTTATATGAGCAATGCTTTCTTAGCATGTGTTGTGTGAATTCTGTCTCCAGTATTGCATGTATTCTTCTTCTGGATCTGGATATTTGTGTGATGTTTAGATTCTAGAGCATAGAATTCCTATGTTGAATGTCTGATCTTTTAACCTCTGCTCAAGGGGCAGATTAAACTGTTTTCAGGTTGAACATTGGGAAGGGTATACTGCAGTAGGGATGCCATAAGTAGAGATAGCTCAACACTCTATATTGGGAGATATCTGTAAGGCAGATATCATGTGTATCCCCCTGAAATCCAGTTTTAGCTATTCATGCTGATCATTCACAGGTGTATGTCTACCGACTCCAAGCCCTGGATAGGCACCAATCATGCTGTGTTCTTGTGTTATACACCATGTCCAGCTTTGCATCCAAATTCATATCTAAACACTTCATACCTCCACCTGTTAGTTGTAGGAGTAGGATTAGGAACCCCCTGCATGCTCTCATACCCAACCAGACATCATGTCCAAGAATGTTGCCAGCCTTGTGATCTATCATACAGATCTTGGTCCATACATGAGAGCATTCTGCCTGCTGTTGTCAAGTCAGATCTTTCTATCTTTGAGCCAGTCAAGGTTACATCTTAAGTTATAGGGATACCCCCCTTGGTGCGGCAGAACCAGAAGTGAAGGGGAGGAGCTCACGCAACCTCCTGTATTCAGTTGGCCTGAATCTGCCTGTGCATTAGAAGTGGCAAACCCTAATGCTGATTCAGAAGAAACGTCAACAGATTCAATTCTAATGAAGCACAATAAACATCACCTTTTCATCTATACTAAAAGATAGTAGGCACCTTCTGCTCACTACATACAGTCACCTAGCACATGAATGTTCTTACTTCCTTGATCAACTATTCACCATATTCATCATATCCCTCACACACCCACACACATACACAAACTTTTGATACTTATTTATACTACCATCAACCTTGAGATCAATCTCCAAGGTTGGCAACACAATCTTCATTCTTTGAAACATTCTCCAAGGTCAGAAAGCAAACAATATTTGAATTAGGTCTGGCACAAAGGAATGTAGGAAAACAACTTTATACCTTAGCATAGACCTAAATCCATCCAATAATGTTACACAACACTCACATAATAATCAAATCAACTCTCCAATTAGTACAAATATTCAAGGTTGGCCAAATAGTGTACACATAAGAAATTCTTCATCATACGCTTCCACGATCACAATCATAACTTGCAAACCATGCACATAGATTTAACACATTCTTGAAACATCCATGACCAACTTGAAGTTACCTAAGAACCAACAAATTTAATCACAACAAATTTCACTTGAAGATAGCTCACAGACTGCTTACAAACAGAACTGTCGAACTCTACTACACAAGAACTTTCTTTTCAGAGCACTAAATCACAAACCCTTTGGAATGAAGATAGAAAAGGACCTTATGAACACATGTTTGGAACTTCAAAACTTGAAACCATCCTGCGAAGAAATGTGGAGAAAAATACTTTCTCTCAGATGCCTGTGCCCAACTCAGAAACATTGTCAAATACGTTTCTTGGACTGGTGAACTACCTTTCATTATATAGCAATCTGGAGCACAAAATTCTAGATTTAATAGCTTCACACACTTCTTGACAACATATCCACACCACACACTTAGATCTCCAACATAGAAGAAATGTAGAGCAAAAACTTGAGTAGTATTTTGTAAGCTAGAAGACTCCTTCAACACACTATTTCTAGTATTGATCAAATTTTCTCAAAAGGACTTGGAAACTCAGCGACATGATCAATCTACTAACATCATCAACATCTCTACAAGGCATTCAAATCAATTTAACACAACAACAACATTAAAAGATAGTTGACACCAATGATAACATGAACATGTTGACATCAATGACAACACTGATTAGAACATACTTGCAATAATCTCCCCCTTTGTCATTCATGGCAACATATGATGTGAAAAACCATCATGAAACAACTCTACACCAATCTCACTCTCCCCCTTTCTTTTTGTTGCAAGTATGTTCCTAATCAGTGTTGTCATTGATGTTAACATATCTTTGTTGTCATTGGTGTCAACTATGTCCTATTCTATTACTTGTTTAGAAGCTTTGTATGTTGAGGATATTGAGAAAGTTGGCCTCTCCAGAAGAAACAAGTGAGTTACAATGAAGCATAGTATAGACAGTGAGTTATATGCTAAAGAACAATCTAGTAGATTACTCCACATTTCTTGCTTCTTGAAGATCTTTGAGAGTAGATTGGAATTTATTTAAATGGATATCTGGAGATGCTAAATCCTGAGTTTGAGCCTCTGATGTGAAGAATTGAGAGAGTTGCATTTAGCAGAGTAAAACCTACTTTCTTTGATTATTCTCTGGTGATAGGGAGAAAGTATTTTGCTCCACATTCCTCTGCATTAAAGTGTTTTTCTATACGGTTCTAAAGGGAAGTCTGGGATGATGATAAGTGCCTACAATTTCAATGGTTCATGTTTTGGTGGTTCGTAAGCTATCTTTCTTTTATGATAGTTGAAGACAGTGAAGTTCATGTGCTCCAGTGTGAAGAATCTCATGAATAAAGTGGTTTGAGTATGTGCAGTCACTCCTGATGATTTCAACATGCTTATGGATTCCTCCTAATCATCTTCCTACCTTTAAATTGGTCCATGTTAAGGAAATGAGATCATGTTTCAAGATTATTCCTAGATAACGTACCGTGCAACTAGTCTTAGCCGACTTGGTTAATTCTAATAAATGTGTAGATCCCTTGAAGATTATGGAAGCATGTTATGGCATGGAAGCTCATGTTTGAGTCCTAGCTAAAGCATGGCATGATCCACATACATCTATACTACAAATCCTTAGCATAATTTTGTATTAGGTCAAGACCTATTTTGTAAAATGTTTGTAATACCAACCTTGGAGATTGTTCCAATGGTTGATGATTGTAATGCTGACCTTGATGATCATTCCAAGGTTGATGAAGTGTATAAATACTTTTAATTGAGTAATAGAAAAGAGGTCCTTGTACGAAAATGGGAAGATAAGGAAAAGGGTGAGCAGATAAGGTAGAGAAGGGCAGAGCAGAGCAGAGGAACTATTGTACTTCAATGTATTAATCTCAAACATGAAGAAGATGGTGATTTTGGCAGTGAGCCTAGCAATGAGCTACTAGTAGGGTTTAATAGCCCTTAGGGTTTAACAACCCTTATTGTAATCTTTCTAGGTTTAGGGTTGAGGTAGTGACCTACTATACCTAGCTATACTTCATGGTAATGAGACAATATGTTCTAGGTTCATGGAGTGACCAAGCCTGAAAATCATTTTTCAAAGATTGCAATATATTTTGAGAGCTAATCATCTCCGTGGTTTTTCACCACCTCTGGGTTTTCCATGTAAAAATTTGCTATCTTTTGTGTTTAATGTTGCATGTGAGTTTAAGTTTCTTATTTCATGCATTCTTTATTTAATCATAATAAGTGCAGATAAGTGATTAATATTTAAGTGTAGAAGTGTTTGAGTTTTTGGGACAACTAATTCATCCCCCCCTCTTAGTTGTCTAGTGCATTTCAACAATTGGTATCAGAGCAAGGTACCTTGGAAAAAATCTAACAGCTTAAGGAAGACCTGTGATAGTATGATCATGGCAGCAAGAAGATTTGGAAATTATGAAAGCAACAAGAAAATAGAAGCAACTCTTATGGATCTTGAAAATTTTGAAGTAGAAGTCAGGGATCTGAAGGAAAATTTGCAACAAGTTGATGAATGCATCTCAAAGCTAAAAGAGCAAGTCAAGAAATTCAAAGACAAATACAAAGAAGTTAATGATCAATTGATATCAGCAAATGAAGAGCTGAATGAATTGGAAGAAGTTATAGAAAGAACAAGAGTAGAAGATGACCTAAATGTAATTATGAAGAATAGATCAGAAGATTGTGCCAAACTTGAAAAAGAAATTGTATGTCTAAAAACAAACTTGGAAAAGGCCAAAAGCTTTGAAGAAAAATTCAAGATAAGTACTACAAATCTTGATGAAATGATTGCTAGCCAGAAGAGTGTTGATGACAAGCAAGGTTTGGGATTTGAGAAAGGAGAAAGTTCAAAATCTAGTCAAATAAACATTGATTCAAGGAAAAATAGAGGATACCAATTCATAAATCAAAGAAGAAGACCTAAAAGACCTCTAATCAAATAGCCAAATGCTCATATGTATCCATCCTTCAATGGTTACTGTTATAAATGCAATAAGTATGGTCATATGGCTACTCAGTGTAGAAGTAGAATGAATCAAAATGCTCCATCCTTCTCTAGTAAATGTTTCAATTGCAAGAAGATTTCTCATAAAGCAAATGAGTTAAGGAGTATGTCAAGAAATATGCCAAGCTATTCTAGGAATGGTCAATTCTTCAATGGTAAGTGTTTCACATGCAATATATTTGGACACATGGGTAATCAATACAGATCAAGGATGAATCATTTAGAGGAAGAAATCAAGGACAAGGAAACATTGTATGTTTCAATTGCAACAAGTTTGGACATGTTACAAGATTCTGTAGAAGCAAGAATATGAAGAGAAATTACTATGCTAAAGAAAGAAAAACAGAGCAGAGGAATGATAAGGGAAAAGAAAAGGTTGATCCAATGAGAACCAAGAATGAGATGAGTATGATCTAGATTAAAAAGGATGTAAATGAGGTTAAGGATAGATCTGCACTAGCATCTGGTGTAGACACTTCCTCCAGGAAGTAAATTGAGAGCTCTAGCTTAGGGGGAGCAATGTTGAAAACTAAATCCCCCAGCTAGAAAGTGGGTGCTAGAATCCAACATGAAGGTGTATGATGAAATCTAATGCAATGCATCTCTCACCACATGACTAGTGACAAAAGTAATTTTGTGAGTTTGGAAAGATATGATGGTGGACTGGTTAGGTTTGAAGATGATACAACTGGTAAGATTTGTGGAAAAGGATCTATTTCTTTTGATGGTAAGCATAATACTGAAGATGTCTTGTATGTGAAAGGATTAAAGAATAATCTTTTGAATGTGGATCAGATGTGTGACAAAGGTTATGACTTAAGATTAAAGGACAATGGATGCAAGATAAGGGAAATCTCTGAAATAGTCATTGCAACTAGTAAGAAGACTAGAGGTAATATCTATCACTTGAAAGGAACTGATAATTATTGTTTGTTGGCTCAGACTGATGAAAGTTGGCTATGGCATAGAAGGCTGTGTCACATCAATTTTGATAACATTATGAAGATAAGTATTGCACAGGCTACTAGAGATCTTCCTAAGCTTGTGAAGCCTACTAATCCTATTTGCAAGCAGTGTCAATTTGGGAAATAAATAAGAACAAGTTTCAAAAGCAAGGACCAATCAGTTGATAGACTACTAGAACTAGTGCATATAGATTTGTGTGGACCTACCCTAGTAAGAAGTTTGCAAGGAGACATGTATTTCATGTTTCTTATTGATGATTATTCTAGAATGACCTGGGTTACCTTTTTGAAAGAAAAATTAGAAGCTCTAGATAAGTTCAAGGTATTTAAGGCAATGGTTGAAAATGAGATGGATTTGAAGATAAAATGTTTAAGGTCTAATAGAGGAGGAGATTTCACATCAAATGAATTCAATTTCTTTTGAGAAGAACATGGGATAAAGAGACAGTTATTTACACCTAGAACTCCACAACAAAATGGAGTCGTTGAAAGGAAAAACAAAATAGTTCAAGAAACTGCTAGAACCATGATGATGGAAGTTGATCTTCTAGAAGTATATTGGAGAGAGGCAATTCACACTATTTTATATATCCTAAATAGAGTCCAAGTCAAAGGTAATAGTTCTAAGACTCCTTATGAATTGTGGTATTGTAAAGTTCCTACTGTGAAATATCTCAGTTTTTGGTAACAAATATTATATCAAAAGAGAAGAAGATCTAGGCAAGTCTGATGCTATGTGTGATGAAGGAATCTTCCTTGGTTACTCCACCAAGAGCAAGGCCTACCGATGTTATAATAAGAGACTGAATAAGGTCATTGAGAGTGCAAATGTCAAAGTCGATGAAAGCAAGGAAAGCTCTCCAGAATCAAGTGGATATGAATCAGATAAACTAGATGCTTCAGAAGTGGTGTAGCATAAAGATAGCTTAGATGAAGAGGATCAAGCTCCAAAAAGTGCTACCAAGACACCAAGGTATGTAAAACTTAATCATTCTAAAGATCAAATAATAGGAGATAAGAGCAAAGGAATCTTGATAAGAAGAAGAGCTACAGAAGAACAAGTAAATTTCTGTCTAATTTCCAAGATTGAACCTAAGACTATGAATGAATCTTACAATGATGATGCAGATAGAGAAGAATCAGACTTGAGATCTAGTTCCTAGACTAGCAGATAAAAATGTAATTGGTACCAAGTGGGTTTTCAGAAACAAGATGAATGAGAATGGTGAAGTAGTAAGAAACAAAGAAAGGTTGGTATGTAAAGGATACTCTCAAGTTGAAGGAATAGATTTTGCGGAAAGATTTTCACCAATGGCAAGGATTAAAGCTATAAGAATGTTTCTGGCATTTGCAGCCTACAAAGATTTTAAGGTATATCAGATGGATGTAAAGTCTACATTCTTGAATGGAGAATTAGAAGAAGAAGTCTATATTGAACAATCAGAAGGATTTGAGTCATCACATCAGGGCGACATGGTATGCATATTGAATAAGGCATTGTATGGGTTAAAACAAGCCCCTAGGGCCTGGTATGCTAGGTTGGATAAGTATCGGATATAGTTAGGATTCACCAAGGGTACTACCGATAGTAATCTTTATTTCAAGATCAATAATGAACAAATCCTAATTGTTGCAGTCTTTGTTGATGACATTATCTTTGGAGGCAATGAAGGTATGTGCACAATTTTTGTTGGAGAAATGCAAAGTGAATTTAAAATGTCCATGTTTGGTGAGATGAATTTCTTTTTAGGTCTGTAAATAAATCAATCAAATAAAGGTATCTTCATTTCTCAGTCACATTTGATGGCAGTCAAGAGAATTTTGAGGTATTTGAAAGGCACAATGGATTATGGTTTGTGGTATCCAAAGGACAATGATTTCACTCTCAGTGCATACATGGATGCAAATTGGGTTGGAGATGTAGATGACAAAAAAAGTACAAGTGGAGGTGCATTATTTTTGGGAAAAGGCTAGTATCTTGGATAATTAAAAAACAAGACTCAATATCTCTGTCCACTGTTGAAGTAGAATATATTGTAGCAGCATGTAGTTGTACTCAAGTGTTGTGGATAAACAGACATTGAAGGACATCAGAGTTGTGTATGAAGATCCAATTGAAATCTTTTGTGACAATACAAGTGCCATAAACATATCAAAGAATCCAGTAATGCATTCAAGGACAAAGCACATATCCATAAGATATCACTTTCTGAGGGAAAAAGTGACATAGAATGAAGTCAAGTTGGAATATGTATCTACAAAAGACTAGATTGCAGACATTTTCACCAAACCTCTGCCTAAGGATACTTTTGAGCATCTCAGAGAAAAGTTAGGGGTTATTAACCCTCCTACTCTAAACTGAGATGCACAAGAGTGCATCAGTCTAGTGGTGGTTAGAGTTCCTTCTTCAAATTTGGATTGATTCTTTTAGGGCTACATCTCAGGGGGAGTAGTCAGAGAGTTCAGAAGAGAAATTGAATCAGAGTAGAAGAGGGCAAATATGTTCCCTTTTCCATTGATGTCAAAGTGGGAGAGAAATCATGTGCAAAACTCAGAAGAAAGAGTGCAGATGTGTAAAGAGATAGGGGGAGAATCTTGACTTGATGGTTGTTGCAGTTTTTCACATCATATGTTGCCATCAATGACAAAGGGGGAGATTGTTGCAAGTATGTGCCTAATCAGTGTTGTCATTGATGTCAACATATCTTTATTATCATTGGTGTCAACTATGTCCTATTCTATTACTTGTTTAGAAGCTTTGTATGTTGAGGATATTGAGAAAATTGGCGTCTCCAAAAGAAACAATTGAGTTATAGTGAAGTGCAGTATAGATAGTGAGTTGTATGTTGAAGAACAACCCGATAGACTACTCTGCATTTCTTGCTTCTTGAAGATCTTGGTCTATGGATTGAAAGCTATTTAAAGGGATGTCTGAAGATGCTAAATCTTGAGTTTGAGCCTCTAGTCTGAAGAATTGAGAGAGTTGCATTCACCAAAGTAAAACCTTCTTTCTCTGATTATTCTCTGGTGACAGGGAGAAAGTATTATCATTAAAGTGTTTTTCTCTGTGGTTCTAAAGGGAAGTCTGGGATGATGATACATGCCTACAATTGTAATGGTTTGTGTTTTGGTGGTCCACAAGCTATCTTTCTTTTATGACTATTGAAGGCAGTGAAGTTCATGTGCTCCAATGTGAAGAATCTCATGAATAAAGTGGTTTGAGTTTGTATGATTGCTCCTGATGATTTCAATGTGCTTGTGGATTCCTATTGATCATGTTCTTACCTTTACAATGGTCAACATTAAAGAAATGAGATCATGTTTGAAGATTATTCCCAGATAACATAGTGTGTAACTAGTCTTAGCTGACTTGGTTAATTCCAGTAATTGCAGAGATCCCTTGAAGATTATGGAAGCATGTTATGGCATGGAAGATCATGTTTGAGTCCTTGCTAAGGCGTGGTGTGATCCACATACATCTATACTACAAATCCCTAACATAATTTTGTATTAGGTCAAGACCTATTTTGTAAAATGTTTGTAATGTTGACCTTGGAGATTGTTCCAATGGTTGATGATGGTAATGCCGACCTTGATGATCATACCAAGGTTGATGAAGTGTATAAATACTTGTAATTGAGTCGTAGAAAAGAGGTCCTTGTGCAAAAATGGGAAGATAAGGAAAAGGGTGAGCAGATAAGGTAGAGTAGGATAGAGTAGAGTAGAGGAACTATTATACTTCAATGTATTAATCTCATACTTGAAGATGGTGATTTAGATAGTGAGCCTGGTAGTGAGCTGCCAATAGAGTTTAACAACCCTTAGGTTTTAACTACCCTTATTGTAATCTTTCTAGGTTTAGGGTTGAGGCAGTGAGCCAGTATGTTCTAGGCCCATGGAGTGACTAAGCCTGAACATCATTTTTCAAAGATTGCAATATATTTTGAGAGCTAATCCTCTCTGTGGTTTTTCCCCACCTTGGGGGTTTCCACATAAAAATCTAGTGTCTCTTGTGTTTAATGTTGCGTCTGAGTTTAAGATTAAGATTTCATGCCATCTTTGTATAATCATAAGTGTGGATAGGTGATTAATGTTTAAGTGCAGAAGTCTTTGATTATTTTGGACAATTAATTCACCCCCCCTCTTCGTTGTCCAGTGCATTTCAATACTTTTATACATCTTACTCTCTTTCTCTCCTTTTGTTTTTCACATGAACTCTCTCCCCCTTTGACATTAATGGCAAAGGGTGACATATCTTTATCAATCTTTCTCCCCTTGATTATGATAATGCACATACTTGCACTCTTCTCAAATGCTCTGAATACTACTTAGGAATACACATCAACTTGTACCAACTTTTACTCCCCCTAATTGTAACAATCATCAACACCACTACTTACTCCCCTTGAGAGGTAGCCTCCAACTCAATTTCTACGGGAAACATCTACACTAGAAGCTAGTTCTAATGCATTATTAACCTCTATTACATCCTTCTCAATCAAGATCTTACTCACCTCCTTCTTAATCTCTATTGGATCAATTCTTTGTACTAGTTTGTTCTTCTCTATTGGAATATCCTTCTTCATGCTTCTACTTCTGTAAAACTTTTAAATATGTCCAAGCTTACTGCAATTGTAGCACACAACATTCCTTTGACCAATGTTCCTTCCATTCATTTTGGATCTGCATTGATTAGCTTTGTGCCCAAATCTATTGCATATATAACAGTTTCCATTAAAGGATTGAATCATTTTGTCATTGTTCTAGCCATTCATTCTTTGATTTATGCATTCATTAGTTTTATGAATAACTTTCTTGCATGTGAAGTATTGACCAAAAAAGGATGGAACTTTTTGATTGATTTTTCTCCTACATTGTGTAGCCTTATGTCCAAATTTATTGCAAGAATGACAATAACCATTGAAGGATGGGTACCTTTGAGCATTAGGTTGTCGAGACGATGGTCTTCTAGATCCTTTATTCTGATTCTAGATCTATTTTCCATTGTTCTTCTTGTCTTTAGCTTTTGATGCATGACTTGATTTGAACTTTCACCTTTTTCAAACCCTAAGCCTTCTTTATCATTGAGATCTTTTAGACTTGCAATCATCTCATCAAGCCTTGCATAACTTATCTTGAATTCTTCTTCATCATTCTTTGCCTTCTCTAGATCTAATTTTAGTTTCACAAATTCTTGCTCCAATCTTGTACATTCTTCAGATTTTCCTTTCACCATTAAGTTCAAACATTCCTCAATATTACCTTTTATTCAACTTGCACTTTCAAACCAGTCATGGATTCATTTTCTAACCTCAATTGGTCACTGACCTTCTTATGCCTTCATTTGAACTTCTTGACTTGCTCTCTCAAATTTTTGAAACATTCATTTGCTTCTTTGAAATTCTCCTTCAAATCTATGATTTCTTCTGTAGTTCTCTCTAGGTCTTCAATAGCAATCTTGAGTTCTTCACTATTAGTAGACATGCATTCATCTTCTAAAAACTCAATAGCAGGTGTATATGCCTAAAAATGACACAACTCGGTTTAAATAAATCTTCTTAATATTTATTCCATTCTAATTCTTCTATCAATAAATAAATAAAAAAAATTATTTATTCGATTCATATTCCTCTAAATTAATTAAATATCAAAATATTTAATTACCTCTTCTAAAGTCAAAATTAAATAAAATCCTTTATTTAATTAAATTCTTACAAACAATGTCGATAAGGGTGTGGTTTGGTGGTTAAGTCATTCAGTTGTAGTGGCGGCCACCAAAGTTCAAACCCCCTCTGGGCCAATGAGCTCACAGGTTTGAAGTGTTCTTGCTAGGGGATGAGGTCCCCCATGTTGTGGCCTCACCGGTTCATTGCTCTAGGCAAAAGCATTCACGTGGAGCCAAAGGGTGTGTCGCACCAGCGTCACTGGTCAAGTTTAAAAGTTTACCAGGTGCATTTAAAAAAAATTCTTCCAAACAATTAAATAATTCTTAATTATTTAATTAAGTCAATTCATTCCTCCAAATTTAAATAAATCAATCAACTTTATTTAAATTCTCTCAATCTCTAAAAATAAAATACAATCAAATATTTTATTTATTCTTCCAAATCATGCACAAACAATTAAATAAATTTATTTATTTAATTTGCTCTCTTATCTTCTAATTCCTCAAAATATCTTCCAAATCTTCTAAAAATAAATCTTCTTCTTCATGCACACCAAATTAAATAATTTATTATTTAATTTCTATCAAATCATGCAATAGCAAATCTCAAGTTGAGTCAACTGACTCAATCAACCTTGTTTTTATCAATAACTCTTAAATTAGAAAAAAAACTTTCTAATTTTTGAAATCAAATCTTATCTTTATAAAAGAAAGTAGTTAACTCAAACAAAACAACTTTTGTGTGACACTTGTCTTCTTTCTATTTGTGCACATCCTCTCAAGGTTTCTCAACCGTTGATCTTCTTATTCTTTCTATAGCATTGATCTTCTCTCTCTCAAGTCTATTAATTGAACCCTATTCCTCCATTTCATTCATCCAAGCTTTTAGTACCCTTACTCTATAGGAATTATAGTGCGCCTTTGGCACCCAAGTCATTCCATTTGCTTGCGATCAACTTGTTACTGTACCATTACCATTGTTGTGAAGCTCATCTTCATTGCAATAAACTATCATAGCCATTCCCACTTGACATCTTGGAATAGCAAGGAAGTGTACCTTTTGAGGGCCATATTCATAGACAAGATCATTTGTGATAGGCAATCAATGGAAGCCACGAAGTGAAGAGGTTTGCAAAGGTTTGAAGTTATTTGTTTGATTGATTTCTTTGTTTCTTATTTCATTGAGTTATTGGGTATTGTTGATATATTATTGATTATTCATTTACACCAATTTTCCCATAATAGTAGGAATTTCTTCTTCTATTGCCTTGAACCAATGCTCATCCCTGCATGTCTCAACCACTATTTTAGATTCTACTTTAGAAATTAAACATAGATTTACCTATTCTTCAATAGCTTTCCTTCTTGTCAATGCATCTTTGCTCTTATCACCAATGATTTGGTCTTCCATATGATGCTTCTGCACATACTTGGGAGTTTCAGGATTCTTCACTGGTGCTTCTTCCTCTTCAACTTGCACTTCCTTTTCTTTATCTTTTTCTTCTTCTTCACTAGAAGAAGACTTATTCGATACATAATCATTTGCCTCTAAAATCTTCTGTATGTCTTCATTAACCTTCACATTTGGACTCTCAACAATCTTTCTTAGCCTCTTGTTATAGCACTAGTAAGCCTTGCTCTTGTTAGAGTACCCAAGGAAAATGCCTCCATCATATCTTGCATTAAGATTTCCTAGATCTTCATCTCTCCTGATATAACATTTGCTTCCAAATACTTTGAAATATTTAAGAGTTGGAATCCTTCCATACCAGAGCTCTTAGGGAGTCTTTGTGTCATTTGCTTTGACTTGTACTCTGTTCTATATGTAGATAGCAGTAAGAATTGCTTCTCTCTAGTAGACTTCTAGTGGCTTGTTTCTTTTATCATTGTCCTTGCAGCTTCTTGAACAGTCATGTTTTTCCTTTCAACTACTCCATTCTGCTGAGGAGTCCTAGGAGTAGATAAATGCCTCTTTATCCCATGATTCTCACAAAACATGTTAAACTCATTAGAAGTCTCTATCAGACCTCAAACATTTGTTTTTCATATCCATTTCATTTTCAACCATTTCTTTAAATGCTTTAAACTTATCTAGGGCTTCTAATTTTTCTTTAAGAAAAGTGACCCATGTCATTCTAGAGCAATCATCAATAAATAACATAAAATACCTGTCACCTTGAGAACTCCTTACTTTGGTAGGACCACAAAGATCTATATGCACCAATTCCAATAGTTTGGTAGAGGATTATTATTTGAATTTGAAACTTTTCCTCACTTGCTATCCATCTTGACATTCCTTGTAGACAAAATTAGCAGGTTTGATGATCCTTGGTAGGTCTCTCATAGCTTGAGCTAGACTTATGTTCACTAGACTATCAAAATTAATGTGACACATCCTTCTATGCCATAGCCAACTTTCATTGATTTGAATCATATTACTTTCTTTTAGATGATAAATATTTTCATTTGTCCTTTTTCCAGCAGCTATCACAGTTCTGGGTTTCTTTCTGATCTCAAAGCCATCATCCTGAAACATAAGACTGTATCATTTGCTACATAATTATCTAACACTGAAGAGGTTTTTCTTTAATCTTTTGATATAAAGAACATCATCAGTAATATGCTTTCCATCAAGATTGATTGAGCCTCTTCCACATATTTTAGTTGTACAATCATCACCAAAAATAACTAGTCCTCCATCATGTTTCTCAAATTTAATAAACTTGCTTTTATCACCGATCATATGATTTGAGAAACTACTATAAATAACCCAATAGTTCTTATCTTTTCTGGTATTGGGAGTATCTTCATTATTAAGACTTAGCTCCAGAGCACTTTCTTCCATGCATCCTTCAGAGTCATTTGTAACATTATCATCCTTCTTGTGCACCATCCCAGATCTACCTCAAGATGTTAAGCTTTCTTCAAAGGAACTTGGCTCTGATACCAATTGTTGAATGCACAATACAATTATGAGAGGGGTGAATCAGTTGTGTCAAAAATTTCAAACCTTTATAAACTTAATCACATTCACATTAGTTCACTTAAACCCTTAATCTATTATGAAGATAATAGAAACTTAAACACATCAACACCATGCATAAGAGAACACAATTTTTTTTATGTGGAGAACCCTAAAATGGAAAAACATAGTGAGGATTAGCTCACAATATAGAGTAGTAGAAATATCAAATTACAAGACACTCACTGCCAAAGGGCTCATTGCCAAGGACTCACTATCTAGAAGAAGAAGAAATAAGAAAAGGCTTACTACCAAGGATGAACTGATATAATTGCATCTGACACATGCATGGACTTAGTTTCAATGAAGCACAACAAAAATCACCTTTGCATCTATACCGAAAGATACTAGGCACCTTCTGCTCACTACATCCAGTCACCTAGTACATGAAAGTTCTTACTTTCTTGATAAACTTTTCATCATATTCATCATATCCTTCACACACCCACACACACACAAACTTGTGACACTTATTTATAATACCATCAACCTTGAGATCAATCTCCAAGGTCGCCAACATAGTCTTCAATCCTTGAAACATTCTCCAAGGTCGGTAAGCACACAATATTTGAATTAGGTCTGGCACAAAGGAATGTAGGAAAACCACTTTACACCTTAGCTCAGATCTAAATCCATCCAAGCATGCAACAAGACACTCACATAATGATCAAATCAAATCTCCAATATCGCAAACATTCAAGGTCCTCCAAATAGTGTACACATAAGAAATTCTTCATCATACGCTTCCAGGATCACAACCATAATTTGTAGACCATGCATGGAGCTTTAACACATTCTAAAAACATCCAAAAACAACTTGAAGTCACCTAAGAATTGACAAATTCAATCACAAAAAAATTTACTTGAAGATAGTTCATAGACTGCTTACAAACAACACTATCAAACATTGTGACAAAAGAACTTTCTTTCGAGATCACTAAATCACAAACCCTTTGGAATGAAGATAGCTAAGGACCTTATGAACACATGTCTACAATTGTAGAACTTGAAATCATTTTGCAGAGAAATGTGGAGAAAAATACTTTCTCCCAGATGCCTATGCCCAACTCAAAAACACTGTCAAATACTGTTCTTGGACTGGTGAACATAAATTTCATTGAATAGCAATCTAGAGCACAAAATTTTGGATTTAACAACTTCACACACTTGTTGAAAACATACCCAAACTGTACACTCAGATCTCCAACATAGAATAAATGCGAACCAAAAACTTGAGTAGTATTTTGTAAGCTAGAAGACTCCTTCAACACACTGTTTCTAGTATTAATTAGATTTTCTCAAAAACACTTGGAAACTCAACTACATGATCAATCTACTAACATCATTAGAACCTCTAAAAGAAATTCAAATAACTTTAACACAAAAACTCAATCAAACAACAACAACAACATCAGAAGATATAATTGACACCAATGACAACACAAACATGTTGACATCAACGATACCCACGATTAGCACATACTTGCAAGATGAACATTTTCTGGTATAGTGTATTCAATCTCAACAACATTCTAGATCTCATATCCAAGAGAGATTAGATATCCTTCCATCCTTATTTTCTAGAATGCATAATCTATTCCATTGAACAAAGGAACTTCCTTCTTGTGTGTCATCCTTGTTCTAGCTCAAGTAGTTAAGCTTTCTTTCAAGGAACCTTGGTTTGATACCAATTTTTGAATGCACATGACAACATAGAGGGGGGTGAATCAGTTGTAACTTATAATTCTAGAACCCTCAAACACATTTAGATCCACATAGATTCAATTAACTCTTAAACTATTATGATGATTAGGCATGAAAGAAAATAACATAAACTGAATCAACTCAACAACAAACACAAGAGAACACTAGATTTACGTGGAAAACCCAAGAAGGGAAAAACCATGGTGAGGATTAGCTCACAATATAAAGTAGTATTAACACCAAAAAACAATAGGCTCATTTCCAAGGCTCATTGTCAAGATAGAGAAGATTGTTACAAGGAGAAAACTATCTCAATGCAACAGGGAATTCCACCACAACACCATCAACACCTTCACAGTCACACTAAAGAAGTGTAGACACCTTCTATTCACTGCATGTAATAATCTAACACATGAAATCTTATACTACACCACACATTCAACCACACTATTATTCATATCACCTTCATTGCATGCACACATGATCATGATCCCTTGACACTTATTTTAATTGTCTTCAACCTTGAGAACATTCTTCAAGGTTGAAAAATCACTTTAACCAAGAAAATTCAAATTAGGTCTAGACCTGAACATTCCCATAGTGGAAAGGCATGAAGGAAGACCACAAAACACCTTATCTCAGATCTAAATTCATCCAAGAACACTACTCCACACTTTCACAATCACTAAAGCAACTCCATAATTTGTGTAAACACCCAAGGTCAGCTAAACCTGTGTTAACACAATGAAATTTTAAGTACACACTTCCTCAAGACAAAATACAACTTTATAGACCACAATACAAACTTTAACATAATCTAAAGTATTCCATGAAAATCTTGAAACATCCTGAAATCCAACAAATTCCTCTGCAACAACTTTCACCTATCACACAACCTTATCCTATTTATCTAGTATACTTAACTATCTCTATCATGCACTGTATCTCTAGGAATCAACTTTTGGAACGCCAAACCATTAACAATTTAAACTAAAGAAATATATAAGCATTATAAGCACAAATCCAAAATTGCAAAGCTAGAAACAAATCTATGGAGAAATGCAGAGCAAACAATTTCTCCTAGACACCTCTGCAACACTGAGAAACACAGTCCTCACACTGGTGAACACAACTTCCTCTCCACAACAAACCAAAACACTAAATTTAGAATATAACATCTCTTAACATTTCTAAACAACATATCCAAACCACAAAGACATGTCTTCTACATAGAGGAAATGCAGAGCAAAACTAGAACACTACTTTGTAAACCAAAATGCCACTTCAACACATTGTTTCCTTTATTAATCAAATTTTCTCAAAAGAACTTAGAAACCAACCAATAGTAACATATTCTTAACATCTTCAACACCTCTTCAAAGCAACCAAATCATTTCAACAAAGCAACTCAACCAAATAGCTCATACCATTGCAACAACCTCAACTCTTCTCAACTAGTTGACACTAATGACAACACCAAGCTAACATGTTAACATCAATGACAATAGCAACAGTACATACTTGCAACACATAGTACTCATGGGTATGTGTATGCAAATGGGGGACTAAAACGGGGTTGAACATGGCCACATTTTTTTAATGAAATCAGTAAAAACTAATCTTAGATGAGAAATTGAAGATAGAAATGATCAAAATTTAAAGACGTGACAAGAAAAGGATTCATAGTGCTTAGAATCTAGTTTATAAACTATGATTTTTTTTTAAATTGGTTGAGATGAAGAGATTCAAATAGGGGGAGCACACAAAGTATTCCTATTTTTTGTTAGAAAAATATAACATAGTGTGTGGTGTGCTTCGTAAAATGTTGAATTATTTTAGGTATTTCACAAATCACTTTAGTGAAAAATTAGCTAACATCACATAGTTTATGTCTAATGTTTCTACTAGTTTTTAATGAATATATGTTTTATGTCAATTTTCAAAGCGGACACATCTTGAAAAATAAAATTTGGGTGTGCTCCTCTCTAATTTTTTTGAAAACTAATTGAAAATCATTTTTTTAATGTGTATAGAATAGAGTCTAGAATCTAAAAAATGTAATTTGTTTCAAATTTGGATGAGTGGATAAAAATGACATAAAAATACTATACATTGGTTTTTTAACAAAAAAAGAAGGCACTAGCAAAAGAAATTAAGGATGGAAACCTTAATGTTTTCAGATTTTAGAAAAAATTACATGGTTAGAAAGTTAATAAAAAACTTAAAGTCATCCTAGCATTTTCTTAGATTAACATTGAAAAATGTGTAAACCTGATGGAGAGCACACTTAAGATTTAGTTTTTTTTCTATAATTTCTTGGAAACACATCTTTGGGAACCTTGCATGTAGGCCCATCCCTTTGGCTTAGATATCCAAGCCAAATCCAAGCCTAAGGTTGGGATTCCAAAGTAGTAGGAGTTTTCTTTATTTTTAACAATGAAATAACATGAGCATGTTATAACATGCTTGCATTATGGCTCAATATTTCTAAGCTAGCCCAAGCCATAATGGTAGTGCATTATAATGTGAGTGTGTTATAACACACTTGCATTATGTCATATTTTTATTTAAATTATTTTGTGGCCAATTTTTAGTTCCCAATCTTGGTAAACATACTCTCATATTTTATTTCAGCAATTAGCAATAGACACACTTAAGCTAAGTGCACACACAATCTTTATCAATTTACTATTGAAGTTGAAAGTTTTAAATAGTGTTTTGACCATATTGGTAGGCTCACATACAATCTTAACCAAATTTCCTATCCCAAACAAATGTTATTTTGAGGTTCCACCTCGTTGGATTTAATAATTCATCATTGGTTTTGTATTTCCATATTTCCCCCTTTATTTTAGTCTATTTACATAGTTTTATATGTCCTAGAATATCCTAGTATTGTTCCCTTGTTGTTGTTGTTTTTGTTATATCTATTTTACATATTTCTAGATCATTGTATGACACAGTAGTGTTATTTGTGTACAAAGTATGTATTTGTCATAGGAAAAATATGACATGATTGCATTAGAGTTTAAGTTTACTTTATGTTAGAATTAGTATGTTTGTTTGTTGCTCCTTTTGTCATTAGTCCTTGATTTGACATCCACACTTCAAATTCCAATTCAAGGTCATTTGTTCAATTTAATGTAAATCAATACTTTCCTTTTGTATAAAACCTAGCTATAGTTTGTTAGTTGACTAGTCTAGTTTAAATAGCATACTATAAATGTTTACAGGAAAAGAACCAAGGAACTACTATTGTCATTTTGGTTATTTATATTTCTTGGTTCCTTTACATTAACTTTCATTGAATTGTGGTAGATAGAATGTGTTCCTTCTTTTAAACACAAAAACTAGTAAAGTAGATTAATTATACACTATTTAACCAAAGAAATCTACTTTTACATACATTTACTTTTGGTGAGCATGATATTTCTCACATATTTTTCCTTCTTCCTATTCTCTTATTAGGTCTTAATTATTCTATGTATAAACTCTACCTCTCACTTCTAATAGTTTTACCACATAGTTAGCCTCTTCATCTATTATTTTTTGTTGTAGTGTGCTCTTGAAACTAAGTATTCCTTATGTTGGGATTTTTTATTGTAACTGTTATGTCAAAAAAACCAACCTTGGGGTCTTTCTCCTATTAAGGTTTAGCTCTTGAGTCCTTTAGAATGCATTTAGAGAATCTTGCATGATTTTGATGACTCCCGATGAGAAAACCCTGAGGTTTCATGGCAAATGGGACTCAAGGGATGCATTTATGATAAACCCTACCTAAAATGGGGGGGGAGGACTTAGATGCCCATGCCCTAGTCCTGCCCTATTTTAGGTCAGTACCAATTTCAAAGTGTCAGTTTATGACCGTTATTTAGGTCCTATGCCAACACGGTAAGTTTGAATTATGAAATTCTTAGCGGGAATGTTTGTAGTTACATATATAAGCATGATTAGTGATTCATTTGTAAATTAGATGGATTTTGGCATACTTGTGATTCTAGTGCATTCAAAATATTCAATATATGGTAGAGCAGAGCATTGTTCTTATGTTTGTATTTGTAGATTTGACATCCATCTCCTCATGGCATGAGGAGCACCTTCCTTTCATGAGATCTTTAGTACAAGGTGATATCAATTATGTTTTCTATATTTTATCTTTTGGATTTTGGCTCTATCCCACATGGATATGCACTCTTTATTTGACAACGGCATTCAAAAGCCTTGAATGTCTCTCCAAGGCTTGACTGAGGCAAGCCTCTAAACACCACAACCCCCAACCCATTTTTCCATGATTGCAGGTTATAGGTTGCAAAAGAAGAAAAAGTGGAGTTGCAAGAGAGTAATGTAGACCATTAGAATTGCATATTAGAGAAGAAAATAGGGAACTAGACTCGAGCGTCTGCTCATTAGTCATCTAGATCCTGTAATAGGAAAATCTCTAAAACAACAGGAACATGTTGCAGACAAGATTTCCAGATCTCGACAAAAAATATGGCACTGGACTAGGGCACCCGCTCATTAGTCCCCAAATTTTCCACTTTCTGAACTTCAAAATCTAGTATGCATTTGATTGTCATTTGATATCTCTATGTGCAATCATTTTCCATAATTTGTTTGTTTGTTCACAAATTTGCATAATTAGGGTTTTAAGCATAATTGGATGTTGGCAAGAGACACTATGTGGCTTCAGGATTGTTGTCATTGATGGTAACAAAGTTCATCCCACACATCTGTAGGACATGGTGTGCCTTTACTGGAAGCTAGATTGAAGAATGTTGTGGTCCGATAAGCAAGAACAGTGCATGTAGCAAGGTCTGACAGTCAGGTCCGAATCTCTTAGAGGAAGTATCTTTGTAAAGTACAAACTTGGGAAAGTCAAGAGGAATACCTTGACTGATAGATTCCAAGGATTAAACCTCTGGTGATGGAAGACTGAAGAGATATGAGCATCTAAGTATTGAGGTCCGATTTGGCAAAGTAGATAGAGGAAGAACTAATTAATAGAGCATCAAAATTATTCCAGATGAGATATTGATGATGATAAAGGTTCTTAAAGTATCATCCATGATTGGCCTACATGTTAGATGACTTCTATAATTATCTCCTTGATTCGCATCACTTGGTAAGAAAGGATTCAGCCGACAGACTAGAGTTTGGGAAAATATTGACTATTTTGGATGCTGACTAAAAAGTGGATGAAATCCTTGGTGTGGATATATATACCAGATGGATTTAGATATGAAATGGGGTTGTTGTGAGTTGTGTTGTTGTGAAGAAAAGTAGATAAGAAGAGTAACAATAGTATTGTAGGTCTGGTATGTGACAGGACAACAGCATCAAAGAAGAGGAGGAATGAAGTGCAGTAGATCAATATATTGAGCTTAACCGTAACCGAACCTTAGCATGTAGGGATGCTTCTCATCAGTTCAAGTATCTATTTTGCTTGTACAATCTATTGTAGGTAGTGAGCCTCTTGTGAACAGTGTGCTTGGGCAGTAAGCCCTAATTGGTAAGTGCCATTTTGTACTATCTTATTCTTCTAACAGAGAATACAATCTTGGGTTAATCACCCCGTGGTTTTTCCCCTAACAGGGTTTTCCATGTCAAAATCATTGTGTCATGTGTATTAATGCTATTTCCTTTTATGGTTATGTTTGCTTATTTGATTTGATGTTGCATTAATCATTAAGGAAGTTCAAAAAGCTGAAATAATTAAGATAATTGATTCACCCCCCTCTCAGTTATCAACAATTGGTATCAGAGCCAATTTCCTCCAAACAGAGCCTAACAACTTGAGGAAGATCTAGGAACTCAAATGGATATGTATGGTATGAGAGAACAACTTTAGTCTACCCTAGATGATCTTGAGCAATCTAACTCTGAAGTCAATGAATTAAAGGAAAGACTCAAACAGGCTGATGACTTCATAAATGAACTAAAAGGGAAACTAAGTATTGCTATGAAAAAGAGAAAGGACCTACTTCAACAATTGGCAAATCAAGGTGAAGCCAATGATACAAATGAAGATCTGAAGGAGAAAACCAAGTTATGTGAAAAGTTATCAAAAGAGGTCATTATGGTAAGACATGAAATGGAATCAGGAGTTATGAAATTCACCCAAGAAATTGAAGAGAAAAGAAAGACTGAAGATGATCTAAGACAATCTCTCAAGGAGAAGTCAGAAGACTACCACAAAATGGATAGAATAATTAGGCATCTAGAATCTGATCTTGAAGAAGCTAGAGACCATGAAGAACAACTTGAGAATCAAATTGACACTCTTAAAAGGGATATTCATCTAGCAAATGAATACAAAGAGAAATTCAAGATAAGCTCTACTCAACTTGAAGCTATTCTTCAAAGACAAAAGAGGGTAGATGACAAGAAAGTCTTGGGGTATGAAAAAGGTGAAAGCTCCAGATCTAGTCAGAAGAACTCCAAATCAAAAAATCCAAAAAATAGGCCTAGAAGACCTCCAGTAAGGCAACCAAATGCTCAAAGATATCCATCTTTCAATGGATACTGCAACAACTGCAATAACTTTGGTCATAAAGCAAATTAGTATAGAAGAAGAATGAATCATACTAATACATCCTTCTCAGGACAATGCTTTAATTGCAAAAGGTATGGTCACAAACCCCACGAGTGTAGGAACTTGTAAATAAACAATTCATTCAATGGTAGATGCTTTGCATGCAATAGAATGGGACATATGGCTAATCAGTGTAGATCAAGAGGATATCAGTCAAATATGCAAAGAAATGTTATTTACTACAATTGCAATAGATCTGGTCATATTGCCAAATTTTGTAGAAGTAAGAATCAAGATAAAAGGGGTCTGGAACAGCATAATCATAACCAAGACAAAGGAAAAGGAAAAGTGAATGCGGATGAAATTCAAAGCCAGATGAATAAGATTTGGGTAAAGAGAAGCATCCAGAATGTTAGGGATGGATCCGTACCAAAATCTGGTGCTGATAATCCTTCTGAAAATTGAATAGATGAGCTCTGGGTCAGGGGGAGTCACTAAGAAAAACCAATTCCCCCAGCCAGTCAATTGGTGCCTAAAATTGGCACATGGGAAGTTGCGGATTAAAGGATTCTTAGAGAAACATCTAAAGTAGGTTTGGTTAGGATATGAAAGATCCACAAGAAGATTTGAAGAGTCTAATCTACCAAGACTAATCTGGTTCAACAGTCATCTGGTAAAAACAAGATTCTCATAGTCAGATCTGGCTTGATTCAAAACTTGTGGTATCTTGATTTGCGGATAGATTAAATGGTTGAGGAAAGAAAGATAGATTGTCAATAATCACCAAAAATAACTCGAAGCATATCTCAGTGATCTAGAAAAAGATCTCTCTCAGAACAAGGAAAACAAGGCAACCTGAATGACTTGAGTTGCACATTTATTGCAATGTGAAATTAGGGTTTGCTAAGTGTTAAAAGAGTTCATTTTCTCTTCATTTGCACATCTGCATTAGTGAAATAGATAAGAAGATCCCTGTGAACAAACCTGCCTCATCTCTCTCAAGGATCAATTGTAGAATTCAAATCAGCTGGTGATCTCTTTAGCTCATTCAGCGAACCCTAGAAATATAAAAGGTATTTTCCGTTGCTGAATATCTCTCTATAAATCTTTGAAGATGGGTATTCCAAATGTTGTAAAGATTTTTGATAAGCCTCGCCCTAAATTTAAGAAACATCCCTACAAATCTTTAGAAGTGGATCCTTTAGGTGTATTTTCCAGCACTCCACATGGGGTTTTACATGTTGAAGACATTAGGGCATATATTCATGCAAACATTGAGGAATTTGAAGACTCCAAACTAATGGATATTTACCATAAGGAATTAATAGATGACTCTTTTGATCTCAAACCTTAGTATAAGGCTATCCGAGACAAACATTTTACACAGTGCATTCATTTCCCTTATTTTCTGGAAGATGAATGGGTCCAGTATATTTTGAGTAGAATGCATGACAACTTCATGTGGTTGAACATGCCATTTAAGATCACTAAGGATGCCATTAGGGCAATAACTAAATTACACTCAACCAATGGGATGCCTACTCTAAAATCTGTCAAAAACCAAATTGTGAGGCTACCGGATCAAAATTTGATAAAAGAGCAATGACAATTGAGGATATCACAGATCCGGATATCAAGTTTGCATCAATGATAATTGGCTATAAGATTTATCACTCCAGTAGGGAGAATTCAATACTTGGAACTACTGTATATATTGCTTATGAAATGTTAAGGAAGAATGCTGACTATGATCTCTGTGAGCTCCTTCTAAACCAACTCTTGGAAAATTTGTAGAAGATAAAGAAGGACAAGAAGAACTCTTTCAAATATGGTGGCTTAATACTCTGTCTATTCTTCTACTATATGAATGAGCTACCCGGATCTAATGGGTGGATATGGTAGAATGACATACCAGTAGCAATTCAAATCAGAGACTATCTACATGGAATTGGTGATGCTAATGCATAGAATACAACACTCTGGGGTACTTTAAGCACTTTCAGAACATGATGCAAGCCAAAGAGAATTCCCCAATCCCTAGTTCAAAAATATAAAGATACAGTATGCTTTATGGTAGAAACTGATCAGTGCCTAATGGAGGTAGCAGAACCAAGATTAGTTTGGATCATGCCAATGGGGTATGAAGTGGATGAGAAAAGTACAGAGCTGCATGTCTAGCACATGCTAGGTCAGCCCAAGGATCCCAAGGTAGAAAGGTTTGGAACCTTCGAAGAATTGAGTGTAAAGATTCATGTAGAGCTCAGGCAACCAGAAATGAAGAGAAAAATTAGTCAAGAAGTAGAAGAGAAGGAAAAATAAGATGATATTAGAAAGGCTACAGAAGGAAAGAAAACTCCAACAGAGAAGGCCACAGATGATAGTGGTAAGGCTACAGAAGGGGAGAAAATTTTGTCTCTAGCAAGAGACACAATAGAAGCAGTCAAAGATTTCTTGACCAAAGAGATGATGGAATTTGATGAACTAGAATTGATTCAAGGTCCATTCAATTTTGATTCCCTCTCTCTGGTTCAAACCATGAAACTAGCATCCTTCACTCAAGCAAAGGCAAAAGAAAAAATGTTGAAGTCTCACATGGAAGATTGTGAGCTCATAGAAGCTGCATCTGATGTATTGGAAAAGATCATGCCATCCTTCCAAAAGGATCCTACACACTCCACATCTGGTAATCTAAAGTCTCTTGTAAATTCTATTAATACACATTTTGATTCTTTAGAGAAAGCAACAGAAGAGAAAGTCAGGAAAGAATTTTTGGATAAGAGATTCTCTAAAGTACTGGGTCTAATCTCAAATGATAGGAGAGTTATGGATATTGGGATAAAGAGTTTAGAAAATGCTCTCAAAGATGGCGGAGATATATATAAATTTTGCTTATCCTAGCCCAAAGTGACCAAAGATGTTGAGAAGAAAGTAAAGGAGCAAGAAGATAAACTACTAAGTTTATCTCAAAGTTTTGATCCTCTCTCATCTCCCATAATAAGTCAAGAATGTCAAACTATTGCAGTCTTGAATGAAATTAAGAAGCTTGAGAAGGAAAAGAAAAATAGAATAAGTAGGTTGAGTGAACTTAGAGGGATCATTATCCCTAAGTTAGAGGCCATACATGAGGCCCTAAGTGATGCTCAGACTACAGCCTGGACTAGTGATCTGATAGATTTAAAAGGGTAGAAGCTTTTGCATTCTTGTTGAGTGGTCACATCTCAATTTTGGACAGAATGTAGAAGAGTTGGGCGACAGAAGTGGTACAGCTAAAGACCACTTTTGCAGATATATTTCAGTATATGTAGGTAAAACATGTACATATGTTTTATGCGGCTGAGTACAGATTGTTTTGAACCCCACCTTTTTCCATTGATGTCAAAGGGGGAGTGAGGAGCAATGAAAAATGTGGGATCCAGCTAAGGGGGAGATCTGGTAAAATGTATATTAGAACAGAGCATTAGCCAAGGGGGAGTTTAGTGTGATAATTAGTCATTTTTCACTAAGTGTTGCCATCAATACCAAAGGGGGAGATTGTTGGCAAGAGACACTGTGTGGCTTCATGATTGTTGTCATTGATGGTAACAAAGTTCATCCCACACATCTGCAGGACATGGTGTGCCTTTACCGGAAGCTAGATTGAAGAATGTTGTGGTTTGGTAAGCAAGAACAGAGCATGTAGCAAGGTTCGACAGTCAGGTCCGGATCTCTTAGAGGAAGTATCTTTGTAAAGTATGGACTTGGGAAAGTCAAGAGGAATACCTTGACTGATAGATTCCAAGGATTGAGCCTCCGGTGATGGAAGAGTGAAGAGATATGAGCATCTAAGTATTGAGGTCCGGTTTGGCAAAGTAGATAGAGGAAGAACTGAACAACAGAGCATCATAATTATTCCGGATGAGATATTGATTATGATTAAGGTTCTTAAAGTATCATCCATGATTGGCCTACATGTTAGATGACTTCTATAAGTATCTCCTTGATTCGCATCACTTGGTAAGCAAGGATTTAACCGACAGACTAGAGTTTGGGAAAATATTGACTATTTTGGATGCCGACTAAAAAGTGGATGAAATCCTTGGTGTGGATATATATACCAGATGGATTCAGATATGAAATGGGGTTGTTTTGAGTTGTGTTGTTGTGAAGAAAAGTAGATAAGCAGAGTAATAGCAGTATTGCAGGTCTGGTATGTGACAGGACAGCAACATCAAAGAAGAGGAGGAATGAAGTGCAGTAGATCAGTATATTGAGCTTAACCATAACTGAACCTCAGCATGTATGGATGCTTCTCATCAGTTCAAGTATCTAGTTTCTTTATAAAATCTATTATAGGCAGTGAGCCTCTTGTGAACAGTGTGCTTGAGCAGTAAGCCCTAATTGGCAAGTGCCATTTTGTACTATCTTATTCTTCTAACAGAAAATACAATCTTGGGTTAATCACCCCATGGTTTTTCCCCTAACAAGGTTTTCGACATCAAAATCATTGTGTCATGTGTATTAATGCTATTTCCTTTTATGGTTATGTTTACTTATTTGATTTGATGCTGCATTAATCATTAAGGAAGTTCAGAAAGCTGAAATAATTAAGATAACTAATTCACCCCCCCTCTTAGTTATCAACATTGGACTTAATTGAACAACAAAATCATACAATTCCAATCTTTGCCTATGTTCCAAGTGATAGAAGGCATGTAGTAGGTTCCTCTACTTGGCTAAAAGTCCTTGAATGTTTAGTGGTGAAAGGAGGATCAACACAAAGAACTATCAAAATCAACCCTAAACATATATCTTTTTTTCATCCTAAATAGTAACCCTTGATTCTAAGGGATGACACAACACCTAGACCTAGGGATCAAGTTGATCCAAATTGAATGATAAACCTATGGTTAAACCAAGGACAAGAAAAGACCAATGTGACAAGATTGGACTCTATTTTATATACTTTGATATCTACAAGGCTTAGGAGGGTAATCCTAGTTAAGGCCTTAAAGAATAATAAAGATCTTTGAAGGAGACTCTTACAAAGACAAAATTAGGTCCAACAAACATAGTGTATAAGCTATATTTATTGTTAGTAACCCATATTGTGTTGGTTTCATACAAATTTGTAACTAATACCTTAACATTTAATAGGTGCAAGTATGACCCTTTTTACCCTTACAAACTTTGTGAATAATAACTTATGAAAACTAACTTGTCTTGATTCCAAATAGGAAAAGGGATTTAATGAATTGAAAAGTGTTTAGTTTTTTCCTTTGCACCTTTAATCTCCATGAAGACAAGTAGGCATAGATAACTATTACCTTCTATAGTTGTTTGTCACTTATAAGCTTGAGAGTTTGGATTAGTTGCAAATAGCCATGACCAATGCCTAATCCATTACAACAAAGTCAAAAAATGATTTGACGAAACAAATTCCACAACAATCCACCAGTAAGGAAAGACCTTATTGAATTGGCTTTGTCTTGTAGAGCTTAGGCCATCAATTTTCTTATTTCTAGCACAATTATTCTCATACTTATTGTTCTAGTCTGAGTTCAAATATCCCACATGCTAAGTTAGAAATAATTCTTATTAAGATGTTTAGAATCAAAAAATTTATAACAGTACTTAAATGCAAACTAACTTGACTTTAGCACAAATGTAACAAGTGTGCACCTAGGAATGAACCAAATTCCCTAAAATGTCAAATAGAAACATGGAGATAAAATAAAATCATAGAACTAATAAGTGGTCTTATCATTGACTCACTAAAGAAGAAATATAATGATAAATACAAAGAATAAAATCAAAACAAAACTCCATTGATGCTTATAGTTTTGATTCTGATTCTTGCACCAAATTATATTCTTATTTACAAAAATAACCCTAGGATCAACCTAGAGGCTCCAACAATAACATAAAACACAAAATAAACCAACCCCTAAACAAGAAACAAAAATTATAATTTAAGAGAAAAAGAGAGGCCTATATTGATCATAAAAATGACACTGTTGGAAATATGTGTTGTCATTGATGTCAACATAACAGATGGAAATGTACAAACAAAGAGGCAAACTAGTCTAGGAGAAGAGAAAAAGTCTAAGTATGGATCAATTTTGGGCTTGAGCATGATGTAGAGGTGAACACTTATACCCTTGCATGATTCTTGGATACATACATACATGTGTCATCAGTTGGGAGTACCACACTCAAGGGTAAGAAGTAGAAAATTGATTAAGGCATTAATAGTGCACATCCTAAGGCAGAGTCAACGTGAATTGGTCCGCACTTCTCTACAAAGAAAAATTTGGTCTTGCAGTTCTAAAGATAGCTTCTAGTATGTATTGACATGATATATCCCAAGTTTTCAGCTCCTTAAATATTCATCTTGAAAAGTTACAAGGGTCAGTGTATTGGCCATCATCTAAACAGAATAGTGTAGTTATGAGGAGATAATGGAATGCTCTACATTCCTTCAGAAGAGATTTATTTATCATGCAGTTCCAAAGTGTAACTAATATATACATGAGACATGTTATAATGAAGCTTCAAGTGGTCTGGTGGTCTGCAGAGACAATACTTAAGCAACAAAAGAAATACAGTCTATTCTAGAGCCTAAATACACAAGTTGAGTTCTACAAAAGATGAAACATGTATAAATCTATCACCAGATCATATGCGGAGGTAGCATATGATCCAAGGTACATTAGGTATAATCCACATGTAGATAATTCTCATTTTCCAATATCACATTAAAGTATCATAGCTGCAAGTAAAGTTTTAAGTATAATTGTCCTTAGGAACCCTGCATATCCAAGTTATCTTTTGAACTCCTAAAACATTAGATAAAAGTGTGCATATCTGATAAGTAGCATATATTGATGTCTAAATTAATTCTCAAAAGGTTTCAAGTCTTGAATTTCAACATAACATCATATTTTGAGTTGTGAAGTATTATAAAAGGCTTGGAATACTTTGTCTTCTATAGAAATATATGTTTCTTGTTTTGTAGATGCATAATTTGATGTGATACTTGTTTAGTAAGACACATAGATGTTGTTTAGATCATATATGAAAGAATCCTTGGTCCACATTGAGTTTTTGGCTTCTCCCTAGCTACATGAAGATGGATAGTTAGTAGTGTTGAACAACTTGAACCAATTGGTTAAGTATCTGATATGTGTGGAGGATCCTGATCAGTTCCCTTAACACTGGAAGGTATGGAAAGATATGTTTTGATCTCCGCTATGAATTTATAAGGTCCACAATAAGTTTTTTATACCATATTATGTATGGATGCCGACTTGTGAAGAGCTACACGTTCCATCTAGTGTTGATTGTGATGTCAACATAATTAGTAATTTGAAGTGTTGTGGAGTATATTTATAGATGATCAAGTTCAATTTTGAAGTAACAATGTGAATGTGTGAATATAGCAAAGTAGAATGCAAGAAATGAAGTGTGTAGAATCAATTTGAAGGTATGTATTGAACACAAAAGTAGACTACATTATCAAGATAAATCAAATGTGTTCCTTGTAGCAATCTAAGTATACTTTACTTGTGTAAATCCCATTGTAGTGAGTAGAGCACTTAGGGCATAGTAGCTTCCTTGGGTTGTAGCCTTAAATCAAAGTTGTAATTACTGTAAGCATTAAATTAGGGAGTAGTTGCTTCCATCAGTTGTAGCCCTAAAACAATGTTGTAATACTTTTGTTGTTAGCATAATATATTGTGAGCTAATCCTCACCATGGTTTTTCTCTATTTTAGGATTTTCGACATAAAAACACTGGTGTTATGTGTTGATTCTTGAATTTCATGTTTTCCCTTATGTTCTCAAAGTTTTTGAGTTTTATTAGCAAATGTTTGGGTAAAGTTTTAAGTGTACTGATTCACCCCCCTCTCAACACCCTATTGTGTTCAATAATTGGTATCAGAGCCAACTACCATTAAGAAGATTAACCACTAAGGTATATCCTCCACTTGAATACATGGAATCTGAAGTGATAGACAATGATATATTTTCACCAGAACTAGATCTAGAAGTAATGGAACCTGATGGTTGGGACATTGAGTCCAATGAAAATGAAGTAGACCTTGAAGGAGAACTCAAGTCAACTCTTAATGATCTAGAGGAAGAAAAAGAACTAAACTTAGAATATGAAGATATGCTTGAAAGGGCAAAAGAAATAACTGACAAATTGAAGGCAAAGGCCAAAGAATCAAAAGAGGAAATGGGTGAACTAAAAACTCTGATAGAAGGAGACAAAGGAGGTGACAAGCTTAAAGAGGTAGAAGAAAGGATCTCAAACTTGAAGGTCATTATTGAAGAAGAAAAGAGGATTGAAGATTGCTTAAACATCAAGCTCAATGAGGAATCAACTAAATGTTCAAAACTTGAGGAAGAAGTTGTCACTCTAAGGAAAGAACTGGAAAAGGAAAAATAAAAAATTGACAAGGGACTAAAAATAAAAGGAGGAACTAATATTCTTGATGAAATAATAAGATCTCAAATTCCAACAAAAGAAAAAATAGGTCTTGGTTTTGAAAAGGGAAGAAGTCCTATGATCAATGCCTCTACAAACTTATATGATAACTTTCATTCAGGAGGAAAGTCTAAAACTAAGAAGGAAGAAACCTACACTAAAGATCCTAAGGAAAAAACTTATAGAGATACAAGAGAAGATGAATTCACTCCTATCAAAAGACAAAGGAAAAATGTGAAGAAGAATTTAAAAAATCCTCAACCTACAAGGCAACTAGCTCGCATCAGGTAGTTTCAAGGCTTCAATGGTAATTGTTTTACTTGCAATAAGTTTGGTGAAAAAGATGTGGATTGTAGAAACAAGATGAATCAAAATGCTTAAAGATGTTACACTTGGAATAAAGTTGGTCATAAAGATATTGAATGTAGAAGTAAGATAAGCTAGAACTATTAGGTATTATGCATGCAATAAGATGGGACATAGGGTAAATGCATGTAGAAGTAAAATGCCAAGGTACAATAGGGATAATGCTCAATCCTTTTATGGATACTTGTTAATGATGATGTTAGTCATAACAAAAATGATAAAAATTCACAAAGAAAACCTTTATCTTCTTTAAGAATATGGTTAATTTGCAACAAATCAATGTTTCCAAGTCTCCATGGATCAGGACATGATTGTCTGATAATCTCTCAGTCGGTTGATGTGAATTTTTGTATTCCATTTTGGGGTCTTACACTTGAATTTGAAGTATTTGTATCTAGATATGCTGATATTACTCTATTTTCCCTGTTCTATATAAATTCTCAACAAATGATGTTAAATCTTACAATATCTAACCAAATCATGCAAATATTTATTTAAGTTTGATCAATTCTTCTGACTATCACTATGGTTAATATTGATTATGGTTATTTTGATATAACTCTGATTAGTTCTTCTAAAACTATCTCCAATTTACTCAACTTTTAACTAATCTTTACTTGTTTTTGCTTTTGCACTTCAAATTATTCTAAATAATGTGCCTACAAGTTGATATTTCTATGATATTTACCATTATTTATGATTATTTGCATGATATTTGCAATTCTACATCTGATTTGCTCAAATATGCATATGATGTTTTACTTTTTATTTTCAATATTTTGCAGTTTGATGATGATGATTTAATGAAATTTAAAGAAATTGAAATGAAATCCTAACATTATTTAAAGTGAGTGAGTCTTTGACAGTTGATCCATATGCATAATTTCACATTTTATAAAATAGAAATGAAAATCAAACTTGTGTTTCCACGTCATTCCACAACTTCATACAGTCGATGCTAATCTTCAAAGGTAAAAGAATGACAGCAATATCCACCAATTAACATGCACTCCAAGGGACGTAGTAAATCACCATAAAATATCTAGATGACATTCACAGAAGATTACTCAGAATTTACAATGAGTGGTAATCTATATCTCTATTTCATTTAGCATTCAAAAGCATGCATATTTAAAATTAGTCTTGAGATAGAACCATGACATTCAACAATTCAGTCTCAATTAAGTCTCTAATAATCTACAAGTGAGACTCTCCATTCTTTGATAGAACAAGGATGAGAGTTAGTTACAAAAGATCCAATGATCAAGATTTATCTATGGTAGTCAAGGGTCCAAAAGCTTTTGACTAAGTCAACAATCAAAACACGTGGCACAAGTTGCTAGCTGACAACTATCTACAAGGTATGAGCAAATACCCTCTAAATCCAAATTTGGTCAATACGACCTCTTCATGTCTTATTCTATCAGAGTGCTCCCCTACATCTCCCTATGCAAATGCATCTGATCCCTCATGAATGATCATCCTAGTGTCCAACTTCTTATGGTAATCACATGCCTACACCATTTGATCTATTTGTTGCCTGCTAATAGTGATGCAAGAGCATCCAGTGGTGTAAGGGAAATCTTGCATAACCCAAAAATATGTTGATTCAAAATCATTGAAGTTGTTTTCATTTCTTTCCATAATTAGTGTTTTTGGTTCCATAATTGTTTGAATAATGATGTAGAACTTTCAGTTTTTCCAAACTGCTAAAAATAGCAAACTACTATTTTTGGAAAGTTTGCATTTGGGTACAAATGGAAGTGAAAATTTATAGGAAGCTTTGTAAATGAAATATAAGAGCTTTGATGAAGGAATCAAGGAAATATCATTTGTGGGATGAAAGATATTAAAGTTTCCATTTCCTAAAAAAACCCTAAAAATTATTCAAATTCAAGTATAAGGAACTAAATTGCCCCATACAGGCTAAAAAATGGATAGAACTAGAAAAGAACATTATTAGAGAATAGAGAACTCTACAAGATTTCTAACTCTTCAAACGATGCATCAATCAGACACTCGGATCAAAAGTTATGGCTCCCAAAAGTTGACCTAGTTTTGGAGGGAGATGCAAATTTTGAAATTTGGTTGGTGGCCACCAAAAATGGTTATTTATGACCATTATTGGGAATCCTTTGGATTAGTAGTGTTAAGGGGGAAAGTGTAGAGTCAATAATAAGTTGGAAAATAGAAACCCTAGCTGATTTTGGGTTACAAGAGGCAGAAGATTCCAGAGTCTTGAGATAGGGTGTTGTAATGTGTTGTACCCTATAGAGGATTCATCCTCTGATTGTATTTGAGATTTTGTAATGTGATGAATTCTCCAAATGAATAAAAGAACATTCTATTTTCTGTGAGCATTTTTTTTGTTGTTGTTTGTTTTATGATTTATTCCCTTCATCAAGTGGTATCAGAGCAAGTGTTCCTGAGTGTGTAGATAGATCGACGACCATGAGGCAGTTTGCACCAAGACCTAAGGTTATGGGTTTGCTGTAGAGATCAAAATGCCTCCATGAAGAAACCATGTTGGGAGAAATACTTTGATGGAAGAGGGTTTTAGAACACTGCAAAGGCAAATCGATGCATTGCAAGAGGAGCTACGAAGAGGGTTTGAGCTGAGAACAAGAGAAGAAAGTGAGGATGAAGCTGAAGAGGAGCTATCTAAAGAAGAACAAGAAGTTGTAGAAGATCTTGTAGAAGTTAGGTTGTTGAGGGCCATTTCAAAGATTGGAAAGAGGCCTAGGATCAAAGTTTCTACCAATTCTATAGATTTAAATCTAGAACATCTCATTGATTGGATCAATGACATGGAGGAATATTTTGAGTATGAAGATGTGGAGGACCTAGATCGGGTCAAGTTTGCAAAAACAAAGTTGAAGGGCCATTCCAGTATTTTGTGGAAGGAGGTCTAGTTAGAGAGGAATATAAGACAAAAAGGAAAGATTACTAGATGGGATCATATTTTGGAAAAGCTAAAGAAGAAGTTCATTCCTGTGGACTATGAGATGGAGTTACTGAAGAAGATGCAAGGATTGAAGCAAGGTAACAAGTCTATCAAGGAGTATACAGAAGAGTTTTACAAGATTACTATCAAGACAGGCCATGCAAAGGTCAACAAGGAGAAGGTAGCCCATTACATTAATGGGTTGAGGACAAGTATACAAGAGGAGCTAAGCCTGGTCAGAATGACCACCATAGAAGATGTGTACCAATTTTCCCTGAAGGTGAAAGAGAAGCTGAATAAAAGATTTGAAAGTAAGAAAAGAGGAAGAGGTCAAGATGGAAGGACTGGTGGAAGATCCTATGGAGGCCAAAGTGAAGATCAAAAGAAAAGTGAAGAAACTAGCACCAGTTGAAATCTAAGAGGAGACAATGCCTACTGCCCTCGTGACCAAAACAATGGTGAGTAAAGAGAAAGAGGAAGAGGTAGACCTCAATAAGGACCTAGAAGAGGAGGTTTCAGAGGAACCTATTTCTAATGTAGAGAAGAAGAGCATCAATCATATGAGTTTCTGCAACATCAAGGAAGGACAAACAAAAGCCCTGAAGGTAATGCATGAGTTGCACATGTAGATGAAGATGCACAGTCTAAACATTCAGAAGATACTAAAAGGGGGGAAACCTTAGTTGTTAGAAGAACCTTGTTGAATGAGGAGAAAGAACCAGATTAGAGGAAGAGTTGATTTTGCACAAGATGCAAGTGTGAAGGTAAGTGTTGTGATATTATTATTGATAGTGGAAGCAATGACAATCTTGTTTCAGAGGAGATGGCTAACAAGTTGAAGTTGACAAGAAGAAAGCATCCACATCCATATTAGATTGCATGGTTGCAGAAGGACCATAGAGATTTGGTCAATCACCAGTGTTTAGTCAAGTTCAAGATTGCGGACTACCATGATGAGGTGTTGTGTGACATAATATCAATGGATGCATATCATATATTATTGGGGAGGCCATGGTAGTATGATAGATGCACTATCCATGATGGCCATGCAAACACATATTCCCTAACAAAGGATGGAGTTTGTCATAAGTTGAAGCCCTTGAAGGAGGTGGAAGGTATGTAGTACTACCAAAATTTTCTTAGTAGATGGTAGGAAATTTTTGGAGGGTATGAAGCATGAGTGTCATTGATTTGCATTGATTCCTAAGATCAGTCAAGAGAAAAGTGAACATGTACCAGTAGAAGTCTCTGATCTATTAGAAGAATTTTAGGACATTATCTTTGATAATGTACCAGAAGATTTACCACCAGTGAGAAAGATAAGTCATCAAATGGATTTGATACCAGGAATTAGTTTGTCGAATAAGGAAGCCCATAGAATGACTCTAGTAGAGAATGAAGAGTTGAACAGATAAGTTCATGAATTGTTAAGGGATTGATAAGGGAGAGCCTAAGTCCATGTGTGGTACCTACAGTACTAGAACCAAAGAAAGATGGAGAGTGGATAACATGTACAAATTCCTGAGGCATCAATAAGATCATGATCAAGTACAGATTTGCATTGCTTAGATTGGATGACATAATGGATTGTTTGAGTGGAGCCAAGGACTTCACGAAGATTGATCTGAAGAGTGGGTAGCACCAAATCTGAATTAGAGAAGGAGATGAATGGAAGATAGCATTCAAGATGAACAAAGGTTTGTATGAGTGGTTAGTCATGCCATTTGAGCTAACCAATGCACCGAGCACATTCATGTAGCTCATGAATGAGATATTGAAAGAATTTTAGGAAGTTTTGTTATTGTTTATTTAGATGATATTTTGATTTTGGGTAAGACTTGTGATGAGCATCTTGTTGGTTCCCAAATTTGCACACATCAAACTCTAAAGATTTGCCACTTCTTATGCTCAAGCTCAATGGAAGACTTGGCCAACAGAGTGGGAGATAGTCACTTATCTCCCCTACACTTTAGGGTTTTCCACACCTAGGGGGGTATCCCTCATTCACAACCAATAGATGTATCTTTTAAAAACTAGGTAAAATATTCTCAGGCATGTGCCAAGATTTATAAGATTAACCCCAATTTGGTAATGTTCTTGGATCATCTAACTTTTTCATATCAGAGAACATGCAGGGTCCTAACCTAAAACAAAATAAAACATAAAATGGTTTGTTTCAAATGATTTGTCTTTAATTGCAATGATTTCCTAGACCCTTTGGGTGAGCAAATCCTAGATCGGTGCTTTATTAGGGAAAAAGAGTCAGACCTATTACTGTAATGTTCCCTCATGACAAAAAACCTTCATATCCAAAGGATCCAAAATAAAATATTACTACCTTACAGTAACATGTCCAAGAAAAAGTATCATCTATGACCATACTTCACTAATCCCTTGATATTACACACTTTCCCCCATATCTGACCTAGAGAAAATTTAATCTACTCCTTGAATAGATGTAGAAAATTAGACATGAACATAGAAAATGTACATTGAAGAACTTAGAAACACTTGGCAACTTTGTTCAAAAGAAAAATACTAACACCCAAGGAGACAGTCATAAATAACACACAGAGAAAGTGTTTTTTATATAAATCAATCTGGAGAGAACATTATCATTCAAAAATTTATACATTTACAAAAAAGAAAATACTTTTGCACCCAGACACAAGAGCCATGTGTGTAACAAAAAATACTTCCCAAAGTGTGGGTACCTTGTATCTAAAATCTATAAAAATCAATCCCTTCTAGAATGGCCCTAAATTCCTTTTTAAAGGAGCAATAATCTTTCGGCCACCTACATTCTGACAAAATTTTTATGAAATAATCAAATCCTTATAGATTTTTGATGAAACAATTAAGAGAGTAGATGAAAACAATCATATTTCTTGGTGAAGACCCACTAATAAGATATCATATCCATGGTCACACAATAGATTCATTAATGGTAGACTGAAAGCGTGTGGGAGTGGCATTGATAGATAGTCAATTCAAGCTTAAACCTTGGTCATAGATTTGGGATTGCTCATGTGAGATCAATAGTCATGAACTACCCGTCAAGATTGAAAATCCATGTCCATCATTGAAAAGTCTTCAACCAATAGAAATAAGCCATGTTAGATGTACTCCTTCCACTAACTCCTTTGCCTTTTGTCCGATCTAGACATGTGGCACCATTTCATGGCGTCGTAGTTGGAAATGGCCCACCACCAAATTTCCCTATGTGTTCACGCAAAAGCCTCCACACAAGCTTTCATGTACATTACCTTATTAAAAGATGGCCACATGTCGCCCTATCACAACCGCGCAGTGAATATTCTCGTGACTGGAATCCCTTGCGAGCTTGCACTATTGTTAGATCTTGACGTTCATGCAGATCACCTCTTACCTCGACACCTGGCAGCACATAGTTTGTTGATTTCTAAGTCCTTAATGAATGACTATAAGCTCGGCCACTTGGACAAGTGTCCCCTTATCGCAACTGTGTAGGGAGATGATGATATCATCTTAAAAGGTGTTGTGATGCTGCGAAATGCAACCATATAAAAAATTTTTGGACCCTGACGAAGACTTAGGAATTAATCTTTATGAGGCGATGGGCTACAAAGGGTAAAAACTAGGACTTGGGACTAGTCATCACATTACTTAAAAGACTTAAGGTTGTAACTTAAATGGCTGGGGACCTAGTGTAGGTAGTCAATAGAGGAAAAGAAGATAAAGTGATGGGCGCACAATGAGATTAAAGACTTAGGGATTTAAGGGCTTATGGGAATAAAGACTTGCAAACTTGACCTAAAACCCTAGACCTAGGTAGGTACCACCATTGGCTCTTGTTTGGGAATGCATGCCTCTTGTATGCATGGTAAGAATCTATATATCTCTAGTTTTGTAGACCAGGTGCCCTATCCATTGGGCAATCATGCGAATGTTGCATCCTGCATCACAACTCACATCTTCAAATTTGATTGGGTGGCCCAGGGCCCCCAAAAATGAAAAACCAGTAATCTCTTTTGTCAAATGTCCTATTTTTATCAGACTATTCCAGGTTCAATTTGGAAACAATATTTCCACTGGTGCCATCATGAAAGAATACTATCCTTGTGCCACCTTCATTATGCTATTGTTGATCCATGTTAACAAAAACTAAAAAATCCACATAAATACCATTCCTTCACATACATGGAGTGTAGTTGTATATCAGTGAAAAAATACTATCCCAAAGTAAACCATTCATATATGCCAACCCAAAAGATGTGTCCAACACAAATCTCTAAAGAAGGACAACTTCCAAATGATTTTGTACAAATTCCTCAACCTGTCCATAAATAATCAAATGCTTAGCCAGATCCAAATCACTTATGTCTTCCTCTTCATGTGTGAAGATAGAAGCAGTGGTTGATTCACTAAGTGCATGCATAGCTAGTTCATCTTCATCTATGGCTTCAAAAGGCTCTTCCTTTGCTTGCTTGATTTCCATGTATTATTCCTTTAAAATAAATAGAGACCTAAATTCTAGATCCCTTTATTGCCTCTCATGGTCTAGCTAGTTGACACATTCCTTGACCTGGATCAAATTTTGTCTTGCTTGGATAGCCAACAATTTTGCCCCCTTTGCTCTCTATAACCATCCACTACTCATATCTTGTGTTCTCTCAACATCTTCCACCTTATTCTCCATACATACAGTAGCTACCCTCTCAGTGTCCATACGAATATCTTGCTCATGCAAAATAGAAACCTCCATTTCTTCATCATATACATCATCCTGAACAGCTGGGACACCCTCATTTATGAATGTATCATACATGGTATCTATGTGTTCTTTTGATTCTTTAACCATAGCATTGCTGCAAGATACAACTTCATATATATCTTTTATCTCATGGTATGTGCAGTCTACATTTGCATATCCTTCTTCTATGGGCTGATTATCATCCTAATCTTCATCACAATAGGATGTGTTTTCACTTTTTGTGACAATTTCTTCATCTTCATGTGTTATATCATAACTACTTTTTTGCATAATCTCCTTTAGCACTTTCCATAATCCCAATCCAGTCAAATATTTGATCAAGATTTTTAGGCTTCAAATCTTTTGGCAAAGTGCTCAGACCTGATTCATAAACTTCACAAAACAAATCAATACACAAAGAATCATCAGGTCTACAATACTTTGGGATTTCCATTAAAATTTTCATGAATCATGTGTATAGAGCATAGGGTGATTCCCCCTATTGTCTCTTCAAATCAAGCAATGATTAAACAAAGAAATTAGGATCAACAGTAATTGCAATTTGTTCACTACTGACTTGAAACTCTTCATGTTTCAATGAAGCAGTAGAAACACATTCATCTTGAAAATTATTTTGAAAAATTGCATTCATGTATCCTATTGGCATTCCATACTTGTGATTATTTTCAATAGCCATTACAATTTTATAAGCTTGATGAAGTGTAGCAGGTTCCTTATCTCTTAGCAAATAACTCATTTTTTCATCAAATGCGACTAGATACACTACCATGCACAATGCATCATTTAGTCTCATATATTTAGGAATATGCTTGAGAAACTTTGTAAATCTTAAATTCAAGGCTGGAACCAACTCATCATCTTCCTTTTTGAATGTTCATAAAATTTATGACTAATGAAACCATATCAAATTTTTGACCAAATTGTTCTAGGAATGTAATTTCTAGATCTACCCATGAAGAAATTGAATACATAGGAAAATTTGAAAACTAGACCCTAACATCAACCTTTAATGACTCAACAAAGAGTTTCATTACAACATCTTCAGCTTCAATCTCATAGTCTTCCATCAAATTATTAAATTCTTGCAGATGCCTGCTTGCAGACTCAAAGTTTTTTCCACTATATTTTGGCAAGCACTTTCTAACTTCACTAGACACACTATTTGGATACCCATGAATCCCATCAAAATCTAGAGATTTATATCTTTCAACAAAGAATACCCTTTGTTATCAAGAAAATTGGATGAAATAAATAAGCATATCAAACCCAATAACACAATGAAATATGTGAATAACAAGATTGAACAAATAAAGTACAAACCTCACAAACCTTGTTATCCCGCAACTTCCATTGTTCGCCTATCTGTTCTTGATCTTGATTGTAATGAAGCCCTCAGAAGCATATAATCCCTTGCTTGTTGAAGATGACAAGAATAGAATGGCTATGATATTCAAATGTGCTATGAAGATGAACTTCAAAGCAATGGAGTGATCTCAAGCAAATGAATGATAGTGGGGGTGCCAAAGGTGCACTGGTAATTTGACAGAGTAATTCTACTTAAAGCTTGGATGATAGAAATGGAAGAATAAGGTTCCATTTATAGACTCAGAAGAGAAAAGATCAACAGTTGAGAAGAAATGAGAAGATCAACGGTTGAGGATGGTTGAGGAATGTGCATGAATAGAAAGAGGACAAGTGTCCAAGCTCCATCATGCATTAGGGGAGTTAACTGAATTAATTGAATAGTTAATAGAATAGACCAATCAGTTAAGTGCATTGATTGGGGAGTTGACTGACTTGATTGATCAGTTAACTAGATTGATTGAGGAGTCAACATCATAGATTGATCAGTGAACTCGAATGATTAATTAGTTAACAGACTTGATTGATGAGTTAACTAATTTTTACTAGAAGATAAATAGGACATGTGGGTGAGGGAATATTAGCTAATTAAATATTTAAAATATTTAATTACATGTGCAACATGGTGAGGTGGAAGAGGTGAGGTGGAAAGGTGAGGTGGATTGATGAGGTGGATTTATGGAAGTAGGACTTAGGATAGAGGAATTTAGGATTATTTAATTATGTGAGACATTAGAAGAATTAGGGAATTTAATTAAATAAATTGATTTTATTTAATTATGGGATAATGAACCAATCAAGTAAACTTAGAATATTTATTTAATTGACAGAAGAAAATAAGAATTAAGATAAATATTAAAATATTTACTTAATTCGGCATGAGCCAATTTTAGGTGTATACATTTTGCCCCTCTTTGAAGTAATGTGTTTTATCACGTTGTTTCAAAGAATAAGAATTTTTCTAACAATGATACATGCCCCAGTTTGCCCCTTGTACAAGTTTGACGACAAGATGCCCCCTCAGGAGATTGGACAGGAATAAGGTAGAAGGGCATGAGACGGGCAATCTCACGAAGAAGAAGGTTAGGTTTGAAGAAAATGGGTGAAGAAAGAGCCAAATGATATGTGAAGCAAGATAGAATGATAACACACACAAGCAAGTTTAGCAAGTATGGACAAATGATACAAGAACAAACATGGTATTGCCCCTGTCAAGTTGTAAACCACATGAGTGATTAATAATGATATACGACAGTGTTGTCATGGAGGGGAACGATATTCCCTAGAGCAACATGAAGGATAATGTCTGGTTTTAGGAAATGAACATGTCGTATAAGACGCCGAGTCTAGTTTTGACAATGCAACATCCTATCTAAGACATTTGATATGATAACAATATATGACAGTGTTGTCATGGCGGGGAATGATATATCCCTAGAGTAACATGAAGGATAGTTATGAATCATTGATATGGTTTACAGCAAGATTAGGATCAAGACCGCTGATTGTGATTGGATAATTCGACTAGATTGGCTTGACTCGATTGGTATGGATTAAGGATAGACTTGCATTTGGATCATTGTTCAGATTGACTAGACAAGGATGAAAGATATGATGATAGATAAAAATTTGATTGATAGAAGAATGACTCAACAGAATAAATCACAAGCTTTTCTTTGTAAACATTGATACGCTACATAGAATTTTATTGCATGGGATATGGATATGGATATGGATATGGATATGAAATGTAATTGGATACATTATGGATATGGATATTTGTCATCATTAGGGCGCAAGTACTTTGCTTTCATCATTGGGAACTTTTTGGTATTTTTCTCTTTTTGAAATGTTGTAAGAGAATACAAGCATCTAGGTATAAGTAGACCGAGATGACCTGCATATTCCTTACATGGATTTTGTTATAGCAAGTTGATACAAGCATCTAGTCAAACTTGAATCTAGATGACCTGAGTACATCTTGCATTTCAACAGACAAGGATTGCCCTTTTTCATGTTTTAGACCTCAGAGTCCTCGATGATCTTTTTGCTGATCATGTCGTTAGACAAAAGTCATTACATTACTAAAGTTTAATCAATAAGTAATAGACAAATAAAAGATTATGCCCCCATCATAGCAACTCTAGCTTTTGGCATCCTTGAGTAGCATAGGAAGACATAATGGCAAAAATCCCAAACTTTGTGAGTTAACCTGTTCACAAAACATTCTTGCATTAGATGTGTCTTTTTACCATAATTGATATAGAATTAGTTTGAGTGTTTCAGTATGGTGTTCTGCTTTGGACAAGTTGATGTCTTTGCATCTTTGCATCAAGAATTTTTGCTTTGGGAAGCTTGTTTTTTCTGCACTTGTTTGTCTAGTGAAAGTATCACAATCCTTTATTGGTATCCTCTTAGAACATGTGGCATTCAAGAATCCAAATCTGTAACCAAGTCAAGGAGTTACCCCTAGTTTAGACAAGGATCAACTTATTATGGGTAATAGGATGAACAAATATGGAGAGATGGACCCTAAGGGACTGACCTAGTGCCTCAGGGGCTCATTGCTAAATGGCCTTACCTACATGACGACGCAGAGGTAATGTAGTTCGGAGTGAACCTGATGGACCTAAGACCTAGGCGGTGGCAAAGGATGGAGAAATAGAATGGACTCAAATTGATAGAAGGACCAGATATGGGACAGATGAAACAGTGGAGTGGAGTGAAGAGGAGCCTCGAGGGCACATTAAGAATGGCCTTGCCTACATGATAACTTGACGTAGTTCGATGATGGTTCAAAGGACTGGTTCAAGATGAACGATATGGAAGACACAAGAGACACAAAGTCACAACAGATGGAGGAAGTGGCTTGTCACAGAATAGAACCTATTTACCAGGTTTTCACCACTTGCTTTTATTTACATGGAAGCTAAAAGTACACATGACACTTGTTTGCCAGGTTTTCACCATGGTACTTATCCTAGGTGCCTGTTTGCCAGGTTTTCACCATAGGATGATTTTTTTTTGCTATTTTTCAATTTTTTTGTTTTTTTGATTTTTTTGTTTTGCTTTTGATCATTTTTTTACTTTTTTGAATTTTTTTTTCAGGACCCCCTTGCATTGGGGTTTAGGTGTAGAAATTTTAGAGATGCATGCTATTGATAGGATCATCAAATAGTTCACCATCAGATGTAGCCAATTGATATGCTCCTGAGCCATAAGCTACAATGACGACATAGGGACCTAACCAGTTGGTTTGAACTTTCCTTTCTTTTCTCTATCTTGCTGATTTCTAGGGTTCTCTCTGAGGACGAGATCACCAACTTGGAATACTTGAGGCTTTACCGTATGATTGTAGCTTCTGGACATTCATTTCTGATATGCTTTTAGATGGTTAAAGGCTTGTTGCCTTCTCTCTTCAAGCAGCTCCAACTCTTGAAGTCTGGTCACTCTGTATTCTTCATCAGATATGAGGCCTTTTAATGAAACTCACAAGGATGGGATCTTGACTTCAATGGGCAAGATAGCTTTAGATTCGTAGACCAGGGAGTATGGTGTTGTACTTGTGGGTGTACAGATGCTTGTGCGGTAGGCCCATAGCATGGGATTTAGCTGAACATGCCAATCGTGGCTGGCATCATTGACAGTCTTCTTTAGGATTTTCAGTATGGTTTTATTTGATGCCTCCACTTGACCATTGCCTTGGGGGTAGTATAGGGTTGAAAAGAGATGTTGGATATGGAATTTGTCGCATAGTTCCCTCACATCTTGATTTTTGAAGGGTCATCCATTATCCATGATAATGGACGAAGGGATAGCGACAAATGATATAGTTCAAGATAAAAGAGGCAATATGTTTGCCTGTGATGTTGGCTAAGGGCACAGATTCAATCCACTTCGTGAAGTACTCAGTGGCAGTGATTATGAATTTATGTCTGCTAGATGAAGGAGGGTGAATCTTGCCCACTAAGTTGAGTCCCCACTAATAGAAAGGCCAAGGAGTCGTTAATGGCTACAACTCCTATGCTGGTGCATGTATCAGGTTCCCATGGACTTGGCACTTTTTGCACTTCTTTACAAAATGATAGGCATCTTGTTCCATAGTTTGCCAGTAGTATCCCATGCATATGAGTTCCTTAGCTAGGGTAGGACCACTAGAGTGGGTCCCACATATACTGTTGTGCACTTCGCTCAGGGTGGTTTGATATTCCTCACTGTCAAGACATCTAAGGAGAGTACCATCGAGACTTTTGCAATAAAGGGTATTGGTGACAATGGCATACTGGGATGCCTGATAGATGAAGGTTCTTTTTTGGTTCCTAGAGAGGTCAAGTGGGAGGGTATTCTCTTTAAGGTAGGAAAAGATTTTTTCATATATGGGGAATCAACACCGACAATGTGGCAAATGATATTGGATTCAGGGGTGTCGTATGTAGGACAGATCACTGGCTCTACCAAGAACTCATAGCATGCTTGATTAGCAGGAATATCGAGGGGAGATGCAATTGTTGCCATTGCATCTGCTGTCATGCCCGCATCTCCCATGCGGACACAACACACAAGTATGCATGTCATGCCCACATTTGCCATGTGGTCATGACACGAACTGCGAAATTTTTTTTCTCCCTACCCTAAGAACCACCTCGCACGCACTTGCGTGCTCAGTGGCAATACGCCAGAGGTGTAAACAAGACAACAAAATTGATGAAGAAGGAGGCTGCCTAGGGGGTATGCGACACAAAGCGTGTCGCTCTTAGGGTTTGACCATTAAAATTAGAACCCTAGTTACCCAGATGAAGTGAAACCAACTTCAAACCCTACCCTGTCTCAGAACAAAAGAATGTTAACTTATAGTGACGAGATGGCACTAGAATGAAGGTAGAATGGTGGATGGGACGCATTTAAAACTACACAAACAACGCATACAATGAACCCTAAAATCTAGCAAATTTTTGACATCATAACACCTTACGGGTGTGAGTGAAATCCCATTACCCTAACGCTAGACTTAGTTATGTATCTTTCCCTAGTTTGGTTAACCTTTCCAATTACTTAGAAAATCAGGACACATACGCAGGGTTTACTATCTGAGCTAATTTGTCCCTCTTTTCTCAGTTGGACGCTTTCTTTTCTTGCAGGTTTAGTTTGGTTAGCTGCTTAAGAAAAGCATAGGATGACTTAATTTAATTAACAAAAAGAAACGTAAATCCTTTCCGGTTATTACTGTTACTTGGTTTAAGTATATTGTTGGAAGTGGTTAATTCCAAACCAAAATTTTATTCTACGACTTAGAATGTAAATAAATATATAATCACCCATATTAATTTATCTATTGTTATAAAAATTTGACAAGAAATTTAAAACCCCTATTTAACTTTGTTCTAAAAGACCCCCTTTTTTTTACAAAAGTTAGTGTTTATTACCACATACATATAAAACTAGACATTTGTCATTAAAAAAAGAAAAAGAATTTTTTTTATTTTATCTAACTGAAAACTATATACATATATATATGTATATATTTATATATATATATGTAAACAATAATATATATATAGATATATATAATATATATAATTTTATTGGTTGCTAATAAAACGAAAATTCCATTTGTTGAAAAATTATATATATTTATATATATAAAATGATTCATTTGATTTTAAATGAATATGATATATTTCCCTTTATATATCATTGAATAGGCTTAAAAATTCGCATTATACTTCCTGCCCACAAAACCTAATTCCTTTTTATTTTATTTTGTTAAACAGTAGGGTGGAGAAGGGTGACAGCGACGGCAGCCATGGAGGAAGCTGCAGAGAGGAGTTTATTGGCCGCAGAGGGCCGTGAGTGAGGGTCGGGATGATGGCCTGTAGCGGTGGTGGTGGTGGTTGGGTTTTGCGCCGCGCAGGGAGGAGGGGCGGAAGGGTAGGAGAGAGGCCGCGAAGGGCGGCAGGGTTAGAATGTGAGGGACGTCAGGGGTGAGGCAACTACGGTGGCACTGGAGACAGAGCACAAGGAGGAAGATAGCGGTGTGGGGTGTGGGAGATCTACCTCCCACACACCCTTCTCTCACTGCAAGCGGGGGAAAGAGGGCTGTGCGGGGAGCGGGGTGCTGGGGCCGCGAAGCTCGCGGCGGTGAGAGTAACAAGGGATGGGGGGTGTGGGGGAGGTGGGGCCTCCACCCACACCCTTTGTAAGTAAACGCTGGACTGTGGGCAGCGCTGCCCATAGTCCACCTCTGCAAAATTTCTTTTTGTTTTCTTTTTTTTAATTTTATTTTTAAAAAAAAAAAAAAACACTTATAACCTATTAGATGTATATCCATCACTTTTTATAATTTCTTTAATAATTTTCCTTCAAATATTATTTAATGCATAGTAAAATATATATAATATGGAAATGAATGTATATAAGCCCTGTGAACCAGCAAAGGCATAGTTATTATACAAATGCATATATATATCCTTTTTTTTTATATAACTGTTTATGTATATATATATTTTTTTTATTATCTTCCCAATGCTTTCAAAAAAATAACTTGAAATCTAATTCACAGTAAACCAGTTACACCCTTCTGTATTTTTTTTTATAAAATCAATACTACAACTCAAACGTATTTCATGAACAAAGAATGTACACTTTTTTTTTTCTATAAAATCTATTCTGCAACTCAAACATGTATCATAAGCAAAGAATATAATGGTAGACAATGTAAACAACATTTCCCTTTCTCTCACGGATTATAATAAACATTATTCAGCATCCTTCAACACACAGATATCCCTTGGGTGAGGGTGTAACAGAAATTTTAACACTACTCTTGGATACATATTTTCTTTCTAAAAGGCAAAGCACATAAATAAATATAACAATTGTTTTGGCAATTTGATTTAAACAGCAATTACACCCTTTTTCTTCTGATTTCTGCAACACACTAATAATGACTTAATTTGCTCAAATCAGATACATTTTAAGTTTTCTTTCTTTCAACTATAACCAAATCTGAACATTCTCCTTCTAACTCATACAAGTTTTCTTTGAAAGCTAAATGTCAGCAAGATGTAATCTTATATCACATGCTAATCTCAATTTCATATGCGCAGATAAACATATACAGCAATTTACACATTTCTTTTTTTTTTCTTTTTCTTTTCAGTAATGTCCAATATTTCTAACTTTCTCTACATTCACAACTAGGTCTAAATCAGCAGTACACATCATTGCATACATAATCTGAATGTTTATACTCCATTGACTAATACAACCATCTCTATGGCAAAATCCTTAACAACATATACAACAATTTACAAGGCAAGGAGACCACAAGGTCCAAGGCTAAATCTGCCACTTCCATACTACATGGGAAACATTTGAACACCATGATGAGCTTCCATACAGCTCCACCACTTCACATACTATCCTGCAACTATCACAGCAATGAAACAACAAGAAAACCAGCCACAAGGAAAGGACAACTCTCCTCCCTACCGTAGACCCACAAGTGGGTCACCCCCGAGCTAGGGAGGTAGCAAATTTTACACAGGTGTACATTTCACAACAACAATCCAAACACACTAACACAAAATCAGAACACCCCAAAGGTTTACACATAACTATGCTCACAACAATGAGCTTGGTGAGGGTAGGGAATAGACCTCTCAACTTAAAGGGGCTCACAATGAAAATGAAGATCTCAACACATCGCCTCAAGCTAGAAATCTCTGAATCACCACAATCCACAAGAATCTCACACCAATATGCTTGGCACTCTTGCCATATAACCATCTCCTCCTCAAATGATAATAGGCCCTCCAGGCATAACACATAATCACAAAACTGTGGGAGAGCCCCCAAGGATTGTTCCTCTCCCTTACCCATACTAGTTGAGCAATTCCTCCATAGGAGGTGCTCTCACCATGACAACCCAACCCAACATCAAATACGAAAAGATACATCACAATGCAAACAAATATACAATCAAAAATTTAAACATGGAAACATCATATAGCAAAGCAAGCAACAAGATAAGAGCCTACCTTCAAGGTCTTGGCAATGGAAGTGGAAATCTGGTGAAGAGCTCCTAGCCTTCCCAAGCTTTCCAACCTTTCAATTTTTTCTCCCCAACCTTCTCTAACTCCTCCAAACTTAGTAAGGAAATCCCAAATTGCAAGAAGTCTCTAAAATTCCAACCCAAAAATAATAGGATGGAAGAAGCCCCACTCCTCTACAAGAGGAGGTATTATAGGCCCTCTTTTTGGACTTGAGAGAATGAGGTGGTGACATTTGTCACCATCTCTTCCGTCCACCAAAGCCACTTGGAGAAGAGAGAAGGTGAGATGATGACAAGTGTCCTCCTCTCCCTTCACCTCCATCTCCACCTCATCCACTTGTGCTCCCACACAAGTGGGAGGGGGACAAATGGTGAGTTGGATTCCCACTCACCCTTCCACAAGACAATGGCCTTGAGTGGAGTCCCCACTCACTTGGGAACTTGGGAGGACTCTTGGGGACCTCCCAAGTCCTCCTTGGGAATGTTTCCCAAAACTAGGGATGGGAGAGGTGCTCTTCCCAAGACAAGGCCCATCCCTCATCTTCCCTTTTCCCATTTTCGTCACTTTGACTCAACCATGGGTTAGGGTGACCCAAGGTGAGTCTAAACTATGGTTAGGTGGTCCAAGTTGACCCTAGGCTCATGGTTGACCATCATGAAAGGGGTAAAAAATCCACATATAATGGTCCAAAAGAAATAATTAAAAAAAACCAATTGACATTAAACAATTAAAATTTTACAACACTTAACAATAATCAAAATAAGAAAGAGAGGGGGTATTAAGGCTCAAAAATGATTAAAATTTAAACAAAGCACAATTAAATCACCATGCAAATTTCACACGTGATCCTTATCCCTCTTGGGAATGGATCGGCTTAACCGGGAATAACAGGGTGTGAATCCTCTACCTCCGATTTCTCGTGGCTAGGGAAAGTAAAACCTGCACATCTCGATCAAGTGTCAGTTTTGTCAGGAAAATGATAGCTGAAGCAACTGGAACTTAAATTCATGCAAACAATACAACAATATCCATCAATACATAAATCCAAATTAACTGCATATCCATCACATGTCAATTAATTCCAATCACCTAATCAACTAGAATCACATAACAAAATAACATCCAATATAAAACCATATATCGAACCAAAGTATATCATCAATATGACAGAATCAAAATACATATATCAAATCAGTGAGATAAAACATCAAGTCTGCAATATGAAACATAGTCACTACTGAATAGTACAATGATCAGAATATGGGAGGCAAAATAGTCCACTCGCAAAGTCAAGGTCAAGAGCTCGTGGCGCCTTTGACTCAATGCGTCAGCAACCATGTTCTCCTTCCCTTTGATGTAGTGGACATCAAAATCATACTCGCAGAGGAACTCCATCCAACGCCATTGACGGGCATTCAGATTTGGCTATGTGAATATATACTAAAGGCTATGATGGTCAGAATGGAGCTCAAAATGATGGCCCAACAAGAAGTGTCTCCAACGGACTAAAGCGTGAACCACCGCTGCTAACTCCAAGTTGTGAGTGGGGTAGTTCAGCTCATGGGTTTTGAGCTTTCACGACTCATATACGATCACTCTGCCACCCTGCATAAGTACTGCTCCCAATACCTCAAATGATGCATCCGTGCAAACCAAAAAATCTGCTGCAGGATCAGGAACCGCCAAAATAGGAGTGCTGGTAAGATGCTCCTTGAGGACCCCGAAGGCCCTATTGCACTGCTCAGTCCAGAGAAAACTCTTCCCTTTCCATTGAAGGGAAGTGATGGGGTGCGCTATCTGAGAAAAACCCTCAACAAAATGGCGGTAATAACCAGCTAACCCCATGAAACTCCTGACCTCTGTCACACTAGTGGGTGCTAGCCAATCCCTAATAGCTTTGATCTTCGATGGATCTACTGAGATTCCATTGCCAGAAAGGATATACCCTAGGTACTAAACCTCTAACCTGAAAAATGCACACTTTGCTGAATTCCCATAAAGTTTCTGCTCTCGCAAGCACTGTAGAACTTGATGAAGGTGCTCCACATGCTCTTCCTCAGTCTGTGAGTAGATCAAAATGTCATCAAGGAAAATGATCATGAACCAATCTAAATATGCACAGAACACCCCGTTCATGAGACTCATGAACACTGCAGGGGCGTTCATCAAGCCTAAGGGAACCACTGTGAACTCATAATGCCCATAACGAGTCTGGAAGGCAGTCTTATGGATATCTGCCTCTGCTATGCGTAACTGATGGTACCCAGACTTTAGGTCTATCTTAGAGAACACCCTGCTCCCTGCATCTGGTCAAAAAGATCATCAGTCCTGGGCAGAGGATAACAGTTCTTCACCATCACCTTATTCAACTGCCTGTAATCCATACACAAATGAAGAGACCCACCCTTCTTCTTCACAAAAATGACAGGAGCACCCCAAGGTGAAATGCTCAGTCAGATGTGCCCCTTCTCCAACAAGTCCTCCAACTAAAGCTTGAGCTCAGTGAGCTCATGTGTGGTCATCCTATAGGGTGCACGAGATACTGGCTCGGCACCTGACACTAAGTCTATATGAAAGTCTACCTCACGTCAAGGAGGCATCCCCGGTAACTCTGCTAGGAAAACATTGGCAAACTCTCTGAGGATGGGATGATCATCCAATAATGCCTCGGTCTCGTCATTTGATCTATCGCTCACTGTGATGGCGAACATCTGACATCCCTTCCGCATGTAGCACTTGAGCTACTAAGCGGATATCATACGTACTACGGTGGGCTTCTGCATGCCCACAATCTCAACTGATGCATTGTCCAAACTGCTGATTGCCTTACGGCGATAATCTAGCTTGGCTCGATGAGCCGCAAGCCAATCCATGCCCAACACCACATCATAGGATCCTAATGTCATGACTCTAAGGTCACATACTATAGTGAAGGGTCCAAAAGCAATCTCACAGTCACGGACTAAGGTATCTACTGACAGTTTGGCTCCTAAAGCCAACTCAACCACCCACCTATCACCCTGCCTAGAGGCCACCAGCCTGCTACGCTCCACTAACGATGGAGATATAAATGAATCTGTAGCACTAGAATCAAATAGAATAGAAATGGGGTTTCCCCCAATCATATCTGACGTCTCAATCAAGGGATGCCTAAAAATCTACCTGGGGGTTATCTACCGCTGCAAACATATGGTGAGATCTGCCCACATCACCCACTGTCTGCTTTGAACCTCCTGCTCGAGGCTGTCCCCCTGCTGTGTAACCATGTGGACACTCCTAGCTAGGTGTCCTACTCCACCACAAACATAACAAGGGCCCCTAACTTGCACCTATACAGTCTGGGTCCTACCTGTCTACTGCTGTCCTGATCTATTGGTAGACCCCTGTGAACCCCTATAAGACTGATGTGTCCTCACAGGTCCCACAGGTGGTCCCTGCTGCCTCTGATCCCTACGTGGGCCCTGTTGCTGCCAACCTCTACTAGGTCCCCCCTGTGTCCTCTGCTGAGTCCTAGCTCTCTACTACTGCTGTGGCTACTGCTACTGTGTGGGTCTAGGAGGTAAAGATGCCGAATTGAATCCTCCTCTGTGAGGTGGCTGTGATGGCCTATGGAAGCTCTGCTAATGCTGCTGCTATCCTCGATCCTGAAACTGAGGGCAAGAACTCTGCCCTCGTCCCTAGATCTCCTCAGCGATGTATGCCTTCTCGGTAGCATCACTCAAGGTCTAGGGGTCTGCCATCTGCACAGGCCCTGCTATACTATGATTAAGCCCTCTGATAAACTTATGTACCAGGAGTTTCTCATCATGGAGATACTTCACATATTTAGATAGCTCTGTGAACCTAGCCTCGTACTGAGCCACTAAAAGTCCCCTCTGCTGAAGGTCATGGAACTCATCTAGATGACACTACCTATAGTGGTCTGATAAATAGCATGCATTAAAGCGCTCAAAGAAGGTCTCCCAGGTAAGGGTGTCCAAAGATAGGAGGCACTTGCACTCCTTAGTGTGCCACTAGGTAGCTGTTGAATCCCGTAATAAATGTACTGCCACCCAGGCCTTCGTGTTGCCCTCGTAAGGACGCAATGCGAAACACCTGTCTAAACTGATCAATCAAGCCTCTACCTCAACTCCCTCCATGGTCTCGATGAATGTAGGAGGGTTCAACCTCAAAATGTCCCTGATGGGATCCCCTCTATCTCTGCGCCCTCTCATAGTCTCCTCTGCATGATACTCACAAGGCCTGTGACCTAAGTGCTCTACAAGCACTGTCTCATCCTGCCTAGCCTGATGTGGGGGGCTCCTGCTATGGGCCCTGTTGGCCGAACCAACCTCCACTATCTCTGGGAGCTCGACGTAAGGCTCCTCACATGGTGCCTCCCGTGGCTCTACAAGGGCCTCCTCTCACGGATCCTCGCGAGGCTCGACACGTGGCTCTGCTACTGCCAGTGGGAGCTTATCTAAAATAGCTTGTAATGCCTGTAAAATCTATGGTCCCATATCTGGTGGGGCTAGTGGTGCCTGTGGTGCCTGAGGAACTACCTGAGGCTACAAGAGTGGCTGAACTTGTGGATCTGGCTGCAGTGGTCCCGCAACAGATGAATCAGTGCGTACCTCTGGGGGTGGAGTGCGGCGGGTTTGCACTCGAACTTGTTTGGGAGGCATCCTACAAAACGAGGTAGCCACAAGTCAATCATAATTGCAGAAACAATAATGTGCCTAAAATAAGCCCAGTGTTTGAAAAACTTGGCTTTGATACCAAATGTCATGCTCGCATCTCCCATGTGGACACAACACACAAGCATGCGTGTCATGCCCACATTTGCCATGTGGTCATGACACGAACTGTGAAATTTTTTTTCTCCCTACCCTAAGAACCACCTCGCACGCACTTGTGTGCTTGGTGGCAATATGCCGGAGGCATAAACAAGACAACAAAATTGATGAAGAAGGAGGCCACCTAGGGGGGTATGCGACACAAAGCATGTCGCTCTTAGGGTTTGACCGTTAAAATCAGAACTCTAGTTACCCAAATGAAGTGAAACCAACTTCGAACCCTACCCTGTCTTAGAACAAAAGAATGTTAACTTATAGTGATGAGATGGCGCTAGAAGGAAGGTAGAACGGTGGATGGGACACATTTAAAACTACTTAAACAACGCATACAATGAACCCTAAAATCTAGTAAATTTTTGACATCATAACACCTTACAGGTGTGAGTGAAATCCCATTACCCTAATGCTAGACTTAGTTATGTAGCTTTCCTTGGTTTGGTTAACCTTTCCAATTACTTAGAAAATCAGGACACATACGCAGGGTTTACTATCTGAGCTAATTTGTCCCTCTTTTCTCAGTTGGACACTTTCTTTTCCTACAGGTTTAGTTTGGTTAGCTGCTTAAGAAAAGCATAGGATGACTTAATTTAATTAACAAAAAGAAACGTAAATCCGTTCTGGTTATTACTCTTACTTGGTTTAAGTATATTGTTGGAAGTGGTTAATTCTGAACCAAAATTTTATTCTACAACTTAGAATGTAAATAAATATATAATCACCCATATTAATTTATCTGTTGTTATAAGAATTTGACAAGAAATTTAAAACCCCTATTTAACTTTGTTCTAAAAGACCCCTTTTTTTTTTACAAAAGTTAGTGTTTATTACCACATGCATATAAAACTAGACATTTGTCATAAAAAAAAAGAAAAAGAATTTTTTTTGCATATAATTATATTTTATCTAACTGAAAACTATATACATATATATATGTATATATTTATATATATATATATATGTAAACAATAATATATATATATAGATATATATAATATATATAATTTTATTGGTTGCTAATAAAATGAAATTTCCATTTGTTGAAAAATTATATATATTTATATATATATATATATATATATATAAAATGATTCATTTGATTTTAAACGAATATGATATATTTCCCTTTATATATCATTGAATAGGGTTAAAAATTTGCATTATACTTCCCGCCCACAAAACCTAATTCCTTTTTATTTTGTTTTGTTAAACAGCAGGGTGGAGAAGGATGACAGCGGTGGCAGCCATGGAGGAAGCTACAGAGAGGAGTTTATTGGCCGCAGAGGGTCATGAGCGAGGGTCGGGACGGTGGCCTACGACGGTGGTGGTGGTTGGGTTTTGTGCCGCGCAGGGAGGAGGGGCGGAAGGGTAGCAGAGAGGCCGCGAAGGGCGGCAGGGTTAGAACACGAGGGACGTCAGGGGTGAGGCGGCTATGGTGGCGCCGGAGACAGAGTGCAAGGAGGAAGATAGGGGTGTGGGGTGTGGGAGATCCGCCTCCCACACACCCTTCTCTCACTGCAGGTGGGGGAAAGAGGGTTGTGCAGGGAGCGGGGTGCTGGGGCCACGAAGCTCGCAGCGGTGGGAGTAACAAGGGACGGGGGGTGTGGGGGAGGCAGGGCCTCCACCCACACCCTTTGTAAGTAAATGTTGGACTGTGGGTAGCGCTGCCCACAATCCGCCTCTGCAAAATTTCTTTTTGTTTTCTTTTTATTTTTATTTTTAATTAAAAAAAAAACAAAACACTTATAACCTATTAGATGTATATCCATCACTTGTTATAATTTCTTTAATAATTTGCCTTCAAATATTATTTAATGCATAGTAAATATATATATATATATATATATAATATGGAAATGAATGTATATAAGGCCTGTGAACCAGCAAAGGCATAGTTATTATACAAATGCATATATATATCCTTTTTTTTATATAATTGTTTATGTATATATATATATATATATATTTTAATTATCTTCCCAATGCTTTCAAAAAAACAACTTGAAATCTAATTCACAGTAAACCAGTTACAACCTTCTGTATTTTTTTTTTATAAAATCAATACTACAACTCAAACGTATTTCATGAACAAAGAATGTACACATTTTTTTTTTCTATAAAATCTATTCTGCAACTCAAACATGTATCATAAGCAAAGAATATAATGGCAGACAATGTAAACAACATTTCCCTTTCTCTCACGGATTATAATAAACATTATTCAGCATCCTTCAACACACAGATATCCCTTGGGTGAGGGTGTAACAGAAATTTTAACACTACTCTTGCATACATATTTTCTTTCTGAAAGGCAAAGCACAAAAATAAATATAACAATTGTTTTGGCAATTCGATTTAAACAGCAATTACACCCTTTTTCTTCTAATTTCTGCAACACACTAATAATGACTTAATTTTATCAAATCAGATACATTTCAAGTTTTCTTTCTTTCAACTATAACCAAATCTGAACATTCTCCTTCTAACTCATACAAGTTTTCTTTGAAAGCTAAATGTCAGCAAGATGTAATCTTATATCACATGCTAATCTCAATTTCATATGCACAGATAAACATATACAGCAATTTACACATTTCTTTTTTTTTCTTTTTCTTTTCAGTAATGTCCAATATTTCTAACTTTCTCTACATTCACAACCAGGTCTAAATCAGCAGTACACATCATTACATACAGAATCTGAATGTTTATACTCCATTGACTAATACAGCCATCTCTATGGCAAACTCCTTAACAACATATACAACAATTTACAAGGCAAGGAGACCACAAGGTCCAAGGCTAAATCTGCCACTTCCATACTACATGGGAAACATTTGAACACCATGATGAGCTTCCATACAGCTCCACCACTTCACATACTATCTTGCAACTATCACAACAATGAAACAACAAGAAAACCAGCCACAAGGAAAGGACAGCTCTCCTCCCTACCGTAGACCCGCAAGTGGGTCACCCCCGAGCTAGGGAGGTAGGGAATTTCACACAGGTGTACATTTCACAACAACAATCCAAACACACTAACACAAAATCAGAACACCCCAAAGGTTTACACATAACTATGCTCACAACAATGAGCTTGGTGAGGATATGGAATAGACCTCTCAACTTAAAGGGGCTCACAATGAAAATGAAGATCTCAACACATGGCCTTAAGCCAGAAATCCCTGAATCACCACAATCCACAAGAATCTCACACCAATATGCTTGGCACTCTTGCCATATAACCATCTCCTCCTCAAATGATAATAGGCCCTCCAGGCATAACACATAATCACAAAACTATGGGAGAGCCCCCAAGGATTGTTCCTCACCCCTACCCATACTAGTTGAGCATTTCCTCCATAGGAGGTGCTCTCACCATGACAACCCAACCCAACATCAAATACAAAAAGATACATCACAATGCAAACAAATATACAATCAAAAATTCAAACAAGGAAACATCATATAGCAAAGCAAGCAACAAGATAAGAGCCTACCTTCAAGGTCTTGGCAATGAAAGTGGAAATTTGGTGAAGAGCTCCTAGACTTCCCAAGCTTTCCAACCATTTAGTTTTTTCTCCCCAACCTTCTCTAACTCCTCCAAACTTAGTAAGGAAATCCCAAATTGCAAGAAGTCTCTAAAATTCCAAGCCAAAAAAAATAGGATGGAAGAAGCCCCACTCCTCTACAAGAGGAGCTATTATATGCCCTCTGTTTGGCCTTGAGAGAATGAGGTGGTGACATTTGTCACCATCTCTTCCCTCCACCAAAGCCACTTGGAGAAGAGAGAAGGTAAGAGGATGACAAGTGTCCTCCTCTCCCTTCACCTCCATCTCCACCTCATCCACTTGTGCTCCCACACAAGTGGGAGGGGGACAAATGGTGAGTTGGATTCCCACTAACCCTTCCACAAGACAATGGCCTTGAGTGGAGTCCCCACTCACTTGGGAACTTGGGAGGACTCTTGGGGACCTCCCAAGTCCTCCTTGGGAATGTTTCCCAAAACTAGGGATGGGAGAGGTGCTCTTCCCAAGACAAGGCCCATCCCTCATCTTCCCTTTTCCCATTTTCGTCACTTTGACTCAACCATGGGTTAGGGTGACCCAAGGTGAGTCTAAACTATGGTTAGGTGGTCCAAGTTGACCCTAGGCTCATGGTTGACCATCATGAAAGGGGTAAAAAATCCACATATAATGGTCCAAAAGAAATAATAAAAAAAAACCAATTGACATTAAACAATTAAAATTTTACAACACTTAACAATAATCAAAATAAGAGAGGGGGTATTAAGGCTCAAAAATGATTAAAATTTAAACAAAGCACAATTAAATCACCATGCAAATTTCACATGTGATTCTTATCCCTCTTGGGAATGGATCGGCTTAACTGGGAATAACAGGGTGTGAATCCTCTACCTTCGATTTCCCGTGGCTAGGGAAAGTAAAACCTGCACATCTCGATCAAGTGTCAGTTCTGTCAGGAAAATAATAGCCGAAGCAACTGGAAATTAAATTCATGCAAACAATACAACAATATCCATCAATACATAAATCTAAATTAATTGCATATCCATCACATGTCAATTAATTCCAATCACCTAATCAACTAGAATCACATAATAAAATAACATCCAATATAAAACCATATATCGAACCAAAGTATATCATCAATATGACCAAATCAAAACACATATATCAAATCAGTGAGATAAAACATCAAGTCTGCAATATGAAACATAGTCACTACTGAATAGTACAATGATCAGAATATGGGAGGCAAAATAGTCAGCCTCACATCTGCAACTTTGTTCTCTATTCATGGTATCTGCTCAAAAGAGATCTGGTGAAAATATTCTTTGAAGTCATTTACCATCCATTTGTAAGGGATCAATTTCTCATCTTTTGTTTGGTAGTCATCATTTACTTGATTTATGACTAGCTATGAATCACCATATACCTATAGTTCTTTGATATTCCATTCTACTACTAGCTTGACACCAATGACTAGGGTTTCGTACTCCGCCACATTGTTAGTGCAGGGAAAAAGTAATCTGTATGACTTTGGAATAGTGTCACCACTAGGGGTGACCAACAAGATACCTACCCCCAATCCATGCTAAGTGTAAGATCCGTTGAAGTACATTTTCCAGATTGTTGTAGTGATATGAAAGATAGATTCGTCTAGAAACTCAAAGCTCAAAGGGCTGTTATCTGTGAGAGGTGCATCTGCCAGTTGATCTATAAGCACTTGACCTTTTATTGCTTTCTTGTCTACATATTTGATATCAAACTTACTGAGAAGCATGACCCACTTGGACAATCTACCTATTAATGCTACCTTGTTGAGTAAGTATTTGAGTGGATCGATCTTTGCCACGAGCTTGACAGAATGTGCCAACATGTAATGTCTACATTTTTCTGAGGTGAAGACCACAGCGAGACATGCTCTTTCAATGGGCGTGTATTGCAATTCATACCCAACAAGTGTTCAACTAATATAGTATATTGATTTTGCTTTCCCTTCATGGTTTTGTTGTGCAAGAAGAGCTCCTAGAGCTGTTGGTGTAGCTGAGATATATAGTAGGAGAGGCTTACCCTGAATTGGTGGCATTAACACAGGTGGTTTCATCATATATTCTTTTAATTTCCAAAATGCTTGCTCACATGACTCATTCCATCTGAAAGGGACATTCTTATGTAGAAGGTGGTAAAATGGGTGGAACTTGTCTACCAATTGAGAAATGAACCATCTGATAGATTGCAGTTTTCCCTATAGGGACCTTAGCTGAGTGAGATTCTTGCGAGGTGGCATTTCCATGATGGATTTCACTTCAACTGGGTCGACTTCAATTCCATTTGCAGACACTATGTATCCTAGCAGCTTAACTGAGGTAACTCCAAATACACACTTCTTTGGATTGAGGTGCACAATGAACTGTTCTAGTCTTATGAAGATTTTATCCAGCACTGCCAGGTGTTCTTCTCTTGTAAGTGATTTTGCCAGAATGTCATCAACATAATCTTCCATTAGAGTGTGCATCATGTCATGGAAGATTGTGGTCATCGCTCTCTGACATGCTGCACCAGCATTTTTCAAACCAAACAACATGACACACCAATAGTAGGTGCCCCAAGGACATGTAAATGCAGTCTTGTGTTGGTCTTTGGGTGCAATTTTTATCTGGTTGTATCTGAAAAAACCATCCATTAGTGACAACATGGTGTGCCCTACCGTGAGATCTACAATCATGTCAATGTTTGGTAGGGGGAAGTCATCTTTTGGACAAGCTTTGTTCAGGTCCCTGAAGTTGTTACATAGTCAGACTCTGCCATCCAGTTTAGCCACTAGTACTATGTTTGAAATCCACTCAGGATAGTCAATTGGTCTGATGAACCTGACATCTAAGAATTTCTTCAGCTCTTCTTTGACCATGAGGGCCACATGTGGGTGCATCTTTCTAAGTTTCTGCTTTACTGGTTTAGCTCTCAGAGCTAAAGATAGATGATGCATTATGAGATTTGGATCCAGCCCTGGCATGTCTACATATGTCCACGCAAAGTTGATTTGTTTTCTTTTGAAGATATTAGTGAATGCAGGTTTCTCTTGTTCAGTTAGAGCCTTTGCCATGTGGATCATTTTGGGATTATCACCTGTGCTGACATTGATTGGCTTTGCTGGTTCTATCAAGATTGACGATCTCTCCTGATGTGTAAGATTGGGTAGAGGGTCAAGCCTTCCATCCTTTGGTGCCTCAAAGAGGTTTTCACCATTGGATATGTCTTTATTTTTACTTTTTTCATGCTCTAACACTACCACAAAGTAGTTTTCACCATTAGATCATTCTTTCATTTTCACATTTTTGAGACTGAAAGACTTGGCACTCTCTCCAAAATAGGCCTTCTCGTTGAGTTCTATAACATATCCAGCTCTGTGGTCCCCTATGGGTATATGATTTCTAAGCTGAAGGTAATCTATGATGGCTTCATTGTTTTCAAAGGTATCAAACTCAGGGGTAGTACCTTCTAGGTCCCAGTCTATTTGTTTAGGGTGCACCAATGGTAAGGGATCATTGGGTTTCTTAGGTTCAATGGTATTGATGGTTAGGATAGAGTTGTTAAAATCACGGACAAGGTCTGCGATGGTACTCTCTATTAGCAGATCCGTCAAGGGTGGTATCATACTTTCCTCACGACTATCACTGTTGTTATTATGTGGGTCAGACTCTAGCGGTCTAGCCCTTGGACCACGTTCCTCATTTGCATGGGTTGGGTCATACTCGTGCACAACATCTATGTCTTTTTCATCACAAGATAGCTTAGAGAGGCTATCCCATTCATACTTGTTAGAATCAGTCTCACTCCCCAGTTGCATTTGCTAAATTTGCTCAACTAGATTGCTAGTAGATGTTTCTTGTTGTTTGCTTTTGTTCTTGTTTGTTATGTCGATTCTTGATGTGCCAGTGTAACCTAGCCCTGTAGTGTCTTGGGCTGCTAAGGTATGAGGTTGGATGGGTTCAGTGATACCATCTTTTCTTGAACCAAGTGGACCATGTCCTTCATACCCCATTCTTTGTAGCATTTGGAATGCTTGACCATACTTTGCAGTTGGTATAGTGGGATGGTCATGTTGTGTTGATGAGCTGCCTTCATCCTTATATAGCCATTGTAGGATATCTATTTCATCACTCTCCTCTTTGAGGCTTCCCCATTTGACAAAAGGTCCTTTGGTAGCTTTCTCTACTATGGGCTTGCTCAGGATAGGTCTCCTGTAAGATTTGGGAGATAGGGGGAGCTGTGCTAAACAGAGGGATTGGGAAATTATGTATTCACCCAAGCCCTTATCTTTGAGTTGAAGTTTAGGTTGAGATGCTCCTTAAGAGGAAGCAAGTGAAGCTGGGTCAACATGAGATGAAGATGAAGCAGAGGCACAATTGTTAGGAATCAACACTTTAGGTTTAAATTGAATGGAGTTACAGTATTGGTGTGGATTGGGAGCACCTTGGATGGTGATCTCTTGACCTTCGTGAGGGAATTTGATACACTAATGGTATTTTGATGGAACTACTTTTAGAGCATGTATCCATGGTCTCCCAAGAAGGATGTTATACGCTAGCTCCATATCAAGGATTTGGCAAGCCACATCTTTTACTATAAGTCCCACTCTGATTGGTAAAGTAACAATTCCCTTACAAGTTCTCTCCTCCTCATCATAGGCTTTGATAGTGATTTTCTTTTTTGGATCTATAGCTTTCTCTGAAAACCCTAATGTAAGGATTAGCTTCAAGGTACAAATATTCAAACTAGCTCCTCCATCAATTAGGACTCTCTTTATCTTGTGTTTGTGAATGAAAGCTTCGATATGAAGGGAGGTGTTATGGGGTTGAGTGATTGACATATCATCATTTTTAGTGAATGATAGGGAATGAGGTGAGGTAATGTGACCTACTATGGTTTGAAACTTTTCTTTGACAAGGTTTGTAGGGACGGAGGCTTCCGCTAAAGCTTTGTCAAGAATGGCCCTATGAGACAAGGATAGACGCAGAAGTTCTAGGATGGAGATATGTGCAGATGTCTTATGTAGTTGGTCCAAGATACTATACTGACTAGCCAACAAGGTGGAGACTCCTCTAAGAGTGACTTTATTACTACGGGTGGTAACGTTACAATCTAGATCCTTGTTTATAGTGATCACATTGATATGTGGCTCACTCTCCGATATGTGGTTAACAACATAGTCAAAGGTGAAATTTGTGTAATTAGCGTTGTTATTTCCACTGTTATGTTAGTTGGAAGGTCCTCCCTTCTCGTAGTTGGGAAGAGGATCCTTGAATACCAGATGATCATTGTTAGAGGTATGTCCATCAATGGATATCTTGTTTTGCCCTATCAAATCTTGGATAGTGTGTTTTAGGGCAATGAAATCATTGGTTTTGTGCCCCCTATTTCAATGAAACTCACAGAATTCATTGTCATTCCACTAATGAGGTTTGACCTTTGGTTCATATTCCCATGCAGTTGGAAGTGTTATGATCTTGTTTGTGATTAGCTTCCATAGGGCAGTTTCCAATGACTCTCCCAAAGGTGTGAACTTTCCCCTAGGTTGAAAGCTGGTAAACCGTGATTCAATGTTCCTTGGTTTGTTTTGCGGGGGGTTGTTTTGAGGAGCCGATAAATTGAAGATCGGTTGTTTGGGTGCCGCATTTTTGGCATCCACCACCTCCTCATTCACAATGTTTTTATTTTTTGTCCAGAATCTTGGTTTATCATTGCTGGTGTTGGTACTAGGAGTGTCTTTATTTAGCTTGATTTGACCTTTGGCAATTAGAGTTTTTTAATGATGAGACCCATCTCAATGACCTTGCTAAAGGAAGTAGGACATTGGATTTAAATTTGATAGCTTAGGTCAGTTTGTAAGTTGTGCACAAACATTTCCAGCATTTGCTTTTCAGGCATTTGGTGTGGACATTTACTTGCTAATTATCTCCATCTTTGTAGAAAGGCAGCAAAAGATTCCCCACCTTTTTGTTTGGTGTTACAAAGATCTAATATTGAGGTGTCGTGCTCAATATTGTAAGAGAAGTGGGTGAAAAATTTGTCTACAAGTTCGTTGAATGTTTTAATGCCAGGTGATAGCCTAGAAAACCACTCCATGGCTTGTCCTCCCAAGCTTCTTGGAAACAGTTGCAAAAGGTAAGTGTCATTGTGTGCGACCTCAAGGCAAGTAGCATTGAATTCCCTGATGTGGTCCCTTGGATCACCCTTTCCTCAATATTAATCAAATTTTGGCACGTCAAATCTAGAGGGGAAAGGTATCATGGTCAAGGTCCTATCAAAAGGATATGGTGCAATATCCTCTAGGGTGTAATGTTTGGTTGATGCTTCTATTTTCATGTCTGTGAATAGTTGTTCTAAAGATTGAATCTTCTGGTTCACTAGACTTAGGGCATCCATGGAATTAGTGGTTGCTTTGCTTTTATCTGTGGGTACTTCCTCCTGTCTACGTCATAATCTTTGGGTAGCTTGACTCCTAGATTTTCTAGGTGTAAAAAGAATTTGGTAGGGTCTTGGGCCAGTACCTTTTCTAGTAGATGTTGAAATTGTGGGTTATGTTCCATTTGAAGGATCTCTTCCATAGAAATTTCTTCATCACTGTCATGACCATTTGGAACACTTTTCTCAGCCATTTCAATCTATTTTTGTTTTTGTAACTGTGTTAAGACCATGCAAAAGGTGATGAGAGATGGTATGGAGTGAAATTCTTTGAGCAAGGTGTTAGAATGGGACAAGATTATGAGTAAGGTTCTCTTTAGATCTAGTTGTTGTCAAACAAAGTAGGGTGTACAAAATGATAGTCAAAGTAAGGATGATAGAAACTCGTTTACTTGATGGGACGAGTCTTGCACAAGCCACTAGTGGAGTTCCTAGAGAAAGGATAAGTGATCCTTGATGGTGGAGACTCACTAGGTTTGTTTGATATTTTGATGTGATCAAAAATAGCTTGGTCTTAAACTTGTTGGATTTTGGAATAATTTTGCAAGACTTTGGATGCAGTGTGGAAACAACAGTTTAGGTATGGATTTGCAAGATCTTAACCAGGTTTTGGAAAAACTAAGACAGTTTGAAATGGTTTTTAAAAGTTGAAAAATTTGCTCTTTGGAAGGTATTGATTTACTCTCTAGAATAGATGCACAACTGTAAATGTGCCACGACAGAGTTCAAATGCGCAATTATGTGGTTTTCAGTTTGGTTTCTCAGAATTTTTGCAAAATTTTGGAACGTTTTTTGAGATTTTCCTATTTTTGGTTTGAAAACTCAGTGTTGTTGAGAATTGATTTTCAATTATGGCAAAGACACAACAAACATGCAGAAGTTTTCATGATTTTTATCTTTTGTTATTTTTTTGTATTTTTGGACTATTTTGACTAAAAAACAAGTACACCCTAAGCTGGATAGGACAATATTTGTTGAATCCTCTAGTTGTACAAATTCAAAGCGTGTAGCTCTAGGATCTGGTAGCACCGGCTCCCCTCTATGGCACTCACTTCTCATGCATACTAGATCTGGGTTTCCTTAGGTTCATACCCCCACCGAACCATAGGATTGTCCCTGATACCTCTACTAAGAGTCACATGAATCGAGGCCGCTTCAAGGGCTCTACCCTTTGCATCAACAAATAGGGGTTTTTGGCTTACTAAACAATTGGTTCGTAGTTAAGGCAACCGTTCGAGTGGTTACACATGTGGCGACACTACTCTCTGTTATGGAGTCTCCCAACCTCAAAGGGTTACACCTTAGAGGGTTTTGGGGGAGATTGGCCATCGGTGTAACACATCAGCACTCGTTACAAGAGGTTTTCACCTCAAGCACATTTATTTTAAGTGGATTGGTAGGGCTTGGATTTAGCCTGTTTCCACTCAAGGTCATTCTAACTTGGACAGGAGTGCATCCAAGGGCAGGCCCCTCTAAAGGTTAAACAATTGGAATAACAAGTTTGGCATTCTGGTCACCTAGTAAAGGGGAGAGTATAAACCTATTGTTATTCGATAAACACAGAAGACTGATTAATCCAAACCTAGTTAAAAGTAGAAAAGATAAATGGGCTATTCTACTTGTGTACTCACACAGTTGTTAACTTTGAAGTGGTTAAAAAGATAGCAATGTTCATTCCCATTTGTAAGATAGCAATGATCTAACTAAAGAAGATAGCAAAATACAGTTATAGCAATGGTTCAATTACTCTCTTCCTAGTTATGGACTACTTGAAATTTGCATGTATGCATTTTTATTTTCCTAATTAGAGTTAGATTAAAAGTGTATGCAAGTTGCATGAACAATGGGTTACTCCTTCCTAATTAGAACTAGATGAAAATTGTATGCAAGTTGCATGAACAATAGGTTACTCCTTCCTAATTAAAACTAGATGAGAATTGTATGCAAGTTGTATGAACAATAGGTTACTCCTTCCTAATTAGAACTAGATAAAAATTGTATGCAAGTTGCATGAGAATGCCTAAATCAGTCCTATTCAATACTTAGTGAAAAATGATTATCTTCAGTGGATGTTTTGCACCAAACTAGATTAGCAGTCTCTTGATATCCACCTGTAGTCCGCAAAAACAAAAATTGAATCAAGAATTTTGTAAATCAAATGATTAGGTGAAAAACACATAATCTGAAAATTTTCATGAAAATATGATTTTAGACAGAAAAATAGATATGAAAATCAGAATCTACATGAAATTCTATGTTGTTTTTAAAAAAATTCATGAAAATTTGATAAAAAAAGGCAAAAGTTACAGCCATTTGAAGTTTCTACGTAAATGAGAGGTTTGACTGATTATACCTAATGAAATTGATCAAATAGGCTAAAAATACCTTCACCACTGTGAAGTTTGTTGAATCACCTTTCCAACAACTATAAATTTGTGAAAATCTGACCTTCTTGCAAAAAGTTATGCCAAAAGGAAAACAAATATCCCTATTTTGACAACATTACCACTAAAAAAAATATTTAAATGAATGAATAAAAGAAAGATTAAAATTTTTTAACATTAAAATTTTAAAAAAAATTAAATTATAACATTAAAAAAAAGCTAACCCTAAAAGTTTTTTTTTTTTGGGCTATATTGTTTTTTTTAAATTTTATTTCTAATGTGCAGGTGTGTGCAGGTGCAGGGTGGGCAGAGCAATGGGGATTGCATGACAGAGTGGGTGGAGGGATTAGATGGAGGTGGAGGTGTAGTGGTGGTGGCAGGAGGGACGGCAGATGGGGATTTGGGTGTGCAGGGTGGCGGGCGGCGGGTGTAGGGAGTGGAGTAAGAGGGAGGGTAGGGTAGGTTAGGGAGGGCAAGGATGAGAGAGGTCGAGGAGCCTAGGGAGGGAGCGGGGTTTGGGTGCAGGGGAGGGAGTGTGTGTAGGCAGAGGGGGGTTATTAGGGATAGAGGAATGGGGGGTTGTGGGGGTTTGGGCGTGGGGGAGGGGTAGGTTTAGGGGGGGTTCTGGGCGGTAGGAAGGGGATGGGTGCGGGGGTGTTGGGGAGGGAGAGGGGAGGAAGAGAGGGGGGATCAAGGAGGGAGAGGGGAGGAAGGGAGGGGGGATCGGGGGTGTGTGCAGGGCCTGTGTGCCTTGCAAATTTTTTATTTTTTATTTTTAACAAAAGCTTTTAAAAAAACTGTTTTAATGATAATTTAAATTTTTTTTTTTTTATACTGTAATTTTTTTTTTGGTTGTTTTTTGCATATAATTTTTTTAATCTGAAAACAAAAAATGACTTTTTTTTAAAATTTTGTTTGCTATTTTTTTTTTTGCAAAAAAAAAGGGCAAAATATTAAAAAAAAAATTCAAAAATTTTCAAGTAATGAAAACTAGACAAATTATATGTTATTTCTTACCTCCGAGGCCTTCCAAACTCAATGGTGAGCTTGGTTTGTGCATAGGAGGTTGTTTGTGAAATTTGATTCTCAAAGTTTACCTAAAACACACCTGAATCTGTGACAAAAAACTTCTTAAACAAACACTCATAAATAAGATGGGTCAGATCACGGTGGGCACCAAAATGTTATCAATAAAATTGGATGAAATAAATAAGCATATCAAACCTAATAACACAATGAAATATGTGAATAACAAGATTGAACAAATAAAGCACAAACCTCACAAACCTTGTTATCCTACAGCTTCCATTGTTCGCCTATCTGTTCTTGATCTTGATTGTAATGAAGCCCTCAGAAGCGTATACTCCCTTGCTTGTTGAAGATGACAAGAATAGAATTTTTGTGATATTCAAATGTGCTATGAAGATGAACTTCAAAGCAATGGGGTGATCTCAAGAAAATGAATGATAGTGGGGGTGCCAAAGGCGTGCTAGTAATTTGATAGAGTAATTCTACTTAAAGCTTGGATGATAAAAATGGAAGAATAAGGTTCCATTTATAGACTCAAAAGAGAAGAGATCAATGGTTGAGAAGAAATGAGAAGATCAACGGTTGAGGATGGTTGAGGAATGTGTGCGAATAGAAAGAGGACAAGTGTCCAAGCTCCATTATGCAACAGGGGAGTTAACTGAATTAATTGAATAGTTAACAGAATAGACCAATCAGTTAAGTGAATTAATTGGGGAGTTGACTGACTTGATTGATCAGTTAACTAGGTTGATTGAGGAGTCAACAAAATAGATTAATCAGTAAACTCAAATGATCAATTAGTTAACAGACTTGATTGATGAGTTAACTAATTTTGACTAGAGGACAAATAGGACATGTGGGTGAGGGAATATTAGCTGATTAAATATTTAAAATATTTAATTACATGTGCAACATGGTGAGGTGGAAGAGGTGAGGTAGAAAGGTGAGGTGGATTGATGAGGTGGATTTATGGAATTAGGACTTAGGATAGAGGAATTTAGGATTATTTAATTATGTGAGACATTAGAAGAATTAGGGAATTTAATTAAATAAATTGATTTTATTTAATTATGGGATAATGAACCAATCAAATAAACTTATAAAATTTATTTAATTAACAGAAGAAAATAAGAATTAAGATAAATATTAAAATATTTACTTAATTCGGCATGAGCCAATTTTAGGTGTATACACCCTTATTTGAGGACATGACCAATATTGCTATTCTAATCTAGTCATTTTTAATGAAAAAGATGAGGTACCTGGAAATGTACTGCAACTTCAAATAGGTTCAACAATAAAGTCGCCACCTCTCTACAGAGGACATAACATTAAGAAGGTAATTAAATTCTAGATTCATTTCACCAACAGAGCACCATACAATCTTTCTTTAATTATGCTGCAACCAAAGTAAGCAAAGTTGCTACCCTCCAAAGGGAATGATAAAACATCATTCATGTGCTAACTTTACACACCCATGACAAAGGATAGCACTAGTTTTTCAGAGACTTCACAACAAGTTTTGACAACAAGTTCCCCAGTAGACGCACTAGTTTAGTTGGTTCCAAAATTTGCAGACATCAAACTCTAAAGATTTGCCACTTCTTATGCTCAAGCTCAATTGAAGACTTGGCCAATAGAGTGGGAGATAGTTACTTATCTCCCATGCACTTCAGGTTCTGCTGCGTGTAGGGGGGTATCCCTCATTCACAACCAATAGATGTAGCTTTTAAAAACTTGGCAGAATGTTCTTAGGCATGCACCAAGATTTATAAGATTAACCCTAGTTTGGAAATGTTCTTGGATCATCTAACTTTTTCATATCAGAGAACATGCAGGATCCTAACCTAAAATAATATAAAACATAAAATGATTTGTTTCAAATTATTTATCTTTAATTGCAATGATTTCATAGACCCTTTGGATGAGAAAATCCTAGACCATTACTTTATCAGGGCAACAGAGTCAAACCCATTACTGTAAATTTTCTTTCATGACAACAAAACTTCATATCCAAAGGACCCAAAATAAAATATTACTACCTTATAGTAACATGTACAAAAAAAAGTATCATCTATGACCATACTTCACTAATCCCTTGATAGTACACACTTTCCCCCATATCTGATCTAGAGCTAATTTAATCTACTCTTTGAATAGATGCAGAAAATCAAACATGCAACATAGCAAATGTACATCGAAGAACTTAGAAACCCTTGGCAAGTTTGTTCAAAAGAAAAATGCTAACACCCAAGGAGACAGTCATAAATAACACACACAAAAAGTTTTTTTTATATAAATCAATCTAGAGAGAACATTGTCATTTAGAAATTTATACATTTATAAAAAAGAAAATACCTCTACACCCAGACACAAGAGCCATGTCTGCATTAGAAAATACTTCCCAAAGTGTGGGTACCTTTTATCCAAAATCTAGAAAAATCAATCCGTTGTAGAATGGCCCTAAATTCCTTTTTAGAGGAGCAACAAGCTTTCAAACACCTATATTTTGACAAATTTTTATGAAATAATTAGATCCTTACAAATTTTTGATGAAACAATCAAATCCTCAATTAACAGAGTAGATGAAAATAGTCATATTTCTTGGTGAAGACACACTAATAAGATATCATGTCCATGGTCATGTAGCAGATTCATTAATGGTAGATTGAAAGAACATAGGAGTGGCACTGATAGATAGCCACTTCAAGCTTAGACCTTGGTTATAGATTCAAGATTTCTCCTTTGAGATCAATGGTCGTGAACTACCTGTCAAGATTGAAAATCCATGTCCATCATTGAAAAGTCTTCAACTGATAGAAATGAGGCACATAAGACATACTCATTCTGTTGACTCCTTCACCTTTTGTTCTACCTAGACATGTGGCACCATTTTGCAACATTACAACTGAAAATGGCCCACCACCAAATTTCCCTATGTGGGCATGCAAAAGCCTCCATACAAGCTTCCATGTACATTACCTTATTAAAAGATGGCCACATGTCACCCTATCACAACCATGCAGTGAATATTCTCTTTTGATAGGAATCCCTTGCAAGCTTGCGTTATCATCAGATCTTGACTTTCATGCAGATCACCTCTTACCTTGACACTTGGTAGCACATGGTTCTTTGATTTCTGAGTCCTCAATGAATAAATATAAGTCCAACTACTTGGACAGGTGTCCCCTTACCGTAGCCACGTAGGGAGATGATGACATCATCTTAAAAGGTCTTGTGATGCTATGAAATGTAACCATATGGCAATTTTTTTACCTTGATGAAGACTCAGGAATTAAACTTTATGATGTGATGGGCTACAAAGGGTAAAAACTATGACTTGGGACCAGTCATCACATGACTTAAAAGACTTAAGGTTTTAACTTAAATGATCGGGGACCTACCATAGGTGGTCAATAGAGGAAAAGAAGCTAAAGCGTGGGGCACACAATGAGATTAAAGATTTAGGGCTTTAAGGGCTTATGGGAATAAAGACCTGCAAACTTGACCTAAAACCCTAGACCTAGGTAGGTACCACCACATTTGATGCATATATAGAAGTGTTTTAGAGAAGCTGAGGGAGGAGAAGTTGTTGATTAATCTGAAGAAATGTAGTTATGCGAAGAAGGAGTTGGTATACCTAGGATTTGTTGTCTCAGAGGAAAGTCTTAAGATGGACCTAGAAAAAGTAAGGGCTATCATCGAATGACCTATTGCAAGGAGTGCTATAGAGGTACAATATTTTCATTGTTTGGCAACTCTTTATAGAAAATTTATTAGGAATTTTAGTAGTATTTGTGCACCCATAACTAAGACCATGAGAGGGGATAGAAAAGAGTTTAGATGGACTACAAGAGAAAACAAGAGTTTTGATACATTGAAGTAGAAAGTCACAGAGCAACCTGTATTGGCACTTCCAGATTTCAATAAGGTATTTTAGGTATATTGTGATGCTAGTGGCAGTTCTATAGGAGCTATTTTAAGTCAAGAAGGTAAGCCCGTTGCCTATTTTAGTGAGAAACTTAATGATTCCAAGAAAATGTATTTTGTTTATGATCAAAAATTTTATGCCATAGTTCAAGCTTTGAAGAAGTGGAGACATTATTTGTTGCCAAAAGAGTTTGTTCTATATACTGATCATCAAGCTTTGCAGTATCTTAATAGTCAAGGAAAGTTGAACCAGAGGGACTTAAAATGGGTTGAGTTTTTGTAGAGCTATACTTTTGTTTTGAAGCACAGGAGTAGGAAGTCCAATAGACTTGTAGATGCCTTGAGCAGAAGGCAAAATTTATTTACAAAAATGAAGGTAGAGGTTGTTGGGTTTGATGAGCTCAAAAGTTTGTATCCTGAAGATCCAGATTTTGCGAAGGCTTGGAAAGCTTGTTCGGAACCTATTGCTTTGGACATGACAAAATGGTTGGATTTCATAATCCAAGATGGCATGTTGTTTAGGGGAAGCTAGTTGTACATTCCGAGGAGTTCCGTGAGAGAGAACCTGATTAAGGAGAAGCATAGTGGGGGATTAGCTAGACACTTTGGTTGAGATAAGACCATTCCTATTGTTGGTGAGAATTATTTTTGGTCATAGTTGCAGCAGGATGTGAGGAAATTTGTGTAGCATTGCAGAGTGTGTTAGATGGAAAAAGGAGTAAGTCAAAATATAAGGCTATATTAGCCATTACATGTACCAGAGAAGTTGTGGGATGATATTAGTATGGATTTTGTTCTTGGTTTACCAAGGACATAGAGAGGACATGATTCTATTTTGTGGTGGTAGAAAAATTCTTGAAGATGGCACATTTCATTCCTTGTAAGAAGACTAATGATGTTCATATTGTAGAGTTATTTTTCAAGGAGGTGGTGAGATTACATGGTCTACCTAATAGCATAGTTTCAAATTGAGATACCAAATTTGTTGGTTATTTTTGGACGACATTGTGGAAGAAGTTGAAGACAAATTTGAAGTTTAGTTCTGCACACTATCCACAAATTGATGGATAGATGGAGGTGGTGAATATGAGTTTGGGTAACCTTCTATGATGCTTAGTAGGAGATAAGCCTAAGGGAAGGGATTTGATTTTACCACAGGAAAAAATTTCTTACAACAATTTTGTCAATAGGAGTATTGGTAAATCACCATTCTAGATTGTTTATGGGAGTAGTCCAAGAAATGCTTCAAAGTTAAGTAAGCTAGACACTTGGGAGAAAAGACAAGTGCCAAAGCCAAACACTTTGTAAAACACCTAAAGAATTTGCATGAAGAGGTGAGGAAGCACATTAATAAGATGAATACTTAGTACAAGGCTAAGGTAGATCAGAAGAGGAGATATAAGGAGTTCCAGGTAGGAGATGAAGTCACGGTTCACTTGAGAAAAGAAAGGTTCCCAGTTGGAACATATAATAAGATGAAAATGAAGAAATTTGGAGCATGTAGGATTCTAAAGAAACACAATTTAGAAAATACATATGAGGTAGAGCTATCGAGTGGGATCAATATTTCCCCAATGTTCAACATTGCTGATTTAACATAATATCATGAAGGTGGCATAGAGGATGGACCAACAAAAGAACAATGGAGTATTCCAGCATCTGCTTCAACAAAGGAGATAGAAGAGATCTTGAATGGTCATGTGGGAAGTACTTAGAATAGGCAATATGAAGAATATCTGGTGAAATGGAAAGGAAGGTCTGTTGAATATTCTTCTTGGTTGTCTAAGGCAAAGGTTGACTGTTTGGGTTTTCCTCAAACAAACACCTGAGACGTGACAAGGTCATTTCTCAAATTACCCTAGGTGTCTGATGCAAGAGCATATAGTGGTGTAAGGGCAATCTTGTATCACCCAAAAAGATGTTGATTCAAAATCATTGAAATTGTTTTCATTGCTTTCCATAATTAGTGTTTCTAGTTCCATAATCACTTGAATGATGATGTAGAACTTTCAATTTTTCCAAACTGCTAAAAAGAGTAAACTATTTTTTTAGAAAGTTTGCATTTGGGCATAGATTGAAGAAAAAATTTATAGGAAGCATTGTAAATGAAATACAAGACCTTTGGTGAAGGAATCAGACAAATATCATTCATGGGCTAAAAGATATTAAAGTTTTTGTTTCCTGAAAAGCCCCTGAAAATTATTTAAATTCAAGTTTGAGGCACTAAAAGGCCTTGTACGGGCCCAAAAATGGGTGGAACTAGTAGAGTGGATTCTTAGGACATAGAGAACTCCATGATATTTCCAATGTTTCAAATGGTATGTCAATCGAACACCCAAATCAAAAGTTATGGCTCTCGGAAGTTGACCTATTTTTGGATGGAGATACAAATTTCAAAATTTGGCTAGTGGCCTCCAAAAAGGGTTATTTATGACCACTTTTGGGAATCCTTTAGAGTATTAGAGTTAAGGGAGAAAGTGTAGAGTCAAGAATAGGCAAGAAAACAAAAACCCTAGCTGATTTGGGGTTACATGAGGCAGAAGATTCTAGAGTCTTGAGATAGGGTGTTGTAATATGTTGCATCCTATAGAGGATTCATCCTCTGATTGTATTTGATCTTCTATAATGTGATGACTTGTCCAAATCAATAAAAGAACATTCTATTTTCTATGAGCATTTTTTGTTGTTGTCTATTTTATGATTTACCCCCTTCATCAAATAGTCTGGGCTCTAGCTTTAGCATATTTTAATGCTCCTATCTATTCATCTAATGACTTCATCATAGATGCTCTATTCTCTACTTCCTTGTCATATGCCTTTACTTTTACATTTAGTTTTTCCATCTCATCCATGATATCCTTTGTAAAAGACTTCATTGGATCTTCTACGACCTCCTTAAATTTATCATTGAATATCTTGATGGCATCATCTATCTCTAGCATATTTTCATCTTCAACAACATCCTCCAATAACTCCTCTAACACCTTCATTTCATTAGCTAGCAAGTCATGTATCTTGGTTAGAACACATCTTACTCATGACATGCTTGCCTTTAACACCTCTAGCTCAAATTGTAACTCTATAACCCAGGTATCCAATAAAGGAAGGGTCATATTGGTGACAATCTTAATTTTTAATAATTCTTCATCTGTCATCCCTTTAGCCTCTTTGATCCTATGCAATGCATAATTGTATTATTTTATTCCTTGAGTGAATTCACTCTTCAAAGAATCAATACTTTTTCTCAACTTGGACAATGTGTTCCAATTTGACCTAGATGTCCTTATTACTTTCTCTCTAGATGTCATAAATCTCACGAAACATTTATTCATGAATTGAGCTTGATACTTTTGAGTATCCAAACTTGTTATTTCTTCTTCACTAATTAATGTTAAAGAAATTGGGTTTTTTGTGGTTTGCATAGTGGAGGCTAGGATATCCAGTTTCCCCAATCCTTGGACAAATTGTTGTAATTGAGCATTCTACTCCTTTAATTCCTTCTTTCTAGAATTTAATTTCTTTATCCTAGATACTATGGCCTTCGTGCTCTCAATATTTTCCTGCACTTCCTACTCTGTAGTAGTATGGCCTAAATCAATTTGTGTCACTTGGAATTCTTTAGGCCTAATTTCTCCTTTATCCTTATCTACCATGGGGACAACTACTTGGGCTATTCTTTTCCTAGTCATAGGATCTCTCCTTATTGTGGATACTAACCTAGCTCTTATTTTAGACTTAGAGGGATCCAAAGTAAGTAATGATTTAAAATCAAAAGTTTTCGGCTTCTCTTGTGGGTGGCCTACCTTTGAGGATACTAATGACAATGTAGATGACCCAATGATCTCTTGATCCTGTTGCTCTTTTTGGACATCTAGTTTATCTTTCTTATGTTTTAGATCTTCTTTCCTTTGTTTAGGAGGTGGTTGATTTGTATGTGGCATATCTTCTTTCTTATCCTGACCAACACCATTCTTACTCATGTCTTCTACTTTCCTTTCATGCACCTATACATGTTGTATGTTTTGTTGCTCATCTTGAGGAGGTTTAGCACTTGTTCTTATTGAAAAACTTTGTTCATTTCCTTTTCTATCTCCTCACCTCATTTAGTTCTATTTACCTGGATATTCTATTGTGCTTCTTCATCATGGTCTTAGAGTGGTTGATCATCAACATCCATCTAGATATTTTCCTTTAGTGCTTCAGTAGTCCTAGCACTTTCTCCTTCCACCTCTTGCTCAAGCTGGTAAGTTAAATCCACCACTGCTGGGCTAGTCACTACATCTATAAGAACACCTAGAGGTCCCATTTGTACTTCAACTTCCAGGGACTCTTCTTATTGCTCTTATCCTTTACTTCTGTAACTTTAATTCCAACTATAACTTTAGTATGTTGGAGTAAGGTTTCAATAGGATGATTGGTAACATCTATTACCACATCATCATATGATAAGTCAATGGTCCCACTTAATGGGAAAGATTTACCAAATTCTTTTTCTAGTGCTTGGCTCTTAGCCACCTATGCCATTTTAGTTTTCACCTTGATTATACTTTCAATTGGCACGTCATGCTGCAAGTTCTTGATCACACTCAAGGTTGGGTCAGTTGATTGTGATGTTGTTGCTGGTGGTGTAATGGCCCCTCTCATGTGAGGTCCTTGATATCTACTTTGTCTAGGGACCTTGAATCCCTATAGTAGATCCTTCCCTTCCTCAAGTAATGTTCTAATTGGAACATGACCTCTTCTATATCTTCCTCCTCTGCAACAGGCACTTGGGGTACATATATAGGGATTGCCTTGCACATAGGACCTAGATGAGGTGATGGAGGCTGATATATGATGCAGATGATCCTTCCAAGGTTGGAAACATGAATCTCATATTGTTTACAGACTCAGGGTACTCCAAATCAACCCAAACTTCCACTATACCATACCTCACCATTGGCCTCATGGAGGAAGCTAGGCCTTGTAGCCCTATTCAAACAATTTTCTACCTCTAACTTGTTGACCATAGACAATAGAAAAAGCCTAGACCATTTGCAAATACTCTCCTGGGAGATACAAAACATATGTCAAACTTGGCATGGGGTCTTTTGGATCATTATGGTCAAATCTTGATTGTTTAGGGTTTTTGTGGGCTAATTAGGCCTCTTTTGCAAATGAAGTACCCTCTAAACACCTCACCCTATCCAACTAACACTTGGGACATGTCACAAATACCTTCAAACTAGGGATTCTACCAATTTAGAGTGCCTAAACCTCTTAAATCTTCCACTGTCCTACCTCTTGGCATTCAACTCCTACCTTTTTTTAGGCCTATCACATGAGGATGCCAGGCCTCCAGTGAGCCATAATTCTTCATCCACAACATTTCCTTGGAAGAGACCAAATTCATTTGAAAGAGCATCCAAAACACCTCTATTTTCCACCAAGAGCCAGAATTCCTAGTTGGTGGAAAGTGGAGATATAACCATTTTTTTTTATCAAACCCTAGGAATGGAGGGTTACAAACCTCCCTGCACAAAAATTGATATAACTTCCTCCAAACCCTATGAAATCACTCCAAACAACCTTTAAATGAAAGCTAACTCATTCACCTACCCAACCATACCAACCGTTATCCATACAATGAAAGAATATGTCCATGCAAGTAGGAAAAACAAAGATTGTGAAATTTTTTCTCAGGAAACCAAGATTTTATTGATTCAATATTGGCTCCAAACTCAAAAATCACCTTGACATGACCATGATGAGGCATATTTGAACCTTCTACAATCCTCCCAACCAATTCTAACTATCTTTTGAATCAGTTAGACATTGGGAAACCAATTGGTAATAATTGCACTTTGTTTGCAATTTGGATAATTTCTCCACAAGACCACACAAGGCCACTTCAAACTCCTATACAACAATGTCTACTTTCCATAAATGGATTTCAAACATGAATTACATGAATTCCACTCCATGTTCATACTTGTGGAGCGTTTGACCAAATTTGACCAACCAGGTCCTTATTGACTACATGCAAACAATGGTACCAATGCCTTACAAGGTGATGTCAAATGACTTCAAAATGCTTCAAGATGGTCCTCAGGAACTTATTACATCTCAAATGAACAACCAAAACATAGCAAGAAATAATAGACTCTTGATAGGCCACTTGGACCTATAGGTGCCCCTGCACCAATATACTAGACAAACTCCTTCTGTTGTATGTTGTTTTGCAGTTTCAGATGAATAGGTCTCTGCCAATTTGGTCTCTAGGACTTTTATCTTCTTTACCAAGAAATCATCAAAGTTGGGCTCTTCTCATTCCTTCAACTTTCTTTTCTTATCAAAGATAATGACTACACCTTTTTCTTTCAATTTGTTCACTCTCTTAGTAACCCACTTCTTGGTCCTGGTCATTTCTTGAACAGTCATTATATCTATGGATGTTTCATCTCCCTAGGTCCAATTTGGAGAATAGATGGTATCATTATACATTTTTTTTTTCATATTTTGGATCAATGATATCTTCATCATTCTTCTTGATTTGAGGAGGTACCTCTAACTGTCCATATGTCTACATCTGGTCCAAAGTGTGCCTTTGGTACTCTCTCTTCCTTACTCCATACTCATCATCATAGTCATCCTAATAGTCCTCTTGATGCATGATGTGTTTCTATTTATTATTAAAACATTTCTTGATCCTATGATAAGGATCATAATCTCTAGCCAAAGGAAACAATTCTAGGTTCAAATTCTTCAAATTAGACTTAGCTTCTTTGGCATTATCCATGGACAACACCATGTACTAGTTGATCTCAAAAGGAAACTTTCTATATGGTCTCCCTTCCTTCCTCTTAGATAATTCCAATATAGGGAGTTGTTGCCTAACCATCTCCATTAGGACTACTTTATCCAATGGATACCATGGAAACATGAATGGATTCCCATTGAATCCCTCCATTCAGATATGAGTAGGTTTTGGCCTGTATGAACCAATAACCATATCCATCAATCATTTTAGTGGCTCCAACTAAAAATATCTTTGCTTGGTCTCCTTCCAAGAGCTTGACAATGTGCATTATAAAACAATCATTCACAACCCTATAGTGTTGCATCGATTGTGTCCTCTCCAACTGGGGGTAATGTTCCCAAGATGTTTTTCATGGGGTGGCCTACCCAACTTTCCAACTATTTGTAAACCATCAAATGTGTCTTTAGCTACACAAGTATACACTAGGTAGGATTTTATTATGAAGACTCTGCTCTTAACCCTCCTCCAATTTTCCATTGATTCATATAGGGAATCACTAATGATCTTGGCCCACTGGATCTTGGCATCTTTGTTTTCAATGACCATCCTAATTAGGCTGAACATCTAGGATTCAAACATTCCACAGTTTGGCCTCCCACTCACTCTACTGAGAAAGAAGATCATGTATTGAACCTCCTCACTAAAATTATATTTATAGAGATGTTGTGGTGTCTTAGCTATGGCCTTGGCCTTGTTGGCTGAATCTCTCCATCCTTAATAGATCACTTTTCTACAATTCTTCTGGTTGAGATCATATTCTTTAGAGAGTGCATCTATATCTATCCCACACTTAGATCGCTTTGGATGTAGGAAAATTAAATGACTCAATTATTCCATCTATGGACAAATATGCATAGATTCATACCTATTTTTCCACTCTCCTGTTGACGAACATTGTAATTCTGTGCACATTCTATCACCATCCAGAGCCTTTGCTACATAATGAAAACCAACCGCATAATACATCCCTGACATTGCTATGTTCTTCAATATGGGATGGTCATCTTTGGCATTGATTTGAGCTCAAAATACCTCAATGTCTATATTACCCGAATGGGTATCTTTTGCAAATCCCTATTTGTTGTAGGTGCATCATGGTTTTCAGAGCATATCTTGTTTGAACTTTGCATCCCTCTTATCTATCCTTGGTTGAGACATTATGTCCTATAATTTCATGGACACATTTCAACTAGGTTGTTCTATAATACTAGGGTTAGCATAGCAAAATCTACACTTTCAATAAACATTACCTTCAATTTATATTAAATCCATATTTAACCCTAACTTCCTTTTATTTCAACATTTTATGTTTATTTTAACTCAAAATCATGTAGCATCATCATAAAAATAACCACTTAGGGCTTGATCTGTACATACCTCATTTTCAAAATCTAAATAAAAAAGGGCAGATGAATATCAAGATTGGAAATGCGTAGATGATCCCCTGTTGTGTTGGAAATCTAGCTATGAGTTCATTGTGTAGCTTTAATGGAGTTCTTCAAGTTCTCCACGTGGGAGTATTAACTTTAGAAATGTAATTGTGTGACTACACAAGCAATTTACCATTTAAATCATGAAAAAACATCCAATTATGGCATATTAATTACTCTTGGGAGGATTTGGTGAGTTCCAATGGCGAAATCATGAGAAATCTAGACAAGTGTTCATTGGCATGAATTTGAATTTAAAAGCCAGTGGCCTTTCCTTTAGCATTTAATGCAAAAAGTGCAAGTATGTGAGGATGGATATCCTACCAGGGATATCCCTATGGATATCTAGATGAAAATGTCTGAATGACATCAGGATAGGTTAGGTCAATGATCATTGACCAAAGGTTCACCACCAGGCCACAAAATTTCTTTCAATATGTTCAGAATGTCCATGTGGACACATGGCATAGTGGTATTGGTTTAATCATAGGATCTAGATATTTATTTGAGGTTTGAACATTACGAGTGCAAAATATCCATCCAGTCAAAATATTTGGATGACATCACTGGGACAAAGTTTCTTTGTTATAAGGTAAGAAGATGATGTCATCAGGATGAGGATATTAAATTAATATCATGACAATAAGTTCATGAATATCCCTACGGTGTAATATCCTAATGATGTAAGAAAAGTATATCCCTAGTGTTGCATCGAGGTAAGGTGAAACCATCGGGATATGAATCCTTAAAATAATATCTGGATGTTAAGTTAATGTCTAGATGTTGACTAATATCCTGATGATGTAAGCAAGGTTAGCACTCTTCACAAGACTAGTATGACATGATGTCATCTAGATATGGATCTTAAAATAAGATTTGGATATTGTCAAAGTTAATATACATGCGCCCTAATGTCTAGATGACATAATCAGGATCGAGAGTCTTCATGAAAATCAAATGACATGATATCATCTGGATCGGTATATTGGATCAGATATAGATATTATGTTAAGGTTTGGATATTAAATTAATATATAGACATTGACTAATATCCATGAGTGTGATGATTTTATCCATTGAGTGTATTAAAATTGACATCTGGATGCTAATGGAGGTCAAGATATTAAAAATAATATCTGGGTGTTATGGCCAGGGGAATATACCCATGACCCATTGACCTAACTTTGACCACGTGTAACTTCTTTGTTTTAATGAATTTTTGGGTGCTTCAAAAGGCAATTCTACTTAGAATTTTATACTCTTTCATTTGGCAGGGTTTCTATAAAGAAATTTGAAGTTTAAAAATTTGACCTATATCCTAAGGTCCTAATATGCATAGGATGACATCCTGACATACATTGTTATTGATTTTACCATACCACCCAAAAGCAAAGGGATATGCAAGCCAAGAAAAAGAAAAAAGTTGGGTCCCTATTTTGTTGGGGCAAAATGGGGTGTGTTGTGTAACCACACAACAATACTATTATATTGTAATAATTTTGGCCACAAAGTAGCTAATTGTAGATCAAGGGCAAGAAGAAATGGAAATGCTTAGCAAACAAAGTGCACCTGTCACGAGTGCAATCAAACAAGGCACTCTAGAAAGAATGTGAAACCCATGTTCCAATAGAAAATTGATGTTCATTAGAAAAAGGTGGAAATGAACAAATTATGGAAGAAGGACGTATGTGATATTTTAAGACCTTTGCCTACTGCAGGTGGATCCTCCAGTAATTAAATGGTAAAATAGTGGGTTAGGGGGAGTTACAATAGTAAATTTTCCAAACCCATGAACAGGCAAGATCTTGACTTCTCAGCACATTGATTAGTTCTTGCATGAGAATGATAGGATAAGGAATTAAAGAAGTCTGATGAAAACTCCAGAGAATTTTTTTTAAATGTGGCAGATTACAGAAGACTTTAGAGTTTACTATGATATGGGCTTTTGCCAAGAGGTTATATGAACTTAGGGGGAATTATTTTTGCAAATTCTTTATCTCCCCTTCTTGATGATGAAAGCATCCATTATATAGATGAACTTAACAAAAATTCTAGAGAAATTAACTGATATGTGGAGGATTACTAAATGATTATAAGGTTCTGCATACGGAAAGGGAAAATTAGGTTAATACAGGGGATGTAATTAATGCAGAGTAAAATTGTTTGGTGAAATATTTATATAGGTGATACCTAATAATTTTTTATCACATTTGATCAAAGACAAAAGATTGAAGAGCTAAAGGAGAACTAAATGCACTCAGCAAAGCAATTAAGTGACCCCATTACTCCATATCATGTTGCAAGTATGTGCCTAATCGGTGTTGTCATTAATGTCAACCTATCTTTGTTGTCATTGGTGTCAACTATGTCCTATTCTATTACTTGTTTAGAAGCTTTGAATGTTGAGGATATTGAGAAAATCGGCCTCTCTAGAAGATACAAGTGACTCATAGTGAAGTGTAGTATAGACAATGAGTTGTATGCTAAAGATCAGTTTGGTAGATTGCTTCATATTTCTTGCTAGTTGAAGATCTTTGTCTATTGATTGGAAGTTATTTAAAGGGATGTCTGAAGCTGCTAAATCCTAAGTTTGAGCCTCCGATATGAAGAATTGAGAGAGTGGCATTCACCAGAGTAAAACTTGCTTTCTTTGATTATTATCTGGTAACAGGGAGAAAGTATTTGGCTCCGCAGTCCTTTGCAATAAATTATTTTTCTCTGCAGTTCTAGAGGGAAGTCTAGGATGATGATAAGTGCCTACAAATGTAGTGGTTCATGTTTTGGTGGTCTGCAAGCTATCTTTCTCTTATGTCAATTGAAGATAGTGAAGTTCATCTGTTCTGGTGAGAAGATTCCTATGGCTAAAGTGGTTAAGGTTTATGCGTTCGCTCCTGATGATTATAATGTGCTTGTGGATGTCTCCTATTCATGTTCCTATATTGACATTGGTCCGCATTCAGCAATTGAGATATTGTTTGAAGATTGTTCCTAGATAGTGTAACGTGTAACCAATCTTAGCCAACTTGGGTAATTCCAGTTATTGTAGAGATTCCTTGAAGATTATGGAAGTGTGTTAAGGCATGGAAGATCATGTTTAAGTCCTAGCTAAGGTATGGTGTGATCCGCATACATCTTTACTTCATTTCCTTTACATAATGTTGTAATAGGTTAGGACCTATTTTGTAAATATTTGTAATGCTGACCTTGGATATTGTTCCCATTCTTGATGATTGTAATGCCAACCTTGATGATCATTCCAAGGTTGATGAAGTGTATAAAAATTTATAGTTGAGTCATGGAAAAGATGTCCTTGTGCAAAGATGGGAAGATAAGGAAAGAAAGTGGAAAGGAGAGTAGGGTAGAGTAGAGGACCCATTGTACTTCAATGTTATAATCTCAGACATAAAGAAGATGGTAATAATGGTAGTGAGCCTAGCAGTGAGCCACTAGTAGGGTTTAACAACCCTTATTGTAACCTTTCTAGGTTTAGGGTTGAGGCAGTGAGCCTACTAGACCTAGCTATACTTCATGGTAGTGAGCCAGTATGTTCTGGGCCCATGGAGTGACCAAGCCTAAACATCATTTTTCAAAGATTACAATATATTTTGAGAGCTAATCCTCTCTGTGGTTTTTCCCCACCTTGGGTTTTTCCACATAAAAATCTGGTGTCTCTTGTGTATAATGTTGCATTTGTATTTAAGTTTCTGATTTCATTCATTCACTATTATATCATAATAATTGTGGATAAGTGATTAATGTGTAAGTGAAGAAGTGTTTTAGTTTTTGTGACAACTGATTCACCCCCCCTCAGTTGTCTGTTGCATTTCAACAATTGGTATTAGAGTGAGGTTCCTCTGAAGAAAGTCTAACAGCTTGAGGAAGATCCAAAAATATCTTATAAGAAGGAAGCACCACATTTTGATGGGATGAACTATTCTCTTTGGAAGACATGAATGAGAAGTCATCTTCTTTGTCTTGGTTACAAAGTATGGAAAACTGCAGAAACAAAATACACCTTGCCTCAGAATGGTTTAACAACTAAAGATGAAATCAAGGAATATGAAGTGGATGTCAAAGCCAAAGATGCTCTGTTAAGTCATTGAATGACATAGTACTGACAAAAGTGGTGGATCTTGAAACTGCAAATGAGGTATGGGAAAAGATAAAAAATTTATATGAGGGAGATGATTCTATGAAAGAGGCCAAGCTACAAAGTCTGAAGGTGAAATATGAAAGTTTGAATATGAATGAAGATGAAAACATAACATCCTTTATGCAAAGAGTTGATAAACTTGTCACCAGAATATAAGGTATGGGGGGAACTCTCAGTGATAAGGAAGTTGTAATGAAAATTATTACATCACTATCAAAGACCTACAGTCGCAAGGTAGCTACAATTGAAGAATTTATGCAAGTAAAAGATGTTGACAGATATCAATTGCTTGGTAATCTTACTGCCTTTGAGATGAGAGAGTTTGGTGATGCCCTACCAAAAGTAGAGATTGCATTCAAAGCCAGTACTTTTGGAAAAACCTCTAGATCAAAAAAGTACAAGGTAGAATCAAATGATGAGTTCGATGAAATTGAAGCTAACTTTGTTGATAAACTGCAAAGACGATCCAGTAAGTTTAAAGGTAAATTACCTTTCAAATGTTCTTCTTGCGGTAAAGTAGGCCACTTTGCTTTTAGATGTCCTAAAAGAATTGAAAGAAATAGGAAAAGATATGAGAATAGGCCTAGGATCCAAAAGAAATGTTATTATGTTGAAGATTTTGATGATGATGGAGTATTAGATAATGGTGAACCAAATAATGCTAGTACTTCTAGTAACAAATGCTTGTTTATTGCTATTAAAGAAGAACCTGTGTCTACTAATCTGGCTAGCTGTATGAAGAAACAAAAACCAATGGAAAGTGCTTTGCCTGCTTAGGTTGTTGAAGACAAAGATGAATGGGTTATTGATAGTGGTTTCTCTCACCACATGACTAGTGACAAAAGTAAGTTTGTAAGTTTGGAAAGATATGATGGTGGACTAGTTAGGTTTGGAGATAATACATATAGTAAGATTTGTGGAAAAGGATCTATTTCTTTTGATGGCAAGCATAATACTGAAGATGTCTTGTATGTGAAAGGATTAAAGCACAATATTTTAAGTGTGGTTCAGATATGTGACAAAGGGTTTGACCTAAGCTTCAAGGACAATTGATACAAGATTAGGGAAAGCTCTGGAACAATCATTGCAACTAGTAAGAAGACTAGAGGTAATATCTACCACTTGAAAGGAACTAATAATTATTGTTTGTTGGCTTAGACTAATGAAAGTTGGCTATGGCATAGAAGGTTGTGTCATCAATTTTGAAAACATTATGAAGATAAGTACTGCACAGGCTATTAGAGATTTGCCCAAGCTTGTGAAGCCTGCTAATCCTATTTGTAAGGAGTGTCACTTGGGGAAACAAACAAGAACAAGTTTCAAAAGAAAGGACCAATCAGTTGATGGATTACTAGAACTAGTGCATAGGGACTTGTGTGGACCTACCAGAGTAAGAAGTTTGCAAGGAGACATGTATTTCATGATGCTTATTGATGATTATTCTAGAATGACTTGGGTTAGCTTTTTGATAAGAAAATTACAAGCTCTAGATAAGTTCAAGGCATTTAAGGCAATGGTTGAAAATGAGATAGATTTGAAGATCAAATGTTTAAGGTTTGATAGAGGAGGAGAGTTCACATCAAATGAATTCAATTTCTTTTGTGAAGAACATGGGATAAAGAGATAATTATCTCCACCTAGAACTCCACAACAAAATAGAGTCATTGAAAGGAAAAATAGAATAATTCAAGAAGTTGCTAGAACCATGATGAAGGAAGTTGATCTTCTAGAAGTATATTGGAGAGAGGCAATTCACACTACTATATATATCCTAAATAGAGTCCAAGTCAAAGGTAATAGTTCTAAAACTCCTTATGAATTGTGGTATGACAAAATTCCTACTATGAAATATCTCAAAGTTTTTGGTAGTAAATGCTATATCAAAAGAGAAGAAGATCTAGGCAAGTTTGATGCTCGGTGTGATGAAGGAATCTTCCTTGGTTATTCCACCAAGAGCAAGGCCTACCGGTGCTATAATAAGAGGCTAAATAAGATCATTGAGAGTAAAAATGTCAAAGTTGATGAAAGCAAGGAAAGATCTCCAGAATCAAGTGGATATGAATCAAAGAAACTAGATGTTTCAGAAGTGGTGCAGCATGAAGACAACTCAGATGAAGAGGATCAAGCTCCAAAAAGTGCTACCAAGACACGAAGGTATGTAAAACTTAATCATTCTGAAGAACAAATCATAGGAGATAAGAGTAAAGGAATCTTGATCAGAAGAAGAGTTGTAGAAGAACAAGTAAATTTCTATCTAATTTCCAAGATTGAACCTAAAATTGTGAATGAAGCTTGCAATGATGAGAATTAGGTAAAGGCTATGAAAGAAGAATTGATGCAGATAGATAAGAATCAGATCTGGGATATTTTTCCCAGACCAACAAATAAAAATGTAATTGGTACCAAGTGGGTTTTCAAAAACAAGATGAATGAGAATGGTGAAGTAGTAAGAAACAAAGAAAGGTTGGTATGCAAAGGATACTCTCAAGTTGAAGGAATAGATTTTGAGGATACATTTGCACCAATGGCAAGGATTGAAGCTATAGGAATGTTTTTGGCATTTACAACCTACAAAGATTTTAAGGTAATCAAATGGATGTAAAGTCTACATTCTTAAATGGAGAATTGGAAGAAGTATATATTGAACAAATGGAAGGATTCCAATCATCAGATCAACATGGCATGGTATGTAGATTGAAAAAAGATTTGTATGGATTAAAACAAGCCCCCAGGGCATGGTATGCAAGGTTGTACATGTATCTAATATAGATTGGGTTCAATAAAGGTTATACAGACATCAATCTCTACTTCAAGATCAATGATGAACAAATCTTAATTGTAGCAGTCTTTGTTGATGACATTATCTTTGGAGGCAATGAAGGTATGTACACAGTTTTTGCCAGAGAAATGCAAAGTGAATTTGAAATGTCCATGTTTGGTGAGATGAATTTTATTTTGAGTCTTCAGATAAATAAATCAGATAAAGGTATCTTCATTTCTCAGTATAAGTATGTGAAAGAGTTTCTAAAGAAGTTTGTGATGGAAGATTCTAAACTAGTAAATACTCCCATGATAACCAATTACAAGTTGAGAAAAATGATGATTCACCTATGGTAGATCAGAAAAGGTATAAATCTATGATTGGAGGACTACTCTATCTAACCCAAACCAGACCTGACATAATGCATGCAGTTTGTCTTGTGGCTAGATTTCAAGAAAAGCCCAAGGAGTCACATATGATGGTAATCAAGAGAATTCTAAGATATTTGAAAGGTACAATAGATTATGGTTTGTGGTATCCAAAGGACAATGATTTCACTCTCAGTTCATACACTGATGCAGATTGGGTTAGAGATATGGATGGCAAGAAAAGTACAAGTGGAGGTGCATTCTTTTTGGGAAAAAGGTTGGTATCTTGGTTGAGCAAGAAACATGATTCAATATCCCTATCTACTGCAGAAGTAGAATACATTGTAGTAGCATGTAGCTACACTCAAGTATTATGGATGAAGTAGACTTTGAAGGACATCAAAGTTATGTATGAAGATCTAATTGCAATCTTTTGTGACAATACAAGTTCCATAAACATATCAAAGAATCCAGTAATGCATTCAAGGACAAAGCACATATCCATAAGATACCACTTTCTAAGAGAAAAGGTGATAGAGAGTAAAGTCAAATTGGAGTATGTATCTACAAAAGATTAGATTGCAGACATTTTCACCAAACCTCTGCCTAATGATACTTTTGAGTATCTCAAAAAAAGTTAGGGTTATTACCCCTCCTACTCTAAACTAAGATGTACAAGAGTGCATCAGTCTGGTGGTACTTCTTCAATTCTGTATTGACACTTTTAGGGCTACTTCTCAGGGGGAGTAGTTAGTGAGTTTAGAAGAAAAATTGAATCAGAGTAGAAGAGTGCAAGTATGTTCCCTTTTCCATTGATGTCAAAGGGGGAGAGAAGTCATGTGAAAAACTTAGAAAGAAAGAGTGCAGATGTGTAAAAAGATGGGGGAGAATCTAGGTCAGAAAGAAAGAGTGCAGATGTGTAAAGAGATAGGGGGAGAATATTGGTCAGGAAGAAAGAGTGTAGGTGTGTAAATAGATAGGGGGAGAATGTTATCTTAATGACTATTGTAGTTTTTCACATCATATGTTGCCATCAATGACAAAGGGGGAGATTGTTGCAAATATGTGCCTAATCGGTGTTGTCATTGATGTCAACATATCTTTTTTGTCATTGGTGTCAACTATGTCCTATTCTATTACTTGTTTAGAAGCTTTGAATGTTGAGGATATTGAGAAAATTGGCCTCCCTAGAAGAAACAAGTGAGTCACAGTGAAGTGTAGTATAGACAGTGAGTTGTATGTTGAAGAACAATCTAGTAGATTGCTCCACATTTCTCATTGGTTGAAGATCTTTGGCTATGGATTGTAAGTTATTTAAAGGAATGTCTAAAGATGCTAAATCCTAATTTTGAGCCTCTAGTATGAAGAATTGAGAGAGTGGCATTCACTAGAGTAAAACCCGCTTTCTCTTATTATTGTCTGGTGATAGGGAGAAAGTATTTGGCTTCACATTCCTTTGCAATAAATTTTTTTCTCTACAGTTCTAGATGGAAGTCTGGGATGATGATAAGTACCTACAAATGTAGTGGTTCATATTTTTGTGGTCCACAACCTATCTTTCTCTTATGTTAGTTGAAGACAATGAAGTTCATGTGTTCCGGGTAGAAGATTCCTATGGCTAAAGTGGTTAAGGTTCATGTGGTTGCTCCTAATGATTATAACATACTTGTGGATGTCTCCTATTCATGTTCCTATCTTGACATTGGTCCACATTAAGCAATTGAGATCTTGTTTGAAGATTGTTCCTAGATAGTGTAACGTGTAACTAGTCTTAGCCGACTTGGTTAATTCCAGTTATTGCAGAGATTCCTTGAATATTGTGGAAGTGTGTTGTGGCATGGAAGATTGTTTTTAAGTCCTAGCTAAGGCATGGTGTGATTTGCATGCATCTTTACTTCATTTCCATTGCATAATGTTGTAATAGATTAGGATCTATTTTGTAAATGTTTTTAATGCTAGCCTTGGAGATTGTTCCAATGGTTGATGATCATTCCAAGGTTCATGAAGTGTATAAATACTTGTAGTTGAGTCATGGAAAAGATGTCCTTCAGCAAAGATGGGAAGATAATGAAAGAAAGTGGAAATGAGAGCAGGGTAGAGCAGAGGACCCATTGTACTTCAATGTTATAATCTCACACATAAAGAAGATGGTGATAGTGGCAGTGAGCTTCCAGTAGGGTTTAATAGCCCTCAGGGTTTAACAACCCTTATTGTAATCTTTCTAGATTTATGGTTGAGGCAGTGAGCCTACTAGACCTAGCTGTACTTCATGGTAGTGAGCTACTATGTTCTGGGCCCATGGAGTGATCAAGCCTGAACATTAGTTTTCAAAGATTACAATATATTTTGAGAGCTAATCCTCTCCTTGGTTTTTCCCCACCTTGGGGTTTTCCACATAAAAATTGGGTGTCTCTTGTGTATAATCTTGCATCTATGTTTAAGTTTCTGATTTTAGGCATTCATTGTTATATCATAATAATAGTGGATAAGTGATTAATGTGTAAGTGAAGAAGTGTTTAAGTTTTTGTGACAACTAATTCATCCCCCCCTTAGTTGTTCAGTGCATTTCAACATATCCAAGTATTTTTTTAATTTCTCTAGTTAAAACCTTAGCTCCTAAAGATATTGCAATGGCAACACTGGTTGTGATAGATATAGTTGAAAGGCTAAGGCCAAAATTCAAGAAGCATCCTTTCAAATCAACTATAACTGATGAAGCTAAAGCATTCTCACATGTTCCTGCAAATGTTTTACATACGGAGGATGTTTGAATCTACATTCACTCACTAGTTGATGAGTTTGATCATCTCAAACTTGAACAATTTAGAAATGAGCATTTGTTGGGAGATGATTTCTAGTTAAAACTAGAATTTGCAAACATCATTGCCAAAAACCTAGACATTTGGAAGTGTTTTATGAACTTTTAGTATGAATCTATGCTTGGGTAAGAATTTCCCTAAGCTGAATTCATGAAGACATCTTCTACTTAGACCACCCTTATATAATCACTAAGGATACAATAAATGTGTTGACTAGTTTATGCTCCTTTGGACCAGTGCCTATTCTGAAGTTTATAAAGAATGAAGTAATGAGGCTCATTGGAGCTGAATTTGATAAGAGAACTCTAACAGTGGATGATATTGAAGACTTGGGGGTCCAGTATGTAACCATGAGCATTGCATATAACATCTACTTTACAAATAGGGATAACTCTGCCTCTGGAACATCAATGTACATAGCATATCAAATGGTTAAAGACGGAAAATATTTTGATCTTTGTGATCTCCTACAACAATATCTAATAGACAATCTAAAAAGGACAAAAGAAACCAAATATAGATTCCAGTATGGCTCCTTAATCATATGTCTTGTGTTTTACTTTTTGAAAGAATTACCTTCAATGAAAGGAGTAGTGTGGAATCCAAATACTCCTATTTCCCATAAAATCAAGAATTACATGAGAAGTTTTTCAGATCATAAGAATTGTGATACCTTATTTTGGGGGTTCTTCAAGACTTTCTAGAAAGATATGCAATCCAAAGAAAGGATACTTGCCAAAGTTGTAGAGAAATAAAAAAATGATCTCACATTCATGGTAGATAAAGACAATTGTTATATGGAGGCTGTTGAGCCAAGGACATTTTCAATGACAACTTTTCCCTATGAGGTTTCATAGTTTTATTTGGTAGGGTATGCTGACATACTTCTCAGCAAGCCAAAGGATCTCTCTACTAAAAGGTTTGGCACATATGATGAGATCAAGTAAAAAATGTTAAGAAGGATGTAAAGGAAATAGAAGAGATGAAATCCAAAGATGAGGAAATGAAAACAAACTTAGAGGAGATACTTAGGTCTACTAAAGGTTCCTTAGGAGGGGTACAAACACTTCCCTCTACACAACTGCCAAGAAGAACAAGTAGATCAACATCTGTTGTAGCCACTTCCTTTGTTGCCTCCAGATCTTCACTACCTATTAAAAGAACTAGTTTTGAGATCCAGTACAAACTACTGAAAAGAAAAAGCCTACGCAAAAGAGTAAGGGAAAAAGAGAAAAAGTCAAAGATGTTGAACAAGAGGAAGAAGTTAAAGATGAAAAGATAAATCTAGTGAGTGTTGAGGATGACAAAGAAGATGAAGAGGAAATAAAGAAAGCATTTTTATTAAAGAAAAGAACAAGAAAAGAAAGTGAGACCTCTGTTGGAAACAAGGTAGATAATTGAGAGGGGGGTGAATCAGTTATCTCAAATATCTTAACTTTCATTTCTTCTTTAATAATTAGTGCAACATCAAATCATATAAGCATACATAATCATGAGAGCATAAATAAAATCAACACACATAACACAAGGATTTTTACGTGGAAAACCCTATTAAGGGAAAAACCATGAGGTGACGAACCCGAGATTGTATTCTTTGTTAAAAAAATAAGAAGTACAAAATGGCACTTGCCAATTAGGGCTCACTGCCCTAGCACACTACTCACAAGAGGGACACTGCCTACAAGAGACTCATTATCTACAAGGTTTATAGAAGTTAACCAAGTGTTTGAACTGATGAGAGGCATCCACAAATGCTGAAGTTCAGTTCTGGTTAGGCTCAGTATACTAATCTAATGCACTTCATTCTTCCTCTACTCTAGTGTTGCTACTCTGTCACATACTGAACTTGTATTGCTGCTTCCAAACTTATCTCTACCTTTCTTCACACATTATTTCACACCTCACACACCTTCATACTGAAATTCATTTGGTATATATATCCACACCAAGGATTTCAACAACTTTCTAGTTGGCAACCGAAATACTCAAGATATTTACAAGATACTGATCTGTTGGCTAAATCCATACTTGATTTGTGATGCGTATCAAAAGTATAGACATAGAATTCATCAATCATATTGGAAAACTTTGTATGATCCCTCAAATCTCTTGATCAACATCAATTACTCATCCGGATTGAAGTATGATACTCTGCTAGTCAGTTCTTCCTCAGTCAACTCTACCTGTCAGGAACCCAACACTCAGATGCTCATATCTTTTCCATGTTTTATCATTAGAGGCTCAATCTCTAGAATATAGTATTCATGATACTCCTCTTGACTTGTCCAAGTCTGCAACTTACTGAGTTACACCATCTAAGAGATCCAGACCTAATTGTCAGACCTTGTTGCATGCTCTATTCTTCTTCACCAAACCAAAACACTCTTCAATCTGACTTCTGGTGTAGGCATACTATGTGCTGCAGATGTGTGGGATATAATTTGTTGCCATCAATGACAACACCCATGAAGCCACATAGTGCCTCTTGCCAAAAATCCCCCCTTTGGCATTTATGGCAACACTTAGTGAAAAATGACTAAGTGTCGTAGCAAGCTCCTCCTTGGCTAATGCTCTATCTTATGCACTATTTTACCAGAGCTCCCCCTTAGTTAGATTCCACATTTTTCACTACTCCTCACTCCCCCTTTGACATCAATGGCAAAGGATGGAATCCATAGACCAAAATTTGCAAAAATCAACCTATTCATAGCTGAATAAGTATGTATATACATGTTATACTTACATATACTTAATTATATCGACAAAAGTGGCCTTCAACTGTACATACTCTGTGGCCCATCTCTACTTCATCCTATCCAAAATGGAGATGTGACCACTCAACAACAATGCATAAGCTTCTACCCTTCTTAAGTCTATCGGATCACTAGTCTGGGCTATGGTCTAAGCATCAGTTAAGGCCTCATACATTGCCTCTAACTTAGGGATAATTATCCCTCTAAGTTCACTCATCCTGCTTATCATATTCTTTTTCTCTTTGTCTAGCCTCTTTACTTCATTTATAATGGCAATAGCTTGACATTCTTGATTCATTATGGATGTAGTGAGGGGATCAAAATTCTGAGATAAACTTGACAGTTTACCTTATTGTTCTTTCACCTTCTTTTCAATATCCTCTACCACTTTAGACTAGGATAGACAAAATGTGTACATGTCCCCACCATCTTTAAAAGTATTTTCAAGGCTCTTTATCCCAATATCTAGGGTCCTCCTATCATTAGCTATGAGTCCCTATACTTCAGTGAATCTCTTTCCCAAAAATTCTTTCTGAACCTTTTCTTCTATTGATTTCTCTAAAGAATCAAAATGAGTGCTGACAGAGTTTACTAGAGATTTCAGGTTACCAGATGGAGAGGCCGAAGGATCCTTTTGAAAGGATGGCATGATCTTCTCTAGCATACCAGATGCAATCTCTAAAATCTCACAGTCTTCCATGTGAGACTTTAGAAGTTTTTCTTTTTCCTTGGCTTGAGCAAAAGATACTATCTTCATTGTTTGAACCAGAGAGAGGTGTTGGTCATGATGTTAGTCATTCGCAAACATAGAATAAAAGTTACACAACAACCTTTACTCATCTTGAAAGATACGATGAATTCAGAGAATTCATGATCCCAAGTCTCCGTTGATTAGGTCTTAATCTACTGACGTTACTCAGTGGTTGATGTGTGTTGTTGTTTTCCATTCAGGGGCCTTACGTGTTTCTGCAAAGTTCATCATTATTTCTTCAAATATCCTGCTCTATATGCCTGCTCTGCATAAATCTCCAACAATTCTACCTCTATACTGTGAATTTAGTCAAATAATGTGCCTACAGGCTGATATTTGCATGATTTCTACCATTATTTATGATTCTTTGCATGATATTTTCAATACTACATGCATTTAACTCAAATATGCTAATAATTTTTAGTTACCTACGGGATTTCAGCATATTTCTCTGTTCTGCTTGTTATTTATCATGATTTGCAGTTATGGTGATGAATTTATGAAATTAAAAAAAGGAAAAGGGTTAAAGAATAAGATTCCCAAAACTACTTGACTTAGATCACTGATCCACATACAAGCTCCCATACATGCAATGAAAAGAAGGAAACTAGAATCATACTTCACCAGGACATTCCACAAATCCGCATGATCTAGTGCAAATCTTCAAAGGAAAAGTTGATAACAACATGTAATGAAATGAAAGCGCTTCTAGTTGAACACAGCATTCACCAGTACATATCCAGAAATCAACAGGAAGATTACGTAAAATTTACAATCAGGATGTAATCTGAAACTTCATATCCATTCAGTATGCTCAAGAACAGGTACATTTACAGTGATCTGAAGAAAGAACCTTGACATTTCAACAATTCTATCCTCATTAGTCTCAGTAATCCAATCTCCTAATTGATTCTACAGTAATCGGCTTTAATGCGCCAGATGCGTCTGTGTATATTCATGTATCTCCCTAGGATCTGGCTCTTATATAAAACAAATGCCAGAAAACAGTTACAATGATCCAAGGATCAGGATCCTCTCACAATAATCAATGGTCTAGATGAAAAGCACATGCTTCGCCAGTTGGCAAATGTACAGCTGGCACAGAATATTCCAGCATCTTTGATTTGATTCAGTCTCCAGCTGGCAAACAACATATTTGACAATATCCTCCTCACTTCTGGTTCATGTTGCCTCCATGTGCAACTTTGTAATTATCAGCTTCAGCAGCAGCTCTAACAGCATCATGACTTCCTGCAAATAAACAGACAAACATTAAGTTCATCATCATGTGGATAAACAACAGGAAGTAAACGTTTTATTAAACATGCCTCAAAATGTGCAGCTACAGGCAATAGGGCTTCATACCTGTGGAAAATATGCACTAAATGCATAAACAGCGTTAAAAAACACTCGGGTCAACCATCGTTTCATTTTCCCGCCCATTTCCTTGTATATCGGGCTCCAAATATGATCATGTATCTCAAAATATACAAGGAAATAACCGCTTTTAACAAATTATTTCAAATCCAGCTTTGCATGCTCTGTTTGTATGTTTCGGGTCATCATCATATTCGCATCGGTGTGACCACATATGATCGGGGTGACAAAATTAGACTTGGCCGATAGCAACAGTTATACCGACGCCAAATATCATGAAATATGATGCTCCTCCCTTCCGAATGCTCTGATGAAAAGCACATCAGGATGTTTCGCTTCTACATATTGGGGAAAGAAAGACATCATCGTCATCATCATGTCGAAGGAAAATAGGAGGATTTGGAATATGATCCTGCTGCTGAGGAAAGGAATATGATGGTGATGTCATCGTCATATTCGGGCTTCATTAAAATGCAAAAGATGACGTCACCGTCATGTTTCGTTAAAATCAGGGGATAAATGTAATATCGGGTCACCTAAGGAAGATGATCGGGTGGTGCATGTAATATGACCCCTTTGCGGCCAAGGTAACCCTCTCGAAAGATCAGGATGATGATGATCATCAGGATATCCGGGGCCTTTGTTGAACTTAGAACATGACGTCATCGTCATATTCGCGAACCGGATCATGTTTTGGAAAATATCTTGCCGAAGGAGAAATGTGATGGTGATGTCATCCTGATATTTGCTTCTTCGTTTATCAGGTCAGGATGACATCATCAGGATATTTGTAAAAGGTTATATTTCTCGGCAGGAGGACATTACGAAATATCGGGTAGACAAACAAGATCATGATGATCTTGACAACATGACTTAGGAATGGAATATCACCATCCCTTTGAAAGATAGGGTGATCATCATGATTGTGCAAAAGGAGATTAGGAGGATATGAAATATGATCCTGCCTTGAAAGATCAGGATGATGCTGATCACCAGGACTTTGACGTGCGCATGCAAATTATGCAGATGGTGGATTTTCTAAGTAGGGTGATATTATAATATCAGCATGATATTATAATATCGGGTGATGTTAAAATACCATGATGCTCGCGATGTGCCCAAGGTCATTTGACGGGTAAAGCACACTATCACTTAAGATTGACGTCCGGATATTGGGACTGCATGATTTTTATCGGGTGATAGACCAAGATCATGATGATGACCTTTCGCGATACAAAAGACCGCTCGACGGGGAAAACTTACTATGACTTAAAGTTGACGTCCGGATATTTCAACCTCAGGATATTATCAGGGGGCGTTTCAAATATGATGATGATGTTCTTCATACAGCAAAACTGAGTTTATAAAATATGACCCTCTTCTTGCGAATATCAGGTTTGACCAAAACTTTGACTGTGCATAACTCCCTCATATGGACGAATTTTCAAGTGATGTAAAAGGCAAACCTGCATGGAATTTCAAGCTCTTTCTAACTATGAGGTCATAGAAACAAAATATGAACTTTGACAAACTAACCTCATGATGATGATGCACCTGACCTATTTTTACCAAACCGCCAGAAAGCAGACAACACAAGCCAAGCCAAAAGTTGGGTCCCTGTTTTGCCAAGTCAAAATGGGGCGTGTTGTGTAACCACACAACAACTTGCCACCAAAGAAAATAAACAAATTCTAATGATTCAAGTGATGTGATCACATTTATCTATAGTGTTCTAATTCTGTCTAAGTAAAATCATCATGATCTTTGAATGATAAAGTTTCATCAAGGTAACAGTGCTAACAAAGGATCATGTGTGTGCATATGATTAATTATCCTCATCTTGAAAGCAAGTTGAAAATATAAGTAACTGGTGTTAAACTACATAGTTGGAGATCATCCCTCATAGCCAACCTAGATAGAGCCTTGCTGCCAGCAGGCGTCCATAGCCCCGGCAAGGTTATCTATACAATCTCCCTAAGTAGAGCCCCACTGCCAGTAGGCATCTATAGCCCCGGTAGAGTTACTTAGATGGCCTAAGTTTATTGTTTATATATTTTTTATTTATATATCTGATATCATCATGTCAGCTCATTTGTACAAGGTATGATCACTTGCAGCTTTAGGTTGGAGATTGTATTGGTAGCAAGGGAGTCCCTTTAGATTTTTCGCTTAACACCTATACTCATATCTTCAACAAGCCCAAGGCTGTTAGGTGTTTCATTGTGTTTGATTCACTTTGGACAAGAAAAGGCACCTGATGAAAAGATATTATAAAACCTGATCATGAATATTTATCAGAATGAATTACAATCTATATCTAAATCTGATCTCATCACTTGAATCCTAACAATTTAGTTATTTTCTTAGGGTGATGAAGTGCATCATCCTGACTTACCAGAACAAGGTCCCAACCAACAAAACAACAACAACAACAAACAAACTGTACAAACAACTATACAAATATACAATATGATACATGTGACTGTGACGAAGTCATTCAGGCCTGGAAATAATGTTTGAGGAATTGTCCATTGACTGGCAATGGGACATCCTCACCTGTCAGGTTCTTAAGCCTATAAGTGCTGTCTCCTAAAATTTTAGAAATCTGAAAGGGACCTATCCATAATCTATCAAACTTACCATGATCACCTTTCTTTTCATGGGCTTTATCCCACATCAGGACTAAATCAGATATCCTGAAAGCTTTAATTTTGGCAAACAGCCTGATGTTTTGCAAATTGGTCAATCGCTTGACTTCGTTTTTCTTCCAGATGCATCAACTGAAGCAACATGACTTCCTGTTTATTATCTATGCCTAGATATTCTTGGGCAAACTGCAGAGTAGGAATTTTCAAGTTTACAGGGAGGATAGGATCTACCCCATATACTAGTTGGAAGGGTGAGTTTCCTAATGCAATTTTCATTCTAGTTCTGTCTACCCATAAGGCATATTTCAGAAATGAGTTCCATTCCCTGGGATTTTTCTCTATCAATTTTCTTATGATACTCAATAAATTCTTGTTGGTGGATTCTGCTAATCCATTTCCCTGGGGATAGTAGTTGGATGAGAACTTAAGTATGATCCCATGATCAAAAGCCCAACTTGACAATTTGGTGGAAATGAAGGCAGAACCATTATCAATTACCAATGCATAAGGAATTCCATACCTAGTGACAATGTTGCTTTCCAGAAATTTAATGACATCATCCGCAGTACAAGTTTTGCTGCTGATAGCCTCAGTCCATCTGGTACAATAATCAGTAATCGTTAGGACATACCTATGGCCTGAGGAAGACGGAGGATTGATCGGTCCTATGAAATCCATGCCCCACTGTGCAAATGGGCGCTCTTCCATCACTGGCTGCAATGGTTGTGCAGCATATTTTTCTCTGTTGGCAGCAACCTGGCAAACATGACAACATTTAACATGATCAGCCGTGTCTTTAAAAATTGTAGGCCAGTAATATCCTGCTCTGAGGATTGCATGTGTTGTGGCTAATGCTGATCCGTGTGCAGTACCAAACTTGTCATGTAACTCTGTTAAAACTTTATTTGCTTCTGGTTTCTCTAAGCATCTCAGGTATATTCCTTCATAATTCTTCTTGAACAAGGTTCCTCCCTTCATCATATACCTCTGGGATCTTATCTTTAAGGCTCTTCTCTGTGAGGCTTGCATTCTTGAAGGACATCTTCCCGTGATCAGGATGTGCCTGATGTCTGAATACCATTCCCTATTGTCTTTCTCATTGATCACATACTGCTGACTGATGATGTTTGGATCAGTTTCAGATATCATCTGGCTCAGAGCTTGTCCTCTTACCAGCTTCATTGGTGTGATCTCCATGTCATATTCTTGTAATACAGTAATCCATTTGGCTCTTTTTTCACCGGGTTCACTCTGCATCAGCAGCATCTTTACTGCTGCATCTGGTACCACAGCAATCACTTTGCTTCTCAGTATATAATGTCTAAACTTTTTTACTGCTCTGACTAATGCAAGTGCCTATCTTTCAACATCTACATATCTCAACTCAGCATCCCTGAAAGGACAGCTCATGAAAGCAATTGGTTTCTCTTCTTTCTCTTTATTTCTTTGAGTTAACACTGCTGCAGAAGTATGTTCTGAGGCAAATGAGTAGATGTAGAAATCTCTTGTATAATCTGGACTAAGGAGGACAGGAGCATCTGAAATGGCCTTCTTTATATCTTCAAAGGCAGCCTTGGCTTCTGGTGTCCACTCAATTTGTGCATCTTTTTTCAACATGGCATTTAGTGGTCTGACAATCTCAGCAAAGCCGGTGATGAACTTCCTCACAAAATTTATCTTACCAAAATAAGATTTAAGTTCCTTTTTGCTTCCTGGAAGTTGTAACTTCATAATAGATTCCACCCTGTCAGGATCAATGAAAATTCCATCTTCTGTGATCAGGTGGCCTAGTAATTTTCCTGTTGTGACTCCAAATATGCACTTCTTAGGATTCAAAGATATTCCATATTCTTCACATTTCTTCAGTACACTTCTGAGATCAGCAACATGATTTCCTCTTTCCTTGGAGAATACTGTCAGGTCATCCATGTAGATGACTATACATTTTCCTATTAAGCCTCTGAAGGCTATGTCCATTGCTCGTTGGAATGTAGCTCCAGCATTTATAAGTCCAAATGGCATATGTCTATATGCAAATATCCCCCACTTTGTGGTGAAGGCAGTTTTTAATCTGTCAATTTTATCAACCATCACTTGGTTGTATCCTGAAAAACCATCCAAGAAGGACATCATCTTGGCTTCATTCACAATTTGTAGAACTTCATCCAAAGAGGGCAAAGGATAATTATCTTTTTCTGATGCTCTGTTCAGGTTCCTGAAATCTACACATAATCTGATGTCTCCATTCTTCTTTCTGACCGGCACAAGATTCACCACCCAAGTGGAGTGCCTTACAACAAATATTATCCAGGCATTTAACAATTTCTTGACTTCTTCAAGGATGATTGGTTCAAGCAGAGCATTGACTGGCCTCTGCTTCTGTCTGAAAGGTTTTGCATCTGGCTTGAGAGGTATAGTATGAGTTATGACAGAAGTGTCATATGTCTTTAGCTCATCATAAGTCCATGCAATTACATGTATGTAATCCTTAAGGGCCTGAGTTATTCCTTCTAACTCTTCAGGTGTACAAACCTTACCCAATAAGACATTTCTCTTGTCATCAGCTTGTCCAATATTCACCTGTGAATATTGACCTCCATCTACCTTAGGCAGATCTTTATGTTTAAGCATATTATCTAGATCAAAGGCTCTTTCTAATTCAATCATACCTTTGGGAATTCTGTTGCTAGGCAACTCTAATATCTCATCTTCTTCCCAGACATGATCGTCCATATCATTCTCATCTATAATCTGAGCTTCAAATATGTCTCTATTTGATATGAAGTCCAGGATGTGTTGATCATCATCAAACACTTGGAGATTAGTCACATTGTCAGGTACTGAAGGTACTGACACCAATTCTACTGAAAATCTCTTCAGACCAGATATAGACAACGGTTCCAACGTACTGGCGGCCTGGGCAAGTGCATCTACCCTCTGGTTCTGTTCTCTTGGTACATGAACGATATTAAAGGCATCAAAGTCTTCAATCAGGTCCCACACACGATGCCTGTAATTTGATAGCTTTCTGTAATTACAAGAGTAAATTCCTCTTACTTGTCTCACAACCAGTTCTGAATCTCCAAAGACATGCAAGATCTTCACTTTCTTCTTATGGGCAAACAACATTCCATGAATCAGAGCTTCATACTCTGCAACATTATTGGTGCAGGGGAACTGTAGTCTATAAGCTGCTAAGTAGGATTTCCCTGATGGATCAATAAGGTCAATTCCTACCCCGGCACCTTGCTTGGATTTGGATCCATCAAACCTCAGGATCCAAGGCTTATCTTCAGCAGGACATTTGTCTTCAGCAGGATATTTACTTGAACTTCCTTTCTTCTTTGCAGCTCTGGCTGTTGCCTCGCCTGATATCCACTTTAACTTGGGGATGTCATCCTCAAGTTTCTTCTTTCCTTTATTTGGTGAGCCTGATGGCTTTTCTGTTTTCTCTTCCATCTCAGCAGGAGGATGATGTTCAGCACATACAGCTGCATGCTTCTTCAAAATATGTAAGCATAGTGAGCAAGTTGTTTCTGAGTGAGGTGCCTCATGCAGCCTACACCAACCTCTAATTAAAACCTCCTGGGGAGATTTACGCTGTTGTGTCATCTTTTCTATTTCTTTTACCAGAAATTCTTCAAACTTCGTCAGGTCACTACCTTTATCTTCATCAGACAACTCATAATCTGATTCCATGAAGCAATCACTACCAGGAGTGATCTTTTCTTTTCTCATATCATTTATCGGATCCGACACCAGGACCTCTTCTATTTTCTGGATATGATCTTCATCAGGATCCGTCGGTGCCTCTGCTCCTGTAGAAGACAAATAAGAATTAGTACCATCATCATCATTAGACATAGCACTCACCTCAGAATATGATGATGATGCTTCACTATATGTTTGCTCCAGTATCATCATGTCTAAGCATGGTTCACAAGTCTTTTCTGAATGTGCTTCGCCATGTAATCTGCACCATCCATCAATCAAAATATCATTAGCAGATATATTCAATAATTGGCAACATTTTACCTGAGTAGATAAATACATCTCAAAATCTCTGAAGTGATCTATTTCATTCTCATTATCTGGATTATTATCAAACTCCAGACTCAGCATGTCCTCATGATAATCATCATCATGATGATGATGAACATCCAGCATCAGGATCTCCTCTATTTTAACAATTTGCGGCCTGATGTGATAAACTCCAGGTTCTACGTTTACATACATGATCTCATTTGTTTTGTTATATTCCGTGATCATATGTTTCATCCTAGGCTGAGCACGAATCCTGATCTGATTAGGTATACCTTTCCATGGTAACCACATGTGACTGAAGTCTGTGGACATATATCCGTTAAGCGTTTTAGACCAATCTCAGCTAAGCAACATCCCATATGTATCAGGTATGTCCACTACCTGAATGTCAATGTAATACTGGATCTGAGGATCAGATGCTAGCTGCATGTGAATGTGAGTGAGTTCTCCCACTACACTTACTTCTGTCTTGTCCAGTTGAGTGACCTTCTTTAAGGATTTAGCAGGATGCAGTCCTAATGCGTTACATATTGACAAAGGCATAACATTCGTTGAGGCTCCTGAATCAACTAAACAGTTATGCAAGTTCTTGCTGAACATTCTTATGGTGAGGAGAAACGGAGGTGATTCAGTTTCATCTCTATACAAGGTCATGTGGGAGGTTTCAGCGGCTTGGACTGTAGCTGACACCTTAGACTTGATAGTATTATCTTTAGCAGCATGATCTTTGCCATTGGATTGACTTGAAAGATGATTATCCTCTTTAGGAGCAGCATCATCTAGTGACTTCATGAATGCCCTTTTGATGGCGGGAGTTTTCAATAGCTCAGATAAGGACAGGCTGATCTTGATTTTCTTCATTTCATCAGCCAAATAGCTGACTAACTTGTCAGACTCTTGAGGTGCATTTACGACTTTTGTTACTGTGTTTTGAGGAGACAAGTATTGAGCATTCACCTTAGGGAATCCAGGGTTATTGCTAGCCTTAGGATCAGGAGGTGTGTTGAAGTTGTTTGGAGGTAGAGATGATGTCAATGGACCAGCAGGTCTGTTGGCATTGCTCCTCAGGTTATAATTGTGCTTACCAGGATATTGCTGCTGGTACGCATGTACTTCCTCATGCTCTCTTGCAGGTTCATTTTCATCCTCAAAGGGGAAGACATAGTTTGTTTCAAAGGTTAAGGCAGATTCTTCACATGTCTGATTATAATCCTGATGAGGTTGATTTGTGTATGTTTCTAACACAAAAGCTGAGTCATATCCACAAGGAACTATTTCATTTCCTTCTGCCTGAGGTGGATTTCCAGAAGTATTAGACACTTCAGTCTGAAAGATGCTGGCAGCAATCCTAAATTGTGGACAATCTAATTCTGCATGTGCATTTGTATTGTGAATCCTGCACCAATTGGTAAGGTCTGCTTCAGCAAGATTGACTCTAGTAGTCTGTTTGGCTTCACCAGGAGGCTGATTGTCTAGGGGTGATGGTAACGAACCGTTATTTGGCCTAGAGTTCCACACTCTGGGCTGTCTAGGAGGATTATTATTGTTTCCACCATTATTGTTGAAGTTATTGTTGTTATATCCTCTGTCAGGGTAGTTTGGTCTGTCATTGGAATAACTCCTATTCTGACCCGACTGCGAATAAAACCCTTGATTTCTCAAATGTGTTACTTCTGTGGTGAGTTTTCTAAGTTGAGCAGAAATTTCTTTGATTTCCTCCTTCTCCTCTTGAGCTTTGGCCACTACATTTTCAATCTGAGGCTTGAAAAAAGAAGATCCATGGTTGTTGTTGGATAGATCTGTACACTGAGGTGTCTGAGCATGTGCAGGATATTGTGGCAATTGGCTATTTCCATTAGGAGGAGGCATAATACTCAATGGAGGTACTTGCAAAGGTGCAGGCATGACTGCTAGGGGTATCAATGATCCATTTGGATATTGTGCAGGATATTGTGAAGGATAAGCTACAGGATATTGTGATTGCATGCCAGGCAAAGTAGGGAATGCTATATTTGGAGTAGGAGCAGGTATCAACTACTGATTTACCTTGATAGCTTCTTGAAAAGCTCATGCCAAAGTAGTGATCTCAGGATGTGTTCTCTTGATGAACATGGAAGTTAATGGATCCAGGGCTGAATAATAGATACTCCTAGCAGCAGCATCAGTCACCACATATGGGGCAACTAGCTTGGACAACATTTTCTGGAACCTAGCATTGAAATTAGCAATAGGCTCATTCTCAAATCTTTTGATTGTGGCAAACATGTGGTAATTCATGGATGGATCAATAGGGACTTTGAACCTGTCAACAAAGGCTTTCTCTAAGACAGCCCACGAACCGACAGAAGCTTGGCCAAGACTGATGAACCAATTATAAGCCTCTTCCCCTAGGGAAAAAGGAAATAATCTGCACACCACGTCCTGATGTTCTATTCTGGCTCTGCAGCACGCTTCTTTAAATGTCCTGATATGATCATCAGCATCTTGATAAGGATGATACCTTGGGCAAAGTTTGTCCGGGTTCTTTGGTAACTCATGATATGTAGTAAAAGTCAAGGGTGACTCCGCTGCAAAGAAAGACATTACAGCCTGAGGGGGCTAAACTGGTGGTGCAGTTGGCTGAGGTTGAACTAAAGGTATACCCTGGGTTTGAACAGGAGGTGTCACGGATATACCGGAAGGTATTTGCAAACCGACAGGGGTCACAGGAGGAGGTCCCGGTGAAGTTCTGGATGCACTAGACCCTGGAGTATGGTGAATGTCCACAGTCCTAGGTCTGAAACCTCTAACAGGCAATTCTTCAAAAACTTCACTAGGTCTAGACCTGGTATTTATCCTGTAAGCCAGGATTTCTCGATTTGGAGGCAAATTGGCTGAAACTTTGCAAATATTGGCTGGATTCCACCGGATGAGGTGATATTTGTGGTTAAACGATAAATCAGACTGGATATTTACAAAATATTTGCGAAGATACTGCAAATATGACAGGATATTGGGATATCCTGACCCGTAGCACAAGATCTTAAGTGTTTAAGGCTCAAATTCTCAAAGCTTGAACAAATTTACTCATCTTTAGCTGATATTAGTGAATTCAGAGAGATCTACTGTAAAGCCTGCAATATTCATGTGAGATCTGGAAATCTTTACATAGAATGTGCATATACAATCTTGTCACAGCAAATATTTATGAAATTTACTGAAATTCACGAGTGATCTGAGGTTACCTTACTCTTATACATCATCAAACCTAAAAATACTGATGATGTTGCGTCATCTTCTGGTCGGGCCCTCCTTCTAGCACTAATTTATGTTGGTCATGATGTTAGTCATTCGCAAACATAGAATAAAAGTTACACAACAACCTTTACTCATCTTGAAAGATACGATGAATTCAGAGAATTCATGATCCCAAGTCTCCATTGATTAGGTCTTAATCTACTGACGTTACTCAGTGGTTGATGTGTGTTGTTGTTTTCCATTCAGGGGCCTTACGTGTTTCTGCAAAGTTCATCATTATTTCTTCAAATATCCTGCTCTATATGCCTGCTCTACATAAATCTCCAACAATTCTACCTCTGCACTGTGAATTTAGTCAAATAATGTGCCTACAGGCTGATATTTGCATGATTTCTACCATTATTTATGATTCTTTGCATGATATTTTCAATACTACATGCATTTAACTCAAATATGCTAATGATTTTCAGTTACCTACGGGATTTCAGCATATTTCTCTGTTCTGCTTGTTATTTATCATGATTTGCAGTTATGGTGATGAATTTATGAAATTAAAAAAAGGAAAAGGGTTAAAGAATAAGATTCCCAAAACTACTTGACTTAGATCACTGATCCACATACAAGCTCCCATACATGCAATGAAAAGAAGGAAACTAGAATCATACTACACCAGGACATTCCACAAATCCGCATGATCTAGTGCAAATCTTCAAAGGAAAAGTTGATAACAACATGTAATGAAATGAAAGCGCTTCTAGTTGAACACAGCATTCACCAGTACATATCCAGAAACCAACAGGAAGATTACGTAAAATTTACAATCAGGATGTAATCTGAAACTTCATATCCATTCAGTATGCTCAAGAACAGGTACATTTATAGTGATCTGAAGAAAGAACCTTGACATTTCAACAATTCTATCCTCATTAGTCTTAGTAATCCAATCTCCTAATTGATTCTACAGTAATCGGCTTTAATGCGCCAGATGCGTCTGTGTATATTCATGTATCTCCCTAGGATCTGGCTCTTATATAGAACAAATGCCAGAAAACAGTTACAATGATCCAAGGATCAGGATCCTCTCACAATAATCAACGGTCTAGATGAAAAGCACATGCTTCGCCAGTTGGCAAATGTACAGCTGGCACAGAATATTCCAGCATCTTTGATTTGATTCAGTCTCCAGCTGGCAAACAACATATTTGACAATATCCTCCTCACTTCTGGTTCATGTTGCCTCCATGTGCAACTTTGTAATTATCAGCTTCAGCAGCAACTCTAACAGCATCATGACTTCCTGCAAATAAACAGATAAACATTAAGTTCATCATCATGTGGATAAACAACAGGAAGTAAACGTTTTATTAACATGCCTCAAAATGTGCAGCTACAGGCAATAGGGCTTCATACCTGTGGAAAATATGCACTAAATGCATAAACAATATTAAAAAACACTCGGGTCAACCATCATTTCATTTTCCCGCCCATTTCCTTGTATATCGGGCTCCAAATATGATCATGTATCTCAAAATATACAAGGAAATAACCGCTTTTAACAAATTATTTCAAATCCGGCTTTGCATGCTCTGTTTGTATGTTTCGGGTCATCATCATATTCGCATCGGTGTGACCACATATGATCGGGGTGACAAAATTAGACTTGGCCAATGGCAACAGTTATACCGACGCCAAAAATCATGATGATGCCCAACTCTATGTCTTCTATCTAGCTGCAGGATATCATGAAATATGATGCTCCTCCCTTCCGAATGCTCTGATGAAAAGCACATCAGGATGTTTCGCTTCTGTATATTGGGGAAAGAAAGACATCATCGTCATCATCATGTCGAAGGAAAATAGGAGGATTTGGAATATGATCCTGCTGCTGAGGAAAGGAATATGATGGTGACGTCATCGTCATATTCGGGCTTCATTAAAATGCAAAAGATGACGTCACCATCATGTTTCGTTAAAATCAGGGGATAAATGTAATATCGGGTCACCTAAGGAAGATGATCGGGTGGTGCATGTAATATGACCCCTTTGCGGCCAAGGTAACCCTCTCGAAAGATCAGGATGATGATGATCATCAGGATATCCGGGGCCTTTGTTGAACTTAGAACATGACGTCATCGTCATATTCACGAATCGGATCATGTTTTGGAAAATATCCTACCGAAGGAGAAATGTGATGGTGATGTCATCCTGATATTTGCTTCTTCGTTTATCAGGTCGGGATGACGTCATCAGGATATTTGCAAAAGGTTATATTTCTCGGTAGGAGGACATTACGAAATATCAGGTAGACAAACAAGATCATGATGATCTTGACAACATGACTTAGGAATGGAATATCACCCTCCCTTTGAAAGATAGGGTGATCATCATGATTGTGCAAAAGGAGATCAGGAGGATATGAAATATGATCCTACCTTGAAAGATCAGGATGATGATGATCACCAGGACTTTGACGTGCGCATGCAAATTATGCAGATGGTGGATTTTCTAAGTAGGGTGATATTATAATATCAGCATGATATTATAATATCGGGTGATGTTAAAATACCATGATGCTCGCGATGTGCCCAAGGTCATTTGACGGGTAAAGCACACTATCACTTAAGATTGACGTCCGGATATTGGGACTGCATGATTTTTATCGGGTGATAGACCAAGATCATGATGATGACCTTTCACGATACAAAAGACCGCTCGACGGGGAAAACTTACTATGACTTAAAGTTGACGTCTGGATATTTCGACCTCAGGATATTATCGGGGGGTGTTTCAAATATGATGATGATGTTCTTCATACAGCAAAACTGAGTTTATAAAATATGACCCTCTTCTTGTGAATATCAGGTTTGACCAAAACTTTGACTGTGCATAACTCCCTCATATGGATGAATTTTCAAGTGATGTAAAAGGCAAACCTGCATGGAATTTCAAGCTCTTTCTAACTATGAGGTCATAGAAACAAAATATGAACTTTGACAAACTAACCTCATGATGATGACCAACCTCATCGAATATCATGATGATGATGCACCTGACCTATTTTTACCAAACCGCCAGAAAGCAGACAACACAAGCCAAGCCAAAAGTTGGGTCCCTGTTTTGCCAAGTCAAAATGGGGCGTGTTGTGTAACCACACAACAAGAGGGAATCAAAATTTAGTGGTCCTTGGAATAGTTCTAGTTCATCTATCAACATCATCTCTTTGTTCAAGAAATTCTTCATTGCCTCTGCACTGTCTCTTGCCAGAGATTGAGTCTTCTTTTCTTTTGGAATCTCTAAACTATCATAAGAGATCTTCTCTATTTTTTCTTCTTCTCTTCCCTTTACCTCCTCTTCTTGACTCACTTTCTCCTCTTTTCTTCCTTCTCCTTCAGTTCCCAAGTTTGGAATGTCTATAGTGGGATCCGGAGGAGAGATGTTAACTTCTTCATGAACTTCCTCTTCTAGAACAGAGGAATCCAAGTCCTTAGACTTCTCCTCACCTATCGCTTTTGACCCTTCTACATTTTTCTTAGTAGATTCTTCATTTGATGTATTTAATCCTTCGACAGCCATGGTAGAAGGTTCTTCATCTATTTCCTCTATAATAGGAAGATTGAATCTTTTGAAGGCATTTCAGAGGATGTCTTTTGTTTCTCTTGCTACTTGATCAGTTTCTCCAAGAACAAGTTTGCTCATTCTTGCTTTGCTCTAAAATTCATCCTTGCAATCCTTAAAGATCATGTTCATTTGCTTTGGAGTAATGGAAGGATAGAGCTGAATTGCATTCTATTCTTAGATCTCTAAGTCCTTTGCTTTAGCATTCTCTTTTCTAAGTTCAAGTACCTTCTCTAGGCTTTTGGGAATTAATGAAATGATTTCAACGAATGCTTTATTATAGATATTCAAGTACTTGACTGTAGTATCTTCCAAGATCCTCTTGTCAGTATCACTATATTCATCATAGAATTCTGTGACTGGTTGCAGGTTCCCATCCATAGTGACTACCTTGATGATATCATCAAGAGAGAGTGGGCTTTTCAACAAATTCTTCTGCCTCTTCTCCTTTGTTCTTACCAAAAGAGGATTCCCTAGATTTTTGCTTCTTCTTCTTCTTCATTTTCTTAACTTCCTCATCAGACTCTATTTCCTCATCATACTTTTGACTTGTGTAAGACCTTGTGGCTTTTGTTTTTGTTCTCTTTTTTCCATTTCGAGATATCTTGACTTCCAGTTTGGTGGCTCTTGAGCTCTTAAGAGTAGCAGGTGTAGAACTCTTTGAGGATCTAGTCTGGGAGGAGGCTTGTACCAGAACACTTCCTTTTTCTGCTTCTTGTTTCTCTTTCTCAGCTCTTTTTATTTTCTCTCTATTTGCATCAACTGCCTCTTTTGATATGCCATATCTTCTGGCAATTTCCTCTACTTCCCTTCTAATTTTCCTTTTTATCTTTGGTTGTCTTAGCTCAACATGTATTTTTACACTCAATTATTCAAAGGTTCCAAACCTTTTTGCCTCAAGGTCCCTAGGCTGACTTAGCAAGTGTTGGATATGCAGCTCCAAGATTTTCTCATCAACCTCATATGCCATTGGCATAATCCAAACTATTATGGGCTCAACTACCTCCATTAGGCATTGATCAGTATCTACCATAAATCATACTATATCCTTGTATTTTTCCACTATGGATTGAGGTATCCTTTCTCTGGCTTGCATCATACTTTGGAAGTTCTTAAAGTATCCCTAGAGTGCTATGTTTTGAGCCTTGGCATCACCAAGTCCATACATATAGTCTCTAATTTGTATGGAAACTAGTCTATCATTTTTCCATACCCAACCACTTGATCCGTGTAGCTCATTCATATAGTAAAAGAACAGACAAAGTATTAAACAACCATACTTGAATGAGTTCTTCTTATCCTTCTTGATCTTCTACAAGTTTTCTAACAATTGGTTTAGAATAAGATCACATAGATCATAATCAGCATTTTCCCTTAACATCTGATATGCTATATATATTGTAGTCCCAGACACAGAATTCTCCCTGTTGGAATGATAAAATTTATAACCAATTATCATAGAGGCAAATTTGATATCTGGATCTGTGATGTCTTCTATGGTCATAGCTCTCTTGTCAAACTTAGATCTGGTAGCTTCACTTATTGTGTGGTTCTTAATAGATTTGAGTGCAGGTAACCCACTAGATGAGTGCAATATAGTTACTAGCCTAATGGCATCTTTTGTTATCTTGAAGGGCTTCATCAACCACATGAAATTGTCATGTATTCTACTAAGAACATATTGGACCCATTCATCTTTTGCAAAATAGGGAAAGTGGATGCAATGTCCAAAGTGCTTATCTCGGAGGGCCTTCTATTGAGGTTTGAGTTCAAAACTTTCATCTATTAATTGTTTATGGTAGATGTCCCTCAACTTAGATTCTCCAAATTCCCCAATATTGGCATGGATGTAAACCTTAACATCTTCTACATGCAAAACCCCATGCAGAATGCTAGAAAGAGCACCTAAGGGATCAACTTCTAGGGATTTGTAGGGGAGTTTCTTAAACTTTGGGTGCGGCCTATTAGTGATCTTAACAACTATTAGAGTAGCCATTTTTGCAAAAGATTCAGAGAGATATTCAGAATGTAAATACCTTTTTATGCCTTTAGGGTTCAAAACAAGAGCCAGAACAAATCACTGGTTGAATTAGGTTATGTGGTTGATCTTTGAGAAAGTTGTAAAAACTTGATGCAGAGCTCTTCTTTTTTTCTTCTTGAATGAAAATGTGTAAATGATGAGTAAAAGAAGCCTTTTATTCTTTTAGAAACCCTAATTTTCTTTTGCAATAAATACACAACTTAAGTTATCCAGTTGCCCTATTTTGAGAGAGATCTTTTTGAATGACTGTGTTGCACTTAGAATCAATTTTAGTGATAATTGACAATGTATCTTATTTCCTCTAATCATACCATGGATCTGTAGATCAAGATATCTCAATTTTGAATCATACCAGATCTATCTGTGAAAATATTGCTTTACTCGATGGCTGTCAAACCGGATCAGTCTTGGATGATTAAATTCTTGTAAAACTCCATGTAGATCTTTCATATTTTCACCAATGGTTACTTAGATAATTTTATGAGAACCCTTTAATCCACAACATTCCATGTGCTAAATTTAGGCACCAATTCACTGGGTAGGGGAATTTATTTTTCTTTATGACTCCTCCTAAGATAGAGCTCATTTGTTCAGTTTTTGGAAGGAATATCAGTACCAGATTCTAGTGTGGATCCATCCCCATCATTTCCTATACTCTTCTTCACCCAAATCTTACTCATCTCCCTTTGAACTTCATCTGCATTCACTTTTCCTTTTCCCTTGTCTTGATTTTGATTATGATGCATGGGACCCTTTTGTCCTGATTTTTACTTCTATAGAATTTGGCAATGTGACCCGATCTATTGCAATTGTAACAAACAACATTTCTTTGCATATTTGACTGATATCCTCTTGATCTGCATCGATTAGCCATATGTCCCATTCTATTGCATGCAAAGCATCTACCATTGAATGAATTGTTTATTTGCATATTTCTCCAATCATGAGATTTGTGACCATACCTTTTGCAATTGAAACATTGTTTGGAGAAGGATGGATTGGTTTGATTCATTCTCCTTCTGCACTGAGTTGCTTTATGACCAAAGTTGTTGCAATTGAAGCAGTATCCATTGAAGGATGGATATCTTTGAGCATTTGGTTGCCTTACCGGATGTCTTCTAGGCCTGTTTCTTTGATTTCTTGATCCAAAATTCTTCTGATCAGATCTGAAGCTTTCACCTTTCTCATATCCCAAGCCACACTTGTCATCTACCCTCTTTTGGCTTTCAAGAAGAACTTCAAGTTGAGCTAAGCTTATCTTAAATTTCTCTTTGTATTCATTTTCTATTTGAAGATCTTGTTTAAGAGTGTCTATCTGATTCTCAAGTCGTTCTTAATTATCTCTAGCTTCTTCAAGATTATATTCAAGATGCCTAATTATTCTATCCATTTGGTGGTAGTCCTGTATCTTTTCCTTGAGGGATTGTTTTAGATTATCTTCAATTTTCCTTTTCTCTTCAATTTCTTGGGTGAATCTCATAACCCCTGATTCTATTTCATGCCTTACCATAATGACCTCTTTTGATAGTTTCTCACATAGCTTGTTTTTCTCATCCAGATCTTCATTAGTATCACTGGCTTCACTCTGACTTGCTAATTTTTGAAGTAGTTCCTTTCTCTTTTTCACAGAGATACTCAATTTTTCTTTTAGTTCATTTATGAAATCGTCAGCTTGTTTGAGTCTTTCTCTCAAGTTGTTGACTTTAGAGTGGGACTGTTCAAGATCATCTAGGGCAGACTGAAGTTGTTCCTTCATACCATTAAGATTACTAGATCTTCCTCAAGCTATTAGGCTCTATTTAGAGGAACTTAGCTCTAATACCAATTATTGGAAATAAGGCAGATAACTGAGGGGGGTGAATCAATTATCTCAAATATCTTAACTTTCTTTTCTTCTTTAATAATTAGTGTGGCATCAAATCATATAAGCATACATAATCATGAGAGCAGAAATAAAATCAACACACATAACACAAGGATTTTTACATGGAAAACCTTGTTAAGGGAAAAACCATGGGGTGACTAACCCAAGATTGTATTCTCTGTTAAAAGAATAAGAAGTACAAAATGGCACTTGCCAATTAGGGCTCACTACTTGAGCACACTTCTCACAAGAGGCACACTGCCTACAAGAGACTCATTGTCTACAAGGTTTATAAAAGGTAATCAGGTGTTTGAACTGATGAGAGGCATCCACAAAATATGAAGTTTAATTTCAGTTAGGCTTAGTATACTGATCTAATGCACTTCATTCTTCCTCTGATGTAGTGTTGCTGCTCTGTCACATATCGGACTTGTATTGCTACTTCCACACTTATCTCTACCTTTATTCACACATTATTTCACACCTCACACACCTTCATACCAAAATCCATTTGGTATATATATCCATACCAAGGATTTCAACAACTTTTTAGTCGGCAACCGGAATACTCAAGATATTTATAAGATACTGATCTGTTAGCTAAATCCATACTTGATTTGTGATGTGTATCAAATGTATAGACATAGAAGTCATTAATCATGTCAGTGAACCTTGTATGATCCCTCAAATCTCTTGATGAACATCAATTACTCATCTAGATTGAAGTTTGATACTTTGTCGGTCAGTTCTTCCTCAATCAGCTCTGCCTGTCAGGAACCCAACACTCAAATGCTCATTTATTTTCAATGTTTTATCACTAGAGGCTTAATCTCTAGAATATAGTAGTCATGATACTCCTCTTAACTTGTCCAAGTCCACAACTTATTGAGTTACACCATCTGAAAGATTTGGACCTGATTGTCAGACCTTGTTGCATGCTCTGTTCTTGTTCATTGGACCAAAACACTCTTCAATCTGACTTCCAGTATAGGCATACTATGTGCTGCAGATGTGTGGGATAGACTTTGTTGCCATCAATGACAACACCCATGAAGCCACACAGTGTCTCTTGCCAACAACCTCAAATGAGAAAGACAAAGGAAAATCAAAGAAGGTTAAGAAACCTAATTATATTCCCCTATATATGGAAGCAACTGTAAATGCAATTATAGAGGTAACACTAAGAGAAGTTATAAGAATATATGATGAAATATCTATCAATGATAAATCCATTCTTTAAGAAGTAGTAGTTAGATACATGAGAGCTCACAATCTATCCTTAATTGAAATTATAGACCAACTCCCAAAAGGCTTGGTGATATCCTTACCAAAAGAAGGAATGATGCATTAAGGGAAGAAGCTGAAATAAATAGGAGTGTAATTGAAAGAACTTGTCCTACCATCTCCATGGAAGATAATGTCATGGTTTTAAAATTCTAACAAAAGGATTTAGAACTAAAAGAAGACTAAACACACTGATGTCAAAGAATGAGGAGGAGATAATGAAACTGAGAAGGGAAACATTAAAGAAAATTGTTGAAGTTCTCAAGGAGATGAAGATTGAGATGGGAATCATTGAAGAGGTATATGAGGAAAGTGAGGAAGGCATTGCTATGCTTGGAAAGAATGAGGAAATTTCCAATCTTGAGAATAAGGGAGCATTAGCTATAGAAGGCCAAGGAAAGGCAAGTCTATCTCCCTCAAATACTCCTATAGAGAAAAGTATTTCTCTTCTTGAAACTACTGAGGCACATAACATTGAGGATCAAGATAAAAATAGTGATGTACCTCCTTTATAGAGTACAAAAAATATGGAAATAAGGAGAAGTTACCCCTAAGGAGAGTCAAGAAGAGAAGGAAAATAATGATGAGGAATAAAAGAATGAAGAGGATAAAGAAAAATCTAGAGAGGAAGAATAATTAGAAGGGATAGATGACTAGTGCAGTCATCGTAGGAGGGTTCATAGAATGAACTATCTAGACCATGCAGGAATAGTAAACACAATAGAAACAACTCAGAGAAATGGAGCAAATGTAGATTCGGTCATTTAGTATGTCATAGAATTCAAATAGAGATCGACCAACAACATGTAGGCTTATAATTAGGGCTCACAAGCTTGATTACATACATGCGCAAGATAGAGCTTTGAAGTGCCTCATAGAAATCTAAACTATGAGATACTACTATGTGAATCACTACTTGATAACTACTTCCCTAAGGATCTATTACATCCATATATATATCAAGTCTGGATCATAAGATATCTTCGCATCCTCTAAGCAAGATTACAAACTCAAATGAAGAGTTGTAATGTGTGTACACAGATAGGCCAGACCTAAATGCATAGAACTCCTCTAGAAAATGAATGGAATGATGTGCAGATCTTCAAGGAAGGTCAGTCATGAACCAAAGGTCATTAAATGATGTGTCATTAGGCTCCACAAGTTGAGAAATACTTCTGTAGGTTTCTCCTTCAGCTAGTTATCTGTGATTATCAGGATGATCTATTCTGAGAAATAATTGATCTTCTGATAGCGATATCTTTCCGATAATGATGTGTAGATCTCTAAATTATGGATATGATGTGGATGAATGAATGTAGATGCTAAGTCCAGCTCTGCAAGGTCTGAAATGCAACTAGACCAAAATACAGAAACTGCTTCTAACTAAACTACCTGAACTGAACTAGAAAATGAAAAGAAACAAACTAAATTGCAAACCAAACTGAAATGCAATTTTTTTTTTGGTTGATGCAAGATTACTCTTGAACTAGGGATGCTCCTACATTAGACATCTGGGATTATTGAAAAAGTGAGTCCCTCACTTTGCTGGGGCTAGGGGAGAACCAAGACGGTCCACGTCAGCCTATGAAATCCATGATGAATCTTCTTCTAGTATGCCTTTCCACTTCACAAGGTATTCTTTGTATTGTCTTCCTCTAGTGCCACATCCAGCTCTGTTGTCTAAAATGTCATCAATCTGCTCTGATGCTTGTTGTGGTAACTACTTCTTCAAGTCTTCTTTTATGTTGTCACTGAACTCTACTTCATGATACTAATATAGGTCTGTAATGTTGAAAATAGGTGAAAAACCCAATGTCTCTGGTAGTTCCACTTCATATGCATTCCCTGAATCAAATTTCCTGAGTATCCTACAAAGTCCAAACTTCTTCGTCCTCAACTTGTTATATGTCCTAATTGGAAATCTTTCTTTTCTCAGGTATACCATCAGTTCATCTCCAACTTCAAATTCCTTATGTCTTCTCTTCTCATTAGCCTTCTCTTTTTACTTATTGTTCATATTCTCCAAGTGCTTCTTAACCTAATCATGTACTGTCTTCACGTGATCTGCAAATTCTTCTACTTCTACACTTCTCTTTTCCTCTATACTAACATCTCTCAATTCTACAACTCCTTTAGGGTTTACTCCAATAACAATCTCAAAAGGTGTTCTTTTGGTACTCCTGTTCACTAAATTATTATATGCAAACTCTGCTTGTGAAAGAATCAAATCCCAGCTTCCAACTTTCTCTCCAAACAAACATCTCAACAGGTTTCCCAAACTCCTATTCACTACCTTTGTCTATCCATCAGTATGTGGATGAAAAGTTGAATTGAACTTCAAATTTATCTTCATCTTCTTCCAAAGTGTCTTCCAAAAGTATCCAACAAACTTTGTGTCCCTATCTAAAACTATACTCTTAGGTAATCCATGCAATCTTACAATCTCCTTGAAAAATAGGTCAGCTACATACACTGTATTAGTTGTCTTCTTGCAAGGTATGAAATGAGCCATCTTTCAAAATTTGTCAACCACTACAAGTATTGAATCATGTCCTCTTTGTGTCTTAGGCAATCCCATCACAAAATCCATGCTTATGTCTTCCCAAGGTCTCTTCGGTAGTGTCAAAGGTTTATACAATCTAGTATTCTGACTACTCCCTTTTACAACTTGACAAACTCTACAACTCTGCACAAATCTCTAAACATACTTATGTATCTAAGGCCAAAATTAGTTTTCATTCACCAAAGACACTATCTTATTAATGCCAAAATGTCTTGCCAATCCACCACTATGCTTCTCCTTGATCAAATTATCTCTCATTGAACTTCTAGGTATGCACAATCGATTTCCTCTAAACAACATATCTTCTTGAATGAAATAGTCCAACCACTTACTCCTATCTATCACAATAGGTTCCTTACATGCTTTCCAAGGTTTTACAAAATTAGTGTCTCCCTCATACATGTTCTTCAATTCATCAAATCCCAACACTTCAACTCTCATTTCTGTCAACAAGTTTCTTTTCTACTCAATGCATCAACAACTTTTTTTGATTTTCCACTCCTATATTACAACACAAAAGTATAACTCTACATGAACTCTACCCACCTCATATGTCTCTGATTCAACTTACCTTGACTATTCAAATATTGCAAAGCTTGATGATCTATATTCAACACAAACTCCTTAGGTAACAAGTAATGTCTCCACTTCTTCGAGGCTTGAATTATGGCATAGAACTCTTGATCATAAACTAAATATCTTCTCCTTGCATCATTCAACTTCTCACTAAAATATGCTATAGGCCTACCTTCTTGACTTAATACTACTACAATTGCATTTCCACTTGTATCACAATCTACTTGAAATACCTTATTGAAATCTGGTAGTGCTAAAATATGTTGCTCTGTCACTTTCTGCTTCAACAACTCAAAACTTTTATCTACTCTAGATGTCCACTTGAAATCCTTTCTGTCACCTCTCATTGTCTTTGTCATAGGGTTACAAACTGAACTAAAATTTATGATGAACTTTTGGTAGAAGCTAGCCAATCCATGAAATGATCTAACCTCTCCAATATTCTCATGTGTAGGCCATTCAACAATTACTTTCACTTTCTCAGGGACCATCTTCAATCCTTCCATAGAAATCACAAATCCCAAATATACTAGTTCTTCCTTCATGAAACTACACTTCTTGATGTTTATCAATAATTTCTCTTCTCTCAACCTCTGCAAAACTTGTCTAATATGCCACAAATGTTCCTCTTTTGTCTTACTGAAAATTAGAATATTATCCAAGTATACAATAAAAAATTTACCCAAGAATTTCTTCAAGACTTCATTCATCAACCTCATGAAAGTACTCGGTGCATTTATCAATCCAAAAGGCATCACTAACCACTCATACAATTCTTCATTTATCTTAAAAGTAGTCTTCCATTCATCTGCTTCTCTGATTTTGATTTGATGGTATCCACTCTTCAAGTCTATCTTTGTGAAATATCTTGCTCCACTCAAAAAATCCATGATATTATCCATCCTAGGTAAAGGAAATCTATACTTAACTGTGATTTTTTTTATTTCTCTATAATCAGTACACATTCTCCATTCCCCATCTTCCTTAGGTGCTAACACTACAGGTACTACACAAGGACTCAAGCTTTCTCTGATCAAACCTTTCCTCAACAACTCTTGTATTTGTCTATTTAGTTCTTCATTCTCTACCAGTGTCATTCTATGTGCCGCTTTGTTAGGAAAACTTGCTCCCAGTATAAGATCCATGTGATGGCTGATACTCCTTATAGGTGGCAGTCCTTTAGGTACATTATCTAATATGATATATTCATATTCTGTCAGTAACTCTCTTATCTCCTCTGGTTGTGATTCTTCAATCTCTTTCTTCAATGCTTCAGGCTTCTTAGGAATCAAGGCATAACACATATTCTCATGTCTCAAACCATCCAAAAATTTTCTTCCATCTACCAAATAGATTCTAGCATTTCCACATACCACATCTTTAGGATCATCCTCCAAAGGAATCAAGGTAATTCTCTTTCGATTTTCTGTTATAGTATATGTATTCTTTCTCCCATCATGTATAGCTTTTCTATCATACTGCCAAAGTCTACCCAACAAGATATGACATACATCCATAGTGATAATATCACACAAGACTTCATCACGATAAGATCCAATATGAAATTTCACCGAACATTGTTCACTCACCAGTACCTTATGATCATCCTGAATCCATGCTATCTAATATGGCTTAGGGTTTTTCAATCTTTCCAACTTTAACTTAGTCACCATTTCTTCTAAAACTAGGTTATTTGAACTACCACTATTAATTACAACTTTACAACACTTACCTCTTGATTTGCATCTAGTTCTAAACAAGCTTTTCCTTTGCAATGGTTCCTCATTTGTCTCTGTTTGAAATAGTGCTCTCCTCATCACCAATGATTCTCCTTTCTCTGGTTTACCAACAAGATAGGGGTCACCTAGGTTCTTCTTCAACATAGGTTGCTCTTCCACTATTTTCTGTCCTCTTACTTGTACTACCCTGATTACACTCAAATGCTCTATGTCCTTCACCTCCACACTTGAAACAAGTACCTCTAAATATTTTCTTATCCAATCCTCTTCCATCTTTTCTATATCCTTCATTTCGGTATGACTTACAGTTGCCTCTGGGATGAAAATTTCTATCATTTCTCTAGTATGCATTAGTATCTATGTCATCCTTCTTAAATGGTTTGTCAAGCTTACTCTTCTCTAGAAATGATATGTCTCCTTCGGAATAAGTCCTACTTCTCTAAAATTTACCTCCTCTTCCTCTATGTCTCTAATCATGTCTTTTATTCTTCTCTTCAACTTTCAGGGCAAACTGATATGCTTCTTCCAAAGATGTCATCCTCACCAAGCTTAGTTCCTCTTGAATGGTCAATCTCAGTCCATTGATGTATCTAGCTACTTTCTCCTTGCTTTCTTCACTATGTCCTATCCTTATGATCATTTTATAGAATTCTTCAGTGTACTCCTTCACAGATTTCTCCTTTTGTCTTAGGTTTTGCAATCTTTTCAACAGCTCCAACTCATAGTTAGCAGGTATAAACTGATTCTTCAACTTTGTAACCATCCTATCCCATTTTGTAATCTTTTATTCTCCTCTTCTACTTCTTTCCAACTGAACTTCTTTTCACCATATAGCAGCATGTCCTTTCAACTTTGTTTTTGTAAATTTCACCTTCTCCAAATCTTTAATTTTCTCATATTCAAAGTATTCTTCCATGTCATTTATCCAGTTAATCAATTTTTTAGGGTTTAAATTGCCAGTATAGTTTAGTACGTCAACTCTAGGTCTCTTTCCAATCTTTGAAATAGCTTGTAGCATCTTTTCTTGATCTGATTCTTCTTCTTCATCACCTCCTAGGGTTTTACCAGTTTGTTCAATAGATTGAAACTCTTCTTCATCCTCACTTTCAACATTAGGTCTCGATGTCAACCTCTTCGCCTATCCTCTTCAACAACATCTAATTGAATTAACATTGTTTTCATCATTTCCATCATCTCATCCATTTTACTAGCCATTGTTCTAATATCAGAAACTCTCCTTGGAGGTATTCTTCCTAGGATCAAGTGCAAATTGCCTCAAGTTTGGTGATTAGGCTACAAGGTGACAATTGCCTCTCAATCGATGATCAGTTGTGACACAAGTAACCTACCTCAATTCGGCGATCTATCCATAGCAAGATCTTACGAAATTCCCTTGCCAACTTTGCTCAATTCGCTCCCAAAGATTCAAACTTTTGCTCTGATACCACTTGGTCTAGTCATGGTAGGAGGGTTCATAGAATGAACTATCTGGATTGTGCAGCAAGAGTAAACACAATAGAAACAACTTAGAGAAATGGAGAAAATGTAGATTCAGTCATTCGGTATGTCATAGAATTCAAATAGAGATTGGCTGGCAACATGTAGGCATATAATTAGGGCTCACAAGATTAATTACATACATGCACGAGATAGAGATTTAAAGTGCCTTACATAAATCTAAACTATCAGATACTACTATGTGAATCACTACTTGATAACTACTTTCCTAAGGATCTATTACATCAATATATATCAAGTTTGGATCATAAGATTCCTCCGCATCAGCCAAGGAAGATTACAAACTCCAATGAAGAGTTGTAACATGTGTACATGGATAGGTCAGACCTAAGTGCATAGAACTCATCCAGAAAATGAATGGAATGATGTGCAGATCTTTGAGGAAGGTCGTCCTTAAACCAAAGGTCATTGAATTATGTGTCATTAAGCTCCACAAGTTGATAAATGCTTCTGCAGGTTTCTCCTTTAGCTAGTTATCTATGATTATTAGGATGCTCTATTCTAAGAAATAGTTGATCTTCTGATAGCGATATCTTTCTAGTAATCATGTGCAGATCTCTAAATTCTAGATATGGTGTGGATGAATGAATGTAGATGCTAATTTTAGATCCACAAGCTCTAAAATGCAACTAGACCAAAATACAGAAACTACTTTTGACTGAACTACTAGAACTGAATTAGAAAATGAAAAGAAACAAACTAAACTGCAAACCAAACTGAAATGCAAATATTTTTTTTGGGTTGATGCAAGCTTACTGTTGAACTAGGGATACTCTTGCATCAATGGTATAGGTCAAAGTGCATCTGAGATAGATTCTCTCCATGATCTACTGAATCTACAAATATAATTTCAACCAGTCATCACTCCTCAACTACTATAGGTTCCAACTAATGAGGGATAGATAGATCTGACAGGCATCTCTCCTCTACACAAATTGCAACTTGGTGGCATACTACATGCCTCTACAAGAAAATAGTTCTTACAATAAAACTTGAATCAATCTAGTGCAATAGAGGATGTAGTAAAATTGATACAAGAAGGGTTACTAGAGGTAACCATTGAACCATCTCTACTTGATGAGAAAAAGATCAAGTTATTAATGGACTTTTTCAAAGATCACTCATCTAACTTAAAACAAAAAGTAGAACAAGAGGCAGAAAGAAGAATTAATGACAAGAAAATGGTTGAAATGTTGGAAAAATGTATTAGTATACATAATAAGCTTAAAGAGAATTTGAAGAAATTCAAAATCTGCATTGATGAAGCAACAATCTTATATCTATTTTGTTTAAAATGGCCTACCTCAACAAAGAACATCAAGGCATAGACTGACTCTATTGAGTCACAATTATCTATGTAGGCAAAAAGTTATGATTTTTTAAAGGATAAGAATGGTACAACCAGGGCATAGGTAGAGAATCTTTATGCACAATTATCCCAATTATAAGACCAAAGAGAAAACATAAAGAAAGTAGTTTGGTTAATTGAGAGAGTCAGTGAACTTGAGATTGGCCTCAATGTCTAGTCTATTAGGAGAAGCATAAAAAGTAGTCAAAAGATGAAAACCCCAAGTAGCTTAGAGAAAGTTGAAGAAATGTGCAAGGATTTTGAATGTCAAAACTATATGCTTGCCTTAGAATGTGGTATATGGACCACAACTATTCAACAACTTAAGGTAATCTACAAAGCCATCATACCATCCAAATGAGTTATTAGGTAAAACAATTTTGATGTATATAGTATTGCGGAGGTATTGAGTAGAGTGGCAATACCATTTTGGTTTTCAAGTGTTCAATTTTGTAACTAAATAACACAGTCAGGGGAAGCACTGTTTAGATATCTTTTTGTAATGGGGAGTATATATAGTTTTTGTATTGATACAAAGGTTATCAATCCCTTTGTCCTTAATGTCAAAGGGGGACAAAGAAGCATATGTCTAAGGGGGAGTATATGTTTGTAGCAATGACAAAAGGGGAGATTTTTGGCAATATGTGTTGTCATTGATGTCAACATAATAGATGGAAATGTATAGACAAAGAAGGAGGTAAACTAGTCTAGGAGAAGAGAAAAAGTCTAAGTATGGATCAATTTTGGTTTTGAGTATGATACAGAGGTAAACACTTATATCCTTGCATGATTATTACATACATACATAACTCATTAGTTGGGAGTACCACACTCAAGGGGAAGAAGTAGAAAATTGACTAAGGCACTCACAATGCACATCCTAAGGCAAAGTCAACTTGAATTGGTCCGCACTTCTCCAAAATGAAAGATTTGGTCTTGCAGTTCTAAAGATATCTTTTGGTATGTATTGACATGATTTATCCAAGTTTTCATCTCCTTAAGTCTTCATCTTGAAAAGTTACAAGGCACAATGTATCAGCTATCATCTAGACAGAGCAGTGTAGTAATGAGGAGATAATGGAATGCTTTGCATTCCTTTAGAAGAGATCTTTTTGTCATGCAGTTCTAAAGAATAACTAATATATACATGAGACATGTTAGAATGAATCTTCAAGTTGTCTAGTGGTCTGTAAAGATAGTACTTAAGCAATAAAAGAAATACAGTCTGTTCTAGAGCCTAAATACACAAGTTGAGTTTTGTAAAAGCTAAAACATGTATAAATCTATCACGAGATCATATATGGAGGTAGTATATGGTCAAGGTACATCAGGTATGATCTACCTATAGATAATTCTCATTTTCTAGTATTGCATCAAAGTATCATGGCTGCAAGTAAAGTTTTAAGTATAACTATCCTCCAGAACCCTAGATATCCAAGTTATCTTTTGAACTCCTTTGGAAACATTAGATAAAAGTGTGTAAATCTAATAAGTAGCATATATTGATGTTCAAGTTCATTCTCAAAAGGTTTCAAGTCTTTAATTTCACTGCAACATCATATTTTGAGTTGTGAAGTATTATACAAGGTCTGAAATACTCTGTCTTCTACAGAAAGCAATGTTTCTTGTTTTCTAGATGCATAATTTGATGTGATGCTTGTTCAGTAAGACACATAGATGTTGTTGATCTCATGTATGAAAGAATCCTTGGTCCGCATTGAGATTTTGGCTTCTCCCCATCTACATGAAGATGAATAGTTAGTAGTATTGAATAGTTTGAGCCGAATGGTTATGTACCTAATATGTGTAGAGGATCCTGACTAGTTCCCTTAACACTGGAAGGTATGGAAAAATATGATTTGATCTCCCCTATGAATTTCTTGTTGAAAACTGAGAGGGGGGTGAATCAGTATTGTGAAATTTAAACAATTTAACCAAATACGAACTTTAATAATTAGAAAACAAAGTAACCACTGAAATACAAGCCACACAAACATAACACATAGACATGACATTTTTATGTGAAAAACTCAAGAAAGAGAAATACCATGAAGAGGACTAGCTCTCAATATATATTACAATCTTGAAATAATGATGTTTAGGCTTGGTCACTCCATAAGCCTAGAACATGTTGGGTCACTGCCATGAAGTACAACTAGGCCTAGCAGGCTCACTACGACAACCCTAAACCTAGAAAGATTACAATGAGGGATATTAAACCCTAATGGTTTCTTACAGCCAAGATCACTACCAAGTATAAGTGAAATTATATAAGAAATATGAATACTGCAACAACATCTATTAGTATGCCAGGTTGTAGTCATTTAGCAACTAAATACTGAATCCCGAGTCTTCATCATCACTGATCTTCTATCTCTGCTTTGCTATTCTGATACTCACATTAATTAAATCCACACAATACTTCTTCACACATTTCACATCAACCAAAATGAAATTCATCAGATATATATATCTGCAATAACCTTTATCTCTTAATCATATCGACAAGCTAAACCTAAAATGTGTAAACAATAAGTTATACTTTGTTGGCTTGATCTTGTGTACAATCTATATTGTAGACTCAAAAAAACATGTACAAATATTCACATAGGTCAGCCCCAATCATATAATCACTTAGATTACTTATTCAGATGCTATAACTTCTTCGCATAAGGATCTACCATGTTTGTCGACTTGTTTTTTAAGAGCTTACTTGATCAATTCATATGTCATATCATAACTCATAGTATGGACCATAGGAGACTCAATAGATCATATCCAACAATCATTACTAACCTCTTAACAAGCCTTTAGATCCATGGAACTAGACAAACTTGTATGTCAAAATACAGATCTTGGAATTGTTGCACTGTCACAGAGAAGTGTTGTCAAACTGGAAGTTGATATTAGAAAGCTTGTAGAATGTGAACTATTGGACTTCAAATGCTATATTCCTAGATTTAAGTATTCATGACATGTCTCCTAGTTGCCTCAAAACTACAGAACAAAATATACACTTGCGGGGGAATGCAGACCCTTTTACTTTGCATTATACATTATCCTTGTCTTACTTCTGTTCATCCAGATTTAGACATTTTCCTCAAATGACTTTCAGACGAAGTCATGACCTAAACATTGGAATATATCAACATCAAGTAGCTATGAGTCATGATATCTAAATTACATTTGCAGGTCTTCATGTACGAAGGCATACTGATTCACTTTATGTACCTTACTCTAAACACTATCCATACTCAGTCATTTTGGCCTTTCGAACTTGAATACTTTTGTGCTTTGTTGCCAATCCAAGTTGGTCTTCTAGAATGATTTATTATTGCCATACTAATGTACCCTCTTTTTCTTGTTCCCATCAATAACAACACTTAATTATTCAACATAGCAGTGTCTCTTGCCAACAATCTCACCCTTTGGCATTGATGGCAACACTTAGTGAAAAATGCTTGACTAATTTGACTACTCCCCCTTTCTATATACACTCTATATTTCTTCTGCCCCTAACATGTTTGCCCATTTTTCACTGATCTTCTTCCCCCCTTTGACATCAATGGCAAAGGTGTAGGTTCTGGAGTAAAAAATTGTCAAAACGACAAAATTTGCTATACTCTGCCGCATATGTATAGGTACTCTTCAACTATATTTTACATGTGTTGAAGGATGTCATTGAAAATGTTCTTTATTTGGGCTAGTTCACCATCTAAGATTTTCTTGGTATTGTCCAAAATTTGAATATGAACACTTAGTAGAACAACTATAGTCTCTGCCCTGTGAAGATTAGAGGGTGTGTCAGATTGTAAAGCTACTTGTGCTTCAACTACTAGATTAAACATAGAATCTAATTTAGGACTAATTATTATTCTTAGCTGACACATTTTTATTCTAATTTTGTCCCTGTCACTAATTAGATTGTTCAAGTCATCATGAAGGTTGATGACTTGACTTTCCTTGCTACTCAATGATTCTGTCATCAGATCAAATGACTTAGAAATGTATATCAGTTCCATCTCTAAATCCTTGATCTTCACTTCTATTTCCTTAGTGGCTTCTAACCAAGATAGGCAAAATTTGTATATGTCACCAGCTTCTTTAATGGCACTTTGAATGCTTTTTATTCTATTATCTAGTTGGGATTTGTCATTAGTTACCATTTCCTTCAACTCATTCAATCATTTCTCATCAAACTCTTGCCTAACTTTTATGTTTGTAGATTTCACAAAGGAGTTAAAATGTTTACCTATAGAGTTTATAAGTCCTTTGATTTGATTTTTTGATGACAAAGCAGTGTCCTTCTGGTATGTTGGCATCAGCGTCTCCAAAATGCTAGATGCTTCACCAATAAGCTCACTAACCTCTATATGTGACATTAACACTTCCTCTCTTGCATTTGCTTGTGCAATTGATGTCAATCTAAATTTTTGTATAGGGGACATTATGTCCAAGTTTATTGGACCATGTCGAAACTCAAGCTCATCCAAAACTTGTTTCTCTTTCTTCAAAAGTTCTTTAACCAACTTTGTAGTGTCTCTTGGTGTAGTAGAGACTTCTTCTTTCAAGTTCTACTCTGGACAATCTAGATCCATGTCCTTATTAGAGTCTTCCTTCTATTCTGGTGAAGGTTTTTCCTTAGCCTATTCCTCCTTAGTATTCTCATTGTCACTTTTGTCATCTATTTGATGTCTAGGAGATGATCTTATTTCAGCAGCAGATACTTCTTTTTCCTTAGTCACTTTGACATCATCTATTTTCTGCTCAAGATTTTCTTCTAGACTAAATGTATCATTTCTAGCATCTGTTTCTTGATTGTCATAGATGGTAGGGATATTATATTTCTTTAGTATCTCCAAAATGATCTCCTTAGTCTCCTTGACCACTTTATCAATTTCTCCTAACATCAGTACATTCATTCTTTTATTTGATCTAAACTCATTGTTAAGTACTTTGGAGATCTTGGCCTTTTCTTCGAGAGTGAACTCTAGACATAATTTTATCAATGTATGTTCTCTGAGTTCAATGTCCTTGGCCATAGTAGCTTCTTTTCTGGTTGATAGTATACTACCCAAGGTATATGGGAGATCACCAATGATCTCAATGAGGGCTCTATTATATATGTTCAAATACTTTATAGTAGCTTCTTCTAAGATCCTTGTGTCTGCATCATTGTAATCATCATAGAATTGGGCCATTGGTTTCAAATTTCCATCTATTGTAACTACCTTTAGAACATCTTCTAGCTTTATTGTTGACTTTGTAGTCTGTAGCTCATCTTTCCTTTGCCTTTTATTGGGTTTATCCCTTCTAGAGGCCTTCTCCTTGCTAGTTCTAGAGGCTTTTGTTGTCTCTTAGATTTGCACCCTTGTTGTAGTTGTAAAACATTAGCAATCTAGAGAAACATGGGAATGATCTTGAAGTGTGGGACCTTACAAATTGAGATCAGACCTCCATAGAAGGCTGGCTTCCTTAACTGGTTATCACCTAAAATTACTAATTTTTTAGAGGAAAAGGAAGAAGGAATGTTTTTAAATGAAAGATAAATAGAAAAGCTTGAAAATAAAGGGTGATTAACCAAGTTGAATAAAAGAACCCTCACAGTATTGAGAAGATGCACAACATGACCAGATACAACAAGTAGACAAACACAGATTCAAATGATTCTAGCAGAGGTGAGAAACAAGATGGTTGAGAGGAACAAAATGTTCATAGACAATCATATGCAAATTCACACTGAACTAGAAAATCAACAAAAGAGGTAAAATAACTTGAATATATTCAATAAGAAGGCATGGTTATAGTAGCAGAAAGCTCTATTTTGAAATAGAAAGACCAAAATGCCCATAAAATTTCCAACCCTATTTACATCTCATTACAATGCATATATAGCATTTCAAAAAGACCTAAGTCGGTTACAATAAAATCACCCCATGGGTTGTATCAGGAAAATATCTGCCCTGAAGGGACATTCAACTGCAAGAAGTTATGGCATGAAAATATTTGGAATAGGGGCAGATGGAAGATATTTTGAGTCTTCAATGCAAGCTGCTACATCATCAATCTGCACTCATAAATGCCACAAATATCTGCCTCTACATCTTGCCAGAAAACTAAATTCAGCTGCTACTATGTCTTGCCACCAAAACACATAAGGATCCACCAGTAAGACATAGAGCCCATGCACATTGAAGAGTGAAGCCATCAGCCATGAATCCAGCTACAAAGCCCACCAACTGGAGTTACTATGAAAAAACCAACCTCTGCACAGGCTAAAAGGTTGTTGAGACATCTTATCAGTCGATCACACAAAAATTAGATCATATTTTGAAAGTGGGAATATTCCCCTCAAAACCCTACCAAGTGAAAGAGGAGGCAAAAATAAGCATTTTTGCCTTTTGAATCATGTCAAAATTCACCAGGACATAGAAGATACAGGAGGTCAAAGTTGCAGTCAAATTGCACTTGTATATCGCTCTGCATATGCAAACTGCTTTGTATATGCAAATGCATGTGTAAAGATACAATTACAACATACAATAGAAAGGCCACATACAAGAGTGACCCTTTACTTTTGTATCACCTTTTGCATGTATGCCCCTGCCACGTGTCATCACTTGATTGGTCACTGAGCAGGGCCTAATACCATCGCTGAAAAACTGCATCTTCTTATCGGCGGTTGGAATGACTAAAAACAAAGTGACTGATGCACTTTGTCGTGCCAAAAACCATTGAATCATCCTTTGTATATCTAATTGTATATGAAAACATACAATCGTAAATATACATACAACATGGAACCCAAAAGATTATGACACAAGTTGAAATTGAGTACAGGTCCAGCCTTTGTATCCTTTCTTTTGCATATCAGCACATACAAGGACTTCTACATACAACTCGCGAACCCCAAAATGACTATCTGCTACATTTGATTCCCCAGTCAAATCTGCCTTGTATGTTTTCCCTTTGTGTGTTTCCCTTGTATATTGCATTATACAATGCATATGCAGATAAAAATGACTAAGTATAAAACTAAGAATTATCTACAACGGAAAGCACTGGAAACAAAAAGGTTTCTGGGTTTTTCTGGGTTTTTTGCAAAGATTCTTTAGGTAAGATTTTTGTACTTTTTGACAAGGCATAGCATGAGTATTTGAAGGACTTAAGCATTGCAGTGTCATTTTCTAAAGGATTTTCAAGGAAAATACAAGGTGAACTATTTAACTCTGGACAGAGGAAAATAGGTCAACATTTTGGCAACTTCTATGGGATGTTTGCCTGTTAAACAATTAGATCACTGGCCTTAAGCATCCATTGGGCATGGAGTCACACAGAGACTACAATATAGTCTTGACAAACAATCCTGACCTTAATAACTCAGAGTATTAGCAATGAAGAACCCTTGGAAAACTAAAACTAGAATAAAATATTGAAAGAAAACCATGAACTGTGCTAGATAGCACTTAGGGAAAACAAAAGGGGATCTAAACTATTGTGCAGCAGCACTTATTGAAAGCAAGAAACCTAATCTACTACTTTACAAGGTATAGTCATACCTCAAAACACCTCTTTAGGTGCATCCCATTAACTGGGATAGGCTTTTCTCCATCCATGTTTGATAATTGAAATGCATTGTATTCCTTGCATTTGGTAATGATAAATGGGCCACTCTGCATGCTATCAAACTTGGAGTGTTTTCCTAGCCTGCTTTTCAACTCATCCCATTTGAGTACCATATCACCCTTACTAAAGATTCTGGGAGTGGCCCTCTTATCAAAATTTCTTTTTGTTTGAAGCTGATGATACTCCATAGCCTTCATAGCTTTATCTCTAATCTCTTCAAGCTCTATAAGTTGAGCATATCTGGCAGGCATGGTGTCTTCTTCTTTAAACATCTCTAGCTGATTTATGATATCAAGTGTTGGCAGCTCCACAGATACAGGCAATCTTGCCTCTTTCACATAAACTAACATATATGGGGACTTTCCAATAGACCTCTTGGGGGTTATTCTATCTGCCCATAAGGCATATTTTAGATTAGTGTGTCAGGTCCTCTGGTTGTCCTCCATTGATCTTTTAATAATCCTTATGAGGTTCTTATTTGTAGATTCAACCAAACCATTACCTTGTGGGTAATAATTTGATGAAGTATTCAAATAGATCACATCCTTAAGAGCCCAGTCAGTTATTCTTAATCCAACAAAGGCTAAAGCATTGTCTAAGATAATTGACTTAGGCACCCCCCAAATCTAGATACCAAATCATGATAAAAATTCAAAACAATATTTTCATTGGATTCCTTCAGAGCCACTGCTTCAGTCCACCTTGTGAAATAGTCTATAGCTGTAAGTATCTACCTGTGGCCTACACTTGATGGTGGGTTAATGGGACCTACAAAATCAATACCCCATCTCATGAAGGGTTGTTCTACTTGAATTGGTTGTAGAGGTAAATCTGACAGCCTTTCTTTGCCTACGAAAATGGCACATTTTACACATTTTCTAGCCCATGCATCGGCATCCTTGAATAAGTTGGGCTAGTAATATCCAGCTCTCATCATTTTCCAAGCAGTAGTCTTTGGGGCAAAATGACCCCCTGTTGTTCCATCTTGAAACTCATGCAGCACCTTGTCAGTCTGATCTTTATCAATGCATCTTAACAACACACCATTAAAATCCTTTTTGAAAAGAATGCCATTTATTAAAACATATGGAATGGACTGTAGCCTAAAATACCTTCTCTTGGTTCTATCTAAACCTGCTGGACATTTACCAGTTTGCAAAAATTGAGTCATGTTATTAACCCAACTTGTGCCCACTGTAGCTAGATCATCCTAATGTGCATCTTCAATGGTCAGAAGCACCTCCTCTTCTTTTTCTATTTCATTCTTAGAACTGGTAGAAAGTTGTTCATTGAGTCCTCCGCCTATGACTAGCTTGGTTATCTTGATATCTACGTCATATTCCATGACTTTGGTGATCCAACCAGCCCTTTTCTCATTAACATCTTTACCTAACAGGAACTCTTTCACGCTAGGGTGAGCAACCATCAAATGTATCTTATTATTAGAACTAAGATGTCTAAACTTCTTGAGGCTCCTTACCATTGCAAGGGCATGTTTTTCAATGAAGCTATACCTCTGTTCATACTCCTCTAGTCCTTGAATAAAGAAAGCAATTGGCTACTCAAAGCCTTCACCTTGCTGCTGTACCAGAATTATAGAAATTGTATCCAAACCACCATAAGCATACAAGATAAAATCTTTGGAGAAATCAAGATTTACTAGAGTTGGTGCAGCTGATAATGCCTCTTTTATGGACTCAAAGCTGAGTTTGGCCTCTTTTTTCCAACTGAAAACTATATTCTTCTTTAACATAGAAGTCAAAGGCTTTAACAAATTTGCAATGTTAGGTATAAATCTTCATAGAAAATTAATTCTACCAATAAAACTTTGCAGTCCCCTCTTGTGACTAGGTAAAGGTAGCTCCAAAATAGCCCTTACTCTTTCTACATTAATTGTAATTCCCTCTTTTGACACAATGTGCCCTAACAACTTGCCTTCATGCATAATGAAAATGCATTTATTGGGATTGAGAGATATCCCAAACTATTTACATCTCTCGAACACTTGCCTCAAGTGGAATAAATGTTCAGCTGCATCTTTAGAGAAAATTGTGATGTCGTCAAGGTACACAAGTACCAATTTATACAACAAACCCTTAAAAGCCATATCCATAGCTCTTTGAAAAGTAGATCTAGCATTTGATAGACAAAAAGGCATCCTTTTGTAGGCTATGGTGCCCCATTTGGTAGTAAAAGTAGTTTTAAACTGATCTTCCTCCTTGACTAATACTTAATTATAATTGGAATATCCATCAAGCAAGGAGAACCTTTCTGAACCAGCCACTACTTGTAGAATTTGCTCCATTGAGGGCAGCGGGTAGTGGTCTTACAAGGAGGCTCTATTAAGGTCTCTAAAGTCGAAACATAGCCTAATCTCTCCATTCTTTTTTCTCATAGGGACAAGGTTGGAGACCTAAGAAGTATGATTCATCAGAAAAATAATTTTTCCCTCAATCAGCTTGGTTAATTCTTTAATCATCAGAGGTTCAAGCTTTGGATTTAAGGGTCTTTGTTTCTACCTCACAGGTTTAGTACCTGGTCCTAACTCTATGGTATGCTGGGCAATATGAGGGTCAAACCCTTTTAGGTCTAAGTAATCCCAAGAAAACACATCTTCAAACTCTTGACAAAGAGCAACAAAAGCTCTCCTATCCTCAGGTGAATAGATTTTGCCAATTTTGAGAAGCTTACCCTTGAAAATTTCTAGCTCCTCGTAATGTTCCTCTTTGACCTGCATGCTAGTTTTGTTTTTCTTCAGTTGATCATCAGTACCAAAAATAGATTCCAAAGTTACCAATCCTTTGGGTAGCTTTTTTTCCCTTAACTGAACAACCTAATCATCATCATATTGGTGTTTGAGTTTATCCTAATTCATCATAGAAAACTCATCCTCTTCTAACAGGAACTACAGAATCTGCTCATCACTCTCAAAAACCTGCCAATGAATATTATTGTCAAGGATAGAGGGCCTATCAACTATTTTCATGTGAGGCTGCACCTTTTCTCTTTAAATATCACTGGGGATATCAAACTGAGCCCCAATCGCAACTAACCTATCTGCATGATAGTTCCGATTTCTTGGAATAGAGATTAGATTGAAAGCATCAAACTCTTCAATCATGTCCCATACCCTATGTTTGTAGCATTTCAAAACATCATTCTTTGTAACATGCAGTCCCCTTACTTGATTTACAATGAGTTAATTGTCACCATATACCTGCAAACAGCTAATTTTCCTCTTTCTTTCCCACTGTAAACCTTGAATCAACCCTTCATATTCAGTAGTGTTATTTGTACATGAAAAGGCAAAACTAAAAGAAGAATGATATCTGTCACCTTGTAGAGACACAAGCATTACACCACCACCAGATCCATTCCTATTCCTAGAGCCATCAATGTACATTTTCCATACCTCATTTTGTTATTTTTGTCTACTGTTCTGCATTCCTTTACCAGGCTTGGAATTGTTGCTTCAGGCTCATGCAATATGTAAACCCCCATACCAGCTTCTTGGATGTGCCCCTCAAGATCATCTACAACATTTTCGGAGGCCCACTCCTTTAATAACACTTTTGGTATTCTTCTCAACTTACAGTTCTTAAGCAGCAACAAGTTCAGGATCATCAGAAATAATGCGATTTGCATTAACAACACTTGGTGTTTAAGGCTCTATGTGATGTTTGGCAAGTAATTTAGTTTTTAGGGTCACTTTGGTGACATATCTGGTCCTTAAAAACATGTGGGACCAGTCTGAGGTTAAATATCCTCCTATCTTGGTTGTGAACTCTCTTGACAAACACATAGCAAAATAAAGAGGTAAATCTATGATGAACAACTCTTGGGAAATGGAAACATTTGGGTAAGTGTGCAGAGTGAGACCTAGATCTTTTATCACGCCTACAGTATTAACAGTCATGCCATCTAGCTAGATACACCTTTCTCTAGGGGTTTGTACTTCAATCCTAATTGGTTTGTAATCTGTTTTGGCATTACAGAACTACTTGCACCACTATCCACCATGCAGTTATGTACTAACTTGTCTCCAATTATTAATGACACATAAAATGGGAGCGGTTTAGCACTTTTGTTTGGTTGTTTGCTATTGTCTTGGGATGAATTGGTAAGGACAACCCTAGTTGGGTCAACAGTTGCATCATTGGACACTTTTAAATCAGACAAGACAGATTGCAACATGTCCTTTTGGCCTAGGATGGCTAGGGAATCCCACATAGACATTGTCACATTCATCTTCTTCATATTTTCAATGATATTAAAAGGTGGAGTGACATGTACCTTCTGATATAATTTTGTAGCAGTAATACCAGCCTACAAATGAGGCTATTCCCTTGTAGTTGCTTGAGCATTTCTTTGTAAAATATGGGGAATCTGGGATGCAGAAGGATCAGCAAGTCCTTTTCATTTATTTGTTGCTTGATCTATCTCATAACCCCTCTTTTTGGCTCTTGTATTTGCTGCAATTGAGGCATCATCTCTATTTACACCACAGAATTCACCTTCCTGCAAATTTATGAAGGCAGAATCATTCTGAGGTTGCTCTTGCTATTACACAGCCCCATCATTAGGTGTGTTTGGCTGTGAGACTGCAACATTTTATACCATTAGAGCCTGATTTATCACTCCATTTGATCAGGCTATCTGACTGTGTGGCTGATTGCATGGAAAACACTATTCATACTCAGTTGCAAGGTTATTGTAAACAGGGACAAGGTCCCTAACTGCATTAATGGGTGCCAGATTATAAGGCTGGAAAGGCCTCCAGTTCACATTTTGCCTGGTACCCTAGTAATTTCTTTGATAAGGTGGCCTATTAGCCTGGTATGGCTGATTTTTCCCTTGATTGGGTTGTTGATAAGGCTGTCTATTTTGAGATTGCTTCTTTTTTATGCTCACCAACTCATTCCCAAAAGTTTGTAGGATGCTCTCTATTTTCTGTTGGCTATTTTTAATCTCTCTTAACTCTTGTGATGAGCTAGGAGCAGTACTTTTAGAATTGGTAGTACTTGGCACTGCTGCAGTAGCAGGTGAAGGGGCACAACATGGGATTGGCAAAGGCATTGAAGCTTGAATCTTAGGAAAAATGGGCACTAGTGGTCTAGGTGCTATTTTTCCATCCTGAATCAGGTTGATCTCTGCTCTAATAGCTATTTCATATGCATCAGGCAGGCTTGTACCTCCCAATGATTGAATCATTACTAAAATATCACTATATAGGGCTTTCAAAAAATATAGAAAAGCATATTCTGATAGAGGCCTTACCATGGCAGGAATTCTATCCCATGTCTTCTAGAATCTAAAGTTGAAATCTATCATTTGCTCCTAGGGAGCTCTCTTTATTGTAGTCATCTGTTCAACCAATGATAAGTTATCTGACTTATTTTGAAATTGTTTATTTGTCTTATCACCCAGATCATCTCAGGTTCCTATAGTCTACATCGGTAAACTCCTAAACCATTGTAATGTTTTTCCCTTGAAAGAGGTGGCCAGCAGCCTGATGGCTACATTCTCTTGGGTTACATGATGAACACCGCATAAAGAAGCTACATCTATAACATGCTCAACTATGGTAGTTTGATTCTCCCCTGTGAAATAGGACAGACTCTTCAAAGCTGCCATGGGTATGTTGTCATGTACTATTAAGTTCAATAGGTTGCCCCCATCAAAAGCCACAAATGGCTGATTTGTTGCCATTGGAACAACTAGAGGTAGGTTTTCTTGAGCTAGTGTAGGAACTATAGGTGCAATTGGCCTAAAATTTGGTGAGGTTGATTGTATTCTTTTAGAAACTAGAGTCCTTACCACAGCTCTACTCTATCTTCTAGGTGGAGATAGCTGTAAGTAATCAAATGAACTTGAACTCTGAGTTTGAATCTTTCTCATAAAATGTAACATCAGCACTAATCTGCTTGTCTTTCCTTAGTATGAGTCACTAGATATGCAGGTTTTAACCTCTTCCAGGTCTGAAAATCATTGGATGCACATCAAAACTAGCAATAAAATTGTAGTGTTCCACCGGGCGTGCCAGAAACTATTGTCTCTTAGATTTGCACCCTTGCTACAATTGTAAAACTTTAGCAATCTGGAGAAACATGGGAATGATCTCGAAGTGTGAGACCTTGCGAATTGAGATCAGACCTCTGGAGAAGGCCAGCTTCCTTAACTGGTTATCACCTAAAATTACTAAATTTTTAGAGAAAAAGGGAGAAGGAATGCTTTTAAATGAAAGATAAATAGAAAAACTTGAAAATAAAGGGTGATTCACCAAGTTGAATAAAAGAACCCTCACAATATTGAGAAGATGCACAACATGACTAGATACAACAAGTAGACATACATAGATTCAAATGATTCTAGTAGAGGTGAGAAACAAGATGGTTGAGAGGAACAAAATGTTCACAGACTGTTGGTTTTTTCCCTGACTGGATGCTCATTCCTAGATTTCCCTACAAGGTAGCCATCAGTGATCAACAAGATCTTTGGGCTAGGGGCCAACAGTGTAGGAGATAGACTCTACTTTTATCTTCTCTTCTTCTTCAGGCTATGCAAAATCTAGGGGGTATTCCCTATTCAACACCCATGAGAATATGCTTGTGGGTTGGCTTGGGATGTTGATACAAAATAGATAAATCCTCCTGTATGAAGACCAAAACTATAAGATAAGTGTAAAGGGGCTAGCTTTGGGCTTATGTTCAGTTGTGAATTAGAGGATCTTGGTCCTAAACTACTTCTAAGGTCCTAATGGTTTGATTTGGAAGTATGAGTTTGATTTATGTGTTTGGATGCAAAACTAGGACCTGGTATGTAATCTCAATGCAGAGCTAGATTGGTGCCTATCCAGGGCTTGGAGTCAGTAGACATACACCTGTGAATGATTAGCATGAACACACTAAAACTGGATTTCAAGGGGATGTTGTGGTATCTTCCTTACAAATACCTCCCAGAATAGAGTGTTAAGTCATCTCTACTTATGGCATCCCTATTGCAGTATATCTTTCCCAACACTTAGTCTAAAAACAATTTAATCTACCCCTTGAGCAGAAGTTGAAAGATCAAGCATTCAATATAGGAATTCTATATTCTAGAATCCCAGATATCCCTTAGATATCTAGATTTAGAAGAAGGATACATGCAATATTGGATACAGAATAACAAAACACATGCAAATACAGCATTACTCATATAAAACCAATCATGAAATTAGTAAATTCAGGCATGAGACATACAACAAGAGATACATAAACTCACAAGGTCACCTGCACAGAGCAACCAGAACCAGTTGTATCTTATTACAGAGCCCGATATGTCTAGTTTTCAATAACCTTGAATTGAGTAGCATCATCTGCTTATAAAGCAAGGGAATGTACTCCCTCATTAATCTCAGGGCAGTCCGCAAGACATCACCAGGTGCAGTACATCACCAGGGGGCACCGAAAACATTCAATGTAGCCGCATAGATAGAAGGGAAGGGGTAGGTGAGATCTTGACTTGCAATGCCCTGTCATGATTTTCTGTCTAAATCGAGTAGTTGGCATGTCCTTCCAACCCATACCTCTGTGCAATCTTGCCATTAATGGCATACCAGCTCAAAGCCTTGGGATACAGTAGTTGCGTGTCTTGCAAACCTTCTCCTGCCAAAATGTACATTCATGCATTGAGAAAAACCTTTCTTTCAAACATCGCAAACATCGCAATCGATCACCTTGCTTCCTGCTAAGATTTGCGGCGTAGATCATGCTGCAAAGTTGGTGAACAAAGATATCCGTGCCTTGCAAGTACATCATGTTGACTTTCCTTTTAAATATCATGAGGATGCATTATCCCACATTCACCCTGTAGCACTCTTTTTAACACTTTATATGCTAGGCCGGTTACATATATAATGTCAGTGATTTTGCTCCTGACGATGCTAGCATAAAACCTTCATCATCATCATCCTCAAGCATGATATCTGGATACTCAATATCACCTTGACGTCAGCATCATCATTTGCATGAGTCCACCTTGATAATTCACATCATCCCGATGTGAAATATCACCCCGCAGAAAATATCACCTTGCAGGAAAGTATCATGCCGTCTGCATCACCAGATAAAATATATCACCCTGACATATGAATATCATCTTGATGACCAACCTCACCTTCATGTGAAATATCAACCTGATATTCACCTTCATCGGCACAACTTGATGCATCAGAGGAAGATCCTCCTGCTTAGCCGATACCAAATGTCTAGCCGATGAACATCCTGATGACATCACCATCATATCCTGCTGACATCATCAGCATATCTGCCTATCGCGCACCTCCTCATATCTAGATGACATCATCATCATATTTGCAAATATCAAGGGATCTCCACAAGATGACTAGTGTTAGAAATATGACCCCCCTCGGATCCTAATGATGTCATCGTCATGTTGGCATGAGGATGATATTCGGAAGATAACCGGATAATTGGAAATATCACCCCCATGCCCAAATATCATGCTGCACTGTAGCTCCATTGTAACATCAAGGTGATGTATGAATATGACTGATACTTGAAAATATCACCTCCTTCCTTGAAATATAATGAAGTCGATTAAACAAGTGGATATCACCCCTGCAGGAACATGACATCAGCAGCATCCTGATGTTGAACAAACATAAGGTGACAAAATAACATTAGGGTGATCTTAACAAAGATCACCCGATATTCAAATATGATGACCCTGATGAAAAGTGGGTCATACATAGAAATTTCATAGTGCCAACATCAGGATGATCTTGACTAAAATCACCCAATGTCAAAATATCACCCCGTGGGCAGAAGATCAGGTTGGTGTGAAATATGACCCTCATAAGAAATATCAAGGTGATGTTTGGAAACATGATGATGATGACAACCCCCTACTTTAGAATATCATGATGATGCTGAAAAACACTGAGAAGGTCCAACACTTAGGAAATTTTTTGGATTTCTAGGGAGGTGCACATCCTATAACCTTAAACATAAATTATTAGCAACATAGGCTCCGATTAGGGACGTACAAGTGCAAGACTATAGTGAGAACCACAGAACTCTAGGATGCAGACTAGTCTTTATCCATTGGGCAATAGAGTCAAACTTGCACCAACCTACATCACTAAACACATTATTTTTAAACATTACTTTGGCAGCCCAAGGAAACCAAAAAGGAAGAACCATAATTTTTTCTTGTCAAATGCCTGATTCCAAACTGAAAGATCCCAATCCCAACTAAAAAGATTGGCATAATCTACCCATAATGTCATCTACTCAATTAGATATTCCACCACTTTTGAAAGCTTGCCACTATCATTTTCACCTCTATCATTTTGGATTTCAAAATTAGACATATAACCATACACATAATATTCTTCAATATTAGGTAACACATGTATGTTATATCCCTCAGACAGTACATCATACTGCTCTTGGCATTCTTCATCATTTATCTGGCTGCTGTACACCATCAGGCACTCATCCAGCTGATCCAAAAACTCAAAATACTCAGAAAATATGAGACCCCTAATATCTACTGATATTGAAAACAAATCCTGATCCACACACCCAATGTTGCACATGTCTGAATCAGGTGATGGTGAACATTCATTATTCACAGTTTGCAAATCAGCATCATCATCTTCAAGCAGAGGGTTAATTCTGCACCAATGAATGTCAGGAATCGCAACAATAAATGCATCCAGAGGCTCATCATAAAGGGGATTCATGCTCATTGTAAAGGTCTTTGCTTCTTCTTCATGACAATCCATCTCTTTTTCATCATCATCAAATTCAGAGTCATAAGAAGAACAAACCTGATCCATGAATTGATCATGGATATCATCTTCATCATCTTTAACATCTGATTGCCCCACATACAAAATTTCTACTACTTCAATGCATTCTGATGTTGAACTATTTACATCATTTTCTAGTCCTCTAATGTTTCCTGATGAAACTAATATTGACTCTTGATCCATATGATCACAACTTTGCACAACTGGATCATTTAAACATGAATGCTCTTTGTTTAGGATTGGCATGCAAATATTATTTGAAAAATTATTATTGTGAACTTTATTTTCTGGGCAAAACAAGACATCTTCCTTTATAATAGAAACATCATCAACTTGGAATGATGCAAAAACTAGGACAGTAGGGGTGTGAGTACTTTGACATTCATCCTCAACATTTGAATTAAATCTCTCATTAACATTGGGGGCTGCAGGACAACAAAAATTTTCAAAAAAATAACCCTTTTGAATTCCATGCCTCTAATTGTTTTCAATATCCATTGCAAACTGATGTGCTTGATGCAATGTAGTGGGTTCTGTATCTCTCAATCTATAACTCATTTTCTTATCAAATGCTCCCAAATAGACAACTAGGCACAATGCATCATTAGGCCTCATGCATTCTAGTATTATATTCAATGCCTTCATAAATATGAGGTTAAAGGCTGGGATCAACTCATCCTCTTCTATATGGATATACATGAAATCACTGATGATTGCATAATCAAAAAAATTTCACCATATTGTTCTAGAAATACAGATTTAAAATCCTGCCAAGAGTTGACAGAGTAGGCTGGAAGATAGGAGAACCAATCCCTTGCATCTTCATCTAGAGATTGAACAAATAATCTCATAACTACATCTTCATGGTCAATCTCAAAATCATCCATCACATTTCTAAATTGCTGCAAGTGTCTCTTAGCTGATTCATCCTTTGTACCACTGAATTTAGGCAAATACCTTCTAATTTTAGGTGGAAAAGCATTTGGATAACCACAAATGCCACTAAAATTTATGGGCTTATATCTATCTATGTTGAAACTTCTTTTATTACATGGTTGGGACTGACTACTATACATTATAGCATTTGACACCTCACAAGGGTGCATGGGCTGACAATACATCTTTTTATGCTTTTTTTTGCAACCCTATTCTCTACTTAGATTTTCAATCATAGTATGACCTTAGGCCCTTAAAATACAAACTGCTATTTCAACCTGCCTAAAGTCCTCTATATGAGTCTATTGAACAATATTGCATGCCCTTTTGAAATACAAAGTAGGTTCTAACAAAAGCATGCAAGCTCTGCTCTCACCAATATTTCCCTTTTAACTAGTGCTATTTCACCAAATAGGGAACTTTTCAAAAACTTGTACAAATACCTAGATATGTTGCAACTGCTGATAGGTTCATTCAACAGAGTCGCCACTTCCTTGGTAGAGGAATGAGCTTCAAACTAGCTAAAGCTGAAAGTACATTTGTTCCTTTTTGGGTCTCCCAACAGTAGAGCCACACATAAAACTTTACATTTGCTACAACAAGGCACTTCTAGGCCTAATTCTTCAATTTCTTAGACTCAAGCTTTATCGATATGACATTGTCTCCCCAACAGAGTCGACAATTTCTATTGGTTTTTTCCTTGACTGGATGCTCATTCCTAGATTTCCCTACAAGGTAGCCATCATTGATCAATAGGATCTCTGGGCCAGGGGCCAATAGTGTACGAGATAGACTCTATTTTTATCTCTTCTTCTTCTTTAGGCTCTGTAAAACCTAGGGGGGTATTCCCTATTCAACACCCATGAGAATATGCTTGTGGGTTGGCTTGGGATGTTGATACAAAGTAGATAAATCCTCCTGTAAGAAGACCAAAACTGTAAGATAAGTGTAAAGGGGCTAGCTTTGGGCTTATGTTCAGTTGTGAATTAGAGGATCTTGGTCCTAAACTACTTCTAAGGTCCTAATGGTTTGATTTGGAAGTATGAGTTTGATTTATGTGTTTGGATGCAAAACTAGGACCTTGTATGTAATATGAATGCAGAGCTAGATTGGTGCCTATCTAGGGCTTGGAGTCAGTAGACATACACCTGTGAATGATCAACATGAACACACTAAAAATAGATTTCAAGGGGATGTTGTGGTATCTGCCTTACAAATACCTCCTAGAACAGAGTGTTAAGTCATCTCTACTTATGGCATCCCTATTGCAGTATATCTTTCCCAACACTTAATCTGAAAACAATTTAATCTACCCCTTGAGTAGAAGTTGAAAGATCAAGCATTCAATACAGGAATTCTATATTCTAGAATCCCAGATATCCCTTAGATATCTAGATTCAGAAGAAGGATACATGCAATACTGGAGACAGAATAACAAAACACATGCAAATACAACATTACTCATATAAAACCAATCATGAAATTAGTAAATTCATGCATGAGACATACAACAAGAGATACATAAACTCACAAGGTCACTTGCACAGAGCAACCAGAACTAGTTGTATCTTATTACAGAGCTAGATATGTCCAGTTTTCAACAACCTTGAATTGAGTAGCATCATCTGCTTATAAAGAAAGGGGATGTACTCCCTCATTAATCACAAGGCAGTCCCCAAGACATCACCAGGTGCAGTGCATCACCAGGGGGTGCCAAAAACATTCAATGCAACCGCACAGACAAGAGGGAAGCGGTAGGTGAGATCTTGACCTGCAATGCCCTGTCATGATTTTCTATCTAAATCGAGTAGCTGGCGTGTCCTTCCGACCAATACCTCTGTGCAATCTTGCCATTAATGGCATATCAACTCAAAGCCTCGGGATATAGCAGTTGCATGCCTTGCAAACCTTCTCCTGCCAAAATGTAAGTTCATGCATCGAGAAAAACTTTTCTTTTAAACATTGCAAACATCGCCATCGATCACCTTGCTTCCTACTGAGATTTGCGGCATAGATCATGTTGCAAAGTCGGTGAGCAAAGATATCCATGCCTCACAAGTACATCATGTTGACTTTCCTTTTAAATATCATGAGGATGCATTATCCCACATTCACCTTGCATCACTCTTTTTAACACTTTATATGCTAGGCCGGTTACATATATAATGTCAGTGAGTTTGCTCCCGATGACGCTAGCATAAAACCTTCATCATCATCATCCTCAAGCATGATATCTAGATACTCAATATCACCCTGACGTTAGCATCATCATCTAAATGAGTCCACCCTGATAATTCACATCACCCCGATGTGAAATATCACCCTGCGGGAAAGTATCATGCCGTCCGCATCACGAGATAAAATATATCACCCTGACATAAGAATATCATCCTAATGACCAACCTCACCTTCATGTGAAATATCAACCTGATATTCACCTTCATCGGCAAAACCTGATGCATCAGAGGAAGATCCTCTTGCTTAGCCGATACCAAATGTCTGGCTGATGAACATCCTAATGACGTCACCATCATATCCTGCTGACATCATCAGCATATCTGCCTATCATGCACCTCCTCATATTCGGATGATGTCATCATCATATTTGCAAATATTGGGGGATCTCCACAAGATGACTAGTGTTAGAAATATGACCCCCCTCGGATCCTGATGACGTCATCGTCATGTTGGCATGAGGATGATATTCGGAAGATAACTGGATAATTGGAAATATCACCCCCATGCACAAATATCATGCTGCACTGTAGCTCCATTGTAACATCGAGGTGATGTATGAATATGACTGATACTTGAAAATATCACCCCCTTCCTTGAAATATGATGAAGTCGATTAAACAAGTGGATATCACCCCCGCAGGAACATGACATCAGCAACATCCTAATGTTGAACAAACATAAGGTGACAAAATAACATCAGGGTGACCTTAACAAAGATCACCCGATATTCAAATATGATGACCCCGATGAAAAGTGGGTCATACTTAGAAATTTCATAGTGCCAACATCAAGATGATCTTGACTAAGATCACCTGATGTTAAAATATCACCCCACGGGCAGAAGATCAGGTTGGTGTGAAATATGACCCTCGTAAGAAATATCAAGGTGATGTTTGGAAACATGATGATGATGACAATGCCTTACTTTAGAATATCATGATGATGCTGAAAAACACTGAGAAGGTCCAACACTTAGGAAATTTTCTAGATTTCTAGGGAGGTACACATCCTGTAACCTTAAACATAAATTATTACCAACAGAGACAATCATATGCAGATTCACACTAAACTAGAAAATCATCAAAAGAGGTAAAATAACTTGCATATATTCAATAAGAAGGCATGGCTACAGTAGCAGAAAGCTCTGTTTGGAAATAGAAAGACTAGAATGCCCAAAAAATTTCCAACCCTATTTACATCTCATTACAATGCATATATAGCATTTCAAAAAGACCTAAATCGGTTACAATAAAATCACCCCATGGGCTATATTAGGAAAATATCTATCCCTGAAGGGACGTCCAACTTCAAGAAGTTATGGCATGAAAATATCTGGAACAGGGGTAGATGGAAAATATTTTGAGTCTTCAATGGAAGCTACTACATCATCAATCTGCACCCATAAATGCCACAAATATTTGCTTCTGCATCTTGCCAAAAAACTAAATTCAGCCACTAGTATGTCGTGCCGCCAAAACACATGAGGATCTGCTAGCAAGACACATAGCCCATGCGCAATAAAGAGTGAAGCCATCTACCATGAATCCAACTACAAAGCCCACCAACTAGAGTTATTGTGAAAATACCAGCCTCTGCATAGGCCAAAATGTTGTTGAGACGTCGTATCAGTCGATCACACAAAAATCAGATCATATTTTGAAAGTAGGATTATTCCCCTCAAAACCCCACCAAGTGAAAAAGGAGGCAAAAATAAGCATTTTGGCCTTTTGAATCATGTTGAAATTCACTAGGACACGGAAGATATAGGCAGTCAAAGTTGCAGTCAAACTACAATTGTATATCGCTCTGCATATGCAAACTGCTTTGTATGTGTAAATGCATGTGTAAAGACACAATTACAACATACAATACAAAGGCCACATATAAGATCAGCCCTTTACTTTTGTATCACCTTTTGCATGTATGCCCCTGCCATGTGTCATCACCTGATTAGTTGCTGAGCAAGGCCTAACACCATGGCTGAAAAACTGCATCTTCTTATCAGGGGTTGGAATGACTAAAAATAGAGTGGCTGATGTACTTTGTCACGTTGAAAACCATTGCATCATCCTTTGTATATCCAATTGTATATGCAAACATACAATTGCAAATATACATACAACATGGAACCCAAAATATTATGACACAAGTTGAAATTGAGTACGGGTCCAGCCTTTGTATCCTTTCTTTTGCATATCAACACATACAAGCACTTCTACATACAACTCGTAGACCCCAAAATGACTATCCACTACATTTGATTCCCCAGTCGGATCCACCTTGTATGTTTCCCTTGTATATCACATTATATAATGCATATGCAGATAAAAATGATTAAGTATAAAACTGAGAATTATCTTCAATGGAAAACACCTGGAGACAAAAAGATTTCTAGGTTTTTCTGGGTTTTTTGTAAAGATTCTTCATGTAAGATTTTGGGACTTTTTGGCAAGGCATAGCATGAGCATTTGAAGGATTTAAGCCTTGTAGGGTCATTTTCTAAAGGATTTTCAAGGAAAATACAAGGTGAACTATTTAACTTTAGACAGAGGAAAATAGGTCAACAACTTTATAGCCTTAGCTTTCATCTTTTTCACTTCTTCATCTGACTCTGTCTCTTCTTTAGTTTTTCCTACACTATCATACTTCCTTCTACCTTTCATTTTCTATCTCTTTGAGCCTTTTTTAGTGGATTTCTTGGACAGTTGCTCCACACTTGTAGATGGTGTGGGACTAGAGAATGTAGCATAGCTTCTAGTAGACCTCTATGTTGCTTCAGACTTTTCTTGTTTCCTTTTAGGCTCCTCTAGAGCTTTAACCAGTTCACTCTCTTTCTTTTCTCTTGCTTCCCTTTTTGCTTGTGCTTTTTCTCTTACTTCTCTGATCTATTCTTTAGAGAAACCATATTTCAATGCAACTTCTTCTACCTCCTTCCTCACTTTCCTAGAGATTTAAGGCTGCCTAAGTTCAACATGTAATTTCACCAATATATCTTGATAGGTTCCAAACCTTTCTTCTCTATTGTCCTTGGGTTTTCTCAGCATGTGTTGAGCATAGTTTTCTAATATTTGTCCATCCACTTCATAACCCATTGGCATTATCTAGACTATCCTAGGCTCAACAACCTCCATCAAGAATTGATCTTTTGTAACCATAAAACATATAGTATCCTTATACTTCTCAACAATTTTCTCAGGAATTCTTTCTCTGGAATGCATCATGCTTTGAAAATTATTAAACTACCCCCATAGGGCTACTTTTTTCCCATCATGACTTCCAATGCTACTTAAATAATTTCTAATTTGGATAGCTACTAGTTTGCTAGTTAACCAGAACATTTTCTTCATTTTTGGCAACTCATTCATAAAATAGAAGAATAGACAGATAGTCAACGTACCTAATTTGAAGGGATAGTTTTTTCTTTCCTTGATCTTCTTTAGATTCTCTAGTAGTTTGATTCTCAGTAATTCACACAAATCATAATCAACATTCTCTTTGACCATTTGATATGTGGTGTATATCACAATATCAAAGATAGAGTTTTCCCAGTGTGAGAAATAGATCTTGTAGCCTATTACCATAGAAGCAGATCTTACTGCATGGTCTATGATGTCATTTATGGTTAATTCCCTCTTTTCAAATTGGACTCTGGTAGCCTTTGTAATAGTTGGATTCTTCGCAACTTTTAGCAAGGGTACACCATGGGTGGAATTTAACCCTGTTACTTCCCTAATCACTTCCTTGGTGATTTTGAAGGGCTGCCCTAACCACATGAATTCATTCTAAATTTGACTTAGGATATACCAGACACATTCATGCTCTGTGACTATAGGAAACTCTACATACTAGATGAATTTCTTCTCTTCTAAGACTTTGTATTCTTCCTTTAGGTCAAATTGATCATTGCTTAAATGTTTTAGGTATAAATCTAAGAATTTGTCACCACTGAGCTCATCTAGGGCAACATGGATATATGCCTTAACATCTTCCACATATAGAACTCTGTATGGTATTTTTAAAAATGCACCCATTGGATCAACTTCAGTTGCTTTGAAGGGATGTTTCTTGAATATGGGTCTTGGTCAGTTAGTAATATCAACAACTTGTGGGGTTGCCATTGCAATGATTTAGTAAAGTTCCAATAGTAAATACCTTGTTATGCTGAATTAGGGTTTTCTTCACATGGATTGCTCTGAGTACTTTGAATCTCTATTGACACTTGAAATCTTTCTTCAATCTCTCTTGGATATCTGATAGCTTGAATGCAAAGTGAGTTATAATGCAAATGAGTTTTCTTTTTATCCTTCACACTTGACCTAATTGTCATAAATGCTCATTCTCAAAAGCTGCCTGACTTTACTCTGATAGATATAGTCAATTAGAATTACTCTGCAATGTACCGTACTAACTTATTTTCTTCTAGATTTTCTTTCAAAAGATTTTTTTTATCTTAGATTCCACCACATATCCTCATGCCAGATTCTAACACTAACTATTTGGCTATGGGTTTTGGATTTTCAACACTGCTCCCCCTGAGCCAGAGCTCCCAATTTACTTCCCAAAGGAAGTATCTACACCAGATGCTGGTGCAGATCTATCCTTAACTTCAATTACTTCTTTCTTGATCTAGATCTTGTCTATTTCTTTCTGAGTTTCAACCAGATCAACCTTTTCTTTTCCCTTATCATTCCTCTGCTATGTTTTCCTCTCTTCAGTAAGGTAGTTTCTTTTCACATTTTTGCTTTTACAGACTCTTGCAATATGTCCATACTTGTTACAATTGTAGCACACAACATTCCTTTGTCTTTGATTCCTTCTATTAATTGGATTTGATCTGCATTGATTAGACATATGTCTAAATCTATTGCAAGCAAAAGACTTTCTCTTGAATGATGGACTATTCCTTGCATTGTAGGAACCATTCCTTACCATATTTATGCATTCATTTGATTTGTGACCAATTTTATTGCAATTGAAACATTGACCAAAAAAGGATGGAGCATTTTGATTCTAGTTTAATCTACTCCTGCACTGAGTAGCTTTATGACCAAACTTATTGCAATTAAAACAATGGCCATTGAAAGATGGATACCTTTGAGCATTTGGCTATCTAACCAGAGGTCTTCTAGGTCTTCTTCTAAACTAGTTTCCTTAGTTTTGCTTAACTCAGTGTTTGTTTGACCAGATTTTGAACTTTCTCCTTTTTCAAATCCTAAAACTTGCTTATCATCATCTTGTTGGATCTAGGGCATACAACTGAGAGGGGGGGGTGAATCAGTTGTATAAAACTTCTTCTTCTTTCAAACACTTAATTCTCTGTTGTTAGTTAGCAGCATATCAAATAATCATCCATGGAAGCATAATACATAAACACAAGAGCAGATAAGCATCAACACATTGAACACCAAGATTTTGACGTGGAAAACCCGGTTAAGGGAAAAACCACGGGGTGATTAACCCAAGAATTATTCTCTGTTAGAAGAATAAAGAAAAATGAATGGCACATGCCAATAAGGGCTCACTGCCTGAGCACACTGCTCACAAAGAGGCCCACTGCCTACAAGGAGACACACTGTCTACAAAGTGATGAAAATCACAGTCTTGAACTGGAGAATGACATCTCTACCATGTCCGGATCAGTTCCAATTAAGCCCAAAATCTCTGCTCTGCCTTTCGCACGTTTCTTCGCTATGCCACACTCATCCACACACCACACCTTGAAATGAACTCACAAACCGTTATTTATACAAGACATCGACTTAGGAACAAGCATCTAAGTCGGCAAACAACCATAGGAGTATCCGCAAGATGAATAACACATCCGGTCGACCATCACAAGAACATTCGCAGGATGAACAACTCATCCGGTCGGCTAAACAGAGCAAGAACTTCATCCGGAAGAATAACTTCAATTCTGGGCTCTACCATCAATGCGGACCAACAACACAACCTAAACATGATCCAAGAACCTTCACAAGCCTGTCTGAATGTCCGGATACATCCGCACTTCCTCTACTTACTGGGATCTCTTGTCTTCCTCATCCGGAACTTCAAGAACACAGTCTGTCGCCACTGTCATAATGCAAGAGGTACTTCCGGACCTCCAAATCATACACAAATCAGGATGACACATCACAAGGACATCCCAAACACTCCGTCCAATCCGCAGATTAGGATGATACAATTCCAGACCTCACCGGACCTTTTTGTGATCCTCTGTCACCTCTGGATACTTGCCGGACCCGGTTCTATACCGGCAGCCACAACTCCTTCAGATCTTCATGCGGACCTCTGAAATCTTAACTGTAGCATCTCAAGACTCATATCTACTAACCCTTTAATCTGCATCCTCCGGTTCTCATCCTATACAGTACATTTACCTTCTTCTCATCACTGTTCTTCACTGTTCCTGACTGAGGCTAATTTTCTCAATATCCTCAGCACACAGCTCATCAAATCCTTCTTGTCAATGCAATATGAGTATGTTGACATCAATGACAACACTGGCTCACCTCATACTTGCAACAATCTCCCCCTTTGTCATTGATGGCAACATATGATGTGAAAAACCATTAAGACAAGAACTTCAACTTTTCATATGTCTTCTCTTCCTTTACTGCTCCCCCTTTGATCATCAACCACTTGTTTTTCACATGTCTTCTCTCCCCCTTTGACATCAATGGCAAAGGGCTCATACTTGCAATTCTCATACATCAGAATCATACCAGCTGCTCCCCCTTAGTTGCAGCTCCCCATTAGTCCGGATCACAAGATATGACTGTGATAGCCACCGGACTGATGCACATCAGTGCATCTTAGTTCATCACCGGAGGGGCCATGATCCCTAACTTCTCCCGGAGATATTCAAAAGAGTCCTTGGGAAGAGGTTTTGTAAAGATATCTGCAATCTGATCCTTGGAGGGAACATACTCCAATCTGACTTCTTCCTTGTTTACTTGTTCTCTCAAAAAGTGAAATTTGATAGATATGTGCTTAGTCTTAGAATGCAATACCAGATTCTTGGAAATATTAATTGCACTTGAATTATCACAGAAAATTGTGATAGGCTCCTCATATTCAACTTTGATGTCTCTTAGCATCTGCTTCATCCATAAGATTTGAGTGCAACTACCTACTGCTGCAATGTATTCTGCTTCAGTTGTAGACAGAGATATTGCATCTTGTTTCTTGCTTAGCCAAGAAACCAATCTCTTCCCCAAAAAGAATGCTCCACCACTAGTGCTTTTCCGATCATCCACATCTCCTGCCCAATCTGCATCTGTGTAAGCATGAAGAGAGAAATCCGGATCTCTAGGGTACCATAGACCATACTCAGCTGTTCCTTTCAAGTACCTAAAAATTCTTTTGATTGCCATAACATGAGATTCTCTAGGATCAGCCTGGAATCTTGCCACAAGACCAACAACCTGCATTATATCTGGTCTAGTTTGAGTGAGATACAACAATCCACCAATCATTGATCTATACTTTGTCTGATCTACTTTTGGAGAATCATCATCTTTGCTTAGCTTACATCTGGTTGCCATAGGAGTGTTCATTGGCTTTGAATCTTCCATACCAAATTTCCTTAACAAGTCTTTCACATATTTGGTCTGAGAAATGAAGATCCCTTCTTTTGTTTGAGTAATTTGCAGTCCCAAGAAGAAATTCATTTCACCAAGCATAGACATTTCAAATTCACTTTTCATCTGATTAGCAAAAGTTTTGCACATACTATCTCTTCCTCCAAAAATGATATCATCCACAAACACTTCAACAATCAGAATGTTTTCATGATCAATTTTGAAATATAAGTTACTGTCAGCAGTACCTTTGTTGAATCCAATCTGCACAAGATGCTTATCCAACCTTTCATACCATGCTCTTGGGGCTTGCTTCAATCCATACAAAGCTTTCTTCAACTTGCAGACCATATCATTATTATCAGACAATTGAAATCCATCCGGTTGTTCAATGTAGACTTCTTCTTCCAGATCACCATTTAGGAAGGCAGACTTGACATCCATCTGATATACCTTGAAGTCTTTGAAGGCAGCAAATGCAAGAAGTAATCTGACTGCTTCAATTCTTGCTACCGGAGCAAAAGTCTCTTCAAAGTCAATTCCTTCTATTTGAGAGTAGCCTTTGCAGACCAATCTAGCTTTGTTTCTGATTACTTCACCAGCTTCATTTAGTTTGTTCCGGAAGACCCACTTGGTTCCAATTACATTCCTGTCTCTAGGTCTGGGAACAAGATCCCAAGTATGATTTTTCTCAATTTGCATCAATTCATCTTCCATTGCTTTGGTCCAGTTTTCATCATTGCAGGCTTCATTTATTGTTTTAGGTTCAATCTTTGAAATCAGACAACATTCATTCTGATTTTGAGCAATATTCCTTCTAGTTTGTACACCTTTGCTTCTGTCACCTATAATCTGATCTTCAGAGTGATTCAGTCTCACATACCTTGGAATTTTGGGAGTATCCAGCACTGCTGTTTCTTGATCAGGCTCATTCAAACCTATCTCTTCTTCCTGATTTACCGGATCAGGCTGACTCTGTCTCACCGGAGAGGATTGAGGTCCTTGAACACTGTCTTGGTCATCTTCATCAAACTCATAAAATCTTGAAGGCTTCTCAATTCCTTCATCAACCTTTACATTGGTGCTTTCTATCATCTTCCTCAATCTCTTATTGTAACACCGGTATGCTTTGCTTTGAGTGGAGTAGCCCAAGAAAATTCCTTCATCACTTCTAGCATCAAACTTTCCTAGATCTTCATCTCTTTTAATATAACACTTGCTACCAAATACTCTGAAATATTTCACAGTAGGAGTGATGCCAAACCAGAGTTCATAGGGGGTCTTACCGGTGTTGTTTCTGATTTGAACTCGATTGAGAGTGTAGACTGCAGTGCTGATAGCTTCTTTCCAAAACATTTGAGGAACATTTGCTTCCAACATCATTGTCCTAGCAGCTTCCTGGATGGTCCGGTTCTTTCTCTCAACTACTCCATTCTGCTGTGGAGTCTTAGGAGCAGACAACTGTCTCCTTATACCCTGTTTCTCACAAAAGTCAATGAATTCACCAGATGTAAATTCACCACCTCTATCAGACCTTAGACACTTTAGTTTCAATCCGGTTTGATTCTCCACCATAGCTTTGAAGATTTTGAACTTCTCAAAAGCTTCTGATTTTTCTTTTAGAAAGGTAACCCACATCATCCGGGAATGATCATCAATTAACAACATGAAATATCTATCACCTTGCAGACTCTTGATTCTTGTCGGACCACATAGATCAGTATGTACTAATTCCAACAATCCGGTAGAAGACTGATCTTTGCTTTTGAAGGAGACTCTGCTTTGTTTACCTAACTGACATTCTTTACACACACTATTTGTAGGTTTCATCAATTTTGGAAGATCTCTCACAGCCTGAGTATTGCTTATCTTGATGATGTTATCAAAATTTACATGACACATTCTTCTATGCCATAACCAACTCTGATCAATTTGGACAAATAAACAACTTTTATTTGAACCAACCAGATGAAAGATATTACCTTTTGTCTGAGTACCGGATGCAATTTCAGTTCCGGAGCTTGTAAAGATTCTGCATTTTCCATTCTTGAACCGGAGATCATAGCCTTTGTCCACTAACTGACCAACACTGAGAAGATTGTGCTTCAATCCTTCAACATACAGTACATTTCCTGTTTTGCTCTTACCATCAAAGGAAATAGTTCCCCTACCTCTGATTCTGCCAGCAGAATTGTCACCAAACTTTACCATTCCTCCTTCATATCTTTCCAAATCTAAGAACTTATTCTTGTCACCAGTCATATGGTGAGAACATCCACTGTCAATAACCCAATCATCCTTTTCTTCCACTTGAGCAGCCAAGGCTTTTTCAACAACTTTGTGATTGACAGATTCAGAGAGTATTGAATCTTCTTCCTTGATGGCTATAAACACCCACTCATTTCTGGATTTGCTTCCTAGTTCTGATTCATCATCTGTTACTCCTTCATTGTCATCTTCTTCATGAACATAATAGCAATTCTTTTGAAACCTTTGTCTGTGAGTATTAGATCTTGCAGATCTCTCCGGACATCTTGAGGCAAAATGACCAATCTTATTGCAGTTGAAACACTTAAAGGGTAGTTTTCCTTCATACTTACCGGATCCTCTTGGCAGTCTCTTTGCAATGAGGGCTTCAAGTTGAGCTGTTTCTGCTTCTTCTTCTTCCATGTCTCTTCTTGCTTGATCATACCATGACATTTTCCTTGATGAGTTTTCACCCAGATCAAATCTCTGTTTGCCTTTCACATAGGCACTGGCTTTGAAAGCAGATTCAGTCTTGGGAGGATCATCTCCAAACTCGGTCATTTCAAATGCAGCTAGTTTGCCAGCCAGTTGTTCTCTTGTGACAGTTGTGTGGGCTCTGAATTCATCAATGGCAGCAACTTTGATTTTGTAGGCAGCAGGAAGGGATCTTAGGATTTTGCAGACAATCTCATTTTCATCTAAAGTTCCACCAGCATTTCTGATTCCACATACCAGCTCATTTACTCTTGGCATAAAGGTAGTGATGTTTTCATCATCTCTCATTTTCAATCTTTCAAATTTCCCTTTCAGACTTTGCAACCTTGCACTTTTGACAAACTCATCTCCTTCATACAGAAGTTCCAGTTTAGTTAGGATCTCATATGTAGTTGGTAGGTCAATGACATTCGAGAGATCTGAGTCATTCAATGCACTTAGAAGAGCTTCCTTGGTCCGCAGATTGTTTTCAGCTTCTGTGATTTCATTCAGAGTTGTCAGACCACCTTGTGGAGGTACATATGGTTTTGAAATCATAGCCAAGTATGCTTTTCCCATACATTCCAAGTGACACTTCATGCGACCTTTTCAGAGAGTGAAGTTGGTTTCATCAAACTTCGGACTATCCTTCTTGTATGACGACATCCTGGATCTCCTCAAGCGGTTAAGCTCCTATCAGAGGAACTTAGCTCTGATACCAATTGTTGGATCTAGGGCATACAACTGAGAGGGGGGGTGAATCAGTTGTATAAAACTTCTTCTTCTTTCAAACACTTAATTCTCTGTTGTTAGTTAGCAGCATATCAAATAATCATCCATGGAAGCATAATACATAAACACAAGAGCAGATAAGCATCAACACATTGAACACCAAGATTTTGACGTGGAAAACCCGGTTAAGGGAAAAACCACGGGGTGATTAACCCAAGAATTATTCTCTGTTAGAAGAATAAAGAAAAATGAATGGCACATGCCAATAAGGGCTCACTGCCCGAGCACACTGCTCACAAAGAGGCCCACTGCCTACAAGGAGACACACTATCTACAAAGTGATGAAAATCATAGTCTTGAACTGGAGAATGACATCTCTACCATGTCCGGATCAGTTCCAATTAAGCCCAAAATCTCTGCTCTGCCTTTCGCACGTTTCTTCGCTATGCCACACTCATCCACACACCACACCTTGAAATGAACTCACAAACCGTTATTTATACAAGACATCAACTTAGGAACAAGCATCTAAGTCGGCAAACAACCATAGGAGTATCCGCAAGATGAATAACACATCCGGTCGGCCATCACAAGAACATTCGCAGGATGAACAACTCATCCGGTCGGCTAAACAGAGCAAGAACTTCATCCGGAAGAATAACTTCAATTCCGGGCTCTACCATCAATGCGGACCAACAACACAACCTAAACATGATCCAAGAACCTTCACAAGCCTGTCTGAATGTCCGGATACATCCGCACTTCCTCTACTTACTGGGATCTCTTGTCTTCCTCATCCGGAACTTCAAGAACACAGTCTGTCGCCACTGTCATAATGCAAGAGGTACTTCTGGACCTCCAAATCATACACAAATCAGGATGACACATCACAAGGACATCCCAAACACTCCGTCCAATCCACAGATTAGGATGATACAATTCCGGACCTCACCGGACCTTTTTGTGATCCTCTGTCACCTCTGGATACTTGCCGGACCCGGTTCTATACCGGAAGCCACAACTCCTTCAGATCTTCATGCGGACCTCTGAAATCTTAACTGTAGCATCTCAAGACTCATATCTACTAACCCTTTAATCCGTATCCTCCGGTTCTCATCCTATACAGTACATTTACCTTCTTCTCATCACTGTTCTTCACTGTTCCTAACTGAGGCTAATTTTCTCAATATCCTCAGCACACAGCTCATCAAATCCTTCTTGTCAATGCAATATGAGTATGTTGACATCAATGACAACACTGGCTCACCTCATACTTGCAACACATCTCTCTTTTGACTAGTCATTACCCCATCAAGCTTTGCAGAACTTAGTTTGAACTTTTCTTCATAGCTCTTGGCTGCATCTGGATTAAATTTCAGAAGTAGCACTTCTTTGCCCAATTTTTCACATTCCTCTGATTTATCCTTAACAACTTGATTCAAATGCCTTTCAATTTCTTCCTTTTTCAATTTCCAATGTCAACCCATTTAGAAATACATGTGCTTCATCTAATTGATCATTTAGCTCATTTCTTTTCTCTTTGAATTTCCTAACTTGCTCTCTTAGCTTTAGGATGCATTCATCAGCTTTTTGATTATTAGCTTTTAGATCCCTGATTTCTGCTTTGGATTTTTCAAGATCAATAAGGGTTGCTTCTAGTTCCTTGTTGCTTTCATAATTTCCAAATCTTCTTGCTGCCATCATTACACTACCCCAGATCTTCCTCAAGCTATTAGACTTCTTCCAAGGAACCTCGTTCTGATACCAATTGTTGAATACTGAGAGGGGAGTGAATCAGTATTCTAAAATTTAAACAATTAAACCAAATACCAACTTTAATAATTAGAAAGCAAAGTAACCATAGAAATACAAGCCACACAAACATGACACATAAACACCAGATTTTTATGTGGAAAACCCAAGAAAGGGAAAATGATAGAGAGGATTAGGTCTCAATATATATTAGAATCTTTTACAAATGATGTTGTTTAGGCTTGGTCACTCCATGGGCCTAAAACATGATGGCACACTGCCATGAAGTACAACTAGGTCTAGCAGGCTCACTGTCACAACCCTAAACCTAGAAAGATTACAATGAGGGCTATTAAACCCTAATGGTTGCTTATATCTAGGCTCACTACCAAGTACAAGTGAAATTATATAATAATTATGAATACTGCAACAACATCTATCAGTATGCTAGGGTGCAGTCATTTAGCAATTGAATACTAAATCCTGAGTCTTCATCATCACCGATCTTCTATCTCTACTTTTCTATTCTGATACTAGCATTAATTACATCCACACAATACTTCTTCATACATTTCACACCCACAAAAATAAAATTCAGCAGATATATATATCCGCAACAACATTTATCTCTTAATCAGGTTGGCAAGCTAAACCTGAAATGTGTAAACAATAAGTTGTACTATGTTGGCTTGATCTTGTGTACAATCTATATTGTAGACTCAAACAAACATGTACAAATCTTCACATAGGTCAGCCCCAATCATATAATCACTTAGGTTACTTACTCAGGTGCTATAACTTCTCCACATAAGGATCTACCATGCATGTAAGCTTGTTTCTTAAGAACTTACTTGATCAATTCATCTATCATATCATAACTCATATTGCAGACCACAGGAGACTTAATAGATCATATCCAAAAATCATTATTGACCTCTTAACAAGCCTTTAGATCCATAGAACTAGATAAACTTGTATGTCAAAATGTGGATCTTGGAACTGTTGCACTGTCACAGAGAAATACTATCAAACTGGAAGCTGATATTGGAAAGATTGTAGAATGTGAATTGTTGGACTTAAAGGGCTATATTCTTGGATTTAAGTAGTCATGACATGCCTCTTAGTTTCCTTGGAACTACAAAACAAAATATGCACTTGCGGAGGAATGTGGGCCCTTTTACTTTGCATTATACACTGTCCTTGTCTTACTCGTGTTCATCCAAACTTAGACATTTTCTTCAAATGACTTCAAGAGGAAGTCATGACCTAAACACTAGAATATATCAACATCAAGTAGCTTTGATTCATCATACTTGAACTGCATTTACAGGTCTTCATCTGTGGAGGCATACCAATTCACTTTCTATCCCTTACTCTGAACACTATCCATACTTAGTCATTTTGGCCTTCCAAACTTGAATACTTTGTGCTTTGTTGCCAATCCAAGTTGGTCTTCTAGAATGATGTCTTCTTGTCATATTGATGTACCATCTTTGCCTTGTTACCATAAATGACAACACTCAATTATTCAACATAGTAGTGTCTCCTGCCAACATTGCTAAGGTCTACAACAAGTTTTTTCTACCATATTATGTATGGATTCTGACTTGTGAAGAGCTACACCTTCCATCTAGTGTTGATTATGATGTCAACCTAATTAGTAATTTGAAGTGTTGTAGAGTATATTTATAGATGATCAAGTTCATTTGTGACTTGTAACAATGTGAATGTGTGAATATAGTAGAGCAGAATGCAAGAAATGAAGTGTGCAGAATCAGTTTGAAGATATGTATTGAATAGAAAAGTAGATTGCATTATCAACATAAATCAGATGTGTTCCTTGTAGCAGTTCAAGTATACTTTACTTGTGTAAATCCCATTACAATGAGCAGAGCACTAAGGGAGTAGTAGCTTCCTTGGGTTGTAGCCCTAAATCAAAGTTGTAATTGTTGTAAGCATTAAATTAGGGAGTAGTTGTTTCCTTATGTTGTAGCCCTAAAACAATGTTGTAATGCTTTTGGTGTGAGCATAATATATTGTGAGCTAATCCTCACCATGGTTTTCCCCTAGTTTAAGGTTTTCCATGTAAAAACATTGGTGTTATTTGTTGATTCATGAATTGCATGTTTTCCCTTATGTTCTCAAAATTATTTAGTTTTATTACCAAATGTTTGGTTAAAGTTTTGAAGTGTGCTGATTCACCCCCCCTCTTACCACCCTATTGTTTTCAATAGACACTTGGTACCATTTGGTTCCTCCATCTAGAACTACATGTGGGCATATATAATATGTCAATAGAATCTTTAAACACCTATCCATTTTGGCAAAATGAAGTGTTATTTCCCATGTAAATATTTAATTAGTAAATAAAATACTCCTCGTATCTTTAAAATTAAACCATAGTGAAAAATGAAACCTTTAGCACAACCTTTTCCTTGTGTAGTAAAATAATATACCCCTCTTCTCGTGAAACTATTTGCCTACAATAATTACTTTATTTTATCCTACAATCAAACATAAGATAATAGGCATTATGTCAAACAAATCCCATGCATTGTCATTGCCTTCATATTTTGCATGAATGTCCTATCAAGATTTATTTATTTTCATTCTACAACCACTAGAGACATTGTGTTGAATAGTTTGTATGCATCCAAATGGTCTAAGAATTCTCTATGTTCTCTGCTCATTTTTGTGTAAATGTTCATCATTTTCCAACTCATATTTGACACCCTCATGGATCTATTATTTAAACTAATCTTTCTCAAAAGTTTTATGCCTTGTTATTTATCCATTCTCCATTTTATCAAGATTATGTTAAACATTTTTGTGGATATAGTAATCAACAAGCAATTTCTACCCATTTGAACACATATCAATTCTACACATAAAATGCATTTTATTTTTGTTATTTTGCAAGATATTGATGCAGACAAGACTAGGGGGTCTTATCAAACTACCCAATCTTGTAGCCTTAACATATCATCCAACCCACACTCTTGCACACATATCAAAGATAACATATATATTGTAAAAAAATATGAAACATATCTTTATTACAATATTAATATGTACATTCATACAAAAAAAATCCTTAAGAACAATTACATATAGTTGTTATGTATGAAAAAGGGTATGTTGATGAGGTTCATAGTGTGATTAAATCCCCCTTTCACATATAACATTCAAGGACATTAAATCAAGTTGAATCATAACTTTTGCAAGAGGAATCAACTACAGGTTTGGTGTCACTTGGAATGATAAGGAAACTTGGAATTTGTTAATTAACTTGTTAAGCCCTAATTTGATTATGTCTTAAACCCTAATTATTTGATTATGCTCACACAGGAAGGCACTGAATGTAGATTAGATATATATCAGGTTTTAGATTTCGAAAAGAACAAACTTTAGGGACACTGGGGCAGGCACCCAAGTCCAACTGGCAACTTTTTCTAAGGACTTGGAACCAAAATATGCTTCAAATTATAACCTGCGTAGAGTTTTCTAGAGATGCAAAACTAGAGGATAGTGGGGTGGGCACTTGTGTCCAATTAGGGATATTTTCTATCATTTTCTTTAGATCTAGAATCTTTATACTTTTCTCTAACCTCCTACAACTCCTCTCCACAAGATCTGACACCTATAACCTACAATCATAAGAGAGGGGTTGGGGGTTGTGGTGTTTAGGAGCTTGCCTCAATCAAGCCCCAGAATGGCATTCAAGCCTTCCAACACCATTGTTAGATAGAGTGTGTGTCCTTGGTGGATAGAGGAGAAAGCAAATGATATGATAAACTGATTGAAACATAAAGTAGATATAACCTTAGTAGGTTTAAAACCCTCATAGAGATGAAATGCCTTCACATTATGACGAAATGAGTTGATGGAGCCAAATCTGCAACAAACACATACAAACACAACACAATTCTACTCTGCCACACAATGAATGCCTTCAATGCTCTTTGCTTGATGATCATAAGTTTACCTTAATCAACTAGGAGTAAAATGAAGTCCTAAACATTTTTATATATGCATTCTCGCTAAAGATTTGTAATTCAAATTGAATAGGCCGACAAAGGGAAACCTTTAATGATCACTTTACAGACATTTAAGATTTGGGTCTTGACAAAATGGGTCTGGACTAGGGCATAGGCATCCAAGTCTAAGGGCCTATTTTAGGACTTGATTAAGCTTAAGATGCACCTCTAGGCCCCATTTGACATGGGTTTCAGGGGATTTTGCTCTGGGATTCATTTTTAGCATGCATGATTAAATCTAAGGGACCTAGGAGCTAAACTTAGGTAGTAAAAGTCCTAGGGGGATATTTTATGACATAACATTTAGCCCCCACTTTAATGTATGCATGATCTTATGACCCATACATGCATTAAAGTACAGTCAAAAACACATCAAACACACTAGACACTTGAAGCTAAGGCATACACAAAGATTGAGGAACTATTTCTAGCCCCCAGTCTAAGGTAAGCACTCGAAAGACACATTGCAGACACGAAAAACACAATGAAGATAGTGGGAAGCATGCAAGACACAGAGAAGACAATATTGAATACATGCAAAACATGATGAATACATGAGAGTAGTCACGCAAAAGATGATGAATACATTGATATAGCATTTTCATAACATTTTCATATATAAAATAGAACTGCAACACAAAACCCCAAAATGTAGGAGGAGCTCATCGCTACACTCTTGATACTACACCGGGGGGGAAAACATGCCATACAAAACCCAAGTGTGGGAGGAGCTCATTGATACACCCTTGAAACCACACATGGGGGAAAACATGCCAAATAAAGCTTGAGTGTGGGAGGAGTTCGTTGGTACACCCTTGAAACCACACATGGGGGAAAACACACCAAACAAAGCCTGAGTGTGGGAGGAGCTCATTGCTACACCCTTGAAACCACACATAGGGAAAACACATGCAATACACATGGAATACATGAACACCATATAGCATGCCATAGACATATTATACGTCTTAAACACGATAAACACAGGTGATGGAAGGAGCTTATTGCTAAGTCCCACCATCTCAAACATGCTACAAACACACCTAATAGTTGGGCCCATGCCACAACAACCACCAAAGACATATTTAAGGGAGGATAGCTCAAGATCCAACCTCACCTCCAGAAGAGGACTTTGTATAAGAGGATGTGCACTACCTCAAGAGATACACCATCTCACCTTGCAATGAGGGCTTTTGAATAAAAGGTTACATACCAGCTTAAGAGATATGTTATCCCACCTCGTGAAGAGGGCTTTTTTATTACAACTAATTTAATAATATGCACTCGCACTAGAGATACATCATCCTGCCTCATAGAGAGGGCTTACAAACATGCTTTGTTACTATCAAAATCATCAAACAGATATAATTATATATGCCCCCACCTCAAGGTGGTTGATGTCATGTACTGATATCAAGCACGTTATGATAGAGAGAAAACATGCAAGGAAACAAGAGCTCTTACAAAGCCCATGCCCCCAAGGTGACATGTGCTTCGCTAAATGTTCTCACAAACACATTGATAAGATATGCTAAGATAAGATAATAAGATGGTTAGAAAATCTTACTCTAGGATAACAACCATATCCCATCATAAAGCTATACATAAAAATAGTCACATCAAGGACCAAGGCTATACTCATAGGTTTGGAGCTGAGTATAACCATTGGGCTATACTACAGGTACCTCGAAACTGAGTGTAGCAACAAGGTGAGATACCATTCAAAGTGTGCAAGAGCAGATTGAGTGGATTGTAAAATGTTAGTCACAAAAATGTCATAAGATGATACATCACATAGAGTGAATCTACTAGTCAAGTGTCAGATATATATAGATCAACCCCATCTTCATATATGGACTAGGTCCATTTTTGCTTTCTCACTAAAGGGACACATGGTCCGTATCAGTATTTGTTTATTTTCGTCATCTGCCAACTAGGTAGAATCATTGAAGAAAGTAAACAATAAAAATGAGGAGAACAAGTGCCTTAGGAACACCATGTAGGAGGATACTCCCAAAACACCCTCCACAATGCTATGCCCCTAAGGCACGACACACAACTATAGACACCCAAAATTGACCCTTCACATCATTTATCGATTCGTTGCATTTTCACCATTGCATATGTCAATTTTGTCTAGCACACTTGTATCAATCATCGATTTTCTTCTAAATCATCTATTTCTATCATTAATTAAATAAATTATATTTATTTAATTAATTTCATCTATTATCATCTATTTTCTTCTATCTATAATTAAATAATCTTTAATTATTTAATTATCTCATTATTCCTCTAAAATAAATAAAATTAAATATTTTATTTATTTGTCTTCTTATCATCCATATAAATTAAATAAATTTATTTAATTAATTTATACCGATTCTTCCAATTTTTTAAATTTATCTTTTCCTCTATCATTTAAAAATAAATAAAATGAATTTATTTGTTTAATTTATTATTATCTTATCATTTCCCTCTCTTATCAATTTCTTCTGTGTACAAGATAGGTCTTATCCTAAAATATGATACAAAAATAATTTAATTGGTTCTAAAATCAATCATCCACATCATCCAACTCTTAAAATAGAGAAGCGTCCTATTTTAAGAAAATCAATCTTACCACTACCAACAAACCAACAACAATCATTTAATAAACGCTATCCCTATGGACACATGTCTTGTACACATTCATCTAAGCTTCTTATTTAATCTCAACCATTCATATAGCCACCTAATCTCCACCATTGATCAGAGCTACATATACACTCTCTCACCTCATTCTATTCAATCCCACACAATCATATAGCGTCTAGATTATCATCTCATGTATATTGAGTCCATTAAACATCCATTGAGCACTTTGAGCATATCATCCATCATCATGAAAGATTTTAACAACTATGGTTGTTCACTATTGAGAAGTAATCCACATTCCAACCAAGGAATCAATACAATCTAGGTGACATTGTTCTTGATTTGTTTTTATTTTGTGTCATTTAGATGGATTCTTTGAAGGTGGTAGGATTGGGTTTTGATTGTAATGCTTGATATTATTAACCTAATTTTTCCTACTAACATATTCTCCCAGCTACTCAGCATCATCATTTCAACTCTCACAATCCCTCCATGGCCTCCAAGTGAACTGATCAAGCTCATCCAATGTACCCCGCTAGTATATAGGTGCATTAAGCTACCTGTATGTCATAACTACTCCATGAATGTGCACATAAGGCTCTTCTATTGCCCTATGTCATAATCCTACTAGCCTCATCAAAACAATGTGCTCATAAGCTCAAACATGTAATAGAGTGACCCTAGCTGACATGCTTGAACTAAACCAGTGTACACAATCATGAAGATAGTCATAGAGCTATCCTAATACATAAGGACCCCATGCATATCTAATACTGTACTCAAACAAGCCCTCCATTACTGTCCCCCATCGTACAGGGAATCCTCTAGCATGTATATCTAGCATAAGGAACTGGATGATAGCCACCACTAACTGATGTAGTCTATCACAATGGCCTCTCATCATTTGTATGGGTATCTCATGGTCCTCAACCCCTATATCAGGAGTCCCAAACAATCATCATAGTACATCAAGACCCCGCTTTGGATCATAATCAACCTGATCACCATGGATAGGAATTTGCAATAGATGCCACACATCCTCTAATGTGATGGTAGCCTCACCAATCAGAAATAGGAACAAATTGTGCTCACTATACCACCACTCTACTAATGTTGTCATCAATGCCAAGTGTGCCCATAAAAAAGTGATATGTGTTGCATGTTGTAAGCCAACAATCTCTAAAAAAAGGTACTCATTAACGTCTAACTTCCTCACTAATGCCAAATTTGTTGGATGCACCTCTCTTGATAATAACACTAGTAATACACTAAAAATATCAATCAATTAAGCGTCATTTATGAATGTGAGCCTATTTTGCATAAAACCCTAAGTTTGCCTAAGTTTCACCAAAAGTGACCCTTTTCAACATAGGTGACTTCCTATTGACCATAGGTGATTCAATTTACCATATGCAACCTTCTGTTGCTCAAAAGTGACATAAATCACCTTAGGCAAGCCTCTGCTTGATCAAAGGTGACATTTTTCACCAAAGGCATATGGCACTATCCCTAACCTAGTTTTTCAACCAAATGCGACTTGACTCACCAAATGCAATGAAACCACGTTTAAAAGTGATGCAAAATACCAAATGTGACTTTCTATCACTCAAAAATGCATGCATTACCTTCATACGCCTTTGGTCAATCACAGGAATTAATTACACATATGGACCTATTAATGATGCATTTAGACCATGTTTTTGATACATACCAGTGTGGGAGCTCTTGCTAGTCGTTTGTACATCCTAACCCTCTCCGCTTGATGATCTGTGCATGGAATCACCATCCTAAAGCTCTCAAAAGTCCTAATGCACTCTAAAACACTTAGAGCTCTAGAATCCTCAAAGCAAATAGTACAAATGAGTTGAATTGAGCCCTTGAAGCCTATTTATAAAGCTAAACCCTAATTCTTCTTTTCCATCCATAATTTATCCCACCCAAACCCTAATTCTTTGTGTCAAAGCTCTCTTCATCTATTCTAGTCATTGTCATCTAATCGTGAGTCAACCCAGCCTTTTCTTGGTAGCTTGGTTTTCCTCTCAAGGGGGCATCACCTACCAGTTTCACTAGGGCATAGTTTGTTCATTTCATATACAATTTTATCTTCTTTGAAACAACATCCTAATGGACATTGTCTCAAAGAGGGGCAAAATGTAGACACCCAAAATTGACCCTTCACATCATTTATCAATTTGTCGCATTTTCACCATTGCATATGTTAATTTTGTCTAGCACACTTGTATTAATCATCGATTTTCTTCTAAATCATCTATTTCTATCATTAATTAAATAAATTATATTATATTTAATTAATTTCATCTATTATCATCTATTTTCTTCTATCTATATTAAATAATATTTAATTATTTAATTATTTAATTATTTCATTATTCCTCTAAAATAAATAAAATTACATATTTTATTTATTTGTCTTCTTATCATGCATATAAATTAAATAAATTGATTTATTTAATTTATATTAATTCTTCCAATTTTTTTAAATTAGCTTTTCCTCTATCATTTAAAAATAAATTAAATGAATTTATTTGTTTAATTTATTTTTATCTTATCATTTCCCTCTCTTATCACTTTCTTCTATGTGCACAAGATAGGTCTTATCCTAAAATAAGATACAAAAATGATTTAATTGGTTCTAAAATCAATCATCCACATCATCCAACCCTTAAAATAGAGAAGCATCCTATTTTAAGAAAATCAATCTTACCACTACCAACAAACCAACAACAATCATTTAATAAAAGCTATCCCTATGGACACATGTCTTGTACACATTCATCTAAGATTCTTGTTTAATCTCATCTGTTCACATAGCCACCTAATCTCCACCATTGATCAATCTTAGTTGAGAGCTATATATACACCCTCTCACCTCATTCCATTCAATCCCACACAATCATATAGTGTCTACATTATCATCTCATGTATATTGAGTCCATTGAGCATCCATTAAGCACTTTGAGCATATCATCCATCATCATGGCATCTTTTGACAACTATGCTTGTTCACTATTGAGAAGTAATCCACATTCCAACCAAGGAATCAATACAATTTAGGTGATATTGTTCTTGATTTTTTTTATTTTGTGTCATTTAGATGGATTCTTTGAAGGTGGTAGGATTGGGTTTTGATTGTAATGCTTGATCTTATTAATCCAATTTTTTTGCTAACACAACAACAATAAAATAGAGGAGAGGCAAGATAGAAGAATGATGAAACAAATAGAAGAATGGTCACAACAGAGGTGGTCTCTCAGTATCCTTGACCTTACAAGAGTATCAAGGGTCATCCAAGGAGGCATAAACAACACATAACACATCATGGTGGAACACAACACACATATATAGATATATATTTTTGCATTTTATCTAAGAGGAGTCTGAACTTGTGAGCATTTTAGAAGGTGCTCCATCAAGTTTTGTGAAAAGTGTGAGTAGTTCTTACCTGATTGATTCTTATTTCCAAAATGGTCATGCGGCGCTTGTTTCTCATGTCCTTGTATATTTGAAATCTTTTGTTTCTTGTGAGGAGGGGATTCATTGTTATTTCCCATTGATGATAGCCACCTTATTCTTTTCTGATCTTTTTCTTTCTTATTTTGATGAATAAACCTTTCTCTTGTTGGCAAGAGACACTATATGGATTCATGGTTGTTGTCATTGATGGCAACAAAGGTCATCCCACATATCCGCAAATCATGGTGTGTCTCTACCAGAAGTCAGAATGAAGATTATTGTGGTCTGGTGAACAAGAACAGAGCATGTGGCAAGGTCTGACAAACTAGTCCGGATCTCTCAGAGGAAGTATCTTGGTGTAGTGTGGATTTGGGGAAGTCAAGAGGACTACCTTGAGTGGTATATTCCAAGGATTTAGCCTCCGGTGATGGACAAGGAAAAAGATATGAACAGTTGAATACCAGATTCCTGAGTAACGGTGTGAACAGAGGAAGAACTGACTGACAGAACATTAGATTGCTTTCTGGATGTGTTACTGACAATGGTAAAGGTTATGAAGACATGGACTATGTTTGGCCGACATGATTAATGATTTCTACAAGTATATGCTTGATCCGCATTACTTGATATGCAAGGATTCAGCGGACAGAACAGAGTTTGTGAGAAGATAGACTATTCCGGGTGTCGACTAGAAAGATAATGAAATCACTAGTGCGGATATATATATAGGATGGATTTAGTTGTGAGATGAAAAAATGAGGTGACGTGATATGCGAATAAGAGCAGAGTAGAGTAGAAGCAGTAAGAAAGATCTGGTATGTGAAAGGAAAGCAGAATAAAGAGAAGAGGAAAGATGAAGTGTAGCAGATCAGTATACTGAGCCTAACCGGAACTAAACTCCAGCATATGTGGATGCTTTCAATTAGTTCAAGTACTGTATAACATTCTTTTGTAGACAGTGTGTCTCCTTGTAGGCAGTGTGCCTCCTTTGTGAGCAGTGTGCTCAGGTAGTGAGCCCTAATTGGCAAGTGTCATTTTGTAATTCCTTATTCTTCTAACTAAGAATAATCTTTGGGTTAATCACCCTGTGGTTTTCTCCCTTAACCGGGTTTCCACATCAAAAATATTGTGTCATGTGTTTTTCATTTCATGGTTATGTTTGCTTGTTTGAATTAATGCTACATTGATTAATAAGAAAGTTCAAAAGAAGAAATAATTAGGATAATTGATTCACCCCCCCTCTCAGTTATCAACATCTCTATGGAATGGAATACTTTCCACCGTGGCAACCTTTTCTTATATCATAATATCTTGTCGTGGTTGTTCAATTTGCATATCCAATGCATCTTGGTTGACTCCTAATCCTTGAAGGGATAATGGTGGACAAACCTCATCATGGATACCTTTTCCTCATGGATGAGGTGAGTCTTCAATCTTCTCCTTATCCACTTCTATCATACCAACTATTTCATCATAATCTAGATACTCATCTTTGTGCTCAATTGTATTTTGTTGACCATATTGTTGTTGCTATGCTTAGGAAATGGATTTGTAAATATCTACAAATTATTATTCAGAGGGGAAACTAACTTATTTCCATTGCCATTCAATCTAGTTACCTGTATTATATTAGAATCAATGAGGTCTTGAATTTCATGTTTCAGACGCATACATCATTCAGTGTCATGTCTTGTTGATCGGTGATACTGATAGAAAGCATTAGCATCAAAATTAGGTCATTGTATCCTATTACTATCAAGTGGTTTCATAGGGGGAATCTTCAAAAGATTATTTCTTACTACTTGATTCATGATTAATTGAAGAGATTCAGATAATGAAGTAAACTGTCGATATTGTTGTTTGAATTAAAAGGGTGCCCATTTAGGATTACTAATAGCAGAAACTTGTGATTGAAAATTGTTTGAGTGATGTCCATTGAGCTTGATGAAGCTCTTGTTATTCCTCTTAAAGTTGTTTTTTGAAGGTCCAGCCGTGGATTGACCAACTTGAGCCAATGAGTTTTGATTTTTATATTGACTAGGTGAAAGTTGATAATCATGAAGTGTTTTTTGACAAGAGACACTACTCTGATATGGATTTGTATGTTGTCATTGATGCAAAAAAGGCTTAGAGATCCTATCACCATGACAGGAAGAGATATCTCTAGAAGAACATATTAGATTCCAGGTCCAGTTGACAGAAAATGGCTAAGTATGGAAAGTATGTAGAGTAGAAGATAGAAAGTCAGCTAGTATGCCTCCACAGGTAATGATCTAGTAATGCAGTTCAGGTATGATGTCAGTTGGTGGTTGATAGTGTTTTTCCTTAGAAATTAAGTCTTTATCCTCTCTAGAAGTCATCTTGAAGAAATGTCTAAGTCAGGGCAAGCAAAGGTATAGTAGGAATAGTGAAGAGTCTAGTGCAGTGGTCCGCATTTCTTTGCAAGATGATATCATGCCTTGTGGTTCTAAGGATAGGATTGGGAATGTATCAAGAGTCCTTCATATACTTTGGAAGATGTTTTGAGATCTTTAGTAAAAGTTGCAAGTCAACAGATGAAGGTGTTAAGCATACTCTTAAGGAAGAGGCCGACAAGTATATAAATCATTGTGTGAAGAAGAGTAAATGTTTGGAGGATCTATATAAGTAATTGAATGATTAGAGCCAACCTACATGAACATGCTTGGGAGAAGTTTTGGGTCTACACGACATATAGTGCATTGGATTGTGTGACAATGTACATCTTTTTATGTACATGTTTCACTTCTTAGATGTTGACCTAATTATGGAATAAATCATGATGCGGATATAGAGGTGATGAAATTTAGTTGAGTGGAGTGGGTGAAAAGGTGTATGTGATGTGAGCATGTGAATAGAGGAGTAGAGTTAAAAAGAGGATCAATAGCGATGAAGACTTGGGATTCAAAATACAGTTGTTAAATGACTACACCCTAGCATAGTGGCAGACGCTTAGGTAGTGTTCAGTTATCATGTGTGATCCAATTGGAAGCATGTTTTGTCATCAAGGTAGTAAGCCAGCAGTGAGCCTCCAGTAGGGTTTACCAGCCCTCAGGCTTTAACAACCCTCACTGTAATCTTGCTAGGTTTAGGGTTGAGGTAGTGAGCCTGCTAAATCTAGTTGTACTTCATGGCAATAAGCTAGCATGTTCTAGGCTCATGGAGTGACCAAGCCTAAACATTATTTTTGTAAAGATTGCTATATATATTTGAGAGCTAATCCTCTTTGTGTTTTTTCCCTTTTTGGGTTTTCCACGTAAAATCTTGGTGTTATGTGTCATGCTTTTGTGGATGCTGTTCAATTGTATATTTTTCTTTTGTTTGATTATTCTTTTGAAATTGTTAAAAGTAAAAGTTCAAGAAAATATTTATAAAACATTGATTCAACCCCTTCTCAGTGTTCCTAACAATTAACAATTGGTATTAGAGAAAGGTTCCTCAGAAGAAGTTTAACAGCTTGAGGAAGATCTAGGATAGTGTGATCATGGCAACAAGAAGGTATGGAAATTATGAAAGGTACAATCAACTAGAAGTAGCTCTTATGGATCTTGAAAACTCTGAAGCAAAGGTCAAGGATCTGAAAGAAAACTTGTAACAAGCAAATGAATGCATCTTAAAGCTAAAAGAGCAAGTTAAGAAATTCAAAGACAAATACAAAGAAGTTAGTGACCAACTGCTATCAGCAAATGAAGCCCTAAATGATTTGGAAGTAGAAGTTATAGAAAGAACAAAAGTAGAAGATTATCTAAACTTGATTGTGAAAAATAGATCAAAAGATTGTGCAAATCTTGAAAAATAAATTATAAGTTTAAAAATAGATATGGAAAAGGCAAGAAGTTTTGAAGAAAAATTCAAGATAAGTAATGCAAAGCTTGATGAAATGATTGCTAGCTAGAGGAATGGTGATGAAAAACATGGTTTAGGATTTGAGAAAGGAGAAAGTTCAAGCTCTAGGAAAATAAGCACTAAGCCAAGGCAAAACAAAGGATACCAATTTAGAAATCAAAGAAGAAGACCTAGAAGATCTCAGGTCAGACAACCAAATGCTCAAAGGTACCCATCTTTCAGTGGTTATTGTAATTCATGCAATAAGTTTGGTCATAAGTCTACTTAGTGAAGAAGTAGAATAAATCAAAAGACTCCATTATTCTTTGGTCAGTGTTCCAGTTGCAAGAAAATTAGTCATAGAGAAAATGAATGTAGAAATCAGTTCAAGAAAAGTTTCAACAATGGAAGGAATGAATAGTCATTCAAAGGTAAATGCTTCACTTGCAATAGGACTAGTCATAGAGTTGTTGTTTGCAAAAGTAAAGTAAGTAAGAATCCTATTAGGTTCAATGCATTCTATAAAATGAGACATAGATGAAATGAATGCAGAAGTTCGGTAAGAACTAATCTTCAAAATTTCAAGAACAGTCAATCTTTCAATGGAAAGTGTTTTGCATGCAATAGATTTGGACATATGGCTAATAAATGCAAATCAAATTCAATCAATGAAAGAAATCAAGGTCAAAAGAATTTGGTGTGCTTCAATTGCAAGAAATTTGGACATGTTGCAAGGTTTTGTAGAAGCAAGAATGAGAAGAGAAATCACTACTTTGAAGAAAGGAAAATAAAGCAGAGAAATGACAAGGGAAAAGAGAAAGTTAATCTGGTTGAAACCAAGAAAGAAATGAACAAGGTATGGATCAAGACAAGAGTAATTGAAGTCAAAGATCAATCCACACTAGTATCTGGTGCAGATACCTCCTCTGAGAAGTAAATTGAGAACGTTGGCTCAAGGGAGTAGTGTAGAAAATTCAAAACCCCCAGCTAGAAATTGGGTGCTAGAATCTGGCATGAAGATGTATCATGGAATCTGATACGACACACCTATTAGAAAAAGAATTGGAAGTAAAGGAGTCAATGTGGTATATTACGAAGCAATCCTAATCAAATCTATTCTATAGCAAAGGGTTTTAATAGATTTTTTGAAATAAGCATTTAATGATATCTAGGTCACATTGTATGGAGGATAAAAGGGAACTTGTTTAACCTCAAATCAATTTAAACTCAAAGCTATCAAGTACTTAGAGAGACAAAAATGGACTTTGAGCCACAACAACCAAGATTTGAAGGGTTTTGAGAATTTTGGAAAAAGGAAACCCTAATTTGGTAGTACAAGGTAATCTCATTCAAAACCTTCTTGTGAATCTATTAAAATTTCTAAAATCTCATCACCACAAGTTGTTGATATTACTGAGTGAGCATGACCCAAGTTCAAAAAACACCCATTCAAATCAACCAAGGTTGATCAATTGGGCACATTCTCAAATGTTCCTGATGGAGTCATGCATGCAGAAGATGTTAGGGCATATATTCATGTTGCCCTAGAAGAATTTGGTGATAGCAGGTTTACCGATCTCTACACAAAACATCTGAGCAATGAGAATCTCGAACTAAAGAATGAATATTTAGCATTGGAAGAAAAGAAATTTATTTAATATTTGGATTTCCCAACATTTATGGAAGACGAATGGGTCTAGTATGTGTTAAGCAGGATTCATGATGAGTTCATATGGCTTGAGAGACCGTTTAAGATTACAAAAGATGTTATTAGGGCAGTCACTAGATTGTGCTCTACTAGATCAGTACCTATATTGAAAGCCATGAAGAATGATATAGTAATTATGGCTACCAGAGAAAAGTTTGATAAGAGATCCTTGACAATAAATGATATTGAGGATCATGCCATGAGATTTACCTCAATGGTATTGGGATACAAAGTTTATTTCACCAACTGGGAGAACTCTTTTTCAGGCATGGCCATTTACACAACCTATCAAATGATTAAGGAAAATGTTGTTTATGACATCTATGAATTGCTCCGACAGCAAGTAATGGAAAATTTGAAGAAGACAAAAGAAGGTAAATACCCCTTTAAATTTGGCACACTAGTCATGTGTTTATTCTTCTAGTCATAGTTCAAATTAGAAATTTGTTGAGTAGCATAGGCACCATTCATGCATAGAATGCAGCCCTATGGGGCTATTTTAAGAATTTCCAAAGATCAATGCAAGCCAGAGAAAGAATTCCAAAATAGTTGTTGAAAAATACAAGGATACAATTTGCTTCATTGTGACAAAAGATCAGTGTTTGATGGAGGCTGTTGGGCCCAGAACGGTCTGGGTTATGCCTATAGGATATAAGGTAGATGGAGTTGTACTAGAAAACTATGCTAAATATATGCTGAGCAAACCCAGAGATCCCAAGAAAGAAAGATTTGTGACTTATGATGAATTGCATGCCAAAATTCATGTTGAAGTCAGAAAACCTAAAATCTCAAAGAATATGAGGAACATAGTAGAAGAAATCACCATAAAAGTTGGCTTTACAAAAGAAGAAATGGCAAAAACAAGGGAAAAGGCACAAGCCATCAAGGAAGCAGAAGAAAAGATAAAAGGTGAATCGACTGGGGCTTCGAAAGAACACAAAGATAAGTTAGAAAAGCCAGAAAAGGTAAAAAGAAAAACTAGAGCTTCCATTTCTGCTGAAGCCTTATCCACTCTCTCCATTTCCACACCATCTACAAATGTGGAAACTCTTGCCACCAGCTCCAAAAGAAGGAAGACTAAAGCCAAGAGAATGCATGCAAGCATAATTGTTGATGAAGAAGAGATAGAATCAGATAAGGAGGTAAAAATAATGAAAGTTGGTTCTACTAAAGCATCCAAAAGTAGCAAGGAGAAGTAATCAGAAAGGAAGACACCCAGAAAAAGATAGGAAGAAGATGAGTCTCATGCAACACTAAAGATTGAAGATGTATTGAAGTCTATTACTATTGATGGTAACTTGAAACCTGTGGCTAAGTTTTGTGATGATTATAATGATGTTGACAAGAGGATTTTGGAAGAAGCTATTGTAGAGTATCTGAACATATATAACAAAGCCCTCATTAAGATCTCCCAGATACCTTGGTTAGTATTCTATCAGTCAGGAAGGAAACTACTATCACTAAAGATGTTGAGCTTAGAGAACACACGCTGATAACCTTATGTCTAGATATCACTCTAGAAAAGAAAAGAAAAATCTCCACGACACTTAACAATAAGTTCAGGTCAAAGAAAAGAATGGATGCATTGATGATAGGATAAGTTGACAAGGTTGTCAAGGAAACAGAGGAAATTATTTTGGACATACTAAAGAAACATAATATTTCCACCATCTACGATAGTAAGGAAACAAAAGATGAAGACATATCTCCACTGGAGATAAGCCAAAATCAAGGACCTAAATAGAGTGATCAAGTCCCCAACACTAATATAGTGGATATGACAAATCAAGGTGAAATTGAATCTGATTCACCTTCTGAACAACAGGCTGAAGGAGAAGAATTTAAAGAAGAAAGGAAGAGCCCTACTCTGGAGAAAAACACAAATCAACAGAAAATTATGGACATAGACCCTTTGGATCAAAGTCAAGGAGAAGTATCAGAAAGGGCAAGAGACACTACGGATGTCTCTAACAAGCAACAAATTGCAAAAGAATTTGAACTCCCTCAAGGACCAATCAACTTGGCCTCATTGTCACCTTTCCAAATGTTCAAGTTAGTATCTGTGGTTCAGCCAAAGGCATAGGAAGAGTTGTTACAATCACATGGTCAAGATAACAAACTGATCAATGAAGCATCCACTATCTTGGAAAAGCTTCTGCCATCATTTCAAAGGGATATCTCATTATCCCTTCCTAACCATCTCAAGAAACTATTAAATTCTATAAGTGTACATTTTGAATCTTTTAAAAAATCTGTGGAAGTAAAAGTAAGGAAATAAATTTATGATAGAAGATTGGTTGAGTTGAAAAGCATGATAGATAGAGACAAAGTTTTGTTAGATAATGGAATTAAGAACATATAAAGTGCCATTGAATAAGTTGAAAAATATACAAATTTGGTTTTTCTTGGCCAAAGATCACAAAGGAACTAGAAGATAAAATCAAAGACATGGAACTCAAACTGCTGAATATCTCTGAGACATATAATCCAGTAGCTGAGTCAATAAATGTGAAAGAAACACAAGTTGCAAATATCCATAATGATCTGAATACTCTAATGAAGAAAAAGGGAGAAATCAAAGACAAGTTGTGCTAGCTGAAAGGACTAATAAGTTTGAAGATTGATTCCATGACCAATTTGGCAGATGAGGTCGTGAAATCTCAAGCACTAATTGATACATCATCAGATCTCCAGAAGGCAAAAAGCTAGTATTTTTTATGAATGACCACATCCAAATTCTAGAAACTATAAGAAATAGATGGAATGGAGAGATAATGCTAAAAAAGACCATCTATAGTGACATTTTACCTTCAAACACAAATTAAGATGAAGATTGTGCTTGTAAATATGCGACAAGGTATATAACATTTTGAAATTTTGAAAATTTTTCTTTCTGAATCACACCCTTTGCCATTGATGTCAAAGGGGGAGAAGTAGACTAGTGAAAAATGGATAATCATCTCAAGGGGAGCAAGAACGTACAGTGTATATAGTAAGTGGGAGCAGTTAGGCATTTTTCACTAAGTGTTGCCATTAATGCCAAAGGGGGAGATTGTTGGCAAGAGACACTACTCTAGTATGGATCTGTATGTTATCATTGATGGTAACAAGGCTCAGAGATCCTATCACCATGACAGGAAGAGATATCTCCAAAAGAACATATTAGATTCCAGGTCCGGTTGACAGAAAATGGCTAAGTATGGAAAGTATGCAGAGTAGAAGATAGAAAGTTAGCTAGTATGCCTCCACAGATAATGATCTGGTAATGTAGTTCAAGTATGATGTCATTTGGTGCTTGATAGTGTTATGTCTCAGAGATTAAGTCTTGATCCTCCCTGGAAGTCATCTTGAAGAAATGTCTAAGTCTGGGCAAGCAAAAGTATAGCAGGAACAGTGAACGGAGTCTAGTGCAGTGGTTTGCATTTCTCCGCAAAATGATATCATGCCTTGCAATTCTAAGGATAGGATTGGGAATGTATAAAGAGTCCTTGATATGCTTTGAAAGATGTTTTGAGATCCTCATTAAAAGTTGCAAGTCAGTAGATGAAGGTGTTAAGCATACTCTTAAGGAAGAGGCTGACAAGTATATAAATCATTGTGTAGAGAAGAGTAAATGTTTGGATGATCTATGTAAGTAATTAAATGATTAGAGCCGACCTACATGAACACACTTGGAAGAAGTTTTGGGTCCACGTGACATATATTGCATTGGATTGAGAGACAAGGTACATCATTTTATGTACACTTTTCACTTCTTGGATGCCGACCTAATTATGGAATAAATCATGATGCAGATATAAAGGTGATGAAATTTGGTTGAGTGGAGTGGGTGAAAAGGTGTGTGTGATGCGAGCATGTGAATAGAAGAGTAGAGTTAAAAAGAGGATCAGTAGTGATGAAGACTTGGGATTCAAAATACAATTGTTAAATGACTGCACCCTGGTAGAGTGGCAGATGCTTAAGTAGTGTTCAATTATCATGTGTGATCTGATTGGAATCATGTTTTGGCATCAAGGCAGTAAACTGGCAGTGAGCCTCCAGTAGGGTTTAACAACCCTCATTGTAATCTTGCTAGGTTTAGGGTTGAGCCAGTGGGCCTACAAAATCTAGTTGTACTTCATGGCAGTAAACTATCATGTTCTAGGCCCATGGAGTGACCAAGCTTGAACATCATTTTTGTAAAGATTGCAATATATATTTGAGAGGTAATCCTCTCTATGGTTTTTCCCTTTTTGGGTTTTCCACGTAAAATCTTAGTGTTATGTATCATGTTTTTGTAGATGCTATTCAGTTGTATATTTTTCTTCTGTTTGATTATTCTTTTCAAATTGTTAAAAGTAAAAGTCCAAGAAAAGATTTATAGAACATTGATTCATCCCCCCTCTTAGTGTTCCTAACAATCAAAAGGGTTGTACATAAATGTTGAAAAGAGCTATACTTCATCAAGAGGATTTTATCATGGATGTTAGGTTGTAAATTCACAATGAATACCTTCTTAAGATCTCCATCTTTAATTGGGTATTGTATTTGTGAGATGAGACCTTGATATCAACTGATAAATTCTATCAAGTTCTCTTTCAAACCTTGTTTACAATGAACCAAGTCAATCAAAGAGACCATAGGCCCAATGTTTGCTTGGAAATGTTATAAGAATTGATCAACTAGTTGTGAGAAAGAGTTTATTAAGTTCGAAGGTAAAGAGCAAAACCATTTCAAAGCATTATCTTTAAGAGATCATGGGAAAATTTTTGCTAACAAATCCTCTTCAAAGAATAAATCACTACACATCACTATGAATGTTGCCACATGAGTATTAGGATCACCCTTACCACCATACTTTTCAAAGTGAGGAGTCTCAAATTTTTTAGGCATAGGAGTTCTTAAGATTGCATAAGATAGAGGATTATGAGCATGACATTTTGGTAAAGTAGGTTGGGAAGGATTAGTCAAGTTTGTCACCTTCTATTGTAAATAAGTCATGCTTTGCAAGAGTTGATTTAAAAGGGCATCATTAGGAGATGTGGTTTGTTGTTGAGAAGAATTAGAAGCTGTGGTCATGAAATTTTGAGGTGACTGGTTGTGAGTGGTAACGAAAGGAGGTTGAGAACAATTATAAGTGAAAGGTGGTTGAGAACAATTGTAGGTGGGAGGTGATTGAGATTGATTATTCAAATAAGAAGTCACCCTAGGTGCTTAGTTTTGATAATTGAATCCCATAGCCTTGTAATTCTTTTAATTAATGCCATTAGATACTCCAATACCAGTGGTAGCATTACTACAATGTTGTGCATTATTAGTAATCATTGATGATAGAAAAGTTGGCATTCTGGTAGTCCATATAGGTGTCGATACTTGTGTATGAGTCGGTGATGAAATATTGTTAATAATGTTCACACATTTAGTCATAGGCATGACATTATGATTCACTATATGCACTAATCCACGAAGCATGTTAACACCATCTTGTCATTTTAACAACTCTCTTCAGTTATGAATGACAGGCACAACTTCTTCCACTATCCTTTCTTTTTCAACAAATGCTAGAAAATTTGCTAGTTCTCTATCAAGTACATGTGTTATTATATCAATAGGATCCTCAAAATCATGAAATGGTTCTTCTACCATTGTAGTTGTAAGAGGTATGATATCTTGCAAAGTTTGTGTTTCTCCTTTTGTAAAGTAGGTGTTTAATGGATTTTCTGATGTAGGAACACCATTGCTATCAGTAGCACTAGAACCCATTAATCTAATACATATCCTTAGATGGATGTTTCTATTAGGGAAGTGGGTTATACAACTAATGCAAAAGCATACAATACTCAGTACACAAACTAATAGAACAAACCAAAGGAGCAAGATATGCTTGTTGAAATACATAATGTGTAATGCAAAATTTGAAATCTAAATAAAAAAACACACTATGATGAAACACTACAGTCCAAAATTAGCTTTGAATGAGTGTTTAAAATGAGTAATAAATCTGAAACAAGATTTTAATTACAAACCCTAGCTTTTGAAATTACTAGGTTATATGAAAAATGTAAAATTTCAAGCATAACAATAGCAAAAGAGAGATGAAAATGCAATGTAAATGATTATAAAAAGTTGAAATATTGTAATTTCTTTCATATATAATGTAAATATTAGAAAAAAAAATTCAATAATATGCAAGGAAAATAGTACAAATTATGTCTAAATGCAAACTAAAAAAGCTTTTTTTTTCAAATTTTTCATTTTTTATGCAAGATTTTCAAATGTATGAAGATGAAAATGAAATGTATGATGCAAATCTCATTTACAACACTAGGAAAGGTGAAAAATTTAGCAAAAACATGGGTTCACCAAAATGTTATGTATGAAAAGAGGGTATGTTGATGAGGTTGATAGTGTGATTAAATCCACATTTCACATATAACATTCAAGAACATTAAACCAAGTTGAATCACAAATTTTACAAGAGGACTTAGCTACAAGTTTGGTATCACTTGGAATGATAAGGAAATTTGGCATTTGTTGATTAATTTGTTAAACCCTAATCTGATTATGCCTTAAACCCTAATTATATGAAATCATAAACAAATGGATGAAACATGACAAATTCTCACACAAGAAGGTACTAAATGCATATTAGATACATGCCAAGTTTTAGATTCTGGAAAGTAGAAACTTCAAGGACACTGGGTGATGCAGAGCAACCAACAAAAACATGCAAAATAGGTGTCAATTAGTCACTAACATACATTTAACTTTGTATGTTTACCCATCGGCCAAATATCACACTATCGACTGGACAAAACAACCTTCCTTTGATCGCATACCTTATACCAATGAATGTACTTGGCATCGGTTGTCTATCAGCTTCCCCACTTTGAGTCGCCCTGATACATATCGTCACCCCGATACATTCAGTTTTGTATATACAGTCTTTGACTTGCCATGTCGGTTCCTCCTACCACTCCTACCGGTCACCTCCTTGTATATTTACACAATGCATATGCGCGATGTGTATTCGCAATATACAATCAAAAGATACATTCAGAACATGCATTCAAAAGATGCAACTGAAACATACATTTGGGATATACCTTTACCGAACATGCATTTGACCTTTGATCTTCTTTGTATATAAACCCAATGTACATTTGCAATGTACATTCATAACATGCAACTTAGATATGCATTTGATGGGTTTGACCCAAACCATTGACTTCCTAGTATGCCGATTGGGAACTTCAACTTTCTCTCTCCTTTTGTATGCCAATGGACTTGTACATTTACAATGTACATTTGTCACATACAACCATGACAAGCATCTGTGAGATATTCACAACCTTCTACCACCTGACAGTCTGCTGCGGTATACACATAGAATGTATATCTGACATGCAAATGTGATATACACACAAATTGTTTATCTGATGGAACAATGCAGAATTTCACCAATTTGGTCTGCTCAAACCCTCACAATTTCACCAAACTGTCTCTCCTACAAACATACAACCCTTTGTACTTTTCCAACCTAGCACATGACCATGCTAGGATCTATAAATGCATGTTGTAAGTGATCCTGCAAACCTGAAATGAACAAATAGAAAACACAAAACAAAAGCACAAACTGATATGCACAACCATTCCATCGATTACAAAGTAATCTAACCAGTGGAATGGGATAAGAACCCATCTCAATCCCAAATAGATAATTGATTGCACAATGAATTTGAATGCCAAAAAAATAACACAAATATGATCTTATTCTTGATGCTTTTAGAAATGTATACAGATGATCTGATTTCACAGTTCCACAACTCAACTTCACAACTATTGCTCTGTCTAACATCTAATCTCTCAAATTGATCTGATCTAGGTTATTTATCCACTCACTATGAGTAGTACTAAATTGGTTCCCAATAGCTGGGAGACAATTCCAAGCGGCTGGGAGATACACCCGACTAACAACCTCTAATTGTCTAACCACCTTGTCATAATAGATCGACAAGTGTCCTAGGGATTTACAACAGAAACCTAGATACAAACTACAATGACATGCATTGGTCAAATAAACCTTATTACATTGAATATAGAAATGCATAAAACATAACAACATATTAAGACCTTGGTCTTCTCCCTCAGACGTATAGTTGGCTTGTTGAAGGGGTGCTCCTGCACCATACTCCCTAGGAGAAGAAATCTCAAGCCCACTTGAGATGAGAGTTTGAAGGTCTACACCATTTTTTATGATCTACTCTTCAGTCATCCAAACTGCCTCTGAATCAGGTTTCCCTTGCCAAGCCACCAAGTGTTCCATGTACTCTTTGTTCCTTGTCTTCTTTGCCACTTTTGAGTCTAAAATCTTCTTCAATTGTGATGGATCATGCTTAGGGATATCATCATCTATTGTACCCTGCAATGGTTCCTGTCCTACATCTGCATTATGCTTGTATGGAGTTAAATCACATACATTGAAGATAGGTGATAATCCAAGGTCGGGAGGAAGTTAGATCTCATAAGCATTTTGTCCACACTTCTTCAGAATTTGACATGGTCCAATCTTCCTCTACATTAGCTTGGTATGTTTACCTTTGGGGAGCCTCTCTTTCTTTAGATGAACCCACACCAAATCTCCAACATCAAATTGTACATCCATCTTCTTCTTGTCAGCATAGGCTTTGTACTTCAATGTAATCTGTTAGAGTTGGTTCTTGACTTGATCATGCACCTCCTTGATGGCTGATGCAAAAGCTTCTCCATCTGCACTAATAGATTCTCCTGTAGGTAGATCTCTTAACTCTAAAATACCTCTTGGATGAATACCATATACCACTTGGAAAGGGGACTTCCTTGTACTCCTATTGATGGTGTCATTATAGGAAAATTCTGCTTGTGGTAGGATGGTATCCCACTTCTCTCCATGCTGCCTTGTCAAACACCTTAGTAGATTTCCTAATGAATGGTTAACCACTTTAGTCTATCCATTTGTTTGAGGATGATAGGCTAATGAGAAGGATAATTTGGTGCCAAGCTTCTTCCAAAGAGTCCTCCAAAAGTGGCCAATAAATCTCACATCTCTATCTGACAATATGCTTAATGGCAATCCATGTATCCTCACTATCTCTTTGAAAAATAGATCAGCAACATATGAAGCATCACAAGTGGTTTTGTATGGTAAGAAGTGTGCTATTTTACTAAATTTGTCTACTACAACAAAAAATCTATCATATCCTTTCCTTGTTCTAGGCAAACCCAATACAAAGTCCATGATTATGCTCGCCCATGGCCTAGAAGGAATGGGCAGTGGCTGATATAAACCTACATTAGTGGATCTCCCTTTTGCTTTTTGACATATTACACATGCCTCCACAAATATCGTCACATCTGACTGTAACTTAGGCTAATAGTAATGTCTCTTTACAAGATCAAGAGTCTTATCCAGACCAAAATGTCTCACCATGACCCCGCAATGTTTCTCCCTAATGATATTCAGTCTCATAGAACATCATGGAATGCACAACTGTCTACCTTTGAAAAGTAATCCATCTTGTATTAGAAATTCAGAGTACTCAACATGATATTTGTCTCCAAAGGAAGTACATACTTTGTAGATCTCTCCAAAGTCTTCATCATCATCATAAATAGTCTTTAAGGAATCAATGCCAACACTCTCCAATTGAATCTGATTGATAGTTAGAGCCCTCTGACTCAAAGCATCTACTACCTTGTTCTTGACTCCTTTCTTGTGCTTGAGTGTGAAGGTGAAAGCTTGTAAAGTCTCCACCCACTTCATGTGCTGATGGTTCAACTTCACTTGACTATTTATGAAACTAAGGGCCTAATTATCTGTAAACACTATGAATTCTTTTGGCATCAAGTAATGCCTCCACTTTTTGAATGACTGTATGAGAGCATACATCTCCAAGTCATAGGATGAGTATCTTTTCTTAGCATCATTTAGTTTCTCACTGAAAAATGCAATCAGCCTACCTTCTTGACTGAGTACTGCTCCAATTGCCATGTGGCTTGCATCACATTCTACTTGGAAAATCTTGTTGAAGTTAGGAAGTGGAAGGACTTGCTACTCTGCCACCTTCTTCTTCAATGTTTCATATGAATTGTCTGCTTCCTTTGTCCAAGTGAATCTGCACTTCTGTCCTCCTTTTATGGTGTCAAGCATGGGTGCACAAACATGACTAAACCCCTTTATAAACTTCCTATAGAAGGTTGCTAACCCATGGAAACTTCTAACATCATTCATGGTTCTAGGAGTTGGCCAAGACAATATGGTACTTACCTTCTCTTGATCCATTTTTAGTTTTCCATGTGAGATGACAAAACCTAAGTAGATGATCTCCTTCTGCATGAACAAACACTTCTCTAAATTGATCATTAGCTGCTCTTCATGTAACCTTTTGAGGACCAAGTCTATATGTTTGAGATGCTCTTCCCTTGTATTACTGAAAATCAGGATGTCATCTACATATACTATGACAAATTTGCCTATAAATTCTCTCAAGACCTCATTCATCAACCTCATAAAGGTACTAGGGGCATTGGATAAACCAAAAGGCATGACCTTCCACTCATATAACCCCTCATTGGTCTTGAATGCAGTTTTCCATTCATCTCTTGGCCTAATCCTAATCTAATGATAGCCACTCTTTAGATCTATTTTTGTGAAATATTTAGCACCCCCAAGCAATCAAGAAAATCTTCTATCCTAGGGATTGGGAAACTATACCTTATTGTTATTTTGTTGATAGCCCTTGAATCAATACAAAGTCTCCAAGTGCCTTCCTTCTTTGGTGCTAAGACAGTCGGTACTGCACATGGGCTTAAACTCTTGCCAATTAGGCCTCTCTCCAACAACTCCTTAATCTGCCTTGCTACCTTTGCATTTTGTTCTAGGGTAAGCTTATATGTTGCCTTGTTTGGAAGTGTAGATCCAAGGATCAGATCTATGCAATGGTTGATGTCCCTTATAGGTGGTAGGGACCTTGGCATTCCATCAGAGATGATGCCTTTGTATTTGTCCAATAGCTCTTGGATAGTGGGATCTATGAACCTTTGCCTCTTCTCTCCCTTAAGTTCTTGTTGCTACTCCTTGTTCATTTTTAAGCATGGAATTAGGGCATATGCAACTACACCTTCTTCTACTATCTCTTTCATGAATTGTTTGCCTTCTACCATCATTACCTTGACTTCTTTCCCTTTTGGTTCTACCTCCTTCTCCATCAATGGTATTAACTCTATCACCTTACCATCCTTGGTGATTGAATAGGTGTTTCTAACTCCATCATGTTGTGCTCTCAAGTCATATTTCCATGGTCTACCAAATAGGAGATGGCAAGCATCCATCTGAGCTATGTCAAACAATAACCTATCCTTGTATGGTCCAATTTGAAACTCCACCCAAGCCTGTTCTTTGACAACTATTTGCTGACCTTGGGTGAGCCATGAGATTTTGTATGGGCAAGGATGTGGCAGTCTTCTAAGCTTAATCTTTTCTACCATTTCAATGGACACAAAAGTTTTAGTAGATCCAGAGTCAATCAGAACTTTACATACCTTTCCTCCTGCTTTGCAAGTAGTTTTGAAAAGAGACTTTCTTTATGGGGGTTCTCTGTCAAGCACCTTCATGCTGGTCATTGCTCTCCTAATCATCAAAGATTCTCCTTTCTCAGGATACCCATAACCATTAGGAGCATTCACACTTTGATAAGTGTTTGAGCTTGTCACACTTTGACAATAAGATTCTTGGATCAGATTTGTCCTCCTTTCTCCCATTAAACTTTTTGCTTTTTCTAGACATTTGCTGGCTATATGGCCTTCTTGATTGCAATTCTAACATTTGAGAGGTCCTCTGCCCTGGGATCTCCCTCTGAATGGTGGTCTTCTACCCTTAAAATTTACTTTCTAATTGTAACTTCCCCCTTGAGTTTGACTGCTGTCTCCTTTGATGTTCTCTTGATTGGATTCACCTTGGTGTCCAAATCCATTTCCTCTACCTCTGAAAGGACTTCTTCCCCCTCTTTACTGTCTCCCTCTTCCTCTACTATTCTACTCTTGTCTTCTCTTTAATTTCTCTTCCACTTTGAGTGCCAATTGGTAGCACTTTTGGACTGTATCTGGATTATGCAGATTTAGGTCTTCTTGGATGGTAAATCTCAACCCATTGAGGTACCTTGTCACCTTCTCTTCTTCACTCTCCTTCACCTTTGTCTTGACACATAGTTTCATGAACTCTTCAGTGTATGAACTGACATCTAACTCCTTCTGCTTCAAATTTTGTCTCCTCTTATGTAGTTGGATGTTGTAATCCAATGGAACATAGGCTTCCTTCACTAAATCCACCATCTTCTTCCAAGTAGCAACTCTGCTCTTTCCCTCTTTCACCCAGTCATCTTGGATGAAATTCCACCAAGTTAGTGCAACCTCTTTCATTTTGGATTAGGCCATCTTCACTCTTTGATGGTCTGGTATTTCCTCTGTTTCAAAGAAATTATTCAAGGAGTCTATCCACTCCATCACTAAATCAGGATCCATTTTTCCTACAAACACTGGCAGGTCTAGTTTCATATCCATGGTCCTTCGCTCCATGGATTTGAGGGAATTGAGTAAGGGTCTCTGGTCTACATGAACCTCTTCCCGCCTAGGGATCTCCTCTTCATCCCTGTCTTCCTCACCAGAATCTTCTTTTCCCTTTCCTACTTTGTCCCTAAACTTCTCTAACTCATCTTTCAAAGCTTGATTATGAGCTCTAACTTCTTTGCTCTCTGTAATTTACTTCTTCACTAGGAAAGCCAACTCAACATTGGTCATCCTTGTTGGGAACTCTTGTGACCCTTCTTCATCTGACATCCTGTCTTCTTCTTCTTCCCAAAAGATACAACCTTTGGCTCTGATACCACTTGATGCAGAGCAGCCAATATAAATGTGCAAAATAGGTGTCAATTACTCACTAACATACATTTAACTTTGTATGTTTACCCATCGGCCAAATATCACACTATCGGCTAGACAAAATAACCTTCCTTCGATCGCATACCTTATACCGATGTATGTACTTGGCATCAGTTGTCTATCGGCAACACATGAGCTATTAGCTTCCCCACTCTGAGTCGCCCTAATACATATCGTCACCCTGATACATTTGGTTTTGTATATATAGTCTTTGACTTGCCATGTTGGTTCCTCCTATCGTTCCTACCGGTCACCTCCTTGTATATTTACACAATGCATGTGCACGATGTGTATTCGCAATATATAATCAAAAGATACATTCATAACATGCATTCAAAAGATGCAACTAAAACATACATTCGGGATATACCTTTACCGAACATGCATTTGACTGTTGATCTTGTTTGTATATAAACCCAATGTACATTTGTGATGTACATTCATAACATGCAACTCAGATATGCATTTGATGGGTTTGACCTAAACCATTGACTTCCTAGTATGCCGATTGTGAACTTCAACTTTCTCTCTCTTTTTGTATGATGATGGACTTGTACATTTACAATGTACATTTGTCACATACAACCACGACAAACATTTGTGAGATATTCACAACCTTCTACCACCTAATAGGCTACTGTGGTATACACATAGAATGTATATCCAACATGCAAATGTGATATACACACAAATTGTTTATCTGATAGAACAATGCAGAATTTCACCGATTTAGTCTGCTGAAACCCTTGCAATTTCACCAAACTATCTCTCCTGCAAACATACAACCCTTTGCACTTTGCCAACCTAGCACATGAACATGCTAGGATCTATCAATGCATGTTGTAAGTGATCCTGCAAACCTAAAATGAACAAATGGAAAACACAAAAGAAAAGCACAAACTAATATGTACAACCATTCCACCGATTACGAAGTAATCTAACCGGTGGAATGGGCTAAGAACCCATCTTGATCCCAAATAGAAAATTGATTGCACAATGAATTTGAATGCTAGAAAAATAACACAAATAGGATCTTATTCTTTATGCTTTCAAAAATGTATATAGATGATCTGATTTCATAGTTCCACAACTCAACTTCACAACTATTGCTCTGTCTAACATCTGATCTCTCAAATTGATCTGATCTAGGTTATTTATCCACTCACTATGAGTAGTACTGAATTGGTTCCCAACAGCTGGGAGACAATTCCAAGTGGCTGGGAGATACACCTGACTAACAACCTCTAACTGTCTAACCACCTTGTCATAACAGATCAACAAGTGTCCTAGGGATTTACAATAGAAACCTAGATACAAACTACAATGACATGCATTGGTCAAATAGACCTTATTACATTGAATATAGAAATGCACAAAATATAACAACATATTAAGACCTTAGTCTTCTCCCTTAGATGTATAGTTGGCTTGTTGAAGGGGTGCTCCTACACCATTGGGGTAGGTGTGCATCCAACTGGCAGCATTTTTTGAGGGCTTGGAATGAAAATATCCTTCAAACTATAACCTACTCAAAGATTTTTGGAGATACAAAATTAGAGGACACTGGGGTGGGCACCTGTGTCCAATCAGAGTTATTTTCTATCATTTTCTTTAGATTTTGAATCTTTATACTCTGTTCTAACATTGTGCAACTCCTCTCCACAAGATCCGACACCTGTAACCTGTAATCACAAGAGAGGGTTTGGGGGTTGTGGTGTTTAGGAACTTGCCTCGGTCAAGCCCTAGAATGGCATGATTGAAACACAAAGTAGATATCACCTTAGTAGGTGTAAAACCCTCACAGAGATGAAATGCCCTCACATCATGAGGAAATGAGTTGATGGAGCCAAATCAACAACAAACAAATACAAACAAAACACAATTCTTCTCTACCACACAATGAATGCCTTGAATTCTCTTTGCTTGATGATCATAAGTTTGCCTTAATCAACTAGGAGTAAAATGAAGTCCTAAACATGCTTATATATGCATTCTCACTAAACATTCATAATTCAAATTGAATAGGTCAACAAAAGGAAACCTTTTAATGGTCACTTTGTAGACATTTAAAATTTGGGTCCTGACAAAATAGGTCTGGACTAGTGCATGAGCGTCCAAGTCCAGGGGCCTATTTTAGGACTTGATTAAGCTTAAGATGCACCCCTAGGTCCCATTTTTTCAAGGGATTTTTCCATAGGATTCATTTTTAACATGCATGATTAAATCTAAGGGACCTACGAGCTATACTTAGGAGGTCAAAGTCCTAGGAGGACATTTTATGACATAACAATAGTGAGTATTTCAACAAGAAACAAAGTTCAGAAATTTTTTGAGGGTTTCTAGGAACCTCCTGCTTTCAAATCTTCAAACCCTTTACTCCTCTTTTGAAGTCTAATTTTTACCTTTATTATACATCTGTCTTGTCTACCTTGAACACCACAACACACATGCAACATTCTTCTTCTCTTCTTCTATTCCTCTCCTCTTGGAAAGCTGATTTTCTACATTTTTCCTCATGCAATCCTCTGGAGCAACTTGTAGATTATTTCTTCAACTTTGTTGATGTTGATTTATGCTTCTTAACACCATTAATGGTTGCATTTTGTAGATATTAAAACCCTTTGAGGCACTAAAATGTGGCACCCAAATCTACTCTTTAATTTCCCACAAATCAACCTCTAAAATTCCTTCAAAAATAATGAAATAAAACATAGTTTTTTCTTCCAAATGTGGTGCCAAGGTTGCTGCACCATATTAAACACCTTGATTTGTTATATACCTCTAAAAATGAATAAAATTAAAAACCAAGTCATGATCATTCACACCAAATTGGAAACTAAAGAATCATTAATTGATTTTCCAAAAATCACTAGATTGTTCTTCCATTATGGGTGCTACCACAATAATGGGTTACACTTTCTAGGACATCCCGATTTTTGCTAAAATCACATATTTTTAGAAAATATAATGATTTAAGCCTTGAAATGTTCCATTTAAAGGATTTTAATTAAAGAGGGTTTGATCAAACCCCCTTGGATAGAACCCCACTAGTTTTAAACCATACCTATAATGGAGTCTCCTCTACACCTATCAAAATGCTGATAAAAAACTACTTTTGATATACCTTTTGGGGGATCAAATGAATTCATTTAAAATTTATGTTTTGTAAGTATGTAGTCCTTATTATAAGCTTTCCAAAAAGTATAATTTTAAATATATTTAATTTGATTATTATATTTATTTTTTATTTCTTGTGAATGTAGGTTTTTCAATGAACATCAAGGTCTTTGTTTCACATACAAAAAAATAGGAAAATAGAGAAAAAAAATCTAAAAAATACATGTCCTCTAGGTATTGATGTCCTTATTCCAACAAAAAAAATTTAATTCTAATACATTAAAAAAAAAAGTTATGTTGGACAGAATACACCTATGTCTAAATTATAATTGGTTTGACTTCAAAACTTAATTAAAAAAAAATTCAACAAAACATTATGAAACCAAATGCATCCTCTAGATATTGGTGTTACCAGTCTAAATTCAAAAGAATCAGAATTTTATTCATTGTAGAAAAAAAGTTATGTGCGACAGAATAAACATCACTTTAAAAAAATGTTGTTTACTATTAAAAACTAGTTATCAAAGGAGACACAAAAAAAAATACAATTTAACTCCTATTTTTTTAAAAAATATATATTTATAATCTACAGAAAAAATCTCACAAATCACTAGTTTGCATCGTCTTAAAATTACTAATGGTTTAGTGGCTATAGGTGTTAGAAAGTGAAGATTTAGTTCAAAATGTTGATTTCAATGTCAAGTTTGGCCAAAAAGTGTAACCCGTTATTATGGGATGACCCTTCTAGGAACCCAAATTGAATAAATGTAATATTAAATTTAAAATAAATAAATACCACAATCACATGTCCCTTACACATGTCCCAAGGCATCTAAGTTGAATAAATTAATTATTTTTAATTAATTTTCTTTCACAATCCCCTTCTACTACACCAATGAACCCCTTCAGCTGTTGAAACCTTGAATTGGTGCAAATTATAATTTAAAAATTACATTAAATGCTCTAGTTTCCTTTGATGCCTAAAATGGAAGCCAAGTCTTGAGAAATGGAAACTTTTAATCTTACAGCGCTTCACAAGATGATCCTAAAGCTCAAACTTGCACCAAAAATGCAAAAAATTGAACATGAAAAGAAAATATTTTTTTGGTGGTGCAGGATTGCCTATGAGCCCGGATGCTCCTACATCAAATATTGTTGTACTTTTGTTCATACATTTTTGGACTAAAAAATCATATTTTAGTATCCCCTCAATGCCATGAAAATTAGTGGACTTTTAATAATGAATCTTGTTCAACTAAAACATGTCCATTTTGTTGTTGAAATCCCTAGAATTTAATGACAATACGACCACTATATAATGAAACCTCTCCTTAAATTAAATAATTCACAAATTATAAATATGTCTACTAGGTTCCTTACTTAGCTAGAGAAAAATCCAAATAAAATGATGTAATAAATCACTCAAAGTGGTGCCTCTCTCCATTTTCTGCCTACTTTTTTTTTGTTTAATTGAAACCATGTTTTCATTAAATTAAAAAATAAATAGATCACATGAGATGCCCCCTCTTTGTGCATTTTTCTCTACTCCATGCCTCATAATATTATGTTATTTATTGTTGTATACCCTTGAAACATAGGTGCCTTTTTTTAATTTTAATTGTTTGCATTTGATAAGATGAAATCATCTGATGTAGCACTCTTTTCTAATGTGGATAATGATGAGCCAAATATATGACTCATCTATTTCATTATATTTCCTCTTCTGAGAAACTTTAACAAAACACTATGGCATATATATTTACATATTATTATAATTATGTTTATCTTTTGGATGGATTATGCACATGTTTGGTTTTCATTTCCTTTGATGAAATCTCTTAACTTTTTACTTGAATTTCATTTTCAAAATGTATATCTTATGAATTGTGGTACAAGTGGTTTGTGTTTGCATGAGGATTATGCTAGTAAGACTTCTAGTGGTCTTTGAATCCCTCCGAAGCTCCCCTTTTTCCACGAAGAACCTAAACTCCAGATGGCTCCAGATGTCGTTACTCTCCAATAGAGTCATCCTCCCCTTAAGTCCATGACTATTACCAATTGATCCTAGGGCTACCCAAAAGGTCCAACAATGTAAACATGATCCACACCTCAATTATGGTAGTTGTTATAGTCTAAATCTCCATGTCTCTCCATTTTAGTGAATAACTAAAGTAGCTGCTAATGGCATCAGTTCTAACTAAAGTCACTTCCACCAAGCACCACGCCATTTCAGGGAATCATTCAAGTTCACCAACAGCCAAGTCGATAGAAATCCTTGATCTTTAGTAACCTACAATAGAATCATCAATGTAATAAATAAGCAACTAGTTTCAAGTCCAGTTCACTGTAGTCAGAATTGTTGTTAGTTATTTCCTTTCAATAATGTTTGAATATATAAATAGGAGCAAATCATCTCTCTAAGTTAGTTCTAGTTTTTCTTAGATAGTTGTTTTCCAGATTGTGTTTCTAGCAATAGGAAAACTCTTTGTTTTTAGGCATGTACTTTGATCCATTCTTTAGACTATGATTGAATGCAAATGAAGGGGGAATTCTTCTGAAAGGGTTATTCAAGCAAAGAGGATCATCTCCAACTGGCAAAGTAGGAACTGCTTCCCCATTTTGGAGGATATCTCTTAGTATTTTCATGTTTGTTCAATCCTATTGTGTCTTCTGTTTAGTTAGCTTTACACTTGTGTACATGTGATGTGTGTTTTGCTTCTATGTGATTGATAGTTAGTTGTTACCTATAGGATCATTTTATAAGTTCTAAAATAGACTTGTTATTCAACAGCACTGTCATATTTAAAGTGTTTCATTGTTGTAGCTTAGCAAGTAGAGACAGATTATTCTTATTTACTTTTCTAGCAAGTGTTTTTATTTTCCAGCAAGCTAGAATAGTTTCTTTCACTGCAAGTGTGTTTATTTTCCAGCAAGCTAGAATAGTTTCTTTCACTGCAAGTGTGTTTATTTTCTAGTAGGCTAGAATAGTTTCTTTCATTGCATGTGCATTTATTTCCAAAGAAAATAGATACATTTCCATTTCTATATGAACTTTCATTTTTGCAAGATCAACAAACCAAGTCCCATCCATGAACCATTCAACCAAACCCCCATACCAAAGAGTCTTATCACAGATCGATCTAGACACCTCCAGATTGATAAAATTAAATGATGATGCATTAACAAACACTACTTCGACCCTCATCAGACAATAAGTCAAAATGTAAATAAATCCTCCCCTTCCTTTTAGATTTATGTTTACTTTTATTTGTCACATTTTAGTTTCTTCATCCCATGTGGCATCTAATATATGGAAAATGAGGTAATATTTTATTTTATTATGGTGCCCCCCATTATTTGGTTAAGACTTGATCATAGTTTATAAACTTAAAATGATGTATTACACTAGATTAATGGCTCTATGCTAGTTCTAACATGTGCTTCCCTCTTCATATAGGCACTACAACATAGAGGCAATAAAATGTATATTTCATCCCTTTAATAAAGATTTATACTATATAATTTGGTTTTCCTACCTCATGCAAGGATTTACACCTACCACAAGTTTTTTTAATATGCCTTCCCTCCCAACTTATGTATTGGTGCAATAAATATAATTTCTTTAATAACAACTCTCTCTATGTGATTTAATAATTTCCAACTAATCATAAAGAAATTATTGGGCCTACCATTTTTAAATTAAAATAATAATAATAATGTTTTAATTTTTCCATTTAAAATTTAATGCAAACAATTAAATGGTTAATTGTGGAAATTGATGGTATCACCAACATGTGTAAAAAATGTATCAAGGAGCCTTAAAACTTTATAGGGAGGAATTATAAATGTTTTTTATTATTGTGCAATTGCTAAAATTTAGATATAAAAACCATTAAACATGAGCTGCTTCATAAATATTGTCAATTTTGTGTAGTTAATCAAAAGTTCACCATGAGCTCAAATTTTGCCTAATAGACTTGAAATTGAAACTAGAAGCTAATTATGAATTATCTAAACCTATCTAGTATCTAGAATCAAATAAATTTACATTTTCACCTATGCCATTCATGATTGTTCTCAACTACTAAATCATTGATTCTAGGCTCAAATCACATCTAATCAAGTTGCAATTAAAAATAGAGACTCAATGTGAATTATTTAAACCTTTTGAAATGCCAAAATTCACATATTGAATTTAAAACTCAAAAAATTAGTGAACCATGTATGTGGCTGGCCTACCATTTTGGAGTCAAAAAACAAGACTATCATTGAAAATTGAAGGTTGAATGTTGAAAACAAGATGGTGCAAAATTAGTGCCAACAACGGCTCTTGTTTTAGTATGTATGCCCCTTGTGGGAATAGAGAGATCCTAGAAGTAATCTCAATGGTGTAGACTAAGGTAATACCATGAAGATGCTCAAACTACTCAGCTTGTAAACCTCTAAATTTTCCAATTGATGATCATTTCTTGGTTTCTCAAAGCCAACAAAAATGTAAAAACATCTACCTCTATCATATAATTTATTGTTTGATGATTTCTTAAAGTCTTTTTTGAAAACATTGATATAGCCTAACTACATAAAATTGATATTGATGCATCATACTAGAATTCTAAACTTGCCACTATTTGAAAATACAAGGCATACTTGCACTTTGGAGCCCAATAGTGAATGAAATAACTCATGATGTGGCATGCATACACTATATTTGTTAGATATGTCATGTCCATTTACATTGCAACATTTTACATCAAAGAGATTGGAGCAATACATTGTCATGTGTTTATCAATATTTACTGAAAATAAAAGCATTTAGAGTCCATTACACATGTCATAATTGTTAACCTCATCTAGCATTTTTACATCAAATTCAAAGCTTCCATGTTTAATCTGTTCAAGAAATAGGTATATAGGCACACTTGATTTGGCTTGATAAAGTCATATTTCACCTCCATGTTAAAAGAATAAGACTTGAACAAATTAGTGATTTTAGTCATGCAAACTAAATTGTGTTGATCATTATGATAGGGAAATTCACCATTATTTTTTAAATCAACAATAGGGCCATTAAAAATTTTCTCACATTTACAAGGTTCAACAAGATATACGTAATGTAAATTCTACTTTACACAAAGGAAATAATCATCATGCACTCTTAACTAAAATAATTCATGTCCAAACACCTTTTCAAGTTGAACTACATCATATTGATATTCATGTTCATTTAAATATTGCATCTCTTTCACTTGAGTACATGTTCCAACATCTTGTATGAAATAATCAAATTTAGGCACAATAGGGTCCTTAATAATAAGTAAATCATAACCCTCACAAGCATTGATGGCTCCATTATCACTTGTATATTCATTAAATTTTTGGACATGGGGCTGCGAACGTGCAATACTATTACAAAGGATAATATACTTCTCCATCTCTGAGTCAAAAGCCTAATTCAATTCATTAGTCAAATCACCCACATAGTACTCAACTTGAGACACTTCAAGAGAGGGAAGATGTTCTTTAGTTTGGATCTCTATTTTAAGCTCTTCATAGCAACCTATTGTATAGTCACTACCTCCGAAAAGGAAATCACAAATGATTTTATCTTCTCCCTCTCCAAGATAGGGACTCAAATCCTTCTTAGAACATGTATGTTTAGGATTAGCATATTCAATTAGTAAAGGTAAAAATGGGGTTTCAATGTCATTTGCATCCACACTAGTTGACATCTCCAACCTGTCCTCCAAAAAGTCATTAAGATATAAAAAAAACTAATTTAGTCACAAGAAAGCATGTGTCCTTATTAGCATTCACATAAATACATTTTTCATGTGAAGTAGAAATATCCATCTCATTATTATGAGAGAAATCATATATAGTAGAGATCCTATTAGAATTATTATCATCATAGTCGACAAAGCAAGGACATACATTATGCATACAATCATATTCATGTCCCTCAAGCTGAATGTCTACATATTCATATTCAATGGCATCATTATGAGGCTACAAATTAATATCCATAACACTAACATTATCATCATAACATTTGTAAGTATAAAGCTATCCATCTTGTTCTCTTGTGTGCAAATGCTTGTAGGTGAATTAGTAACATTACATTCCTCAAAGGGAGAAAATCCTAGGAGCACATCTAGAAAATATTCAAGTTCTTATTCGTTTTATTGAACATTTGTACAAATTACTTTAGTATCATTTTCCATAAGAGACAATTCATTATACTAAACACTTGAGCATACATCTACCCCCTAATTAATAAGGTTGCCATAAGGTGTAATTTTGTATATCTCAACCTCTTTACCTTACCTTGTATTTGGATTATCTTCTTATAAGTTTCATCAACACATAGTCTATCCTCATGTTAATACCCTACTCTAATTCTTTCATCATGACATGTATTTTCATTTTCTACTTCACAAGCTTCACCAACATAGACTACATTTTTCTTTTGGTCATTTAGAACAACTAATCCATTACCATAACTGATGCAGAGGAAAATGCAACAGAAGCTTACAAATGGGAAGGAGGGGTCATTAACACAACCAGCATGTTAAAATCCTGGCTTACCATCATCATCATATTTCTTGCTAACATAGATAGCATCATCATATTTTGAAGAGGCATGAAATATCCTCCTGCTAACTACTATTCACTTCCTTATCGTCTTTCGCCTTTCACCTGTCAGCAGCATCATGATACTCGACTATCAGCAGCATCATGACATTCGGCAAGCGCAAACATCCTCCTGATGTTCACTGTTCATCTTACTGCCAAACTCTATCTTCATCATCATGATGTTCAGCATCATCTTCATCAGCAGGATATAAAATATCCGGTTCCTCCCATATATCCTGATGACGACAACTTCAAGCACCTTTCCCGCGATGCTTACGTCACCCCGATATCCGACTACTCAAACAACAGCATCAGGATATGACTTATCCGGTCATATTGAAACATCCCGATGATGTTAACCAAACTTTATGCCGATGCCTTATGCCGATGTCAAAACACTTAGCGACAACAGGATAAACTTGCATAGGGTGATATTCGCAATATCCTGATGATGACCTCTCCGGTCCTTAGCCAAAAAGCGAACTTTCACTCCTGCATGCGATAGCGACATGCGGACGAAAGATGATCCTGACGATGATATACACACTGAGTATATATCCAACTTATATCATCCTGATGCACTTGAAACATACAGTCTTCGTCAGCTTCATAACCCGATCCGGATAGCAATATACTCATAGATGACGATGCAATTCACTCCGTCTGGAAAAGCACATGCAGATCCCTGTATATCCGTCAGCTGCATGCAAACTCACAGAACCGCACAATTTCACACAGAAAATATGATGATCAGGCCGGATCACCTTTAGATCAAAACTTAACAGTTTATCTTCCTAAATCCTAGCACATGAGGATGCTAGGTTGATTCACAGCATGCTACCAATCGATCTCCCACACAATGAAATGCATAAACAGAAAACTAAAATACAACCTAAACTAACATGCATGACCATTCCACTGATTCACAGAATCAACCGGTGGAAGGGTTGAAAGAATCCATAAACCTGTAATCAGAACAGAAATCAAAACATAAACAGCTGATAAACCAGATAATGCAATTGATGAGATCTTATTTAGATGAAACACAAATGTCTTGTTTCTACAATACTATCAAACAACAATGTTTCACAATGTCTGAACTGATCTCTGGATCTCACTCAATCACCAGTACAACATAACACAACTACTACTCTGATATGATCTGATCTGATCTCAAACCCTAACTGATCTGAGTTATTTATAGCAATATCCTATGAGTACTACCAACTCAGTTCCCAGTGGCTGGGAACTTCCAAGCGGCTGGGAGAGGACAACTCATTCTACCTGATCACGAGCTCTAACTGCCTGCACACTCTCCTAGGCTGATCTAATACACATGCATTGGTCCAATGGACCTTATTACATTATGAAGTCAAACATGCTAAAAATAGACTAATGTCTTGTCATGCAGACAATGAACCTATATCCTGTCTTGTAGGGGTGCTCCTGCACCATACTCCCTAGAAGAAGAAATCTCAAGTCCACTTGAGATGAGAGTATGAAGATCTGCACCATGTTTCTGGATCTGCTCTTCAATCATCCATACGGCTTCAGAATTAGGTTTTCCCTTCCAAGAGACTAGATACTCCAAGTACTGTTTGTTCCAGGTCTGTTTGACCACTCTGGTGTCCAAAACCTTCTGCAACTGTGGAGGATCATGCTTGGCAATGTTATCATGGACTGTATCCTGTAGGAGTTCCTGATCTGCATCTGGATAAGACTTGTATGGAGTTAAATCACATACATTGAATATAGGGGACAAACCAAGATTAGGGGGGAGTTGTATCTCATAAGCATTCTGTCCATGCTTGTGCAAGATCTGACATGGTCCAACTTTTCTCTGCATAAGTTTAGTATATTTTCCCTTAGGAAGTCTGTCCTTCTTCAAATGAACCCATACCAAATCTCCAACATCAAACTGTACATCCTTCTTCTTTTTATCAGCATATTCCTTATACTTCAAGGTGGTTTGTTGTAGTTGGGTCTTGACTTGATCATGAACCTCTTTTATGGCTTCTGCAAAAGCTTCTCCTTCTGCACTAATAGGGTCTACTATAGGTAGATCTCTCAATTCCAAAATTCCTCTTGGATGCATACCATAAACTATCTGGAAAGGTGATTTCCCTGTGCTCCTATTGACAGTATCATTATAGGAAAATTCAGCTTGAGATAGAATATTATCCCACTTTTCTCCATGTTGTTTTGTCAAACATCTAAGCAAATTTCCTAAGGAACGGTTCACTACTTCAGTCTGTCCATCTGTTTGAGGATGATATGCAGAGGAAAAAGACAAATTCGTTCCAAGTTTCTTCCAAAGAGTTCTCCAGAAGTGACCAATAAACTTCACATCCCTATCTGACACTATGCTCAATGGCAATCCATGGATCCTGACAATCTCCCTGAAAAACAAATCTGCAATGTATGAAGCATCAGCAGTGGTTTTGCATGGCAAGAAATGTGCCATTTTGCTGAATCTATCCACCACAACAAAAACACTGTCAAACCCTGTCCTTGTCCTTGGTAAACCCAAGACAAAATCCATACTTATGCTTTCCCATGGTCTAGAAGGAATGGGTAAGGGCTGATATAAACCTGCATTAGTCGACCTGCCTTTAGCTTTCTGACATATCACACATGTCTCTACAAATTTTCTGACATCTGATTGTAACTTAGGCCAAAAGTAATGTCTTCGGACAAGATCAAGAGTCTTATCTAGACCAAAATGACCTGCCATAGCTCCACAATGTTTCTCCTTAATGATGTTTAACCTCATAGAACACCTTGGAATACATAACTGTCCACCTTTGAACAACAATCCATTCTGAATCAAAAATTCAGAGAATTCAGCATGATATTTCTCTCCAAAAGAAGTACATACATGATATATCTCCCCAAAATATTCATCCGTCTCATACATGGTCTTTAGTGAATCAATGCCAACACTTTCTAACTGAATCTGGTTGACTGTTAGAACTCTCCTGCTCAAAGCATCTGCAACTTTATTCTTGACTCCTTTATGATGCTTCAATGAAAAAGTAAACGCTTGTAAGGTTTCTACCCATTTCATGTGTCTGTGGTTCAGCTTTTCCTGGCTGTTTATGAAACTCAGAGCCTGGTTATCTGTGAATACTATGAATTCCTTTGGCATCAAGTAATGCCTCCATTTCTTGAGTGACTGGACTAAAGCATACATTTCCAAATCATATGAGGAATACCTCTTTTTAGCATCATTGAGCTTCTCACTGAAAAATGCAATAGGTCTACCTTCTTGGCTGAGTACTACTCCAATGGCCATGTGACTGGCATCACATTCCACCTGAAAGATTTTGTTAAAGTCTGGAAGTGCAAGGACTGGCTACTGTGCCACCTTCTTCTTCAATGTTTCAAAAGAATCATCTGCTCTTTGAGTCCAAACAAATCTGCACTTCTGTCCTCCTTTGATGGTATCAAGCATGGGTGCACAAATATGACTAAACCCTCTTATAAACTTCCTGTAGAAGGTTGCTAACCCATGGAAACTTCTGACATCATTCATAGTCTTTGGGGTTGGCCAAGACAATATGGCACTTACCTTCTCCTTATCCATTTGTAACTTTCCTTGTGAAATGACAAAACCCAAATATGTGATCTCCTCTTGCATGAACAAACACTTGTCTAAATTTATCATCAGCTGCTCTTCATGTAACCTCTTAAGAACCAAATCTATGTGTCTGAGATGTTCTTCTTTTGTGTTGCTGAAAATCAGAATGTCATCTAGATATACTATGACAAACTTACCAATGAACTCTTTCAAAACCTCATTCATCAACCTCATAAAAGTACTAGGTGCATTAGATAAACCAAAAGGCATAACCTTCCACTCATATAACCCTTCATTAGTTTTGAATGCTGTTTTCCATTCATCTCCTGGCCTAATCCTGATCTGATGATATCCACTCTTTAGATCTATTTTTGTAAAATACTTAGCACCTCCCAAACAGTCAAGTAAATCCTCTATCCTAGGGATTGGAAACCTATACCTGATGGTGATCTTGTTAATAGCTCTGGAATCTGTGCAAAGCCTCCAAGTACCTTCCTTCTTTGGTGCTAGTACAGCTGGTACTACACATGGACTTAAACTTTTCCCAATCAGACCTGAATCCAATAATTCTTCAATTTGTCTAGCTACTTCTACATTCTGTTCTGGAGTTAGCTTATAGGCTGCTTTGTTTAGAAGTGTTGACCCTGGAATTAAGTCTATGCGGTGACTAATATCCCTGACAGGTGGTAGGGATCTTGGCATTCCCTCTGAGATGATACCTTTGTACTTATCCAATAGCTCTTGGATAGCTGGGTCTATGAACCTTTGCTTTTTCTCTTCCTTGACTTCTTGCTGCTGTTCTTTATTCACCCTCATACATGGGATTAGGGCATATGCAACTGCACCTTCTGCTGCTACTTCTTTCATGAACTGTTTACCTTCCATCAGCATTACCTTCACCTCTTTTCCTTTAGATTTCTCCTCCTTCTCCATCATTGGTAGTAACTTTATATCCTTACCATCTTTAGTGATTGTATAGGTGTTTCTAACACCATCATGTTGTGCCTTCAAATCATACTGCCATGGTCTACCAAATAAAAGATTGCAATCATCCATCGTGGTAATGTCAAACAACAACTTATCCTTATATGCTCCAATCTGAAATTATACCCAAGCCTGCTCTTCTACAATTGTCTGCTGACCTTGGGTAAGCCATGAGACTTTATATGGGGATGGGTGAGGCAATCTCCTAAGCTTAAGCTTTGTCACCATTTCTTCAGACACAAAATTTTTAGTAGAACCAGAATCAATCAAAACTTTACATGCCTTACCTCCTGCTTTGCAAATAGTCCTGAAAAGAGACTTCCTTTGAGGGGATTCTTTGTCAGGTACCTTCATGGTAGTCGCTGTTCTTCTCATCATTAGAGACTCTCCACTTTCTGGGTATCCACAATTATCAGGAGCATTCACACTGTGAAAAGAATTAGAGCCTGCCATACTTTGATTATCAGGTTCTTGGATCAGATTTGTTCTCCTTTCTCCTGTTGAGCTTGTGGCCTTTTCTAGACATCTGCTGGCTATATGGCCTTCTTTGTTACAGTTATAACATCTGATGGATCCTCTGCCCTGGGATCTTCCTCTGAAAGGTCTTCTACCTCTGAAGTTTCCTTGCTGACTATAATTTTCCCCTTGGTTCTGACTATTGTTTCCCTTACTATTGTCATGACTGGATTCTCCTTGATATCCATGTCCATGTCCTCTACCTCTAAAAGGACCTCTTCCACCCCTTTGTTGTCTTCCTCTTCCTCTATTGTGTTGTTCTTGTTTTCTCTTTAACTTCTCTTCCACTTTCAATGCCAACTGAAAGCATTTCTGAACTGTATCTGGATTATGCAGACTTAAATCTTCCTGAATGTTGAACCTCAATCCATTAAGGTATCTGGCTACCTTCTCTTCTTCACTTTCCTTTACCTTTGTTTTCATACAAAGTTTCATGAATTCTTCTGTATATGAGATGACATCTAGCTCCTTCTGCTTCAGGTTTTGCTTCCTCTTGTGTAATTAGATACTATAATCCAATGGGACATAAGCTTCCTTTACTAATGCCATCATTTTCTTCCATGTAGTGACTCTACGCTTTCCTTCCTGTACTCTATCATCTTGGACGAAATTCCACCATGTCAAGGCAGCTTCTTTCATTTTTTACTGGGCTATTTTCACCCTCTGTTGTTCTGGTATCTCCTCTGTTTCAAATAAATTGTTCAAGGAGTCTATCCACTCCATCACTGAATCAGGTTCCATCTTTCCTGTAAACACTGGCAAATCCAATTTCACATCCATGGTTCTCCTCTCCATGGCCTTGAGGGCGTTCAACAGTGGTCTCTGGTCTGCAGGAATGACCTCCTCATTCCAACTAGGGATCTCTTCTTCTTCCCTATCTTCTTCTCTACCAGAACCTACTCTGCTCCTCAACTTCTCTAACTCATCCTTCAATTCCTGATTCTGAGCCTTCACGACCTTGCTCTCTGCAATCTGTTTCTTTACCAGAACTGCCAACTCAACGTTGGTCATCCTTGCTGGAATCTCAGATGTTCCTTCATCACCTGACATCCTGCTATATTCTGATCTTTTCCAGAAGATCCTTCCTTTGCTCTGATACCACTATGATGCAGAGGAAAATGCAACAGAAGCTTACAAATGGGAAGGAGGGGTCATTAACACAACCAGCATGTTAAAATCTTGGCTTACCATCATCATCATATTTCTTGCTAACACAGACAGCATCATCATATTTCGAAGAGGCATGAAATATCCTCCTGCTAACTACTGTTCACTTCCTTATCACCTTTCACTTTTTGCCTGTTAGCAGCATCATGATACTTGACTATCAGCAGCATCATGACATTCGACAAGCGCAAACATCCTCCTGATGTTCACTGTTCATCTTACCGCCAAACTCTATCTTCATCATCATGATGTTCAGCATCATCTTCATCAGCAGGATATAAAATATCCGGTTCCTCCCATTTGTAAGCTTCTATTGCATTTTCCTCTGCATCAATAACCATTTGAAGACATATGGGTTTTTTAATGTCCTTGTCCCATTTCGTTAAGAAAAATAACCCACTCATATACTTGATCAAGCTTAATAAATTTCATTTCTTTAGGCACTATACTCAAACCCAGCCCATAAGATTCACAAAATAAGTCTATGTATACTAAATTTTCAAGTTTGTGACACTTCGGGATTCTATAAAAAATAGCTACAAACCTCATACAAAAATTTAGATGGTGACTAACCTTCTTGTCTTTTAATATTAGACAATGCTTGGAAAGGTAGGAATGTGTATTGTTCATTAAAGGTAGAGAAAAGATCATTCCAAGTAGAAGAGTAATGTTCAAGGAAATCTACCAACTACCTTCTAGCTTCACCATACAAGGATCTAGTTGTTAGGATTTAGAAGGTCGAAGCAATCAAACTATACTAATTATTATGCAAATTAAATATGGAGTAACAAGAATTACACAACACACAGATTTAATGTGGTTGACCCAATGTGGGCTACATCTATAGAGAAATAACCATCTATTGTTTTATTATTATCTAGTACAAAACAAATTACAACCTTGCAGCTTAATCCGCTGATGTGTGCTATATAAATGCACTCATGTTGCCTTATTTATCTTGACCTTTCATGTTCCACAACCACTTACTTAACAAGCTTTTGAGAAGCTTTGTGATGGGTGGTTTACAATGTTAGATTACAAAACTAACAACCCACTCCTTTATTAAATTATGGGTTATTTTTGCTTTAGGGGCACTGCCCCCTGTACTCTGCTATTAATTAATTTAGCATCAAAATGTAGCTATCAAAGTCACCAAAATCTAACTTGCTAAATGTACTTGTAGCCTTGCAGCATAACTAGTCGCCATATACCAACAATCTCCCACTTAGAGACTAATCTTGGAGCAACACTACTACACTTGCAGCTCCCACTGGATAGCACACATAGACTTGGCTTGTTTCTCATTTCCACTATCATCATTCTTGAAGGCCAATGGAAATTGATGAGGAAATTAGTTTCTCCCATGTGACTGTCTTTGTGAACATATCTAGAATATTTTCACTAGTGTGGATCTTCTCCAGCTTCAACTGTCCATCCTCCAAAATAGATTGGATGAAGTGGTACCTGAGTTGTATGTGCTTTGTTTTTTAGTGAAGTACAAAATTCTTTTCCAGATGAATGTAACTCTGGCTATCATTGTACAATGTGATTCCTTCCTGATTCTTGCCCAATTCCTCTAAAAAATGTTGTAACCAAATCATCTCCTTGCTAACTTCAGTAGCAAATACATATTTAGCTTTAGTGGTTGAAAGTACAACCTTTTGTATCCTTGAAATCCAACTGACTATTGTTCCTCCTACAATAAAAACATACCCTGTAGTACTTCTACTATCTATATCATGTTCTAGATCAAAGTCAACATATCCTCGTAGAGCAGAGTTAGATCCTTCAAAATATGGTTTCTTTGTAGTAGTACCTCTCAAATACTTGAGAATCCATTTTATAGCATTCCAATGTTCCATTAATGGATTGTTCATATAGCTTCTCACAACTCCTACTGCATGTACAATAGATGGCCTCATGTATACCATTGCATGTACATCAAGATACTAACTATTGATGAATATAGAATCATAGACATTCTGTCTACCTCCTCCCATGTCTTCAAACGCATCTCCTTAGTCAATTTAAAATGACTAGTCAAATGTGTACTAACTTCTTTTATATTATACATGTTAAATCATTTCAACACCTTCTCTATATACTCACTTTGAGACAAAGTCAATTTTTTATTTTTCTTGTCCTATGAAATCCTTATGCCAAGAATTTGTTTTGTTGCACCCAAATCTTTCATATAAAATGACTTATCTAATTTCTTCTTAAGCTCATTTATATTTTGCATGTTAGATCCAAAAATATGCATGTCATTGACATATAATAATAGGATAATATAGCTACCATTATCCAATCTCTTAAAGTAAACACAATGGTCAGAATGACATTTGTTGTAACCTTGTTCATCCATAAAACTATCAAATTTCAAATACCATTGCCGAGGTGCTTTCTTTAGGCCATACAAACTCTTCTTTAACCTACACACTAAGTCCTCCTTACCTTTGACCTCATATCCCTGTGGTTGTTGCATGTAGATTTCTTCCTCCAAATATCCATGGAGAAAAGTTGTTTTTACATCTATCTATTCAAGATGCAAGTCTTCTACAACCACAAGGCTTAGAATAGTTTTGATTGAATTCATTTTAACAACTGAAGAACATATTTCATCAAAGTCTATACCTTTTTTATGTGTAAAACCTTTTACCATGATTCTGGCCTTATATATTTTCTTGCCTCCATATTCATTCTCTCGGACACACCATTTTTTTGTGAGGTTCCTAGAACTGTCTTCTGTCTATGAATTCCATTATATGAATAGTAATTTTTAAATCCTTTGTTGCAATACTCACATCCATTATCTAATCTGAGACACTTCAAATTTTTATCTGTCTCATTCTCAACTAGAGCTTTCCATTTCTTAAAAGTTTCAAATACATATGATCTTTTTAGGAAATACACCCATGTTTTCCTAGTTGCATCATCAATAAAAGTAACATAATAACAAGATCCACCAAGAGATGATACCTGATCTGGTCCCCTATACGAGCCAGGCTAGGACCTTAGGGAAATTATTTTGTTTTTGTTCTAATGTAGGAGCATCTAGTGGTGTAAGGGCAATCTTGCATCACCCAAAAAGAAGTTAATTTAAAATCATTGTAGTCATTTTCATTTCTTTCCATAATTAGTGTTTCTGGTTCCATAATATCTAGATTAATGATGTAGGACTTTCAGTTTTTCCAAAACTGCTAAAAATAGTAGCCTACCTGTTTTGGAAAGTGTACCGGCCATTTTAGGAAAGTTTGCATTTGGGCACGGATTGAAGCAAAAACTTGCAAAAAGTTACATAACAGAAATATAAGACCTGTGGTGAAGGAATCAAGAAAAGATCATTTGTGAGTTGAAAGATATTAAAGTTTTTGTTCTCTGAAAAGCCCCTAAAATTTTTTAGAATGAGATATGAGGCACTAAAACATCCCATAACGTTTGAAAAAGTTGACGAGAATCTGCTTAAAACGGTTTGTCAGTCGGACACCCGGATCAAAAGTTATACTTCTCAAAAGTTGACCTACTTTTGGAGGGAGTTGCAAATTTCAAAATTTAGCTGGAGGCTGCCAAAAGTGCTATTTATGACTATTTTGGGAGCCCTGGGTAGTAGTAGAGTGAAGGGGTCAAGTGTAGAGTCAAGAATAGGCAAGAAAATACAAACCCTAGTTGATTTGGGGTTATAGAAGGCTGAAGATTCTAGAGTCTTGAGGTGGGGAAACCTGTAATGTGTTGCAGCCAGTAGAGGATTCATCCTCTGATTGTAATTAAGCTTCTGTAATGTAATGAGTTGCCCAGATCAATAAAAGAAAGTTCTATTTTCTATGTTCAATTTCTATTGTTGTGTGTTTTGTGATTTACCCCCTTCATCAGGTGGTATTAGAGGAAGGGTTCCTAAGTGTGTAGATAGTTCGCCGATTGTCAGGCAGTTTGCACCAGAACCTAAGGTTGTGGGTTTGCTGTGGAGATCAAGATGCCTCCATGAAGAAATTGTATTGGGAGGAATTCTTTGATGGAAGAGGGTTTTAGAGCCCTGCAAAGGCAAATTGATGCATTGCAAGAGGAGCTACAAAGAGGGTTTGACCCAAGAATAGGAGAAGAAATCAATAAAAGAAAGTTCTATTTTCAATGTTCAATTTCTATTGATGTGTGTTTTGTGATTTACCCCCTTCATCAAGTGGTATCAGAGAAAGGGTTCCTAAGTGTGTAGATAGATCGCCGACTATGAGGCAGTTTGCACTAGAACCTGAGGTTGTGGGTTTGCTGTGGAGATCAAGATGCCTCCATGAAGAAATTGTATTGGGAGGAATGCTTTGATGGAAGAGGGTTTTAGAGCCCTGCAAAGGAAAATTGATGCATTGCAAGAGGAGCTACAAAGAGGGTTTGACTCGAGAATAGGAGAAGAAAGCAAAGATGAAGCTGAGGAAGAGCTATCTGAGGAAGAACAAGAAGCTGTAGGAGATCCTATAGAAGTTAGGTTGTTGAGGGTCATTTCAAAGATTGGAAAGAGGCCTAGGATTGAAGTTTCTACATATTCTAGAGATTTGAATCTGGAATAACTTATTGATTGGATCAATGACATGGAAGAATATTTGAAGTATGAAGATGTGGAGGACCCAGATCAGCTCAAGTTTGCAAAAATAAAGTTGAAGGGCCATGCTAGTATTTGGTGGAAGGAGGTCCAATTAGAGAGGAACCAAAGAGGAAAAGGAAAGATCACCACATGGGATTGGATGGTGGATAAACTGAAGAAGCAGTTCATTCCTGTGGACTTTGAGATGGACTTGTTGAAGAAGCTACAAGGACTAAAGCAAGGTAACACATTTGTTAAGGAGTATATAGAAGAGTTTTATAAGATTACTATCAAGATAGGCCATGCAGAGCCCAACAAGGAGAAGGTAGCCTATTACATTAATGGGTTGAGGCCAAGTATTCAAGAGGAGCTAAGCTTGGTCAGAATGACCACCATAGAAGATACATACCAGTTTTCCCTAAAGGTGGAAGAGAAGCTGAATAAAAGATTTGACAGCAAGCAAAGGGGAAGAGGTTAAGGTGGAAGGACTATTGGAAGGCCCTATGGGGGCCGAAATGAAGATGCAAAGAAAAGTGAAGAAGATGGTACTAGTTGAAATCAAAGAGGAGATAATACCTACCACCATCATGACCAGAACAATGGTGGGCAAAGAGGAAGAGGAAGAGGTAGACCTGGGCAAGGACCTAGAAGAGGAGGTTTTAGAGGAACATGTTTCCAATGTGGAGAAGAAGGGCATCGAGCATATGAGTGTCTGTAACATCAAGGAAGGACAAATAGAAGACCTGAAGGTAATGCACGAGTTGCACATGTAGATGAAGATGCACAATCTGAGAGTTTTGAAGATATTGAAAGGGGATAAACCCTAGTTGTCAAAAGAACTTTGTTCAATGAGGAGAAAGAACCCAATCAGAGGAAGAGTTTATTCTGCACAAGGTGCAAATGTGAAGGTAAGTGTTGTGACATTATTATTGACAGTGGAAGTACTAACAATCTTGTTTTAGAGGAGACGGTTGACATGTTGAAGTTGACAAGAAGAAAGCATCCACATCCATATCGGATTGCATGGTTGCAAAAGGACCACCGAGCTTTGGTCAATGAGTAGTGTTTAGTGAAGTTCAAGATTAGGGACTACCATGATGAGGTGTTGTGTGACATCATATCGATGGATGCATGCCATATGTTCTTGGGAAGGCCATGGCAGTATGATAGAAGCGTTGTCCATGATGGTTGTGTAAACACATATTTCCTAACAAAGGATGGAGTTTGTCATAAGTTGAAGCCCTTGAAGGAGGTGGAAGAAAAGGAATGTAGTACTACTAGAATTTGCTTCATAGATGGTAGGAAATTTTTGGAAGGTATGAAGCATAAGCATCATTGCTTTGCATTGATTCCCAATATTAGACAAGAGAAATGTGAAGATGTACCAGCAGAAGTCTTCGATATGTTGGAAGAATTTTAGGACATTATCTCTGATAATGTTCCAAAAGGTTTACCACCGGTAAGGAAGATAAGTCATCAAATGGATTTGATACCAGGAGCTAGTTTGCCAAACAAGGCAGCCCATAGAATGACTCCAGTAGAGAGTGAAGAGTTGAACAAACAAGTTTAGGAGTTGTTGAGGAAGGGATTGATAAGAGAGAGCCTAAGTCCATGTGTTGTACTTGTAGTACTATCACCAAAGAAAGATGGAGAGTCAAGAATGTGTACAGACTCTCGAGCCATCAATAAGATCACAATCAAGTACAGATTTTTATTACCCAGAATGGATGACATAATGGACTATTTGAGAGGAGCCAAGTACTTCACAAAGATTGACCTGAAGAGTGGGTATCACTGGATCCGTATCAAAGAAAGAGATGAGTGGAAGATAGCCCTCAAAATGAAAGAAGGTTTTTATGAGTGGTTAGTCATGCCATTTGGGCTAACCAATGCACTGAGCACATTCATGCGGCTCATGAACGAGGTACTGAAAGAATTTTTAAGAAATTTTGTTATTGTTTATTTGGATGATATTTTGATTTTCAGTAAGACTTGGGATGAGCATCTGATGTATATCAGAAGTGTTTTAGAGAAGCTGAGGGAGGAGAAGTTGTTGATTGATCTGAAGAAGGAGTTGGTATACCTAGGATTTGTTGTCTTAGAGGAAGGTCTTAAGATGGACCTAGAAAAAATAAGGGCTATCATTGAATGGCCTATGCCAAGGAGTGCAACAGAGGTAAGATCTTCTCATGGTTTGGCAAGTTTTTACAGAATGTTTATCAAGAATTTCAGTAGCATTTGTGCACCCCTAACCGAGATAATGAGAGGGGATAGAAAAGAGTTTAGATAGACTAAAGGAGCAGACAAGAGCTTTGATACATTCAAGTAGAAAGTCATAGAACAATCTATTTTGGCACTTCCAGATTTCAATAAGGTGTTTCAGGTAGATTGTGATGCTAGTGGTAGTGGTATAGGAGCTATTTTGAGTCAAGAAGGTAAGCCCATTGCCTATTTTAGTGAGAAGCTTAATGATGCCAAGAAAAAGTATCCTTTTTATGATTAGGAGTTTTAGGCAATAGTTCAAGCTTTGAAGAAATGGAGATATTATTTGTTGCCAAAGGAGTTTATTTTATATATTAATCATCAGGCTTTACAGTATCTTAATAGTCAAGGAAAGTTGAATCAAAGGCACTTAAAATGGGTTGAGTTTTTGCAGAGCTATACTTTTGTTTTGAAGCACAGGAGTGGGAAGTCCATCAGAGTTGCTGATGCCTGGAGCAAAAGGCAAAATTTGTTGACATAAATGCAGATAGAGTTTGTTGGGTTTGATGAGCTCAAAAGTTTATATCCTAAAAATCTAAATTTTGTAGAGGCCTGGAAAGCTTGTTTGGAACATGTTACTTTGGATAGGACAAAATGGTTGGATTTCATAATCCAAGATGGCATGTTGTTTAGAGGAAGCCAGTTGTGCATTCCAAGGAGTTCCATTAGAGAGAATCTAATAAAGGAGAAGCATAGTGGAGGATTGGATGGACACTTTGGTTGAGATAAGACCATTGCTATTGTTGGTGAAAATTATTATTGGCCACAGTTGCAGCAAGATGTGAGGAAATTTGTGCAGAGTTGCAGAGTATGCCAGATGGCAAAAGGAGCAAGTCAGAATACAAGTCTATATCAGCCACTACCTATACCAGAGAAGCCATGGGGTGATATTAGTATGGATTTTGTTCTTGGTTTACCAAGGACATAGAGAGGACATGATTCCATTTTTGTGGTGGTGGACAAATTCTCAAAGATGGCACATTTTATTCCTTGCAAGAAGACTAATGATGATGTTCATATTGCTGAATTATTTTTTAGGGAGGTGGTGAGATTACATGGTCTACCAAAGAGCATAGTTTTAGATCAAGATACCAAGTTTATTGGTTATTTCTAGAGGAAATTGTGGAAGAAGTTGAAGATAGATTTGAAGTTTAGTTCTGGACACCATCCACAAATTGATGAACAGACCGAAGTGGTGAATAGGAGTTTAGGTAACCTGCTACGATGCTTAGTAGGAGATAAGCCCAAGGGATGGGATTTGATTTTACCACAGGCATAATTTGCTTATAACAATTTTGTCAACAGGAGTACTGGTAAATCACCATTCCATATTATAAATGGGAATAGTCCAAGAAATGCTTCAGAGTTAAGGAATCTAGATAAAGGAGAAAAGACAAGTGCCGAGGTTGAAGACTTTGCAAAACATTTGAAGAATTTGCATGAAGAAGTGAGGAAGCACATTAATAAGATGAATATTCAGTACAAGGCTAAGGCAGATCAAAAGAGGATGTATAAGGAGTTCCAGGTAAGAGATGAAGTCATGGTTCACTTGAGAAAAGAAAGGTTCCCAATTGGAACATACAATAAGTTGAAAATGAAGAAATTTAGACGATGCAGAATCCTGAAGAAGCATGATTCAGGAAATGCATATGAGGTAGAGCTACCAAGTGGGATCAATATTTCCCCTATTTTCAACATTCTTGATTTATTAGAATATAATAAAGGTGGAACAGAGGATGAACCAATAGAAGCGTAGTGGAGTATTCTAGCATCTACTTCAATGGAGGAGATAGAAGAGATCTTGGATAGCCATGTGGGAAGAAGTACTTGAAACAAGCAATATTAAGAATATCTAGTAAAATAGAAAGGAAGGTCTATTGAAGATTCTTCTTGGTTGTCTAAGGCAAAGGTTGACCATTTGGGTTTCCCTCACACAAACATCTGAGACGTGACAGGGTCACTTCTCAAATTACCCTGGGTGTCTGATGCAGGAGCATCTAGTGGTGTAAGGGCAATCTTGCATCACCCAAAAATAAGTTAATTCAAAATCATTGTATTTATTTTCATTTCTTTCCATAATTAGTGTTTCTGGTTCCATAATATCTAAAATAATGATGTAGGACTTTTAGTTTTTCCAAAACTTCTACAAATAGCAGCCTGCCTATTTTGGAAAGTGTACCTGCCATTTTAGGAAAGTTTGTATTTGGGCATGGATTGAATCAAAAACTTACAAAAAGTTACATAATGGAAATATAAGACCTTTGGTAAAGGAATCAGGCAAAGATCATTTGTGAGTTGAAAGATATTAAAGTTTTCATTTTCTGAAAAGCCCCTAAATATTTTTGGAATGAGATATGAGGCACTAAAACATCCTATAATGTCCCAAAAAGTTGATGGAAATCCATTTATGGATTTTTGGTGTGATAGTTCACATCACGAGCTTTCTGGTGCTTAAAACAGTTCATCAATTAGACACCCGGATCAAAAGTTATGCTTCCCGAAAGTTAACCTACTTTTGGAGGGAGTTGCAAATTTTGAAATTTAGCTGGAGGCTACCAAAAGTGCTATTTATGACTATTTTGGGAACCTTGGGCAGTAGTAGAGTGAAGGGGACAAGTGTGGAGTTAAAAATAGGTGGAAAAATAGAAACCCTAGCTGATTTGGGGTTACAGAAGGTTGAAGATTCTAGAGTCTTGAGGTGAGGAAAGTTGTAATGTGTTGCAGCTAGTAGAGGATTCATCCTCTAATTGTAATTGAGCTTCTGTAATGTAATGAGTTGCCCAGGTCAATAAAAGAAAGTTCTATTTTCTGTGTTCAATTTTTGTTGCTGTGTGTTTTGTGATTTATCCCCTTCATCATGTTCAATCTTTCTTTAGGTGTGATCTAGATTTGGTTTCTTATAAGAACTCTCATTCATTTTTCTAACTTGTGCCTAGATCTTAACATTTGCTTTTTGATTTACAATTTAGTCTGAGTACTCAGGAAATAACATGTAGCCAATTTGGGCTAAGGTGTCCAAACTGGACTATTCAAGATATAGCCAATATGAGCTCTTTTGTCCTTTGGGCATGCTGTTCATATAGAATAGGGTCTATGGACAAAATCTCTACCCAATATGGGGTAGGTTGGAAAATGGCCATATAGGCCTATACTGGTCAAATAGACCAAAACTCTATTCAATACAAGATAGGTAAGACAATAGCCATACGGGCTAACAAGGACATGAATCATTTATTTTTCTCTAGCCAGAGACTTAGACTCATTGGGATCAAATCCGATCCTGAGTCACTTACAAAAAATTATACAATGTGCCCACATATTGTGCTGAGGAATCTATGTAAGTTCATTTGGTTAAGGTATCTATAGATCTTGTACCCTCCCTTAGATTTCAACAACTGGCCAGGTACAAGATCAATCCTCCTCGGGGATTCTTCTGAGTACTTAAGACATTTTTTTATCTAGTTTACTCTTATTATGTTTTAATTTTTTGGAATTACAAAGTTGATTATATTTTCACCCTATATCCTGAGTACTTGAGTACTGGAGGCATTCTTTGTTGGTGCAGGAGCATCTACCTTACAGTGGCCTCCATGATGTAGTTAGTTAGCTTTAAGTCTTGTTGTTGTTTCCAAGAAGGTCTTATAAGACCAATGCATGTAATAAGGTCTGAATTGACCATGCTTTTATTATTTTTAGATAGTTTGTTTGAACAGTTGTTTAGTTTGTTACTTCGGTTGGGTCTCCCAGCCGCTTGGAGGCAAAAATAGTACTACTGTGAGTAGTTAAATACCCAAGATCAGGTCATTTTACAGTGAGATATACTGTGAAGTTAGATTGTGTTGTGGGAAAGCAGAGTATTGTAACCGCATCCTTTGAAATCAATAAAGAGATTTTGTTTTGTGCCATTTCTCTATTTTGGTCACACTATGTAATTGAATTACTATTCTAGTGGGTGTATGAATTAGTTTATCCATTCCACCGGTTGATTCGTAGAATCAATGAAATGGTTATGTACAATAGTTTAGGTTTTCATTTTGTGTTTCTGTTTGTTCACATGCATGTTTGCAGGATCGCAGTTGAGAGGTATTGAGAACCCTAGCATGGGTATGTGCTAGGTCACGCAGGTTGTTAGAGTCTGGAAGATCATCCAAGAAGTGGATCGGGTCACCCCAGGAAGTTCGACAGATCAGAACGGTGACAATTTGCTAAGATCGATGTATTCATCGCATCTGCATCATCAAGATATTTCTGTGTATATCATGTAGTTACATTAGGCATTAGCTTATGTATATCCTGATATTGCATGTCGGGTTATGTATGTTGTGGATGTTGCATATGTGTATTAGGTTGTGAGTATCTGTCTGATGGAGATAATTCACAAATATGATGCAGTGCATATTTGTGAATATGATGTAGTAGATCACATAAGGTGAATGCACATCAGGGTGACAATTGCAAGGTGTTGCCGATGAAGAGCATATCGGCGTGAGTTGGTAGATTGGGTTGACATTTCCATCATGGGCCGACAATGTTATGTTTGGCCGATAAGCAAGGTTATCGAAGAGAGAGCAGGCATCGGGGAGACTTCGAGCGAAGTGGCTGATAGATAGAGTGTTGCCAATAGGCAACCAAGGGCGATGCGTCGGGAAGACAATAGAGATTGGTAAGAGGGTTCAAAGTGTTTGCCGATAGTTCATGTCTTGGCGATGGGAGTTGATACTATGTATATCAGTGGGAGGTGTTGCTGATGGTCAACAAGTCAAGGGTGTCTGTCGGTATGAGGAATGTGATCGGAGTGAAGAGTCTGAGTGAGGCTGATGGGTTAAGTCTTGCCAATAGGCAACTTAATCGATGGAAGTGCATCGGTAGGAGATGGGTGATCGATGTAGGTTATTTTCAGTCTACCAATAGTGTTGGGTCTTGCCGATAGGCAAGTAAAGGTGAAACCCAAGTAAATAAAGTTTTTTATGCATAGTTAATAATGCATAGACATACATGGGTAAGTGTATGTTAGGGTTCTAGGGTTTTTGGGGTAATGCAGGCATAGAGTATATGTAGCTCTGCATCATAGTGGTATCAGAGCTCAGCAAAAGGTCTAGGCTATTTGTGTGTTGATTCTGTCATTGAGAAGACAGAGGTAGAGAAGTGAGAGGTTGACAAAATGCCTCTGAAAGGTAATGGTACTACAAGGGAGTTGCAAGAGATGAAGGAAAAACATACCAGAGAGATGAGGAAGATGAAGGAGCTTGCTGAAGCACTACAAGCCAAGCTTGTAACCTTGGAGAAGAACAAGAAGAGAGAAGTGGAAGACAGTGAATCAGAAGAAGATGAAGATATTGTTGAAGAGTATGAAGAGGTAGCTGAAGATCTGAATGCTGAAGACTAGAGATTTACAAAACTATTAAAGGCAGTGCAAAGTGATAAACCTAAGGTAAAGGTTGATGTTTCCAAGTATAATGGAAGTTTGAATGAAGATGAGTTACTTGATTGGATTGCTGCTTTGGACAATCACTTTAAATGTGTGGATGTTGCTGAGGATCAGAAGGTAAAGATTGCAAAGACCAAGTTACGAGGTCATGCTTTGGTATGGTGGGATTATGTACAATCTGAAAGGAGAAAGCAAGGTAAGTCAAAGATCACTTCATGGGATAAAATGGTAGAAAGGATCGAAGGTAAATTCTTGCCTAAGGATTATGAAATTTAGATGTTTAAGAAGCTACAATTTTTAATGCAAAAGGAAATGGATGTGAAGGCATATACTGAGGTGTTTTATATGTTGAGTATGAGATCTGGTCATCATGAGAATGAGGTTGAAAAGGTTGCCATATATTTGGCTAGCTTGAGATTAAACATACAGGATGAGTTAGTTTTAGCTAACCCTAAGAGTGTGGAGGATTATTATCAAATGGCAATCAGGATTGAGGAGAAGATGAATAGAAGACAAGATAAATCCATGAGAGGAAGAGGCAGCAATATGAGGGGAAGAGGATCAGCCCCTACAACAAGGCAAACCAATGAGGGTCAAGAAGACACTGGTAAAGGACAGGAATAGTCTGATTTTAGAGGTGGATGGAAAGGTACTAGAGGTAGATTTAGAGGTGGTAGAGGTTCTACTACATTTTCAGGAAAGTGTTACACCTGTGGTGAGTTTGGTCATCCATTTTTTAAATGTCCAGAAAGACAAGGTTCATCATCCAGAGATGATAGAACGAATGACAAGAGAGTACAACTTGTGCAAGAAGAGAAAGTAGAGGAAAGTGTACAAAGTTCAAACACTTATCAAGGAGATAGAGCTCCTAACAATTATGGATACCCTGAGGAGGGAGAAGCATTGATGTTAAGAAGGACAGTCTTGAAGACATCAAAGGATATGATGCAAAGAAAAGCTCTTTTCAAGACTACATGCAAGAGCGAAGGTAAAGTATGTAAGGTTGTCATTGATACTGGTTCAATAGACAATATGATATCTCAAGAAATGGTGGATAAACTGAATTTGGAAAGGATTCCACACCAACACCCTTACAAGACATCTTGGGTGAGTGATAGTCAATCACTTTTTATATATGAATAGGCATATGTTGATTTTCAGATTGGAGCATATCATGATAGAGTTTTGTGTGACATATTGCCCATGGAATGTTGTCACCTACTATTAGGTAGGCCATGGCAATTTGATAGGAGAGTACTGTATGATGGGTATGCTAATACCTACACCATCAAGAAGATGGGAAAACTATTATGTTGATGCCATTACAGGAAGAAGCTGCAGCATAGAAGGTAGAAAAAATCATTTTAGTGGGCAAGAAGGAGTTTGGGAAGATGCCTACAGCAACAGGCATAAAGGCAGTTGAGGAAACTGTAGGGAAAGAAGTTGTTAATGACAACAGTTTGAAGAAAGGTCTAGTTTTGACTGACAGAGGTCAGCAACAGTTTCAGAAAAAGGTTTATGAGCAGCCAAAGATTGATTGGCAAGACAAGGATGTGATTGTAGTTGGGACTATTGTTTGTCCTATAAAAGTTGAAAGGAAGATAGATTTGAACATTGTAGAAGTTCAAGAGGCAATGACTAAGGTTATTCAACTAGGTATTTAGACAGCGGTGCTGGTAAGACACCCTAACAAACACAGGGTATGCATGAACAGAGCCTACATTGATAGGCAGGAGGGTTTACTTGTAAGACAACAAGTTACAGTTCAACAATCTTGAAGCAGCCAAGAGACAGCAGAGTATAAAGCTGGAATAGGTCAGAACACTGAGATGGCACAGAGTAAAGGTGGAATTTTTCCACAACCTAACTCATGGGACATGAGTTCTTTTTTTGTTGGGGAGTATGGTGCAGGAGCACCTACCTTACAGTGGCCTCCATGAGGTAGTTAGTTAGCTTTAAGTCTTGTTGTTGTTTCCAAGAAGGTCTTATAAGACCAATGCATGTAATAAGGTCTGAATTGACCATGCTTTTATTATTTTTAGATAGTTTGTTTGAACAGTTGTTTAGTTTGTTAGTTCGGTTGGGTCTCCCAGCCGCTTGGAGGCAAAAATAGTACTACTGTGAGTAGTTAAATACCCAAGATTGGGTCATTTTACAGTGAGACATATTGTGAAGTTAGATTGTGTTGTGGGAAAGAAGAGTATTGTAACCGCATCCTTTGAAAGCAATAAAGAGATTTTGTTTTGTGCCATTTCTCTATTTTGGTCGCACTGTGTAATTGAATTACTGTTCTAGTGGGTGTATGGATTCATTTATCCATTCCACCAGTTGATTCGTAGAATCGGTGGAATGGTTATGTACAATAGTTTAGGTTTTCATTTTGTGTTTCTGTTTGTTCACATGCATGTTTGTAGGATCGCAGTTGAGAGGTGTTGAGAACCCTAGCATGGGTATGTGCTAGGTCACGCAAGTTTTTAGAGTCTGGAAGATCATCCAGGAAGTGGATTGGATCACCCCAGGAAGTTCAACAGATCAGAACAGTGAAAATCCACTATGATCAGTGTATTCGTTGCATCTACATCATCAAGATATTTCTATATATATCATGTAGTTACATCAGGCATCAGCTTATGTATATCCTGATATTGCACGTCGGGTTATGTATGTTGTGGATGTTGCATATGTGTATCGGGTTGTGAGTATCCGTCTGACAGAGATAATTTGTGAATATGATGTAGTGCATATTTGTGAATATGATACAGTAGATCGCATAAGGTGAATGCGCATCGGGGTGACAATTGCAAGGTGTTGCCGATGAAGAGCATATCGGCGTGAGTTGGTAGATCAGGTTGACATTTCCATTGTGGGCCGACAATGTTATGTTTGGCTGATAAGCAAGGTTATCAGAGAGAGAGCAGCCATCGAGGAGACTTCAAGTGAAGTGGCTGATAGATAGAGTGTTGCCGATAGGCAACCAAGGGCGATGCATCGGGAAGACAATAGAGATCGGTAAGAGGGTTCGAAGTGTTCATCGATAGTTCATGTCTTGGCGATGGGAGTTGATACTATGTATATCAGTGGGAGGTGTTGCCAATGGTCAACAAGTCAAGGGTGTCTGTTGGTATGAGGAATGTGATCAAAGTGAAGAGTCTGAGTGAGGCCGATGGGTTAAGTCTTGCCGATAGGCAACTTAATCGATGGAAGTGCATCGGTAGGAGATGGGTGATCAGTGTAGGTTATTTTCAGTCTGCCGATAGTGTTGGGTCTTGTCGATAGGCAAGTAAAGGTGCAACCCAAGCAAATAAAGTTTTTTATGCATAGCTAATAATGCATAGACATACATGGGTAAGTGTATGTTAGGGTTTTAGGGTTTTTGGGGTAATGCAGGCATAGAGTATATGTAGCTCTGCATCATTTGCCTTCTAGACTACCTACATACCCTATATCCATGGGATCAAGGTACATATAGGATTTGATATAAAAGGTTCAACAAGTATGTAGTTCTGGTTTGCACTAGGTTTTATACAACTATGAGTGGGTATGCAACCCTTTCTAGGGTTTATCCATCCCAGATAATTCTTCGTTAGCTACCACCCACTCAAGTGAATAGGGACAGTCAAAGAATCATTGTTGAAAATACCTAGAAGGGATATTTGTTGTTTAAACTATAGTTTCATGAATTCCTATATCATGCCTACTCAAGATGATAAACTAGTTTTCTCAAGTCAAATCTTGTATCTTGAAAGCTAAGTGCTTAAAAAGATTGCCTATTTCTTTCTGATCACCAAGATCCACGTAGGCGAGGTGAGAGCATACGACAAGTAGGGGTCCTCATTTAGTCTATTTTTTTCTAGTATCCTTTAAGGTTATTCTTGAGATAGGTGCATGCCACAAATAAGTACCATTTTCTGATCACTAAGATCCATTCTAACAAGGTGAGAGCATATGACAACCACTTATCAATTAACAGCAACCTAATCCCTAAAAGGTGTTGAATTTTAAATTGATCATTAGTGACCCTATTGTTCTGGTTCTATGGCAAGGAGGAAAGGTCCTAGTTGTGCACCTCAAAATACATTGGTAAGGATATCATATTTCTCCACCCGTACTACTTACCCTAGATTTTTATAGAAAATTATCATTCCAACTTCTACATTTTTATGCCAACTGAAAAATCTTTTAACATACCTATCCATAACACATTAAATTCCCAATCTATTTTATTATTACATATAGTAACAATTACTTATCTCAAAATAGAAAGAAAAACTAGCTTTCTAAAATAATGACAATTTAACCGAAGACAATTATTACTAGCATGATATATGGTGGATTGGGTAATTTGATTAACTATCCTAGTTTCAATTTCTAGCAAGCTTAAATATTATAACATAAGTCAATTTGATTCTATAAATTTGAAAATCAATATATTTTTATCAATTATAAATTCAAAATGGAAATGGTTATTTGCCCAACTTGGAATCATCCTAATCTTGGTAAAATAAGAGTATAAATCATTAATGTGAATATATATATATATATATATATATATATAGATATATCTATATATATATATATATCTATATATATATATCTATATATATATATATATATCTATATATATATATATATATATATATACATGGAATATCCTTACTCGGTCTTTTCTTAACTGCAGTGGAAAAACAATTTTCATTTTTCTAGCTAAATTTACTCTAGAACTTCTTTTGTTCATTAAGTTTATATTGTGGTTCATGATTTTTTTATATTAAGTTTGAAAATGTGAGTATAATTGTGTATGTGTGCAAACTAAATGAATAATTGCATGTGGATATCAATTGTTAGAAAGTGGCAATTTATGCTCAACATTACCTACACTAAAAGCTTTGTCAAATCTAGTTGTTGATGTATTGGCATATTTCTCTTCAATATTAATATTGTCAATGGATTTAGTGCCTTGTATTGTGGGTCATCTCTTCCTTTCATTGTGATTCATATGATGTTTGTAGTTTATAAGGTATTTACCATATTGGTGTATCCCTATGAATGCATTTTGTTTGGCATTAATTCTCTCCTATTGCTTATGTAACGATAGTATTCACTTAGTAATGGACTTAATCTACTTCCTTGAACTTTGGATAAGATCTTTGATTAAACATTGATAAAAACATCATAGTATCATGGGTAAATGATAACTATATATAACAAATGTCCTAAACAATGGAGGATTAATTTTATAGAAGTGTGCAGTGAAGGGAGATATTTTAATATGCCAAAATTAAAATTACAAACTAATTTAAACAATTTAAACTTTAGAAGTAGCCCAAATGGGCTTGCGACCTCTTCATGGAGAGGGTGACCTCCCTCTTAAGGTGTAGCCACATAGGCTTGGTAGTCTCCTATGTGGGGCATGTAGTCTTATAGGCTTAGCTACCTCTTATATGGGGCACAACCTTATGGGTGTTGCCACCTCTTTTATTGGAGTGATGGGAAAAATGTTAATTGTTCCAAACTTCCGTCAGCCATAGATCTATTTTTAAATTGATTTAGGAAATTTCTATAACTACTGACAGTTAACTATGTTGTTCATTTAAATCCACCACCTCCAGATTCAGTGGATTGAAAGCAATGTCAAGGATCTATAGGTAGAATCTTCTAGTTTTCAAAGTGTGTTTCCTACTAAAAAGTTAACAAAAAACAATAAGAACAAACATTATAGAAAGAGACAATTTAAATGCACCCTCAATATCCCATATTTCATTTATGAAACTAATTAGAAACACAATTGTTGTAATGCAATGTTTAGTAAGGACAGTACAGATGAAGAAGCCAAAACATGAGTAGAAACCAAACTCAAACAAAATGGAGTTCTTAATGATCTATCATTTAGACTCCCATCCCAAATAGACATAGACTACTGAATTGAACTTAATCCATTTTGAAAAACTATTTAGAACCTTCCATAGATCAAGCTACATGGGAAAAAAAAATAGTCCCAAGAAGTAATAGAAAAAGGATGCATACAACCATCTAATTCTTGTTTCAGGTGTGCTAAATAAAGATATTAGATTTTCAACCAAGAATTTTTGGTAGTAGTCCACATAAGCTGAATTTTAAAACATAAATTTAAAAAAGATGACTTGATGTATATATGAACTACAAACTATTCCTACATTTCTAGTAAGAAAAATTTGATCAGCTACGAACAATATAGATGTTCCTTAGTATTGAACCCTCTATGAATTTAGACCTAAACTAATCTATAACTAGTAAACAACTACATTTTCTTAAGTATTCTCAATATTTGTGGTAACAACAAATATATGATTAAGTTGTAAGAGAAGATACAAATGATAAGAATGCCAAAATATCATCATACTTTTAACTAAATGTTCATTGAAATACACTCTAGTTACAGAAAAGACCCATACCTATGGCGAGGCTCCAAAAGGAATTTTCTTATCATTGGTTTCTCCTTCCTACCCTCTATCATTGCACAAACTTCTCCTCTTGCTATTCCTTTCTATATCCCTCTCTCTATGTTTTTTTTTTGTGTCTCTCCCTTTTCTCTTTATTCCTTGTACCCATGTCCATTGTCTAAATGGTGGAAGAGCTCAAGCATTGAAGAAATGGTGGTGCAACCTGAATCTGATTTCATTTTTTTCTACTTGCTACCTTCCTGCCATGTAACCCTAACTTATTTTCTATTACCCAAAACATAGCTATGTAAAGAAAAAATATGTTTCCTTGAATGTAATTCTGCCACAAAGTGATTAATGTGGCTTCATAGAAAATTTATCATTTCCCCTTTTTTAACTGGTGTCTTTCATTTGCTACAGTAAAAAGGAAAATGAGATAATATTGTATTCCATAATCCTAATAGTATTAGCAGTATTTACAGTTTGAATAATAGATATTTTTAATAATAATAGTATTATTTTAAGTCAAAGTTAATAATAATACTCTAATAGTTGATATGCTATTAATTTTTTTATAATTACATAAAACAAAATAATAGTATCAATTATAAAATTATATCAAATGATAAATTGAATAATAATAAAACATTAAAATTTAATAGGTTACCAAGTTAACCAAAAAGAGGCCATGACATCCCCATACGTCTGAATCCATAAGCTCTAATTTCTCATTTTTCTTTTCTTTCCCAACTTTAAGAAATCTAACTCTTTTTTGTTTCCCTTATTCATAATTTTCACAAAAATCCAATTCAATCTACTTCATTCCTAGAAACAATTTTCTTAAGTGTAGAATCTTCATCCCTTTCTCACTCATGTGTCCAAGTCTATGGTGCCACAATGTTGTATCTATTCTTGTAGCAACTGTTCCTGTTGTAGCTATCTCTACATCAATTGTCTTTGTAACAATTGTACCTATAGTAGTAGTTGTTCCTATAATAGCTAAGGTAGAAGAATCAATATTACCAGTACATAGATATAATGTTCCTAGCTTTACACCTTTAGCTACTACTAATGCATCTTTAGTGACCTTCCAAACTTTGTCTGAAAAGGTAACTATGCAACCTTCACTTCCCAATTGTCCTGCTAAGATTAAATTTATTCTTAAATTTGGAACATGTCTTACCTCTTGTAGCAACCATTTATCTCCATTCTACAATTTTATTTTTATCTTACCCTTTCCAACAATCTAACAGGGTTCATCATCACACAAATATACCTTTTCAAAATCACCTTGAACATTATCTAGAAAACATTTCCTATGGGGTGTGGCATGAAATGAAGCCCCTGAATTTATTACCCAAGAATCATTAGTATTTTCTAAACAAAGAATTAGAGCATCTTGTAATGAATTACTTGCAACATTTTCTTCCTTACTATCATCTCGTTGTATGTATCCTTGTTTACCTTTCCAAGACCAACAATCTTTCTTCAGGTGTCTTGGCTTTCCATAGTGCCAACAATCCTTTCTTCCTCTAGATTGGGATCTTACTTTCTTTAATTTTCCTCATGAATTCCTAGATTTCATGGGCTTTTTACTCTCTTTCCTTTGGCCTTCCCCTATCCTCTACATTCAAAGCATTACCTGATATTGAAGTCTCACATGTGCTTTTCCATCGCATTTCCTCACTTAGGATAACACCAAAAACATCATCAAATTTTAAAGTATTTGGACCATAGATAGATTTACTTACAACCATGCCCAAGATATTCCATGTTTCTGGAAAAGAACATAGAATTAAGAGAGCCCTAATCTCTTCATGAAAAGTCACTTTTACATAATTTAGTCAAGTGGTAACCATATTAAATTCATTTAAATGATTTGTTATAGATCCTCCTTCAGTTATTTTCATATTAAACAAATGCTTCATTAGAATATCGTATTTGAAGTTGAGGGCTTTTCATACAATTGAGTCAATGCTTTCATCAAATCCTCATTTATTGTTTCTTTTGATATGTTAAACACCATAGATGGTGCTAGGCACAACTAAATGGTTCTCAGTGCCTTTCTATCTAGAATCTCCCATTTTTCATCTATCATCATGGCTACTTTCTTTGCTTTTCCTTGCAATGGACACCATAGATCTTTTTGATATAGGTAATCTTCCATCTGCATCTTTAATGTAGTGCCCCCTCATTGTTTGGCTTGTGAAAGTGGTAGTTCTGCATTGTTCTCTGTCAGTCGGAGGCAGTTGTTAATCTTTCATTTCATTGATATAGTTCGGAGATATTTGATTAGTAGGTTATGATTTATGTTTATTTTGATCTTGATGAATGATGTTCAACTGACATAATTAGGCATGTGTTTTGAGTTATGATGGCATTACTATTATTCCAATTATGATGTGAATTAATATTATCATGTGTCATTTGAATTGTGGTGGTTGAATTTAGATAAAAGTTGTTATGATATTATTTCAAGAGCAGAGACGGTGTAGTACTACTCGCTTCGAGTACCCTACTACACTGCGATTCTCTGACTCTCTGTGTGTGTTGACATATATGTGTTTGATTTTATACAACCAATTGCTCGGATGTAGGCTACAGGTACCAAACCTCGACTCCACCTGATATAGCAGGTTCGAGCAGGTTCTTACACCAATGGGTATCAGTGATGGGAGATAACGCGAGGTCTATTCCACTAGGTCGGTCCTTGTCTTCTGTGGTAGTCTTGAGTCAGGTTGTGATGCTTGGTCCTTGCCTTTTATTTTTGGTTATCTTGTGTCTTAGAGTATCATCGTGTCGTGTTAATATTGCTCATGTGTGGTAGGATAATACTTTAATGAATTATTATTAACTAATATTATTTCTATTATGTTTATTTGATAATATTTGTTTGGCTTGGAACTTGGATTGACACCTTGGTTAAATTTTATAATAATCTAGAATTAATTATCTCCTACCCAAGGATATTTATGTCATAAATTGGAGTTACCGGTAATTATTAGTGTATATTTTGTATAGAATAATTTTGCTATGTGAAATAAATGCCTTGAGTTGTCAAATTGAAGTTGGGAGATTTGGAATCTCTATTATCAATAAAATTTTAAATTTCCAGAGGAGTGGGTTGCTGGGTAACGGATGCATGTCTGCATTAATTTTATGAGTTGAACCATTTTTATATGGGGAAAATTTTGTTGGGAAGGGAGTTGGAAAGAGCACAGAGATATTGGGAAGAAGAATAGAGAACTTGTTTGCAAGAGTTGGAGAAAGTTTGTGGTGGGACTGAATTTCGGGTATGTGAATTTACAATTGTTGTAGTTGGTAAGTTATATTTTATTGCAGCATGTTCTGTGTGTGAAACTAGCATGTCCTGTGTGTGAAACTTGCATGTAACTTAGAATTAATTAGAATTTAAATTATCCTTGCGTGCCTGGTGAGGTCGAATGTTGCTCCAATCTATGTAGATTCCTCCAAGATGGATTCTTCTGGTTTAGCCTTTGTCTTAATCCTTTTGAAATCATTAGCTCAATCATCTCTAACCCTGCATTGTGATCTCAATCCTATAAAATAGATGACTCAGTGTTAAGCTTTTATCAAACTCTTGTCCCTGTCGTTTTTGCATTTTATCTCACATTTCTATCTCTCTGATAGAGGTGAAATGCCTTGTAAGAAGTGGTTTGGTCTTCACATTATTTTCCTTGACAACCTGTTAGTGCTTGCAACCATTGATTTGGTTCTCATATTATTCATGTTTCCTTTTTACCTTGAATGCCTTGCTTTTATCTATGTAACCCTGATGAAGTCCTCTAGAAAGTTACCCTGCAATCATGTCTAGGAATTTGACCAAATCTTGTTAAGTTTCCTGTGATTAAATTTCTACTCATTTTTTTTCCTCTATGACAAACCTCTGCTCATTTTTTCCTCTATGTCAAACCTAGACCGTATGGCTGTAGGAGAAATCTGATGCAAATTTTTTTTAGTTTTGCTGCCCTCTCTTGGGGATATTGTATAGCTTCCGTACAGCCCTCTCCTTGCCTTCTTCTGGATGAAATTTGTTGTTCTTAATTCTCTTGTAAATCTGCAATTTATGTGAATCATTGGCCTCTTCCTTGGTTTCTCTGGATCTTATTTTGTGCCTGAAATTTCTGGTTCTTACCTTTCCTTTAAGCTTGCAACTTTTGTGAATTGTTTGAATTCCTCTTTGACTTCTCTGTATCTTGTTTGAGACTCAAAATTATTTTAAAAAAAATATGTGATTGCATCTTGCTTGAGCCTGAAATATATTGAATAAAAATGATGTGATTGCATCTTGTTTGAGCCTGAAATTTATTGAATAAAAATGATGTGATTATACCTTGTTTGAGCCTGGAATTTATTGAATAAAAATGATGTGATTATACCTTGTTTGAGCCTGAAATTTGTTGAAAAAAAATGATGTGATTATACCTTGTTTGAGCCTGAAATTTATTGAATAAAAATGATGTGATTGTATCTTGCTTTGAATCTGAAATTTATTTAATGAATACCATAGGATAGAAATCTTGAAATTTATTTCAATTTGAGCTCATAGAAAAAAAAAAAAATTGTTGTGTTTGTTTTTAAATAGAATGCTTGGAGGAGATCTTGTTTGTAGGGAAACTTCTAAATTGTGATTGTAGTTTGGATTTATTAAGTCAATATTAGAGAGAAGTTGATTTCAGAAGGTTCATTTGTTAGTAAGGTATCATTTTAGAATTTAATTTATTTAATTAATATTGTCTTTTTTTAATATGCAAGAAGTTTAATAAATTAGGTTTTGCTCATTTTATTAAATATAATTTTGCTATTGTTATTCTCTAATTCAGTTATTTAGAAAATTGTAATTTTAGAATATATTTAATGGAAAGAAGTCTTTTTTTTAGAAATAGATATCATGGTAGTTGCTTTTATTAGAAATCTTAAGTGGTAAAATAATAGATGGTAATCCATGATCATAGGAAAATACATAAGTTTGATTTGATATTATAAGTGGTTAATTGTTAGGAAATCTTATAGGTTATAGGAGTTGTTTGAAATTGTAGATGCTTATTAATAATTTATGCTTATAGTTATTGTTTTAGAAATTGGAAACTATTGGAAAATTGGAATAGGAAGAATGTATTTATGCATAGTTAAAACAATATTTTTAAAAAAATATTATTTCTTGTATTCAAGTGATTGTTAGGTTCTTGAAATATATTGTTCTTGGGTTATAACATAATGGTGTGTAATGTTAGATATTGTTTTAAATTAGTTGTAAATCAAATTATTATTCTTTCTTCTAGTCTCTTTTAGGTATAAAGGACTAGACTTATACAAAATAAATGATGAATGGAAGTTTATTATTTTTGAAAGAATTTATATAGTTATAGTTGTTTCTTGTTACTAAATTTGGTGGTTTTAGAATATGGAATTAGGTGTTTGTATAGAATCTTTGTTAGTGAGTTCGGTGGTGCCTCATTTGAATATAAATAGATGTATACACTTTCCTTTTATATATGCTTATTGGTAATTCTCTACGGTATCAAGTTAGTTAGAAATTCAATGTTTTGATTTGAATTAGAAAGTGGTATATGTATGTAATTTTAGAAGATCTTTTCATGAATGATGTTGTAGCATGTCATTAAAAGATATTTATGCTTTTGGGAATGGGATGTTTAAGAAACAATGTAGAGCTGGTAGTTTAAGCTTGTAAGGGTATGTAAAGGTTTAGATTAGTAGTTGGGGGTAAATAGTCTATTTTGATAGTAACATTATGTAATTAAGGATATTTATCCTATTCTCATGGATGTGTTCACTAGAAATTGTAGATTGGAAGATTCTTGATGGAAAAGTTATGATATTGGAAAAATATATATTACAGTTGTTGATTATGATTGTAATTGGTTTAATGTTAAAGAAAGATTTTGCTTATTGTAAATAAGTACTTATAGATGTTTTAATTAAAAATGGTAAGTGGCAAATCCTAAATGGTAAGTTACACTATTTAGGTTTATAATGATTTGATTTATGGGATTATTATATGAGCTTGTCTTGGCTTTTGTTTATATAAGGATGTTCAGTTTCTGGTTCACCTTCCTTGCCTTATTAATTCCTAGAATGGTGAAGTTTTGCTATTCGTGTTAACTTGATGTAAGTTGATTTCTTGATAGAATCTGGAGTCCTTTGAACCTCTTTGCTTGATCTCCTCCTTGGTCCTATCTTATGTTTGTATTGGAGTATTATGTTACCTTGGGGTGGAGTTTGATCTATGTTGGTTTGTTGTGAAGTAGGAATCTTGTGTGATGACATGGCCACTTGTTGTCAATGTGGAAGTGTTGACCTTGTTTGATTATGGTTTCATTATCTTTGGTTATACCTAACTCCAAAGGTGAGATGTCTTGATCTTTGGTCCAGATAGTGGCATGTCAATGTAGTGGGATATCTGGATTTTCGTATCTTGTAATGATTGGGAAATGGTCTCTTGGATTTAGCACTTGGTTTCTAGATTGTTTTGCTTCAAATTTTGAAGGGAATCTAAGGACTTATTATTGTGGCCTAGTGAATGGCGTAAGTTATGGCTCGGATCTGATTGGTGACTTTTACCTACATGTTGTGGTATGTATGATTGATCAGAGAACGCTAAGGGAGTGGCTTTCATGGTGGGGCCGGTGCCTAGTGAGAGGCCGCCTGGGTAACCCCGTGGAAGTTGTAAGCATGTGGAAACTTAATAACTTAATCAAGAGGGTTGGGTATTAAAACACTTTACAAGATAAGTAAGAGACCTCACCCATGCCTTGAGTGCTCTTACAGGCCAAGGATGGGATGAGAAGGCCTGGTTGGCAAGGTCGACCTCCTTGTCTCCATGAGAGGACCTGTCAGCTCCGCATGTGTCACCCTATGGGGCTGGTGCCTAGAGAAAGGCTGCCAGGGTAACCATAGATGGGGGCCGGCTTCTGGTGATTGATAGCCTAGGTAACCCATGCTAGGACCATGCGATGACACTCTCCTTATGTAGTTTAGTTGTTTTTTTGGTTGTACCTCTAGAGTGATGTCTTGTCTTGTGCAATTTTGTTGATATGGTCAGTTGTTTCAAGTCTGTTGCCGTTTGGTTATTTTAGATGTTGTTCTTTGGCTTGGTGGAATCCTCGTCGTTATCTCCTAGCTCGGAGGGGTGGACCTTAAGGTTCCACATGGTTGGGAGGTAGAGCTATCCATTGGCCTTTTTGGAGATTCGATTCGAGTCCTATGCAGAGGTGTTCCAGTTCCAGATTGCTTCCACCCTTAGAGACGTCTACTTTTAGATATATTCTTTTGTAACCAACGCAATCGGTCTTGTATTCTTGCATTGTAACTTGTATATTAACTATCTTGCAAATATGGAAGTTGACCTTATCTGTAGCAACAGTATAACATATATCACTTGTGTGGTTTTGACTTTGTATTCACTTATGCAGTTATGTTTCCCTAGAGGAGTTGAATGTGCACTTTTCTTTATGTTGTGTATTATGATATATTGGTTACTATGATCGCATTTACTTGTTTTAAAAAAAAAAATATTTCTAGAATTTTGCTCTTGTTTGTCTAACTCTCTAGGGTTGCATGACGGGGCATTACATTCAATAATTGATAATTTTGTTTTGGGCAATTTTTCATCTCCCATTCTTCATCTATTAAATTATGGGCAATTTTTACTTTGGGAGCGCTACCCCAAACCCCCAACAAGAGGGGTGCTACCCCATGCACTCCCTTGTTATTTAATTTGGGTCAAAACATATCTATCAAAGTCACCAAAATCTAACTTACCACATGTACCCACAGCCCTGTAGCATGATCAATCACCACATACCAACACTAGTAAATTACTTCATCCACATATCTTCATCCCCAGACTAAAACTACTCTATAAAAATTGAAAATGATTGAATGTGAGCATCTCCTTGTGAACCAATATGTGCACTAAACCAAGGGATCTAATCATTAACTTAATTTGTCATAAGTTTAAAATCATGTGTCACCAAAGACAAGTCTAATTGCTTGTATGTAGTATTGAGAGAAATATTTGGAGGTTTGGGTTCACAAGTCATGGAGGCTGCAAGTTGTGACTTAGGTAATGATGCATCAATGTTATAATACTTAGTTTCATAGGTGTTATGTGGAACATGAAATTTCTTGTGGTCTTTGTCTACTAATTCATTCCCATAACAACTTTTCCCATTTTCAACCATATTACAATTGAATTCAACATTAATCTCACTTTTGGATGTCTTATCCTCAACTTCTAATTTTACATTACATTCATTATCTTCAATCAAGACTTGTTTCTTCTCATATTCTCTTTGAAGTCCTTTAGAATTTGAATACCTTCATGAGAATTTAACTATAAATACATATTTATTTATGTAACGTAGAAAATTGTGTACCCTCACAATTTCACATTATGTTTTGACTCACTTTAGTGTCTACTCCCATAGCATTTTTTTAGGGTCACTCAAGCCTAATCTTGGCCTATCTCACCCCTCACCAAGGTTTACTAAAAAATATATCAAGCATTTATTCCTCTTGGCTCTATGAGAACACATGCTGAATAATGATGAATATTCTTAGGATGTGAGTATGATGCATAGACATCCTCACAATGTGTTGGCATCCTGAATATTCCAAAAATTCAAATGGTTGATTATCCCACCTTGTCACTCAATTGTGTTGCTGGTAATGCTCACACGATAGTAAAACAACCCCTATAGCATGCCTAACCCTTGGATTCATTCATGCAAAAGATCTCTCTTTGGTTTTTTATAGACATACTTTTGAAAAATATACCACAAATTGATAAAATACTGGTTCTTGGCTCATAAAACATAAATTATTGAAGATTTTGGGTTCTCTTCAAAGTTGTAGTGCCTCTTCTTTTAGCCTTTGGAGTTTCTACTTGTTGGTTGTGCATTGTGGAGGCTCTCTTTTTCAAGGGCTTGGAGCTATTCATACATAGATTTGGCCTTCAAGGATCTTGCAACCTCCTCCATTGCTAAACAATCTAGTAACATTGTTTCATTTACAAAAAACAATGTTATTTTCTGATTTTTAAATACATATTGCTTTGTCCATTCATTGGAAAACTTGTGGTGTAGACCACCACCTTGTTTTTCCTATGTACACTAGTGTATTCTTCACCATAGACCATGGTTGATACGTGTAGTTTTTATTTTATTTGTCACTGTTGCTATTTCCTAGATGCACTTAGGAAATAGGAGAAAACACATTTATTTAAATTTTTCCATAGTGGCTATCCATGGAGGTTAAAAGACCAACATAAGGTTTGACCTAAAGTCAAGCTCCAAAACAACCCCAACCATTTTTCTTGGTCTATGTTGTTGTAGGTATTTGAAGAGATTCAACTACATGGGGGTTTGATAGTCTCTTCTTCTTTCCTTTCATTGTTTCAATTTTTCATTCAATCTCCATTTATTAGTTGATTCAATGTGTTTATCAATTGATTTAGTAACTTATTGCATTATTGAGTTCTCATTATAGTTTTGTGTGCATACTGGATGAGTAGATAGATCTGGATAAGACTCTATAGTACAATATTTATGGGTTTTGTTGTTGTATAGATGATAGCATGATGTGTAGATTTCTCTACAACACACTAGCATCTAGGGCTTATACTTTCTTCCTGCAGTGTCAAGTTCCTTTGTATCTTTCATTTACTGTTTTATATTCATTTATGTGGTCTAGTATCTAGATTTTTAGTTTTCATAGTAGTATTGTTGTGTCTTAGTGCTTTCACTTATTGGTTAATTTTTAAGTGTAGAAAAAGTAGTCTAGCTAGAGTTAGTCAGTTCTTCCTGGATTGGATAGCAATAGAGTACACTTATTTGAAGCTAGTTAGAATCATGTGTCATTGTTAGGAAATTGATTCTAATTATATAGCATTGTTTTATCATGCATTAGAATTCTAATTTTCTAGATTACATTTTAGTGAACCCAACTTTGTTCACTTGCATTTCTCCTAATATTCTACTTTTCTTCTTTTTTTTTGGTACAAATAAGAATTTGACCATGTCAGATTTGTTTCTCCAAACCTTCATGGATTTTGATGATCCTCTTAGTAGTGAAGATTTTGACATGCTTGATGAAGCCCTTGATGACTTCATCCATGTTACTTCTTCCTCTTCTCATCCAAAATTTTTTGCCTTCTAAACAAATGATTAACACAATTTACGTTTCTATTTCTATACAAGAATCTAGAAAACTTAAAATTGTGGTACATATTCATTCTTGTTGATGAGTGTTTTTGTACACAACTTAGATAAAATACTGAGTATTCTATCTCTCTTGAAAGCAATCTAATCCTAATGAATCAAAAAAAGACTACCCCAAGGTTTCTCCTAGACAGGTCTTAGCTTTGTGAAATGACTTAGTAGTTGATGTATTTACTATTACAATAAGGGGCCTTACATTGGAACCAGGATCACAAAAGATTTCTTAAAATGATGTGCTTCAAAAAATGTAGAAAACCTTATGATAGTCTTTAGATTTGCAATTTGAAAACTATCTTTACCATCAGATTTATCAATGATATGATGCCTTTTCTTAAACTAACACTTCAATTTCAAAAAAGTTCAAAATATTTGGAGGTAGAGAGGGTTAAGAGGTTCCTAAGGACAACTACAAGTAAAATGTAATGATCTAGATAGATAGATTCTAGAAATAAATGGATTCTTACTTAACTAGACAAGTCACATTGTTGCAGAAATAGTGCAATCTTCAAAGGAGGTTAGGATTTTCAAATTATATGAATTCATCAAACACCCAAATATCTAGTGCAACTTAATCAAATCCACATAACTAAATTAAAATTCAATAAAGGTTTAGACTAACCATACAAAGCAATTTACAATCAACAAACTGCTAATGGTATGAAGATGGAATCCATCAAATATCTTAAACATTTATCAAAACTTCACCTGAACTTTATCTAATGTGTGAAATGAACCATCAAATACCAAATTATCAATCAATAAGACAACACAAATAAGTAGCAACACATGAATTTTTTTGTATTTGATCAAAATTTTGGGAAAGTCTCAACAATTCTATCTTTCAACACCTATCAAAACAAAGAGAGTGATAGTAATTCTATTTTTTGTATATTCATTCTCCTTCTCAAGGAGCCTCTAGTGGTCTGGTTGTTCTCTGGGATAGTACAGTGTGTGCAGTAGAGTTAATTTGCTCTGTTCCAAATTTTCTTTTGGTTAGGATTACTTCTTCCTCTGTTAATTTTTGGTTATTTAATATTTATGGTCCTACTGCAACTAGAGAAAAAAAACATTGTTGGGATACTCTCACAGCACTTCTAGAGCATTTGTCTGGAGAGAAAGTTATTTTAGGGGGGGATTTTAATGCTTTATCTTGTCTGTCAGAAAAGACAGGTGGAATCTCCCCATCCCAGAGGGTAATTGAGGACTTTAAGGGGTTCATAGCTAATAATGCATTACTAGATAGCCCGCTACTCAATGGGAGTTTCACTTGGTCAAACAGGAGGAACGACTTTTTAAATATAACAGAAAGATTGGATAGGTTTCTTTTTTCTCCTGAATGGTGTCTTGAGGCAAATATTTCTGGTACTTCTATTCTTCCTTTTACAGCTTCAGATCATTTTCCTATTTCTGTTCAACTTGGTGTCACTTTCGGGAAACAAAAAACTATAAGGTCCTCATTCAAATTCCAAGCTATGTGGTTTAGAGATAAACATTTCTTATCCTTACTTGAATCCTGGTGGAAGAATGCTCCTTTTGTCAATGGTTCACGTATGTATTGGATTAATGAACGTTTAAAATTTATAAGGAAAAAAATTATGCATTGGAATAAATCATCTTTTGGTAACATTTTTTCCCAAAAAGCAGCCCTACAACTTCAATTACAACAGTTAAATGAAACAATTATCTCTAATGGCATGGATAATGCATCTTTTCAAAATATAAAAATGTTACAAGCACAATTAGAGGAAATTTTATCTCGGGAAGAACTCTTTTGGAAACAGAAATCTAGGGAAGTATGGCTAAAGGAAGGGGATCAAAATACTAAGTTTTTTCATGTCTCGACCATGCTAAGAAGGCATTGAAATTCTATTTTCTCCATTAAAGATTCTTTGGGTAACATTTTACATGATGCTTCTCTTATCCAAAAAGAAGGAATCAACTATTTTTAGAAACTACTCTCTAAAGATCTAATTCAGATCCCTAGTACAACTGTTTCTGAAGTCTTGGATCATATTCCTACTCTCATTTCCCCTGCAGATAATTTGGAATTGATGAAAAAGTTTACCATGGAAGAATTTAAGGCAGTAGTCTTCTCCTTAGAACCAGATAAATCACCTGGCCCCAATGGTTTTACTCCTCTTTTTTTTCAAAAATGTTGGGACTTTGTGGGCAAGGATATTTGGTTGGCTGTAGAAGAAGCTTGGCGAAATAGAACTATTCTGAGAGAGATAAACTCAACTTTAATTGCTTTGATTCCTAAAATCAATTCTCCTTCCTCCTTTGCTGATTTCAGACCCATTTCATTATGTAATACCTTTTATAATATCATTTCCAAAGCAATAACGTTAAGACTAGCTTCACTAATTCCAAAAATTGTCTCTGATGAACAAGGTGGTTTTGTCCCAGGCAAGGAAACTTCAGAAGGTGCTTTGATCGCTCATGAGGTAATCCATTCAATTCATCAACACAAACTTCCTGCAATGATGTTTAAATTGGATATGCTAAAAGCTTATGATAAAGTATCTTGGGATTTTTTATTTAAAGTACTCCTTAAATTTGGTTTCTCTTCTAAATGGTGTAAATGGATCCAATCCTGTATTACTGGTGTCAGTTTTTCAATGTTGATTAATGGTATGCAATCTGAATTTTTTAAATCTTCTCAAGGCATATGACAGGGAGATTCTCTTTCCCCTTTTCTTTTTATTTTAATGGCTAAAGGCTTGAGTAGACTAATTTTGAGTCAGAATACTTTGGGTCATTGGAGAGGGATTAATATTCCTAGAATTCCTTTTTCTATCATGCATGCTTTGTTTGCAGATGATACTTTGTTGTTTAGACAACCTATGATGGAAGAAGCTAGAGTTCTGAAGGAAGTCATTTCTAAATATTGTTTAGTATCTGGTCAAAAAGTGAACAATAGTAAATCAAAAATTTTCTTTTTCTTCTCTTCTGATTTGGTGCAAAGTAGGATAGCTAAGCATCTTGGCTTTCAAATTGATACTTTACCCTCAAGGTATCTAGGAATCCCTCTGTTTTCGGGTTCGATTAAAAACATGTTCTGGGATAAGCTTCTATCAAGTATAAAAACTAAAATATCTTCCTAGAAAGGCAAATGGCTTACTTTGGCAGGTAAACTTTTGATGATTAAAACAGTTTTATCAGCGATTCCAGTTTATTTGTTATCAGTTTTAAAAGTCCCAAAAACTGTACTTACTTTTATTGTGAATATGTTACGGAAATTCCTTTGGAATGGCACTAATTTACAAGGGAGAAAGATTCCACTCCTTTCTTGGGACAAAATATGCACTCCAAAACAATTTGGTGGAGCTGGTATCCATGATATTGCAGCTCAAAATAAAGCTCTCGGAGATAAACTTGTTTGGAATTTGTATGAAAAATCAACTTCTAAATTGGGGAGAATAATGTATGCTAAGTATCTAGATTCTTTTAATCCTGAAAGATTATTTACTCTTCGAAATCCAAAGGCAGGTTCTCACATGTGGAATTTTTTGATACATTGTCGAGAAGTTATTTCTTCTTATTTATCTTGGGTTATTCATGATGGAAGTTCTGCTCTTTTCTGGGATGATTCTTGGAATAATCATCCTCCTTTAATTAACACAGAAGGTCTTCATGAGATTAAATCTTTGTTATGTCAGGTGTGGGGAGCAAAGGTTAAAGATTATTATGAAGTTGATCTTAACTCAGCCTTTAATTCAGTAAAATGGAAAAACTTTGATGAGTTCATGATTCTAGAAGAACAAAAGACTCTCCTTAGGAATATTTTGAAGGATCACAGATTATTTATCTCAGGTGAAAAGGATAAGTTAGCCTGGGCTCCTTCGAAATCAGGTCGTTATACAGTTAAACAAGGTTATCTAAGTATAACTAGTAAGGATTCTAATACACTTCTTTCTTGGCCTTATAAGCTTTGCTGGAGTGATTCATGTCTACCCAAAGTAGGAGCTTTTTCATGGTTAGCATTGCATTCTCAAATCCTTACTAGTGATAGATTAGTTAAGCTTGGGGTTGCAAATCCCTTCTTATGTCCTTTCTGTCAGGAAGTGGAGGAATCTGTTGATCATCTTTTATTGAATTGTGGTTTCTCTTCACAGATTTGGTCTTGGCTTATTTCTAGACTAAACTGGTTGGGTCCTCTTCCTTGTTCTTTACTACAAGTCTTTCAAAGTTGGCCTATCCTATTCTCGAAGTCTACTTTTTCTGCTTTGTGGATTGTTTTGCCAAGCATTGTCATTTGGTCTCTTTGGTTAGAAAGAAATAGTAGAATATTTAAAAGGGTAACTAATCCACTTCATATTGTGTTGGGCAAAATTGAAACATCTATTTCAGAAGTAACTTTAGCATCCTTGTTATCAAAGAAGGCGGGTTCTCTTATTTTTACAAGTTGGGATAATATGATATTACAAACTTGGAAGCAGTTAAAAGTGCCTGATACTTCTTGCTTTAAGTCTGAAGCTTTGATTGATCGTTCTATTATCAAATGGATCCCTCCCACTGCACCTTTTGTCAAGCTAAATTTTGACGGTGCGAGTAGAGGTAATCCAGGAAATTCTAGTGCTGGTTGTGTTCTTCGAAATCAGCATGGAACAATTCTTAGAGCTTTGTCAATTAAACTTGGTACATTAACAAATAATGAGGCTGAGGCTTTGGCTCTAATTGCAGGCTTGAATTTAGCATTAAAATATGATTTTACTAACATCATTATAGAAGGGGACTCTTTGAATATTGTTTCAGCGTTCTCCAAGAATTCTTCTCCGAGTTGGAAAATAGATTATATTCTTAAGGCGGGCAGAGATTTATTAAATAGGTTTCATTCCTTTCAAATTAAGCATACTTATCGAGAAGGTAATCTTTTAGCTAATTTTCTAGCTAATATTGCTTTTAATTTTGATGAAAGTTCTATCGAATGGACTCCCGATTCTCTTCTTCAGATCCCCGGTATAAGCTATATTTTGGCCAAGGATGCAATTGATTAAGTCATGATATTTTGGTTCATTTTTTAGATTTCACATTTAATCACTAGCATTATTCTATGGTTTACATGATGATTAGCTGACGTCGTTTTAAGTTTTGTGAATTGTTTTTGAATGAACAGATTGTACCTTGTTGATTACTCCTTGAGGCGGCTGGCAGATCTTGCACATGGAATTTGGCATTTCATCATTCCTATCATTTATGACACATGAGCAGCATCTTTTGCATTTACTCGGTTTCTTTTTTGTTCTCTGCTGCCGTAGTTGCTTTGTTTCATGTTATCTAACCTTCTTGGTAAAAGGTTCTGCTCTTTGCCCTGTTAGCTGTGTTAGTATCTTGTCTTCTGTTCTTTAGCAAAATTCTTGCAGATTTCTATGGGTTCCATTCGCCAGAATACTAGACTCTCTTGGCCAATCTGGAATTGGGAACGTCCCCTTCTAGGCTATTTTACTTTTAATCCTTTGCAGGAAGTCTTCCAGGTTCATGAGGCATCGGTGGGTAATGCTATTCTCCAAGTGTGTAATTTACCAGCTCTTTCTACTCTAGTTGCTATTTATCCCTCGCAGGTTGCTTCCCACTTTTTGTCCAATGCAATGGATCTTGTACAGTCTGGTGACAGGGTAAGGGTTTTGGGGCTTAATTTTATACAAAATGTGCATTTTTCTATTGATGATTTTAATTCTGCTTTAGTTGATTACGATGTGCATGAAGGGTCTGCTCCTGTTGGAGGGTTATTTGACTACAGATGTTTGTTTCAAATTCCTGGTTTATACTGCCTATATAATGCCTTTTCGCATGGTCTTCGCAACAATTGTATCATCTCCTTCTGAAATTCCATTCACTGTCATAGGTAGGAATTGGGTCCTCAATTGGCAAACTCGGCTATGGAAGTGTTTAATGCGCTTCTATTTTTGGTAAACTATGTGCCTCCTCCTCCGCCACCTCCTCCTCAATTTACAGAGGCTGATGAACACGTTGAAGGTCAAGACTTACAGGTTATTGAAATAGCAGATTAATGGGGATCTCGGTCAAGTTTTTTTGGATTTTGTACCTGCCAGATGTTTTGTAATTCCTTTTTTAAAAAAATTTGTATATTCTCTGGCATGATCCCAATTTTTGGATCGAACTATGTTGTTGAATCGATTATGTATAATCTTGTTAAACTTAGGCTATAACCGGAGGTTTTCTTTGCCAATTCTTTCCTGCCAGTATGCTGTTACTGAATCTGGCATTTTGTAACTCTTTTTATTAATATAATTTTAGTGGTTTATCCACTTTTAAAAAAAAAAAAAAAAAAAAAACAAAGAGAGTGATTGCATTTATATAGGAGAGGCAAATGAACTAAATTTTAAATGAATGGTGAGGATTAATACAACACCAAGGGATCAGATTCATCAACATTTAATTCTTGTGGCAAGGTTGTTACAATCTTGTTTTTGTTTTTGTCCTTTAGGAAAAAGACAAAATTACAACTTTGGAGATCATTCAAATAAGACAAAACAACACTTTTTTGATAATTCAAATAAGACAAATCATTCTTTTGATGAGTTGACAAGTAAAAAGAACATGTGGCATGTTGTTCTAGAGGATTATTCTAGCCAGAAGCTTTTTGGGTAGATCTATTGACTAAGAGGCTAAGATTGAAAAAATTGGATTCTAAGGCGAAGGCACATCATCTTCTACAATAACTTTATCCTTTTCCTGCTCCCTCTTTCTATATTTCATAAATGAATCAAGGACCAAATTTATGGCTTCTAGGAGAGGATTCTTCACAAAATCCATTCTAAATCTAAGTGTATCAATGACTTTAGTATGAGTATTATAAGTGGATCATTGAGATCTAAAATTTGTCTTGATTTTTTTGTGATCTAACCTTTGAATTTGTGGGTGTTGTTCATGCTTTCCATATCAAAGTTTCAAGGCACTTCTTCCAATCCTTCCAACAATAATTGTTTCCCATTCTCTTTACATCAATCAACATTTATTTCCTCCTTATCATCTGTATATTCACCACTCAAAAATCTTACCACATTAACATAATGATATATAGCTTCCATATTCTAGTCCAGTGTAGTGGATACATCTATCTTAGCCTTATCAGTTGTTTCTTTCTAATATTTCATTGCTTCAGCCCCAAAAAAAAGGCATTTTCAAGCTATCATTCGTCACTATATCTTCCTTCAATAAGGTCTTAGGAGACATTTTACACATCATTTTAATACGAGGTAATACATTAGAATAATATTCCTTGTTTTCATCACAATCTGCAACAAGAATGTCCTAATCCTCTTGCAATGACCAAATTTCTTTATGCATTTCAATTGCATCATCTATGACTTGACATCCTTCATCATATATTTCCTTTAGCCACTCTTGACTAACCTGAGCCACTTGTTTTGTTCTATCAAGCTCATTAAATTCTTGGTGAGAGAGGAGGGTTCAAGGAACAAAAGTGTCATCATCCTTTTGTAATGGGCCAACTAAATACTTGATGTAAGAATGCAATTCCTCATTCTGGTCTTTTATCTATTTTTTAGTCAACCCATCCTTGTCTGTCAGCTGTACAATAGTCTTAAGAACACCTTGCAACTTCTTAATTTTCTAAGTTCTAGTTGTAGGATGAATATTAACACTGGATATCTCAAAATCTTCAAGTTGAAGTTCTCTACTACTGTTACAAACCATTGGGGTTGCAATCTCTACAATTATCAAATTTGATGCATCTCTTGTGATGTGAGATCGAATCTTGGCTTTCTTTTTCCCTTTGGGCCTATCCAACTTGTTAAGAAATGTTGTAAGATCTAGATTTGGAGTTTCTATTTCTAGTTGCTTTTCTTTCAACCTTGTATGTAGCCACTAAGGAACTAAGGAATCATGAGTAGTGTCAACTACTTACTGCTAGGAAGAGGAAACACATATTTTCTATTATTCTGCACCTTTATTTACTTCATCTCCTTCCTTGGATTGATCCACAAGATTAATATCCTTATTATGCTAAGGTTCAAGCAATGGTATCTCAATTTGATCCTAAGTCTGAACTTCCTCCTACTCAGGTTCATCTACTTGTTGATTCATTAGGACATTATCATATTCATCAAGATCTATTACGTCAATGACCTTTTCTCCTTTAACAATGTCATCTTGGGTAAATTGAGTAGTTTTATCATTATAGGGAGTTCTTTGGGTGACCAATTCTTTATAAACCTTTTCTATTCCCTTCAAAGATGGAAACTTTGGAGAGGAAGGAACATCTAGACTAATATCAATTTTGGGCACCAGGGTTTTATTTATCTTAGAAAGAGCCAAAGCTACATTTCTTGGTACACTAGCTTGAGTGAGATGAGAGAAATGACCAAAGATGAGATGGTCAAAGGGATGGAAGGGAAGGCGGATATGATAGGAATAATGGTATGGATTGGCATGTGTAACTACTTTAAAGAGGAATATGGAAATGAAGTGGTAAGAGATGAAATGTGTGGAATGGAGATGGAGGGATGTGCTAATGAAGTCATTGTGGGTATGGAAGAGATAATGGAAGACAAAGGAATGGTAGAGGTACTAATGGAAGTGAGGCTAGGTGAAGGAATAGGTAGTGAAGTGGTGCCCTGGAGGACAAAAGAAGATATAGTAGTTACAATGATGGATGATGAGGTGAGGATGGGTGAAGAAACTGGGATGGATGTAGAAATTGGGATGGATGGAGTTGAAACAATGGTAATAGAAGAAATGGAAGAGAGTGGAATAGATGTGGTGGTGGTTGAAGGTGCTTAGTCTTTCTTCTTCTTCTTAAATTTATTTTACTCTTGACCCTTAGCTCCCTTAGTCTAATTTGTTTTTCTTTTATAAGATCTAGTCCTAGCAGCAAGCGGGGACAAGCTACCTCTCATTCCTTTCTTTTTCAATTCAATTTTCTCTTTTCCTTTACCCTCAGTAGGAGGTGTTGTTATTTCATCTTTTGTTTGTTCATTTTAAGCATCCATAACTTTCCCTTTTGGATCCAAAGGTTCCTAAGCCTCTTCAGATGGCCCCTCAGTAGATTCTTTAATTATTCTTCTCTTTTTGGGCTCTAGAGGTGTGTAGGTCAAAGGTACATTTTGATCTACCAACTATGCTACTTGTACATTTACCCAATTTTTGATATATCTGATGTTATCCTTCATGATTTAATCTAATGATCTAACTTCTTCATCCCAATTTGGAGGAAGAATAGGCCAATAAAAAACCACTCTCCTTTCAGCCTCTTGAACTAATTCTCTGTCATCCACTACTTGATATGGTAATGCAACAATTCAAAACTTCTTAATGAAATCAAGTGGAAGTCTAGAGTATTTCTTCTTTCTTACCTCATGTTCATCATTAAAATTAGCCAATAAATCCTCTAGTTGTTCCTCCTGGGAATATTTCTTACTCACATGCTTCTCAAAATTATGAAGAGGATCAAAATTTTACTTAGCCTTGTAGAAAAGAAGATGATACTCTTGCAACTCTACATCTAATTCTTCAATAGCAGTAGGGGTGGTACATGTCAATAAACCCCTTCCAACAATAAGAGGGAATGGTATTGCAGCTTTATGCAACCCTTTTAACAATTCATGTGTTATGCAGCTCTAATAACACCATCTTATCTATAGGGTATTTAGGCAGCCTATAAGGTGCTCCTGTAAAACCATTTAGCCTCAAATATGTGATTTTAGGAAATTGGATAAACCAATACCCATACTACTCAACGAAATTCATAGCTTGGATTGATAACCTTCTACTCAAATCTCCCTGCAACATCCTTGTAATTTACATGGTGAATGCATCATTCACCCTCTTATAGTGTGCCAGGGAATGATCCTTTTGCAACTAGGGATAACAATCATAAACCTTATACTCATTAGTTGCATTCCCAACCTCCCCAAGCTTAGTCAACCTAGGATAAGAGAAGTTCCATGCTAGCATGTAGATTATATAGGACATATAAAAGATTCTTGTGTCTAGTAGAGCCATGAACTGGACATGAAGGTTCCCACTATCAATTTTTCCCAATAGATCTTTGTGTTTTCCATTTAGTACCTCTTTAAAAAAAGATAACATCCATCCTTCAAAAGAGGAAGCACTTGAGATTCCCATTACCCTACTCAATGAGGTCACAATGTCATTAATTTCTATCTTGAAATCACTCCTGAATAGGTTTATAGGTAGCTTAACTAGGGTAGGCTTTGACTTCTTCATCCAACTATCATTAATCACTTTTCTACATCTATTAGGAGATTGATCATACATAGCCTATCCTTGTCCTTTTGTCAAGCCTAACACCTTTGGGTAGGAAGAAATGTCAAATGCCTCTATTATGACTTCATGAGTCAAATCAACTATAACTTTAGCATCCCAGGTTACAATCGTCTTTGACTCCACATGATAATTCTCTCTACATTCAATGAGCAGCTCTGAACATTGCACTAAAGTATGAAATTAGGTAGCTTGTACAATACCATTACCCACTAACCTTCATGCCAATCAGTAGGGTTGGGTCCATACATCCTCTACTTGAATTCTTCCAAATATACATGTCCCAAATCTATGTATGACACTTCATTCCAATTGGAGGTGATCTTCAAGACAAGAGTGACTCCTTTAAACTCGTACTTCATTTTGGAAAGCCTAGTAGTCATTTATCTTATAGAGATAACTACAATAAATAACTCTTTATTTTGATCAATCTCACTGCAAGGTTAGTATATCAAGATTATGCCACTATTTCAAAGAAGATCCAATCATGCATTGTATTAAAAGTGAAAGATCCATAGAGTTCTAATTCCTAATTGGATAAAACAAGTTTCAACTAAACTTAATGCCTTATACTGGAATTTCTCATACACAGGGATATCTATCCTTGAATCAATGTATTCATGAAATAATCCATTCAACATTACAATTAGTACAAAAAAATAAGATGCCACCATTTAATCCAAACCTTACACATGCATTAAAATATCATCATCAAATCATTCAGATGCATTATCTCAATTTGTGGGAGTTGATGATCCACAAGGATATTTGACTAGTTAATGTGTTTATAATAAAAAATATATTATGACCATCTAAAAAGTGCTTATGAATCCTCATAAATGTGAGAAGAATCATTATTGAACCACTATAAACTCCTTTACTTTACTTACTTTCAAATTACAGGACTTTGGGGGTCTACAGGATATTATAGAAATTTAATGCAAATTATGGGATATGTGAGGTTTTAGGTTTCCTTTGGATAAAGAGGGTCTTTCAAAATCATCAAGGTAGGTGGAACATTAATCCCTATGAGACATTTAGGTCCTACTGGATATGTCTAATGGACTTCCACAAAGTTGTCTTTATAGGTTTGGAAATGGTTTCTTACTCTTTAGGATTTTCTAGAAGTTTAGGTGTCAATAGGATATGTAGGGCATTTAAGGCCATTGGGATACTTCCCATCACTAATCGAATCTCTATATGGAAAAAAATTTAATCCTTGTCACTTGTTTGAAGAATCTACATGTAAAATAGCAAGTGTTTGCAGGCCTTTAAAACTGGTGTGGCTTTTGGTTGCATTCAGATAAATCCTTGTGAGTCTAATCTTCCCGCAATGACATTTTAAATGCTCAATCTGATGATGTTTTTGAAGGTTTCAGGATAAAGAGGGGGTGTATTGGTTTCTAAGACATTTTCAAATCCCTGTAAAATTCTACCACCAAATACTAAAAATGCCTACTTCAACCCTCTAAAGTTTTGCAAAAGTTATGAGTCAGTTTTCCCAAAGATTTAAAATGCTCAAAAAATGGCCTAGGGTTTGATCTATAGGGAATGGTTTTGCTAAGTGCAGATTCAAGGAAAGCCCCTAATTACAATGTATTCATTGAAAGGAAAAATGTTGATTCACCTTTACTTGGATAATACATGATTCTATCAATCATATCCCCAATCATACAACTATGCACAAGAAATCATGAAGCATGAGAGTTACTAACCTGCTCTCAGAATATGCTTGAGAGAATAAACACCTACCAAGATGCAATCTGACCTACTTCTTAACAAACTCGATGAGTACCTCTGATCTTTGGGTGTTGGGATTTCTAGAATTTGTCTCCTTCAATCTCAACATGGTGATTGCAATAGCATAAAATGACTAACAAAATTCAAAACCAAGCCTAAAATGACCTTCAAATTCACCACAAATGCAAACTTGCATGATGGTAGCATGGAAGGAATTATACTTGGAGGTGGGGATATGGAAGTTGTGGGAAATTTAAGGTCATTAGTATACATGCATATCCTAATCGAATCCCTACATTCTTACTTTTAGAGTTTTGCTTTAACTTTGTGGGAAATGATAGTCATTGGGATGTGTAGGAAAAGGGGTCAAAAGGGGATTTATCCCAATGGGAATTGATTCTCTACTTTATCCATTTGGCTAAGAAAGCTTTGTATTTGGATCTTTTGGACTTAAAACATACTTTGTGATCTTTTATAGGAGGCAGGACTTTTGGAGCAACAAGGATATATCCTGATACTTGTTGGATCCTACTATATCCCTAAGGACTGAAAACTTTTGAAGCTTGTAAACCAAGTGTATTTTATCCTTATATCATTGAAATATCTGCATGCAAATCAAGTTGAAAGTTCTATAATTTCTAAAGAAGGCCACTATGGAATATGACTCAAAATCTAATCAAAATTACCTCTGTAACTAACTTCCCAAAAGAAGAAGGCTTAAAATAAGAATTCCACCCCTTAGACCTATTGAATTTTCTTGAGATGGATATTAGGCCACTTAAATGATGTCTTACAATAGTGCTCAAAACCTATCCATACAAAACATCCTGAAACTCAAAATCACTCTCAAAGGTGCAAGACCAAAACAAGAGACTCTGAATAAGCAAGCAGACAAAAGAAGGGGTCCACATTTTGGCAAAAATGGGGCATGTGTGCAAGGTACAACTTCTAATACATAAGAAACTTATAAACAAGTAATCACTATTCAAGGTGCTTCAAACACACTTCAACCTTTGAATTAATTAATAAAAATTGTAAAATCTATAATGTTAAACATGTCATAGTGACCCCATTATCATGTATTAGCCCACACATATAATACAAGGTGAAACAAACAAACTACATCTATCCCTATTTCCCTCCCAACTTCTTCTTCTACTCTACCTCCACCTCCTCATCTTTCCTAGAAGCTTCCAATAGAGTATGATCTTCTAGAGTAGCTTTGTGCTACTCCTACAGAGATTTCTCTTTGAGAACTCATTCAAACTTAACCTACATATCATGGTATGCTCCAAGAATCCTTACAAACTTCCTTTCTTGATTATATTTATACTAGTTCTCTATATATTGTGTTCCAACAATATGAATTACCTTCTTTGGAGGTGCAGAAACAAAATGATCCCCTACTTATGATTGTTGGAATTAATTATTTTAGTATCAAACATACCCTTATTTATAATGGTTTGGGTCTCAATGTTTGTGGTGTAGACTTGTTAAACTGTATCAATATTGATACATCTTGTATATCTCCCACCAATATTTATATTCATAGATTTGACAATGTAGGTAGACAAAATTTGGGTACAATCAAGTTATCAATTAAATTGGACCCTGTTACATTACCTAGTCTTGTTCATATCATGCTCAGTGCTTTATCTTACAATCTCCTTCTCGGTAGACCTTAGATTCACACCATGGGTGTAGTTCCATCTACCTTGCATGGATCTATTAAATTCATCTATGAAAACAAAACCTATATGATAAAAGATGATCTAGATCCCTTGCAATTTTATCAACAAGTACATCCTATGACTCAACCTGACAATTCTCTAAATCTTCAAAATCTTATTCCTTCTTTTTTAGCAAAATATGATTCCCCATCTTCAACCCTAGGTACTCAAGAGGTTGATAATGGTCTAGATCCATCTTCAAATGCATTTCTAGGTAATAATTAGGTTTCATATGATTTTAAACCATATTTTATAGGAGAGTATAAAATTAAACCCTCTCATCCTAACATTCCAAAAGTTTCTTATAACATTTTATGATGCAAGAGCATCCAGTGGTGTAAGGGCAATCTTGCATCACCCAAAAAAAGAAGTTGATTCAAAATCATTACAGTTGTTTTCATTTCTTTCCATAATTAGTGTTTTTGGTTCCATAATCTCCCAAATAATTATGTAGGACTTTCAGTTTTTTTCAAACTACTAAAAATAGTAAACTGCTAGTTTTGGAAAGTTTACCTGCTATTTTAGGAAAGTTTGCATTTGGTCATGGATTGAAGTGAAAACTTATAGAAAGCTTCATAACTGAAATATAAGACCTTTGGCAAAGGAATCAGGCAAAGATTATTTGTGAGCTGAAAGATATTAAATTTTTTGTTTTCTAAAAAGCCCCTGAAATTTTCCAAAATGAGATATGAGGCACTAAAACATCCCATAACATCCCAAAAAATTGATAGAAATCTATTTAGGAATTTTTAGCATTATAGTTCACATCATGAGCTTTCTAAAGCCTAAAACAGTTTGTGAATCAGACACCCGAATCAAAAGTTATGCTTCCCGGAAGTTGACCTACTTTTGGAGGGAGTTGCAAATTTTGAAATTTAACTAGAAGCCACCAAAAAGTGCTATAAATGACTATTTTGGGAACCCTTGGTAGTAGTAGAGTTAAGAGGGAAAGTGTAGAGTCAAGAATAGGTGGGAAACCAAAAACCCTAGCTGATTTGGGATTATCGAAGGCTGAAGATTCTAGAGTCTTGAGGTTAGGAAAGCTATAATGTGTTACAACCTAAGGAGGATTGATTCCTCTGATTGTAATTGAGCATCTGTAATGTAATGAGTTGCCCAGATCAAATAAATAAATATTCTACTTTTTGTGTTCCACTCCTATTGTTGTGTGTTTTATGATTTACACTGTTCATCACTTTACTTCCAAATACTTCTTTTTCATCAACAAAAACATCTCCTCCAAGTTTTTTATATATATATAACAATCAACCAATGTCGAATAGAAAGGTTTTGTTTGAATTGTACTTATCTCACTTCCCACAATTTGTAGGGTAAAACATGGAGGAAAGATTTATTTTATTGTTTCCATGATCTACACCCTTTTCTTTCCTAATGCCTTTTGTCTTCTCAAACCTTCATCAAGAATTTTCATTTTCTTAGGTATGGAGAGCACTTCCTAGAGTAACAGGTTGACTATGGACCTTTTGATTTGATCCACTAGTTGAAAGAGCTCACAATTTGTTCCATTTTGATAGTACTAGGTACCCAATGCATACACAACCTTTCCACAATAGGATATGTAGTATTTCTTATTCTTGGTTGGGATTTTTTTGTTCTAGTAGTCCCAAACTCATTCAATTTGATAGTAGTATGTAGTGTGAGGTTTGAAGTGGAGGTTGTTGGCACATTGGACACTGGCACTTTCTTTTCTTTTTGTATCATAGGAGATAAGGGCCTTGAATGAGTTTACTCTTATGTCACCCTTTTATTTTATCTTGTTTGATGTTCAAATCTAGGTTGTGACCCCTCTAAAGCTATAGCAGGTTCATGTTGAATATATGATTCAAAATCTTCCATGATTATTATTGTCTATTCCTAGTTGCCAATTTTCTCTAGATAGCTTTGTGTAATAAACTTCTAATAATTTTGATTGGAAGTTGAGCTTAGTTCATCATGGAAGATGGCCTAGGTATGAGAACTAATAGGGCATGAGTTATAAGTATGGGGCATAAAGCAATGGTATCACCATATGTTTCTTTCTTGGGTTTAATTATTTTACACTACTATTAGTTCTCTACTAGGGCTATGGATAATCTATTACACTAGCACTAATTGATTATGCTATGTAGGGGGTCTACTTGGTTGATATGAATGCCTTTGTTGATAATTTTGGTTGTTATGAAATGGCCTATAGTCTTGACTAGGGTGTTGAATGTTGGCAAGAGACACTGTGTGGCTTCATGAATGTTGTCATTGATGGCAACAAAGTCCTTTCCACACATCCGCAGGACATGGCATGTCCATACAGGAAGTCAGATTGAAGAATGTTGAGGTCCGATAAGCAAGAACAAAGCATGCAGCAAGATCTGACAATTAGGTCCAGATCTCTCAGAGGAAGTATCTTAGAAAAGTGCCAACTTGGGGAAGTCAAGAGGAGTATCATGATTGCTATATTCCAGAGATTGAGCCTCCGGTGATGATAGAGTGAAAATATATAAGCACCTAAGTGTTGGGTTCCTATTTGGTAGAGTAGACTGAGGAAGACTTGACCGGTAGAGCATCAGACCTTAATCTAGATGAGATATTGATGGTGGTCAAGCTTCTTAAGGTATCATTCATGATTGGTCGACATGATTGATGACTTGTTTAATTATCTTTTTGATACACATCACTTAGTAAGCATGGATTCAACTGATAGACCAGAGATTAGAAATATCTAGAGTTTTTCGAATGCCGACTAGAAAGATGATTGAAATCATTGATGTGGATATATATACAAAATTGATTTTAGTATGAAGGTGTGTGTGGTGTATTGTGGTGTGTGAAGAAAAGTAGAGAATAGTGTGGAAGCAGCAATACAGGACCAGTATGTGATAGGATAGTAGCAGCAAAGAAAAGGAAGAATGAAGTGCAGTAGATCAGTGTATTGAGCCTAACTAGAACTAAACCTCAGCATATGTGGATGCTTCTCATTTAGTTCAAGTACCTGGTTTCTTTCTATAAACTATTGTAGGCAATGAACCTCTTGTGAGTAGTGTGCTCGGGTAGTGAGCCCTAATTGGCAAGTGCCATTTTGAAATTCTATTATTTTAACAGAGAATACAATCTTGGGTTAATCACCCCATGGTTTTCTCACTTAACAGGGTTTTCCACGTCAAAAATATTGTGTTATGTGTGTTGAGTTTATTTCTTCTTACATGGTTATGTATGCTTATATGTTTTGATATTGCACTAATTGTTAAAGAGGAAAATGATTAAGATAACTGATTCACCCCCCCTCTCAGTTATCAACAATTGGTATCAAAGCCAAGTTCCTCCAAATAGAGCCTAACAGCTTGAGGAAGATCTGGGAATCTCAATGGATATGTATGGTTTGAGGCAACAGCTTCAGTCTGCCTTAGACGATCTTGAGCAGTCTCACTCTGAAGTCAATGACTTAAAGGAAAGACTCAAACAAGCTGATGATTTCATAAATGAACTAAAAGAGAAACTGAGTATCTCTATGAAAAAGAGAAAGGAACTACTTCAACAACTAGCAAGTCAAGGTGAAGCCAATAATACTGATGAAGATCAGAATGAGAAGAACAAGTTATGTGAGAAGCTATCTAAAGAGATCATTATGGTAAGACATGAAATGGAATCAGGGGTTATGAAATTCACCCAATAAATTGAAGAGAAAAGAAAAATTGAAGATGATCTAAGACAATCTCTCAAGGAGAAGTCAGAAGACTGCCATAAAATGGATAGAATAATCAGACATCTAGAATCTGATCTTGAAGAAGCTAGAGACAATGAAGAACAACTTGAGAATCAGATTGACACTCTAAAAATGGATCTTCAAATAGCAAGTGAATACAAAGAGAAATTCAAGATAAACTCTGCTCAACTTGAAGTTCTTCTTGAAAGACAAAAGAGGGTAGATGACAAGCAAGGCTTGGGGTATGAGAAAGATGAAAGCTCTAAATCTAGTTAGAAGAACTCTGGATCAGGAAATCCAAGGAACAGGCCTAGAAGACCTCCAGTAATGCAACCAAATGCTCAAAGATATCCATCCTTCAATGGATACTACCACAATTGCAATAACTTTGGTCATAAAGCAAATCAATGCAGAAGAAGAATGAATCAGACTAATTCATCCTTCTCCAGATAGTGTTTTAACTACAAAAGGTATGGTCACAAATCTCATGAATGTAGAAATTTGCAAATAAATAATTCATTCAATGGTAGATGCTTTACATGCAACATAATGGGACATATGGCTAATCAATGTAGATCAAGAGGATACTAGTCAAATATGCAAAGAAATGTTATTTGCTACAATTGCAATAGATCCGGTCATATTGCTAAATTCTGTAGAAGTAAGAATCAGGACAAAAAGGGTCTGGCACATCAAAATCAAAACCAAGATAGAAAAAAGAAAAGTAAATGGAGATGAAATTCAAAGGGAGATGAACAAGATTTGGGTAAAGAGAAGTAAAAAAAATGTTGAGGATGGATCCGCACTAGAATCTGGTGCTGATATTCCTTCTAGAAACTAAATAGATGAGTTTTGGCTTAGGGGGAGTCAAAAAGGAAAACAAATTCCACTAGCCAGTCAATTGGTGCCTAAAATTGGCACATGGAAAGTTGTGAATTAAAGGTTTCTCAAAGAAACATCTAAATAAGCCTTGGTAAATATATGGAAGATCTGCAAGAATTTTAGAAGAGGTTAATCTTCAAATATTGATCCAGTTTAATAGTCATCTGATAAGAATAGGATTTTCACAGTTAGATCTGGTATGATTCAAATTTGAGGTATCTTGATCTGTAGATAAATGGAATGATTGGGGAAAGGTAGATAGATTTCTAACATTCACCAAGAATAACTCTAAGTGCATCTCATTGATCCAAAAAAATCTCTTAGGACAAGGAGAACAAAGCAACTGTAATAACTTAAGTTGTGCATTTATTACAATGTGAAATTAGGGTTTGCATAGAAATATAAGGGTTCTCATGTTCATCATTTGCACATTTGTATTCAAGAAGAAGAGGGAAGGAGCTTTGCAACAAAATTGTCTCAAACCTTTCAAAGATCAACCACAGAAATTGATTTATCTAGTAATTCAATCTGGCTCATTTTGTGAACCCTAAAAGTGTAAAAGGTATTTTCTGCTCTTGAATCTCTCTTTGAATCTTTTGAAAGATGGCTAGTCTAAATGTTGTGAAGATCACTGATAGGCCACGCCCTAAATTCAAGAAACATCCCTACAAATCCCTAGAAGTTGATCCCCTAGGCACAATTTCTAGCATTTCACATGGAGTTCTGCATGTAGAAGATATTAGGGTTTACGTACATGTAAACATTAAAGAATTTGGGGAATCCAAGCTAATGGAAATCTACCACAAGGAACCGATAGATGAATCACTTGAACTTAAAACCCAATAGAAGGCCATCCGGGATAAAAATTTCAAATAGTACATCCATTTCCCCTATTTTGTAGAAGATGAGTGGGTTTGATATGTTTTGAGCAGAGTGCATGACAACTTCATGTGGTTGAATAGACCATTTAAGATCACAAAAGATGCTATTAGGGAGGTAACCAATTTACACTCATCCAGAGGGTTACCTATTCTCAAATCGGTCAAAAACCAAACTGTGAGTGATGCTACCAGATCAAAATTTGATAAGAGAGCTACGACAATAGAAGATATCACTAATCTAGATATCAAGTTTGCCTCCATGATAATTGGTTACAAGATATATCACTCCAGCAGGGAAAATTTAGTACCTGGAACTACAATTTACACTACTTATCATATGCTAAGAGAGAATGCTGACTATGATCTTTGTGAGCTTGTCCTGAACCAACTATTAGAGAATTTGTAGAAAATAAAGAAAGATAAAAAGAAATCATTCAAATATGGTGGCCTGATATTATGTTTATTCTTCTACTATATGAATGAGCTACTCAGAACCAGTGGCTGGATATGGAAAAATGACAGACCAGTAGCCATACAAATTAGAGATTATTTGCATGAAATTGGTGATTCCAAGGCATAGAATACAACACTCTAGGGCTACTTCAAGAACTTTCAGAGTATGATGCAAGCCAGAGAAAGAATCCCCAAATCATTGGTTGAGAAGTACAAGGATACAGTGTGCTTTATGGTAGACACTTATCAATGCCTAATGGAGGCAGTGGAACCAAGAATAGTATGGATCATGCCAATGGGGTATGAGGTTGATGAGAAAATTCTAGAGCTACATATCCAGCACCTGCTGAGTCAGCCCAAGGACCCTAAGGCAGAAAGGTCTGGAACCTTCCAACAATTGAGTGTAAAAGTTCATGTTGAACTAAGACAGCCTGAGATGAAAAGAAAAGTAAGAAGGGAAGTAGAGGAAGTTGCCAAAAGATATGGCATTTCAAAAGAAGCACTCGATGCAAATAGAGAAAATCTAGAAAGGGTAGAGAAAGAGAAACAAGATACAAAAAAAGAGAGTGATCTGGTGCAAGCCCCCTCCTGGACCAGATCCTCCAAAAGCTCTACATCTGCCACCTCTAAGAACCAAAAAAGCCTCAAAACTGGAAGCCAAGACATCCAGTAAGGGAGAAAAGAGAACAAAAACCAAGGCCACAAGGTCCTATACAAGTCAAAAAGATGATGAAGAGACTGAGTTAGATGAGGAGGTCAAGAAAATGAAAAAGAAGAAGAAAGTATCTGATGAATCTTCTACCGGTCAAGGCAAGGAAGAAAAGGAAGAAGAATTTGTTGAAAAGCCTACTCTCTACATTGATGATATCATCAAATTAGTCATTGTGGATGGGAAATTAAAACCAATGACTAAATTTTATGATGAATATAATAAAGATGATCATAAGATTTTGCAAGATGCTACAGTCAGGTATCTTAACATCTATAATAAAGCATTCATTGAGATCATATCTCTAATTCCCAAAATCTTGGAGAAGGAACTTGAAATAAGAAAGAACAATGCTAAGGCAAAGGACCTAGAGATCCAGGAATAGATAGCAATTCAGCTCTATCCTTCTATCACTCCAAAGAAAATGAACATGATCTTCAAAGATTGCAAGGATGAATTCCAGAGCAAAGCCAGAATAAACAAACTTATGCTCAGAGAAACTGATCAGGTGGCAAAAGAAACTGAAGACATCCTTAGAAATGCATACAAAAGATTCAATATTCCTATTAGAGAGGACTAAGGTGATGAACCTTCTGTCACGAATGATGAAGGACTAAGTACTTCAAAAGAAAATCCCATAGAGAAATCTGTAGAAGAATCAAAGGAGATAGGTGAGGAGAAAACTAAGGATCTGGATTCCTCTGCTCCAGAAGATGAAGTCCATGAAGAAGTAAACATCTATCTTCCAGATTCCCCAGTAAGCTCTGGATCAAAAGGAGAAGAAAGAATAGAGGTGAAAATCATTCAAGAAGAAGAGGTAAAGGGAAGAGAAGAAGATCTATCAAAGAAGACTCTAGGAGATAGTTCTGAGGCTGCAGAAGGGAAGAAAACTCTGTCTCTGGCAAGAGACATTATAGAAGCAGTCAAAGACTTTCTATCAAAAGAAATGATGGAATTAGATGAACTGGAGCTACTTCAAGGACCATTCAATTTTGATTCCCTCTCACTAGTCCAGACAATGAAGGTCGCATCTTTTGCTCAAGCCAAAGCAAAAGAAAAGCTTCTGAAGTCTCACATGGAAGACTATGAGCTAATAGAGATTGCATCCAATGTGCTAGAGAAAATCATGCCATCCTTTCAAAAGGATCCTTCAGTCTCCACATCCGGTAATCTAAAGTCTATTGTTAATTCTATTCATACACATTTTGATTCTTTAGAGAAAGTAGTAGAAGAGAAGGTTCAGAAAGAATTTTTGGGTAAAAGATTCTCTGAAGTACAAGGGCTAATAACAAATGATAGGAGAACTATGGATATTGGGATAAAGAGCTTAGAAAATGCTCTTAAAGATGGCGGAGAAATATATAAATTTTTTTTATCTTGGTCTAAAGTGACAAAGGATATTGAGAAGAAAGTGAAAGAACAAGAGGATAAACTCTCAAGTGTATCTCAAAATTTTGATCCTCTCACCACATCCATAATAAACCAGGAATGTCAGACAATTGCCATTCTAAATGAACTAAAGAAACTTCAAAAGGAAAGGAAGATTATAATAAGTAGCATGGGTGAACTTAGAGGGATAATTATCCCTGAATTAGAGGCCATGAATGAGGCCCTATCTGATGCTCAGACCACAGCCCGGACTAGTGATCCGATAGATCTAAAGAGGGCAGAAGCTTTTACATTCTTGTTAAGCGGTCACATCTCAATTTTGGACAGGATGAAGCAGAGTTGGGCAATAGAATTTGTCTAGTTGAAGACAACTTTTGCAGATATACTTCAATATATGTAAGTATAATATGTATATATACTTATGCGGCTAAGTATAGTTGGATTTTTGTGTCATGCCCACATTTCCCATGTGGTCTCAACATGCATTCATGCGTGTCATGTCCACATGCATCATGTGGTCATGATACAAAATGTCAAAAATTTTCCTTTACTACCATGTAAACCCCCTCGCATGCATAAGCGTGCTCGGCGGCGTATGCTTAATGCAAACATAATATAGTTGATGGCGGTGTACCAAATACATGTGTGCACACCCTAGACAAGGAAATGTGTAGTTCCCTGACTTAGGTTAATCTCTCAAATTATATTTGAACAATAGTAGTTTTAGGTGATAGATCATTTTTTAGCAAAGCACAATCATCTGATTCTTCTTTCTATTTTCTGGAATTTAATATTAATTTCTCCTGCTTCAAACTTAGCATTTTCAACCAAGCCCATTCATTTGCCCTCTCTTTCTTTTCTTGGAATTTAATTTTGATTGTATTTCTATCTCATTTCCCTTCCCGTTGTGCAAGATCTTCTTAAGTTATCCTATTTTTTTTCTTCATGTTCTTTATCGAACAACAATAACACTACATCCTTTACATTATTCCTAATTTCTTGGTAAACCAGATCACTTACATAGGGTTGGCTAACTTCAATTGACTCAGTGCCCCTAGGGTTCCATTCTAGGTTTTAGTTCAATGTTTGAATTAATTTTAATAATCAACCTGTTCCTAAACAGGATTAACGGTAGGTTAAACTTACTTAGTTCTCTTAGTCCTGTTCAGAAATGCCATGCATTTTCTCCTCTTTGTTTTCCAAGGTTAGCTATTCTTTCTTTGTCTCTTTTCTTTTAAATGGACATTTATTCTCTAAATCTACAGTTGAGTTTAAAATGGCCACTCATGGAATGCCTATGATGGCTTGTTTGCGTTTATTTTCAGTGTCCTTTGTAAATGAAGGGATCATACTTTCCTCTTCATTTTCCTATCATTTAATTTGGGATAATTGTTAAAACTTCGAGAAACTCTTCCTTAAAGTTAAAATATATTTACCTATGCTCTTTTTAAATTGTAATTGTATAAACAATGTATTTCTAAATTGCAACTCTGAGTTTAAACATCTATTCAATTCGTATTATACATTATGCATAAATAAATCCCACTTTCTTTGATAAAAATTTCTATCTCAAGTCAAATGTTTTAAACTACATATAGTTTGCCTTCAAATGAATAGTGAAAAGTGAATAATAAAAGTAAATAGTGAATAGTGAATAGTGAAAAGTGAATAGTAAATAGTGAAAAGTGAATAGTAAAAGTGTATAGTGACAGTGAGTAGTGAATAGTAAAAGTGCATAGTAAAAGTGAAAAGGTCCCCATCCTAGGAAGAGACCCTCAAGGTGGCAGTAATTTCAAAAGCAATACTGCAACCCAAATTTCATTTATTTCATGGTGGGGATATTTTTTAATACTTTTACAAACTTAATTAAAACATCAACTAACTCACAACATTACAAGTAGAAGAAGAAGGAACTAGATAATTTTAATATCCTTTTAAAAACAAATTTTCTTTTCCTTTTCTTATTTCTAAATGGTAAAACTTAATGAACAAGAAAATTACAACTATCAGCCCAAGAACAGAGAGGATTTCTTCACAACTCCAAAAATAACAATTTATACAACAATAGGGAGATAATTTTCTCCTTTTGGAAAATTGACAAGGAAGGATCTATTAAAAGATCAGGCTCTCCTTAAGACTTAAGGAAAATAAAATATTTTCTAAGATCCAATAATCTTCTCCAAGCTTCACAATAAGCTCCAAGAATACCTGCATAACACACAAGGAAAGAAAAACCACACAAGCTGCTCTCCTCCCTACCGTAGACCCGCAAGAGGGTCACCCCCGAGCTAGGGAGACCATCCACATACCCACGGTAGAATAGACTATACACATCACAACATTGATCAACAACAATAAATCAAATAATACACACACCCTCAAGGTTTGACTCACAATACAATGAACCAGCTTAGGTGAGTTCAGGAGGCTAGGGGAGTAGACAATCTCTACCTCTAGGTGTCATCCTTTACACATTTTATCACAAGGTCTCAAGCCAACAATTTCTCTTTCCACAAGGCCTCAAGCCTTCCAATTAATCAAATTACCCAGGATTTCCCAATAGGCTCTCAAAGCCATAAGCCCTCTAGGCTAAAAAAATACCAACATGCCCTCAAGGCATTTCTTACAACAAGAACCAAGATGAAACCCAAGGAGGGTCACACCTCCCTTTCCCTATACAAGATGAGCATTGCCTTCCAACTAGAAGGATCTCTTTCTACACCCAACACAAAACCCCAAAACAATAACAGAATACTCATAGAAGATATTTACAAATTCATTCAACAAGCAAGAAACAAACATACATATAAAACAACAGATACACAAGAGAGTAGACTTGATTCACCAACCTTCCAAAGCCTAATTATAGAATGAAAGTTGATGAAGAGCTCCACTCTAGCCTCCTCCTCCAAAATTCTCCTTCTTTCCAGAACATTCCAACCCCAAAAGTAATCTCTCTATAATCACAAGCAAGGGATAATGAATGGAGGATATAGGATGGCTAGAATAATTTCGGCATTATGAGGTTATGAAGAGAAGAATAGAGAAAGAATTGGGCATTATGAGGATGGCAGAAGAAGATTTCCTAGAGGAAATTAGGCATGATAAGAATGAAAGAATGAAGTCCCCCTATAAGAATGAAGTCCTCTCCTACAAGAATGAAGTTCACCTACAAAAATCATGTCTCCTCAATTGCTTAGAGAAGGGTATTATTTATAGATTTTCTGAAAAAGGAATGGAACGTGAGGATCAAGATTTGAGATCAAGGGCTCACATTATTTGTGAATTTTAAATTCATAGTGGATGAATTAAATTTTTTTTTTTTTAAGATTGTAATATTTAAATAACCCCACTATCCCAAGTGGAATTAATAAAATATCCCCACTATCAAGTGGAATTTAAAAATATCCCCACTATCCCAAGTGGAATTAATAAAATAAACCCACTCATTATCCATTATCCCTAATGGACTTAAAACAATTAACCCCACTCAAAAGGTCCCCCATTATAGCCCACATGTAGAAATAAAATACAATAAGTAAACTAAAATAAGAGAGAGTGGGTGACACACTACCCTCATTATACTCAACACTGATCCACTTCCTGAAATAGTCCTGAAGCAACATATCAACCTGAAGTATACTATCCAATTACTGATATTCAACCTTCTGAACACTTTTGCAAAGAAATCATAAACATACCAATACTCTTTGATGAACAAATTTGTAAAAAAAATGAAGACTCCTTATCACACAGTTCTCAACACAAGATGCCAAGATGACCATTTTTTATAAGACCTTTACTTGCCTCAATGATCATGAACATTTATTCTACAACCAATCTATTCTTGCACATCCTTTTTGACATGAAAAGAATGAAGACCATCCTGTTGTTCCTGCACATTTTTTTTACAACACATTGTCAAATCTGACAACCATTATCAATGCCTTTCCAAAAACAAAACAATTGACTTCTTTCATTTGCAACTTTCTCAACCAACACATGCTAACATCTCAAGAGAACTTCTTGAGAATACTCAAGATCCATAATATAAATCAGCTTATCAAGATTGCACAACTTTCACCATCAAACTCCTCCTGTAACAACACTTTGCAACAATGTCAACCCTGGTATATATTGCAATCAACATGAATTAATTTAACCATCAAGTACTTCCTGTAACACCAAATGCAGATGAGAGTTCCTTGAGAACACCTTAACTAAAGCATATGTCAACTTAATCATGTAAATATCAAATATGATCCAGTAAACATATCACGGATTATGAGCACCTGACATACACCTGACATACCTGACATACACTGAAACTCAATATCATTATCAGATAAGCAAGTTAAACAAAACAAGATCATCAAGTTGATAAACATCAATTGAATTCCTCCTTTAACTTCTTGGGGATAAAAAATAGAACAAGAACAACTCCCCCTCACATTATGCTATCTGTTATGCAACAGATGAAATGACTTGTGCAAGATGTACAAGCTTAGTATTTGACTTCTCTTGACTATGTTTCTGCATCCAAATCTTAACAGGCTCTTTCTTCCTCCAAACCTTTTCTGTCTTTTTCTTTTCCCAACCTTTCAAATTAGGTGGAGCTCTCCTGCAACTGTGTGCTTTATGACCGAGAGAGTTGCAATTATAACAAACTATGTCAAAATCATAATAAGATGAATGATAGTACCTTTGAGTACTCATATTAAACTTCCATGAAGGATCATACCTTCTATGCACTTTGCAATTACTTTGTATGTGTCCAACATTATTGTACTTGTAACAAACAATATCAGTGCTCCTTCTGCAATTAACTGATTTGTGCCCAAATTGATTACAAGTATAACAAAAACCATTAAATGAATAGTTATACCTGTACATGTATGCTTGTCTAACAGGAGCACTTCTTCTGAAATTTCTTCTTCTTTGATTATGCATTTTGTTTTCAGTGGTAGTATTCAAATCAATCTTCTTTCTGGGAGTCTCTCTGACTTTTGAACATTCTCCTTCTTCAAATCCTAATCCAGTTGTGTCATTATGCTGCTTCTGTTTGCCCAACAACACATGTAACTTGCTTGTGCTTTCTTCAAACTCCTGATACTTCTTAGATAAAGTCTTGAGACCATCATAATCTTTTCTGAGTTTGATAATTTCACCCTCTAGTTTTAGATTCTCACTCCTAACTTCAAGGTTAGATATTGAGACATCAGCTATCCTCTTAGCTTCTTCAACTTCTGCCTTCAATCTAGCAATTAATTTGTTTGATTCACTTGCTTGATTCTTCAAGTCTACAATCAGGTTTCTAGCATCTTCAAGATCTGTAAGAGCTATGTCTTTTAAAACTCTTTCTTGCTGCAATTGCAACATTAATTTCTTGTTCTCCCTCTTATAATTCTTGAGTTCAGTTAGAGCATATATGAGCTCTCCTTCCAGATCAATCTCACAGTCTTGTTCATCATAATCCTGATCATCATCATCTTCTGAATTTGATTGGGTCTCAACTTCTTCATGTGATTGCCTTTCATTGCCACTTTCTTGACACACCAGAGTGTCCTCTTCTTTATCATTACTTTGGTAAATTCTTTTCAATCTCCTCCACATATCTTGAGCTGTAACATAATCCATAATTTTACAAGAAACATCATTAGATAGAGCAGATAAAATAGCCTTCTTTGCAATCTGATTACATTTGAGAGCTTCTTTGTTATTTGCAGAGTTAGAATATCCATTCTCAATAGACATTAAAACATCATATCCTAAAGAGGATAAATACACTTGCATTCTAACATACCAAACTAAAAAATTTGAACCATCAAACTGAGGAACATCTAAAAATTTTTCTTCTAAGACAATATTAGATTCAACTTGGAGAACAACTTTATCAACTAACTTTTTATCAAAATCTAGATTTGATATGGATGATTTCTTTTGTATCTTTTGACCAGAAAGAATCTTAACATTTCTCATGTTCTTATTTCTTCTACACTTACCCATTGAACTCCACACACAGGACCTACCCAAGCTGATTAAGCTGCAAGAGGGAAACTGGCTCTGATACCAATTGTAGGAGTCAAGGACAACACTGAGAGGGGGGGTGAATTAGTGTTGTGTGAAATTTCTAAACTTTTTACAAACTTTAACTTGCAGAGTACAAGGAGAGAGAGCTATCATTGATTTCTCACATACATGTGCACATAACTGAGAATGAAAAACAAAAACTCATGAGTAAAACATATATCCATAGAGAGAAGATCAAGACACAAGAATTGCATGAGTGGAAAACCCTCTAGGGGTAGAAAAACCACTCCAGAATTGCCTCACTGGTAATACAAATTGTATCTAGGAGCACCAACTCCAATACCAAACAGAAGCACCCACTTCCAATAGTAATATACCTCACTGGTAAACAAATAGGTCTCACTGACCTACAAGCCTCACTGGCTAAAACAAGGCCTCACTGGCACACTGAATCTTCACTGGAAGTAATAAACAAGTTCAGAGGGACACTCTGTTTCCATTCAATACAAAACATATGTCTGTCAAATGCCCATTCTATTCAAAAACAATCTGACATCTGGATACACTCAACAACACTGCATAACAATTTCATTTGATTATCTCTGCATTACAAACTCAGTATAAGCTTATCATTATTCTTTTCTCTTCAAAAGGATTTATTAGGAAATGTCTTCATTTCTGTATCTCATTCCACACACTCACCCTGTCAATGTACTTTAAACCATTATATACAAATTCTGAATATCTTTTCATATTCCTTTCCTCTACAAAAATCCTCTTCATATTTTCTTCAATGTCTTAAAAAAATCTTTTCATATCCTCTTCTCTATAAATATTATCTTCAAAACTAATATCTTCATCCAATGCCCTGCTCACAAAATAATTGATAAAAATATTTTGTTCCTTCATCTTCTATGCCAAAGAAAATCTTCTATAAAAAATATTTATCCAATTTGCCCTTGTGAGAAAAATAAAAATCTTTGATACGTTGATTCTCTTCAATTGTCTTTTCATTTTCTTTTTCTCTACAAACATCTCACAAAAAATAATATCTGCACAATAAAAAATCCATCTGCAAGAAGAACAAACTAATTTATAATATTATGAAATCTTAAATAATGTATTTTGAATCTGCCCTTGTGAGAAAGAATAAAATCTCTTCCAAAAATTGATCCTCTTCTCAAGAAAAATCATTCTGCATCTTTTATATTCTCTGTCAAAAATTGAAGCATGATCTTCATGTGACCACCTGTATAAAAATCTTTCAAAAAAATCTTTTCAAAAATCATTTTGCTCCTGCACTTTATCTTCTCAAGAAAATCAATCTTCAAACACCAATCCATATGTATTAATAAAATTTGCCCTCCTTGTCTTCTCTTACCTTGATGGAAAAATAGAATAAATCTTTTAATAAACTGCCCCAAAAAAAAATCAAAAGGCTTCTATATAATCTTCATTCTATTCTAAATCATATGAAAGACATTAAGAGCTCCCAATAAAATAGGATTAAAAAAAATAAAGTTTCTAAAATAAACAAAGCCATAAGTGGCTTAAATCTCGGGCTCCAAGCATATTCTATGCTTTTCTAAAAACCATATCTTCATATTTAATTTTGATGTCTTAGAAAATCAAACTCCCATAAATCATGGACTCCTCTTTAAAACAAAGTTTTTATAATCTTCATAGTAATCGGGATCTAATATAAACAAAGCTCCTCTTAAAATGTTTGAAGGTTTTTCATAAAGTATTCGACACTTTATAGAATCAAATCCCTTTCTTCAAAAACTCCTTAACCTATGAAGTCCAAACCTTTTGACAGTCCCGAGCACTTCAAAGTGCATTCCTGTGAAAGGAGGTCGCATTTTAAAACATAGTCATTGATCAATGTTTTACCGCCCACCGATCTTTCAAATAGACCTGTTGATTTCAAAAGGGCGCCCACTGCACATAAAGAAGCAACCGGTGTAACAAGTAATAAATTTAATGGGGCCGGTTGTCATATGATGCCAAAACCCATAAGTGATGACTTAAGTCATCCTTAACCTGCATAACCCGGTCACCGAACAAACATAACATAAAGTAAGACTGTCAAATACAGTCACAAAAGATGTGAAAAAATTTGTCTTTAAGACTTCAATCAAACATGAAGACCCCTTTTCACTCAATAAAGATTTAGGAACATGAAGCACCAATATGTAATATGATATGACCATCAAACATCAACTTTTTGAAAATATTCATCACTTTGAATATTCACATAATGATCCCTTACAAATAACACCTACACAAACAAGAACAAGTCTCTTCAACAATATCATTGCAGAAACACAATCTCCTCACAGAACCTTGTCATGTCAAATGTAGCAATGAAGACCCAACAACAACTCAATGATCAATCAATCAACAACTTGAGTGACAAGAGTGATTCAATAAACAACTCCTATTAACATGATTAACATGATCAACATCACCGAAGGAAACAACAAAGAATTCAACTCAACTCCTGATCTGAATTGTTCTTGCATTACTGAAGCATGTGAACTTTGTCATACCAAGATCAATAAATCATCTCTCTTTATGGTAAACATGAACCAAACAACTTGTAACAATCTTGAGGTACATCCACAACTATAAACAACCCTACAAAACCACACCTGAACTTATGATGATTAACTAACAAGTATCTTGATCAACAAACAACCCACCAAAACTGATACATGCTTATTAGCCCTTGAAGACACTCTGACATCTTGTCATATGAAGATCGAACATATTTTTGACATCAATTGTCATTGATGGCAAAACCACCTGATGCATATTTTTCTTTCTCCCCCTTTTTGACATCGGATGACAAAGACTATTATCTCCCCTTGAGAACAACTCCACTAAAATGTTAACGCTTGATCATAACATTTACAAACACATTGCATTATGAGAGCTTTGAAGACATAAACTCCTGTTAACTTGTTATCTTCAACCAACAATTTAGAACCACTTACCAAAATCTTGATACCACTTGTCTTTCAAAGTATTGAAGGCACTAAATGCAAATTTGCTAAACTTTTCTTGAACATCAACTTTTTAAACTTGAGAGCAAAAAGATACCATGAAACTTACATCTGATGACCACTCTAAAAATGAAGACTAACACACTCCTGATGACATCACATGTGATTGAAAGACAAACTTTCAAAACAACTCAACTCAGCACTGATCCACTTCCTGAAATAGTCCTGAAGCAACATATCAACCTGAAGTATACTATCCAATTACTGATATTCAACCTTCTAAACACTTTTGCAAAGAAATCATAAACATACCAATACTCTTTGATGAACAAATTTGCAAAAAAAATGAAGACTCCTTATCACACAGTTCTCAACACAAGATGCCAAGATGACCATTTTTGATAAGACCTTTACTTGCCTCAATGATCATGAACATTTATTCTGCAACCAATCTATTCTTGCACATCCTTTTTGACATGAAAAGAATGAAGACCATCCTGCTGTTCCTGCACATTTTTTTTACAACACATTGTCAAATCTGACAACCATTATCAATGCCTTTCCAAAAACAAAACAATTGACTTCTTTCATTTGCAACTTTCTCAACCAACACATGCTAACATCTCAAGAGAACTTCTTGAGAATACTCAAGATCCATAATATAAATCAGCTTATCAAGATTGCACAACTTTCACCATCAAACTCCTCCTGTAACAACACTTTGCAACAATGTCAACCCTGGTATATATTGCAATCAACATGAATTAATTTAACCATCAAGTACTTCCTGTAACACCAAATGTAGATGAGAGTTCCTTGAGAACACCTTAACTGAAGCATATGTCAACTTAATCATGTAAATATCAAATATAATCCAATAAACATATCACGGATTATGAACACCTGACATACACCTGACATACCTGACATACACTGAAACTCACTATCATTATCAGATAAGCAAGTTAAACAAAACAAGATCATCAAGTTGATAAACATCAATTGAATTCCTCCTTTAACTTCTTGGGGATAAAAAATAGAACAAGAACAACTCTCCCTCACATTATGCTATCTGTTATGCAACAAATGAAATGACTTGTGCAAGATGCACAAGCTTAGTATTTGACTTCTCTTGACTATGTTTTTGCATCCAAATCTTAACAGGCTCTTTCTTCCTCCAAACCTTTTCTGTCTTTTTCTTTTCCCAACCTTTCAAATTAGTTGGAGCTCTCCTACAACTGTGTGCTTTATGACCAAGAGAGTTGCAATTATAACAAACTATGTCAAAATCATAATCAGATGAATGATAGTACCTTTGAGTACTCATATTAAACTTCCATGAAGGATCATACCTTCTATGCACTTTGCAATTACTTTGTATGTGTCCAACATTATTGTACTTGTAACAAACAATATCAGTGCTCCTTCTGCAATTAACTGATTTGTGCCCAAATTGATTACAAGTATAACAAAAACCATTAAATGAATAGTTATACCTGTACATGTATGCTTGTCTAACAGGAGCACTTCTTCTAAAATTTCTTCTTCTTTGATTATGCATTTTGTTTTCAGTGGCAGTATTCAAATCAATCTTCTTTCTGGGAGTCTCTCTGACTTTTGAACATTCTCCTTCTTCAAATCCTAATCCAGTTGTGTCATTATGCTGCTTCTGTTTGCCCAACAACACATGTAACTTGCTTGTGCTTTCTTCAAACTCCTGATACTTCTTAGATAAAGTCTTAAGACCATCATAATCTTTTCTAAGTTTGATAATTTCACCCTCTAGTTTTAGATTCTCACTCCTTCTAACTTCAAGGTTAGATATTGAGACATCAGCTATCCTCTTAGCTTCTTCAACTTCTACCTTCAATCTAGCAATTAATTTGTTTGATTCACTTGCTTGATTCTTCAAGTCTACAATCAGGTTTCTAGCATCTTCAAGATCTGTAAGAGCTATGTCTTTTAAAACTCTTTCTTGCTGCAATTGCAACATTAATTTCTTGTTCTCCCTCTTATAATTCTTGAGTTCAGTTAGAGCATATATGAGCTCTCCTTCCAGATCAATCTCACAGTCTTGTTCATCATATTCCTGATCAACATCATCTTCTGAATTTGATTGGGTCTCAACTTCTTCATGTGATTTCCTTTCATTGCCACTTTCTTGACACACCAGAGTGTCCTTTTCTTTATCATTACTTTGGTAAATTCTTTTCAATCTCCTCCACATATCCTGAGCTGTAACACAATCCATAATTTTACAAGAAACATCATTAGATAGAGCAGATAAAATAGCCTTCTTTGCAATCTGATTACATTTGAGAGCTTCTTTGTTATTTGCAGAGTTAGAATATCCATTCTCAACAGACATTAAAACATCATATCCTAAAGAGGATAAATACACTTGCATTCTAACATACCAAACTGAAAAATTTGAACCATCAAACTGAGGAACATCTGAAAATTTTTCTTCTAAGACAATATCAGATTCAACTTGGAGAACAACTTTATCAACTGACTTTTTATCAAAATCTAGATTTTGATATGGATGATTTCTTTTGTATCTTTTGACCAGAAAGAATCTTAACATTTCTCATGTTCTTATTTCTTCTACACTTACCCATTGAACTCCACACACAGGACCTACCCAAGCTGATTAAGCTACAAGAGGGAAACTAGCTCTGATACCAATTGTAGGAGTCAAGGACAACACTGAGAGGGGGGGTGAATTAGTGTTGTGTGAAATTTCTAAACTTTTTACAAACTTTAACTTGCAGAGTACAAGGAGAGAGAGCTATCATTGATTTCTCACATACATGTGCACATAACTAAGAATGAAAAACAAAAACTCATGAGTAAAACATATATCCATAGAGAGAAGATCAAGACACAAGAATTGCACGAGTGGAAAACCCTCCAGGGGTAGAAAAACCACTCCAGATTTGCCTCACTGGCTTAACTGAAAAACATGCCTCACTGGTAATACAAATTATATCTAGGAGCACCAACTCCAATACCAAACAGAAGCACCCACTTCCAATAGTAATATACCTCACTGGTAAACAAATAGGTCTCACTGACCTACAAGCCTCACTGGCTAAAACAAGGCCTCACTGGCACACTGAATCTTCACTGGAAGTAATAAACAAGTTAGAGGGACACTCTGTTTCCATTCAATACAAAACATATGTCTGTCAAATGCCCATTCTATTCAAAAACAATCTGACATCCGGATACACTCAACAACACTGCATAACAATTTCATTTGATTATCTCTGCATTACAAACTCAGTATAAGCTTATCATTATTCTTTTCTCTTCAAAAGGATTTATTAGGAAATGCCTTCATTTCTGTATCTCATTCCACACACTCACCCTGTCAATGTACTTTAAACCATTATATACAAATTCTGAATATCTTTTCATATTCCTTTCCTCTACAAAAATCCTCTTCATATTTTCTTCAATGTCTTAAAAAAAAATCTTTTCATATCCTCTTCTCTGTAAATATTATCTTCAAAACTAATATCTTCATCCAATGCCCTGCTCACAAAATAATTGATAAAAGTATTTTGTTCCTTCATCTTCTATGCCAAAGAAAATCTTCTATAAAAAATATTTATCCAATTTGCCCTTGTGAGAAAAATAAAAATCTTTGATACGTTGATTCTCTTCAATTGTCTTTTCATTTTCTTTTTCTCTGCAAACATCTCACAAAAAATAATATCTGCACAATAAAAAATCCATCCGCAAGAAGAACAAACTAATTTACAATATTATGAAATCTTAAATAATGTATTTTGAATCTGCCCTTGCGAGAGAGAATAAAATCTCTTTCAAAAATTGATCCTCTTCTCAAGAAAAATCATTCTGCATCTTTTATATTCTCTGTCAAAAATTGAAGCATGATCTTCATGTGACCACCTGTATAAAAATCTTTCAAAAAAATCTTTTCAAAAATCATTTTGCTCCTGCACTTTATCTTCTCAAGAGAATCAATCTTCAAACAGCAATCCATCTGTATTAATAAAATTTGCCCTCCTTGTCTTCTCTTACTTTGATGGAAAAATAGAATAAATCTTTTAATAAACTGCCCCAAAAAAAAATCAAAAGGCTTCTATATAATCTTCATTCTATTCTAAATCATATGAAAGACATTAAGAGCTCCCAATAAAATAGGATTAAAAAAAATAAAGTTTCTAAAATAAACAAAGCCATAAGTGGCTTAAATCTCGGGCTCCAAGCATATTCTATGCTTTTCTAAAAACCATATCTTCATATTTAATTTTGATGTCTTAGAAAATCAAACTCCCATAAATCATGGACTCCTCTTTAAAACAAAGTCTTTTTAATCTTCATAGTAATCAGGATCTAATATAAACAAAGCTCCTCTTAAAATGTTTGAAGGTTTTTCATAAAGCATTCGACACTTTATAGAATCAAATCCCTTTCTTCAAAAACTCCTTAACCTGTGAAGTCCAAACCTTTTGATAGTCCCGAGCACTTCAAAGTGCATTCCCATGAAAGGAGGTCGCATTTTAAAACATAGTCATTGATCAATGTTTTACCGCCCACCGATCTTTCAAATAGACCCGTTGATTTCAAAGGGGCACCCACTGCACATAAAGAAGCAACCGGTGTAACAAGTAATAAATTTAATGGGGCCGGTTGTCATATGATGCCAAAACCCATAAGTGATGACTTAAGTCATCCTTAACCTACATAACCCGGTCACCGAACAAACATAACATAAAGTAAGACTGTCAAATACAGTCATAAAAGATGTGAAAAAATTTGTCTTTAAGACTTCAATCAAACATGAAGACCCCTTTTCACTCAATAAAGATTTAGGAACATGAAGCACCAATATGTAATATGATATGACCATCAAACATCAACTTTGTGAAAATATTCATCACTTTGAATATTCACATAATGATCCCTTACAAATAACACCTACACAAACAAGAACAAGTCTCTTCAACAATATCATTGCAGAAACACAATCTCCTCACAGAACCTTGTCATGTCAAATGTAGCAATGAAGACCCAACAACAACTCAATGATCAATCAATCAACAACTTCAGTGACAAGAGTGATTCAATAAACAACTCCTATTAACATGATTAACATGATCAACATCACCGAAGGAAACAACAAAGAATTCAACTCAACTCCTGATCTGAATTGTTCTTGCATTACTGAAGCATGTGAACTTTGTCATACCAAGATCAAGAAATCATCTCTCTTTATGGTAAACATGAACCAAACAACCTGTAACAATCTTGAGGTACATCCACAACTATAAACAACCCTACAAAACCACACCTGAACTTATGATGATTAACTAACAAGTATCTTGATCAACAAACAACCCACCAAAACTGATACATGCTTATTAGCCCTTGAAGACACTCTGACATCTTGTCATATGAAGATCGAACATCTTTTTGACATCAATGACAACTCTTACCATCAGGCCTGAGTGTGGATTCCACTCATCCCATTGTGCCCATGCTTCCAAATTCGTCACTTAACTTCACCCTAAAGTTGAAGTGACCATATGGAGGTTATCCCAAGGTTATCCTAGTCAAAAAGGTCCCTAGACACAGAGGGTATAACCTAGGGTTGATTTAAACCTAGTTAGGACTCCCAGGGTCAAGTAAAAACACAAGAAGAGGGTCAAAAAGAAATAAAGTTTAAACAAGATCTAAAACAACATTTCTTACAACACTTATCATAATAAAAGTAAATTAGAAGATAGCCCTTATTCCCTTGACCTCATGCAACATTAACACATTAAAACATTACAACATTTTTCCAAAACATGAGGTTGATCTTAGTTCCTCATGGAACTAGATTGGATCACAAGGGATACAACATAGGTATGGGATGATCTCCTGTATATGTGGTTTTGTTAGCAATACCTGCACACTCAAACTCGAAGTCAATAACACATAGAGATATCATAGCCGAAGCAAATTTAATATATGCATTTCTAAAGCATACCACAGTTCTTATAAACATAATGAAATCACATGACAATTTTCTATCTAACATCACCTAATTAGTTTTCCTTTGACATAATAAGATTTTAATAGTTTGAAAATTTGGGAATAACAGTCCCATAAATATAAAAATACCAACAACAGTAAGCTAAATAGTCACATGTATGAAAATGAAAAAGTGTAGGCCTCACATTTTGGGAATTTTGATTGGTGGATTCTACCCTTTGCCATTGATGTCAAAGGGGGAGTGAGGAGTAGTGAAAAATGTGGAATCTAGCCAAGGGGGAACTCCAAAAAAGTGTACATAAGAATAGAGCATCAGCCAAGGGGGAGTATGCTATAACACTTAGTCATTTTTCAGTAAGTGTTGCCATCAATGCTAAAGGGGGAGATTGTTGGCAAGAGACATTGTGTGGCTTCATGAATGTTGTCATTGATGGCAACAAAGTCTTTTTCACACATCCACAGGACATGGTGTGTCCATACCAGAAGTCAGATTGAAGAATGTTGAGGTACAGTAAGCAAGAACAGAGCATGCACCAAGATCTGACAATTAGGTTTGGATCTCTTAGAGGAAGTATCTCAGAAAAGTGTGGACTTGGGGAAGTCAAGAGGAGTATCATGACTACTATATTCCAAAGATTGAGCCTCCAGTGATAATAGAGGGAAAAGATATAAGCACCTGAGTATTGGGTTCTTGCTTGGCAGAATAGACTGAGGAAGACCTGATTGACAGAGCATCAGACCTTAATCTGGATGAGATATTGATGGTGGTCAAGCTTCTTAAGGTATCATTCATGATTGGTCAACATGATTGATGACTTCTTTAATTATCTTTTTGATATGCATCACTTAGTAAGCATGGATTCAACTGATAGACCAGAGATTGGAAATATCTAGAGTTTTTCAGATGCTGACTAGAAAGATGATTGAAATCATTAATGCAGATATATATACCAAATTGATTTTGGTATGAAGGTGTGTGTGGTGTATTGTGGTGTACAAAGAAAAGTAGAGAATAGTGTGGAAGCAACAATACAGGTCCGGTATGTGATAGGATAGCAACAACAAAGAAGAGGAAGAATGAAGTGCAGTAGATCAATGTATTGAGCCTAACCGGAACTGAACCTCAGCATATGTGGATGCTTCTCATTCAGTTCAAGTACCTAGTTTATTTCTATAAACTATTATAGGCAATGAACCTCTTGTGAGTAGTGTGCTCGGGTAGTGAGCCCTAATTGGTAGGTGCCATTTTGTACTTCTATTCTTTTAATAGAGAATATAATCTTGGGTTAATCACCCCATGGTTTTTTCCCTTAATAGGGTTTTCCATGTCAAAAATACTGTGTTATGTGTATTGAGTTTATTTATGTTTACATGGTTATGTATGCTTATATGTTTTGATATTGCACTAATTGTTAAAGAGGAAAATAATTAAGATAACTGATTCACCCCCCCTCTTAGTTATCAACATTGAATATATTTTTGATTTAGCATACATTAGTTGTTGGCATAGGGAGGTCTCTACACATTTTGTTGATTCCTATTGAGAGCAATGACCTTATTTGACATGCGTTAGAGTAGCTTCCTCATTTCAATTAGATTGAAAGGGGTTGATGGTTTAGCAAAGTGGTATTCTAGCTAAGTCTTTACTAGAATGGGATTAATGAGTGAAGAGGGATGGGCTACTTAATAGGTATGATTTGGTATGGTGGCCTATTATCAAGAAATAATAGCATGGGGGGATAAGGAACCATCCTTTCAATTTATATTAGATCATTCTCTATAGCTATAGAAATTTCATACGCATTTGAGAGACTATTTCCTCCCCTATTTTTCATGATCATTGTTATTTTAGAATCAATAGTTTTTACATGATGGCTATAGGCCATACCTAATGGAGGGTGAACTTTAACTAGGATGAACTACCATGTCTTCTAGAATCTAGTGTTAAAATTGTCAAGCATCTCCATAGGTTCTCTTTTGATAGTTGTCAGTTGTCCTAGAAATGATGATGCATGTCCTTATTTCTTGAATCTATTGAGTAAATCTTGACATAGTTGGTCCTTGTCAGCAATGGACATCAATGAAAGTGACTAGAACTAGTCCAAAGATTTTCCTTTAAAGTGGAAATAAATATTAATACAATGCACTTTTCATCTATATTGTGAAGAGTACAATGGTTGACAACATCTTACAAATGTTCTATAGGAGTAGCATGATTCTCCCTCATGAAGTGAGGAAGAGAATGTAGAGTAGCATTAGGTATATCTCTCCATATAAAAAGTGGTACTATGGGAATCAATGTGCCTTTGATGTTCCATGCAAAATGTGCTCTAGGTGGTTGTTGTGTAGTTATCATTGGTATTCCTTAGGGAATTTGTGCTTCAAAATATGGTGTAGTGTGAGGTAATTTCTTGGGAATGAATACAAGGGGTTGCATGAGGATATGTGGATTAGCTCTAGCTGTAGATCTTGTAGTGATTCTAAGGGTCATAGTCTTTTCTAGGTTTATTGGTGCAAAGTTACCAAGTAAAATACTAGAGTTGATAGCCAAGAATCAAAGCCAAAAGTGGGTTCAAGTTGTATATTGGAGGCTAAAAAATTTTAAAACTATTCAATTTCCACCAAGCATGCCAAAATATTGACTTAGTTTAAAGGCATTTTTCAAGGGCTAATGCACCATGTACCTAACCAAGAACATGGAAATCCTTTAGGATGCACTGTGTACCTACAATGAGGGTGGTCCCTACAACAAAATCTCTAGGATTGGAATTCCAAATCCCTATCAATCCTAATGCTAAGACTAAAGTTGTTGTTTTGGGGGATGGGCGATTGATAAATATTATAGAGAGTAAATAAATCAAAATAAAAGTCTCATGCTAGATCAATACTATCTTCACTACCAAAGAGAGATTAACAACTCATGATGCAATAATCAACAAAAAACATATATCTAGAAACCAATGGTGAATGAAGACAAGTCAATAATATCTTAGGACAACACTTTCTTCTTATCAAGTTTAGTGATCATTACAATTTACATGAATACTCTTTCAAAAACATACATAGAGTCTCCCCTGTAAAATAGAAAAGAGAGGCAAGAATCAACCAATACAGCAAGTTGAAAAGCTCATCTATACAAGTGTCATCTAAGAATAAACTAGCACATCAGGATCTATAGCTTTACTATAGAAATTTTCTTCATGTTTGAATAGGCATGTAGACTACTATTTATAGACTAATCTACCTATCCCATAATGATTTTCTCACCGAAAACTACAACTAAAATTTAAAATTCACAAAGGAAAAAACCTCTCCATAAACTCCAATGCCTTAATTGCTCTTATTAGTGGTTGGTCTTGGCCATGAGGTCCTTGGTAACTAGCTCATAAATTCCATTACCTAATACTAAACTATAGTAGCACTGGTAGGTGAAACCTTCCCATCTCAGTGATGTACAATCATTAGTCATGAATCTTCATCAGTGCCTTTCTTAGAAATTTGAATTCTAGATGTGATTGAGCCTGCTTCTACTATTCTAGTTATATAGACCTACTTAGGGTGATGTAGGAAGTAGTGGGTATCAAAATCATGTTGATAGGGTGTAAGGAGGAGCATTTTTGTGCTACAATTGCCACGCATCCCACAAGCTATCAAATAAATCTATCACTAGAAAAATTGATCGTCCATGCCCTTTTCTGAAATATTTCCCTTCACTTTTATAGGAATCCCCAAGGGCATGCCATGTGGCTTTAACTAAGTCATGAATTAAATTAAATCAGTGAACCCCACTAATACATATCTGTAATGCCTTTTGTCTTTATTATATTGCCACACTGCCACATGTCACAACACTAGGGCTTTTCAATGAAAATCACTTCTATTGTTTTATGAAGTCCCACAAACTAGAAAATGAAATTTAACTTGGAGTATTAAATGATGCACATTCATAGAAACTTAGAACTTTGTTATAACTAAAACAAAACACTAAAATAAATAAAATTCAAGAGATTTGGGAGGCCTACAAATGTTGTGGACATTGTTATTGATTGAATAGCAAGATAGGAGGAATCTGCCACCTATAGTGAAAGATTCACTATAGTTACTATTAGCATAACCATTGTTTCCACTATAATTAATTCTACTCTTCTTCATAGGAGGTGGATAAAAAAAACCCTTTAGTCATGGTGCTCTTAATTCTTTTCAAAATTTTGGGGTTGAATTTTTGTTATTTCCCTACCTAGGAGTAACTAAACATCCATCCAACCCATAAGTATGCCTACCATTGTCAATATTATCCTAGTCCACATGAAGGATATTATCCAAAGCCTCCTCATATGATTTTTAAGGGATCTTTTATACTTTCCATATCTTCTTATTCAAAGAATGCATGAAAATATCATACAATCCATGATTGTCCATGTAAGAGATAGTAACTAAAGAAAAAAGAACTTGTTTGCAACATGTGTAGAGAGCCATAGATTCATTATGATCCTACTTGATATGGAGAAACTCCCTTATTCTTATCTTTAATAGTTTCATAATATCAAAGATAAAAATAAACTCAGTAATTGATTTCTTGAAAGAATGGATAGAACTCTCAGGTATCCTATAATATTAGTCTAATGCTATCCCTTCAAGAGTTTTGGGAAAGATTTTGGTAACCACATCATCTAATTGTAGGAGCTCTCCTACAATTATATAATAGGCCATGATGTGAGGATCTGGGACTCCTCCTTTAAATTTGGGAAGGTTAGGTAGTGGTCTAGGAAGGATCACATTCATGAGGGATGATCCAAGGGTTCCTTTAGGTATTATAATCAAGTCCTTAATATGGGATCATTGATGCAAATTAGAGAAGGATGACCATATCTTAGAGGGGAAACATAAGAAAGATGTTGTAGGAAGTAGGTAAATGTTGAGAAACTATGGCATGTGAAATCCCTTGGGGGAAAATTTGGGGTTCACTAGAGTGGTATGGTTGGTTATTATCAAATTTACTCAAATTTGAATAAAAATACAATATGGTGGAAGCTAACTAGCTTAGTGGATAGTAGCAGTTTCTTTTGTTGTCATTAATGTCAAAGTAATGGTAATCATTTATGTCAAAGGAGTAGTGATTAGAGGTGTTGTATATGTTTTCAAAGGAGTGATGATTTGAGGAGTTGTGATGTGAAACATTGATGTCAAAGGAGTGATGATAAGAGGAGTTGTGTTGTAAAACATACATTGATGATCATAGGAGTAGTCCATGGAGTGGTGATTAGAGGAGGTGTGATGTGAAAGATATGGTGATGAAAGACATAAGCATGCTATCAATAGCATCTATACATAGTTGTACCTTATCATCTAAAGTTCATGGATAGGTGAAAGTTATCAAGTTGAAGGATATGATGACAAGAAGAAGTTGTGACTTCTTGTTTTTGTTGGAAAGATTTATGATTATTGTGAATGTTGCATTTAGTGCCTCTTGATGAAAATAATTGCATGATGATATTAAGGTGTTGAAATATCTTGTCTTTTGGTGAAAAGAGTTGCTGAAGGAAATTGTTAGTGAAACATTCAAGTTGTTGTAAGTGCAAGATGCACATGAGATTGTACCACATCCTACCATAGATGAAGATATGGTCGTGTGGCTTGGAAGATAGCTAGAGACAACTATGAGGTATGTATAATCCAAGTTTCAGAGCATAAGAAGTACCACAGAGTTTTTTAGAGTTAGAAGAGTGAGACAAGTCATGTTCTTGTGAAAGGTCATTAGAGATAGAACTGAAAGTTGTTGCATTTCACCACATTTACATGTATGACTTGGTAGTTTTGAGATTAGGTAAAGAAAAGGTACAAGAATGACATACTCAAGTTTCAAAGGATACAAAAAACCGTAAGTGTGCTTTTCAATGTTCTATGTCAAGATAGTGGTATTATAGTGTGTTTGCAGTCTCAAAGGTACAAAAGAATGCTTTGTATTTCTTTGCATGTGAAGATATGGCCTTGCAATTTGAACCATATGTTAATAATGGTGTCTTACATAGCATATCCACATTTTAGAATGTAAAAAGTACTGCATGTATGTTTTTCAATGTGCCAAGTTAAGAAAGTGTGACTAGATAGAGTAAATGCTACCAATATCAAAGTTTGATTGCTTGCACCAACAACCTCAAGTATCAAATAGAAAGAGGAGTGTATGATAAGGTTTTTTAGGTCATTTAGTGTTTGTGGCATGAACTACATGATGATATCTCTCTTCTCTAATACCACATTGGGTTTGGAGTTAATGAATGAAAGGATAAGTGTTTGCAGTGCCGACATGGTGTGTTTTAGTGATTGCATCGTGTGTATGGAAGTGTGCCCCAAAAGGAAATCTTGGGAGAAACTAAATTGAGTTAAGTTGGTCCCTTGGTATGAACCACATAGTGGAATTTCATTCCTACATTACCACAAATGATTTGGGAGCTAACAAGAAAGGTTGTTACATGTTTCATGTTACACATTACATTTAGGTTGACAAAGATGATGTTTAGAAGACTTGCAGAAGATATATATGAAGGATAGAAGATTGTTTCAAGGGTGTGTACATGTGAGAAAGAGTGTGTAAGAGTATGTGCAAATAAGATCATTTCAGAAGTAGCATGATGATGAATTATGGAAAAGATCAATTCAGTTAATGTCAATGCAGAGTGATGTTGTTGTGAAGGTTATTGATCTAGTATGGATTGGTGTAGAGGTGTTTTAATATGTTGTGGTTGTTGAGGTAGTTGAATTAGTTGTTGTGATAGCATAGAGGTGTTTGAAGAATAGTTGATGTTGCAAAATAGTTAAAGCAGTTGTTGTGATTGTGAGAAGGAGAGAGAGGCATTAGAATTAGTCAAATGGCCTAGAAGACAATAGTGTAGAGTTTGTAGAGATTAGTAGAAGAATGGAGTTGGATCAGTAGTATGAAATTTAGAAGAATCATTTGAATTAGAAGTGTAGAGGTTAGTGCCTCACTTGGTCTGTGTTAATTAGGTAGTGAGACAATAGTGCAGAGGTTGGTGACTCATTTGTTGCAGTATATTAGGGAGTTGTAGCTTCCATTATGTTGGTGCCCATAAAACTCATTGTAATGCTTTATTTTATTTGTGAGGCTAGATTTGGATAGTAGATCTAAGAAGCTTGCTCACCATGGATTTTCCCACCTTCGGTTTCCATGTAAATATGGTGTTATGTGTGTATGTGCTCTTATGATTCTTTTGGTTTAAATGTTTAGTTTGGATTGAATGCAGTTAAAGGAAAGAATTTGAATAAGTACTGATTCACCCCCCTCTCATTACTTCTATGTGTTCAATAATTAGTATCAGAGCAAGGTTCCTTGGTAAAACCTAAAAGCTAAAGGTAGATCTTGGATTAGAACACATCCATCTTAGGAAGGATCCACTTCTAATAGAGCACCTCTATTTGATGGAACTAACTATGCCTTATGGAGTGTAAGGATGGAAGCCTATCTTTCCTCTCTAGGGTATGATGTTTGGAGAGCTGCAATCGATACTTATACTAATCCTACTCATCCTCTTATAGATCTAATTGAGAAGAAGGCCCATGAAAACAATGCTAAAGCTAATAATGCTATCTTAAGTGTTCTAACCAATTCAAAGTTTATCAAGGTAATGCAGTACAAGATGGCCAAGGATATATGGAATAAACTCAAAAATCTCTACAAAGGAAATGACAGAGTAAAACAAGCAAAATTACAAAGGAAGGTTTAAGAATCTGAGAATGAAAGAAGAGGAAAGCATTGCTAACTATTTACTCTGAGTAGATGAAGTTATCAATGGAATTAGAGGGATATGTGAAGAAGTGAATGACCCAATGGTTGTGAAGAAAGTTTTGAGATCTCTCCCTCATAGATTTGACTAAAAAGTTTCTACTATTGAAGAAGACAAGGATCTAAACACATTTTCCATGGATGATCTATTCATGTGCCTCACTAACTATGAGATGAGAAACGAAGTCAAAGATACATTCAAAATGGAAGCTACTTTCAATGTTGCAAAGAAAGAGGAAACATCTACTCCACACAAAGAGTCTGAGGAAGAATAAGAAAACTTTGTGAGAAAGCTAAAGAAGGGTTCGAGGAAGTACAAAGTAAGATGGCTTTCAAGTGTTTCAATTGTGGTGAAATTGGGCATTATGGAATTAAATTCCCTCTTAGAAAGAGTGAAGATGGAAACAAGGTTGTCAAAAGATCTAACTTCAACAAGATCAAGAAAAGCCTTTACTCTAAGGATGACTGTAGTTTAGCAAAAGAAGCAGACAACTGCTTGTTAGAAGATGAAGGAGAAGAAGACCTATTCATGGCTATGGAAGTCTTGGACAATTTAGATATCCCTACAAAGGATAATGAAGAAATGATAGTCATTGATGAAGAAGAATGTGAAATTGATCTTGAAGAAGAACTCATTTCTTCTCTAGATGATCTAAGAGTAGCAAGGAAGGAGAATGGAGAATATAAGGCTAAGCTTAAGGAATCAGAAGAAGTAATTGTCAACATGAAAGTTCAAATTGAAGAAGGTAAAAGAGTTGTGGATTGCCTAAATGCTAAGCTCAATGCCAAATCAGATGAATGATCCAAACTTGAAGAAGAAATTATCTCCCTAAGGAAGGAACTAGAGAAAGAAAAGGATCAGATATATAGGAGTCTAAAACTTAAGAGGAGCACAAATATCCTTGATGAGATTATCAACAATCAAAGACCATCTAAGAATAAGGGTGGTCTTGGATTTGAGAAAGGTCAAAATTGAAAAACAAATATACCTAAAGGTATGCATGAAATGAATAAGGAAGAACCCTACACTGAAGTCTCTAAGAGGATTGAAGATAAGTAGAATAAGTTGGATGATGGTTTCATAAAGGTCAGAAATCTAAAGAAGAGATTTAGGGGTCCTCCTCCTATAAGACAATCAACTACAACTAGGTACTCTTCATATTGTTATGGTTACTATTATTCATGTAAGTTTGGTCATAAGGCTATTGATTGTAAAACCAAAATAAGGAGAAATGGCTACTATTATTATTACAATAAGGTTGGTCATAAGGCTGATGATTGTAAAACTAAGATAAGGAGAAATGTTTATATGATAAAAAATGCTTTCTTTCCTCTAGTGTACAATGTCATATGTTATAAGTGAAATAAACTTGGGTATAAATCTAGTTCTTTTAGAAGTAGTTTTGTGGAACCACCTATTCAGTACAGAAGATGGAGGAAACCCTGATAAAAAAAAGGAAACGACAAAGATATGGAGAAGGAAACTAGAGCAAGATAATGAGAAGAAGGAAGAACTTATGCTTCTACCTTATGCAAAAGAATTCATAGTCAAGTAAGAAAAGACATAGAGTCAGGGGGAGCTATGATGCAGAGCATCAAGGACTGAGAGGGACGCTGCAGACCTTCAATGGAATGGGCTCTCTAGATTCACTATTTTCTTTGACAGAGATCAAACCACCCATGAGGAAGAGTTGTAACACAACAATTTACTTGTTCATGACACAAGAGTGAATGGGCTTCAAGACTCATATCACATGATACCTAACTCCATCTAACATTCTATCCAACCCACTATGTAGGGTCTGCAGGACAGCAATCTCATAGACTGTCACAACACTACTGCTCCACTAGAATGACAGACTCAGTATCTTCCTTGGGGTGATGTCCATTAAGAAGAACTCAATCTCAATCATGCCTAATTAGTAACATGCCACACATGCCTAGTGCCTTCCTTGACAAATCAATAACCCCACAAATCTAACTAATACCTTCTTTGTGGTGACTGTTTTCAGTCAGGACTGATAGAGTTTGAAGTAGGTAGAAAGAATAGGTTTCATGGAAGATTTTGGTCTTACCTTCTCTCATAGGATCATTGCTAGATCCAGAGCATCTTGCACCATTGTTAATGACTAGTATTTCACAAGGATTCCACTCCCACAGTCGATGGCCATCACCTAAATTGTTGCTGTCCTTCTCTAAGTTCCAACACAAGACTCTGCAGGGTCATCTACATGGTAAACTCAACCCAAACAATCCTCCTGCCTCCAAAACCTTCACAAGACCTTGCATCAACTACTATACAACCCATTCCACTGATCAGAAATAGAAAAGATCAGTGGAATGAGGAGAAATCCATCGGGTTGTTCAGGAAAAGCCCCAACTTAGGTTTTCCAACCCACTTGCAGAGAAAGGAGAGATACAGAGATATAAATGAATTTCAAGAGGCCAAACAACTTGCAAATGCAAGGTCACTCACCAACCTAACTCTCCATCCTAAACACCACTCACCACTCAGTCGTACAGGTACGAGGTATGCAGGAGAATAGTGAATTTCTGACTGAGACAGCAGGTTTAAAGAGCAATTTGGTACTCTACAACCTTATCATATCTTCCTTCACTATCAAAGGCCCAAACTCATCCCAATGGATAGTCAATCCTCCATTCTCCACTTCCAATCATTCAACATTCCACAATAGGGCCATATTGTACAGTAGTACGGGCTCAAATGCACAAGAATTTAGATAAATATAGAAGAGGGTAGGAAAACAGAAGTTTTTTGTTATTTCTTTCAATTCCACCAGATGTCTCTCAACAATGAACCTTGGTAGGCTTCAAATAAGCCTCCTACATTTGAATGAATAAGTTTGGGAGTGGTTGGGGTTGATGAAACTGCCCCAACCATCAAACTTCTTTCTTGTTTCTAACTGCAGTCACTAGTAACTATCCTCTTTAGGACTGTATTGACTGTTTTATGTTTAAATGATGCTTTCTAACATTTTGTTGACCTTGGACAAGGTTCTAACACCCTTCCAACCTTTGACATGCTTCTAATGACAAGGATTTCCTCCTACACACATTAGGAGGCTATAAACTTATATGACTACCTTTACAATATGACTGTCCTTCTTAGGACTTATAACATGGGAATAGGTTTTAGATATATGGACATAGTCCCTTACAAGCATGGCATTCAAGCCTTATTACAACATTGAATGGTCTCAAGGACATTATTTAAACAAAACAAACTACTTGAAGATCAAGTAAAACCTAGTTGTCTTGGTGCTCCTGCACCAAGCTAACCACTGCATAATCTTCCAAACCCCTCAACAAGAGTGTTGCCTCTTATTGAAGTGAGACATACAAGTGATTTGATGAGATCTATAAAGGACAGTCATGTATCATTGGTTTGTCAGAATATTGCTCCATTAGCTATTGTATCTAAAGACATGATGCATTTGAAGTTGAATGGGATGTTATCTGGTATGTTTCTAGAAGTTTGTATAGAGTTTTTACATGTGTACCCAGTTACTCTGTATCCAGGTTTGACTCTGCATTCTATCACATTGATGAGTTATAGTTTGTAGTGTGGATTATAGGTAAAGATACATATGAAGTATCATATTCCATAGTTTCAACTATTGATCTGCATCAGAAAGAAAGCAAGAAGTAACAGTTTGTCACTTGCTTATTGGTTAATAATGTTGATGGTTCTTGTTGTTTGTGCTAGAGGAGTGCAACGTGTGACCATTGGAGTTAGTGTGTGGATGATTGTTGGGATTAGATAGGTTTACATTAAGTAATACTTAGCACATCCTTTCTTTTGAAGCACTCATTATGGGTTGTTGTAGCACGGAAGGTGATGATCTCATTGAGACCAAAGAAATTGAATGCATATTGGGTAAAAAAATGGATGAAAATTGGCCTAAGTATAAAAAGGAGGAAAAATCTGACAGAAATAGAGTTAGAGAAAAATTTAAAGAGAGAGATATTGAGAAAAAGGATTGAGATTATCAAAGGTCAAACAAGGAGAGAAATTCAAAAGAATAGAAGGACTTAAGGTACAAGGATTCTAGGGACAAGGAAAAAGATAGCGGTAAGAATAAGTATAAGGATGATGATAGATAAAGGGAAAGAAACAAAGACAATAGTAGGTATAGGGATGATGAAGATGTTAGAAGAAGGAATAAAGATGAAAGGCATAAGTATGAGGATGAATATTTAAAGGGCAAGAAAAGTTTTGATACAAAGAAAAGAAAAAATGATGAAAGTGATGAGGAGACAAAGATTAAAGAAGATATGGAGGTAGAAAAAGGAGGAAATTGAGAATGAGAAGAGAGGAGAGAAGAATTAAGTGGAGCTCAAATCTAGGAAGAAGTGGACTTTAGAGGGTGAAAAATCGGATGATGAATCGGATGGACCTTCAAAAATTCTATGCCTGAAAATGTTACTATTATAGTGGATGAGACTGGAAATATAAATCTATAAAATGGAGAAGGCATGGATTTTGAGGAAGTTGATCCTCTAGATGCATTTATAAACACATTAGCTATGCCTACTATTGAGAACTTAAGTAACAAAACTAATAATTCTTTAAGTATCAAAAAGGAAGTGAAAGATTTAAATTTTGAGACAAACAAAAAAATAAAGTTACAGCATACAAAAAGGAGCTAGAGTTGAAGATTCATTGTGAAGACATGGAACTAGATAAGATTGACATGTAATGTCCTCAAAGTCTTGAAGAAATTAGGATATGAAAAGTTGATGTTTATTCACACCCAAAGTCTGTCAATTATCATGAGTGGAAGAGAATGTACTGGTACAATAAAAATAGATTCATACTGATATCAAGTAGTTTTCTAAGGTTCTTTGTTTAAGTTGTGTGCCTATCTATAGAGGTTCTAGAGTGGCACAAAAAATTAGTGATTTGAAGTGAGGTACTAAAATTGTTGTTTGAATGCCTGGTAGAATGATTGACATCCTATGCATAAGTGGAGATTACTAGGATATTTCAAAATACAAGATCGAACAGATAGATTGTGCTCTTCTTTACCACATTCCCACATCAGGTGGAGTTTCTTTCTTGAAAAGTGATGAATAAGCTAGTTGAGATTCAATTTGGTGGGCATAGTGTTGATTTAGGTGCATTCTGAAGGTGAGAGTTTTTGCGACTTTTGGAGCTCCTTGGTGAGTGGTATGAAAAGGGTAAAATTTTAGTGTTTGTAAATCCTCAAGAGAAGTGTGATACTCTGTTCAAGGAATTTCTTAGACATGGATAAGGACCAGACAGACCGTGAGTCTACTATTTTAAAATTTTGAAGCAGAGCAATAGATAAATGTTATTTTATAGAAAGAAGTATGTGGAAGATAGAATTTGTATAGGAAGTATTTATTTTTGGAAAGGTCGCTATACTAGTTGATATGTACATAATAAATAAAATGATGGTGGCTACCTCTCAGGGGGAGCAGGCAGACAAAGAGACAATAGAAAATGACAAGGATTGTACAGATAGGGGGAGCTTGTATGTTATGATAGTACAGAGGAAGACCACTGGCCCTTACCCTTGATGTCAAAAGGGGGAGAAATATTTACATATCATGTTAGTGTTTCCATCAATGACAAAGGAGGAGATTGTTGTATATGCTATCAATGATGTGAAAGAGGTGGCAATCATTGATGTCAAAGTAGTGATCAAAGGTGTTTTATATGTTGTCAAAGGAGTGATGATCTGAGGAGTTGTGATGTGAAACATAGATGTCAAAGGAGTGATGATCAGAGGAGTTGTGATGTGAAACATACATTGATGATCATAGGAGTAGTCAAGAGGAGTGGTGATCAAAGGAGGTGTGATGTGAAAGATATGGTGATGATATACATGAGCATTTTGTTGGATTAGTAGCATCTATACATAGTTGTACCTTATCATCTAAAGTTCATGGACATGGGAAAGTTATCAATTTCAAGGATATTCGGACATGAAGAAGTTGTGAATTCTTATTTTTGTTGAAAATATTTATGATTTTTGTGAATGTAGCATTTAGTGCCTCTTTATTAAAAGCATTGCATGATGATATGAAGGTGTTGTAATATCTTGTCTTTTGCTGAAAATAGTTGTTGAAGGAAACTGTTAGTGAAATATTCAAGTTGTTGTAAGTGCCAAATGCATAGGAGATTGTATTACATCCCACCACATATGAAGATGTAATTGTGTAGCTTGGAATATATCTAGAGACAACTATGAGGTATGCATAATCCAAGTTTTAGAGCATAAGAAGTACCACAGAGTTTTCTAGAGTTAGCCGAGTGAGAACAAGTCGTGTTCCAGTGAAAGGTCATTAGAGACAATTGAAAGTTGCCGTATTTCACCGCATTTGCATGTATGACTTGGTTGTTTAGAGATTAGGTAAAGAAAAGGTACAAGAATGACATACTCAAGTTTCAAAGGATACAAAGTACCACAAGTGTGCTTTTCAATGTTCTATGTCAAGAGAGTGGTGTTATAGTGTTGTTGAAGTCTCAAAGCTACAGAGGAATGCTCCACATTTCTTTGCATGTGAAGATATGGCCTAGTGGTTTGAACCATATGTGAATAATGGTGTCTTGCATAACATATCTAAATTTTAGAATGTAAAAAGTACCGCAGGTATGTTTTTCAATGTTCCAAGTTAAGACAATGTAACCAGACAGAGTAAATGTTACCAAGATCAAAGTTTGATTGTTGGTACCAACAAGTTAAAGTATGAAATAGAAAGAGGAGTGCATGAGAAGGTTTTCCAGGTCATGTAGTGTTTGTGGCATGAACTGCATGATGATATATCTCTTCTCCAATACCACATTAGGTTTGGAGCTAATGAATGAAAGGATAAGTGTTTGCAGTGCTGACATGATGGTTTGAGTTTTTCCGTCATGTGTATGGAAGTGTGTGCTCGTAGGAAATATTGGGAGAGAGTAAATTAGGTCCATTTGGTCCCTTGATTTGAACTGCATATAGGGATTTCATTCTTACATTACTGTAAATGATTTGGGAGCCAACAAGCAAGGCCATTACATGTTTCATGTTACACATTACATCTAGGCCAACAAAGATGATGTTTAGAAGACTTGTGGAAGACATATATAAAAAGATAGAAGATTTTTTCAAGGGTGTGTGTGTGTGAGAAAGAGTGTGTAAGAGTATGTGTGAATAAGATCATTTTAGAAGCAGTATGATGATGAAGTATGGAAAATATCAATTCAGCTAATGTCAATGTAGAAGTGATGTTGTTGTGAAGGTTATTGATCTAGTAAGGATTATTGTGGAGGTGTTTGAATATGTTGTGGTTGCTAAGGTAGTTAAATCAATTGTTATGATAACACAGAGGTGTTTCAAGAATAGTTGATGTTGTAAAATAGTTAAACTAGTTGTTTTGATTGTGTGCAAGAGATAGATCCATTAGAATCAGTCAAATTACCTAGAATACATCATTACAGAGTTTGTAGAGATCAATAGAAGACTAGAGATGGAGGAATAGTATGAAATTGAGAAGAATCATTTGAATCAATAGTGTAGAGGTTAGTGCCTCATTTGGTTTGTGTTAATCAGGCAGTGAGACAGTAGTGCAGAGGTTGGTGTGTCATTTGTTATAGTTTAGCAGGGAGTTGTAGCTTCCTTTGGGTTGGTACCCATAAAACTTTGTAACATGGAGTTGGTGCCCATAAAACTTTGTATCATGGAGTTATTTCTTCCTTTGGGTTGGTTCCCATAAAACTCATTGTAATACTTCATTTTATTTGTGAGGTTGGATTTAGACAGTAGATCTAAGCAGCTTGCTCACTATGGTTTTTCCCATCTTGGGGATCCACATAAATCTAGTGTTATGTGTGTATGTTCTCTTATGATTCTTTTGGTTTAAATGTTTAGTTTGGATTGAATGCAGTTAAAGGAAATAATTTGAATAAGTATTGATTTACCCCCCTCTCAGTACTTTTGTGTGTTCAATAGTAGCATCATATGTATGCTCAAGAGAATGAGGTAGTGTGATAGACCATTAATAAAAAATGAGGATTATTTTTTCAATTATAAGGCATAAATTGATCCATATATAATTTCTTAATATAATCCACCAAGGTAGATATAATCTAATTGGGAGTAGCAGTTGACTAACTTGTTCTAGGGTTCTCAAAACCCTGTCGAGTGTGAGATTGTTGCCTAGTAAAAAGATTGAAAACATGAACAACAAGGAGCTCATCCTCCATTTTTCTAACCTTATCCTCCATCTCTCTCATATTATAGAAAGGATCAAGGCTATTTCATCTTGTTGTCTCTTGAGAAGTCTATCTAGTGTTTATCATAAGCCACTGATGAGCACCAAAATTAGAAGGTCCAACCTATAAATTTTAGAGCTTCTAAATGGTACAAGTAAGATAATCCTATGTAAATGTGTGTCCCCTATCCTATATTAGATCTTGGAGGAGAATGGGAGCTTTTGCATTCTTCCTCTTTTGCATTGTTCCATTTGTCTAGTTTTTGTAGTAATGTAATTGTCAAAACAATTAGAATGTCTATGAATTTAACTCCCAAAATCTTGATGGGTGCTAAAAGACCAATCACCACATTCCTCACTCTAAAGAGGGTTGGTATACATTCCAAAGGGGTTAATTTACTCATAACCAACCATACCTAGAGTATGCAGAGCACCACAAAACAATGTGAAAGAGAAAGAAACTACAGTCATAGAGTGTGAACCAAAAAGGTGAGTTCTTTCACATTGGATTCACCAAAATAGTGCAAGATATAAATATTTTTAGGAAATTCAAAACACCATGTCACTTCTCAAGTTGTGCCAAAGAAAGTCCTAGAATTCTAGATGGAGATCCAACTAATGACCTAAATCCAACATTCTAGAATCCCCTACAAAGAGACCTCAAAAAGTAATCTCAAAAGTGATTCCTATCAAGCCAAGGCTATTTAGCTTGGTAAAGAAGTTAATCAATAATGTCAATCACATGGATGCAAGACATATAAATAGATCACTAAAGTTTAGGATTCTCATGAGGCTACAAGAAAGAATAATCAAGGGAAACACATATGATTCATTCATATCTAAGATCTTGGGGGATATATTTTTCTATGGACTCTAAAGGGAGAAAGTTGGTAACGATAGGAGGCACTTGTGTAAAGCACTCATAAATAGGTGGAGCTGGAAATTCATTTATCAAATCTGGCTCTTTTTTTAAGATGGGGAATCCCTCATCTTCCATGAGGAACTTAAGGAGACCATCATCAATTTTTTTTGGAGGGACAAATAGAATCCATTCTATCAATTTAGGAGAAAGGTTTTAATAGGCTCTTGAGCACATAGATGTGTAGGAGCATAAAAGTTTAAAATACTAGTGTTTTTGGTCTTTTTGAATATTTGAATGTTTGTGTGCTTTTAATGCAAGTTCACTTAGCAAAAAATTCACCTATGTGATTGTTTACTATATGGTCATTTCACTAATTCAAGGTTTTTTTAAATGTGAAAGAATTCAAGCTGAAAGGAAGCAAGTTATGTAGAAATGCTTCCTACACTAAACTTCTAAGGAAAGCATTGTGCAAATTTCAATCTTTTAACAATTACTAAAAGTAGAAAAACATATAAACATAAAATAAACAATATACCATAAGACATGTGTACATGGGGAAGACCCATTTGATAGAAAAACTCCACACTCTAAATATCCCAATGTATTATTTAGTAAGCAACACAATTACAATACACTTGCAAAACAAGCCTTCACAAGAGTATCACCAACCAGAGATCTAAAGGAAATCTAAGAACATACCAATACCTATAAAAATTGCTATCAAACCTCCATCTCAAGAACCCAATAAATAGGAGATACAATACATGAAACTATCAAATGGTAATTAGAAAACCATGAGCTAAAACCTTCAAAAATAGTGGTGCCCAAATCCTTAGTTAAATATCCAACACCAAAATTCCAATATTAGTCCATAGGCTAAAAATAAAATATTCCTTTCACCTATCATAACCTCATCATAATCCACTCACCAAATTGGGTGTTTTATTTTGGCTCCATTATCCTTGACCAAATATGTCTTATGATGTGTCATAACATGCATCATAAGTTGGTCAGCAAGTGTAACTCCTCCTTATAGCTCTTTTATGTGTCCTAAATATTTTTACATTTGTAATATAGGAAGCCCAACTTCTAGAGGCCATAACTTTTGATTCAAGAGGCTAATTGAGCCTTTTTATTTAAATTATAGATATTGAAGAGGTCCATGTGATAGGAACCTAGGAATTGGTGTCGAACAAACCAAAAATTTTAATTTGGCTAAAAACTAACTCTACAACCCAGATATTGACTTCTATTTTTTTAACTTTGAAATCACATTGTTTGTAATATTAACATTAGGTGCAAGGTTGAGACACCTTTCCTAACACAATAAATATTTAAATATAATCTAATGTAGGATAATTTTCATCTATATCATCAAGTTTAAATTTTCTAATGAATAAATAAATAAAGACAATGCTTCAATTCTTCAAAGGAAAATGAAAGCACAAATCTAACATTACCATTTGAATAGATAAAGAATATAAGAAAAAAAGTATTAAGTTTGTTTTCAATAACCAAATGAATATTAATTCTATTTATTCAAATAGAAATAACTGATAAACAAAATTTTAGTTTATAATAGATTTTTTTATCAATAAAAATGAATATAGATATGTAGGATAGTGGATATGAAAATATTAGAAGATAAGATTTTGACAAATTTATTGAATATTTAATGCTAAGAATGCCCCAAAAATGTGTGAATATTTAATTTGGAATGCAAATTGACTGTTTTGGATTGTGGGAAGATAACTAAAGAGCCTAAATAGGCCACAATGAATAATAATTGTTATGTTTTAACACGTGACAAAATATTTGATGCTTTGGTAAGAAAAAGAAAAGATTTGAGCAAACTAAAGATGCTAGAGCTTTTTCAAATTGGTTTTCTTGAATAGGGCTAGTAGAATAAAGAGATTAGGTTAGTTAGGATCCCAAGAATGATTAAACAATAGTGTGTTGGTGTTATCTAAAAAGTAGGACAACAAAGTGGAGATCCTAGAATCTTTACTTGATGTTAGATAATTGATCCTCGATGATGTAAGGCTACCTAAAATGTAAGGACATCAAGATTCTTAGATGTCTAGAGACAGTGGAAGGTTTTTATTGTTATAATAAAACTTGGAATAAAAGATTCAAGATTAGAGAAGGGAAGAGTAATATCCCTTTAATGGATTTTGGATCCTAGAGAATCCAAATTCTTGAAGAGATTAGAAACCCTATGAAAAGGATTCAAACAAGAAATGAAATAAACTAAATCCTACATACTAAGTAACATAAAACTAAACTAACAAACTAATTATAAATGTATGTACATAGAGATTAATATAAAACATAAATTAACTAAGGAATTAACTACTAAATCACATAAAAATAGAAAACCTAACCTATTCAACTCATAATACAAATGCCTATAAGACTGGAGAAGAATGTTGATGAACATGTGGCAAAATCCCTTAAATAAGTCCTCAGAGTACATAGTAGTATCACATTTATTCCATCTAGTTACCCCCTTGCTTAAGTGTAGAGAAGCACCTATGGAGGTGTTTAGGGTAAAATTGGGATTGTTTAGTTTTTAAGTATTTAGATGTTCGAATCCTCCTTTCACCCTATACATTCAAGGATCTAGGGTTGAGTGGCAATTCACTATCATACCCTAGGTCACTGTGAGATGTAGGGAAGCTTAGATTAGGGTGTTTAATTATCAAGTTTCCTTCTCTTATGCTTAATTGACCATTAAAACCCTAATTATGCAAATATGGCAATAAACTAACGAATAACAGAAAAATCACTTGCAGACAGAAGCAAAATATCAAATCACAGAGTACCTATTTTTAGGGATTCAAGGCAGAAAAGTGGGGGACAAAAGAGTAGGTGCCCAAGTCCAGTGCCCTTAGTTTTGTCTGAATCTAGAAACTTAGTCTGTAACTCTTCCTTGTTTTCCTAGAGATTTTCCCATCACGGAAGTTAGAGGACTAGTGAGTGGGCACCCAAGTCTATGTGGATGCTTTTCCTTCTATTCTGCAATTCTGACACTTCAAGATGCCTTCCTTCAACTTCACTTTTCCCAGCTCCGCAACTTGTAACCTACAACCATGAAAACTTTGGGAGGGGGTTGTGGTGTTTAGAGGCTTACCTCAGTCAAGCCCCAGAGGACACTTAAATCTCTAAACACCGTTGTCAGATAGAGACTGCGTACCCTTGTGAGGTAGAGGCAAAAACCAAAGGAAATGATGATGAAAAAAAAATGTAATGTCACCTTATAGTGAAGATCCCATGGAGGAAGATGCTCTTCATTCCATGATGAAAATAGATGCTCAAATATGCAAACACAAACACATGAACCACACAAATTTGCTCTTGTAACACAATGAAAGCCTTGAATCACCTTGAAAACACTTGAACATCACAATTTCCATCTAGTTTACAAATGAATTCCTAAACATGATTTTATATGCAACTACAAACACTCCTGCCTATATTTTCATAATTTAAACTTACCGTGTCGAGATAGCACCCAAATAATGGTCATAAACTAACACCCAAAAATTGGGACTACCCCAAAATAGGGTAGGACTAGGGTGTGGGTGCCCAAGTTCTCCCCCCTATTTTGGGTAGGGTAAGGCTCAAGGGGTACTCCTAGATCCCATTTTTCATGTTACCTAGGGCTCATTCCATCGGGATGCCAAATTATAAAATAAGATGTCCTAAATGCATGTAAAAGACCTGGGAGCTAAACCTTATGAGGGAAAAGCCCCCAAGGGGACATTTTCTAATGTTACATTTAGCCCCCACTTTAATGTATGTATAAATTCAAGGACAATACATGCATTAAAGTATGGTCACAAACACAGCAAACACATCAAACACAGAGAAGACATGCTAATCACATAGAAAATAGTGACAACCACACAAAACATAGAGAAGACAGTTACGGTCACACAAAACATGGAGAGGACAATCAATGCATAGAAGAGACATTAATTCATGGAAGATAGACATGATTTCTTTTCTTTTTCTTTTTCTCATATATATAAAATGCAAATGCAAGTACTGGAAAGTAAACAAACCTCCCATAATACATGATGCACTCATCATGCAAATTTTTGTATATGGGGCAACACACATGCAAGACAAACAAAACCTCCCAAAATGTAGGAAGCACAACCCTAAGGTGCTAGTCTTTATACTGCATATGGGACAACAAACACACCACACAAAACAAGTAGGCCAAAACACACACACTTGAAGACACGGAGAAAACATGGTAGACAAGTGATGGTGTGTTCCCTATTTCTAGGCTCATCACCATCTCAGGCACATTATAGGCACACACCGATGATTGCACTTCACCACAACAATCATCGAAGACAAAATTAAGGGTTGTGTTAGTCACAGATCTGCTCCTCACCTCCGTAGAGGACTTTTGAAAATGATAGGATGATGCAATTTGCTCCAAGAAATACACCATCCTTGCCTCTGCAGAGGGCTTAAGATAAAAAGGATATACATGATATCTTGCCTCAATAGATGGCTTACATGATTGATTGATTGAATGAAAACAAACTCAGGATGCATGATGCACTCATCGTGTAGGTCTTTGCACCTGAGGACAAACACATTGCTAATATCTACAACAGTCTGCTTACCTTATATATGCCCCCACCTTAAGGTGGTTGATATCAGTTATCGATATCAAGCACATTAAGGTAGGAAGTAAACACGCAAGGGAACACCAACTTTTGCAAAGCCCATGCCCCCCAGAGGTGACATGTACTTTATGATTGCCAAATGTTTCCACAAACACATCCCTCCAAGAAACATGTTAGTGTCTACAACATCATGATAAACAACAACATCAATGCATATGATTAACCACATAAAAAGCCAAGGTTATACAATGAATTTGAAGTTTGAGGATAACCATGGGGCTATATCACAAAGCTCTCTAAATCGAGTACTGCCAAGGCCAGATTCAAAGACAAACAAAAGGTGCATAGAGTAGCAGTATTGTTAAAGTTTGTAAATGTGATAGAAACATCATCAAATTCACTACATAGAAAGCATGAGTACTTCCACTAGCCAAGTGTCAGATAAAATATACAACCCCTTCGTCATATTAGGAACTAAGTCCATTTTTTGATTGCTTTCAAAAGGGACACAACACACAATGATGAAATCAAAGAGAGAAATATAGAAGAATGATGATATAAATAGAATAAGGTCACAATAGAGGTGGTCTCCTAGTATCTCGGACCTTACAGGAGAATCAGGGGTCATCCTAAGAGACCTAAACAACACATAACACATCACGAGGGAAGCACATCATTGGAGAGATAAAGGGTTAGAGATACTTACCTATAGCGAGGTCCATGCTAGAAGTCATCAATAATTAAATCAGTTTCTTTCCAATTGCAAACATAAGGTACCATTTCCAAGTCTTTGTCATTATTCTTTTGTTCATTCTTGAATGCTTCTTGGTTTGACTCAATGTTAGGGGGAATGTGTTCTTGTTGAAGTTCATTAGTACATATATTCAGTATCCTCTTAGGTGGTGGGAGATTCAAATTATTTTGAGTGATCTCAACATCCATCCTTGAGGGATTTAATGTGAGAGACTTCTCCTCATCCACTAGGGCTACATCCTTAGTGATGTCCAAATGACTTGAATATTCAAATAAAGGAGGGACAATAAAGGTCTTCTCTTCCTTAGTGAAATCCAAGGTGTGTGAATAATAAACTAAAGGAAGAAGGTTGATAGGATGATCTATATAGGTTTTATGAATTATGATAGAGTTTTTGTTGTTGTTAGATGAAATTTCATTGTCTACCCATGGAATGTTCTTTGTTGAAGGGATTTCTTCATTCACTAATGCTTCCTCTTTGCCAAGGAGAGCATTGGAATGGCAATATGGTGATGGCTCTTCATTTTCTAATGCTTCATCTTGGCCAGAGTGAGCATTAAAATGAAGACTTAGTGGTAAGATGTTATGAGATGTGTCAATGAAATCATCCTCTTGTGTCAAAGTGTCCTCATGAGGAGGAACAACCTTAGGAGAGGGATCATCACATGTTTTAGCAATAGGTTTTGTAGTAGATTTTTCAAAAAATCATGCAAGGCTTCATCTAACATTTTAAAATCATCACTAGTATATATACTACTGATCATGAATTTAGTGAGATCATCCAATAATGAAGGGTATATTCCCATAAAGGTTGTGAAGCCATCAAAGTCAGATATATGACAAAGGATTTCATATGTGGAGAACATTGATAGATCAACATCATGAATGTATGCTATTTGTTCTAGAACTTCGGGATGTTTATCAGTGAATTTAGAGAAATGATCAATGTATACGATGTATTAAAAAAAATCTTCCAAATAAGTAGCAATGATATATGCTTTCAAATCAATGTGAGATCAGATTTTAAAATTTTTCCAAAAGAATGTAGAAGACCAATGCAAAACTATATGCAAAAATGACCTAAAATGCTTGATTTTTTGTACTTTTTTTCAATGCAAATGAATGAAACAAAGGGTGTTGTAAGGATTTTAGTCAAGGGAAGAAAATTATATGTCTGATATAAGTCCAAAACAAAAATTTTATCCTTCTCAACACACTCTTGATGCAAATCCAAGATAATGCCAAGTCAAACTATAGTGAAAATATGTTGAAATAGGCACTTTTTTCACCAAAACTCAATGCAAGACGGCATAACAAAAGGTGTTGTGAGGAAAATGATCATGGAAAGAAAATAATATTAGTAATAATAGCCACTTGGTTCCAAAATACCCAATACAACATGCTTTTAGTGCAACTTAAGGTAAAACCCTAGTGAAAATATAGCAAAAATAGGCTATTTTTCACAGTTTTTCAATTCCAAGACCTAGAAAAAGGGGTGTTGTAATGAATTTCAGGAGTTGAAGAAAATAAAATCAATTATATAAGTAACCTCAATCCATAAAATTGATCACAACATGCTTGGAGTGCAAACTAGGTCAAACCCTAAGGCAAAAATAGCCAAAATATGTAGTTTTTGTAATGCCCTGTCATGCAACCCTAGAGTGTTAGACAACAAGTGCAAAATTTATAGAAATAATTTTTTTTTTAAAAGCAAGATAGTGCAACAACAAAAACCAAATATACCTTAATACACAACATAAAGGAAATTTCTCTTCTAACAACTCTAGGGAAACATAACTGCATTAGTGAATAGAAAATTGAAACCACACAATTGAAATACATTATACTTCTTCTATAGATAAGATCAACTTTTACATTAGCAAGATAGATAATATACAAGGTTACAATACAAGATTACAAGACCAATCACATTGGTTTACAAAAGAATGCATAAGAAAGTATACAACTCCACCGAAGGTAGGAAGCAAACTGGAACTGGAACACCTCTGCGTAGAACTTGAACCGCATCTCTAAAAAGACCAATGGATAGCTCTGCCTCCCAACCATGTGGAACCCTAAGGTCCACCCCTCCGAGATAGGAGATAATGATGAGGATTCCACCAAGCCAAAGAACATATCTAAAATAACCAAACGGCAACAGACTTGACACAACTGACCATATCAACGAAACTGCACAAGACAAGACATCACTCTAGAGGCACTACCAAGAAACAATAGAACTGTGTAAGGAGAGTGTCATCGCATGGTCCTAGCATGGGTTACCCAGGCTATTCATCACCAAAAGCCAGCCCCCATCTATGGTTACCCTGGCAGCCTCTCTCTAGGCACCGGTCCCATAGGGTGACACATGCGGAGCCGACAGGTCCTCTCATGGAGAAGACAAGGAGGTCAGCCTTGCCAACTAGACATTCTCATCCCATCCTTAGCCTGTGAGAGCACTCAAGGCATGGATGAGGTCTCTTACTTATCTTGTTAAGTGTTTTAATACCCCAACCCTCTTGATTAAATTATTAAGTTTTTCCACATGCTAACAACTTCCACGGGGTTACCTAGGCAGCTTCTCACTAGGCACCGGCCCCACCATGAAAGCCACTCCCTTAGCATTCTCTGGTCAACATACATACCACAACATGTAGGGAAAAGTCACCAAACAAATCCGAGCCATAACTTACGCCATTCACTAGGCCACAACAATAAATCCTTAAAATCTCTTCAAAATTGAAGCAATACCATCATGAACCAAGTACTGTATCCAAGAGACCATTCCCCATTCATTACAAGATATGAAAATCCAGGTATCCCATTACATCGACATGCCACCATCAGGGCCAAAGATCAATACACCTCACCTCTGGAGTTAGGTACAACCAAAGATAAAGAAACCATAATCAGACAAGGTCAACACTTCCACATTGACAACAAGTGGCCATGACATCACACAAGATTCCTACTACACAACCAACCAACATAGACCAAACTCCACCCCCAAGGTAACATAATACTCTAGTACAAACATAAGACATGACCAAGGAGGAGATTGAGCAAAGAGGTTCAAATGACTCCAGATTCAATCAAGAAATCAACTTACATCAAGTTATCACAAATAGTAAAACTTCAAAACTCTAGGAATTAATAAGGCCAAGAAGGTGAGCCATAAACCAAACATCCCTTCTTCTCAAAGGTTAAGGAAAGCTCATAAAGTATGTCATGCCCACATTTCCCGTGCAGAAATGACACACAAATGCGCGTGTCTTGACCACATTCACCATGTGGTCACGACACGGGCCATAAAAAATTTTCTCCCTAACCCTAAGAACCACCTCGCACGCACTTGCGTGCTCGGCGGCAATATGCCAGTGGCGTAAACAAGACAACAAAATAGCTGAAGGTGAAGGCCTCCTAGGGGGGTATGCGACACGATGTGTGTCGCTCTTAGGGTTTGACCGTAAAATCAGAACCCTAGTTACCTAGATGAAGTGAAACCAACTTCGAACCCTAACTTGACTTAGAACAAAAGAATGCTAACTTATGGTGATGTGATGGTGCTTGAATGAAGGTAGAACAAAGGATGGGATGCACTTAAAACTACTCAAACAATGCATACAATGAACCCTATAATCTAGCAAAATTTTTGACAGCTTAATGCGTTACGGGTATGAGTGAAAAGGCCAATACTCTAGCGCTTGACTTGGTTACGTAGGCTCCCTGCTTTGGTTAGTCTCTTGAATTACCAGGTGTACCAGGTCACTAGCACAGGATTTACCAACTTCATAAAAAGGCGTTCACTAGGGATACGCTCGGTTTGATTTCTTCATTTATTGTTAGAATTGATTGGTAACAATAATGGCCCCCAAACGATCTCCTTAGTTTACTTCGATAGTGACACGCATTTTCCTACCTATTAAATATTTTATATATTTTCCTTGATTCGTTCTCTTGATACGTCATTGGAAATTAGTAAACTCTGATTTCTCAATTTCTTTTAATAAATCATGTTTATGTAAATTTAATCTCTTTATCTAGGTAGATACATTCATTATTCTTTTTATCTAAAAATAGACATGTATATAAATTTTTTTTTTCTTTTAAAACAACCCTTATATAAATTTATATAAATACATTATTATTAATTTTCTTATAATTTCTATTTTTTTTTTTGTTTTTTTTTATATCATGGCTTACTTGTAAATTTCTAACACCAAATGTTGTAAGCTTTTACATATATATATATTAATTAGGTTTATCCATATAAAGCTTTTTTTTTAATTATTATATCCAGAAAGCAATTTGTTTCCTTTTAATCCCTTGGGTATCAAAACCCTAAACATAATGTTCTCCCCTTGTTTTTTTTGAATGGCCGTGTAGGTAGTTTGGAGGCGATGGCCATGGAGGAGGTGTGATGGCGCAAAAGGGGAGACTTGACCGAACAGGAGTGACAGTGGTGTGGAGTGGTGGTGCTGTCGGCACAGCCGTGGAGGACGGGGTTGGAGGTGTAGGGAGGTCCGCAAGTGGTGGAACGGCCGCGATCGGGAGGTCGGGGGAGTGGAAGGTGGAGCGGAGGCAACGGTGTCAAGGCGGAAGGAGGAGCGTGAGGAACTGTCGAGGGCGAGCACCGCCAGTGGCGTAGTGAAGGCATGGCGGCAGTTTTTGGGCCGTGGGGCCTGTGAGTTGAGGTGGTAAGGGGTGGTGGGGAGGGGGCTTGTGGGTGGGGGGGCTTCGTCCCCTCCCCACACCCCCTGTAACAAAACCCGCGGGGGGGGGGGGGGGGGGGGGGGTGGTATGGGTGGCGATGGCTGTCATGGCCGCCATCCCCCATACCTCCCCCTTCCCATTTTTGCTTACTACAATTTATATATATATATATATATATATATATATATATATATATATATATATATATATATATATATATATATATTATTTAATATAGGATACCAAAACCCTATCCGTGGCCCCTTGCCATTGTTGTTACAATTTTTTTTATTATATATATATGCACATTGTAGCTACAATTTTTTTTTTTTTATTATATATATATATGAGGCTAATAAAAATTATTGTAGGCTAGAATACTTAGCATTATTAAACCAACCACATTTTTGTTGTTTAAAACAGGGTACTACAAACTGCCAAATAACAACAGGTTTAACTAATAATTTTTTTATTTTTTTTTGTTTGGAGGAGATTATTATTTCATCAATTGAAAATTCTAACAAGTACTAAGGACAACAAATATTTTTTTCATCTAAAAATAGGTAGTATATATTGTTACTTCACAGTCTACGGGAAAGATAAAGAGAATTTAAAAGTACAGTGTTTATTACCACTACATCAATTTTCTGTCAAAAGCCATGACTTTCTGAATAGTATCTAAAAATTTTCATTGACAAATCTAATTTTTGAACTTTTTATTTGAAGTTATTAATACTGAAAGTAAAAAAAAAAAAAACAAATAGAGATACCCTGTTTATATAACAATGCAAGCTACTTATTGCAGAGATTGTTAAATGAAAAGGGAGGTGACTTGAGAAAGGGAAAATGGATTATGTTAAAACTATTACACTTCAAAAATAACTAGAAGCATTCTAAGCTACACAGAAAATTCTCACATCACAGAGCATGCTTATACAAAAATCAACTATCATTTATTCAAAAGTTCTTGCATCCAATGAGTTAGATCAACATATGTATTCCCACACCACAAAACCAGGAAAAAAAAAGCTTTTGCATAAGATTCATGTTTTTCCATTCCATTTTTTTTTTAAATCACTTCAAATGATAAACTTAATGAAAACTTCATGGAGGAATATATATATAATTTTTTTTCATGAATAATCAAGATCTGAAAGAAAACATGCTTTGATATTAAGGAAAGTTTGATGCATGTGCACATGTATCCTTTTTTTTTTTGGAAAGGTAATGACAACATTAAATTATGTCTTCACAAGCATTTCACAACTTCACACTCCACAAAAATAGAAGTAAACAACATTTAATTAGACATAGGAAATTTACAAAACATCATAGCCATTTCCTCAGCAACTTCTCAACAACACTTCAAGAAATTACAAGGCAACAAGACCACAAGGAAGGAGGCTAAACCAACCACTTCACTACAACATGGGGAATTGTTTGCACACCATAATGAGCTTCCAAACAGCTCCATTTCTTCACATAGCAACCTGCAACTATACACAGCAAGGAAACAACAAGAAAACTAGCCACAAGGACAGGACAGCTCTCCTCCCTACCGTAGACCCACAAGTGGGTCACCCCCAAGCTAGGGAGGTAGAGGTTTTCACACAGGTTTCATTCCACAATAGAAACAAATACATCCACACAACAGTCCCCAAAGGCTTAACACATTACATCAACCCATAAAAATGAGTTTGGTGAGGGTAGGGAATAGACCTCTCAACTTAAAGGGGCTCACAATGAAAATGAAGATCTCAACACATGGCCTCAATTCAAAAATCCTTGAATCACCACAATCCACAAGAATCTCACATCAATTTTGCTTGGCACTCTTTCCATATAGAAAACTCCTCCTTAGATGATAATAGGCCCTCAAGGCATAAACACATAACACAAACTATGGGAGAGCCCCCAAGGATTGCTCCTCTCCCCTACCCATACAAGTTGAGCATTTCCTACACTGGAGGTGCTCTCACCATGACAACCCAACCCAACATCAAAAACAAAAAGAAACATCACAATGCAAATAGATTTACAATCAAAATTCAAATATGGAAGCATCACATAGCAAAGCAAGCAACAAGCTAAGAGCCTACCTTCAAGGTCTTGACAATAGATGAAGAAGTTGGTGAAGAGCTCCAAGCCTTCCAACTTTCAGAATCTCCCCCCCAACCTTCTCTAACTCTCCCAAACTTAGTAGAAAAACCAAATTTTGCAAGAAATCTCTAGAATGCAAGCAAAAAAGCAATGGGATGCAAGAACCCCCACTCCTCTACAAGAGGAGCTATTATAGGCCCTCTGTTTAGCCTTGAGAGAATGAGGTGGTGACATTTATCACCATCTCTTCCCTCCACCCAAGACACTTGGGAAAAGAGAGAAGGTAAGAGGATGACAAGTGTCCTCCTCTCCCTTCACCTCCATCTCCACCTCATCCACTTCTGCTTCCACACAAGTGGGAGGGGGACAAATGGTGAGTTGGATTCCCACTCACCCTTCCACAAGACAATGGCCTTGAGTGGTGCTCCCACTCACTTGGGAGCTTGGGAGGACTCTTGGAGACCTCCCAAGTCCTCCTTGGGAATGTTTCCCAAAACTAGGGATGGGAGAGGTGCTCTTCCCAAGGCAAGGCCCATCCCTCATCTTCCCTTTTCCCATTTTCGTCACTTTGACTCAACCATGGGTTAGGGTGACCCAAGGTGAGTCTAAACTAAGGTTAGGTGGTCCAAGTTGACCCTAGGCTCATGGTTGACCACCTAGGGTAACTTTTGGGACCCTAGGAGTCATGAAAGGGGTCAAAAATCCACATATAATGGCCCAAAAGAAATAATAAAAATACTAATTGACATTAATCAATTAAAAGTTTACAACACTTAACATTAATCAAAATAAGAAAGAGAGGGGGTACTAAGGCTTTAAAATAATTAAAATTAAACAAAGCACAACAAATCATCATGCAATTTCACACGTGATCCTTATCCCTCTTGGGAACGAATCGGCTTAACCGGGAATAACAGGGTGTGAATCCTCTACCTCCAATTTCCTGTGGCTAGGGAAAGTAAAACCTGCACATCTCGATCAAGTGTCAGTTCTGTCAGGAAAATGATAGCTGAAGCAACTGGAAATTAAATTCATGCAAACAATACAACAATATCCATCAATACATAAATCCAAATTAACTGCATTTCCATCACATGTCAATTAACTCCAATCACATAATCAACTAGAATCTCATAACAAAATAACATCTAATATGAATCAATAAATCGAACCACAGCATATCATCAATATGACCGAATCAAATCACATATATCAAATCAGTGAGATAAAACATCAAGTCTGAAATATGAAACATAGTCACTATTGAATAGCACAATGATCAAAATGTAGGAGGCAAAATAGTCGGCCTCACAAAGTAATTCCATTAATGAACATTCCCAAGTTAAAGACACTTTAATTTCCCGTAGTATGATCAAAACACAATTCTTTGTTTTCCCAAAATAAAAGTATGAAGATAAAGAAAACATAAACAATGATTTCCACCATTTACGAAGCACAAAATGGAATATTGCAAGCATGACTAGCAAATTAAAATTCAACAAGGAAATCAATACACTACTAATATCCCATGAACTAGAAATAATAATTCAATTCCCTCTACAATTTCCAACACAATGTTAATTCTACAAGATTACAAATCTATACAATAGAAGAAATCTGAAATACAATTACCATTTCAAAACAAAATGCTATACGTGACTACATACAAGCATAAAATGCCATTTAACGTCTACTCATTACAATTTCCAAATAAAATCACTATAAGCTTATATAAATGTCTTCCTAACATCTTACCATTTCCTAATTTCTATTAATCACAACTATAAGGAACTATCGTTCCCTATTTCAATTTTCTAATAAATACCAATTTCTAAAACCACAACTATATTTACACACAATTCCCATAAGTGTACAAAATCAAATAAACCTATCTAATCTTTTAAGCCAAAGTTCCCTACTAACATCTTACCCAACAATCCTTTCAATACAAATCACATAACAACATGCTAATAATTTCCTCTAAGCAGGGTTTATCCTCAAGCCCCTTACCAATTGATACATTCTAAACAATAATATCATAATATGTGCTTAACTAACATAAGTTTCTTTCAACATACACTATCTATCACAACAATGCTATATACTTTCATATATATCACCCATAAGTCTAGACTACTAACTAACACATTTCAATATCAGAAAAAAACATAAATTGTGTAACTTACCATTCAAGATTTGCCCCTTACCATTTCTAATAAAAACATCAATAAGTACTTATTTACAAGAGCAAAGTTTTTCTTCAACGTTAAACCAATTACAAACATAATCAACAGCTATAACATAAATACTTTTCCAATAAACACCCTCCAATCTAATACCTCTACGAACATATTCATGAAATAGGATAAATATCTTTAAATGTACTAGTTACTATTGAAATCGACTATTTACCACAATCCCCTAAATCCACCTTTATAAACCCTTACAAGCTTAGACTACAAGCTCTACATTGATTCATAAACATCCCATTCCCAAAAGAGTTAAAATCTCATGGTACAACATAATTCACAAATAGATCTTCTAAAATTACACACCTATTCCGCAAGACCGTTCACATACCAAAAATCATTCTACGAATTACAACTTCATATCAAACACTATACCTATTACAATTACAAAACAACCATTATAAACCTATACAATTTCCTATAGGCTTAGATGTCCAACTAACATTTTATCATCTCAAATCAAAAACACTATAAATGAGTATATATTTCACACTATCAAAATATATTACAACCCATATAACCATGGCACCTTCCTACAAAGTCAAGTACATGTATCTTAACTAGCAATACAAGTTTAAGGTAGAATATCATGCATCCCAAAGTCTGTGTAATCCAAAACACCTTAATCACCTTAACATGTATAACTCTTCTGATTTATAGATAAAATCTAATAAAAATAAAAATAAAAAAATCAATTATGTCATCTCAACTTCACACAATACTTAAATCTTGTTTCAAGAAAATATCAAGTTCTATGTTTATTTGAGATGGACTGGCACCAATATTTACAACTATAAACAATTCTCCATTATTATTAAAATACTATCTAATATCAGATTCCATACTATCAAACATCCAATATTATACAAAATCATTATATCACTTAATTATAAATTTTTAAAGATTATATTACCTAAAATTCTAACATTAATCACATATTCCATAATTAAAAAAAATAATTATCCAAAATCTTGTAAAATCACACTCATTAAATTTTAATTAAAAAGAAAATTCTAAACAAAAACAATTTGAAAAGATCAAAAGCAATATTTATTTAGTTTCTTTTATTTTTATAAGAATAAAGGAAGGGGTTTATCTACTACTACGAAGGATGCATAATTCCTAAATTTAAAAAAAAACATATATATTAACTTTAGCTAACCCATATTTTATTCCATCTACCTAATTTTATTTTTAACATTTAGATTTAAAAGAAACTTTCCTAATTGATGATTAAGGAAAGAGATACTCCATCAAGCTGACCGTACGGTCTTATAAGATTGATTCAATATTCTTAAACAAGAAACTTAATGATTTTTCAATCGAAACTATATAAATATATCCCTTTTTAATGCAATTCTTCTTAGTTTAATAAATTGCATGGTAAAGAGGAAACATTCTATTATGAAGAGATAGATATCATTAAAAAATTAGCTTGTTTGGCCATACGGCCTTGAGGTTATCACAGCAACTTAAAACAAGAAAAACCAAAAAATTATTGGCAGTGTTTGGATCAATTTTAGGATAAGATCAATGGAAAATGATTTGGGGAAAGGAGAAATTTTTATATGGTAGGGTAAGGGACTATGCATGAGATTCATCACCAATATGCCATACGGTTTTGTGCAGAAGATCTGTTAAGCTTAACCAAGGCATTCAAGCCCACCATAGTAGAATTATTCTATGACAGCCATGAAAAAAAAAATTCATAAACAAGAGTAGCAGGGAGTATAAATATGTAGAAAATAATATGTTGGCTTTGCCATCCTTGATAGTACGATCTCTCTAGAAGGGTTTGACAAAATTTAAATAATAAAATGGATTTCTAAATATTTGTTGTTTTTTTTTAGTGAGTAAAGTATCAATCAAAAGTGGATTGCATGACAAGAATCAAGAGATCCACAGGAAAAATAATAAAGGCCTTTTATGCAGATTAGAACCATCACTCTGAATTATTTTCTATGGAGTGGAATCTCAGATGTTTATGCTTTGTTTCCATGCTATCATTCTTAGTGTGTAGTGTGGTGAGAAGGCATAGAGCGAAGGACTGGTTCAAATCTAAGAAGGGTTTGGAATTAATTGATCCTTTAGTACCATTTATATACATAGAGGAAGTTAATCAGAGGGTAAGGATTCAAATAGCAAGAATCCTAGCATTATGCTTACATTGTTTTACAGATGAAGTTTATAGGCTACTAATCATGAAATATAGAAAGAATAATAAAACTCAGATGTTCATCATCCTCTAACAAAAATCACAGAACACTATCAAATGTTGAGACATACCTGGATTAGCATCTCCTCACTGAAATGTTTGTTAATTCCAGAGTCTTTAAATTTTCCAAGCTTTCAATTCCTCAAATCCTTCTTTCCCAAAACCAAGATCCTCTCCCCAACTTCTTCTAATCCCCCCATATAAAAATGGTTCAGCTCCAAAATCAATGCAGACATGCATCCATTACCCAACAACCCACTCCACCGAGAAAATCAAAAATTTTCTATAACAAGAGATTCCAAATCTTCCCATTTTCAAATTGACAACACAAGGCATTAATTTCACATATCAAAATTATTCTTAAACAAATACAATACTAATTACTGGTAACCACAAATCAAGAACCAATTACTCTCAAGAAATAATTACTCTTGCAAAGTAGATAATTAATTCTAGACTATTATAAAATTTAACCAAGGTGTCCAACCAAGTTCTAAGCAAGCAATTATTATCCAATAAACTTACTAGAGGCATTATTATTTTAGCAATAAAATCATAAAGTATTATGTAACTTCACATGAGAATTAATTTACACAACTTGACTAAACACCACAACATGAGATTACCAACATACAAGGCAAGGACCAAGCGACACAACACAACTTGAGACCACAACAGAAGACAAGGACCGACCTAGTGGAATAGACCTCGCATTATCTCCCATCACTGATACCCATTGGTGTAAGAACCCGTTCAAACCTGCTATATCAGGTGGAGTCGATGTTTGATACCTGCAACCTGCATTCAAATAGTTGGTTGTATATGATCAAGTTCATATATGTCTACACATAGAGAGCCAGAGAATCGTGACACAGTAGGGTACTCGAAGCGAGTATTACTACACCATCTCTGCTCTTGAAACAATATCATAACAACTTTTATCTAAATTTAAATACCACAATCAAATAACACATGATGATATTAAGTCACATCATAATTGGAATAATAGTAGTGCCATCATAAACTCATAACACCTGTCTAATTATATTAGTCAAACATAGTTCATCCAGATCAAAATAAACATAAATCATAACCTACTAATCAACTATCTTAGAATTGAATCAATGCAATGAACAACTAACAACTGTCTCTGATTGATAGAGGGAAATGTAGAACCACCGCTATCAGAAATCAACAACAAGGGGGCACTACATCCTCCCCCCTAAAACTTGACTTACTCCTGGAAGTCACAGACTAGGGTGGAAACGTGACACATTAGTATTGCAATCAACTTATGCATCCATATTAAGCAATTGTTCATAAGACCGGCACAATCATTCCATAACAATAAGGATGTTAATTCTTTACCTTTAAGATGTATCATGTGATCTACTCATACCTAATCACACATATTTCAAAAATTTCATTCAATTTAGAGAATTGCATTCACATATAATCAAAGAAAAATACATCTCATATCTTATTTCTAGTATGCTTTCGACTATTACCAACATACAAAGTACAATTCTCCGCAGAGTCCTCCCTTGAACATACTATCAGAGGTTCAAAATGAACATGATAGAAACATCACTTAATACAAAATGGGGCCAACAGAAACAAACATTCAGAATAGCCACCATAGAGATTTAAAACAATAAATACAAACCCACACGATAAACAAACAAATCCAACTTTAAGTCACAAGGTGCCGGCAATTTCAATAAATCAAGAATAAGGAAAAGTGTCTTGGTGACTATTCCTGACATAAGAAGGTTCAAAGAAAGAAAACTCATTGTTAACCCCCCGAACTACACATGAAGCAACAGTCAAAAACTCCAAAACAACCAAATTACAATGATTTCGCATCATGATGTGACTGATTTTAGCCACAAAAAGGGAGTATCTGCTTCACAACACTCAAGGACACAAGATCCAGAATGTGTTCAAGAATGTACACCAACACTCAAATAATTATGTTAACTACATCCTCTTATCTAAACAACTTCTATCTTAATACAATACAATTTCTTTCTACTACACTACGAAGATAGGCAATTGCTTCCTTATGCAAGAAGATATAAAAGAAATATATGATATCACATATAGGAATAACACAAACTATAATTGACTTACATTATCACATACCTGATCTCATAGGCCCAACACAAGCTCTCATTTGATTTCTTGCATACAGTTCTTACACAGGCATATACAATGATTACAACAATTCTTCCATAAGAGATCATGACCATCTAGGGGTTAGATATAGATTTTCAAGAAACCATGTAAATATTTCAACATCACATAACCACATAACTCATGATGCATGATGCCACCAGATGATTAGATGCATTAACATGCAAGGAGAACATATTGTTAGATATAACTTCCCAATTCTAGAAAAGAAGACAACAGACACATAAGTAGCATAAAGCATTCATTTCTTAAAGAGCTAGTCTATAAATTTATCAACTTTCATACCAACTCACTACAACAAGAAAATCATTTAACCTAGGGCAACAAAAACAATCCAAAGGTCTCAATGTTGCAACCTGGGATATAGTTAATCTACAGAGTTTAAGCACTAGGTCACATAATGGGCTCAATTGTAACCAGAGTACCTAGTGTTTAAACCTAGCTCTGATACCAACTGTAATGCCCCATCATGCAACCCTAGAGTGTTAGACAACAAGTGCAAAATTTATAGAAATAATTTTTTTTTTAAGGAAAGATAGTGCAACAACAAAAACCAAATATACCTTAATACACAACATAACGGAAATTGCTCTTCTAACAACTCTAGGGAAACACAACTGCATTAGTGAATAGAAAATTAAAACCACACAAGTGAAATACATTATACATCTTCTATAGATAAGATCAACTTTTACATTAGCAAGATAGATAATATACAAGGTTACAATACAAGATTACAAGACCGATCACGTCGGTTTACAAAAGAATGCATAAGAAAGTATACAACACCACCGAAGGTAGGAAGCAAACTGGAACTAGAACACCTCTGCGTAGAACTTGAACTGCATCTACAAAAAGACCAATGGATAGCTCTGCCTCCCAACCATGTGGAACCCTGAGGTGCACCCCTTCGAGCTAGGAGATAACGATGAGGATTCCACCAAGGCAAATAACACATCTAAAATAACCAAACGGCAACAGACTTGACATAACTGACCATATCAACAAAACTGCACAACACAAGACATCACTCCAGAGGCACTACAAAGAAACAATAGAACTGCATAAGGAGAGTGTCATCGCATGGTCCTAGCATGGGTTACCCAGGCTATCCATCACCAGAAGCTAGCCCCCATCTATGGTTACCCTGGCAACCTCTCTCTAGGCACTGGCCCCATAGGGTGACACATGCGGAGCTGACATGTCCTCTCATGGAGACAAGGAGGTCGGCCTTGCTAACCAGGCCTTTTCATCCCATCCTTAGCCTGTGAGAGCACTCAAGGCATGGGTGAGGTCTCTTACTTATCTTGTTGAGTGTTTTAATACCCCAACCCTCTTGATTAAATTATTAAGTTTTTCCACATGCTAACAGCTTCCATGGGATTACCCAGGTAGCCTCTCACTAGGCACCGGCCCACTGTGAAAGCCACTCCCTTAGCATTCTCTGGTCAACATACATACCACAACATGCAGGGAAAAGTTACCAAACTGATCTGAGCCATAACTTATGCTATTCACTGGGCCAAAATAATAAATCCTTAAAATCTCTTCAAAATTGAAGCAATACCATCATGAACCAAGTACTGTATCCAAGAGACCATTCCCCATTCATTACAAGATATGAAAATCTAGGTATCCCATTACATCAACATGCCACCATCAGGGCCAAAGATCAATACACCTTACCTCTGGAGTTAGGTACAACCAAAGATAAAGAAACCATAATCAGACAAGGTCAACACTTCCACATTGACAACAAGTGGCCATGACATCACACAAGATTCCTACTACACAACCAACCAACATAGACCAAACTCCACCCCCAAGGTAACATAATACTCCAGTAGAAACATAAGACATGACCAAGGAGGAGATCAAGCAAAGAGGTTCAAATGACTCCAGATTCAATCAAGAAATCAACTTACATCAAGTTATCACAAATAGCAAAACTTCAAAACTCTAGGAATTAATAAGGCCAAGAAGGTGAACCATAAACCAAACATCCCTTCTTCTCAAAGGTCAAGGAAAGCTCATAAAGTAATTCCATTAATGAACATTCCCAAGTTAAAGACACTTTAATTTCCCGTAGTATGATCAAAACACAATTCTTTGTTTTCCTAAAATAAAAGTATCAAGATAAAGAAAACATAAACAATGATTTCCACCATTTACGAAGCATGAAATGGAATATTACAAGCATGACTAGCAAATTAAAATTCAACAAGGAAATCAATACACTACTAATATCCCATGAACTAGAAATAATAATTCAATTCCCTCTACAATTTCCAACACAATGTTAATTCTACAAGATTACGAATCTATACAATAGAAGAAATCTGAAATACAATTACCATTTCAAAACAAAATGCTATACGTAACTACATACAAGCATAAAATGCCATTTAACGTCTACTCATTACAATTTCCAAATAAAATCACCATAAGCTTATATAAATTTCTTCCTAACATCTTACCATTTCCTAATTTCTATTAATCACAACTATAAGGAACTATCTTTCCCTATTTCAATTTTCTAATAAATACCAATTTCTAAAACCACAACTATATTTACACACAATTCCCATAAGTGTACAAAATCAAATAAATCTATCTAATATTTTAAGCCAAAGTTCCCTACTAACATCTTACCCAACAATCCTTTCAATATAAATCACATAACAACATGCTAATAATTTCCTCTAAGCAGGGTTTATCCTCAAGCCCCTTACCAATCGATACATTCTAAACAATAATATCATAATATGTGCTTAACTAACATAAGTTTCTTTCAACATACACTATCTATCACAACAACGCTATACACTTTCATATATATCGCCATAAGTCTAGACTACTAACTAACACATTTCAATATCCAAAAAAAACCTAAATCGTGTAACTTACCATTTCTAATAAAAACATCAATAAGTACTTATTTACAAGAGCAAAGTTTTTCTTCGACGTTAAACCAATTACAAACATAATCAATAGCTATAACATAAATACTTTTCCAATAAACACCCTCCAATCTAATACCTCTATGAACATATTCATGAAATAGGATAAATATCTTTAAATGTACTAGTTACTATTGAAATTGACTATTTACCACAATCCCCTAAATCCACCTTTATAAACCCTTACAAGCTTAGACTACAAGCTCTACATTGATTCATAAACATCCCATTCCCAAAAGAGTTAAAATCTCATGGTACAACATAATTCACAAATAGATCTTCTAAAATTACACACCTATTTCGGAAGACCGTTCACATACCAAAAGTCATTCTATGAATTACAACTTCACATCAAACACTATACCTATTACAATTACAAAACAACCATTATAAACCTATACAATTTCCTATAGGCTTAGATGTCCAACTAACATTTTATCATCTCAAATCAAAAACACTATAAATGAGTATATATTTCACACTATCAAAATATATTACAACCCATATAACCATGTCACCTTTCTACAAAGTCAAGTACATGTATCTTAACTAGCAATACAAGTTTAAGGTAGAATATCATGCATCCCAAAGTCTGTGTAATCCAAAACACCTTAATCACCTTAACATGTATAACTCTTCTGATTTATAGATAAAATCTAATAAAAAAAAAATCAATTATGTCGTCTCAACTTCACACAATACTTAAATCCTATTTCAAGAAAATATCAAGTTCTATGTTTATTTGAGATGGACCAGCACCAATATTTACAACTATAAACAATTCTTTATTATTATTAAAATACTATCTAATATCAAATTTCATACTATCAAACATCCAATATTATACAAAATCATTATATCACTTAATTATAAATTTCTAAAGATTATATTACCTAAAATTCTAACATTAATCACATATTCCATAATTAAAAAAAACAATTATCCAAAATCTTGTAAAATCACACTCATTAAATTTTAATTAAAAAGAAAATTCTAAACAAAAACAATTTGAAAAGATCAAAAGCAATATTTATTTAGTTTCTTTTATTTTTATAAGAATAAAGGAAGGGGTTTATCTACTACTACGAAGGATGCATAATTCCTAAATTTAAAAAAAAACATATATATTAACTTTAGCTAACCCATATTTTATTCCATCTACCTAATTTTCTTTTTAACATTTAGATTTAAAAGAAACTTTCCTAACTGATGATTAAGGAAAGAGATACTCCATCAAGCTGACTGTACGGTCTTATAAGATTGATTCAATATTCTTAAACAAGAAACTTAATGATTTTTCAATCAAAACTATATAAATATATCCCTTTTTATTACAATTCTTCTTAGTTTAATAAATTGCATGGTAAAGAGGAAACATTCTATTATGAAGAGATAGATATCATAGAAAAATTAGCTTGTTTGGCCGTACGGCCTTGAGGTTATCACAGCAACTTAAAACAAGAAAAACCAAAAACTCATTGGTATTGTTTGAATCCATTTTAGGATCAGATCAATGGAAAATGATTTGGGGAAAGGAGAAATTTTTCTATGGCAAGGTAAGGGATTATGCATGAGATTCATCACCAAGAGGCCATACGGTTTTGTGCAGAAGATCTATTAAGTTTAAGCAAGGCATTCAAGCCCACCATAGTAGAATTATTCTATGACAGCCATGAAAAAAAAAATCATAAACAAGAGTAGCAGGGAGTATAAATATGTAGAAAATAATATGTTGGCTTTGCCATCCTTGGTAGTACGATCTCTCTAGAAGGGTTTGACAAAATTTAAATAATAAAATGGATTTCTAAAGATTTGTTGTTTTTTTTTAGTGAGTAAAGTATCAATCAAAAGTGGATTGCATGAGAAGAATCAAGAGATCCACAGGAAAAATAATAAAGGCCTTCTATGCAGATTAGAACCATCACTCTGAATTATTTTCTATGGAGTGGAATCTCAGATGTTTATGCTTTATTTCCATGCTATCATTCTTAGTGTGTAGTGTAGTGAGAAGGCATAGAGTGAAGGACTGGTTCGAATCTAAGAAGGGTTTGGAATTAATTGATCCTTTAGTACCATTCATATACATAGAGGAAGTTAATCAGAGGGTAAGGATTCAAATAGCAAGAATCTTAGCATTACGCTTACACTGTTTTATAGATGAAGTTTATAGGCTACTAATCATGAAATACAGAAAGAATAATAAAACTTGGATGTTCATTATCCTCTAACAAAAATCACAGAGCACTATCAAATGTTGAGACATACCTGGATTAGCATCTCCTCACTGAAATGTTTGTTAATTCCAGAGTCTTTAAATTTTCCAAGCTTTCAATTCCTTAGATCCTTCTTTCCAAAAAACAAGATCCTCTCCCCAACTTCTTCTAATCCCCCCATATAAAAATGGTTTAGCTCCAAAATCAATGCAGACATGCATTCGTTACCCAACAACCCACTCCATCAAGAAAATCAAAATTTTTCTATAACAAGAGATTCCAAATCTTCCCATTTTGAAATTGACAACACAAGGCATTAATTTCGAATATCAAAATTATTCTTAACCAAATACAATACTAATTATTGGTCACCACAAATCAAGAACCAATTACTCTCAAGAAACAATTACTCTTTCAAAGTAGATAATTAATTCTAGACTATTATAAAATTTAACAAAGGTGTCCAACCAAGTTCTAAGCAAGCAATTATTATCCAATAAACTTACTAGAGGCATTATTATTTTAGCAATAAATCCATAAAGTATTATCTAACTTCGCATGAGAATTAATTTACACAACTTGACTAAACACCACAACACGAGATTACCAACATACAAGGCAAGGACCAAGCAATACAACACAACTAGAGACCATAACAAAAGACAAGGACCGACCTAGTGGAATAGACCTTGTGTTATCTCTCGTCACTGATACCCATTGGTGTAAGAACCCACTCAAACCTGCTATATCAGGTGGAGTCGAGGTTTGATACCTGCAGCCTGCATTCAAATAGTTGGTTGTATATGATCAAGTTCATATATGTCTACACACAGAGAGCCAGAGAATTGTGATGCAGTAGGGTACTCGAAGCGAGTAGTACTACACCGCCTCCACTCTTGAAACAATATCATAACAACTTTTATCTAAATTTAAATACCATAATCAAATAACACATGATGATATTAATTCGCATCATAACTAGAATAATAGTAGTGCCATCATAAACTCATAACACCTTTCTAATTATATCAGTCAAACATAGTTCATCCAGATCAAAATAAACATAAATCATAACCTACTAATCAACTATCTCAAAATTGAATCAATGCAATGAACGACTAACAACTGTCTCCGATTGATAGAGGGCAATGTAGAACCACCGCTATCACAAGTCAACAACAAGGAGGCACTACAGTTTTTCACCAAATTTTTAGTACAAGAGCCCATTAAAAGGGTGTTGTGAAGATTTTTAGGAGGGGAAGAAAATTATTACCCTGATATCAGCCAATCAATGCAAAAATACTCTTCACAACATGACTATGGTGCAAGTTTATAGAGTCAATAAGGCCAGTTTTAGTGAAAATCATTATTTTTGAAGCCCTAGGTTTGAGATTTTAACACAAAATGCTATGTGAATGTTTTGAATTATGTTTTATGATGAAAATTAAATAATCTCATATATTAAAATGATTTCCAAGATTTAATATGCAAAATGCCAATGCAAATCTAATGAAAATGCATGAAAATTGCTAGTTTTTTGTTGAAATTTTCTATGCAAAAATGCAAATATTTTGAATCTAAATACAAATTTACACTAAAATTCAAGACTATAGACAAATTATAATTTTAATGAGACTCTAAAATCAGTAGAAAAATCTGAAAGAAGATTTTTCCTACTAACTCTAGATTTTAGAATTACTAGGTTATATGAAAACTGTCAACATTTCTACAAAAGCCTAGCAAATTAATAATGAAATTGCAATGCAAATTATTGAATTTTTGTGTTTTTATTTATTTTATATCAGATATGATGTAAAAATCATGAATTAGGGAAATTTAGAAAGAATCGATGCAATTTAGTAATCTATATGAAAATGCATGCTAGGGTTTTCAAATTTTTGCAAATTTTTTAATTTTTTTGTAATTTTCTCAATGCAATAAGATGAAAGACTATATGAATGAATGAAATCAATCCAAATTTGAAGAAACATACTCAACAAGTTGCAATTTAAGTCTAAAAACATAGGTTCACCAAAATGTTTAGGGTAAAATTGGGATTGTTTAGTTTTTAAGTGTTTAGATGTTTGAATCCTCCTTTCACCCTATGTATTCAAGGATCTAGGGTCAAGTGGAAATTCACTATCATACCCTAGGTCACTGTGAGATGTAGAGAAGCTTGGAATATGGTGTTTAATTATCAATTTTCCTTCTCTTATGTTTAATTGACCATTGAATCCCTAATTATGCAAATACAGCAATAAACTGACAAATAACATAAAAAGCTCTTACAGATGGAAGGAAAATATCAAATCATAGAGTACCTATTTTAAAGGCTCCAAGGTCAAAAAGTTGGGGACAAAAGAGCAAGAGCCCAAGTCCAATGCCCTAGGTTTTGTCTGGATCTAGAAACTCAGTCTGTAACTCTTCTCTGTTGTCCTAGAGATTTTCTCGTCACAGAAGTTAGAGGACTAATGAGCGGGCACCCAAGTCCAGGTGAATATTTTTTCTTCTATTATGAAATTCCAACACTTCAAGATACCTTCCTGCAACTTCACTTTTCCTATCTCCGCAACCTGTAACCTACAATCATGAAAACTTTTGGAGGGTGTTGTGGTGTTTAGAGGCTTGCCTTAGCCAAGCCCCAGAGGACACTTAAATCTCTAAACATCATTGTCAGATAGAGAGTGTGTGCCCTTGTGAGTTAGAGGAAAAAACCAAAGGAAATGATGATGAAAATCCAATGTAATGTCACCTTGTAGTGAAGATCTCATGGAGGAAGATGCTCTTCATTCCATGATGAAAATAGATGCTCAAATTTGCAAACATAAACACATGAACCACACAAATCTACTCTTGCAACACAATGAAAGCCTTGAATCACCTTGAAAACACTTAAACATCACAATTGCCATCTAGTTTAGAAATGAATGCATAAACATGCTTTTATATGCAACTAAAAACACTCCTACCAAGATTTTCATAATTCAAACTTACCGTGTCGGCATAGGACCCAAATAATGGTTAGAAACTGACACCCAAAAATTGGGACTACCCCAAAATAAGGCAGGACTAGGGTGTAGGTGCCCAAGTCCCCCCTATTTTGGGAAGGGTAAGGTTCAAGGGGTCTTCCTAGCTCCCAATTGTCATGTTACCTAGGGCTCATTCCATCAGGATGCCAAATTATGAAATAAGATGTCCTAAATGCATGCAAAAGACCCAGGAGCTAAACCTTATGAGGGAAAAGCCCCCAAGGGGACAATTTCTAATGTTATAGGAGGATGAAAAATTAGGTTGTACAAAGACCTATGTGAATACACTAGTAGAAATATGGCAAATAAATGACTAGGTGAGTAAAACTTTTAGTCACATGACCAAACTTTTAATCACATGACTATAACTTTTTGTAACACAGCTATAAATGACTAAATAAATGACTAATTTGGTCATCGGGCAAAAAAACACAACTACAAATGAAATTGACTAAATAAAGGACTAAATAAATTCCTCTATTCTTTTTTCTTACACTTTAGTTTTGGAGGGAATTAATGGAGGGATTGTACGTTTATGAATTTTGAACAAAAGGTGAAACCTATGAAGAAGCAAAGATTGTGCATTTAGCAGGAGAAGATTGTTCATGGATGCTGAGAATAGGGGGTGCAGATTAGTCGAACAGGAGAAGATTATTCATGGCCACCAAGAATAGGGTATGAATAGTCGAATAGGAGAAGATTGTTCATGGCCACCAAGAATAGGGTATGAGTAGTCGAATAGGAGAAGATTGTTCATGGCCACAGTTCTTTGAGTTTGGAAATAGTTTTGAGATCATCGTGTAAATGAAGAAAGGAGGGAATTTTGGGATTTCAAGCTATAGACGACAAATATCAAAGGAATAGATAGATGATAGATAATAAATGGTTTTATGAAGTAGAGGTAGGTTTTTCCACGTACCTCTATTCTTCTCTTAGCATGCTCTAAAGTTTTGTATCTTTGAAAGCTTGGTGCTCTGTTGTTAGTGACTATTCTATCTCTTTTAATGATTGTATGAAGAGGTTTCATGGTTCTTTATTGATAAAGTTCTACTTTTTCCATTCATGATTTATACTTAGAATACTTTGGCATGAAGGAATTTGATGTTCTTCAACCTGTGACTTAGACACTGCCTCTCTGTGTGATTCAACCTTTGAAAGATTATTGTATTTTCAAAATGACTATCACAAAATAGAGAATGAAAGCTTGTTGTTGAGAATGCAAGACTATTCCATGATTTTTTTCATTCCTTAAATCTGCTCTTCACTATCTTTACTATCTCTTACTGCTATCTTAACAGTAACCTTTTTCATGAAAACCTTGTTCATTGCTTCATACATGAACCAATCTTTGTTGTCCTATCACGAACTTGCCTACAAATTCCTTAATACAAAGATATCATTGATGATGACTATCCTTTGTATGCAAAAATTTATCACAGACACATTCCCTTTACTACAATGACTATCATATAGCTTATTAACTTGATTTTAATAAACTTGAAGATTCTATTCATAGACTTTTGACTGTAAAAAATCCTCTCTATTACTTTTGTTATTGATATATGACATAGTTTTCACATAATTCACATTTGGATGCAAAAAGACTATTAATATTCCACTGTCTTTTCTCTATTGTTGTAGCCCACTTTGGTGATTATGATTAGGGCATCTCTTTCAATGGATAGTGATCTCCTGTTTTCTTCTATGGTGTTGTGCATTACTCTTTTTGATGATTGATTTCACTATCAATTTGATGACATGACTGTCATCACTTTTAAAGTCACTTGTGTCACTATTTTAGCATCTATATAATGACTATCTTTGCCTGATAAAATCTTCAAGGATTAGTTAACTAATTAGGTAAGGGTTTGTATTTTGACAAAAGTGTTTGGCTTCATGGATTTTGTATTTTCATCTTTTCAATGCTACTATAGACTATAATATCTACCCTCTCCTTTGTAATCAAATGCATGATTGTATTCTCTATGTTATTTTTCCTATTCTCATGATTGTCATTTGAAATGGTTGACATCTTGAGTCCTTTATTTGGAGACTTTGCCTATGATTTTGGCAAGTGATTTTCTACTATGAATACTTCATCACAATAGTTATTTAATTGGGGTTTTAAAGTGTAATCTTGATAAATTATTTAGTATTTCTTCTAAATGCTATTTATCTATTGGTTTACATAGTTTGTCTATATTTCTAAGTCAGACAACTTGTAAAATGTATAATTGTCGGCATGGTAATTCAAAACCCTTATTGCCAAAAGTGAACTGATATTTTCATAATATTTGGGGAAGCTGCTTGTGGGTGCCCCCTAGGAGATATTTTCATGATTGAAGCTTGAAAACTCAAAAGAAAATGTTATCTTCAGTATTTTTGAAGTTGATCCTTAACTGATCCTTGAACTCAAATAAAACCACACCTCTACTCTACAGATGGACCAGCATCGAAGGTTGGCTATAGATCAATATCATGCATATGATGAGAGAGTAGCCAAAGAGAGGGAAATGGAAAAATATCCATGTCCATGTAATGACTATCTTGGTGGAAGGGTGAGAAAAAGAAATGTGATTTATCAACATATGATAAGATATGGGCATAGTGGTATAAGCCCTTGGGCTTACAATTATTATAAAGATATGATAGAATTGCAGACTGTGAGAGATGGAGGCAACAAACATTGATGAAGTGGCACCGAACATAGATGAAGAGGTAGAAATGTTAGATGAAGGGAAGTTGAAAGAATGTTGAATGAGGTCTAAATGATGACTGGGCCAAGTCAATGGAGGATGCTTTAAAGCCTGTGTATGCTAATTGCAAGTTAAGTCATTTGACAACAATCCTTTAGATTCTTAACTCGCAAGTGGTGCATGGTTGGACAAATGAGAGTGTAGATCAGTTATTGGCATTATTAAGTTCATTGTTACTAGTTGACTCCATATTGCCAACAAAACAAAGTCAATAAAAAAAGTAGATTAGTAAGCTCAGCTTGGGGTATGAAAACATCCACACATGTGTTAATGGTTGTGTATTATTTCACAAAAATCTTGCAAGTGAGAGTGAATGTCTGAAATGTCATGAAGCAAGGTATCAACAAGGGTTGAAATTAGCTATGGTTCCTAGAAAGGTTCTTCACCACTTTCTGATAATCCCATGATTACTCCAAATGTATAGGTGTAGAGACATTGTTGAACTTATGCAGTGGCATGTCCAAAATAAGAGCATTGATGGAAAACAATGACATGTGCCTGATTCTAAGACGTGGATGGAATTTGATAATAGATGGCCTAATTTTTCTTAAGATCCTCGTAATATAAGGTTGGCATTGGCTCTATATGGGGTGAACCCATTCTTAGATCAAAGTACTAAATGGTCAACTTGGCCAGTGTTTTTAATAAATTATAGCTTGCCTCCATGGTTAGCAACTAAACCATTTTTCTTAATGCTATCATTGATTATACCAGGAAAGAAAAGTGTGACTTCAGATATAATAGATGCCTATCTAGAGCCATTAAATGATGAGCTAATGGAATTGTGGAAAGGAATTGAAGCAATTCAATCTTTAAGTGATGGTCATTCAATCAAATTCACTTTACGAGCTTCCTTATTGGTTACAATTCATGATCTTCCTACATATGGTACATTGTTTGGTCTCACTATTCATGGATACCATGGCTGTCTTGCTTGCAACTTTAAGGATTTTGCAAGGCACTCAAGAAGTTTACGTAAGTGAATTTATTGTGGAAATCATGCTTACCTTAAAGTGGATCATCCATATCATTGACAAAAACACATTTCAATGGTCAAGAAGAGAATCATGAAGCACCATTACTAATAATGGGTTATTACATTATTGTGAATGGACAAAAAAGAATGTCATTTATTGAAAATGGTGGGATTACTAGTAGTAGATATAATCCATGTAATGAAAGTGGTGTAAAATAGTTGTGTATATTGTATAAGTTGATGTAGAGACAAATTGGATACAAGAAGATGGATAAACAATACAAGGTTCTATTAACTCCAAAACCCAAAAATAAAGGTCTTCATGGAAAAGTGGGAAAAGTAGAAGGAAACCCTTGGATTATCATGGAAAGGTTAATTTGGGATGCTAGAGGACTCATTACATCCATTGGTTAAGGCAAATCACCTACAAGACCAACACTTCCTTCACAAACCTCAAAAATGGCTAGTAGCCCTAAAAACAGAGGACAACCCTGATATATTCTTACACAGACCTTCAAAAACAAAAATTAGACAATTAAAAGATACATAATATAATCCTATACCAAATATCTAAGAATGGATTTGGGTTGTTTTGGGAAGTATGCCCTAACCAATAACCCTCCTAGTGTTCTTATGCCCTAATTAGGCCTATTTTATGAAGCAAGTACCCTCAAATGGTGGCTTGAAAATCCCAAGACCATTTGAACATGTCAAATACATCCCAAAACCATTTAATCAAACATTCATCTATTGCTAGGACTGACTGTTCTCAATTTTCCTACTATTATTGCCTCACAAGCTTCCTCTAATGGCTTAATACAAGGTTTTATTAAGCCTTCTCAACAAATCTTGGCCAAATCAACTCTACCACCCCTACAATCAATCAAAACACTAAAAATAAAATTTAACACATCCATCCCATAGTTCTTATGGCTTGGAAGACTGTGGGATGGTCAAATTCTCATTATTGGAGGCAAAAACCCTTGTTTAAGGTTCTATGGGACTATTTTTGAACAAATCCTTATAACTCTCTTATACTACAACTTTAAACCACAAAACTATATTCAAATGGAAGAAAATTCAATTCTCTAACCAATCAAGACATGGAGAAATGACAACAGTTCAACACTTTCTCTTTGTATGGCCTGGGACAATGAATTTCACCAACAAAACAGGGTTGCCACAGAATAGTCTACCAAAGATTGGTTATAACTTGGTTCATTTCCAATGTCAAGAATTCAAAACATTATTTGAAGAAAGGTATTTCACCACACTCCACTCCCAAGTAATATAGAAGGCATGACAATTCCGTACCACTGAGAAGTATGGCTAGATTCTATAGAAAACTCAGAAAATGATAGAAAAACAGTAGAGAATGGTATTTTGTTTGTATAGAACTCCTTTTCCTTGTTACACTTGATATGTTCAAGGATATATATGGTTGTATACTCCTTGAAACTACCATTGAAGTATTTTTGGTCGATGGGAGGAGACCATAACTACTCAAACTCCCTGAACTATCTTTGGACAGTTTACAAATTTTAACCAATCTTTTGTTTGATTGCATAACCATTGGTGATTATGAACCTCCAAACATGTTTACAATGTCATTAGGATTTGAACATTCCTTAGAATTCTTTGGAAATACCTTAGGCTCTTTGAATATGCATGAACAAGGCTTAAAACATGAAGATTACATGACTGTCCTCTATGGTGTTATGACAGCAATAGACTTTTGGACCAAGTCCTTATTACAACATGGCACATAGCCTTATTGCATCATGAAAGTGGTCTCTAGGACCTTATGAAACAAATCAAAAATTAACTTCAAAGGAAGATAAATCAAGTCTTCTTATATTCTTGGTGCTCTTGCACCATACTCCTTGGGTGGAAAGAGGACTCAAGTCTCTTGAGGAAGTAGATTAGAAATGGTGACAACATGTTTCAAGATGTATTCTTTAGTCATCCAAGTGGCATCATTAATAGGCAAGCCACTCCATTTGACAAGAAACTACTTGTAAGTCTTCTTCCTTGTCTTCTTCAAGGCCTTAGTGTCAAGAATGCATTCCAACTTCAATGGCTGATTGGGTGGAAGACCTTTCACCCAAACTTCATCTCCTGCTGCTGTCATATCTGCCTCTAAATATGCATTGAATCACCTTTGAAATGGAACAAATCTGAAACATTCAAGATAGGAGAGATGGCCAAGCCTTGAGGAAGTTCAATCTCATAGGCATTGGGCCCAAACTTGTGCACAATCTAGCATGGTCCTATCTTCTTCATGAGGAGTTTGGTTGGTTGCCCCTTAGGAAGTCTTTCCTTCTTCAAATGTGCTATGACCAAATCCCCAACCTTGTATTGTACATCTCTCCTTCTTTCATTGGCTTTCTCCTTGTACTTGGCATTGTTCTTTTGAAGAGTTTCCTTGACAGTATCATGAATGTCCTTCATGGCCAATGCAAATTCCTCACCTTGAGCACTTTTCCTTTCCAATCCATGGAGATCTCTCAATTCAAGAACACCTCTTGGATGAAGACCATAAACAAACTCAAATGGACTCCTTCATGTGCTTCTATTGGTGGAATCATTATAGGCAAACTCTGCTTGAGGGATGATCATATCCCATGCCTCTCCATGCTACTTGGTAAGACACCTAAGAAGGTTTCCCAAGGACCTATTCACCACTTCAGTTTGGCCATCAATCTGAGGGTGATAGGCTGAAGTAAAGGACAATTGAGTTCCCAACTTCTTCCACAAAGTGCACCAAAAATGGCCTACAAACTTTGGATCCCTGTTAGTCACAATATTAAGAGGCAAACCATGAATTCTAATAGTTTCTTTGAAGAACAAACTAGCAATGTGAGAAGCATCATTAGTGCATTTACATGGCAAGAAATGAGCCATCTTACTGAATCTATCCATGACAACAAATATACTATCAAAGTCCCTTCGAGTCCTAGGAAGACCCAACACAAAATCCATGCTAATGCTTTGCCATGGCCTATTAGGAATAGGAAGTGGCTAATATAGACCAGCATTAGATGAAGTACCCTTTGCCCTTTGACAAATACTACAACATTCAACAAATTTTATGATATCTGATTGCATTTTAGGCCAATAATAAAACCTCTTCACCTGATCCAATGTTTTATCCAACCCAAAGTGACCTCCTAGTCCACCACAATGTTTTTCCTTTATGATGTTCTCCCTCAAGGAACATTTAGGAACACATAGTTGGCTTCCTTTGAAGAACAACCCCTGCTGCAACAAAAACTCAGAAAAATCAAAATGATAGGAGTCTAAAAATTGTGAACAAACTTCATATACCTCCTTGAAATCTTCATCATCTTGATACATATGTTTGAGAGAATCAACCCCTACACTTTCCAATTGAATTTCTTGAACCATACACACCCTCCTACTCAATGCGTCTACCACTTTGTTACCCTTCCCCTTCTTGTGTTTGATTGAAAAAGTATAGGCTTGGAGTTGCTCAACCCATTTCATATACCTATGATTGAGTTTCTCCTAAGAATTCAAAAAACTAAGTGCATGGTTGTCAGTATAAACAATAAATTCTTTTGGCAAAAGGTAGTTCCTCCATTTTTTCAAAGTTTGCACCATTGTATACAATTCAAAATCATAAGTAGAGTACTTTCTCTTAGCATCATTCAATTTTTCACTAAAGAAAGCAACAAGCCTACCCTCTTGACTTAGGACAGCCCCTATAGTAAGATTACTAGCATCACATTCCACCACAAACAACTTATTAAAGTCAGCCAAAACAAGTATGGGTTGTTGTGCTATCTTTTGTTTTAGAATTTCAAAAGAATCATTGGCTGCCTTTGTCCACAAAAACTTACATTTCTTCTCCCCTTTGATGGTATCCAAAATTGGTGCACAAATATGACTAAAACCCCTTATAAAGTTCCTATAAAATTTTGCCAAACCATGAAAACTTTTCACATCACCTGTTGTTTTTGGAGTTAGCCATGACAAAATGGCTTCTACCTTTGTTGGATCCATCTTCAAACTACCCTGTGAAATCACAAAACCAAGATAGGTGAGTTCTTCCTTCATGAAGACACTCTTTTCCATGTTGATCATCAATTGTTCATCATGTAACTTCCTCAAAACCTGATCCAGATGTTGCAAATGCTCCTCCTTAGTCCTGCTGAAAACAAGAATGTCATCCAATTATACCACAACAAATTTGCCAATGAAATCCTTCAACACTTCATTTGTGAGATGCATAAAAGTACTTAGAGCATTAGATAGACCAAATGGCATCATCAACCACTCATAAAGACCCTCATTTGTTTTTAATGTTGTCTTCCATTCATCCCCTTGTTTGATTCTAATTTGATGATACCCACTCTTAAGGTCTATCTTGGAAAAGTATCTAGCCCCACCCAAACAGTCCATTAGGTCCTCAATCCTTGGCATAGGGAACCTATATCTTATGGTAATCTTATTAATGGATCTAGAATCCATGCACAACCTCCATTTACCATCCTTTTTAGGGGCTAGGATTGTTGGGATAGCACATGCGCTAAGACTCTTTCTTACCAATCCCTTATCCAACAATTTTTGTACTTGCTTGGAAATCTCTTCATTTTGTAAAGGTGTCATCTTGTAGGCTACTTTATTTGGAAAAGTAGATCCCGGTATGAAGTTAATTTGATGGCTTATGTCCTTAATAGGTGATAACTCATTAGGCATTTTTTCTACCATAATCCCCTTATACTTCTCTAGCAATTGTTGCACCTCATTAGGGACTTCTTCTTTACTAGGATCATGCAAACTAGGACTATTTTTAGGCTTCAAAATCAGAGCATACCCTTGGGTTCCTTCCTCCTTAAGGGAATCTATAAACTCTTTCCCACTCACAATCATGACACTTGACCCAACATTCTTTTCTACATGCTCATCAGGCAATTGATCCATTCTATACTTTTTACCATTCTTAGTTATGATGAAAGAATTAGTTTTACCATCATGTTGTGATTGAACATCATGTTGTGAAAGAATTAGTTTTTCCATGGAAGTCCTGACAACAAATGACAAGCATCCATAGGAATCACATCACACAAAATTTTGTCCTTATATTCTCCTATCTCAAATTCAACCCATGATTGTTCATCTACCAAAACTTGTTGCCCTTTATTCAACCATGATACTTTATAAGGACTAAAGTGAGGAAGCCTTTTCAATTTCAATTTGTATACCATTTCAATGGAAACCAAATTTTTAGTTGAGCCTAAGTTAACAATTACCTTGCAAATCTTACCATAGGCCTTGCATGTTGTCCTGAACAATGTCTTCCTTTGAGGGGGTTCTTGAATTTGAGGCACCTTCAACATGGTTCTTCTCATCATCAAACTTTCTCCTTCATGGACTGGGGCTGCACTTCCAATTAGAGAGTTGACACTTTTAAAATCTTCCTCTTGGATCAAGTGGTTCCTTCTCTCTCCTCCATGAGAGTTTGAGGCTTGCTTTTCAGGACACTTGAAGGCTGGATGTCCCACTTGGTTGCAATTGTAGCACCTTCCCATGAAGACATTAGGACCTCTTCTTGGTCCACCAAATCTACCTCTCCCATTAGGCCTTCTTCCTCTAAAACCTCCTCTAGAACTGGATTCTCCACCTTTCTCTTGGGAACTAGATTCCCCTTGGCTTCTTTGGGACTAATTTTTGCCCCCAAAACTACCCCTACCTCTAAAATTTCTGCCACCTCTCCCTCTACTTTTCTGCTCACCTTTCCTCTTCAACTTCTTTTCAGTCCTTAGTGCCACTTGAAAGCACTTATCTACAGTTTTAGGGGTCAATAAACTGATTTCATGTTGAATATTGAACCTTAAACCATTTAGATACCTTTCCACCTTGGCTTTTTCATCCTCCATGTACCCACAACGAAGAGTGTATTTGTGAAACTCCTCAGTGTAAGTAGCCACATCCAAATCTCTTTGTTTGAGATTTTGCATCCTCTTGTAGATCTACACCTCATAGTCTAATGGAAGGAATTGGGACTTGATCCTCTCCAACATTTTTCTCCACGAAGAGATCATACTCTTCCCATTCTTTACCATCTCTCCTTGGGTGTAATTCCACCATGTAAGGGCAGCACCTTTGAGTTTAGTTTTTGCAAACTTAACCCTCTTACTTTTAGGAACTTCTTTGTATTCAAAGTAGTTGTTTAGAGCCTCAATCCACTCCATATATTCATCAGCATTCATATTCCCACTAAACATGGGAATCTCCATCTTAGCCTCCAAAGAATCCTTGTCAATTGCCTTGATGGATTCAAGGAAATACTTTGATCAGTCAGTACCTCCACCTCTTCTTGCTCTTCTTCTTCCTCCTCTTTCTCTTCCTCTTCATATAAACCTTCATCTATCTTCTTCCCTATCCTCAATGCCTTCAACTCTTCTTGGAGTGCTTCCTTGACTCCACTTTTTATCTTCTCTTCCATCTCCTTGAACTTCTTGACCAATTCAGTGGTCATCCCCTTTGGAGGAATATTACTAGCCTCTCCTTCACTCTCCTCTGCTAACATATAGCAAGCCAACAATAGAACCTTTTATGGCTTTGATACCACTATGATGTAGATGCAAATTGGATGCAAGAAGATGGATAAACAAGACAAGGTTTTATTCACTTCAAAAGCCCAAAAACAAAGGTCTTCATGGAAAAGTGGAAACATCAGAAGGAAACCCTTGGCTTATCATGGAAAGGTTAATTTGAGATGCTAGAGGACTCATTCCATCCATTGGTTAAGCCAAATCACCTACAAGACCAACACTTCCTTCATAAACCTCAAAAATGGCTAGAAGCCCTAAAAATAGAGGACAACCCTGATATATTCTTACATAGACCTTCAAAAACAAAAATTAGACAATTAAAAGATACATAATATGATCCTCTACCAAATATCCAAGAATGGATTTGGGTTGTTTTGGGAAGTATGCCCTAACCAATAACCCTCCTAGTGTTCTTAAGCCCTAATTAGGCCTATTTTATGAAGCAAGTACCCTCAAATGGTGGCTTGAAACTCCCAAGACCATTTCAACATGTCAAAGGCATCCCAAAACCATTGAATCCAACATTCATCTATTGCTAGGAGTGACTGTTCTCAATTTTCCTACTGTTGTTGCCTCACAAGCTTCCTCCAATGGCTTAATACAAGGTTTTATTAAGCCTTCTCAACAAATCTTGGCCAAATCAACTCTACAAAACCTAAAATCAATCAAAACACTCAAAATACAATTGAACATATCCATCCCACAAGTCTTATAGCTTGGAAGATTGTGGGATGGTCAAATTCTCATTATTGGAGGCAAAAACCCTTGTTTAGTGCTCTATGGGACTATTTTTAAACAAATCCTTATAACTCTGTTATACTGCAACTTCAAACCACCAAACTATGTTCAAATGCAAGACATGGAGAAATGACAATAGTTCAACACTTTCTCTTTGTACGGCCTGGGACAGCGAATTTCACCAAGAAAATAGGGTTGCCACATAATAGTCTACCTAAGATTGGTTATAACTTGGTCCATTTCCAATGTTAATACTTCAAAACATTCTTGGAAGAAAGGTATTTCACCACACTCCACTCTGAAGTAATATAGAAGGCATGACAATTCTGTACCACTGAGAAGTATGGCTAGATTCTACAGAAAACTCAGAAAATGAGAGAAAAATAGCAAAGAATGGTATTTTGTTTGTATAGAACTCCTTCTCCTTGTTACACTTGATATGTTCAAGGATATATTGAAGTAGTTTTGGTCGATAGGAGGAGACCATAACTACTCAAACTCCTTGAATTGTCTTTGGACAGTTTGCAAATTTCAACCAATCTTTTGTTTGTTTGCATAACCATTGGTGATTATGAACCTCCAAACATGTTTACAATGTCATTAGGCTTTGAACATGCCTTATACTTCTTTGGACATACCTTAGGATCTTTGAATATGCCTTAACAAGGCTTAAAACATGAAGATTACATGACTGTCCTCTATGGTGTTATGACAGCAATAGACTTTTGGACCAAGTCCTTATTACAACATGGCACATACCCTTATTACATCATGAGAGTGGTTGCTAGGACCTTATGAAACAAAACAAAAATGAACTTCAAATCAAGAGAAATCAATTATTCTTGTATCCTTAGTGCTCCTGCATGATAAGTTGCCATACTTTAAGGATATAGTCATTAGGCATACTGTTGACTTTATGCATACTGAGAAAAATATAGCCTATGCTATTATAGAAACTCTTTTTCGTGCTTTTGATAGTATTTCATCACATGAAGAATTTCAAGAACTAAAGATTCATTGAAATTTTTGGGTTGAAAAATATGATGATGCAAAATATAGAAAACCCAGTGCTCCTTATATCTAGACAAAGGAACAACGTGCACAATTCTTATAGTTGATGTCTCAAACTCACTTTCCCATTGGATATGTAAGTAGTACTATCAAAAGCCAAACTGACATTAATAGCTTAAGAGTTCTAAAGACCCATGACTATCATTTCATAATCAAAAATATTTTACCTATTGTGGTAAAAATATTAGGTTTGGCAAAGGGGCCAAGATTGGCAATTATAAGGTTGGGCCTAATATTAAAGAGAATGAGCTCACATGTATTAGATCCTTTGAACTTTGATAGTTTGAGGGAGGAGGTTGTTGAAGTCCTTTGTCTATTGGAATGAGAATCTCTAGCAATAATCTTTAGAATTTCTATGCATCTTTTGATACATCTAGAATATGAACTAGAGAATTGTGGTCCAATAATAATGAGATGGATGTATCCTATAGAATGATATATGAAGGTTTTGAAAAAAATTGTTCATACTAGGGCAAAACTAGAAGGAAGCATGTCTGAGGGATATTCAATGCAAGAGGCCATTAACTTTTGCACAAAATATATGAAGGATTTTAAAAATGTCAATCGACATGTATGGGATGATGATGAAGATGAGAGAGTTGTGGGTGAAGTATTAGAAGGAAATGGATGTCACTTCAAGCTATCACATCAAGAAAGAAGTGTGATACATGTCTTTATTCTTCAAAACACATCTTTGTTCAATAAGTGGCACATGTTAAAAAAATTTACACAATTATTTATTTACACATTTATATTATTAATCTTAATTGCATTTACACATTTATATTATTAATCTTGCTATTTGTACATTAATATTCTATGTAGAAAATATGAAGAAGAGAATCAAAGTTTGATGCAACATCGACCTCAAAAGTGCAAATGTCATGATTTGGTAGGAGGTCATTCTTTTCTAAAATTTGAAGAATGAATTGGTAATGTAGTTAGTGATGCAAAAGAAGAAGGTCAAGATATAACAAGAGGAAAGTGAGATTTCACAACGTCCACATTTATGGGCTATGCATTTTAGTGGAATGTGGACCTATGGTAGCCATTTAAGAGTGGAGGAAAAAGACAAAGGAAAGACAAATTGTGATTGTGTTGTAAGTGTTGAATTTCTTCATGAAACTGAGAAGAAATTCTATGTTGGATTCATCCAAGAAATTATTTAAGTGGATTTTGGTGAAAATAGTCCTATATTATTAAAATGTAAGTGGATCAGACCATCCTTAGTACATTTTGATGAGTATGGATTTGTACATGCAAATACAGGACAATTTTTATTAGAGAGGGATGAGCCTTATGTTTTCCCTTTTCAAATTAACCAATCATTTCTAATTGATGGTGTAAGAAGCCTAGAATGGTTTTATGTCATTCAAATAGAGTCTCATTTGAAACAAAAATTTGTGGAAGCTATTGATATAATGCTTGATGGGAAATATGTTAATTTACAAGAAACATTCGAAGTAGTGGATGAAGATGATGATGGAGTGTTTGGAGAAGATATTTTGATTACGAACAAAAAGATTGGGAGAGAGAGAATGTATTGCATGACACAGATGAGGGTGAAGAAGAAAATCAAGCAGATGTAGACATGAGTGATCAAGATTCTGATCTTGGTGGCAATGCAGATGATTAGTGAAGGCATCAAGAAAATAGTGAGCTTGTAAAATGTAGTAGAGAAGTAGCAAGATAGTGTATAGGAATTTCTTCCACTTTGGATTTTTTAAGGTAATCTCTTGTGTTGAGCTCTACTTTTTGTTGTTTTTCTAGTTCTTGTCTTGTTATAAGTCATGCATATAACTATCTATATTTGTTCTAAAAATAAATTAATCATTTTTAAAGCACATATTGACATTTTTTATTTACTTACATTTGTGTGTTTAGAATTTCTACAGAATTATATAAGTAGAAATAATGAGGATTTTATAAGTAGAAATAATGAGGATTATATAAGTCAAAATAATGATGATTCACACTATCAGAAAGGCAATTAGTTTCTTCTCAAATAGAAGGATAAACAAATAGAGTTTCCTTTGGGTTTCAATCTATGTGCCACATTTACTTACTAAATTTTTGCTCCTCCATATAATGCATCTTATATGCTATGTGAATGTATTTCATATGGGGACTATCCTTATATACTATATCATTCAAATGGAAATGAAATCCTTATATATTATGACTACATTTGTTTATATGTTCTAGTTGACTGAAAATAATGGCTTTGTTTATATTCCACTCTTATTCTACTAATTCAAGTTGTTGACTTATATATTATTGTTTATTTGGACTTCATGAAATGAGGAAAAAGACTTGGAGGCACAATTTAGATGATAGTGATCATGTTGTTGAAGTTCCATTGACAGATTATGAGTACTTTCATAAAGAACGTGTGGCAAAGAATAGTGAATATTTATCACATCTTGGTTTGATAAATAGGCAAGTTGTAAATCCACTAAGTAGTATATTATTTGTTTAATTGCGTTTATGGAATTTTATAGGAAAGAGGTTTATGTATATAAGACATAATATGATATTTTTTGTTTTATAGGAATGAAAAAGAGTGCAAAGAAAATGCAGAGAAAACAAAAGGAAAGTAAAGATATAGTTCTACCAACTCGTAGAAGCCAATGCATTTGGGATTCAAGTACAAATACAGTTGGTGAAAAGAATAGTTGTGATGATGTACGGCCTGATATAACACATAGTGATGTGTAGCTTGATATAGCACATGTGATGTGCAACCTGATATAGCACATGGTGATGTGCAATGGCATGATGATCTCTTAGCACAGAGTAAGAGAGATTATATAAAACAATGAGAGGAAAGGAATAGTAAGTGATCTGCAGATGATTTATTCAAGATTAAAGGATGTGCTTGAAGTGAAATCTATAGAGACTGGTCCTAATCTACCTACTCATGACACACCTCCTCATGACACACCTGATGTGGCCAAGGACAATGAAGTTTCAATTAATGGAAGTCATGAAGAGAGACCACTTGCAACTGATGTGCTTGCTACAACTTTTGATGAAACTAGTGGATCAACCAAAAATATTGCTAGTGGTTTAATAGAATACGTACCTACTACAACTTTTGATGGAACTAGTGGATCAACCAAAAATATTGCTAGTGGTTTAATAGATGTACCTACTCTTTTCAAAAGAAAAATATTGAGTCAAGATTTATATAGATCTATAGAGAGGAATGTAAAACAAAGAAGATTAGAAGGCAAGAAGCCATTCTTGGTTGGGGTATCGAGAGATGGTGAACCCATTGGGAAAATGTTGCAAGGTGGGCCTCTGAGTTGGGTATGAGATGTATGGCCCATTTGGATATTTGCAAATCAAATTTTACAAAGCAAGATCCAGAAGTGTGGAAAATGCTATACAAAAAATGGAAAATGCTTTTGAGACTACTAGTGGACAAATCTCTTGAAGATATTACAAGCAAAAGATGAGACTTTTGATGAACAATTTTAGATACAATTGTAGAAAAACAATCTTGGAAGGAAAAGAGAGGTTAGAATCCCCTCTATCTTCCAAACAGTGGGAGGCATTGAAAGAAAATATGTGTTCTGAAGAATATTTGACAAAGAGTTATAAAGGAAAGAGGGCAAGAGATAATGTGGCAGCTAGATATACATTTGGCTGAGGTGGGTTGCAGGCCAAAATGGACAAACTTAGAGTAAGGGTATGGCTTTTTGGTTCAATTTATGTTGGTTATTTATTTCAATTTTTTATTGAACTGACTATATGTTGATATTGACATTGTATTTTAGGTGGAAAATAGTAATAGAGAAGCAGGTGTGGAAGATATGCTTGATTATATGGCAGCACTAGATCCTAGTATATCTAATAGTAGTATGAAGTGCAAATCTAGTTCATCAATAGAGATTTCAGAGCCATCTGTTAAATGCCTAGTAAGAGCCTCTGCAGATCATGTCAACTCAAATGAAGGGTACCAACATATAATGAGTTGCTTACATAGTCTCACTAAGAAATTATTGTAGTTGGCTTCCTCCATTAAGCCTATAGTTTCTACATGGAATGAGCATAATATTATGGATGCAAATGAGGTAAGAGGCTCTATTACACTATCCTTTCATTTCATGTGCTTGTTATTGGGTAAACTTGTAACATGTTTTTGTTATACTTCCTTGTGATTGCATTTTTTGGATACTTCAATAGTTATCATAGCTCTTGGATACTATAAACAAAGAATGAACCTACCCTCAACATGCAATACTACAATTCTAGCCATTATAACCTTAGCATTGATGCTTTACATAAATGCATTATCACGAATTGTCTCACTGTTCTACTTACAGAACCAAAAGAAACATGCAATATTGTAATTTACCAGGTTCTACTTCAAACCATTTTTCTTGAGTATTCACTTCATTATTGTTGTCCTTGTCATGTTTATGACATGCCCCTATGCTGCATTATGACATTTAACTCTATCATTCTAGACAGTCACTTTGAGTATGTCTTAGTTAAGCTCTTAATCACTGACCCTAAAGTCAAGGTTGTCATATCTACTTTGTTTCTTTCATTCCAAGGGTTCTTAGTCACTATCTAATGGTTTTGACAGTACCTTTATCTCTTCTCTTTGTTTGGTGAAACCCTACTAGCTATTGCATCTCTTTATCTTCTCCTATACCTTCCATGCTATGGATTGTCCTAAGATAGAGATATGGATTGCCATCTTACAACTTTTACTATCTTCCTTATCATATGAAGGACTGGGACTATCCCTTCTTGTTGAAAATCTTATGCTCATGACTATAAGAATCCTCCTATAAACCAAAATCCATTGCTTACTGTATACACCTAAAAATGACATGACTCTGTCTAAATAAATATTCTTAATATTTATTCCATTTAATTCCTCTATTAATAAATAAATCAATTTATTTATTTATTTGATTCATATTCCTCTAAATTAATTAATTATCAAAATATTTAATTACCTCTTCTAAAGTCAAAATTAAATAAAATCCTTTATTTAATTTAATTCTTCCAAACAATTGAATAATTCTTAATTATTTAATTAAGTCAATTCTTCCTCCAAATTAAAATAAATCAATAAAATTTATTAAAATTCTCTCAATCTTTAAAAACAAAATACAACCAAATATTTTATTTATTTCCAAAACATGCACAAACAATTAAATAAATTTATTTATTTAATTTTCTTTCTTATCTTCTCAAAAATCTTCCAAATCTTCTAAAAATAAGTCTTCTTCTTCATGCACACAAAATTAAATAAATTATTATTTAATTTCTCTCAAATCATACAAAAGAAAATTACAAGTTGAGTTAACTGATTCAATCAATCTTGTTTTTATCAATAACTCTTAAATTAGAAAAAAACATTCTAATTTATGAAATTAAATCTTATCTTTATTAAGAAAGTAGTTAACTCAAACAAAACAACTTTTGTGTGACACTTGTCTTCTTTCTATTTGTGCACATCCTCTCAAGTCTTCTATACTGTTGATCTTCTCATTCTTTCTATACCGCTGATCTTTTCTCTCACAAGTCTATAAATTGAACCCTCTTCTTCCATTTCATTCATCCAAACTTTTAGTATCGTTACTTTGCAAAATTAACAGTTCACCCTTTTATTATATTGAATCTCATCTTCATTACAAAAATTATCATAGCCATCTCTCCATCATCATCTTGAAAAACAAAGCAAGGAAGTACACATCTTCTGAGGGCTTCAATACACATACAAAGATCAATTGAGACTAGGCAAACAATGGAAGCAACAAAGTAGCAATGTTTGTATGGTTTATTCTTTGTTATTTGAATCTTTGTTATCTGCAATTTCCATTGAGATTATTGGTCTATTGATTGAGTTTAATAACTTTGACAATATTTATGGTTACACTTACAATAAAGGAAGAATCTCACAACATACCTTGACTTAGTCATTTAAGAGTGGAAGAAAAATGTTATTTTGAGAAAAAAATTATAGCTTTTGCATTCTTTACTTGACTTATATTAATTTTAACATGATGATTAAACCACATGCAGAGAAAGTATATGAAAGCAGAACAAAAAGAAAAAGGCCCTATCAATAGAGCTCTCTACAAAGCTACACAAATTGAGGTCAATGATGATAGTGATTATGTTGAACATCTTGACGAGAATCTGTAAGATATTCAGAGTAGTAGTAGTGGTGCTAGAATTGAGGTGAGTGCTATTTATTATTTTTATGTCTTTCATGGTAGTCATTGTTGTTTTAACACACACATGCAAGTAAGTTCTATTCAAGTAAGTTGTTTTAATTCTATTTGAAGGAAAACCCACCAGTATGATTTACTTTAAAGGATTTAACTCTAGAGAGAGACCAATAAATGTAAGTCACTTAAAGGGAATTACATCAACTTCTACTAGAAACCAATTAAAAGCATCCACACAATGACAACAAATATGCCTTGATAAATCTATTGATTTGAATAACTAGAAATAGCCAATATGGAGACAATCAAACAACTTATGAACTTGAAAATTAATAGAAAATTAGAACACCATACATATCCACAAATTTAACCATCCTTGTTCATTCTAATATTAAATTATCATAGAAGTGTAATTTCTTGAATCTAAAATATGATTAGATAGATAATATTGGAATATATAAATTGTCTTGCTGAAAGATGATGATTTTCTAGGCCTTGGTTTCCCTTATAAATATGGGAAGCAACAAGCTTCAGGCCTGAACCAGCACAACTATTCATAAATCACATCCTCTTCTAACTAAACATGTTTAATAAAGAGAAATTAAAGGTATAAGTAAGTTAACCAAGATCTGAATTTGTTAGTCATCATAGAGCACCCGTGACCTTAGGCCTAGCAAGGTACTCATCTCCATGTTGTAATATCTATTAAGTGTGTTGTGCCCCTGTCTATTAACACAAAAAAGTGTCAAAATTTTATCCTTGTTCTCCATGTTGATGCCAGCAAAACTGCTCATTGCTCCTTCTGCACCTAAAGCTATAGTTGCACATCAATTTTTCAAGTATGTCTACTCCCACTTATTGAATGTAAGATCACTGGGCCATTTAAATTCCTAAATTTGGAGTAGATAGGTCTGATGGTCCTTCCATCTTTTATCCAACATATCTTTAACATCAATTACAAATTTTCCATATCCTGCATCTAGGGCTATGACCCTATCCAAAATCACATTAAAGCTCAAAGTATCTATATCTTGCTCCTTTTTCAAGAATTCCATAACCACAGACATTGTTGTTCTAAATTCTACCTTCCAAGTATCAAGGCCTTTAACTAGGTTGGTTTCCTCTATCAGAATAGAGGGGATAAATTGATGCTTGAAAGTAGAAAAAGATTCAAGTTTGGCCTATGTCCTTTTATCTTCACTGCTGGCATATTAATCTTCTTCAATGATCATAGTCACCATCTACTCTATGGGCTTCAATTTAGTAGGAGCATCAGAATTTCTTTGAAGTATCCTACAAAGCATGACTAAATTGTGCAAGGACTGATATTTCTTATACAGTGGCTCCAAAATAGAAAAGTTTGCTTGCAATTGTTTAATGGCCTGAGATAACATGGAGTAGAAATCATGTACATCCCCAAGTTTATCCACAACCAACTTTATCATGTATTCCAGAATTTTGTCAAAGACTTCAAGGACCTTGATCCTTGCCTCATTTTTTGTTTCCTCATTTTGCTTCTTGAGGTCCTCAACTTCTTTTTCAAATTTTGTTCTCAAAGTATTAAAATCTTGCATTGTCACTATGACATCACCAGTTGTTGGTGGCACAAAAGGATGATATGAAACTATTGCTAGACTTTGGGAAGAACCCACATCTTGTAGTTCCTTTTTCAATTGCCTCTTTTCAATGAACAACCTATTCACTTCATCATTCATGTCTTGTTGTGTTTTCTCATAATCATACAATTTTTTTTCCAACTTTTTTACAACTGCATGAGTGAACATGGCAGAATGGACTATAAGAGAAGAGGCCTCAATTCCTGAAGTATCTTGTAATGTTTTCACCATAGCAGATCCCCTCATTTCCTAAACAACATCTAGAAACCTTGGTTTACTAGTGTTGTTCTATTTTGTCCATATGGCAAGAGTATATGTCTTTGGGTTGAAGCCACATCCACCCATTCCCTCCTCATAATCAAATTTAGACACAAGATTAGGGTCATCTTGACTCCTAACTTGGTCAAGAAAGAGTACATTTTCAATTCAAGACCTGGGATGATCAACATGTTACTCTTCAAGACCATTTGTCTTGCTTCCTCATGAGTCACATTGATTTCATCAACTTTTAGTTCTTGGATTGTTCAGGTGGTTATTTGATCATACTGAGACTCATCAACACCCATCTTATTGATTTCCACCTTTTCATCAAATTCCTTCATCTTCATTTTTAACTAGAAATCTTGAAACTCTAGAGTCTTGATGAAATCATCATCTTGAATAAATCTTATTGATGCCACCACCCTTTCATCTTCCTATAGCTTTGGATCAATTTGGGATTGTTCTTCCATCCTATCCTTAGGCTTGTGTGCATTAGTTTCTTGACCAACCAATGGTTGATCAATTTCCTCTCCATCATGCAATTGTGTCAAAATATTTGCAACTTCATTAGTATCCCCCACACCCTCAGACATCTCATATGGCACCAGAGGAGACATGCCTTTAGTTCTCTACCTTTTATGTGGTGGTGATTCAAGGATCTATGGATCTTGAACTGATATGACATCAGGGGTAGGCTCATGAATCTCAATTCTTGTAGTCCTCTTCACTGGAAGTTTGGTAGCCTTGGTAGGCTGTACTTTAGATTTAGCATAAATACTTTCAAAATTTTCAATCATTGTATTAATCCTCTTTATAGGATCTTTCTCTTTAGTAAAAAACCTTCAAAAATTAGATTCTTTTCCTTTTTGTCATCTTCAATTTTCTTGAGGATCTCCCATTTCCTCTTCCTATCATACACTTCATTAAAAGTAACCAAGTTCCTTATCACATCCTTGTCATAAAGAATTTGATGGGAGATGCCCATCTTAGTCAAGATCACTTGACTCACAAAGTTCATATGACCTTCATGGTTACAAACTCTTTCAACACCAGATTCCAAAGAGTACTTGGGTTTCAAATAGGCCTGCAGCTCCTCAAGAGTGTCCTAACCAATTGACCAATCTCAAAAGATAGTGGTATCAAGTAAAAAGGTGCCTTTCTTCTACTTTTTCATCACTTCCTTTTCCCTCTACATTATTTGCCACATGAATTCCAAGAATGCAATTATGTCAGAAACAAACTTTGGCAATTTGTGAGGTGGTTGGGGGCAATCATATACCCTAATTATTGTGTGCTCTGGTAGGAAGAACCAATCAACATAATTGTAAGTATGACCTTGCTTTGGTTTATGTGCAAGAGGTCTCAAAATTACCCTAATTTCTAGTAACAATCTGGGGACCCAATTACCAAAAGAATTCATTATTTCCTTAGAAAATTCATTATGAAATACATTATAGTTACTAGTCTGGCAATGAGAATCCCACATGTAACACCAACATTGAGTAGGCATTCTTAGCCTTGTCCTATTAATCATGATGATGTACATTTTACTTGACCATTTACTCCTATTTTGATATAGGATCGGGTGGCAAACCAAAGAATAAAACTTGAAGTTCATGGGTTTCTTATCTTCCTTCACACTGATGAATCCATCATGTATTTTCTTTTCAAGATATGAGGCAAAATTATACTTAATGTTCACCTCTAAATTTTGTATCTTCATAACCATCATCATCAAATTAACTGGCATCCTCTAATCAGCATCAATTCCTAGTAATTGGCACAATGCATAATAGGTCCATTTGAAATAGACTACAAAATCTTCCACAGGGAATGGTTTGAATGCATTGGAAGGAATATCAACTATCCTATTGTTTGCACCTCTTCTCATAAATATCAGTAGCTCATCACTTCTGAGTGTTCTTCCCAAACTTTTGTATTCTTGTTCAATCGTTTGTAGGTCAATTTCTGTGAGAGCTTGTTTGTTCAACATAAAATAGTCAATTATAGCATTTATGTCAATTCTCAACAGAGAAGATCCATTTGGCAACCTTACTATTTTAGTAGCCAGGTGGTAGTACAATGCCAGAGTATGAATCAGTTCCACATCCATGAATACATTTGAAAAAATTAGCTTGGCCAAATCTAGCTTCTATGGATTGCCCACCGGTCCTTGACCATTCTTCTTCTAATAGAAGTACCAAAATAATTTCCAACTAGAAATGGGAATTACAGCATCCCTACAACCCTCAGCAACATCCCTAAATACTTTCTTTCAACCTTTGTCAATTTAATTGGGTAAAACATCTAGCAAAGATTGTTGCAGTGATCTTTTCTTAGGGGCAGGAGCAGGCTTACTAGTCTTACTTGTGGACTTAGACTTCTTGGGTGCCATTATAGAAACTAGGGTTTCACAACTCAAGCAAATGTATGGAGAATTGAAACAGAGAAAAGATTCTTCAAACTTTCTTGCAGAGAATGTACAGATGGACTTACTTGAACAATTTGAAGCTTGCTAAGAATAGACCGAACTGGGTGCCTTCTCCAAGCCAATCTATAATCTTTGAACTGAGCAAATGCTGAGAGATTTCCAAATTTTATCAAGCCAGAATGTTCATCATTCCACCATTATTTTTGGTTCGTGCCAGGAGATTATAAAATCTCAGCCTTCAATTAATTTCAAATATAAGCCCTTGATCAAATTTGATCCAATGATTAGATGAAATGACAAGATCTTTCAAATTTCTCGATAATCACACACCCACATTGAGTATGTTTACTCATTTATTATCATTACCGTACTTTTGCAGAGCTTGTTTAAACTAATCACGAGATGGCGATAAGATTCAATGCCTTTTATTCACTTTTCTTGATTACCACCAACCCTCAGCCCTTATGCTCAAACAAAGTGGGATTGCGGGGCTTATAGCCCCCTTTATTCCATTGTCTTCCATTACCATTAACCCACAAGTGCCTGTTCTCATTACTGCCGGGTGATTATTTTGCCAACTTTTATTGCTTACCACCTTGCCGCAAACATTCTTTGAAAGCCATCGCGGGAGCCCAGTAACTTGGACACTTACTATTGCCATGCCATGAACAACTTGCCAGAACCATGGGATCAGTTTATATTGAACTCTCTTCCTTATTGCCAAGCTGTAACTAAGTGGTGAGACCTCTAAGGGACTGCAGTACACATATTTGACCGAGCCCTTCCTACCACCATGCTGTGAACAATTTGTATGTTTCCAACGAGAGTGCAGTATACATGATTCTTGTTGCTCTAGTTCTTGTACTACCACTAAGACAATGAGGATGACCTAAAAATTGTGGTAAACTACAAAAACATAGAAATGATTGAGAATAACTACATACTCCCCAAAATGACCATGTTATGTGACCCTGGGAAATAAATGGCATAAAATTTTGGCATGAATGTCTATTAAGAAATGGTCATATACAAGTGAAAAGATCAAGTAGGATGGAAATGTGCAAAATTTTTGAGAGGTCCTAACAGGTGAGACATTAGAATAGTTTATTTGGAATAATGGTAGGAATTAACAAAATTTTAGGGTTTTAAAATTTTGTTCCAACATAAGTAATGGTTGTTTTATTATGTAAATAGGTCTAATCCTTACCTATATAATAATTATTATGTATTTTAAAATAATGTGTATTTTTTTCTTGTGTTTGCAGATATGTATTGATAAACTCCAAGAAGGGGATAAAGTTAGGGTGTTGGATCTAAGTGATGGTGTTGCTGTGGGCGTTGGGTGGATTCACTCACTATCTATTGTACATGGAGTCAACTTGAAAGGAATAGGAGATGCAAATGTAAATATTTTAAAGGTCACAAGTAACATACATCTTGCTTATAAAGACAAAATAGATGGAGCTGTCCATCTAAAAGAGAAAGAAGGAACCTTCACATGGTGGCCACTAAAATATTTACAAAAATGGCATAGTTGATGTTTATCATGCACTTGTTGTTAGACATCTTGGCCCACTACTTCATGTAGTATTTTGAATGTGTTGTTTAGGGATCTTAATTTTCATGGTGTATTTGAAAGAGTTGGAAACTTTTAGACAACTATGACATTTTTTATTATATATATATACTCTTAGATAGTTTTGATATCTTATAACTTGATATATATATATATATATATATATTATATTTTTTATTGCAGATTACCTTTTTTTATCATGATGTTGAATCAATCTTTTAATTCTAGCATGTTGTAGCTTGTTCGTATATGTAATTTTTTTAAAAAGTGCATTGAAAACATTACCTGCCTCTAGAATTGTCATAGAAACTTATTTAAAATGCCACGTCTATCTTGGAGTCACCTGGGTTAGTACCTCAATGATTCCACATAATTTCAAGCCTAAAAAACCCCAACCGTGCCCAATTCCATAGGTGATTCGATTCTGAATCTGATTCTGGGATGAATAGTACCTAGAAATGCCTAGTTTTTCTACCAATTAGGTAAGTTAACAAATAATAAATGTTATATCCCAAAAATTGCGCTGGAACTCTGGTAAAAGCTTACCATACTATAGCATCAACAAGTGAACCTTGGATATAGAAATTGTTCAAAATAAAAAATAGTTTGTAAATGTTGAATGATTAGACAGTATGAGAAATTACGGGCATCGAGAGTTACCTTTTGAAACATTAGGATAGAGGGCAGATAAAATTGATATACATATGGTGTAAAAGCCAAGGGATTGCCTTTTGGTTTCAAGATCCAGGTGACTTTGATCCTGATTTAAAATGTTCCTTACAAGTAGTCTATTGTGGTAACCTACATAGTGGTATGTATTCTTGGAAGCCTTATGGTGCCATATTATTTAATGGAGTATATGTGGTGTTAAAAAAATTGAAATGCTCTTTTATAGTAAAGGAGAATGGGTGGTATTTGTGATCTGCTATGCTAGAATACAATAATCTCAAATTTAGATTACACAAACCATGTCACATTGATCATATTGTTAAAATAATATAATATATTCCATAGCTTAAGATGTTTTTTGGTTTAAGGGATCTTATCAACATCATAAGGAGTTGAAGGTTGCACAGAGAATCAAGATAACCGCTCAAGTATCAAATTTTAGGCTAATAATTTTATGTATATGAGCATAAATTTATCAAATATATGTGGACAATGAAATTTAGCTACAATTTCTTGATTTCAAGGTCTTGAGCAAGCCATAGCAAGAACTCAGTTATATGTTGTTGGACCTGATGATGATTTAGAGGATATTAAGGAAGAAGCAATGCAAGATATCAATAATGTAATGTCTTAGATTGACAAGAGTGGGGAAGGAGTTTATGTTCAAGCTTCAACTCTTGGATCTTTGGAGGTTTTACTTGAGTTCTTGAAGACCCCAGCTATAAGTATCCCAGTTAGTGCAATTGGTATTGGGCCTATGCATAAAAAAGATGCCATGCATACAAGCATAATGCTTGAGAAAAAGAAGAAAGAGTATGCTGCAATTTTGGCATTTGATGTCAAAATTACTCCTGAAGCTCGGGAGCTTGCAAATGAAGTTGGTGTTAAGATATTTGTAACAGACATTATTATCATCTATTTGATCAGTTTAAAGCATATATGGACAATCTTAAGGAAGAAAGGAAAAAGGAGGTTGCAAAAGATGCTATTTTCCCCTGTGTACTGAGCATTTTGCCAAATTATATTTTTAACAAGAAGGATCCTATAATTGTTGGTGTTGATATTCTTGAAGGCATTACAAGGGTCAATATCTAAACCTAGTCTTTTTAGTGTTATGACTTATGCATGTAAAAGATTGTTGTAACATTTTTGGTTTGTATAAAGCCATATGTGGTGATTACATCTACAGATTGGCATGCCATTATGTGTTCCCACAAAAGATTTCATAGTTATTGGCAAAATAGCCTCAATTGAGATCAATCATAAATATGTTGAAATGGCTAAGAAGGGTGAAAAAGTGGCCATGAAGGTATTTTGAGAAGCTATCTTTGTTGTTAATAGTTTTATATGATTTTGGATGCTATTTTTTGAAATGTTTTTGTTAATGAATTATCATACGAACTTTACAATTTGTTGGGAGCAATGTTGATGAAGCACAGAAAATGTTTGGTAGGCATTTTGAAATGGAGGATGAATTTGTGAGTCATCTCACCAGAAGATCCATAGATATATTGAAAGAAAACTATAGGGTAAGGCTATTTGATATCCACATTACGTAATTTTACAGTGTATTTACTATTATGCATTTTATACTAATCGAACATTTGTGTTTTTCATTTTTGGCTGATAAAACAACTTTTTAATGTCTAAAATGGAATATTCTTCTTATTTTTTTAGGGTGATTTGTCCAATGATGATTGAAAACTTGTGGTGAAATTGAAAAAGTTGTTAAAAATTCCTTGAGCTACTACTAATGATGCATTATGCAATGGAACTTTGGATTGGAGCAAAACCTTCTAATAGAAATGGGAAAATGCACCCTGCAACATTACAAACACCATAATCAGGATAACAAATGGTGAACTTTGTTGATACTAGAATAGTAGCTTCTGCATCATAAGCTTCTTCTATATGTTTTGCTATGTGGTGTACGTGTTGCACCTCTGGCTACAATAAGACATTAGTGAACTTCATATCCTATCTATGTAGGAGGTCATTTGAATGTCTGTTGTTTAGCTCATTTTCTAAAATTTAATAGTCTGAATGAGCAAGTGTGTTATTGTCATGTGAGAAAGGGAAGAGATTGATTCCAAGAGTAGAGATTTTGTGTAAATCTATTTTATGATTTCTTGAGGCAATGAAGAAAATATCATGAAAACATTGTTTTAAATAAATTCATATTTTACTACAATTGTACAAAACTAAAAACATTTCCATGTCATCTTTAGAATGTTGTTGACTAGCTAGATTTCACTATTTCAAGTGTCTCTTTTGCTTTAGTTGTCTAGGACTACGTTATGGAAGGTTACAGGGAATGGTGTGTTTTCTTGTTGTTGTGGGGTCACTACTACAAGGGCCTCTAAGTAGCATTCTCAGGTTGTTATTTAGATATTGTTCACAGTGGTTTAGGGTTGTTTGAATACACAGGTAACAACTCAATGGCTTGTGTGAAGGAGAATATGGAATGCACCAAGGCTGTAGTCAAAGCACTTGAACTAGTTAACAAAATTCTAAAAGAAATGATGTCTCATGGAATGCTCAGTGGCAGCATCTCTTTTCTAATTGTCAAAAGATGTGAAGGGCTTCATCGGTCTGACCTACCTTTCCATTGTTTTGCTATTGTATCTAATGTGGTTGTTGAACTGGTTTTTTCTTCAGCCAATCCTTGTAGTTTGTTGTACATGATAGAGCTGAACTAGTTTTTTCTAGTTATTGCAGCATTGTGCTTCTTTTTTATTATTTGTAATTCTTTTCTTGCATTGTTCCAATACAAAAAAATATTTATTGCCACTTTTCTTTGTCTTGTTTCATTTTCTTATTGGTTGATTCTCAAATAGAAAGTGATGGCTCAAATTTATCAATCTTTACTTGGCAGCATCATAAAATATATAGTTTTCCAAATTTATTTGCTTTTATGTTTTAATTCAAATTTAATAATATATTTTTTTTGCATTATAAAATTTATGGTATTTAATAAATTATTCATATCATGACTAAATTTACTACCAATTAATGGAAACCAATAAATAAAAATGACTACCATGACCAAATAAATGACCAGTTAACAATAATCAATGACTAAATAAATGACTAAATATACGTACTACCAAATTGATGACTAAATATACTACCAAATTAATGACTAAAATTTGTTTAGTCATAAATTTGGTCGCGAGATAAATGACCGGCAAAAAAATATCAATGGTCACATGACTAAATATAATACCAAATTGATGACTAAATATACTACCAAATTTATGACTAAATATACTACCAAATTAATGACTAAATATACTACCAAATTTTACTACTAAATTAATGACTAAAATTTGTTTGGTCATAAATTTGGTTGTGAGATAAATGATCGGCAATAAACTACCAATGGTCACGCGACCAAACTACTGATCACATGACCATTTTTTGTTAGTTTTTTTAGTCATTTATTTTTGTTTTTCTACTAGTGATATGAAGAAAATGAGGTAGCTTAGGATGACTCTAATGGAAGAATTAGCAAGTTGTAAAGCTCAAAGTTTATAAAAATTACTCAAAATTATGAAGAGGAATTGTAAAAAATTAATGTAAAATGGGTTTATTAGGTGCAAAGGGTTGATAATGAGATGTTACAAGATTGGGAAGGTAGGATTGTGCATTATGGATTGGTCACATATTTTATTTTTCATTGAAATGTGACAAAACTATTAGCCCTGATAATGAGGCAATTTCATAATTATCAAGTTAAAAATTAAAACATTATTAAAATAGAATTATAAAGGTGGTTATGAAATTGGCATAGAAGCTATGAAAACCATTGGGGTTGTTACATAACTACCACCTATTGAAAATCTATGATTTCACCATGGGTGGCAAAACACTTAAAATTTGGCTAGGAAAATCTTGGAAAAAGATATACTAAGGCTAGGGAAGTCCTAGAGGCATGCTATGGATGGGTAATAGAGTCTTAAAGCATGGGACTATATTATATGGAGGAGAAACCAAAACCATTCAATTGACATGCACTACAAAAACACTTTCCATGGGATATACTGCATCATTGGACTTCTAAGCTCTCCAAAGTTTTGAAGGTATCTATAAGTACCCAAATACTTCTAATCTCTCCAAAAAAAAATTGATGTACAAATTTGGGTACTTATAGACACCTTGAAAACTTTCATGTGTATATATATCAAGGCCACTAGCACCCATGGGTGCTAGTTTGCTAGGCACTAGCACTACCAAATGTTAGTGCCCTATTTGAAACTGCATAAAATTAAAGTTTTCTCCCATTTGTTCCCTAATTCTTAATACATTTTAATGAATATTCATCTAAAAACTTAGTAGGGGTTCATATTTAAACCCATTCTTTCCCATAATCTGTCATTATGTCAATTATGCCCATTTTGGAAAAAATTAATATCTCTCTCCTCTCAAAACACATAGAATAGATAGAATCACCATTAAAGCGTGTAGGGGAAAAATATTTCAGATTTAAAGATTTTAGTTTTAGGGGACTATTCACCATATTTCTACCATGGATCCTTTCTAAAAGTATTCCTCTTTCATTCTCACAATGTTGTATTTCCCTTTCTCTCATCTAGAATCAATACACCTCCATTTTCCTTTCCTTTATTTTCCAAAACCATTTCCATAGCATCCTACCTTAGATGTGAAATATATACTTCATATTGACAGGCTCTCATAAGGTCCTACCACTTTAGTTACAAATATGTTGATTATGTTGACCAGGTAGTGTCCAAAGGTTGTATGCAATAGGGGATATTTTGGCCATCTCTCTTAGTAAGATTTTTTGAATTTTTGAAACAGTTGAAAATAGAAATTAATCTAGAAAGCATGAGATTGTTTGAGCTAGAAAGCACTCAAATTCCTATTATATAGAGCATGTAAACTATATAAGAATCAACACTTGCATTTTTAACTATGAAATTAAAACAAAGGCAATTAACTACTATAGACAAACTAATAACTAAAAGTACACTTAACATCTTTTTAATCAATAGTTAACAATAGTTTTAAGAATAGAGTGAATGCTCTAGAAATTTCAAGTGAATAAAATTTAGAGATTAGTAACTTGATAACACAACCTACAGGAACACACAATAGAACTAAACACAGAATAACATTTATCTAAACGTAACATGCACATAACAAAAATAACAGCAGTAATGATAAAATACTTATCTACTCTATGAGATCCCTTGAGTGGCCAACTCTTGGGCAATCCTACTAATAGTTCAAATCACATATAGTACTTTTGCAGCTTCAAAGTAAATCCATTCATAGTGTTTAGGTGAAATTTAGATTTATTTATTGTTTTAGTGTTTAGATGTTTAAATCCTCCTTTCACCTTTAACATTCAAGGATCTAGGGTCGAGTGGCCATGTGCTATCATACCCTAGGTCATTGTGAGATGTAGGGAAGCTTGGATTAGGGTGTTTAATTATAAATTTTCCTTCTCTTATGTTTAATTGACCATTAAAACCTTAATTATACAAATATGACAATAAACTGACGAATAACAGAAAAAGCTCTTGCAGAGAGATGTAAAATATCAAATCACAGAGTACCTATTTTTAGGGCTCTGAGGTAGAAAAGTCAGGGACTAAGGAGTGGACGCCCAAGTCCAAGGTACTAGTTTCTTTGTGGGATCCTGACTTCCTTCCAACAATGATCTGCACTGTAACTTTTGTTTCTAAAAATTCAATTGCGGATGACACAAGGACTAGTGCCCAAGTCCTGAAAAGGCTCTAGTTTCCTACTTCTCTTCAGATCCTGAATCCTTTATATCTACTAATCCTTCCTACAACTCCACTTTTTCCAAATGCAACACCTGTAATTTACAATCACAAAACTTTGGGAGGGGGTTGTGGTGTTTAGAGGCTTGCCTTAGTCAAGCCCCAGAGGACACTTAAGTCTCTGAACACTGTTGTCAGATAGAGAGTGCGTGCCCTTGTCAGGTAGAGGCAAAAGCCAAAGGAAATGATGATGAAAATATAATATAATGTCACCTTGTAGTGAAGATCTCATGGAATGAGGATGCCCTTCATTCCATGATGCAATGGATGCTCAAATTTGCAAACACAAACACATAAACAACACAATTTTGCTCTTGCAACACTATGAAAGCCTTGAATCACCTTTAGGATGCCAAAATCACATGAACTCTCATTTTCAAATGAATGCCTAAACATGCTTTTATATATAACTATAAACACTCCTGGCAAGAATTTGTAAATTCAAACTTACCGTGTCAGCATAGGACCCAAATAATGGTCATAAACTGAGACCCAAAAATTGGGACTTCCCCAAAATAGGTTAGGACTAGGGAGCAGGCGCCCAAGTCCTCCCCCCTATTTTGGGCAGGGTTAAGCTCAAGGGGTCCTCCTAGGTCCCATTTTTCATGTTACCTAGGGCTCATTCCATTGGAATGCCAAATTATGAAGTAAGATGTCCTAAATGCATGTAAAAGACCCAAGAGCTAAACCTTATGAGGGAAAAGCCCCCAATGAGACATTTTCTGACATTATATTTAGCCCCCACTTTAATGTATGTATAAATGCAAGGCCAATACATGCATTAAAGTATGGTCACAAACACACCAAACATGGAAAAGACACACCAATCACATAGAAAATAGTAACAGGCACACAAAACATGGAGAAGATAGTTATAGTCACATAGAACATGGAGAAGACAGCCAATGCATAGAAGACACATTAATGCATGGAAGATAGAAATGATATATTTTCTTTTCTTTTTCTCATATATATGAAATGCAGATACAAGTACTGGAAAGTAAACAAACCTCCCATAATACATGATGTAGTCATTGCACGGGTCTTTCTATATATGGGGCAACTCACATGCAAGACACACAAAACCTCCCAAAATGTAGACCACATATGGGATAATAAACATGCCAAACAAAGCAAGAACACCAAACACACACACTTTGAAGACACAGAGAAAACACAGAAAACAAGCAATGGAGTGTTCCTATTTCTAGGCTCAATACCATCTCAGGCACATTACAAGCACACACCGATGATTGGGCTTCACCACAACAATCACCAAAGACACACTTAAGAGTTGAGTTAGTCACAGAGCCACTCCCCACCTCCACAGAGGACTTTTAAAAATGCAACCCCACCTGCATCACAAAGACGCCTTACAGTGAAAAGGAAGCATGGTATACAACCCCACCTGCATCACGAAGATGCTTTACGATGAAAAGGAGGTATGATCTCAAAAGTATACGGCACCACCCACATCACGGAGATGCCTTATGGTGAAAAGAAGGTATATGCAATAGATTTCAAGATATATTGATTGATTGCAAACAAGCTTAGGATGTACGAAGTACTCATTGCACTAGTCTGCACCTAAGGACAAGCACATTGCTAACATTTACAATAGACAACTTACCTTATATATGCCCCCACCTTAAGGTGTTTGATATCAAGTATCAATATCAAGCATGTTAAGGTAGGAAGAAAACACATAAGGGAACACAAGCTCTCGCAAAGCCCATGCCCCCTAGAGGTGACATGTACTTCACGATTGCCAAATGTTCCCACAAACACATCCTTGCAAAAAACATGTTAGTGTCTACAACATCATGAGAAACAAAAACATCAATGCATATGATTAACAACACAAAGAGCCAAGGTTATACTATGAATTCAGAGTTTGAGGATAACCATGGGGCTATATCATGAAGCTCTCTGAATCAAGTACCACCAAGGCTAGATTCGAAGACAAACAAAGGTGCACAGAGTAGCAGTATTGTTAAGGTTTTTAAATGATAAAAACATCATCAAAATCACTATGCAGAAAGAATGAGTGCTTCCATTAGACAAGCATCAAATAAAATATACAACTCCATTGTCATATTAGGAACCAAGTCCATTTTTTGATTGCTCTCAAAAGGGACACTAGGTCCGCATCAGTATAAATGTTTTTCGTCATCTACCCACTAGATGGAAACACTAGAGGAAGGGAAACAATAAATCAGATAGGAGAAACAAGTGTCTGAGGGATAGTCATGTAGGAGTGTGCCCCCAAGTCACCAACCGCAATGCTATGTCCATAAGACACAACACACAACAATGAAATTAGAGGTAATTTAGAATAATGATGATACAAATAGAAGAAAGTCACAATAGAGGCGGTCTCCTGGTATCTCAGACCTTATGGGAGAATCTGAGGTCATCCCAGGAGGCCTAAACAACACATAACACATCATGGGGGAAGCACATCACAAGAGAGATAAAGGGTTAGAAATACTTACCGGGTAGCACCATCGTTAAGAACATACACATTTAGGATATCTCTCATGTTGTTTTAATATTGTATTAACATTAAGTTTAGGATGACAAGAGGCTTTGGTGGGTTTCAAAGAGTAGTATCCTATACCAGTTGTGTAGTTAATTCTAGCAACTTGTAAAGGTACTCTAATTCCTTGCTAATTTACACCACAACCATTGCCTACATAGTCATTATTTTTGTACAAGATTTGAAATCCATGACCATATAGAGAGTCCATTTCTTTAGAAGAAGGTGAAGCCTCATAGGTATCATAATTTGTAGTATAAGTGAGGGTATTGTCTTTATTTTCAACCAAGGAAACTTTGTTTTTCTGAGATGTTTCAAAAGATTGTTTAGACGAGATCGATGAGACTTTTGATGTGTTAGGTTTATTAAATTTGCATTCCCCTGTACTGCAAGGGTTAAAATCTAATGAACCCCAATCATCATCAACAAGTGCATTCAATGGTTGGGAGTTTTATACAACATTAGTCATTGATGGATCACCTCTCAAATTGTTTAAGCTCATATGATTATAAACTAGTTTTTACATTTCAATGTGTAAACAATTATCTCATTCAGGATTAGCATGAATAGTATGAAGTTTACCTTTGAATATAAATTTGATTGAACAATGTAGAGTGGAAGGGACTGACCCCAATCCATGAATCCAAGGTCTACAAAGAATTATGTTGTAAGATAAAGAACTAGGCATGACATGAATTAGATTAGGCACAATCATAGGTCCCACTTGTATAGGTAAAGTTATAGTACCTATAGATTGTCGTCCAACATTGTCAAAAACACAGATACTTAATGGTTCCAGCTTGATGGCAGATGTATCAACTTTAATCTTATGTAATAAGTCTATGCCACAAACATTAAGAGTTGATCCATTATCAATCATAACTCTCTTAACCAATGTTTTGTTTATTGTGACAAAGATTATAAGAGCATCATATTGGTTTTGAACTTCAATTGATGGTAATTCCTGTGGTTGAAAGAGAATATATTTTTTTGTTACATGCATACTATCCAATACAACTGCTACATCATTTGGCTTAATAGAAGGTGGCATAATCACCTTTTGTAAAGCTTCTTAGAGCATTCCATGGTATGTAGGTGATGTTTGTATTAAATCCCAAAGAGAGATCTTAGCCAAAGTAGCATGAAGTTATTTGACAAGATCATACTCTTGACCACTTTTATGAGTAAGGCAAGGTGATGGAGGGAGCATAGGTTGAGAACATGGAAGAGAGATAGGCACGTGGTGCTTGGTTACCTTGCTTGTTATTACAGGTGTTGTATGTGTGAGAAATCACATTGTGGTGTGGTTGTTGTAACACATTTTGAACACCTTAACTCAATTGAGCAATTTTTTGTGCATATTTATAGATGTAATCTGGGGTTCAACCTTGAACAGTAATAGTGGCTTTAAACAAGAGGATTCACTAGGTGCCCCTCAGACAATCATCTTAGGAATATTGCTACAAGGTCTATTAATGATGATTGAATTAACATTGTTTCCCTCTTGATTACACCCAACATCCATCCCTAAAGGATTTAATGTGAGAGACCTTTTCTCATCCACTAATGCTACATCTTTGTCAGGGAAAGCAGTGGGATAAGAGGAAGCTACAATATTGATAGGAAGATTAGGTGTTACATCATTGATAGGGCTATCCATGGTCTTCTCATCTAATGTTCTTTATCTTTCAACTATAGGAGAAGGAGGATAACTTATGGAATCATCATCATCATCATCACCATATGTTTTAGCTATTAAATCCAAAGCATTAAGAGAACTTTCACTCTCATCATTCTCAATGTGTTTTGTCAAATCTCCTATGACCCAAGGGTATGTATTCATGAGAGAAGTGAAATTATCAAAATTAGATCTATAGTCAAGGATTTCAAGTGAGGAGCATTTAAATATATCCTTGTGATACATAGCTTGTAAATAAGTGAGCACATGAGGATTCATATTAAGAAATTTGTAGAAACTCTTAAAGTTTTTGATACATGCATGTAAAGATACCAAAGAGCAATGAGATGAAGATACCGTAATGAAATGTCTTGTAACATCAATTCAAAATCAATTTTAAGATCTTTTCAAAAGTATGCAAGAGACAAGTGCAAAACTATATGCAAAAATGACCTAAGACGCAATTTTTATGCTTTTTCAATTCAAATAAGTGAAAGCAAAGGGTGTTGTAAGGATTTTGATCAGGTGAAGAAAATTATATGTCTAATATTAGTCCAAAAAATCAATAAGATCCTTCACAAACCACTCTTGATGCAAATCTAAGATAATCCCAAGTCAAAATATAGTGAAAATATGTCAAAATAAGCACTTTTTCACCAAATCTTGATGCAAAAGAGCATGATAAAGGGTGTTGTGAAGTAAATGATGATGAAAAGAAAATTATATCAGTAATAATAGCCACTTAATGATAAGATATCTGTCACAACATTCTTTTAGTGCCACTTAAGGTCAAACCTTGGTGAAAATATAGCAAAAATAGGTTATTTTTCATGGTTTTTCAACTCCAAAACCTAGAAAAGGGGGTGTTGTAATGAATTTTAGGAGGTACAAAAAATAAAATCAATGATATCAATCACTGCAATCCATAAAATTGATCACAACACGCTTGGAGTGCAAACTAGGCCAAACCCTAGGGCAAAAATAGTAAAATTGTGTGTTTTTCCACCAAATTTTCAATACAAGAGCCCGTTAAAAGGGTGTTGTGAAGATTTTTAGGAGGGCTAAAAAATGCTAACCCTGATAGTAGCCAATTAATGCAAAAATACCCTTCACAACACACATATGGTGCAAGTTTAGAGAGTCGATAAGGCCAAATTTAGTGAAAATTGGTGTTTTTGAAGCCCTAGAGTTTATATCTTGGCAGAAATATGTGAATGTTTTGAAGTATATGATTTATGTTGAAAATGAATTATTCTCAGATCTCAAAATGGATTACAAGGTCTAATATGCAAAATGCCAATGTAAAATTTAATGAAAATGCATAAAAATTGCTAGTTTTTGTTGAAATTTTCTATTCAAAAATGCAAATATTTAAAATCTAAATGCAAGACTACAGCTAAATTATAATTTGAATGAACCTCTAAAATCAGTAGAAAAATCTAAAAGAATATTTTTCCTACTAACCCTAGATTTTGGAATTACTAGGTTATATAAAAATTATCAAAATTTCTACAAAAGCCTAGCAAATTAATGATGAAAATGCAATGCAAATTATTGAATTTTTGTGTTTTTCTATAGTTTATATCAGATCTGATGTAAAAATCATGAATTAGGGAAATTTAGAAAGAACTGATGCAATTTAGTAATCTATATGAAAATTCAAGCTAGGGTTTTTTAAATTTTCAAGTTTTTTGTAATTTTCTCAATGCAATAAGATGAAAGACTATATAAATGAAAGGGAATCAATCAAAATCTGAAAACACACACTCAAGAAGTTGCAATTTAACTCCAAAACATGGGTTCACCAAAATGTTTATGTGAAATTTGGATTCGTTTATTGTTTTAGTGTTTAGATGTTTAAATCCTCCTTTCACCTTTAACATTCAAGGATCTAGGGTCTAGTGGCCATGCACTATCATACCCTAGGTTGTTGTGAGATGTAGGGAAGTTTGGATTAGGGTGTTTAATTATCAATTTTCCTTCTCTTATCCTTAATTGACCATTGAAACCTTAATTATGCAAATACGGCAATAAACTGACGAATAACAGAAAAAGCTCTTGTAGAGAGATGTCAAATATCAAATCATAGAGTACTTGTTTTCAGGGCTCTGAGGTGGAAAAGTCAGGGACTAAGGAGCGGGCACCCAAGTCCAAGGCACTAGTTTCTTTGTGGGATCCTGACATCCTTCTGACACTGATCTGCACTGTAACTTTTGTTTATGGAAATTCAACCGCAGAGGACATAGGGACTAGTGGCCAAGTCTTGAAAAGGCTCTGGTGTCCTACTTCTCTTCATATCCCAAATCCTTTATGTCTATTGATCCTTCCTGCAACTCCACTTTTTCCAAATGCAACACTTGTAACCTGCAATCACAAAACTTTGGGAGGGGGTTGTGGTGTTTAGAGGCTTGCCTCAGTCAAGCCCCAGAGGATACTTAAGTCTCTGAACATCATTGTCAGATAGAGAGTTCGTGCCCTTGTGAGGTAGAGGCAAAAATCAAAGGAAATGATGATAAAAACACAATATAATGTCACCTTGTAGTGAAGATCTCATGGGAGGAGGATGCCCTTCATTCCATGATGTAATGGATGCTCAAATCTGCCAACACAAACACAAAAAACATAATTCTACTCTTTCAACACTATGGAAGCCTTGAATCACCTTTAGGATGCCAAAATCACATGAACATCATCTTGTTTTCAAATGAATACCTAAACATGCTTTTATACGCAACTACAAACACTCCTGCCAAGATTTCGTAAATTCAAGCTTACTGTGTCAGCATAGGACCCAAATAACGGTCATAAACTGACACCCAAAAATTGGGACTGCCCCAAAATAGGGCAAGACTAGGGCGTGGGCACCCAAGTGCTCCCCCTATTTTGGACAAGGTTAAGCTTAAGGGGTCTTCCTAGGTCCCATTTGTCATGTTACCTAGGGCTCATTCCATCGGGATGCCAAATTATGAAGTAAGATGTCCTAAATGCATGCAAAAGACCTGGGAGCTAAACCTTATGAGGGAAAAGCCCCCAAGGGGACATTTTCTGATGTTACACACAGCACTTCCATTACTTAGAACAAATTGCTCAGAACAATCTAGTGATATTCATTCAGTCATATCATAAAAGTGTAACAGCACTAAGAACATAATTGGACAGTATTCAAAATATATCATAACAGCATATCCTTGTTTTTAGTAGCTACACATATATATATTGCACTACTACAAAATTCTAATCTATAGATGGTAGGGAAATACCATTGAAAAAGTCTTAAATAGAATTACAACTAACTAATGTTTGTGACATAAAACATAATAAAGGCTCTGAGTGGAGCTATAAAGTCTCAAATAGTCTTAATAGAAAATAACATAATGCTTTAAAAGAAGTCTTCCACTATGCATGCCTAGATTTCTGGCACCCCCAACTTCTGGCACTTTGACTTCAACCAGTTGGAGTCCACTCCTTTCATAGGCAATGCATAAGTCTTGCATAATTACTCAAAGTCTATACCATTATATCAACATTAGTTAGCTAATTCTAATCAATTTGAGAAATAAAGGTTTATACAACATTTTATAAAAAAGTAGACAATTATTACTTCTAAAAATAAACAAATTGGCATGGCTGAGGTGGTTGGAAAGAACAAAAAGGGGTATTTAGCTCATCATAAGAATGAGTTTTGTTTATACCTCATCATCCTTCCCTTCCTAATCCTGATTAGATCCCTCTGCTCTCTAATGAGTCCTCTGCCTCTCTACATCCTTTTTTCTATTCAGTTCTTCATATCTGGAGATGAGATCATACATGTCTTCTGCCTCCTCATCTAAATGATTAGGGTGTTTAAGAAAACCTTTGTTGAATTTAACCCTCATCTGCCATGTATATAATTCTCCAATATTTTGCCTTGTAGTGACCAAAACTATAAGGGGTGGCTGAACAAGTAATGGAGGCCTATATCGCATCCCTATCCACTTGGTCTTGAGCTATTGTAATATTTATATTAATGCTTCAACCCTTTTGTAGGACCACCTTAAGTTGGTGGGGGAGATCATCTCTCTTTGTTTGAGATACATAGGTAGGGGGCATACCACTCCTCACATGCAGTCCATGCCCTTTCTATCAACTATGGCCCATGAACTATGAAATTTTCAAAGCAAATCCAAATATTGTCATCATATTTGTTCTTCATAGCTTCATATCTTTTAATCCTTCAAAATTGAGCCTTGAAGACAAAGGGCTTTTGGTTAGGATATCTCATTTGGAGTCCTACAATTCTCTTTACTTGCAAATACTCTCTAGTTCTCTCCTGCTAATGGATTTGATTCTGCATATTAGACATGAAGGCTCTAAGTTGTACCTCCCCAACAAAAAGGTTGATAAAGAAATCAATATATTTTTCTAAAAATAGATTATGTATGAAAAATTTAGACAGCAGATTTTGTTGAACAAGGGTTGTCTCTTTGAATGCTTCTAGGAACTATTTATCATCTAGATCATGGGGTAAATTATAGGAGATCCTCAAAATCTTTCATCTTAATAACTATTCATTTAGAAACATGGAATATAAATGAGATGGCTTTCTACAGGCTAGTAACAATTCTCCAATCTGACATGCATCAGTTTTGGCCTGGTAGAGTTTGTCATAGAATTTTTTTAATAATATTATTTCTTGCTTAAGTTTGGCATTTTCTGCCCCTGCTTGCCTCAAGAAATAGCATCTCTCCATCCATTTGGTCAACATTGGAGGAATGTGAATTTGAAACCATTCCATCTTAGTTGGCTCAATCTGTACTTCTTTTGTTTTCATTATTAGTTTCACGTTGATTTCCTACAAATCTTGTTCTAGCTCAACATTTCTGCTCAAAGATGTATTGAGTTCAAGTGTTTGTTTATCCTATTTTTCTATAAAGGCTTTGAGAGATTGCACCAAATTATCAGTTAAATTTTTAATTTGTTTATCTTTTTTAGATAAACTAGCCAAATACTCTTTATCTTTCCCATAAATTTATTGCACTTGAGAAGGCAACTCTCCAATAGTTTTATCCTTCTATTCTAATTGAGCCTCTAAAGTTGTGATTTCTTGATCCTTTTTCCTCAAAAGTTTAGTTTGTGTTCTTATTTCTTGTTGTTTCCTATTTATCTACTCCTCATTTTGTTGCAGTTTATCTTTTAACTGAACAATTTCTAACTTCAACTCTTCTACTTTTATTTTTATGGGATCTTATTTTTTAATTTCTACATCAGTGGAAGGGGAAAAATAGAGATCTCTACATTACTATCAGTCACATGTTCTATGTTATTTACTTCCAGTGGACTCTCTTCTATGTCATCGGCAACCAAGAGAGATAATTGTTCATTTAGGGGAACTGTATTAATTTCCTGTATTTCTAAGGGCTGTTGTGAAGGGGAAAGTGGTTCAACAGACTCATCTTCAACAATTATATAGTTTGGCAATTGTACTCCTATTTCTCCCTCCCTTATGAAGAGTTCTATCATTCTTTGATAAGAAATGTTTGTAGTTTCTATTAAATTCACACCTTCATTCTTAATGCCAAACAAACTAGAAACGATTTGAGGGCTTACCTTAAACATATTGCCACACACTATTGTTTGCCCATCCGAGAAGTTTTCTGCAAATTCCTTGACCAACTGTGTGTTATGCCACTCAAATTTCTTCATGGACTCAAGCCAACCTATCCTCTAAAAAAGATCATAAATATTACTCAGCACCAACAATTTATCTGGAGAAGTTGGTTCTAATTTGTGCTTAGCCCCACCCATTCTACTTCTTATTTGCAATTATGCTAAGTGTCTACTGAATTCATAGCACTCTAATGGTGAAAATTGTTTCAACGAGACTGTTATGCAGACTAAAGGAAATGCAATCTTATGATCACCTATACTTTGACAATTTTGATGGGACACAGATTAATTCAAGCATTTGGCTTCATTGCATTTGAATCATTATTTTACATGGGATAGAGTGCATGAGTTGCCACCTCTCCAGTGAAGGTACAGTCTACAGAATTTACTAAATTTGCAAAGGAAGGTGGAATGTGCCAATTCATTTATTTTTATCCATAATAATATACCTACTTAAAATAAAAGATGTACATAACTCACGTCTCGTCATTGATTTGAAAGTCTCTTTCCGTATGCTGACGTAATTGCATCATGGGTGGTAGTGTAACTAAATTTAGGTGTGATGGCAAAGGGTTGTAATGAATTTATTATGAATAAAGATGGGATGGCTAATAAAGGTTCTAATTATTATGACAAAAAGTGGTCACAATAATTTTTTTTATTTATTATGGTACGAGATGGTAGTATAGGCGTGAATTTTAGAAGTGGCAGAAAAGAATTAGTGATAATCATGAGTATGTTGTTGGGATTGTCAGAGCATTTACAAAGAAAGGGAAATCACAAAATTCTAGAGCATTGGTGAAAGATGCGACTAGGACAAAGAAACAAAATTTTAGAGCATCGTTGAAAGATGTAGCTAGGATAAAAGAATAAATTCTAGAGCATTGCTGAGAGATGCAGCCAGATTGCAGGAACAAGTTTCAGAGCATCACTGAAAGATGCAACCAAAATGTAGGAACAAAGTTCTGGAGCATCATTGAAAGATGCAGTCAGAATGCAGGAACAAAGTTCTGGAGCATCTCTAAAAGATGCAGCTGGAATGCAAGAACAAAGTTTTAGAGCATCATTAAAAGATGCAGCCAGAATGCAGGAACAAAGTTCCAGAGCATCACTGAAAGATGCAGCTAGAATGCAAGAACAAAGTTTCAGAGCATTGCTAAGAGATGTAGTCAGAATATAGGAACAAAGTTTCAGAGCATTGCTGAGAGATGTAGTCAGAATATAGGAACAAAGTTTCAGAGCATTGCTGAGAGATGCAGCAAAAATGCAGAAACAAAGTTCTAAAGCATCACTGAGAGATGCAGCTAGAATATAGGAACAAAGTTCAACAGCATCACTAAAAGATGTAGCTAGAATGCAGGAACAAAGTTCTAGAGCATCACTGAAAGATGCAACCAAAATGCAAGAAGAATGGAATAGGTTGATACACTTTGGACTTAACACGTTCTGGAGCATCAAAGAAAGATGCGCCAAAATGCAAGAACAATCAAGGGAATGGAACAAATTAAATGAACAAGTTTTGGAGCATCATTGTAAGATGCATCAAAATTTGTATTCTATTAAAAATGAAGTCCTGTAAAATAGAAATAAAATTTAGACAAGTCCAAAAAATGGTAATACAATAAAAATGCTCTGAAGTGATTATAAGTACATAGACATGCAAGATTTTTTTGTTAACTCATAGATGAAAATTATACTGGCTCTGTTGTAGCAGAGTCAATGCATTGGGTTTCTCCTTGCATTTCTACCATTCTCATAAATTTTTCTTTGTTGACAGGTTTGTGGTAGATTCATAATCGATGATCGTTGACTAAGAGAGTTCGAGTATCACCATCAATGGGTTTGAGTTGCACTGCTCCATTTGGAAATACCTAAAGAATTTCATATGGACCTAGCCAATGAGTCCTTAGTTTCCCTTTTTGATCTTTATATCAGGAATCAAATAGTAGTGCCCAATCTCCATTGTGGAACTCTCCTTCTTTTATGTGTTTATCATGCTAGGCCTTTTGTTGTTGTTGAACTAGCTCAGTCTAGTGGATAGCTTCTAAGCAAAGTTCATCTAATTCACTAAGTTGCAAGACTCTTTCTACCTGAGCTCGATCGAGGTCTAAACCTAACTCCATTGTAGTTCTAAGAGTTTGAATTTAAAATTCAATGGGTAGAAGAGGTTTCTTCCCAAAGACTAACTCATAAGGAGTAAGACCAGTGGTTGATTTCCAAGTTGCATTATAGGCCAAAATGGCTTCAGGCATTTTTTTGGCCTAGTCTCTTCTTCTTGATGAAACTATTTTTGTCAAGATATTTTCAAGTTCCCTGTTAGTGACTTCTGCTTGACCATTTGCTTGATGGTGATAGGTTGATGACTTTTTATGGCTTACCTAGAAATGATCAATAAAGGATAGCAAAACTTTTGACATAAACTGGGGTCCTTGATCTGTGACAATTGATCTAGGGGCTCCAAATCTGAGAAAAATCTTGTTATACAGGAAGTCAACAACTTGTTCTTCCCTAGCAACTCTTAGAGCTTGGACTTCTACCCACTTAGTCAGATAGTTAGTACAGAACAAAATGTATTCTTTGCCTTGTGAAGAAGGGTCTATGGGACAGATAAAATCCAATCCCCACTTTTCAAATGGTTCAAAAACTACCTATGGTTGTAGAGGCATTTCATTGGATGTTGTGGCTCTTCCTACTCGTTGGCATTCATCACAATGACGAACATAGTTTTTCACGTATTTATGCATTGAGAGCCAGTAATATCCTATACCTAGGATTTTATGGGACATTCTCTTGGCGGAGTAATGACCTCTAGAGGGATCATCATGGCAAGCTCTAAGGATGTTTTATTTTTCATCTGATCTAACACAATGTCGTAAAACCAAATCAGGGCCACATCAAAATAGCATTCCATTAATCCATTTTAACTAAGCACTTTCCTGAATAAGGCATTTGTTTAGTTTTAACGTAAAGTTTTGTGGAAGATCAGAAGTAGCCAGATAGTTGGTAATGTCTGCAAACTAGGGGTTTTAATGGAGATGACAAATAAATTTTCATCTAGGAATTCATCTTGTATAGGAGTACAATCTCCATTGTCTTGTTTGATCTGGGATAAGAATTCTGTGACTACATTGAACTTTCTAGGTTTGTTAATGATGGTTACATTGAATTCTTGGAGAAGCAATAACCACTTGATTATTCTTCCATTGATTACAGGTTTATTCATTAGGTACTTGATAACTGAATGGTTTGTGAACAAAGTCACTTTGTATCCTATGATATAATGTCAAAATTTATTGATTGCATGAACCACAGCTAAGAATTCTTTCTCTGTAGTGGTATAGTTTCATTTAATAGGAGTCAAGTTCTTACTAATGAAATAGATGGCATATTTTCCTCCATTCTCATCTTCCTGACCTAAAACTGCTCCAATGGCATCATTGGAAGCATCTGCATAAATATGGAATGGAAGGTTCCAATTAGGTCCACGTAGGATAGGAGCAAAGATGAGTTTCTCCTTAATGATCTCAAATGATGTTTGACATTCATTTGTCCAAAAAAATCTATGTCCTTTTGGAGAAGGGAGAACATGGGGGCTGCAATGTTGCTGAAGTTTTCTATGAATCTTCTATAGTATCCAACATATCCTAAGAAACTTCTGACATTAGTTTGGTTCTTTGGAGTCTCTAGTTGTATCATCTAAATTTTCTTAGGATCCACTTTTATCTCTTTAGCTGAGATGTAGTGTCCCAACACTATTCCTTGTTCTACCATTATTAGACATTTTTGTGACTCAGGGATAGCTAATGGTCCTCACATTGCTTCAATACCTTGTCCAAATTTTTAAGACCTTCATCAAAAGTGGATCCATACACTATGAAGTCATCCATATAGACTTCCACACAGTCATTTACTAGCTCAACAAATATGGACAGAACAACTCTCTAAAATGTTGCAGAAGTGTTGCATAGCCCGAAGGGAAGGATGTGATATGCGAATGTTCCCCAAGGGAAAGTAAAAGTTGTTTTGTCCTAGTCTTTTGTTGTTACTTGTATTTGGTTATATCCAATAAATCCATTCAAGAATGAGAAATACTTCCTTCCAGCTAAATTATCCAAGACTTAGTCTATGAAGGTAAAGGGAAGTACTCTCTATAGGTGGCTTTGTTGAGCTCTCTATAATCAACACACACTCCCCACTTCCCATTTTTCTTTGGAACAACTACTAATGGTGAAACCCATTTGCTATCAGAGATGGGATAGATGAATCCTACTTGCAAGATTTTCTCAATCTCTATTTTAACAATATCTTTGAGAGCAGGGTTGAGTCTTCGTTGAGGTTGATGAATAGGTCTAACATCTTCAATATAGATGTGATTGGTACAAACACTCGAGTATATTCCTCTCATGTCCGTATAGTCCCAAGCAAAAGCCTTGGATCTATTTACCAAAACATCAAACAATTTGAGCTCATCTAACTTTGTCAACCAACTATTGATATTTAAATTTTTTCCTAGTAGTAACATGATAGTTTTGGTTCTAGGATAGTTGGAAGTGATGGTATGAACTTCTCTCGTTAAGGTGTTGAGAGGGCAGTTGTGCGGTATAGTTTTGTGAAGTCTAGTAATATCTTTGAAGAAGTGATCTATTTTCATAATTATATTAGCTAGAGGATAGGGTAATGTTGTGAAGTTGGTGTAATCATGTTCGATGTCATCAGTATGGATTGGTTGTCCTAAGATCTCTTCCACTTCCAAAATTTCTTCATCAACTGAGTCTATGGTAAGATCTTGCATGTTGTTTTCCAGTTCATCTTCCAACTCTTCACCATGTTGTTTAATGACTACCATAGCAAGTGAGGCTAGATTCTCTTGTTTGTTAGAACCATTTGGTTCATCAACCCAAACTTGGTTATGCTCAGCATGTTGAGTGGGGGGATACAAGAATAATTATTTTCTATTGGGACCATGTGAAATGGTCATTCCTCCTACTCTGCAGTCAATTTTAGCTGCAATTGTAGCTAACCATGATCTACCCAATATTATCAAGCAACTATCCTTGGGTGTGAGGGACTGGATTATTTGGAAATCCATTGGATATTCCCAATCGTCAACCTCAACAGGAACATTTTCTAGGACACCCATGGGAATAGCTATAGACTAATTTTCCATATGCAATACAGTGGTTGTGGGATGTAAATCAATGAGTCCCAATGTTTCCATAACATCCATCATCATGACATTAATGGTCGCTCCCAAGTCCACAAGTGCATTGGGTATTGCTACCTTGTTGATTATTACTGTTATAAGTGGACTACCTAGGTCACCATATTTTGGGGTTGAAGTTTCTCTAGCTAGAAGGTTAGCTAGGTATCCATTGATATGCATAGTATTAATCTATTTCAGTTCCCTTCCTGGTGTTTTTATGAACAACTATTTAACTAGCTGGTTTAGTTCAAGAATTTCTTTAATCACTTGCAACAAGGGAATCTCGATATGGAGTTGCTTATTTTCTTAGACTAACGTAGTTTCAGTAGGTAATGTCATTTCCAGAGGTTTATTCAAAGGAGCTGCCTTGAGGTGCTCAGGAAAAGGTGCTTGAGATTTCTTTCTCATGGTGGGATCCTCCTTTAAAAGATCTGTTGAATGATGGCCAACTTCTTCTTGAGGTAACTCAGAAGCTCTAGGTGAGGATTGTGGAAGAGGCTTGTCTTGGTTACTCAATGGGTTTTTATCTGAAGGCATAGAAGGTGTCTTAGTCCCTTTAGTAGATGTTGCATTTGGTTCATCAAGGATCTTGACTATGGTAGTCTACTAGAGCATTTTTCCTAACCTTAACTGCAAGTTTCCACAATAGATGGCATTAATTCTAGCCATGTTTTCCTATTTTGTTGAATACACTGGTGTGGTTTGATAGTTATTCTTTGGATTAGGGACAAGTTATGCTAGAAATTGTGATTGGTTGACCTACTTATTTTGTTGGGGGTTTGGGGAGCTTGTAAAAGGTTTTGCTATGGATTAGGCATCCTCCTTGGTCCATGATAGAATTGATTTGGAGCCTGATTCCATTGAGGCATCAGATTTTGAGGATACCATTGCTGTTGAGTCAGGTTTGGTCATTGAGGGTTTCCCCAAGACTAGTTTGCCCACTCAAGTGGTCCCCAAGTGTAAGGTCCCCAATTAGGTGGTGCTTGAGACCAAGGTGTTGTCTATTGATTATTATTCTAATTATTTAGAGGTCACAAGGAGGGATTTGAATTATGGCCATAAGAGAAATTCCCTTCAGGTCTTTGATTTAAAAAATTGATCTCCTTAGTGTGAGATGTCCTTTTCTTAGAATTTTTTATTACATTCAGTATCTCACATTGATCAGTGGCATGACCCTTTTCACAACTTTGGCAACTGTTAGCTTTATCCAAAGGGCACTCCCTTAACAGATGTTTATTTTGACACCTAGGGTAGTAGATGGATAAGGTTTTAGGATTATGTGTTTTGTCTTGTATTCCATCCAGAGTGGTGTTTAACTGAATAAGAATGTTAGTTTTCAAGTTCTCTATTTCCTCGCATAGTTTACCTATTTCATTTGAACCTCTTAAAAGACTAGATTTATAGATATCTTCCTAAGTATGGTAGAAATTCTAGTATAACTCAGCGATATCACTGAGTTCAAGTTGGGACACATCTCCCTTGCCCATTAAGTCTAGACTTCTTCTAGCATCCTCGTCAAGTCCCTTGAGAAATATGTCTTCAGAATTTCTGGGCTTATGGCTTCTTCACCACATCGTTTGGTTAGGAAGATGAACCTATCAAGATAATCTTCTAGGCTCTCATCTTCTTTTTTCCTTAGTTTGAACAATTCCTCTTTCCTATCACTAAATCTGTAGTAACTCTAGTATATGTCTAAAAAGATGGTTTCCATGTCATCCCACATGGTTATTGACCCCAAAAATAATCCCATGAACCAATGCATTGTAGCATCTCTTAGAGTGGAGGGAAAGAGTATAAGTTTTTGATTATCATTTTTGTAGTCATAAGTTTGACACAAGACTTTGAACTTAAAGAGGAACTGGTCAAGATCTTTAGAGGATAATCCTCTGAAAGCTGGTAAAATGGAGGGTGAAATGTTTTTCATGGGTGCATTGTCATCTTCATTGAGAGCAATAGGATAAGTAAATGTTCATGCTCCTCTTCTTGGGTTATCACCATATCCTTGGTTTGCTCTCCCATCTTCATTTTTTTCTCTTCATCCAATAAAAGGGCCATTGTTGTTATTATCAACCATGATGTTAAAAGGAATATTCTCCTCTTCAAAGATTGGGTTTGTTGGCTAAATGATCTCCTCTTTAAAGGTCGGGTCTGATGATTGAAACTATAGGATATTTTGTGAGGTCTTAGGTTGATCCCACTCGATCAATTCATAACTAAGTTCTTCAACTAAGCTTCTATCTCCCTACTTATAGTTGGAACCACAATTGAGGAGCTCTTGGTATGAATCTTCTATGTGGACCTCATTTCCTAACCATACAAAAAAAGAAGTCTGACAATTATATTTTTTCCTAAAAGAGGTATCCAAGCAATCTCCTATTAACACTTAGAAAAGAATCATGTCCCTAGCAATGGCACCAAAAAGTGATAGGCTATCATAAGGTCCTAACACTTTAGTTACAAATATGTTGATTATGTTGATTAGGTAGTGTCCAAAGGTTGTATGCAATAGGGGATATTTTGGACCTCTCTCTTAATAAGATTTTCTAAATTTTTGAAATAGTTGAAACATAAATTAATCTAGAAAGCATGAGATTGTTTAAGCTAGAAAGCACTCAAATTCCTATTCTATAGAGCATGTAAACTATCTAAGAATCAACACTTGCAATTTTAACTATGAAATTGAAACAAAGGCAACTAACTACTAACTAAAAGTACACTTAACATCTTTTTAATCAATAGCTAACAAGAGTTTTAAGAACAGAGTGGATGCTCCAAAAATTTCAATTGAATAAAATTAAGAGATTAGTAACTTGAAAATACAACCTATATGAACACACAACATAACTAAACACAAAATAACATTTATCTAAACATAACATGCATAGAATAGAAATAACAATATTAACAATAAAATACTTATCTACTCTACAAGATCCCTCGAGTGGCTAGCTCTTGGATGTTCCTACTAATAGCTCAAATCACATTTAGTACTTTTGTAGCTTCAAAGTAAATCCATTCATAGCACTTCCATTACTCAAAACAAAGTACTCAGAACAATCTGGTGATATTCATTCATTCATATCATAAAAGTGTAACAACACTAAGAACATAACTAGATAGTATTCAGAATATATCATAACAACATATCCTTGTTTTTAGCAGCTACACAAATATTTACTGCACTACTACAAAATCCTAATCTGCAGATGGCAGGAAAATACCATTGAAGAAGTCTTAAATAGAATTACAATTAACTGATGTTCATGACATAAAACATAATAAAGGCTCTGAGTGGAGCTATAAAGTCTCAAATAGTCTTAATAGAAAATAATTGAATGCTTTAAAAGAAGTCTTCCACTATGCATGCCTAGATTTCCAACGTCCCAACTTCTGGTGCTCTAACTTCAACCACCTGAAGTCCACTCCTTTCATAGGCCATGCATAATTCCTACACAATAACTCAAAATCTATACCATTATATCAACATTAGTTAGCTAATTCCAATCAATTTGAGAAATAAAGATTTATGCACCATTTTATAAAAAGTAGACAATTATTGCTTCTAAAAATAAACAATTTGGCATGGTTGAGGTCGTTGGCAAGAACAAAAAGGGGTATTTAGCTCATCATAAGAATGAGTTTATTTATACCTCATCACATCTCTCCTCTATTTTCATGCCTATTGTAATCCTTTTCATATCCCATTTGACTTGTATCATTTATTTCCTAATTTGTGAAAATAATGTACAAGAGGGTAAATGGATTTAGATCCAAGGGTGATAGCAATAGAGGGTTTGTGCAGATTGGGGATGGCTATGGGAGAGGAAATGGGTTTCATCATAAGAAAACACCACTTGTAGTAGATCTTCTCCCTAGTATTTTTTGTACAATCACCATTGTTGCACACATCACAATCACCTAACACTAGGTCCATACACACAACTTGTTTTCTAAATTGTGGTACAATATAGGTTGAAAAATACCAAATAAGAGACTAAATGAGGTGTTATCCTTTATAGAATGCCCTATCCCCTTGTCCCCATACTTCAATTCAAGTTATTTCATCATCTAGAGTTAATGTGAACTTTTTGTAGGCAAAAACAAGACCAATAGATAAGCACACAACACTCCAAAAAGTTGCATAATTGTAGCAAACAAAGTCAAGAGTGACCCCTACATTGTGGTAGTGCTCTTTAGGTTAGAATAACTCCCTACAGTATGTCAGTGCCTAGATTCTTAAAAAATTCTTGACATTGACCAAATTAACACTTGACAACCTACCAAGCTTACAAAGTCCTTTTTTAGTCTTAGATTCATCTAGAATTTGGTGTGCATGTTCTTTTTCTTTCTTTTATTCCCCTAGTCATTTCTATTTACATTTACTAGTTTCCTAGATCATTGTACTAATCATTTTGTTATTCATGTATTTTGGGCTTATAGTATGATTTATCGTAATAGTTAGTACAAAGAAAAGATTTAGTATCTCCTAGGTCATTAGCACACTAGAGAGTCAAAAGTTTATTCTTTTAAGTGGTGAAGAAGGTTTTGATGGATGTTACAAGTGTTGTTAATTCCATTAATAATCCATTGAAGAAGTTTTCTTGGTGCAAGAAAGATATGGGTATGGATGCCCCTAGATGCTATTCTTTGTTTTGTTATATATATATATATATATATATAATATATATATATGTATGTATGTATGTATGTATGTATGTATGTATGTATGTATGTAAAATAAGTGAGAATGTTTGAAAGATGTGTTTTACACCTTGCATTATGTTATTGTAATGTTTATGTTGTTAGGAGGTGTGTTGTGGGCCCTGTAAATAACAATGAATGTTTGTTGCTAGATGTGATTTTAGGGTTGGGGGATGCCAAACTTGGAGGGTCATAACACTTGTTATTATGGGAATTTGTGTCTCATGTGAAATGGGATGCCACATTTAGGGTATAGTAAATCTCTCCTTGGTATTTGTTATTTATAACATTGAATAATGTGTCTTGATCCATATTGTATGCAAAATTACATAATGTGTTTAAACATGTTGAGCACCTAAATTAAACATGAAATTACATGGGTTTTTGTTGGAAGTTGTAATGGCCCTTAGATGATGAGTCAATCTTGGGATCCCACCTTATAAGATGTCAATTGGAGGTACTAAATCTTCATATCAAGTATTCATAGTAAGTTTCAATAGTAAATTTTCTTTTTGGTCCTTGTCTAGATGTAGAGTGCTTGGGATACTAGCTTGGAGAAGCTTAGAGAAGAACGTACATCAGTGGGAGGGGTTCAACAACTATTATAATGTTGTTAAAATTTGAAAGGGAAAGAGAACCCAACATCCTAAATTTTACTTAAACAAATATTCAATATCTTGATGCAAGCACATACTGCTATGCCCTTAAAGTGGAAATAGACATAGTTGATTTCCCATCTCAGTAACCCTTAGAGGAAAGATAATGTAGTTTACAGATCTAAATAAATTTTAGTAGCATAACGGCATATAAATTAACACTTTAAGAACATGAAAAGAAGAAGAATAGAAGAAGGATAGACAGAAGATAAGAGACACCAATATACGTGGGGAAAACCCTTTTAGGTAAAAAACCGCACAATCCAAAGCATTGAACCAATGTATTAATCTGCAACAACAAACATGTTACAATACACTTGCAGGCTCAAAACTTTAATGTGGAGATTTAGATCTTTCTCCTCTAGAGGAAAAACTGATAGCATAACCCTGCATAAAACTCTCCTCACAAACTTCTCCTTAAGCCTTCAATTTATAGGAGTTCCAATACAAGAAACCACCAAAATGGAAACTCAAAACCATGAGTTACAATGCCTAGTCATGGAGAATCAAATCCACCGTAATATAGAAAGTTACTCAAATCATAATTGACTCTCCAAATATGGCACTCCATTTTTGGCTCCTAAAATCATGCTTTCGTAATCTCCTAAAATCTTGCTTTTCAAGTTTCCAATTGTAATTTCCTTTTTCAAGCTCTTTCCATTTTAGCAACTCTTACACACCTTACAAGTTGTCATAGTTGTATTTAGCAACTTCCATGACACTAAGTGATAAAAAAAATTGCCAAAATATAAATAAATAAATATTTCAAGTATTAGAACTTGCATGGTGTATGACACACCTAATCCCAACATTTTCCCACTTGTCATATACCTTGCAAGAGACAAAGGAAACACAACCAATCTATGAACAACCAAGGTTACCATACTGCCTCAATTGAACTCCACTATACTCATGAGCTTTACAAAAGCACTTGTAACATCTTCCAAGTGATCACCAACATGACAAAAAAGATTAGAATTCCAAAAACTTGATGAAACACCAAATGCCACATAGACACACCAATGTATCCAGCTTCAAACCTATTACCAGAACATAGCTCTGAAGTCCAAACACCTCCAAAACAAGATCAAGCATGAATGCTCCAGAATAGTTAGAACAAAAACCACAACTAGTTGTTTACATCCAACTAAAAACCCGCCATTGATAGAACTTTTGCACATGACATATCCAGCCCATATTGAAGCTCTCATCCCTATATAATCCACTATCCTACTCAAATTTAGCATCTCCCATGATAAAAAACACACCAAAACCATTGATGTGCAAAAAATCTAAAGACCCTTGATACTGCAGTCCAATGAAAAACAATCTACCAAAGACATACATACATCCTAGGAATCATACTGCATGAGCAATGTCAACCAAAGAAACACAAAGTCTACCAATCGACTCTTACATCAAAGTGTGGCTTATAATCAAATCATGTAATACAAAGAACAATCACAATGATTTACAAACTGCAACCAACCTGGTACAAAATAGAGCATACTTCCACACTCTCTCACCTTTGATCTCCTCCACTTCTCCCAAGTTCTCCACATCTCAAATGATATATATTAAAAGAACACATACTATTACTAAAAAACAATAAAGTACAACAACAGTAGATGACCTCAAAACCAGTGATCATACTAGATGAATAAGAACCTCTAGGAATAAACATGAGACCATAAAGAGAAATTGCAAACCATATCATGTCCTTCTACCAACATGACCAAGTACTAAGTTGTGCCAAGTAAGATCTCCTTCACAAAACCCCAATTGAAAAGCCTTAACAACACCCAACTATTCAATCTCATTAGCTCAAACAAAACATATATATCTCATATAACCAAAATGGATGTAAGATTGTCTAACCAAGGATGATCAAACTCAAAAAAAATCATTCCAAAAATAGGAATACAGCCCAATAACATCTCTAAAACTTCTCAAAAATCAAACCATATACCTAAGAAGATTACCATGCCAAGTACTCCTAAAATGAACCCTCCAGAACTAGAAACTATAGCTCAAGATTCATATCCATGAGTAATCAAAGCATAAAACAAAATGAATCTGAAATAACATGGTCAATACCTATCAGATCATTTTCTACCAAGTGAACTGAGAGTGGGGAATGAGAATGATCCACTAAGATACACCGAGTCTCATAGAGTCTCTCCAAGAACAATCTCCTCTCAATTTCAAACATGAACTCATGTCCATAACAAGTGAAGGCTCCTCAGTATTTCTACTAAAATTTTACCATTCCAACACATGATCCCCACAATAAGGGATCTCTAGCCTCACCTCAAGTCTCTCTAGTATCCCTGAGCATCCATCAACCAATTCATGCCAACTTTAAATACATCCTACAAAATCATGAAGCTTCAAGCAAATGATTAATACTATAAACCAAAGAGAAGTTCACCAAACCACTGTCAAAGCTCCCACTGCATGTCTACAAAAACTAGGAACACACATGACATCATGATCTAACATCTCCTTCTAGGATATCACTACCTACTCCAATGAACATATCTTGCAAAAGGGGCACCATCATGCCAAAACTCCAATCTTAGAAATAAGAATCCATCATGGCACAATACCATCTCCAATCACATGAAGATAATTGTCTTCTAACAATGGAACTCAAGATGTCAAAATAATTTCACAGAATATAAGAATCATAATCCAAAAGCCTTACCATGACACCTACAACCACTATAGAAGATCATCTGCTACGCCCTTAATATTGGTGTACATAGTGTTGACATTTCTTCTGAATCAGCATTAGGGTTTGCCACTTCTAATGCACAGGCAGATTCAGGCCAACTGAATACAGGAGGTTGCGTGAGCTCCTCCCCTTCACTTCTGGTTCTGCCGCACCAAGGGGGGTATCCCTATAACTTAAGATGTAACCTTGACTAGCTCAAAGATAGAAAGATCTAACTTGACAACAATAGGCAGAATACTCTCATGTATGGACCAAGATCTGCATGATAGATCACAAGGCTGGCAACATTCTTGGACATGATGTCTGGTTGGGTATGAGAGTATGCAGGGGGTTCCTAATCCTACTCCTACAACTAACAGGTGGAGGTATGAAGTGTTTTGATATGAATTTGGATGCAAAGCTGGACATGGTGTATAACACAAGAACACAGCATGACTGGTGCCTATCCAGGGCTTGGAATCGGTAGACATACACCTGTGAATGATCAGCATAAATAGCTAAAACTGGATTTCAGGGGGATACACATGATATCTGCCTTACAGATATCTCCCAATATAGAGTGTCGAGCTATCTCTACTTATGGCATCCCTACTGCAGTATACCCTTCCCAATGTTCAACCTGAAAACAGTTTAATCTGAACCTTGAGCAGAGGTCAAAAGATCAGACATTCAACATAGGAATTCTATGCTCTAGAATCTAAACATAAGCAAACATCCAGATCCAGAAGAAGGATACATGCAATACTGGAGATAGAATTAACACAACACATGCTAAGGTAGCATTACTCATATAAGATCAACCATGAAACCAGTGGATTCATGCCAAGTCCTACAACAGGAGATACATAAACTCACAAGAAAAACTGTACAGAGCAACCAGATCAGCTGGTTTTGGATTACAGAGCCAAAAATCTACAACTTTCAACAACCTCGAATGGATAACACCCTTTGCATTATATAGCAGGAAGGTGCCTTCAGCATTAACTACCAGGTTGACCAAAACTCCCGCCAGACACACGGTATCATGAAAATGGCGCTCAAACACAACCAGATTGGCGCCCAAACTTGAATGCAGCAGGTAGGGGAGGAGACAGGAAGATTTCTCGAGCCCTGCGCCATCATCCGCTGATTGACACCTTCAGTCGGGTACCAGATCGACCCACGCCATCGCCCATACCTCTGCAACCTTTGCCATTAATGGCGCACCAACCCGCGGCCTCGGGAAGAACACCAGACAGACCATCGCAAGCTTTTCCCGCCGAGACTCATCATCATGATATTTGAAAATGCAGGATAACAATATCCCACATGCACCCCGCGATGACCTCAATAACACCTTATATACTAGGTCATGAGCATATATCATGTCGGTGCTTTTGCTCCTGACGACACTAGTATAGACTTCATCATCATCATCTTCCAGCAGCATGATATCCTGTTGTTCGAAAAATCACCCTGACGTCATCATGATATTCGAAATATAACCTTCATGATAATCGGCACAACCTGATCCTTCGGAGGAACATCCTCCTGCTGAGCTTATAACAAAAGTCTGGCCGATGAACATCCTGATGACGTCATCATCATATCCGGATGACGTCATCATCATGTTTGCAAATATCAGGAGGTCTCTTCAAGATGATCAGTTGTTAGAAATATGACCCCCGCGGACCTTGATGACGTCATCATCATATTAACATCATCATGATATTCGGAAGACAACCGGATATTTGGAAATATCCTCCTGATGTTCAAATATCAGGTTGCACTGTAGCTCCTCTATAAGATCGGGGCGATAACTGAATATGATGATGCTGCTTGAAAAGATCACCCCCAGTAGATAATGCGCGAAGCTAGCAGGCGAATATCTCCTTAATATTAGCATCATCATGATGCTAGAACAAACAAACATATATCCGGGTGATATGAAAATATCACCCCCTCTTCGGAATATCATGATGCAGATAGGCAGAGAAATAGATATCACCTTGATATAAGGATGACGTCAGCATCATCAGGATGAAGAAACAACGAACAAGTGATACAACATCATCAGGATGATATTGACTAAGATCATCCTGACGTTCAAAACATGATGACCCTAGTGAATATCGGGTCGCACTTAGAACTCTTCAACAGCATCATCAGGATGATATTAACCAAGATCACCCGATGATAAAAACATCACCCCGGCGAAATATCATGAAGGCAGAAAATATGATGACCTCCGCACGCAGCAGGATGAAAACTGGAAATATCATGATGATGACGACGACCCTTAGGATAAAACAAGTTAGGTCGAGCAACTCAAAGAATAAGCAACATCATCATCATGCCTGCGCAAGGTGATAAATGGAAGATCACCGGAGACTTTGAAGAATCACCCTCGTAAGCAGATCAGGGCGCACTGTAGCTCGTCAGCATCATCATGATAAAAACCAAACATCACCCCATACTTCAATATGATGATGACGATGAGAAACCGGTCGACGGAGAACATGATGATGATGACCATCATCGAAACAAACATGATGACGATGACCTCCTCCTCAAGAAATATGATGCTGCAGTTGAAAAATGCTGAGGAGGTCCAACACTTAGAAAAAAAATGGGCAAGAAGATAAAGGCTTCAAATGAAGAAACCTCCTGATCATGACAAATCAACCCCAGGTCAAAATGAGTGTCAACAGTGGCTCTGTCTGGGGACGTGCAGGTGAAAACCTGCAGCGAGAACCCCAGATCTCTGGGATGCAGACCAGTCCCTTATCCATTGGGCACAGAGTCAAACATTACACCGACCTGCATCACCAAACACACTTGATGGCCTAAGGCCACCAAGAAAAGAAAAGCATGTATCTCCCTTTGTCAAATATCTTGTTTTCATCTGCATGCACTGGGTCAAGCTTGGAGATACTACAAAGATCCACCCACAAACAAATCTTGTCGTCTGCATATTCAATCCTCTGGTTTGGCTTGTCATTATCACCCCTGTGCAGATAACCTTCAGCATCATGTGCCATGTGGGTGTAGAATATATCAGGCAATGCATACTCAAATGGTATGGAATACAGGTTATCATCTGTATCATCATCTTGCATTGCAACATGATCTCCTAGCTGGACTGCAAATAGGAAACACTCAGAGTCCACCACACAACTAGGAAGATCAAGGCTCATTGTATTATATGCTGGCTCATCAAAAGAAAAGCTTTCAAAATCACAATTGTGTACATCATGTACACAACCATCTGGTACACCAAGCTGGAAAAGATCAGGCTCTGGCATCCCTTTCAAATCAGGCACATCTTCACAGTCACTTACCTGATGTATGTTGTTTCCTCTTTCATCATGATGAGAAACAGAATCCAAGCCAAAAATAGTGTCTAGATCCCCACCATACTCAGACAGATCCTCATCACCACATGTGTCATAAATGGGTGGCCCAGGTGCATCAGTTTCATCATAGTATGCCATTTGTTCATGGGCAGCAGAGCACACCTCTTCATCATCAATGGATTCACTCTGTGGAGGAGTATCAGCCTGTGTGTCATAAGCAAAACAGCCATCAAATGAAAAACAATCATGCTCTGAACTAGCACTTATTTCAATTTCTGACTGCTCTTCATGATCTCCATGTGTTTGAAAGATAGGCAATGGGTCACACATAGGACTGCTTCTCTGTTTGCTTATATCTTCTCTGTCTTGAGTACAATACTCACAATTTTCTCCACAGGTCCATTCTAAAAATTGCTCATTGCTGTCCACAACCTCATTATTGTTTTCATGGTCAGATGCCTCATCATTGCAATGGGAATCCTCATTAGTCCTTTCACTGGCATCCTCAACTGGTAAACAATCCAGTTGAGCAGTATTGTTAGCATTATGTTCAAACACAGCAGTCTCAACCTCTATGCTTTTATTTTCATTTTTATCTGCACATGATGCCATAATCATTTGGTCATTTGCAGCCTCATAACCATTTCTCACACCAAGGCCTGGGGACAGGGGTTTCAGCAGGTACACATTTCTGGTTTTTTCTATCTTTTCTATGAACCTGTATGCCATCTGCATACTTGTCACCTTGAAATCCCTCAGTATTGCACTAAAGCCCTCCTCAAAAGCTTCAAAGAATATGCCAACACAGGCTGAAATATCAGGTCTGAAACTTTCAGGGACATGTGAAAGGGCTAGTGCAAACCTATGACTGAAATCAACACATGGCTCTTCATCTTGTTTTCTGATTCTCATCAATTCTGCAACAAGATCAGCCGGTTCTTTTGCAAATTCTTCTTTGAAACAGTCAGCAAGTTCATCCCAACAGGGAAAGGATCTCTTTGGAAAGCTCAAATACCAGTCTTTTGCTTTTGCATCAAAGGACCTAACAAGAAATCTCATCCACATATCCTCATCTTTGAATGAATATTTTCCCATAAAACTTTGAAAATTTTGGATATGTGCATTCCCATCACATATACTGTGACCACTAAATCTAGGCATCTGACAGTATATCCTAGCAGGCATAGTTTCTACTCTATAATCCACCCATGACAAATCCAGTTGGTCATACAAAGGATCAAAAGGGCTGACAGGAGGTTTAGCTTTCTGACTGGCAGACACAACAGGGTTACTGCTTCTTAACTGGGCCTGCTCAGCCTCTAAGAATATCAACCTATTTCTTATCTCTTCTATTCCTTTATCCAACATTTCACCACTGAGTGTGGGATAACTCATACTTGGATTCATAAAAATCTTACTCTTAGACATCCTTTGTCTGTCTAAGACCTAAGGCTTCCCCTGGCATCTAACCTATGCAATAAAACAGCAAATATAAAGGAGAAGGAACAAGGTACCTTTTCTCATACAGATACAGGAATATGTACAACACATTTTTGTCACATCACATACATCCATCTTTCATGTGCATTGGGATCTTTTTTGCAGAGTCGCCACCTCTCCAGAGAGGATAAAATTTACAGCAGCTGAAAGCTACTTCTCCAGGTTCATTCCACCAGCAGAGTATCATTTCACCAGAGACTGCAGGATATTACTTTACATCAACGTTCCCCAGCAGAGTCGCCATTTTGTTGACATTTCTTCTGAATCAGCATTAGGGTTTGCCACTTCTAATGCACAGGCAGATTCAGGCCAACTGAATACAGGAGGTTGCGTGAGCTCCTCCCCTTCACTTCTGGTTCTGCCGCACCAAGGGGGGTATCCCTATAACTTAAGATGTAACCTTGACTAGCTCAAAGATAGAAAGATCTAACTTGACAACAACAGGCAGAATACTCTCATGTATGGACCAAGATCTGCATGATAGATCACAAGGCTGGCAACATTCTTGGACATGATGTCTGGTTGGGTATGAGAGTATGCAGGGGGTTCCTAATCCTACTCCTACAACTAACAGGTGGAGGTATGAAGTGTTTTGATATGAATTTGGATGCAAAGCTGGACATGGTGTATAACACAAGAACACAGCATGACTGGTGCCTATCCAGGGCTTGGAATCGGTAGACATACACCTGTGAATGATCAGCATAAATAGCTAAAACTGGATTTCAGGGGGATACACATGATATCTGCCTTACAGATATCTCCCAATATAGAGTGTCGAGCTATCTCTACTTATGGCATCCCTACTGCAGTATACCCTTCCCAATGTTCAACCTGAAAACAGTTTAATCTGCCCCTTGAGCAGAGGTCAAAAGATCAGACATTCAACATAGGAATTCTATGCTCTAGAATCTAAACATAAGCAAACATCCAGATCCAGAAGAAGGATACATGCAATACTGGAGACAGAATTAACACAACACATGCTAAGGTAGCATTACTCATATAAGATCAACCATGAAACCAGTGGATTCATGCCAAGTCCTACAACAGGAGATACATAAACTCACAAGAAAAACTGTACAGAGCAACCAGATCAGCTGGTTTTGGATTACAGAGCCAAAAATCTACAACTTTCAACAACCTCGAATGGATAACACCCTCTGCATTATATAGCAGGAAGGTGCCTTCAGCATTAACTACCAGGTTGACCAAAACTCCCGCCAGACACACGGTATCATGAAAATGGCACTCAAACACAACCAGATTGGCGCCCAAACTTGAATGCAGCAGGTAGGGGAGGAGACAGGAAGATTTCTCGAGCCCTGCGCCATCATCCGCTGATTGACACCTTCAGTCGGGTACCAGATCGACCCACGCCATCGCCCATACCTCTGCAACCTTTGCCATTAATGGCGCACCAACCCGCGGCCTCGGGAAGAACACCAGACAGACCATCGCAAGCTTTTCCCGCCGAGACTCATCATCATGATATTTGAAAATGCAGGATAACAATATCCCACATGCACCCCGCGATGACCTCAATAACACCTTATATACTAGGTCATGAGCATATATCATGTCGGTGCTTTTGCTCCTGACGACACTAGTATAGACTTCATCATCATCATCTTCCAGCAGCATGATATCCTGTTGTTCGAAAAATCACCCTGACGTCATCATGATATTCGAAATATAACCTTCATGATAATCGGCACAACCTGATCCTTCGGAGGAACATCCTCCTGCTGAGCTTATAACAAAAGTCTGGCCGATGAACATCCTGATGACGTCATCATCATATCCGGATGACGTCATCATCATGTTTGCAAATATCAGGAGGTCTCTTCAAGATGATCAGTTGTTAGAAATATGACCCCCGCGGACCTTGATGACGTCATCATCATATTAACATCATCATGATATTCGGAAGACAACCGGATATTTGGAAATATCCTCCTGATGTTCAAATATCAGGTTGCACTGTAGCTCCTCTATAAGATCGGGGCGATAACTGAATATGATGATGCTGCTTGAAAAGATCACCCCCAGTAGATAATGCGCGAAGCTAGCAGGCGGATATCTCCTTAATATTAGCATCATCATGATGCTAGAACAAACAAACATATATCCGGGTGATATGAAAATATCACCCCCTTCTTCGGAATATCATGATGCAGATAGGCAGAGAAATAGATATCACCTTGATATAAGGATGACGTCAGCATCATCAGGATGAAGAAACAACGAACAAGTGATACAACATCATCAGGATGATATTGACTAAGATCATCCTGACGTTCAAAACATGATGACCCTAGTGAATATCGGGTCGCACTTAGAACTCTTCAACAGCATCATCAGGATGATATTAACCAAGATCACCCGATGATAAAAACATCACCCCGGCGAAATATCATGAAGGCAGAAAATATGATGACCTCCGCACGCAGCAGGATGAAAACTGGAAATATCATGATGATGACGACGACCCTTAGGATAAAACAAGTTAGGTCGAGCAACTCAAAGAATAAGCAACATCATCATCATGCCTGCGCAAGGTGATAAATGGAAGATCACCGGAGACTTTGAAGAATCACCCTCGTAAGCAGATCAGGGCGCACTGTAGCTCGTCAGCATCATCATGATAAAAACCAAACATCACCCCATACTTCAATATGATGATGACGATGAGAAACCGGTCGACGGAGAACATGATGATGATGACCATCATCGAAACAAACATGATGACGATGACCTCCTCCTCAAGAAATATGATGCTGCAGTTGAAAAATGCTGAGGAGGTCCAACACTTAGAAAAAAAATGGGCAAGAAGATAAAGGCTTCAAATGAAGAAACCTCCTGATCATGACAAATCAACCCCAGGTCAAAATGAGTGTCAACACATAGGATTATGAATAGTCGGCTTGTGGCTATCTTAACTCCTAATTAAGTCATATTATCATTATTATATTGGTATTTAGTTGTTTAGGTTGGCCTAAGGCTTCTATAGGGCTATCTAAGTCAGCCTAGGTGATATCCTAGGCATAAATAGGTATATATAGGAGGTAGTGAGTCTCATTTCATATCATATTGAGTATTGTGTTCTTCCTGAAGACTATTGGAGGTATCCCCCTCAAAGAGGATTAGGAGGTTGCCCCCTCAAAGTGGCATATTATTATCAAGTATTTGCAGCATATTACTATTATATTCAAATATTGTACAATTTGTTTCATTACATCATCCATCACCAAGTGATAGATCCACATCACTTCTAAAGATCCCACTGAAACTGTGATACCGAGCTTATCGAGGCACTGTGATACCCATCCTGTCAATGAAGATAATCCATGGCTTTAACACAACCAAATACTTCACCTGTGCCTAGCAACACAAAAGAATAAAGTAGAACCAAGATCTCCAAACAAGAAGATAAAACCATCATTGTCAAAAGCTCACACATAACCGTGTATCCAATCTGTCCATGACATCATGATAAACATTCTACAAGTCCCAATAACCAACTATCTAGGCACTCTAATCATCCATCCTCTCATCCCAATGCAACATACCAATGCACAAATGACCACAGACAAGGCCAACTAACAAAGTCTGCATAAATACTAAATCAATCTTGTGGATATAGACAGTCCACATTCAAGTCATCCCACTGCAATCAAATAGGTGATCATCCCACAAAACTGCATAACTCATAGATCCCAAACATAAAAATGTAAACTCATCATCACATTAGTAACCTGCAAACTGAGATAACAAGAAGATAACATGTAGACCACAAGACTCAAACACCAAATCAACCACAGATCTGATTTGCCAAACAAGTCCACATATGAGTAACCATAGTCAAGGAACCCATCAAGCAAATACTGTAGAAATGATGAGTGACTAATTACATACCAACATCTCCACACAGAGAAAGCTACAAACCTACTCACACCACGCATGAAGCATACATGCAAACCTGCAACTATCTTACATCTAGAAACAACCCCAAGGAATCATAATTTGAATAATAGTTTATTCACATATCTAGAAAGCCACAAGTTTTGATTAACCATTTAAAACCTGTAAAACCACCATGTCACTGACATACATACAAATCTATATCCACTTATCATATGGAAGACCCCACAAGTCTGAAAACCACTAATAACAGCTATACCAAAATAATGGAATAACATAGATAAGCATAACCATAGATTTTGAACAGAAAATCTACAAAACCCTTAGATCAAATCAATATGAAACTGAGACATGCAAGTACAACCAACCAAAAGGAACTAGAGGTCCAAGAACTCCAAGCCCACTTGTAGGCCAACTCCACAACCACCAGCATGTACACACATATAAAGGAGCTAGGTTGTTCCAGAAGCTTTCAGATCATCCAATGATCAACTCCACAACCTACATGCATTTGAGGTTGACAAAATAATGCCTTCCAATGCCAGGGACTAAAACCAAGCACCCAACATAAGCAGACCAAACCATAGTCATGACAACCTAATTTTCTCTATGTGATCAGGGAGCCAAGAATAAACACCCAACATGAATACTTTGTTTCAAATGACCATAGAATGAAAGAACATAACCACCATGCATGAGGGTTATTACATACTATCAAATAGGAGCTCTAGATCAATATCATATTAAATCTAACCACATGATCAACTCATAATACTCCATCTTCTCCATCCTTCAAATGCCTGTTGTAACCTAAAAACAAGATCAACTGCAAGACTTCCACTCAAACAAGGATTAATAATTAGCCAATTCCTTCCTACAGATTCCCTCAAGCTTTCCAGGCTAAGAAATCACAATAGAAAAAATACCCAAAACCTTAAACACCATGGAACCAACACATGCAATCTCATGCAACCATGGAACCATCGTAGCTCTTAGACCAATTGAAAGGGAAAGAGAACCCAGCATGCACCTTACAACATCCTATATTTTACTTAAATAGATATTCAATATCTTGATGCAAGCACATACTACTATGCCCTTAAAGTGGGAACAAACATAGTTGATTTCCCATCTCATTAATCCTTAGAGGAAAGATAATGTAGTTTACAAATCTAAATAAATTTTAGTAACATAACGGCATATAAATTAACACTTTAAGAGCATGAAAAGAAGAAGAATAGAAGAAAGATAGACAGAAGAGAAGAGACACCAATATACATGGGGAAAACCCTTTCGAGTAAAAAACCCCACACTCCAAAGCATCGAACCAATGTATTAATCTACGACAACAAACATGTTACAATACACTTGTAGGCTCAAAGCCTTAACATGGAGATTTACATCTTGCTCCTCTGGAGGAAAAATTGAAAGCATAACCCTGCATAAAACTCTCACAAACTTCTCCTCATGCCTTCAATTTATAGGAGTTCCAATACAAGAAACCACCAAAATGGAAACTCAAAACCATGAGTTATAATGCCTAGTCATGGAGAATCAAATCCATCATAATATAGAAAGTTACTCAAATCATAACTGACTCTCCAAATATGGTACTCCATTTTTGGCTCCTAAAATCATGCTTTCGCAATCTCCTAAAATCTTACTTTTCAAGTTTCCAATTGTAATTTCCTTTTTCAAGCTCTTTCGATTTTAGCAACTCTTACACACCTTACAAGTTGTCATAGTTGCATTTAGCAACTTCCATGACACTAAGTGATAAATTTTTTTTTGCCAAAATACAAATAAATAAATATTTCAAATATTAGAACTTGCAAGGTGTATGACACACCTAATCCCAACATAAATAATCCTAATAAATAATGTGTTTAGACATTTTGAGCACCTAAATTAAACATGAAATTAGATGGGTTTTTGTTGGAAGTTGTAATGGCCCTTAGATGATGAGTCAATCTTGGGTTCCCACCTTATAAGATGTTAATTGGAGGTATTAAATCTTCATATCAAGTATTCATAGTAAGTTTCATTAGTAAATTTTCTTTTTGGCCCTTGTCTATATGTAGAGTGCTTTGGATACTAGCTTGGAGAAGCTTAGAGAAGAAGGTATATTAGTGTGAGGGGTTCAAAAACTATTATAATGTTGTTGAAATTCTACCAAGAGTAGGGTATGGTACAAATCTAGTGTTGTTAGAAGCCTCATTATATTTGTAAGCACATTTGGTTATTTTGATAAAAGGTAAAGAGGGGGTTTTTGGAAGGGCCCCAACCTTTTGACAACCAAAAAAATAGGAAGCATTACATAGATAACTATGTAATAGCACAACATTAGCAAAACTACAACAAAGTTACAATAGAGTGTACACCATGAAGAAATAAAAAAACAACATAGAAGTTCTCACAAAAAATAAATTAAAAAAAAAGACTAATGATCAAAGTCCATTCAGTGCAATAGTAGCTTCCCATTCATCTAGCAAGGACTATAGATGGGAGCTCATGGCTTTAGCAGTTAAAGGATTGGCATCCTTGGCTTTACTATCTTTGGTCTAAGAACTTGGACCCACTTGAGCTTTCCCTTGAGAGTTCTTCACCTTGTCATGGAGAGCTTTGATGTTGCGTAGGGAGTTGGTGATCATGGCTTTACTGAAATTGGTAATTTTCTACATGTTATCCTTGATCTTCATGATATTAGCCTCTAGTCTCTTGATCCTTTCTTCCGTTTTCACTATCTTCTCCTTAAGTCTCATTAGTACTTCCTTAGTGTTCCACTCCTCCAAAAGGGAATTATAAATCTTTCTTTGTTGAACTCCATGAAAAACCATTTAAGGATCTTGTGGTGGGTTATAATTTCTTGTGCAAATCATTTGTTTTGTTGGCCAAGGATTCAATAACATAAGTGATATCATTTAGAGTAGGGGAACTTGGAAGGGAAATGGGAGCCATCCATCCAATCATTATCACCAGGACATGAGCCTTCCACCACTAGAATTATATTCTCCAAATTAATGTCTTCTTGATCCTATATTTTCCTTTTTCCCTTCTCATTATGGGGGCTATCACCCAACTAAATCCCATCACCATATATCTCCTTAACCACATACGGATTAGGTCTATACTTCTTCAATTTCCCACTAAAACCAATTTCTTTCTCCAACTCCTTGGAGTCTAAAGAGCCAAGGAAGCTTTCCTAATATAATGAAACATGGTCAGAAAGGGGGGAGGAGATTAAATTTGGGGGAGGGGATGGAACTTTCCTTTTGGGGATTCAACGAGTAGGAGGGGACCAACCAAAGAACATCTGGGGAGTGTGAGCAAACACAAAGGGTTTAGGTTTAAGATTCATGGGCATGCTTGAACAATAGAAAAACTAGGACTAGTGTATGGGAGGGCTCACCTTGATTTTGTTAGCTTCTAACACTAAATAATCCAAAGAAGAAACTTGAGGAAAAAAGGAAAGTTTACTTTCCTATTGTGACATGAGTGATTTAGTAGGGAGAAATGGTAAGTATAAATCACTTGGAACTTGATTTTATGGTTAGGTATTTCCCTTTGAGGGTTTTTCTAGGATACATAGGGTGTTGTGTTTATTAATGTGTTGCTTTATTTCTAATTTGTTTAAGCTCTAAATATAATTTATTTTTAGTTGTATTTATGATTTATATCATTCCTAAATCTAATTTAACATCACTCTTAGTGTTTCTCCAATATAATAATTTGTAATTTTTAGTTCACAAGTAGGCATAAATAGTACATTATGTGATGGTATGGTGGTTGACCTTAGGTATCCAATGAAAATTACAACAAAAACAAGGGTAGATAAAGAACATCAAAGTGAAACAAATAAATCTTATTTTTGTTGAACTCCATGAAGAACCATTTAAGGATGTTGTGGTGGGTTATAATTTCTTGTGCAAATCATTTATTTTATTGGCCAAGGAGTCAATAACACAAGTGATATCATTTAGAGTAGAGGAACTTGGAAGTGAAATGGGAGCCATCCATCCAATCATTATCACCAGGACACGAGCTGTCCACCACTAGAATTCTATTCTCCAAATTGATGTTATCCTGTTCCTATATTTTCCTTTTTCCCTTCTCATTGTGGGGGGTGTCACTCAACTAAATCCCATCACCATCTATTTCCTTAACCACATATGGATCAGGCCTATACTTCTTTAATTTCCCACTAAAACCAATTTCCTTCTCCAACTCCTTGGAGTCTAAAGAGTGAAGCAAGATTTTAGAATATAATGAAACATGGTTAGAAAGGGGAGAGGAGATTAAAGATGGGGGAAGGGATGGAACTTTCCTTTTGGTGATTCAACGAGTAGGAGGGTACCAACCAAAGAACATTTGGGGAATGTTAGCCAACACAGATGGTTTAGGTTTAAGATTCATGGCATGCTTGAACAATAGAAAAACTAGGGATGGTGTATGGGAGGGTTCCCCTTGATTCTTTTAGCTTCTAACACTAAATAATCCAAAGATGAAACCTGAGCAAAAAAGGAAAGCTTACCTTCCTGTTGTGACATAAGTCATTTAGTAGGGAGAAATGGTAAGTATAAATCACTTGGAACTTGATTTTATAGTTGGGTTTTTCCCTTAGAGGGTTTTTCTAGGATAAATAGGGTGTTGTGTGTATTAATGTGTTTCTTTATTTCTAATTTTTTTAAGCTCTAAATCTAATTTGTTTTAGTTGAATTTATGATTTATATCATTCCTAAATCTAATTTAATATCACTCGTAGTGCTTCTCCAATAAGAAAATTTATAATTTCTAGTTCACCAGTAGGCATAAATAGTACATTATGTGATGGTATGGTGGTTGACCTTAGGTATCCAATGAAAATTACAACAAAAACAAGGGTAGATAAAGAACATCAAAGTGAAACAAATAAATCTTTTTTTTTTTGAACTCCATAAAGAACCATTAAAGATGTGGTGGGTTATAATTTCTTGAGCAAATCATTTGTTTTGTTGGCCAAGGAGTCAATAACATAAGTGATATCATTTAGAGTATAGGAACATGGAAGGGAAATGGGAGCCATCCATCCAATCATTATCACTAGGACACAAGCCTTCCACCACTAGAATTCTATTCTCCAAATTGATGTCTGGTATAGGAGCACCTAGAAAATCATTTCTTTTGTAATAAGGTCTATTTGACCAATGCATTTTCATTTCAGTTTGTCTTTAGGTCTTTCAGGAGCTAGAACCCATTTTGTAAGTCCAAAGTGACTTAAAACACACTTTTTGTCATATTGTAATCACATAGTGCCAAAACAGTACAGTAGGACAATTTGAGGTAGTTTGGATCGGTTGGTCTCCCAACTATTTGCATCGATTGGTTTTCCAATTGCTGGCAAGATGGTTGATAACAACTAGAAGGAGAAGTGTGTGAATGTAATTGTTTGTTGTTCTAAGGAGAAATAAAACTATTATATTTCATCAATTTGATTTCTGTTCCCTGTAACGGCAATTTGTATAACTGTAGATTTCTATTCTTTCAGTGCTTTCCGTTGTTGCAGTATGTCGACATGAAGCATTCCATTGGTAAAATTTCTATCGAAATTAATGGAATGTCTTCGTTGTACATGTATTTGTTTTGTTTTTGTGTTCAACGGTGCAGAGGATCCAGACAGAGTGTTTTTGCATAGTAGGTTGACCTAGCATCTCCATGTGCTAGGGTTCGGTTGAAGAGGAAGAAAGTAAACTGTGCATCGGTGAATCACTGGGACTCACAATAAGTCTGCCGAAGTTAAGCAGTCTTGCCAAGGGAGTTGGTCCATCGGTGCATCAGCTAGAATTTGTAAGCATAAGCCAATGAGAAGAGTCTCACATAAGACAAATGCCATCAGCATATCAGAAACACATCAAAGGAGTTTAACCAGCATTCAGGTTATCATGGTTAAGATGAGGGGGACTTAACCGTCATTAGGGCATCGGTTGAAGGATAGAAGACTTTATCGATAGAAGTAAGTCTCGCCGACGATGAAGAGTTGATCGACTCATTATGAGTCCTGTTGTATCTCACTGAAGATAAATTTAGTTGAGCTATCAGTGTAAGGTAGATCAATGGTAAGACTTGAGAAAGTCATACTGATCCTTGTTGTCTAAGAACCAAGATGTATTGGTGGCTCATTCGTTAAATCTTTCCGTTTGTGAGAAAATTGAGACCTGTTCTACATTTTCACTGTGCGCTCCCCATCATATTGGTATCAGAGTGAGTTTTGAAGATCACGCAGGTGGTGTGGTCTTGGTGTATGTCAAATGATGAAAGTGAAGCAGAGGCTGACACGATGCCTCCTAAAAGCATGTCACAAGATGCAGTGAAGAAACTGATTGAAGCGATGTTTGAGTCCAAGCTTGAGGAGTTGAAAAGAACCAAGGGTAAGGATAGGGAAGATAAAAGTGACAACGATGAAGGAGATATAGAAATTGAGGAAACCAATTAGAGGACAGAGGAGATACCAGCAGACCAAAGGGCATCTGTAAATGCTTTGAAGTCAGTCAATAAGGACACCATAGATGGGTTACCTATGTATAGTGGAAGTATGGAAGCTGAAGAGGTGATTGACTGGATTGAGGCATTGAACAATCATTTTGAATACAAAGAAGTCCCTGATGATAAGAGGGTTAAGTTGGAAAAGGAAAGATTGAAGGGGTCTGCTCTTGCATGGTGGAATTATGAGCAAGGAGAGAGAGTCAAGGAGGGGAAGAATATGATAACCTCCTGGGAAAGGATGAAGACCAAATCAAGGCACAATTCTTACCCCTGGACTATAACATGTAGATGTATAAGAAATTGCAGAACCTCAAATAGAGAGACCTTGATGTGAATGTATACACACAAGAATTCCATAAACTTAGTCTCAGATCAAAGAGACAAGAAGAAGATTCAGAGAAAGTGGCAAGGTATCTGAATAGCCTAAGGATGAACATCCAAGATGAGATCAGCATCTTAGCACTAGAAACAGTGAACAAGTGTTTCCAAATGGCCTTAAGGGCTGAAGAGAAGATAAAGAGAAAGAGTGAGCAGAATAATAGAGGTAGAGGAGGAAGAAGTTTCAGAGGCAGAGGCAATTTTGGAGGAAGAAGTCCTAACCAAAGGCCTAGTGGTGAGTCTAACCAAGAAGAGCAAGTTGGAGACTCAAGTAGCAGATGAGGCTACCGAGGAAGGCCTAATGGAAAGGGTCGGACAAATGAATCAAGTAGAGGATCCAAGTTCTCCAATATGAGATGTTATAACTACAATCAAATAGGGTACCCAACATACAAGTGTCCAGAGAAGGCATCAACTTCTCATGGCAGTGAGAAGAGAACCACTTTGATTCAAGAAGATGCAAGGAGTGTGACATCTCCTGAAGTGAATCTAACATCAGAGATGGGAGAAATTTTGATGATCAAGAGGACGCTACTCAAGGAACTAGTGCAGACTGAACCATCTCAAAGAAGGGCTTTGTTTAGAATCAATTACAAGATCCAAGGTAAGGTTTGTAAAGTTATTATTGACTCTAGTTCTACTGATAATATCATATCTTTGGAAGCAGTGAATAAGTTGAAGTTAGAAAGGATACCCCATAGCAGTCCATATAAAGTTAGTTGGTTGAATAAGGGGTAGAACATACTCATCAATGAACAAGCATGGGTAGAATTCAGTATTAGGGGGTATAGAGATAAAATCTTGTGTGACATCCTTCCAATGGATGCTTGCCATCTTTTGTTAGGCAGACCATGGTAGTTTGATAGAAAGGCTCCATCATGATGGAGAAAGGAATGCTTACTCATTTCAAAAGGATGGTGTGACTTATAGGATATAGTCATTGGTAGAAGAGGATCCACAACATGTAGGATCTAGTATAATGATGGTAGGAGAAAAGGAATGCATGGACACATTAAAGGAAGGTGGTGGAGTAGGTTTTGCTTTGATTGTGAAGCCTAAGGGGGAAAGAGAGGAAAGTGTGAGGGAAGTAGGACCTAAGGAGGTTAAAGATCTGCTCGAAAGTTACAAAGGAGTGATTGCAACAGATATACCTGATTCCCTGCCACCTATCAGAGATATTAGCCACCAGATAGACCTCATACTAGGAGCAGTACTTCCTAATAAGGCAGCATATAAAATGACCCCTCAGCAAAATGAAGAGATAGCAAATCAGATTCAAGAACTCCTAAACAAAGGGCTGATAAGGAAGAGCCTTAGCCCATGTGCAGTACCTACTATTTTAGCCCTAAAGAAGGATAGGAAATGGAGGCTTTGTACTAATTCTAGGGCCATAAATAGGATAACCATCAGGTATATGTTTCCTATTCCTAGAATAGAAGATCTAATGGATTGTTTGGGAGGGGCTACTTATTTCTCCAAGATAGACTTAAAGAGTGGGTATCACCAAATATGAATAAGAGAGGGGGATGAGTAGAAGACAACATTTAAAACTAATGAAGGGTTGTATGAGTGGATTGTGATGCCTTTTAGTCTTTCAAATGCCCCTAGCACCTTTATGAGACTAATGAATGAGGTGTTCCAGGAATTCATAGGGAAATTTGTGGTAGTCTACCTTGATGATATCTTGGTGTTTAGTAAGAGCAAGGGAGAACATTTGAAACATTTGGAGATAGTCTTGAAGAGGCTGCAAGATCAGAAGTTAATAATAAACTTGGTAAAGTGTGACTTCATGAAAGAAGAATTGGTTTACCTAGGCTTTGTCATCTCGAAGGGTGATTTGAAAATGGATCCTTCCAAGGTACAAGCTATTTTGAATTAGCCTACACCTAGGATAGCAGGAGAGGTCAGAAGTTTTCATGGTTTGGCCACATTTTATAGAAAATTCATTAGGAACTATAGTGATATTTGTGCACCTATGTTAGAGACCATCAAGGGTGGAGGTAAGGTGAAGTTTGTGTGGACAAAAGAGGTAGATTAGAGTTTTGAAAGTCTGAAGCAAAAAGTTGCCGAGTATCATGTCTTAGTACTTCCTGATTTCAATAAAGTCTTCACCATTGAATGTGATGCAAGTGGGCTGGCCATAGGGGCAATGTTGAGCCAAGAAGGTAGACTAGTAGCCTTTTTAGTGAAAAATTGAATGAAGCTAAGAGGAAGTACTCCTCTTATGATTTAGAGTTGTATGCCATGGTAAAAGCTCTAAAAAAATGGAGGCACTACTTGCTTCCTAAAGAATTTATTGTATACACTGACAATCATGCTCTTAGTTTTTTGAATGGATAGGAAAATCTCAGTCATAGACACATGAAGTGGGTGGAAAGTCTTCAAGCATACACCTTCATCATCAAACATAAGAAGGGGATAACCAATAAGGTTGTTGATGCTTTAAGCTAAAGGGTGTTGATAGTGCAAGAAGTGCAGCTACAAAGCATGGGTGTTGAGGCACTCAAAGGATTGTATGAAGAAGACCAAATTTTAAGGAGATTTACAAGGTATGCAATGAGTTTACCAATGCTTTCTACAGTGAACTTTTAGATTATACGTTGTAGGATGGACTTTTGTTTAAAGGAAGTCAACTATGTATCCCTAAGTGTTCAATGAGGGATAATATAGTGAAGGAGAAACATAGTGGTGGTTTAGGAGGACATTTTGGGCTCAATAAGACCTTAGATCTAGTAAGAAGATTTTACTTTTGGCCAAGGATGCAATCTAATATCAGAAGGTTTGTTGAGAGTTGTATGATTTTCCAGAGAGCAAAGGGGGTCTCAACCAATGTAGGACTGTACCAACCTCTGCCCATACCAAACAGACCTTGGGAAAGTTTGAGTATAGATTTTGTGATGGGGTTACCAAAGACAAGGATAGGTTATGACAGTGTGTTTGTTGTGGTAGATAGGTTCAGCAAGATGCCTCACTTTATTCCTTGTAAAACCACCAATGATGCTAGTTACATTGTAGGCTTGTTCTTTAAATAAATTGTCAAGATTCATGGATTGCCTTTGAGTATTGTATCTGACAGAGACAATAAATTTGTGGGACATTTTTAGAGAACCTTGTGGAAAAGATTGGGTACAAATTTGTCTTTTAGTTTAGCCTATCATCCTTAGACTGATGGCCAAACTGAAGTTGTGAATAGGTCATTAGGCAATCTACTGAGATGTTTGACAAGAGAACATGGAGGTAGTTGGGATGTGGTACTCCCACAAGGAGAATATGCCTATAATGATTCTACAAATAGAAGTACAGGTCTAAGTCCTTTTGAAGTTGTCTATGGTAGTCATCCTAGAGGATTTTTTGAATTGAGAGATGTTCAAGGGTTGGACAAAAGGGGTGAACATGCTAATACATTTGCAGAGGCTACAAAAGAGATCCATCAACAAGTCAAAGATACTCTACACAAGAATAGTCAGAAGATAAAGGCTAGAGTGGATCAAAGGAGAAGGGATGTACAGTACCAAATAGGAGATATGGTAATAGTTCATCTCAACAAGAATAGACTACCCAAGGGAAGCCACAACAAGTTGATGATGATGAAAATTGGACCTTGTAAGATTTGAGAGAAATATGGTCCTAATGCTTACAAAATTGAACTCCTTGATGATATTGCTATTTCCCCTATATTCAATGTTGCTAATCTAACATTATATAGGAGTCCTAATATAGGAGAAGGTACAACAGATTATGTCCAAGACAATGCAGAGTGGGTGCAACATTTACCACCTAAGGAACCACCTAATATGGAGTGCATCTTGGATAGCAGAACAACCAAGAAGACAAGAAATTAGACCTATTTTGAGCACTTAGTCAAATGGCAAGGACTTCCAGACATAAAAGCCACATGGATGCTAGAAGAAGACATCAAAAAGTAGGGTGGTGATTTGTAGTAGTTAGTCTCTAAGAGGACTTAAGACAACTTTCACCCAGGGAGTATGGTGCAGGAGCACCTAGAAAATCTTGTTTTCTTTTGTGATAAGGTCTATTTGACCAATGCATTTTCATTTTAGTTTGTCTCTAGGTCTTTCAGGACCTAGAAGCCATTTTGTAAGTCCAAAGTGACTTAAAACACACTTTTTGTCATATTGTAATCACATAGTGCCAAAACATGGTAGTAGGATAGTTTGAGGCAGTTTGGATCAGTTGGTCTCCCAACTGTTTGCATTGGTTGGTTTTCCAACTGCTGGCAGGATGAGTTGATAACAACCAGAAGAAGGAGAAGTGTGTGAATATAATTGTGTGTTGTTCTATGGAGAAATAAAACTATTTTGTTTCGTCAATTTGATTTATGTTCCCTATAACGACAATTTGTATAACTATATATTTCTATTCTTTATGTGCTTTTTGTTGTTGCAGTATGTCAACATGAAGCATTCCACTAGTACGATTTCTGTCAAAATTAGTGGAATGGCTTCATTGTACAAGTATTTGTTTTGTTTCTTTTTTTTTTGTGTCTGACAGTGCAGAGGATCCAGATAGAGTGTTTTTGCATAGTAGGTTGACCTAGCATCGCCATGTGCTAGGGTTCGGTTAAAGAGGAAGAAAGTAAACTATGCATCAACGACTCACTGGGACTCACAATAAGTCCGCTGAAGTCAAGCAGTCTTGCCAAGGGAGTTGGTCCATCGGCACATTAGCTAGAATTTGTAAGCATACACTGACAAGAAGAGTCTCACCAAAGACAAATGCCATCAGCATATCAGAAGCACATCAAAGGAGTTTAATCGACGTTGAGACTAACACAATTAAGATAAGGGGGAATTAACCATCATCGGGGCATCGGTTGAAGGATAGAAGACTTCGCCGATAGAAATAAGTCTTGCCGACGATGAAGAGTTGATCGACTTGGTGTGAGTCCTATTGTATCTCGCTGAAGATAAATTCAGTTGAGCTACTGGTGTAAGGTGGATCAACGGTAAGACTTGAGAAAGTCATATCGATCCTTATTGTCTAAGAACCAAGATGTATCGGCAGCTCATTCATTAAATCTTGTCGTCTATGAGAAAATTGAGACTCATTCTACATTTTCATTGTGCGCTCCCCATCAATGTCATCTTGTTCCTATATTTTCATTTTTCCCTTCTCATTGTGGGGGTTGTCACCGAACTAAATCCTATCACCATCTATTTTTTTAACCACATACAGATTAGGCCTATACTTCTTCAATTTCCCACTAAAATCAAATTCTTTCTCCAACTCCTTGGAGTCTGAAGAGCCATGGAAGCTTTCAGAATATAATGATACATGGTAAGAAAGGGGAGAGGAGATTAAAGATTGGGGAGGGGATGGAATTTTCCTTTTGGGGATTCAACGAGTAGGAGGGGACCAACCAAAGAACATTTGAGGAGTGTGAGCCAACACAGAGGGTTTAGGTTTAAGATTCATGGCATGCTTGAACAATAGAAAAACTAGGACTAGTGTATGGGAGGATTCCCCTTGATTCTTTTAGCTTCTAACACTAAATAATCCAAAGAAGAAACCTGAGGAAAAAAGGAAAGATTAACTTCCTATTGTGACATAAGTGATTTAGTAGGGAGAAATGGTAAGTATAAATCACTTAGAACTTGATTTTATGGTTGGGTTTTTCCCTTTGAGGGTTTTTCTAGAATACATAGGGTGTTGTGTGTATTAGTGTGTTGCTTTATTTCTAATTTGTTTAAGCTCTAAATATAATTTATTTTTAGTTGTATTTATGATTTATATCATTCCTAAATCTAATTTAACATCACTCTAGTGCTTCTCCAATATGATAATTTGTAATTTCTAGTTCACAAGTAGGCATAAATAGTACATTATGTGATGGTATGGTGGTTGAGCTTAGGTATCCAATAAAAATTACAAAAAAGACAAGGGTAATTAAAAAACATCAAAGTGAAAGAAAGTTTACAAAAGATATATCATCAACTAGACATTCACATGAGAATGACCAAAAGGGTAATAGAGAAACATCTCAAAAATAGATGCATGAAACACAAGTGACAAAATCTACAATGCCACATTTATATACCACATTTTTTCATAAGGGAATAATTTGTGATCATATATCAACAACATCATCTATGCATCATGAAATTCTAAAAGATAGTCCCATGAGGTGCATTCATTTATGTGACACATCTTTTGGTCCCATTGAGATAGACTCATTGCCACTTGATAACACTAACATTATTGATTAATCTCTTTCCTTGTCTATCACTTATTTTATTTCTGAATACATATTACATGTATAATATATTTGTTTATGTTATGTTCATGTTCTTTATAAGCTTTCACTTGACCATGTCATTTGGGGGTAAATTATTGTTTCTTTTTGTGGATTCTACACCATGCTTCCTCTTATTTGGGGTTAAAGGGGGCATATTTTCTTCACATCTAAGTTCATACATATTGAGCAACCACATAGGTGTGTATATGTTGGGAAATAATTTCACTACTCATTTTTCTCTCATCAAATAGACTTAGATTTTCAATCACATTTTTACATTTATATATCATGCTTTCTTGTCATACTTAATTTTTAGTCATTGTCTCTCCTACTTGAGTTGGGGACATTCCTTTGTAGTACACACAATTTGAGGGAGCATATGATCTATTTATTCTATTTCAATTTTATATTTCAAAGGTTGGTATTTTTCCTTCAATGGTATGAGCTTGATGGATCCTACTACATGTTGGGGACAAAGGGAACATACACTTGTTCAAATTTCTCAAATTCTTAAAGTTTAAAAATTTAATATGTTTTTTATCATAATTATTTCATTCATTTATGCTTTGGTATGCTTGCTTATAGATTTCCATGCATCCTAAAGTGGGGGCAAATTTTAGGAGAGAAATGTGCATACTTCAATATTTCACTACAATGTTTATCCCATTTTGTGTGGATGTCTTTAATGCATGATTCTAAAACTCATTTTCACTCTTTTGGTGGAATCTCTAACCCTAAATCTAGATCCCTCACTATGTTATGCTGAATCCTCAACTTCAAACGAGCATTGATCTAGTTTCTAGAGCTTTCTCCTTCCTAGATTGGATCATGGGGCTGATCTAATCCTCTAGTTTCAAAATTCAATATTTTCTAATCCCAAGGCTAATAGTCCTTTGATATGTTAGTTACCCATTATTGTGCCCACCAAAAGGTACAAATTATGTACACTCTATAGTTATGATTTAATGTCATCATTCTAGGACACTTTGATTATCAATTAGTGGTATCTTAGTTTCATAGATTTAATGACACACATCTTAGTCTTAGTGATATTAGTGTAACTTCCATTAGGCTTATAGTCACATTAGGATATCAACATCTAAAACTCTCTATTACTCTATGTCAATCTTATTGAATCAATCCTAGCGGCTTGATAGTTACCAAGGAATTTTCATACTTATCTCCACTTAATAGGCTTCTAAATGTGCTTCTTAGCACCATCTTCCTTTCTACATACAAATATACATTTAAATGAATCTATTCTATAGGTATCGAAGGACAAATTCACTAGTAGATGTAATCATTCCACCTAGGATAGGATCATGCCACATAGACCAGATTATGGTGTGATTTGTACTAACATCCTAAAATCTCAATAGTTATTTGTCTCATGATTTTTATCCTAGATTCAATTCCAAATTTTAGATATCTCCAATTTATTGCATCATCTCGAGAATCAAACTTAACATTGACATTAATCCACTTTCTAAATGAGCTCTCAATTGCTCTCATGTTTCAATTATAATTATATTTATCTATCTTAGTATCTCAAATCTTAACTATTCAATTAATTTAGAGTCTAATTACTTCAATTGATTTATCATCCCTATTTAAACAATTAAATTAATGTAGGGTGTGTTTTTATTTCCATAGAACAATAAAGAAAGAGAATTATCCAAATTAATAAGTATGTGTAAATGAAAAAGTCTATATATTAATTTTTTATTATAATTTTTTTTTTCTAACAAAAGTGGCCGAACCACTAAAATATATTAATAAAAAGAAATTACAAAATGCTAGATTCAGAAAAGGCATACCAGCAGGAAAGAATCGGCAAAGAAAACCTCTGGTTATAGCCTGAGTTTAATGAGATTATACATAATTGTCTCAAAAAACATATATCAGACCAAAATATGACTAAAATCATGCCAGAAAGTATACAATTTTCAAAAAGGAATTACAGAGCATCTAGCTTGTACAAAAGCAAACAAAAAAGTAATCGTTGAAGGCAATAGACATGAAGAAGTTCTCCATTAATCTGTGATCTCTATAACCTACAAATCATGATTCTTGACATGATCATCTTCTTCTGCAAACTGAGGAGGAGGTGGCGAAGGAGGAGGCACATAATTCAATAGAAATAATAAAGCATTAAAAACTTCCAAAGCCTTGTCTGCCAGCTGGTGTCCCAATTCCTGCCTATGACAATGTATTGAGTTTCGAAAGGAAATGATGCAATTGTTGCGAAGTCCATGAGAAAACGCATTGAAGAGGCAGTGTAAACCAGGCGTACGAAATAAACACCTGCCATCAAATAACCCACCAACAGGAGCAGACCCTTCATGCACATCATAGTCAACTAAAGCAGAATTAAATGCATCGACAGAAAAATGAACATTCTGAATAAAAGTTAACCCCAAATCCCTTACTCTGTCTCCATATTGTAAGAGATCCATTGCATTAGATAGAAAATGAGAAGCAACCTGCGAAGGATATATAGCAACTGGATTGTGAAGGGCTAGAAAATTACAGACCTGAATAATAGCAGTGCCCACAGATACCTCATAAACCTTGAAGACTTCCTACAATGCATTAGAATTAAAACAGCCAAGAAAAGGGCATTCCCAATTCGAAATAGGCTAGGAGATTCTAGCATTTCGGTGGATGGAACCCATAGTACTCTGCTAAAATCTTGATATAAAACAGAAAAATGAGATACAATCATAGCTACAAGAGTAAATATCAGAGCTTTACTCCAAGATAAGGTGAAAACATGAAACAATAACAAGTACGAAAATAAATGACAAGCCTAAAACCAAGTTAAATGCAAAAGATGCTTCGTATAACTCATAAATGTTAGAAATAAGTGAAAAGCCAAATCCCTTGTGCAAGGTCTGCCGGCCGTCTTTGGAAGCAATCAACAAGGTACAATCCGTCCATCAAAGCAGAAGTCACAATACTTAAAACAATGTCAACAAACATCATATAGGACCAAAATATAACCTATACCTCATAAATGATAGAAATTAGTAAAAAGCCAAATCCCTTGTGCGAGGTCTGCCAGCCATCTTTGGAAGCAATCAACAAGGTACAATCTGCCCATCAAAGCAGAAGTCACAATACTTAAAACAACGTCAGCAAAACATCATAGACTTACTCAATTGAATCTTTAGCCAAAATATTGCTTATAATGGGAATCTGAAGGAGAGATTCAGAATTCCATTCAGTAACAACTTCATTAAGACTAAAAGCAATATTAGCTAAAAAATCAGCTAGGAGATTACCTTCACGATATGTATGCCTTATTTGAAATGAGTGAAACTATTTCAATAGGTCTCTGCCAGACTTAAGAATGTATTCTATTTTCCAACTCAGAGATGATTTATTAGAGAAAGCTGATATAATATTCAATGAATCCCCTTCCACGATGATATTAGTAAAACCATATTTTAATGCTAGATTTAAGCCTGCTATTAGAGCCAAAGCCTCGGCCTCATTATTTGTTATTGTGCCGAGTTTAATTGACAAAGCTCTAAGAATTATTCCCTGATGATTTCTAATAACACAGCCAGCACTAGAGAGTCCTAGATTACCTCTGCTCGCACCATCAAAGTTTAACTTTACAAAGAATTCATTGGGAGGGATCCATTTGATAGCAGATCGATCAATCAAAACTTCAAACTTAAAGCAAGAATTATTAGGCACCTTTAACTGCTTCCAATTCTTTAAGATCATATCATCCCAACTAGTAAAAGTAAGAGAACTCACCTTCTTAGATAACAAAGATGCTCAAACTACTTCTAAAATAGTTGTTTCAACTTTGTCCAACACAATATGAAGAGAATTACTGACTTTTTAAAATATTCTTCTATTTCTTTCTAACTAGAGAGACTAGATGACAATGCTTGGCGAAACAGTCCACAAAGTAGAAAAGGTAGACTTAGAAAATATAATAGGCCAGCTTTGAAAGACTTGTAGTAATGAACAAGGAAGAGGACCCGACCAGTTCAATTTAGAGATAAGCCAAGACCAAACCTGTGAAGAGAAATCACAGTTCAACAAAAGATGATCTACTGATTCCTCCACCTCCTGATAGAGGGGACATAAAAAGGAATTTGCCACCCCAAGTTTAACTAATCTATCGCTAGTAAGGATTTGGGAATGTAGTGCTAACCATGAAAAAGCTCTTGCTTTAGGCAGGCATGAATCATTCCAGCAAAGCTTATAAGGCCAAGAAAGGCTAGAATTAGAATCCTTACTAGCAATACTTAGATAACCTTGTTTAACTGTATAACGACCTGATTTCGAAGGGGCCTAGATTAATTTATCCTTTTCACCTATGATAAATAGTCTACGGTCCTTCAAAATATTCTTAAGAAGAATCTTTTGCTCTTGAGGGATCGTAAACTCATCAAAGTTTTTCCATTTAACTGGATTAAATGCTGAATTAGAATCAATTTCATAATAATCTTTAACTTTTGTTCCCCAAACCTGACATAGTAAAGACTTAATCTCATGAAGGCCTTCTGTTCTAACTATAGGAGGATGATTATTCCAAGAATCATCCCAGAAAAGAGCAGAATTTCCATCCTGAATGACCCAAGATAAATAAGGAGAAATAACTTCCCGACAGTGAATCAAAAAGTTCCACATGTGAGAACCTGCCCTTGGATTTAGAGTAGTGAATAATCTTTCAGGATTAAAGGAATCTAGATACTTAGCATACATTATTTTACCCCATTTAGATGTTGATTTTTCATACAACTTCCAGACAAGTTTAGCTCCAAGAGCTTTATTTTGAGCTGCAATATTATGAATTCCAGCTCCACCGAATTGTTTTGGAATACATATATTATCCCAAGAAAGGAGGGGAATCTTTCACCCATGTAAATTAGTACCATTCCAAAGAAATTTCTGTAACATGTTCACAATAGAAGTAAGAATAGTTTTTGGAACCTTTAAAACCAATAGCAAATAAACTAGCATTGCTGATAAAACTGTTTTAATCATCAAAAGTTTACCTGCCAAAGTAAGCCATTTACCCTTCCAAGAAGATATTTTAGCTTTTATACTTGAAATAAGCTTATCCCAAAACATGTTTTTAATTGATCCTGAGAAAAGAGGGATTCCCAGATATCTTGAGGGCAAAGTGTCAATTTGAAAACCAAGATATTTAGCTATCCTACTTTGCACCAATTCAGAAGAGAAGAAAAAGAAAATTTTAGATTTGCTATTGTTCACTTTTTGCCCCGATACTAAACAATACTTAGCAATGACTTCCTTCAAAACTCTAGCTTCTGCCATCATAGGTTGTCCAAACAACAAAGTATCATCTGCGAACAAAGCATGCGTTATAGAAAAAGGAATTCTAGGAATATTAATCCCTCTCCAATAACCCAATGTATTCTGACTCAGAACTAGTCTACTCAACCCTTCAGCCATTAAAATAAAAAGAAAAGGGGAAAGAGGGTCTCCCTGTCTTATGCCTTGAGAAGATTTAAAAAATTCAGATTGTGTCCCATTTATCAATACTGAGAAACTGACACCAGTAATACAAGATTGGATCCATTTACACCATTTAGGAGAGAAACCAAACCTAAGAAGAACTTGAAATAAAAAATCCCAAGACACTCTATCATAAGCTTTTAGCATATCAAGTTTAATCAACATTGCAGGGAGTTTATGTTGATGGATTGAGTGAATTACCTCGTGAGCAATCAAGGCACCTTCTGAAGTTTCCTTGCCTGGGACAAAACCTCCTTGTTCATCAAAAACAATTTTTGGAATTAATGCAGCTAGTCTTAACGTTATTGCTTTGGAAATGATCTTATAAAAAGTATTGCATAATGAGATGGGTCAGAAATCAGCAAAGGAGGAAGGAGAAGTAATCTTAGGAATTAAAGCAATAAATGTTGAATTAATCTCTCTCAGAATAGGTCTGTTTCTTCGAGCTTCTTCTACAGCCAGCCAAATATCCTTGCCCACAAACTCCCAGCATTTTTGAAAGAAAAGAGGAGTAAAACCATCTGGACCAGGAGATTTATCTGGCTCTAAAGAGAAGACTACTACCTTAATTTCTTCCATGGTAAACTTTTTCATCAATTCCAGGTTATCTGCAGGGGAGATCAGCGTAGGAATATGATCCAGAACTTCAGATGCAGTTGTGCTAGAAATCTGAATGGAATCTTTAGAGAGTAACTTCTGGAAAAAATTAGTTCCTTCTTTTTGAATGAGAGAATCATCATGTAAAATATTACCCATAGAATCTTTGATGGAGAAGATAGAATTTTTATGCCTTCTTAACATGGTTGAGACATGAAAAAACTTAGTATTTCGATCCCCTTCCTTTAGCCATACTTCCCTTGATTTTTGTTTCCAGTAGATTTCTTCCCGAGATAAAATTTCCTCCAATTGTGCTTGAAGCTTTTTTATATTTTCAAAAGTTACATTAGTCATGCCATTAGATATAATTTCTTCATTTAACTGTTGTAATTGAAGTTGTAGGGCTGCTTTTGCGAAAAAATGTTACCAAAAGAGGATTTATTCCAATCCATAATTTGTTTCTTTATATATTTTAATCATTCATTAACCCAAAACATTCGAGAGCCATTTACAAAAGGAGCATTCTTCCACCAGGATTCCAATAAGGATAAAAAATCTTTATCTCTAAACCACATAGCTTGAAATTTAAATGAGGGCCTAATATTTTTTTTCCTCAAAGTGACACCAAGTTGAATAGAAATAGGAAAGTGATCTGAAGCTGTAAAAGGAATAATAGAAGTACCAGAAATATTTGCCTCAAGACACCATTCAGAAGAAAAAAGAAACCTATCCAATCTTTCTACTATATTTAAAAAGCCTTTCCTCCTATTTGACCAAGTGAATTTCCCATTAAGTAGCGGGCTATCCATCAATGCATTATCTGCTATGAACCCCTTAAAATCCTCTATTACCCTCTGAGGTGGGGAGATTCCACCCGACTTTTTTGATAGACAAGATATAGAATTAAATTCCCCTCCCAAAATAACTTTTTCTCCAGACAATTGCTCTAAAAGTGCTGCTAAAGTGTCCCAACAAGATTTTTTATCTCTGGTTGCAGTAGGGCCATAAATATTAAATAGCAAAAAATTAACAGAAGAAGAAGTAATCCTAACCAAAATAAAATTTGGAACAGAGCAAATTAATTCTACTGCACACACTGTGCTGTCCCAAAGAACAACTAGTCCTCCTGAAGCCCCTTGAGAGGGAGAATGAATATACTTCCATTTCAACCAACTTGAAAAAATACTATCAGCTTGAGAAGTTGATAATTTTGACTCTTGAAGCAAGACAATATCCATACCTAAAGAATCTAGCTGACGCTTTATCAAGCGTCTTTTGTTAGGGGCATTGATGCCCCTAACATTCCAAGAAAGGAGCTTCATTGCTCGCGGGGAGAGTTCCTTACTCTCCCCGATCTCAGACATGTATCCAGAGTAGCCTGCAGGCCTGCTTTAATTTCTTCTTGCGTTTTAAATGACTTTGGTTTACGTCCTCTTTTAGAGGGAGAGAAATAACTCTACTTGGTAGGTGAGTCCTGACTCAATGATTGAGAAATGGATAATTTAGTAGAAAAATCAAAAACCTCACCATTTTCTCCTAAAAATGTAGATTGCTCGGCCTTCCCCTGACTTAAACAACTCTCAGGGTCTACACAAGGGACAAAGTTATTTAAAAGAGGTGAATTTTCAACAAGAGAATTTGGCTTTTCTGCAATTACCTCATTCGCCAATTCTTCAATAAGATCAGAGGCAACGTTACGAATAGTTTTTTCAACAAAAGCATTTGCTTCTTGTTCAGTAAAAGGAAAACTTTCCAATCCTAATTCAGACATTTCATTTACCAATACCTTAGAACAATTTTCCTCAGAGTTAAAGGAATTAATCAAGTTTTTCTTAACTTTATCACTAGAAAAAATAGGGGTTTCAATAACTTTAGGGCTACCAATTACAAATTCAAAAGGACAGTCTTCTTCTAGCCCTGCAGATGTCTTGAAATCTTCTTCAGAAACAGAGGAGTTGACAAAATGATTTAAAGAGGCTTCCCCTATATTAACAAAGTCTAAATTCTCCTTGGCATTAGAAGCTTCTTCAGGTTCTTCACAAGTTTCAGTTGAATGCAATATTTCCGCTTTATCAATAGCCATAGGGTTTTCAAAGACAATAACTTGTTTCCAATTTCCAAATTTAGAGTGGAACTCCATAAATTTGGGAAAGGGGAACGAAGTATTGAGAACTAATGAAAACCTAACTGGCAAGTCTGGCTTTTGGAAGGAGGACAAGTCATGTTGAATGAAAAAACCCAATTTCTTAGCACACAATTCAATAATGGAAAAATCCCTATATTCCAGAGGCAAATTTGGCAGAGAAATCCAAAAAGGAACAAAATTCATATTAGCTTTAACCGGGTCAAAGTTTGGTTCCCACTTTTGAAGACAAATCCCTTTGCCACAATAAAACCACAATTTTTGACTTAGGGTTTCATCACGAAAACCCCCATTGTGAAAAACCACTGTAAAAACACATAAATCTTTATTCAAAAAGAAGACATCCGAAACCCCTTTCCATGTAACCCTTATCCATGCAAGAAATTCGTCAAAATTAAAAGTAGGGTTCCATACTTTACCAATAAGAGCTCGAGTAGTAAGATCTTGAACATAGGGATTTACCAGACTCTCCAGAATGTCGATGTTTACAGTCTCCATGGAAACCCTTTTCTCCTGAGCAGGACCATCGTCAACATGACTCTGAGGAGCCTTAACTGATTTTTCTCTCCAAACCTGACGAACTCCAGTATCCATGGGCGGTGAAACATAACGAAGATGATGGCCATGAAGTCTACTGGCATACCCAAGATTTTGGTAATGAGGAAGATCTGGATGCACCGAAAGACTTCTTTGTCAAACATTGGGAGAAAACTCTCGAAACCGTCTGCGTGCATACTCCGGATAATATGAACGCCGTTGTGCCCTAAGTGCTTCAAAAAACAAACTTTGTTGCGAAGGTAAAGGTCTTCTTGTGAAGACCCTATTATGTTGTCGCATTATTTTTGTCGCAAAAAATTAAAAATATATATATAATTATTAATACTAATTTTATTTTTTATTTTTTAAATATATATATTTAATTGATAAATCCTTGAGTTATTAAAAAAGTGTTAATAATAATTATTATTATGATTTCTTTTCATATTAATATATACTTAAAAAAGGTAATTTGTACTTGCAAATTTACTTACCTTGTATATATATAGATATTAGTGAGGGGTCTATTAGGGCCCTCCTTCATAGTAAAGAGAGACAATACTGAAACATAACATTACAAGGCAACATCATTTGATCATACAATAATATAGCACTGAACCCTAAATAAAGGTTCAAACAAGAGAAAACAACAAACAAGAGACTTCGTTTAATAAATCCGACAAAAGATCAAACAAGATATGTTGTTGAGTAAATCCCATGAAGAGAATATTAAAATAATGAGACACCCAAGGACCCTGAACATACAAGCAGGAAAAAAGAGCCCGAGCCCTGAGGCCCGAGTTACCACAACCCAGAGGCCCTCAATAATCTATTACAATTTTCACCAATCATATCACGAGCTTCCATCTAGAGTTTCTCCATCTCCAACCTTCCTATCATTATTTAAATTTTAAATCAAAAGTAACTAATAAATAACTAGAAACATAGATTAACATTCTAAGATTTTTAAAAATGAGGAAAGGAATAACTTGGGACAAGGAAATGGAGCCTTTGAGAATCTAATGTAAATCCATCCTATTTACCCATGAATAATAAATATAGTGGGAAGTAACAAACACTTTGTTATTGTATTCCAATTTTATTGCATTAATGTTGTCCGCCACAAGCGTGTCATTTTGTTGGAAAGATCCCCCAATTCAGGGCTAACCAACCCTCCAAACACGAATATTGTTTAAATTCTAGAGTAATGTGGGCCACATTAGTGTAGCATTGCTCCCGAAAGGGGAGTTTTTTTTCTCGGTTTTCGATCTACCATTAAATTTATTGCATGCGTTGTTTTTGAAAGTGGGGTTATTATATGCATTGTCTACTATGTGACTTTCAATTAGGATTGCTTTATTTAACATTACCCGTTTGGACAAGTGTTGAAAGGTATTTTAAAGGTTTCTTGCTTTATTATTTTCTTATTACTTTTGAACCGGGGTTATCATATTTATCATTAAAGATTAACTTGGGCTAATTAAAAATATGTAATTAATTAAGTATAAATTAGTTTAGGATAAAATGATGATAATTGAGGTTGATAGATTTGATAATTGTAATCATTATTTGAGGAAAATAAATGTAATGGATAATGTATTTAGCTCATTGATCAAAGAATGTATACCTTTGGTGAAGATTCTAGATCTTGATTGTTTCTCCCTTGAACAGCATGGTTTCTTTGTTAATGAAGTGCTTATGGACTTGTGCTAAAATTTTTGTTATGTCTAGGACCAAGTCTGTAGGTTTGGGTCAAGTTTGTGGTCATGGATTCATCCTCTAAATTTGGACTCAACCTCTATGCAATGTAGAATTCTGCTCTGTGATACATTGATAGATCTTCTTCTCCTTGATTCTTTTCGAGTAAATGAGGCCTTATGGTATTTGGAAATACATAGAAAGGGTTATCATTGTATTGCAAGGAGACATGTTCTCCTAGATCAACCCCTATAAATATGTATAAAAGATCAAAGATACTAGGCAAGGGCCCTATAATGATGTATGAAGATTTGTTACTCCTTTTTGTGCACCAAATCAAAATATGTTGCTATTGTTTTCTCCTTTAATGCTTTAGAATGAGAGATGACTTATGAATTTTGAATGTGTATAATGAATTCTAATGAATGCCTTTAAGTACTAGTAGATAGCATCAAATTTCATAAAATGTGTACTTAATCAACCTAGGGTGGGAAATAAAGGGCGCTAGTTGGCCAAATTTGAATTTTAAAGTTTAGAAAGGCAAGGGTCGAGTTTGCAACCACAAGAACAACTGTGTGACTATATAATTGACATTAAGTGGGGCAAATGATCAAATTTAGATAGCTAACAATCATGTTTGGGTAGGTGTATAGATGTATTCAACAAATGCTCTGATAAGACCAATGTATGAAAGTATGCATGTATAAGGGTAGGATAGGGGCTAAGTGCATAGGAATATGTGTGTTTAGGGATGGGTAACCTGGCTAGGGAAATGAGTCCAACTTCAAACAAGTTTGTGCTATTTGTTGATATGTACATGGATCCTTGACATTCTTCCAAAATGGGAACAACACTAAATGGGAAATGGCATGGGTATACAAATTTCACAATTACATTTTGCCCCCAATTAAGGTGCATGTGAATCCTAGAATGATCATGTCTAGAGCAAAGTATGTAGCACTCACGAATATGCATGCAAAATATGTATTCAGACATCAAATGATATGAAAGGGGTTCCATATAAATTAATAAACCTTACAAGGTGTCATTGTGTAAGTGTGTCCCTCGATATGTGTTCTCCATAGGTACCCACAAAATAGAGAAAGAGTATACAATGAGTAGCTTCTATCTCACAAGTGAAGATTAGGTATAATAGGAGCCTACCAACTGCCTAGGAAATAGGAACAACATTAAATGAGTAAAGTTAGGAAACTTCCACCTATTTGGAAGATGATAATTTGGTGTTTTTGTTGTGATGGCCATAGGATGGAATGACACATGGGGTGCAATGCATGTGTCATCTGATAATTCTCCATCTGATCACAATAATGAGTCTTTGTAGCACCTATCACTACCTAAAAACTTAACATATGAATGTTAATGACAATGTATAGCCCCTCAATTGGTTGTATCTATTTGATGCAAGGAATTGAAGGAGAGAAAAAATCATACATGAAAGTAAATGTAATCTATAGAAAAGCATGTCAAAATGTAGTCATGTAAAGTAATAGAAATAATGAATACATCATACGATAAGCATGTGTAACATCTAGAATGATAAGGTATGATAAGCACATATGGGTTGGAGGACTCTAGGATGTAATGTTGCCCCTAGCATGAGCAAGTGAAAGTGATGATCTGGTCTTCCATGGCAAAAAATACTTGTATAAGTATGAAGCACACTACAGTGACATATGTCCCCATTGGGGCATCCAAGAGCATGAGCACACAATGGTGTAGGATTGGGGCATTCATTTAATAAATCAATGGCATATGAGCATGTGCGTTCATAGGGTATTAGTAAACAACCATAATTTAATTTTTACCCCTTTTCATACACTAGTATAATTAAAATATCTCCCTATTTTTAGCGAGTATTCTATGTACCTATTTTTTGTTACATTTTATATCTTATTATTATTTCTACCCTATCAACCAAGGGCATTTCCCACACCTACATATAAATCAAAACCAATTTTGATTGCTATCACAAGCATCAAAGTCTTGGCATAGAAAACCTACATGTGTTATGACAAATATGCCATCCTACAAAAATCTAGTGAATCCCCATAATAACATATATCTCAATTATAGTATACATATTAATCTAAATTATAATGGAAGGATTTTAGGGACACCCAGTGATTCTTCTAGGTAGGGTTGTGACATTACCAAAAGGTGTTGAATAATTGGTTACAAGAAACTTGGGTAGGATTATATGAACTTGCATGACCTTGGTGTGACCAATGTTTCCTTTATTAACTATATTAGATTTAGTATTAAGTAGGTTTCCTTGGGATTATGAGGCTCTAACATAATACAAGACTATTGTGTAGAAAAAAAGAAAGCTTTAGGAACTTGGGTAAGACCAAGATAGTGAATGGCATTTCCTTTGATTGACCTATGCAAAGTGATCTATAGAGAATTTGGAATGCTACTTATAAACACCCACCCCCTTCTATGCATGCTTATCAACCCCCAATGCCTACCCATATCACATTAAATAAATTATCCCCTTTCCAACTAACGCTGAAGCAATATGTAGGGTCACATTTTCATTATTAAAAAAACCCCAATATGCATGCATGTGATAAGGTATTTCTTTAGAAGTTAATCTCTTGGGGGTGTGGGTTAGGGATAAGTCCCTAGTGGATGTAGGTAGGAAAAAAATAATGTGTGGGGATAGGCATGATGAGCTTGGTGTATAATGAACACATGGTAAAACACATGAAGGGGAATACATGATGCCCCCAAATATGGAAAATAGTGTCTATGCAAAAATAGGATGTGATAAATGGGAAATCATAATGCCTTCAAATGTAACAATATAAATATGAAGGTGCAAATAATAGGGAGGGAAGGAATCATGCCTCCTAATTTAAGGATATACATGGTAAGCTCAAATGTGAAAGGGAAGGCACAATACTCGTAATGTAAGAATAAATACAAAGGAGTTTACAAGAGGAGTGCAAATGGTATAAATGGTGTGCTCTAGAAGCATGATATAGTGATGTAGGCTCAAGAAGTGACTCTAAAAGTGTGATGTATCAATGTAAGCTCAATAAGTGACTCTAAAAGTCTAATTTATCAATATAGGCTTGAAATTTAAGCTCTAAATAAGCATGGTATAACAATGTAAGACCAATAAGTCACTTTAAAAGTGAGATGTACCACAATAGGCTCAATATGAAAGATTTAATAAGCATGAAGTATCAATGTAGGATCAAATATAATCTCTAGAAAGTAAGATATAATGATAAGAGATCAAATAGGAAATAGGTAGTGGTCAAAGACTAAGGAACAAACATTGTCATAAGTATAAAATAATAATCCAACATGGGAAGACAACATGATAAAAGGGAAAAAGACAAAAACGTATAATAGAATAAGAGAAAAAGGATAAGTTGAAGTAAGTGGGAAAGTCAAGTGGGAAATAAGGCAAAAGTAAGATAAATGTAGGCATAAAAGGGATGAAAATAGTAAAGAAAATGAAAAACAAAAAATTCCCCCAAGTGGAGGAGAATAGGCATGAAACCAAATATAGAAGGTGAAATGGGTGTGAAAATCCCAACAAACAAAGCATAATAAGAAAGGCCAAAGTGAAAAAATAAATAGGAAAATTGAAATGATAAAAGGTGATGTAGGAACATCCAAGTCCACAAGCAATATTCTTTCACAAAAAACAATAGTAGGTTATGTTTTTAGTTTTCTTTAGTTTTGGGTTGTTTCTTGGATAGTGTTTCTTATAGACTTGCTTTCTTGGAAGAGTGCTATAGGAAGGTTACTAGTTTCAAATGGATTTTAGACTTGTAATTGTGCTATAGGACACCTACATATTACTATAGGCCTAATTCAAATTACTGTAGGATAGTTCTTGTGTAAATGAGTTGCTTAAAAAATGTGACAAGAGCTATGTATTGTGCTATAGGATGAGTGTCTGCTATTCTGTAGCATTTTTACCTTGGTGATAGGTTGTGATAGAGATACAAATTATTTCTATGGATGTTTATGATGAGTTGTATGTAGGTTGATTGGATAATGAGATTATCATTAATTTTTGTAATATAATCAATTATTAAATAGATGGTCATGATCTCATGAAAATTTGCAACAAGTGTCCTAATTAAAGGTGCTCTTTTCTTTTTTCTCAATCTTAGTGGCCTAGGTCAATGTATTTCATGCAACTCATATATCTTTTAGCAATATATATGTTATGAAGTGATTTGTAACATATTTTATGACATCTAGAAGTTGATTTTGAGGATCATGTCATTTTGAGTAGCTTGTTTCTTATCTTCTATGACCTTTCACATTCTTTGGAATCATGATGGTTAACATATCATAATTTTCATGGAAGATTTTTGATTTGTTGAAATGTTTTCTTGCTTGTTGGAATGTGGGTTTTCTTTGATGCATCTATTCTTATTTCTTATATTCCACATGATAGGCTATTACTTTGGCCATTGGACTTTTCTATTGTTGCACAAGTTGTTCAACTATTCTTTCTTCTACATGACTACTTTCCATTTGTTGTATCAAAGTTATGGATTGTTTTATTGATCAAATGCCTTTGTAGTCTATGTTTTCTTTAGTTATTGACTCATTATTGAGTAGGCAACTTCAACTTTGGGCCATGTGGCTATTTTATTTTCCTATTGGTGATAGGATATGAAGTGTTCTTTCTTGGTCATGCATAAAAAAATTTCTTTTCTTTTAAAATGAAGGAACAATGGTTATTTTTTCTAGTCTTTTCCGGGCTTAAGTGAATCTTTATTTAGTAGAGAGAGCAAAGAGAAATATGATAAGAGGGTAGAGAAAAAAATTCAATCTCTATTTTAGTAGAGAGATAAATAAAAAGGAAGATCATCCTCTATTGAAAGAGAAGTGGAGGAAATAAACCTCTATTTTAATAGAGGGAAAATAAATTAGAAAACAATTACTAAAAGTAAGCATAAATACCATTGAGTGTAAGGAGAGGATTGAGAGAGATGAAGGTTGTGATGAGAAGCCTCATAGATATAGAATATCCTAATTACAAGAAGTTTCTATAGTTATTGTAGCTTAGAGTAATTTTGTAAGAAAGTTGTAATTTGTTACAAGTAGTTTATTAATTTACTATATTTTTGCATTGTAACTTCCATTTTGTGTATGATTGTATGAGTGTGTGTTGAAATTCTATATTAGGTCATGTTTCATTAGACTCCTTGAACTAGACTACATCAAAAGGTGAAAGTAAAATAAAAAATATAGGTATATATGAATATACACTATATTGATACTCATATATCATGTAACAAATCTAGAAGGTTTGGCCTTTTTCTTCAAATAATCATGATTACCTTCATCTAATATATCATCATTTTCCTAAAATAAATCATTAATTTTGAGTTCATGGCTTTGTGTTTCTTCCTCTTCTTTGCTTTCTTTTTCTAATTTATGAGTCTCTTGTTGATAAGCAATTGGTTCCACATTAGAAGGTTTCTCTTTTACATGATGTGTAATCTCAACATGGAGTGAGTTGGCAACAATTCTCTTGATGTATTTTATTTTATTTCATATGGTTGACCTCATAAAAAGTGGGGGTTGTGTGTTCATGAGTATGCTTAATGCGTATCTCCTCTTTATCTAGAAGATTTTGAAATTTATGTTTGAAATCTAGAACTATTACTAGTTGGGCTGGGGGGGGCTTCCTTGGCTTGGGCCCTTTTTCTCAACTCAGGCCCAAACTAGGGTGGTGACCCAAGACCACCAAAAGAGGTCAATTTATCCTCTTATCTATAATCTATATGTGTTCCTATAGACACCTAAAATTGACCACATCACATTTGACACCTTTTGACACCTTTCAACACTTTTCAACATTGTCTTAATCCCATCCTAAACACATTCATCCTAGAACTAATTAATTAGATAAATTTTATTTATTTGATTAATTAGGATTATACCTTTAACATCCATCCCATCGTCAAATTAATTAAATATATCATAGTTATTTAATTAATCAAATTTTCTCATATTCCTCTCCATTAATTAATTAAGTAAATTTATTATTTGATTAATTAATCTAAAAAATCTTAAATCCCATCTTAATCCTCCATTTATAATAAGTAATCTCATCTGTATCCATTATCCACAAATAAAGTAATTAAAAAATCAAAAAGTTACCTGACTAGCTAAGAGTTATGTAGATTCATTGAAACTAGACACTCTCAAAAAAGTCAAACTAACTTTACATCTCCATCATCCATTTTATACTACATATTTTAATCCTAGCCATTTACATAAGGATAATCTCTAGAAGCTTCCATCCTTGCCCTAATTCCTCTCACTCAATCCTATCCATCTATTCATTTTTAATCTTAATCATTCATCCTTATAGAATTCTCTAGAAGCTTATAAACTTGCCCTTATTTGTCTCATTCAATCCTAGCCATCCATTTCTAATCAAATCTTATCCCTCCATACTATCATAAAAAAACTATAAATCAACCTTCAATCAAGACATTTGAATGGACAAGTTGGATGTAATGTCATGCTACTAAAATGAGAAACCAACAATCATTCTCAACATGAAGAAGCCATTGGAGCACAACCACCATTTCTTGGTGTAACAAGGGTTAGTTTTTGTGAGATATTTCTATGTTTTCATTGATTTTTTCTATCCCTTTGGTCAATCAAAGGTTTTTTAGATATGAAATAGGATCTTTGGTTTGATGCATTGTTCCTTATTTGGCTTCAAATTTTAGCATACACAATTCCAACCAAGGGGTGAAGTAGATTAAAACTATTTTGATTCATTGGATACAATATATCTATAGATTATACATGTGTGTAATATAAGAATAAAATTGTTGAACCCTATGCAGTGCAATCTTAGACATTCCCATTAGCTTAATTGTAGGTAGGGTAATGATATTATGTTACAAAATTTGTTCCAATACCATATGTGGAGGCTCTTCCAATGTAGTGAATTCCTTAAAATTTCATTGGTTGGAGGTATGCATGATAATGATCATTAGGTACATCCTTAGTTACCCCATTTCCTAAATGTGGTAATGATGTTGACCCATGGAAAAGGGGGAAGTTTTATAGATATATTTATATAAGAGGTCATCTTCTTATAAGGCATGCTCACACATATAATAGCACAAAAATTTAAAACAAGTGATGAGGCATGTTATACACTTGGATCTCAAAGATTGGAAGTAAACCATTGATAAATATACATTGAATCACATCATCTCCTAATGTAAACAACATGTTACTAACAAAAGATTGAAATATGAAAATATAATCCTTAACTAGCTCTTGCTCCTTTTGTTTGCATTACATCAATTGAGAAATGATTGTCTTAGGTTCAATATTATAATGAGAATATTTCATGAAATCATCATTCAAATCTTTAAAGAAAGTGATATAATCATGGGGCAATGAATAAAATAATTTAAGTGCATGATCACTCAAGCTTGATGGGAACACCTTAGCAAGTAATTGATCCTTATGAAAATAAGGGAGAATTATTATTGAAGTATTTTACATGTCATAATGGATCACCTCTACCATTATAATTTTTGAAGAATGGTTCTAGAAATCTATTTCATGAAGGATAAGTCAAAATGTCACATGCCAAAGGATTATGCACTATTTTAGTAGTATCATCTTACGGTTAAAATATTTGTGTAATGTACTAGTTGATGTACCAAAAAAGCCATCAATAGAATTGGCACTAGAAGGAGAGCATGATCAATATGGATTCACCTAGGTTTCCTCTAGCTTCCAAAGGAAGAAGATTGACTAAATCTAGATCAGTTGGAGTAACCAAATTCAAGAACTCCAATACCACTAGAAAATCAAGAGTGACTATGGTAAAAGGAGAAGGTTAAACACTAGGTCAACAAACCCTATTAGATCTAAAGACCTAGGAGCCTTCTTCGAAGAACCACCTTAGGTACCAATGGCTGCCTTCTTTGGAGCAAGCCATTTGCCCCTATGGCTTATAGGGGCCCTCCATGATATGCCTAAAAACCCTGATAAATTATGCCCTAAGTATATCTATGGAGAGAGTAGAAGCACATAAGGGCATATTTAGGCTTTTAAAGAAGCCATTAGTAGAGCTAGCATTTCACATCTAGATGTGGTCTTGAGACTCTTCCCCTACTCCCTCAGAGAGGTTTCTTATTCATGGTACTTAAGTTTACCCTCAAGATCCATCATCACATGGGAGCATTTGGCAACTTCTTTTATAGATCAATTTAGGGTATATACAGATCCTGGTACCATATACCAATAGTTGGCCACTTGCAAGATACAATCGAATGAGCCTTTAACCATGTTTAACACCCAATTTCACAAACTTTACAAAAGGCTTGCTCAGACCTATGTGGTTGATGAGGCAACTGCTATTCAAGTTTACCTTAGGGCCATTGACCCTTTTACAATAGTATTAATTAGCAAGACCCAACAAAATCTAGGTTCTCTTGCAATTGTTTACACAAAATCCCTCAAATTACATAGGGAGATGTATTCCATGACTGGAGGACCATTCAAGAACTTGCCTTTTGTAGGTTTCCCTATAATACCAAATTAGATTCCTTGTATAAACAATGCCCTTACCAATAATACACCTTTGATGAATCTAGTCCTAAGAAGTAATCTACAAGGAGGATAATAGATCAATCATGCTCAACCTTTAAACCAAATTTTTCCAAATCATATGTTGCCTGTTGTTGGGTAGACCTATAATAACCAGGTTGCTCCCCAATATGTAGGTAATTCCTATTTTGATTAGCCTATGGTAAATCAAGCAAACACAGTTAGTTCTCAATATGCCCATCAGGTTGGTACATTTGCAGGAGTACCACAACCCTACTCAGCTCAAACTTCACATTTGACCTCTAAGTTAGAGGCTCTAAAAAAGAACTAGCCCAAGTTACCAATGAACTCACTAGGTTAAAGGTCAACCCCACCCAAATATATAGCCAAGGGGATTCTCACCAAAATTAGAATAACCAACATCATCAGAACAATAGTCACAATAGGAATTTCAATTCCCAAAGATAGAATAGACTATGGAATACAAGGCCAAATAATGGTGGGGTACTATCCCCTCTGGATTCTTCTGGACCAACAAACTTAGTAAATTGCACTGAAATAAAACCTTTACCACACTGGTGCAGGTTCCATGGTACTTCTAATCATTTTGAGCTTAATTGTCTTGAAATGACTAAAATGACCCATATTTTTTAGGATGAGAGACATATACAACAAGAGGAAAATAACTCACACTCTAAAGACATAGGGACCACTATGCAGTTTGACACTTATGTGTTCCCTTATGAGGAATATAATGAGCATAAGACCAAAGTTCAAGCCTATCAACAAGTTAAGAGAAATTAGTATCTGAGAAACAAAGGCAAAGAACCCCTCACTACTTCCATTCCCTAAAATTATAATTGTGTTCCACCTGGCCCCAATGCATATAACAACCCATCTCCCCCAGTAGGGATAGCTACTGGGTCATTCAAAGCCAACCATTATAGGGGGTAGGGTTCAACCAATTCTAGGTATGATCTCATCGATGACATGAAGAAAACTAAAGCTAATATGTCGATGTTAAATGTAGTATAGGAATGCTCTACTTAGAGGGAAGCACTACCTAAGGTTTTGCAAGAAAAAGATCAACCAAAGTAGGAAAGTGCAAATAGGAAGGCTGCTACTGAAGATGTTTTGGCAGCATTATATAAAGAAATGACAGGTGCACCACCATTCTTGTTAAGCATCAAGATGGCTAGGAAGGATTTGCATAATTCTTTGGTTGATTCTGGAGCTTTCGGGAATGTTACACCCTATTCTATTTGTCAAAAGCTTAGCCTCATCCTCACTAAGACTAGCAGAAAGGTGGTGCAACTAGATAAAATAGAGGTGAAAGTTATGGGAGAGGTCAAAGACATTCATATTTAGTTAGTATTAGACTCTCATATCCAAAGTCACAATGATATCTAAGTGGTATACATCCCTGAGGTATATGGTATGTTGCTAAGCAGGGATTGGACTAGGAGTTTGAAAGGATACTTTGCTACAAACTTCTCTCATATGTGGGTTACTTGGAAGGGAAATTCTAATCAAATTTAGGTCCTCAATGAGCCTAGGTTGAAGCATGTGATCACTGAATATAGTGCTCCTAATGAAGTGGTCTTTACAAATGTTGACTTAGGTGTCTAAAGAGAGATCTTAATGGGGCTCACTATTGAGAAGACTAATAGGAGCTACCTATAGGAATTTATATAGAGGCTATCCAAGGATAAAAATTTCATAGGTCCACACACTCAAACAACTAAACTCTTACTGCCGAATTGGTACAGGGTGCATCAAGACTCCCATTCTAAACTGTCTTGTCATGAGTGCCTCAAAGAAGTTAGCATCATTGAAGCTGGAACAAATGTAGATAGTTAAATCAAGGAGGATGGAACTAGAGATATAGAGATGCCCTTGGACTCTCCAAGGGAAACAATAATATTCCTATATAGTGAGATTGAAAAGATGACTAAGCAGGTTGATGAAACACCTCTTTAGAAAAAGTCTATCAATAAAGAACACCCCCCCACAATAATGACATATGGACCCTTAAGTTTGATGGTTTGAAATGCAAGAAAGGTTGTGGGGTTAGGATTGAATTGGTGAATCTAAAAGGTGGGATGTTCTTTGTATCCTACAGACTATATTTTCCTGGTACTAACATGTCTAAGCATGAAGACCTAATTAGATGATTACTGTTAGCTCACCAAAAGGGAGTAAAATTGTTACAGGTACAAGAAGACTCCCAATTGGTGACCAAACAAGTAAGGAGCAGATACCCCTGCCATGACAAGAGGCTAGTTGCCTATAGAAACAAAGTTTGGAATCTTATCAAGGATTTCACTAATTTTGACATAAGATCCATCCCTAGATGAAAAAATCAAACAACAAACTCCTAGGAGGTAGTAGCCATTATTGAACACAATGGGGTGCTGAGAGGGAGGGGGTGAATCAATGCATTTAAAAACTTTAACCAAAAAATTTACTGATAAAACTAAATAGCTTTGAAAACATGAAGGAAAACATGAAAATCAAGAGTCAACACATAACACCAGTGTTTTTACGTGGAAAACCCTAAAACAAGGAAAAACCACAGTTAGGATTAGTTCACAATATAATATGCTCACTACAAAAAGATATTACAACATTGTTTTAGGGCTTCAACCCAAGGAAGATACTACTCCATGATTTACAACTTTGATTTAGGGTTGTAACCCAAGGAAGCTACTACTCTCTGAATGTTTAACTCACTGTTATTACAATGATACTATAGATATGAGAACTACTATGAAGAACACATCTATTGTATACTAATGGTGCAGTATGCTATTATTGCTCAATAGATGTCTTCAAACCAACTCTACACATTTCATAGCTTCTTCTACTCTTCTATATTTACCTACATCTTCATTTCCTTTCAAATGAATTATATCTTATATATATGCCTCTGCAAGATCTTGAAACGTTGATTGGGTTGGCATCCAGAACAATATTGAATACAACGTGTAGCTAATCACTAGTCGGCCACAACACATGCAAAGTGATTTTTTTTTTCCAAACCTTAGGGATTTATGAAGAACATTATGACACACCTTTCCGCACCTTTTAGACTTGGATAAACTAGTCAGGAGCCTCTGCATGCACTAGGTACTTAACCAGTCGGCTCATATTGCTTAACACTATCAACTGTTCATCTTTCAACTACTAGGGATATGCTAAAAACTCAATGTAAACCAAGGACTCAATCATGCAAGAGCTCAATAACAATCATACACCTTATCAAAGAAGTATCATGCCAAAGTATTCATCTGCAAGATAGGAAACGTATCAGTCTATAGAGACCATAGTCTTCCAGACCTTATGTAATGCTTCACAACCCAAAATATGATATTGTGATGAAGTGTAGGGTCTAAAACCTTTTGGGAATGATCATAGACATCTATGGATGCTACTCACTAGATTTGTACACCTCTATCTGAAGTTTACGAAGAAATTCAAGAATGGCTTAGGTACTTAGAGTTCTGAAAAACAATTATACTTACAACTTTTCTTGCATCTATGACATTTTGATGAGGTACCAGAAAATGAGAATTATCTATATGTGGATCATATCTGATGTGTCTTGGACCATACACTACCTCCACACAAGTTTTGATAATAGATTTATACATGTTTCATCTTTTGAAGAACTTAACTTGTATAATCAGGCTCCAGAATACAATGTGATACCTCTATCACTCGAGTAATGTCTTTGTGGACCACTAGAACATTTGAAACTTTATCATAGCATATAATATAATAATCTTAATCACTACCTCCACACAAGTTTTGATAATAGATTTATACATGTTTCATCTTTTGAAGAACTTAACTTGCATATTCAGGCTCTAAAATACAATGTGATACCTCTGTCACTTGAGTAATGTCTTTGCAGACCACTAGAACATTTGAAACTTTATCATAGCATATAAAATACTAATCTTAATCAATCCTTAGAGCTGAATGACAAATAGATCTCTTTCATAGGAATGCAGAGCATTCCATTATCTCCCTATTACTGCTCTACTTTGTTTAGGTGATGGTTGATTAACTATCCCTTGTAACTTTTCATGCTACAAGAATGAGACTGAAACCTTGGATATACATCTCAATACGTGTCAGAAACTATGATTAGAACCTCATGACCAACTCTCTCTTTACAGAGAAGTGCGGACCAATTCAAGTTGACTCTGCCTTAGGTTTTGCACTGGGAATGCCTTTCATACTTAGACCATTTTTCCTTCTCCCAGACTGGTCTATCTTAACCATTCTGACTCTAAGTTTGTCTACACATTTCCATCTGTTATGTTGACATCAATGACAACACATGTGGCTTGTTAGAACTAAAAATTAGCCTAAAATTTCCCACAAAAAATCCATTTCTTCGCCAAAAATCCTATCACCTTGTGATAGGTGAAAAATCAGGTTTAGAAGATCAAGCATAGCCATGAAACCCTAACCCTACCATCATCAAGGAATCTAATCTAAGTGAAATCAAAGAACAATGCAATTCAAGAATAACATCACTTAGACCGTACGATTCCTTGTTTGAGAGATGTGGACTGCTTCTTCAACAATGAACAATTGCAAAGCTGAAAGCTGCCATGATAGATGATAAATGCTCAAATGAATGCTCAGATGCTCAGGATGCTCAAGATGATAATGTAGGTGCTATATGATTGATGGATGTCTCATATGGGATGAGACAGTGTTTATATAGGACTCAACCAAGATCAATCGACGGTGGAGATTCAGAGGCTATATGAATGGCTAAGATTGAAAGATACTAAATTTAGATCCCATTAATTGTGCATGTGAAGGATATGAATGAAAGTTGTATTACAACACATGATTGACTGGACAAGTGTTGGAATGTGATAAAAGATGAGTGTTTAATTCAAATAAAATATTTGAATTAGTTGGGATATGAGTTGGATATTAATTAAATAAATTAAATTTATTTAATTAATAGGGTAGATGAATAGGATGGGATAAGATATGATGTGGAAATTAATTAAATAAATAAAATTTATTTAATTAATTGGCTAAGTAGGATGAGGATGAGATTAAATGGGATTTTAATTAAATAAATAAAATTTATTTAATTAATAGGATTAAGAGTGGGTTTAGGACAAAATGCTACATGATATCTAGGATAATGTTTTTGACAAGGTGTTGCTAGACATGGACAAATTTGGGACAAATTTGGGTGTCTACATTTTGCCCCTCTTTGAGATGATGTTCGAGGTGATAAGTTTTATGTTGAGTAACATCATTTCAAAGAAGATAAGGTATGGATAGAGGAAACGGATGATGATGATGGAAAGATATGATGAGGATGATGTAGGATAGAGTGATGATGCCCCCTCAAGAGGATAGGTGGGTTGGACAAACACGGGTATGCTCTCGAAAAGAAATGGCTTGGCTACAAAAAAAAGATAAGGGGATAGATAGAAGAAATGGATGATGCGTTATGCTGCAATGGAAGGTGAGCAACCATGATGTTTGATATAGCACTAGATGTTATGCACCAAGGTATAAGGAACCAGGGTGACGATGTGTCTCATGCCCCAGCGTAATACAACCTTGTCTAACGTATGAGGAAGTTAACTTAGAGCATTAAAGTCCTAATGCACAAAAGGTATAATATGACCTTAGATGCAAAGGATAGTGCAAAAAGTTATTCCAACATACACAAGATATGAATATTAGCTAGAATTGATAAGGATTTGATACAAATGCAAGATAAAATGATAACACACACAAGCAAGAAAGCAAGCATGCACAAATGATTCAAAAACAAACAAGGTATTGCCCCCCTATCAAGCTGTAAACCAATGATTGATTATTGATTGATGATAGTTGAGAGTGTTGTCATGGTGGGGAAAGCTATATCCCTAGAACAACACAATGTTGTTTGCTAAGTTGGTTGGCTGATTGATTGATTGATTTGGATTACAACAAGGCTAGGATCAAGACAATTGATCGCGTTTGGATAACTTGGCTTGATTGATTGACTTGATTGGTATGGATTAAGGATGGGCTTGCACTTGGATCATTATGTAGAATGATTTGAAGATGATGAATGATTAGATTGATGAAATGTTGATGATTGAGCTACTTTTGATTTGCTGAAGTGATTGGATTTGTTTTGATTAGATTGGATGTGATTGAGTTGATTTGCTTTGATTGTGATGTTTGTTGTTGCTGGGTTGATTGTTTTGATGATTGGATTGTTTTGAATGATGGTAGTGATGGATAAAGATTAGAGTGTCCACTCAATCTAAGCGTAAGCAAGTGTTCTTAGTGTGCTCAAAGGATGTAAAACAAACAAGGTATTGCCATTGTCAAGTCATAAACCAATGGTTGATTGTTTGATTGATAATGATAGTGTTGTCATTGTGGGGAAAACTATATCCCTAGATCAACACACAGATGTGGGAATGCTATATCCCATTAATGATGATTGATGATGATTGATTGGGCTCATGACAAGATTCGGATCAAAACTTGTTGATTTGATTGGATAATGTTCCTTGATTGATTAGTTTGCTTGACATGGATTAGTGTGACATAGATTTAAGATCATTGCTTAGATTGATTTGATTGATATGATTGGATGAAGTGATTGATTGAAATGGATGAATGAATGTTATTGATAAGAAGAATTGATGATGATGATTTGAATGTTGATGGAGTGGATTGTTTTGGATGATGTGATTGGTTTTATTGCTTGGATTTTTTTTTGGATATTTAATTTTTTGGATTTTTTGACATATTTTGATTTTTTTTTGTTTTTTTGGATTTTTTGAATTTTTTTGGATTCTTGAGAATATTTGATTTTTTTGAATTTTTTGAATGTTTGATTTTTTTTTTGGAGTTTTGTTTGAAATGTTTTGAATGTCAATGGATTTACAATTTGAGTAGCCTTTGTGCTCGATACCAATGACAAGGGAGAAAACCAAGTCTAGGTACAAGGGATGGATAAAAGGATGGGCTCATAGTAAATGTGATGGCAAGATCATGTTATATGGATGGGATGGAAGGTTCATGAGAGTTGGATGGATAGATAAGAGAGGATAGGCCATATAAGGGATGGATGCATGCCTCATGATAAATGGATAGGTAGGCTATAGTGGAAAGCTCAAGATAAATGAATTGGGATAAGCTGTAAGACGAAAATCTCATGATAAGGATATGCCATAGTGGATGGATCATAAGGGAGCTAGGATGTGATCTTCAAAGACTATGTTGCATCAGAAGAACTTGCCCCATTCTAGGTGGTAATGCTTAGGATTTTTACATGACAAAGTTCATGACCAAGGCTCATGACAATGGGATGACATGATGGATTGGTTTGAATGGGATGGATAAATGGTCAATGGATAGGACTTGGTTTGGAAAGAAGGTATGTCAAGAAATATCCAGGCATGTTTCAACATTTTGCCCCTATGTCTTCATCAAAATTAAAAGGTGGAAGGATGGATAAATGGGTTCAATACGATAGGCATGTTTATGTAATGGATAAGGATGGTAGGATGTAGCATGATATAATGGAAAATGATATAATGGGATAAATAGTTTGGAAATGGATAGGTTAGATGAGACAATGTGCCCCCAAGTGTAAGTGACATCGAAGATCAACCTACACATGACGCCTGTTTGCCAGGTTTTCATCATGGTACTTATCCAAGGCGCCTGTTTACCAGGTTTTCACCATTGGATGAAGGGATTTCTCTTTACTTTTTTTGATTTTTTTTCTTTTTTTTGCTTTTAGATGGGTTGACAATTACACATGGCACTTGTTTGCCAAGTTTTCACCATGATAATGGATAGGAGGGACTCAAGTGGCTAGTTTGATGGATGTTGGTGGTCCCATTAGAGATGGATGTCATCGCATGGACCATGTCATTATGCTCATAGATGTTGATAAGGGATTGCATGGATGGGAGATGGATTAGGTGGATAGTAGATTATGATGTGGATTATATAGGCTTATGCATGGAAGGATAGATGAAAAGTTTATGCCAAAGCATGGACCATAGGAAGGTGATTAGGGAGATATGTAGGATAATGGATGGAAGATGGGGAGATGTAGTTATGTGGAGGTGCTGCAGAGTGGAAGGGAACCATGACCAATGGTTGCACACACCATGATAAACATTGAAGCTTTTGATTGGATGGTGGTGTAGGAAGCAATGCAAATGTTTGCTTAGGAGATGGTTGATGAAGTGATTTAGGAACCCACATAGACTTAGTATTTTTGTTTTGCCTGTGGGATTTTTGAAGGGAATGAAAGTTTTGGGTGGAAATAGGCTTTTGGATGAATATAGGTGATTGGGATTCTTGAGATGTGGATGAAGATGCCTCATTCGCTTTGCTAGCTATTTGCTTAGGAACCCAAACCATTTTGCTTTTAGGCTTTGCTTTTGGAGGTATGGGCTTGGATGGTTTCTTAGATAAACTTTGCTTTGATGTTGATTCTTTATGTCCTATGGTATGAAGACCTTTAAGATTTTTGGTAGGATTGTTAGCTTTATAGGTAGAGGCATCAAAATTTTTGCTTTTGAATCCCATGGGGTGGGTGGAATGGATGGAATGATTGGAAGCTTTATGTTTAAACGATGTGTGCTTTTGTTGGTCATGATTAGGGATGTAAGGATACTTATGAATGATAGGTATATTAGGTGTTGGAAGCAATGGTGGCAAGGTGGATGGAGGGATATTTGGAGTTGGTAAAAGTGGAGGCAAAGTGGATGGTGAAAGGTGTATGGCCACCTGCTTTTGACATTTATAAGATGATGGAGATGGAATGGCTACACATGTCTTGGGTAGATGATGGGGGTATGATGGAAAGTGGTAGGTTTAGGATGCATGAAGAGATTACCAACATCTTGGCCTTATTTACCTCGGGGTGTGTATCCAAGGCCATATGAGCATGGAGGGATCTTGACATGGTTTGGCTCCAAAATACCTTTTTCATAAAGACCTAGGCCTTTACCTTTGTAGTTCATGTTTTGGAGGATGCGATTGACTATGGGACTAGATGTGTTTTGAGAACTAGACTTGAGCTCTTTATTGGATGAAGAAGGTGAAGTAGATAGAGGTTGTTTTTGTCCGAAGGAAGAAAACTCATGTATAAGGGTGGTAAGACCAATAGGACATGATGGTGGACTTGAAGTGGAATCAATGGTGGATGTGGAAGGAGGATCATTGGGATCTTGATTAGCATTGTGTTCACTAAGATCCAAGTTATTTATTTGATCTTTTATGCTCACTTGGGGGACAAGTGTCTCATCATGACAAGTGGATGTTTGCTCATTATGGATAGGGCTAGATGGCGGATGACTAGGAAAAATGCGGATATCTTGCTCATGGATAGATATAGGATTATAGATAGGATCAAGGTGCTCATGGATAGCTTCTTCATAGGTATCATCTTGATCATAAAGAAGGTAAATGTTATGGATGGGTTGAATGAAAGTGTTTTGATCTTGAGTTGGACTAGGGCTTAATGTTTCCACATGCTTAGGATTAAACCTTTGACATACCTCTTGGGTTGCTTGAATGGAAGTAGAAGGCTCTTGGATAGGCTCTTGGTCAACAACATAAGAACATGATGACTCTTGACTTGGATTCATAATAGGAGACTCTTGAATAGGCTTGATGGCTTGTAGGTCACATGATGGGCTTGAAGGGCTAAGAATGTTAATTAAGGACTCTTGGATAGGCTCAAGGATAGGTGGACCACATGATGGGATTATAGGATTGGACATGACCTTTGGAAGTTCTTTGGTAGGCTCATGAATGGGTGTTTGACATGGAGATAGTTTATTCCTAGCTAGTAGCCAATGGATCACATCCTTCGCAAGGGTATGTGTAGATGGGCAATATAATGGATGAACAATAATAGAGGATGATGTTGTAAGTGTAGAACTAAGATTTTGATTGGATGGAAGGATAATGGAGTTTGATGGATTAGGATGTGGACTAGATGGGTGTGACACATGGATTGGGATGATGTGACATGATTTCTTATTGTATGTTGATACACCTTGTAAACAATTGGGAAAAACATGGGGCATGTATTTGTATCATGGCCTTTGGTCCTATGGTATGCACAATAATCATGTTCATCATATGGACTTTCTTCACATGGTTTGACTTCGGGAAGTTCAATGAGTTTTGCTTCAAGAATCCTTTGTAAAACTCTCTCAGCCATATCCTTTGGTGAAGGATTAGAATGACATAGTGATGAAGGTAATGGAGGGCTTGGTGGTTTGGAAGGTAGAGGGATTAATGGACTAGGAATGGGATCACATGGTGGTGTTGGGATAGGACTTGTTGGTTCATGTGTTGGCATGGGATTGGATGGTGGAGGCCATTCTAGATTGGTATCTCCCTTGTCAAAGGTAATTAAGTCTTGCATAGGATAACTTGGACTCATTTGATTTATGTACAAGGGGCCACTTGGATTTAGATATGATTCTTGTTGGAAAGGCGGACTTAGGTATATCAATGGTGCTTGGTGGTCTTGTTGAAAAGGTGTACTTGGACTTGCTTGATTTATGTACAAAGGGATATTTGGACTTGCATGTTGTTCTTGTGAGGACACTTGGTTGCCTTGTGGATGGGCTTGATAGTGCATTGGAATGTCAGCATGAGGGATTGGATAATGTTGAGGTGGAGGTTGATATGTTGATGTGGCATAGGTTGATGTGTATGGTGGATTAAGTTGATAGGAAGATGGATATGACATGTGGCTATGAGGTGGATTAGGTTGGTATGGAGTGGCTAAGGATTGATGTACTTGTTGAGCTTGACTAGTGGCTAAAAGGTGTTGGACTTGGGCTATGGAGTGTTGCAGTTGAGGTGATTGGCTTACATGGGGTTGAGCTTCTTGGATGAAGAATTGTAATATTTCAATGGCGTCTTGGTTTAGGGGTTGTAATCCTTGATAAATATTTTGGAGGAATCTTTGGAATTTGATTGTTGGGTCTTCTAGTGTAGACATGTTGTCACCAAGTGTTTGTCTTAAGTCCTTTTAGCAAGTGCTTGTTTAGGGATTTGGATGATGATGTGGATTGTTTGGATGATGTGGATATGAAGGGTTGGATGATAACTAGGCTATGTTTGGGATGAAAGTGATTGGGTTTGAATGTTATTGGAAGAATGTGTAGGATGACTTGTCTTTATGTGTTTGGGTGTTTAGAGCTTGATGTGGCAATATTCAAACAAATGATTATGCATATACACACATGAATCACTCACGCAAGACACATAAGAAAGTTTTAGTTTGGAAGAATGTGATAATGGTTAAGCAAGCACATGAAGACACTTCAACAAGTCCTAGTCAAGGCAAGGCCACTATCACAAGGAGGTTCTAGTGAAAATCTAGGGGACCGGCACCCCACGAGCATCCAGCAAGCCACTTAAGACTTTAACTAACCCTACTAGGAGTTTTAATATACACAAAGGTACACCTCCTTTCAAGTTAGCACTGTATGGTGAGCGCTAATACTGGTTAGACTTGGCTTTTGCCTTATCCTCTAATTTTTATAGCGGACAGGATGAAAGTACCGCTTTTGGTCGTTCCCTTGGGGTGGATACCAAGGCAAGCCTCTCTAAGGCTAAACAAAAGCAACACAAGTAAATGTTTTTGATCTCCAAGTTCGTGTTGGGACGCGAGGAGAGAGCATACACATTTACTTGGTCACACTTGCATGGGGTTCATTAACCTTAGAAATTCAATGTGTGGAAGACAATTCAAGCACTTGTTTGTTTTAAAGCCCAAATCCAAATGTGATGAAAGACAATGGTTCATTTTAGCCCAACTTTTTGATGTGAATTTGCAAACAATTGTTTATTTTATGCCCAAAATCCAAATGTGTTTGCAAACAATGATTAGAAGATGAGAAATGAAATGATTGCACCTAGTTAATTTGCTATCCAAATTGCTATAGATGTTGATTTCAATGTTGCTCTAGCTCCTTATGATCACCTACAACATAAAAAAAATGATATTATAATGCAGGCATAAAAAATAGGCTCATCAGGCAAGGAAAATTGTAATTTTAGATGCATAGCCGAATTAGATTTGATTATTTTGATAGATTTTTGGTTTAAAAATTAAAAAATAAAAAATAAGACCCTTATTAATTTTTAGAGGGATTTCTAAAAATGTAAAGAAATTAGAAAAATTCCCTAATTTGCGCCTAGAAATGCAGATTTATGAAAATGGTATAGTCAGCAAAAATCTAATTTTTTTGCACTGTAAACGAGCTCTAAATTAAATCTGTAAAACATAGACCCCCATTAGAATTTTGAGAGCTTTCCAGAAATATAAAAATTTCCAAAAAATTCGTTGATTTACGCCCAGAATTGTGATTTTATGAAAAAACATAAAAATATAATAAATCCCGCAAAAATCACGATAAACCTGAAATTTTTCTGCTGTAGCTTCCTTATATCATGGAAAAACTTCTACTAAAATCTTGTAGAAAAATTTATAGCCATTTGGAAGATATGATGAAATCTTTAAAACCTAGGGTTTTGTCCAAAAAGTAGCAGATCTGCAACAAAAAGTTAATTAAACCTGCAAAACTCAACAATGGGGGTTATATGAATGCAAATTTTTACTACAAAAACCTGCAAAAAAGATTAAGTGAAGTGAGTCCCACTGGGTGTGCCAAAATGTGATAGGTGAAAAGTCAGGTTTAGAAGATCAAGCATAGCCATGAAACCCTAACCCTACCATCATCAAGGAATCTAATCTAAATGAAATCAAAGAACAATGCAATTCAAGAATAACATCACCTAGACCGTGTGATTCCTTGTTTGAGAGATGTGGACTGCTTCTTCAACAATGAACAATTGCAAAGCTGAAAGCTGCCATGATAGATGATAAATGCTCAAATGAATGCTCAGATGCTCAGGATGCTTAAGATGATAATGTAGGTGCTATATGATTGCTGGATGTCTCATATGGGATGAGAGGGTGTTTATATAGGACTCAACCAAGATCAATCGATGGTGGAGATTCAGAGGCTATATGAATGGCTAAGATTGAAAGATACTAAATTTAGATCCCATTAATTGTGCATGTGAAGGATATAAATGAAAGTTGTATTACAACACATGATTGACTGGACAAGTGTTGGAATGTGATAAAAGATGAGTGTTTAATTCAAATAAAATATTTGAATTAGTTGGGATATGAGTTGGATATTAATTAAATAAATTAAATTTATTTAATTAATAGGGTAGATGAATAGGATGGGTTAAGATATGATGTGGAAATTAATTAAATAAATAAAATTTATTTAATTAATGGGATTAAGAGTGGGTTTAGGACAAAATGCTACATGATATCTAGGATAATGTTTTTGACAAGGTGTTGCTAGACATGAACAAATTTGGGACAAATTTGGGTGTCTACACACCTAGCATATCATTTAAAAATATTCCTCACTCAAAATACTTCATTTATATGCCCTATAAGTCATCACCCTAACAAATTCCCAGTTGTCAACCTACTCACAAATGAAAAAGGTCATGTCAAAGAGACTACACTATATCAGTGGAAGTCATTTTAAGGTCCCTTCGAAGAAGCAGTAAGGACAATATCAAGGAGAGAATATTATATCGAAGGAACTCATTTTAGTGTCCCTTCAATAATATGACTGAAGTCTTATTGAAGACACCTCGGCATATCAGAGGATAATGTTTTGGAATCTCTTTGATAACCTAAGAACTAGACTGCCGAGGGACATAAATATTTTAATAACTATGACATGAATTTAAAAGAAACTACCCAAAAGGAAGGTTTTGAAAGGACATTGTGATATCGGTATGAAGCCATATGGGCTCCCTTCGAAATGTCAAAGGAAATAAAAAGGATATACTAGTAAGAAGGATATCAAGGAAAAAGGAAAATATTGGTGAGATTAGAAATTTGTCATCCCAATAAAGCAAAATTATTAACAAGACTATGGCATGATGAAGAGACAATTTGGAAGCGATGATTAAAGATCAAATGGACTACATTCAAAACAATTAATTACCCCCTCGATGACATGAAATTTGCCATCAAATGACATTAATGAACTAAAGCTGAATGCATTAAGAATCAAATTCTAAAAATATTGTCAAATCATTAAGCAACTAGAGAAAAGGGAAGTGGGGCATAGCAGTGGATGGCGACACTAAAATCAGGAAAAGCATCATCCAAGTAAGTACCCAAAGCCTGAGCTAAAGATTGTAATATCAGTAAACTGGTTCAAATTGTTGAAACATAGACGCAGGGTTTCCTTTTTGCAAAACTCATATCATGGCAAGTATGACTGAAAACCATAAGAACAAAAGACAAAAAATGGAAGAAAGACATTTAAATCAAGACTTGATAGATCAGTGTCCTGGCTCTAGATAGAGGTCCTAGAGGAACGCACAATTGAATCCTCAAGCTGAAAAATTAGAAGATAGAAACAAGCAAGTGAGTGATACATGGACGCCAACAAGAGGATACGGTTTGTTTTTATACCACTACAAAAAGATACACAGACACCAACCAATCTCCAACCCATGGAGACTAAATCTGGGTAGACTGGTGGTACCTAATGTATTCATTAAAATGGAATTGATTAAAGAATTGGCTGACATATATAATCCCAAAACTCACATGATTGAATTGGAGAATGGGTCCTCCATTCTTGTTACTAAGAACTACATATCTATGGTATTCCAATTAGACACTAGTATTGACATGAAATTTAGGATTAGGGATCTCCTAAATGAGTACCACAACTTGAGCACTAGTTATAAAAGATGGACACTGCCATTACACAGGCCCCAGGATGAGGGAAATTGGCTTAGAGTGTTTTCAGGGGAAGAAAACCCTCCATTTTGTGTGAACTTGTTTGAGGAGTACTACCAATACATGTACTACCCTATTTGCCAAGTACCTAGCTTGGATGCCCCCATATTTATGGAGATAGTACCAATGGTCCTAACAACTGATGTGTAGAGCCAAGATGTCTGACCCATTGATTATGTTGAGTATCTAGCCAATGAAATTCACAATAAGCTTGTTGCTATCAAAAATGGAAGTGGAGGTAGCAAATTTATGCATTATTCTTTGTTCATGCATCTCATTTTATATGAAGGACAAAGTATAGGGATGTGGGATGAGTGTTTAAGAATAAAAGACTTGGATGGTAATGAAAATATTAGGCCAGTGTAGATGTAGACATCCATTTGGGATAGTAGGTGTGAAAGATCACATTATTTGTATTTTGAGGAATATTTTGTGGAACCCTTATACAATCTACTAGGTCACCCATGCGATTATAATCTGTCACCAGAAGCACAAATGTTCTTAAGACCCAAGGACAAGGATGAAAGATGGAAGGTCAATCACAATTGGGGTGATTGGTATGCATATGGTGACTGTACAAAAATCAAAGTATATGGATATGAAGGAACACCATTTTTACTACCAAAAACTATCCAAACAAGATTTCTTACTTGGAGATTGTGAGGCAATTGGCCTACTTAGATTTCATGTAGCTTAAAAGTTATAACAAGCAATCATTGATGCCCAGGACATTGTGCTTTGGAGACTTTACTGTGGTTTTTGAAAAGGGTTATGAATTAATTGATAAAAAGATAGAACACTACAAATTGCCTAAAGGAAATGGAAGGGAAAAATTTGACCCTGAACATTTCATAAATGATGTTAAAACAAGCCAAAAACTTAAAGGGTGTCATCACACACTTTTTGTGGAAGATGATTTAATAATAAATGTTGATGAAAATTATGTAGCTAGAAACCTATATCATAGATTGATGTTAGTAGAGGCTTGGAAGACATCCAATAATCCCTTGTATGAAGAAGCCTTTCTTGAAATTGAGGATCCAATAAAGAGGCTAGATACACTAATTTCACATGAAGCAGAGTTGACTAGGGATGTGCCTCCTTGGTTGTTTGCAAAAAAGAATTAGAACATTAGGGAAATGCAAACTGAATATGAAATTCCACTTTGCCAACTCTCCCCTCAGCCTACACCAGATATTAGTTTCTTTGTGGGCACATCTATTACAAAATAAGAAGTGGGGAGTGGAGATGAAGGCATGTAGGTGTTCAAACCTGTGATTAAAGATTATGAAGCTCCAATGGAAAGAAATATTGTTGAGATGGAATCCCTAAGTGAGATTTTGGATGATGTAAGACATAGTGCTAGTATAATTTTTTTTTTTATGATGATTTCATTAAAACCTCCGAGTTTAAGGCCTTTGTGTAAAGGTAAACAAATTATGGAAAGGATTAAAGATGTCATGCCTGAATAGGAAGCTGAATCTTTGAAGGAGCTATAGGTCAAGATTGATAAAGAAATGGAAGCTATGACCCCAGAAAAAGGAAGAACATTGCTAGAAGAGGTAGGGGTTATGTTGCTCTCTGGATGGGATATGAGCTTTGCCATTGTATTTGACAGCATTCAAAGTAGCTAAAATAAAAAATTATAGTTGAGCATTGAAGGGGTAGACAAAATATACACTAGATCAGGTTATGATCCAGATAATGTATTTTTGTTAATATGGGCCTTGCACCCACCAAACAAAAAACCTTTAGTTATTGATGATTCTAATAAGGCATTTTGCCATCTCCTGATACAATGGGTTGAAGATATTGATCCCCTAGAAACTGCAGACTTGAATGTTAATGTTGCAAGGTTCACCAAAGCCCAAATCGAAAGGTTGGTGAAAAATAATAAGATATATATGACAAACATGAGAAACTAAGACAAGAGATCACCAGATATAGAGATAAATTGCCATCATCTTCAAGTACTTACTTTGCATGGTTGGACATCGATAAAAAGGTAATAGAGGCCAAGGCTGAAACTACTTATTTGAATCTTAGAGTTGAGAAATCCCAGAAAAGGGGTGATAAATTAGAAGTGGAAATAAAGTCTATCAAATACAAAATGGTCTCAAAACTGATAAAGAAAAGATTTGAAAAGATGCTCAGGAATGCTGACAAGGCATGGGCGATCCGCAATTAAACACATGTTGCTTATCAAGAGCACAAAAGGCTACATCTTAGGATGATGGAAAAGAATGAAGAAATAATAACCAAGGGAGATGTTGAAAAACAAATGTTCAAAATTTATGATGAATTAATTGACATGCATGAGAAGTTTCATACTGTGTTGACACAAGAGCTTGGTGATTTTGACTAGCCCTTGGATATGGCTTTTCCAAATTTCTTTAATGATGAAGGAAAGATAAAAGAATAGAGAATTTGGGAGAATGAACTGTCTCAGCTATTACCAATGGCCCTTGACAAAGCTAATAATGAATCAGTGGTGCTGGAAAATACACATGTATAGTTAGAGAAAATTTTCACTTTGGAGTTTGTTATGAAACATATAATCACTACTATAGATACTTGTGCTAGCTAGGAATGTATCGATCATCTTTCTAGGATCAATATGTTCATTTCTCGAGCAACATTGGGGCTCAGAAGCTTTATCAAAGTCATTCAGCATCAAATACACCATCATGGAGAAGGGACTTTGAATAGATCTTAAGTGGTCACGGGTACCTTACAGAGACTAACAGATTGTGGTGTTACGATTGTTGTGGATTTGATTGTTGTCTTTGTTAATTACAGTTAAGGTTTTAGTCATGTTCGTCAAAATGTAAATGAAAAGTCACCACTTTAGACATAACAACCTGAAGCTTGTTGCTTCTTGTATATAAGGGAAACCAAGGCCTAGTTTTAAAAGATATATCATCATAATCATTAGCATCTAGCCATATTCAGAATAAAATGTAGACGAAACTTTTGATATGAATTTTGAAGTAATCTAATGGAGAAGAACATTTAAATTGGTGGCCCAATTTCTAGTGTTCAACTATTCTATTGATATTAATTTGTATATGTTATCTTATTGTCTCTAGAGTGGTCTTTCCCTACTATTCAAATTAAGTGTATCAAAAATATATTTAATTTGTCAAGACACACTTGCTGCCTTTGTGTGATTTTCTTGACTGGTTTCTATGAGAAGTGAATTAAAATCCTCTTAAGAGATTCAGAATTAAAATCCTTTTAAATTAATCATCTTAATTGGTTTCCTTCAAACAAGAATAAAAATTGCTTTCAAACATCATAATAACTTAGGAAGATATCATTGGGATTTGGAAGAAGAGCCCGATAACTATCAGACTTGCATATCTATAGAATGTATAGACATCCAAAAGTGCTGAGCAGTTAGAGTTAAGCTAAGAGAGAGGATCCACATATTATACACATCTTGACTCCATTTACCCAATAGGAATAGGCATTGATCTCACTCACTTTAAAACAATACTCTACTTATTTACATATTTAAATTTCAAACATTAGTAGTAGGATTAGCTATTAGTATTATATCTATTTCACACTCACATGCCATTAAGAAATAGATTGCTATAGTTGAAGTACATATAACCCTTAAATCTGCTTCATTATCAAAGTGCACCAGCCTAGGTCTAGTAGAGCCTGAAGAGCATGGAGTTCTAAACCACATTGGTTAACTCTGTTTGTTGGCCAAAACATTATCAAACTTGACCATAGAAACTGACATACTCTTATGGTTTACAATCTACAAAACTTTGGGAACCAACAGATTTGGTTACTTGATTGGTGAAAAACCTAAGAAAATCTGGTAGAAGACCATCATAATAAAGTCAAGAAATTAAGAATCATAGCTTTGCTGGTGGAGAAAAATGCAAAAGATAAAATCATTCCTCTCTAAGAGAGGTGGTGACTCTAAACAAAAATCCCAGACACATTATGTATAAATTGAATATCAAATCAAAAAGATTGGATTTTAAGGCACCAAAGTATCACAATCTCTCATAACATGGAGGGTAGAAGCACTAATACAAAAAGAGCAATATATTACTAAAAAAACTACTAAAAACTACCTATAAATGACCAAACATGGTCATGTGACCATTAGTAGTTTATTGCCAGTCATTTATAACGTAACCAAATTGATGACTAAACCATTTTTAGTCATTTATTGGTTGTTTTGATTGATCAATTTGGTAGTATATTTAGTCATTGATTTAGTCATTGATTGCTGTAATCTAGTCACTTATTTAGTCATTTTTTATTCACTGATATATTTAGTCATTTTTATTCACTATTTTCTGTCCATTGGTAGTGTATATAGTCATTAACTTTAATTGTCATTTTGATCAATTTGGTAGTGTATTTAGTCATTTTTATTCACTTATTTAACATTGATCATATATTTAGTCATATTTATTCACTGCTCACTGAGTATTGTCAATTGGTAGTATATTTAGTCAATTTAATTATTAATTGACATCAATTAGTAGTATATTTAGTCATTTTGAAGCTTCCAATCCATGTAGATTTCCATCTGGCATTAATTGTTTTCTTCACACATGTCTGTTTGATTACATTCATTGAATGCTCTATAAGAGGAGTGTTGTGAGCTGATCAATATAATCCACATTTGGATCTCATCTGCCTTGGTTTTATTTCCCCATGGTCTTGAATGACTTCTATTCATTATGTTGGCTCATGCAATCCTCTTTTTATGCAAGAGACCATGGTATCTGTGTCATTATTTCACTCTTGCCTCTTCATTTTGGTCTTGCTATGTATCTGTAATGTCAATCTATCCCCATAATTGTTGACTTCATTTGCCTATTCAACCATGGGAACAACCAATGCACAGAAGCATCAACTTAGATTTCATGGCTAGGGCGTTCAAACTGCTCGATGAAGATCTGGTGGAGGATTCTTTGATAGATGTATGTGATAGAGATTTTTTGCTGCAATCTAGGGTATGTTATGCTTCACATTTGGTATCTCATTTTCTCTCAAATGTGATGGACTTATTTCATCAGGTTGATAAGGTTAAAAGGTTAGCATCAATGTTTGTTCATGACTATCTAGTCCCATATGTCAAGCTATTTGAAGCTTTTGCTACTTATAATCTCCATGATGGCTCAGCCTTGGTAGGGGGACTCTTCCTCGATGAAGATATCATTAATAAACCTAGTTTTAACTATGTTTATCAAGTGATGATTTCAAGTTTGCAACCAGGCAACAAAGAGCTCTTTGATAATTTGCTGTAGGTTAACAATTCTGCATTTGGAAGGTCCAAGAGGGAAAGGATAGAGGAAGTATTCAATGCATGGAGCTTCTTGTCAAATTTCCAACCACTGGTAGTTCCCTTTAGCAATGATGACACAGTCCTTTCTATAGAGAATCCATCTGGGGTTTCATGGCTTTAGGGTTGTAGATTTAAATATGGATAGCATGTGAACCACTCTTTCTGTTTTAAGTTTTTGGCTTCGCTATAACTTTGGTTTCCTTTTTTGCCAGAAAGGACCTTTTAGATATGTAGCTTTGTTTAGGGCTCTTAGTTAAAATGCTTTGTTATGTTATCTTTTTAGCTAGGAAGGGCCTTTTTTGTAATCTGTAAAAACATTTTTATTAATACTAATATATTATGATGCTCTAAGCATCTTTATCGATTCAAAAAAATGTCAACCCTGGTTCATGTGTTGTCTCAGTAAAGACCTGCACCATGAAAGAATCCATTAATTATACATAAATTCCAAATTAATGTGATGTTGTTTCAAAAGTTTCCCAATTGTGACATCATCTTTACTTAAGAAACTAGATAATGATCCACTGCCATATTGGATCTCACATGATTCTCCTTCACAAACAACAAATGATATATATTAATTGTTTAGCAACTTCCTTAATATCCCCATGCAAGCATACTAAACTAAGTGAGGTTGAGGGTTTGAAGTAGAGTACCATCTTCTTGGTATGTGCTTGATTTTGATGACTTGTATGGGTCATCCCACAATAATGGGTACATTTTTTGGCCAAACTTGACATTGAAATCAACATTTTTAACTAATATTCACTTTCTGACACCTATAGCTACTAAACCATTAGGAATTTGGAGATGATGTGAACAAGTGATTTGTGAGATTTTGTTTGTAGATTCTAAATATATATATTTTAAAAAATTTGGAGTTAAATTGTAAATTTTTTTGTGTCTCCTTTGATAACTAGTTTTTAATAGTAAACAACATTTTTTAAAGTGATGTGTATTATGTAGCACATAACTTTTTTTCTACAAAGGATAAAATTCTGATTCTTTTGAATTTAGATTGGTAACATAGATATATAGGGCATGCATTTGCTTTCATAATGTTTTGTTGAATATTTTTTTAATTAAGTTTTGAAGTCAAACCAATTATAATTTAGACATAGGCGTATTCCGTAAAACATAACTTTTTCTGTATGTATCAAAATTAATTCTTTTTTGTTGAAACAAGGACATCAATACATAGGGCATAGATATTTTTCAGACGTTTTTTCACTAATTTACTAATTTTTCATGTGTGTAGAACATAGAACTTGACGTTCAGTGAAAAACCTACATTGACAACAAATAAAAAATAAATATAATAGTCAAATTAAATATTTTTAAAATTATACTTTTTGGGAAGCTTATAATAAGGACTACATACTTACAAAACATAAATTTTAAATGAATTCATTTGATCCCCCAAAAGGTAAATCAAAAGTGGTTTTTTATCAACATTTTGATAGGTGTAGAGGAGACTCCATTATAGGTATGGTTTAAAACTAGTAGGGTTCTATCTAAGGGGGTTTGAATCTAAAGGGGTTTGATCAAACCCTCTTCAATTAAAATCCTTTAAATGGAACCTTTCAAGGCTTAAATCATTAGATTTTCTAAAAATATGTGATTTTAGCAAAAAATAGGATGTCCTAGAAAGTGTAACCCATTATTGTGGTAGCACTTGTATCTTGAATAAGAATAGCAAGCTAGCTGCACTGTAAAATCATTGTTAATCATTTTTACAAAAATAACCACAAAATCCTCTTTAATTAAAATAATCCTTCTAGATATTTCAAGATAAGATATTTTAGTTAATTTCTAAGAAAGCTAATAATTTCACTCTCTAAACAACCATCAATCTATTTACTATATATAATTTTCCAGAATTCAAAATTTGAATGTAGGCTGAGTATTCCAGCAACACTACTTTTTTAGTTGGGTCCTAAAAATGTTGCAACTTATGTTCTTCTCTAAAACATCCATGCAGAAGTGGGCAGGTGTGGTGAGGTTCAAATAGTAAGGAGATTGATGAAGGATATAGGAATTAAAATGATACCTGCATGTAGTTGGATTGAAGGGCATAAAATGGTACATGCATTTTTGTGTAGGAGATAGATCACATCCACAAACATGGGAGAGCTATGCAAAATTGGAGAAATTGGCTTGGAAAATGAAGGAAGTAGGGTATTTCTAGATTCAAGGCTTTTACTTAATGCTATGGAATAGAAGAAAAAAGAATCATTTATCTGCCGCCATAGTGAAAAGTTAGCAATTGTATTTGGTTTGTTAAACATGGCCCCTAGTACAACCATTAGAGTTGTTAAGAACCTTTGACTATGTTCTAATTTTCACACTGAATCTAAATTCATCTCCAAGATTGTTACTAAAGAAATTATTCTAAGAGATGTGAACCATTTCCATTATTTTAAATAGGGACAATGTTCTTGTGGAGAATATTGGCGACGCTAAATGAAACAATCTAAAAAATAGGCTTGCACTATAATAATGTGCACTACATTAGATATCGATTAATAATGAAGGGACATCCATCAAAGCATAATAGTAGGGATTTTTTTGTCATATGTTGTAGTTACAAGTGCCCTGCTAGACATACATGAAAATGTGGAAGCATAGACAAGGCAAGTGAATTGTTTCAAAAAATGCCTCAAAGAAATGTGATATCATGGAATGCCGTGATTAAAGGATATGTTTAAAATGTGTTTTTTTAAAAGTCCTTAGAATTTTTTAAGAAAATGCAACCAGTGGGTGTAAAGCCCAACTCCTTAACCTTTGAAAGCGTCCTTCCTGCCTATGTGTGAATTGGAAATTTCTATGAGGATATGAACATCCATCAAAAGCATATTTGGAAGTAGATTTTTATCAAATATTGTAGTTACAAGTTCCACTTTGGATCACCAAAGCCATCACAAAAATTTCTAAACAAAATTCAATAATGAATAATTTATGCACAAATTCTCTTTTGAATGATGCACAAAGCCTCCATTGCAACACCACATAGTTTGTTGTTGGGCCTTGCGGTGATATGGGAATCACCCACATCACCACAAGGCCCAGCAATAGTGTAGTGTTGTGATGGAGGCTTTGTGTATCATTCAGAAGAGAATTTGTGCATAAATTCTTCATTGTTGAATTTTATGCAGATGTTTTTGTGAAGGCTTTGGTGATCCGAAGTGGAACTTGTAACATTTTTCTTGAATAAATAGGTGGATAAGGTACACCCTCCGTTCCACTAGCTTTGCTACCTCCAACTGGACCTATGACAAGTGATTGAAGGAATAAATTACAAAAAATATCATCCTATCTATTTATGATGTTTTTCGAAGCATAAAAAAATTAAACAAACAAACTACAAAGCACACAAGTACATCTCTTAGTTGTATAGACTAGGACAATTCAACCACCATTATACCACTCAATGAATACTAACCAGCTCCTAAGTCATGATCCAGATGACTTCTTTGGTGCCTTGTAGGTGGTCTTGCATATGAAATCTCTGGGTCCTAATAAAAAACCACAAAATCAAGGATTTCAAACCAAGAATAAATAATATAGGGAAAATAACCTACAATAAAGATACCTTCATACATTTGATAAAAGAACATTTGATATTTATCCACAAATCCATATAAATTTCCTTCCATAAATCCATCTTAAGGATCCATATTTCTTTTAAAATTATTCCAAGAGTCATTCATAAGCAACCCATACCAAGTCCATGTGAAAGATATTTGCATTTTTGACCATTGATGTGTTTTTTTCTCTCACCTCAGTCCTGCAGGTCACTCAAAAGGTCTTGGTAGGTGTGTGAGAAACAAGGATAACAAGGGAGTAGTTATCTCTATCCCGCAGCATAAAGAGATTGCACTTGCGGCATTTTGGTATGTAGAGATCGATTACCACAGCCCCGCAATGGTCTCAAGACAAAGTGGCAGGCTGACAGTATAAATTTAAGTGGCATTTAATACTTCACTGCAGTCCTATGGTAGTCAAGAGAATAACCAGTAGTAATGCAGTAAGGAGCAAAGGAAAATAGTACACTGCGCCCCCGCGGTGGCCTTGAGTGAAGTTTGTAGTATGATGATAAGGAGTAGACGAAAATAGTACACCACACCCATGTGGCAGCCTCAAGTGAGGCTTGCGGTATTGCGGTAAGGAGAAGAGGAAAACAATACATTGCGCCCCTGTGACAACCTCAAGTGAGGTTTTTGGTATGGTGGTATAAGGAGTTTAAGTTATGTAAGTGTTGAATACCATGGCCCCGCAACAGTTTTAATGAAGGAGTACGATAGTGTAGTGAAATGCTTCAAGTGCTATTTAGTATACCATGATCCCACAATGGTCAAAGAAATAGTTTGCAGTACTACGGTAGGGAACAAGTCATGGTGATATAGTTGAATTTTTGAGACAATATTTCTGAAATGGAGATAGAACAAACTATGAACTTTCTTAGACACAACTAAGCCATGACTTACACCCTCTACATGTTCCATAGAATTGTCTTTATGGTAAAGATAAGTCAAGGGATAGTAGTTTGTAGTCATTACATTTCATGAAGGAGTGGTAATTTTTGGTGTTGAGACACCCCTACTACCAAGAGAAGAATCATGTGAGGATCTACCTTAAGGCAATAAAAGATACAAAGCTATGCCATGACTTACACCCCCTTGACAACTGAACAAATATAATTAGAAGAAACAAAATAAAAGATTATTAACCATGCTTAGACATTCACTTTAATTTTGCATCTATGATCCATTGGCTCCAATAGTTGCCATCCTATCTTGTTTCTATTGTTGATTCTGTGTGTTCCTCGGAGTCATAAAAGCAGACATGGTAGACAACTCCATCATAGGTAATCAATAAAATCATGAGCCCCCAAAGCCAAAGCATTGGAAGGCCTTATTTGGCTCAAAATTAATAGTCATGACTTAGAAAATGATAGTCAATAGAATGGTAATAAAATCCTTGGTTGACACTTCACATTGGAAACTCATTTGTTAAAATAAGTCAAAATAGTAGACAATCACAACTAATCTCATTTTTTCAATGCCTATTGGTATCCTAGATGATATCACCATTAATAGCATTTTGTGGATTGTGTCTAGATGTATGATCTGTTTTAGCTTTTGGTATTATCCCATCTTTGGGGTCATATGCCTGTCTTAGTAAGATATATCATTTCTCTTTGTCAATCTATCTTAGTGAAGCCTTAAATTAGTTTTTATTTTTGCCCATAATGCTCTTCATTTGTGTAATAATGTTGGCCAAGGTGTTGGTAATGAAGTTGCCAAAGACATGGTGATATAGTTGAATTTTTTAGACAATCTTTCTCATTGGCCCGATCAAATCAAAGAACACTTTTTCTACCTTTTCTACACTATTCTTTTATGAGCTGAGTAATTTCAAATTTGATTTTTTTCATTTGCAATGCATTTCAATCTAAAACGTTTGATCCATTGTTGGATTGTTGTCACCTTTATAGACATAAAAATGTACATGTTCTAATAGTTTGAACTTATGACAAGTCAAAATGGGCTGTGCTCGTTTAGTAGCTAGTTAAAATTTAATTTAAATGTACTTCTTCTTGATGTTCCCTTGACTCATTATCATTTTTGTTTATCATCTTGCTTTTTGGCTAGCAACAAACATGTGATGCATCTATTGTGATATCCTATGGATGGTGGCTTTTTCCAAATTATTTTCAAACTATTTTGAGTTCTAGGTGTACACCTTGTGGAGACTTATGGCATATTTCTATGCTTAAGTTTTTTTCCAAGGTTACAAAGAGACGATAAATATAATAATTCCAAAGGTAGTGGAAATAATTTTGGAACAATTATCTAAGTTCTCTCTTAATGTTCAGATTTGTGTAATTTTTGATTTTATAGATTTTTAATAGCCTTGTTTGATGAGTCTTGGAAATTGGTTTCTATTTACAAGGTCAAGCTTCTATTTGGAGCTAAGAAGATTGTGCCAAGTAGTTGCAGAGCCATGATTGGTTACGTTACTAGTGGTGGAAGGATAGAAAAGCTAATGCTCAAAGTTGGCAATGCATATCACAAATATAGGGTTGAAAGAAACTGTTGACCCAAGGTTTGTGGTGTGGCAATGAATCCTGTTGAGCATCCTCATGGTGGTGGTAATCATCAACACATTGGGCATGCCAATACTGTGCATTGTACAGAGAAGGCTTAGCATGTACACATACTTAATCATAATTAAATAATTATAGAGCTCTATTTATTTAAAAATGCCATCGTTTAGTTTCTTTTTTCTTTAGGTTGCTTTGTGTCAACAATTTATGGGGACCAAGGTGTAAACCATGTTTCCTATTATTGTTTCTGATCATTAGTGGTTTACTCTTGATTCAAAATTTTGGGAAAGACTTCAAACTAGGTTGTAATCTTTGTTTCCTTGTATTGTTTGAGGCTTATTTTAGGCTACCATATTAATTGACTTTATTATTTTTGATTCTTTCTTGAGTGCTTGTTATTTGCTTTCAGATTATAGAAATGGAAAAAGATTGATGATTTCTTAGTATTATAAACTATGAACTTTCTATTTTAAAAAAAGTAATAATTTGGAGGAGTCATTTGATGTATCAAAGAATTTGACATTTGAAAACATTTGGAATGTTCTCAACTATACATAAAATGAGGAGATAATGTGCCAATTTGTCATCACTTTTGTTGAGTATGTTTCTTACTTTATTGTTTTTTTAAATATTTGGATTTATATGAGATGCATTGAGGCTTCCATGGTATTGTCTTAGAGATCTTATGACATGATAATGCAAGTATGTGATGAAGTAGAAAGATAAAGACTTGAGAAGCCAATGACCATATGATTCTGAATGAAAGGAAGTAGAAAGATAAAGACTTGAGAACCCAAAAAATTGTTATCTTGCATAGTAAATTGATAGATTTTAGAGTTGAAATTTGAGAGGTCATATTGCTGAATTGTTAGGCTTGATAATTTTGAGGATAAATTAATTGGATAATAGAGCTGAAATCTGAGGGGTAATTTTTCTAAATTGTATGTTGGATTTTGGAGTTAAATTTGAAGGGAAACCTTGCTATCAAGTGCCCTTTATTTGTTGTTTAGTTTTTTAGATGTACTAAATGCAAGTAAGCATGTGGCAATGAGTGCTTTTGAGTGCTAGGAAGCATGAGTATCATTTGCATGGTGCACAGAAGCATATAAATTTATAGTGTTAATATTGATGATTAAAATTGGTTGTGCCATCTAGCTACTAATAACTGCATAGTGTGTAAGGCAATCATTATGATGCACTATGCAACTTGTGACTAGCATTGGTCTAGAGGTATAGATCTTTGCAAGCAATTGAACTATCTTCACTACTCTACAAACAAGAGAGAGGTTGTAGAAGTGCGATCCAAAAGGGAACCTTTGAAAAATAGATGATCTAGGTCTAAAAATGGTTGCCAGAGGACATAAAAACAACCCAGATTTGCCAAAAATATCATGACCCTTGTTTGAGAAAACTCTCTATCCTCAGTAGACTTAAAGAAGAAAGAAATCCTTAAAAGGAAGAATTTAACTATGTATCCAACCTCATAGATTCCATATCCATCCATAGAGTTTTATGTCATCTAGTCTTCTTCCCATGAATTTACCCATGAGAGGAAAATCATCATGATAAAAGGAATTTTTAGTTAGATGATCATTAGGGATAGAAACATCTGAAAGGGTGACTCCATATCACAGAAAAAAGATAGAAACCCTAGATTGATCTACAAGATTGTCACTTGGGCATTTTAAGCCAAGCTGAACCACCTAAGATGACCCCAATTAAGAAAAATCAAACCCCATTTTAACAACATAGCATATTGAATACTCTTTAGAACACACCAACACTAGTATTAATAACCAATACTTCAACACAATAATGACTATTCAAAGGACTAAACTGTGATAGGGCTAGCAGAAAATGAAATAGGTATGAAGCATTATAAGATTATTTGTTGTTTTCTTTAAAAAGGTTTTCAAGGTTGAGGCAGTTCTTCTACAATTAGGTGAAACCCTAATCCTTCACAACTAAGCTTTGAACTTTGTGCATCCCTAATAAGAGTGGGGTATTGTTTGAGTATTAATAGTCAACAAATTGAATTAGATTTTGGTGTCTGTATTTATAACATCTAGAAAATGGGCATAACTGAAATATAGTACCAAACACAACAAAAAATTATAGTTTAAAAAATACATGAATACCAAACCTACTAGCAAGGTTTTTCAGTGAGTGAATGTAATGCATCTGGCCATTCCCTTCTCCAAAAACTCTTCTCACTTCCGAGAAATCCCTCCTAAAATGGGTCTGCCCAATGCAAAATTTAACAAAATACAATAAAATTAACATCTTCAAGTGATTGTGTTCCAATTCATCAATGAAAAAATAGGGACATCGATGAGCTTTACCTATTTTTGAGTGTGAATTCAACCCCTGTACAACGTGTCTAATGCATGAACAATGTCTTGAGAGTAGAGGCGGTCAAGTTTCTTTTATTTGAATTATTTTTCATGGAAAAAATATCCCTCTCTAAATTTCCCTCTTTCTAATTCGAAATATTTTTTAATTTCCCCCTCTTTCTAATTTTTATTTGTGTGACTAATTATTTAGACATTTATAGATGTGTTTTTTACCCACATCAAGTTAGTCATTTATAGCCGTGTTGCAAAAAATGGCTAGTATTTAATCATTTTTAGTTGTCGTGACTAAAAGTTTGTCACATAGTCATTTATTTGCCAAAATTTTACTAGTGAAGATCCTTGTAAAAGGGATGTCCAAAGAAAAATGGTAAGAAGTGGAATGATAAGCAATCTCCCCCACCTTCAAAGGCCAATGCTAAGAAGAGTGGAGGAACATCAAATCAGCCAGAGGGCAAACAAAATAATAACCATAGTGCTCAAGAAAATACATTAGAACAACCTCTCACAACACACAATAGTTTTGATCCTCTACATGGATCAGAATTTTGTGAGGGATTTCCATCACGGGGCTATCCCACCCAACCTAAAAAAAACAACTTAAGTAGCATTGTTCACCATTTTAAAATTGACCCTCAAAAGTAGAGTTAATTTAAGACATGGCTTGGACAAGAAAGGATACAAATCTAAAGAGAGTATGATTATAGCATGGCACTTCAACAGGGTGAAGAAGTTCAATATGGGTCCATGGATCAAATGGCATCCATAGAGACTCAAGTTAGTCCACCAGAAGACACACAAACTGTTGAGGAGGTACAACAAAATATACAAAAACTATAGGAAGAGCTCAAGTTAGCCAAACTAAAGGAAGAGAAGGAATGAATGAAACAAGAGTTACAACAGATAAAATATTGATGTACAACAATTAGCTCAAAATATATACCACCCCACAAGCAAGGTAGACCTACCCACACAAGCAATTCATAGGAGCCACACTAGAATGTAAGTTGTCCAAAGGTTTCAAAAACACCTCATAATGCAATAGGAAATCCAAACAACACAAATTATGTACAATAGAATATTCCACCACAAATCCCAAAATCACAAAATGTTCTTGCAACTTCCCAACCCATGGATAACACCTACCCACCTCCTGGTGAGTAGTATGTCCCACCTCACCAACATTATATGCCTCAACAAAATGTGTAAGGTAGTGTATACCCTCACCAGAATATACAACAACATGTACCTCACCACCAGTACCAACAAGGGCCTCAGTATCAACACTACCAGCATAATCAAAATCCTTACCTACAAGGACCTTTGAACATAAATAGATATAGGCAACTAGATTTATCTAGATATCAGATCTATCCAAATCCAATTAGTAATGATTTGAGGAATGCACTCCCAAAATTTTTTGGGAATCAAGTTATTTCAGCAAAAGAATGTATAAGGAATTTTGAGAGAGTTATGGATAACTTTGATGTACAATATGGAAATGTCCTCATGAAGTTATTTATGTTATCCCTAACTAAAGATGCTAGGGATTGGTATAAGAATTTCCCTGATGCCTCGATTAGTTCTTAAGTAGATTTTGAAGATCAATTTAAAGAATAATATGGAAATCATTATTACCCAAATTTTGCCATGCATGTATTAACAGGCATCTAAAAGCACCATAATGAATCAGTGGTAGATTTCAACCAAAGGTTCTCAAAACTATACCATAAAATTTCACCCAAATCAAAACCCCCAGATGGTATGGCTATGGCTTTGTACCTAAAAACCTTTTATCCTAAAACCATGTATGAACTTTGAAATAGAGCTCCCATTACCCTTGCAGAAGCTCAGAAGGCTACTGTTAACATTGAAAATAATAGAAGAGCTGCTAGGAAACTTAGCAAAAGGGATAATATCAGGATCCCACAAAATTCTAATAACCATCAAACCAGACATGCAAACTATTATAGGAATGAAAGGCATAGGCTACACGATATGCCCTACAAAACTAACTGGAAGGATGAGAGACCTGTGGATAAAGATTAAAAATATAATTATAGTAAGGACACCTTTGAGCCCTTAAAAAAACATGGGACACACATGGTAGAAAATAATCCATGGTGTTTAGCATGCAACTTACCACATTCACCTGAATATTGTGTAGTGGCATGGTCCTTACAAGAAAATGGAATATCTTATGATCAGGAGAGGGATGATCATACTATAAACATGTTAGGGATGAGACCCCACCAAATTGATGAAGAATACTCATCCTATGAAGATGGGTTTGAGTATGATGTGAGCAGTTAGAGATATAATGTCAACATGGGTCAACAGGAAATCTTTTCTGATTGAGAAGATGATACCAAAGAAACTGCTTATATTCTTAATGCAATGCCACAGTTCCAATTAAGGAAACTAACTGAAGAAGAGAAAAGGGCTCTTATAATAGCTGTTGTGGTGCATGCTAAAAGTGATTACAACTTAAGGAACATAACCATAAATATAGATCACATAGAAGCTTAAAAGCATAAGAAGGATGCCTTGGATAACCAAAAGAAAGGTGAAAATGAAAAAGTTCAAAAAATATACCCAAGGAAACAACAAAGATTGAGCAGAGTAAGACAAAGGACAATGATAAGTTACAAATTGAGGAAAAAAGCCACACTAAGATAGAAAAAATAGAACAATCAGTCACCACCCCCTCATTTGACATAGCAGAAGCATTGTCTCAGATAAAGGTGTTAGTACCATTGATAGAGATGATGAAAGTGGATGAATACAGGGACAATAGTCTCAAATTGATCTCAAATATACCAAACAAGCAGCAAAATTAGAATAAGAATAAAGAAAGATCAAAAACTAAGGTAAACAATGTTGGACAAAAGATCATAAAAACACCTAAGGTTTATCTTGGTGATACATTAACAAAGAATCCTTCTCAGGTGGACCCATTTCATACTACATTGTTGATTAACAACAAACTAGTAAGAAATTGCATGATCGACTCAGGAGCAACAATAAACATCATGCCAATGGCAGTTATGAAGGAATTGGGATTATGGGTGGATACTATGTATGGAATGTGCTATGCAATGGGCAAGAGGTCTGTTCCCGTTGTTGGAGTAATATGGGATGTAGAATTGAAATTAGCCTCATATCCTAAAGCCACTTACAAAAATGACATCACTATAGTAGATACTCCACCATATTATGGTATGTTGTTACCTAGACAGTGGACTGCTGTAGTTAGGGGGAATGTCTAATTGGACTTGTCATATGCAACAATACCAGTAAATGGAAAAGAGGTCAATTTGTATAGAGAACCAAGATATGAACATATTATAGAGCATTTTGATCCAAACCAAATGAACTATTTTTGTGATGTGGATGTTGGAAGCTTCAGAATTGAAAAATCACAACCTGAGTTGCAAAACATAGAACCAATCAATAGAGAAGCTCATCTTGATGAACATGGTGTATGACAAATGTCTTTTGATGGTGCATGCAACAAAGGAGGGAATGGAGCAGGAATAATATTCATCTCACTGACTGACAAAACATTCAAGTACTCATTTTTATTAATATTTGAATGTACTAATAATATAGTTGAATACAATGCATTGCTATTGGGCTTAAATATTTCCATAAGGTATGGAATCATGTTGCTAGCAATGTATGGAGACTCCAAACTAATTGTCTCACAAGTCAGGGAAAAATATTCATCAAAAACAAGAGGTTAAAACAATATAGAAATGTTTTTTGTGACACCATTGAACTTTTTGATGCATTCTCTATAAATTGGGTAGAGAGATCTAAAAAGATAATGGTAGACTTCTTTGCAAATGTAGCTCTAAAGAGAGATGATATTACACTAGTAGAAATAACAGAGGTGGAGTTCAAAACTAGACCTACAATCCTTGATAACATCTATAATTGGGAAGTGCTCAATGATGATGAGGATTTGATTAAGTTTCTTCATTGTATAGATCAGTATGAATCTCAAGAAATAGATTTCAATGCATTTGTGGAGGAAGTAGATGGTAAAGAAACTGTCTTTGGGCAAGAGGTGGTGCAGCTTAAAGAAAACAAAATACCAAAAGGCCTTGTAGTCCTAGAGAGAGTATTTGATGGGCATGACAGATTTAATCTGAAACATACATCAGTCAAACATGAAGATATTGAGGAAATCAATCTTGGGACAAAAATGTCTCCTAAAAGGGTGTACATTGGAAAAAGGATCAGCCCTAAAGTCAGAGAGATGCTTATAACCTTTCTCATAAAATATAAACATGTGTTCTCTTGGTCCTATGATGATTTAAAAGCATACAAAGAAGACCTCTTCCAACATGAAATACCATTAAAACCTAATGCTAAACCATTTAGATAGAAGAAAAGACCCATAAATCCCACATTAGCATCTAACATGCAAGATGAGCTCATGAAACTCAGAGATGGTGGTATTATGAAGCCAATTAGACACTCTTCTTGGGTCTCAAATTTGGTACTTGTAAGGAAGAAAAATGGAGACATAAGGTTGTGTGTGGATTTAAAAAATTTGAATATCTCATCACTCAAAGAAAATTATCCACTTCCAAACATGGAAGCAATGCTACAAAGAGTGACAGGCTATGAATTGTTGTCTATGATGGATGGCTTCTCAAGGTATAACCAAGTGAAGGTCAAGGAATTAGAACAGTATAAAACTGCTTTCACCACACCTTGGGGTACATATGTTTACATGAGAGTGCCTTTTGGCCTCACAAATGTTGGATCAACATTTCAAAGGGCTATGGATGTAGCCTTATTTGACTTGATTAATGTTATAATGGCAGTCTATCAAGATGATCTGACAATGCATTCCAAAAGGGCTGAAGATCATTGTGCACACCTAGAAAAGAAATGTCATTTTTCTGCGATAGAGGGTAAGTTGCTAGTAAATATAGTCTAAAAGGATGGAGTGAGGATTGATCCTGAACAAGTGGAAGCCATTGCTAAAATTCCCATTCCAAAGACTGTAAAAGCCATCCAATCCTTTTTTAGACAAATTAACTTTGTCAAGAGATTCATTTAAAACTTTGTAGAGATTGTCAAGCCAATCTCAAAGATGTTGAAGAAAGGTTCAAAAGTTGATTAGACAGAAGAGGCTATTGATGCATTTGTGTCATTTAAGAGAGCAATTAAGGAAGCACCTGTATTAAAGTCTGTAGACTTTAATAAACCATTTTAGATATTCTCTTTTGCATCATTTCATACAATGGCAACTGTAATGTTATAGAAGAATAACGAAGGATATGAACAACCTATCTCATTCTTTAGTAAATCACTTCAAGGGGTAGAATTGAAATATGACATCATTGAGAAGCAAGACTACGCCCTTGTAAAAGTAGTCAAGGCATTTAGGCCTTACTTGGTAGGGGTAGAAGTAATTGCTTATGTACCAAATGCTATAGTGAAGGATGTTTTTGCACAAACAAAGATGATAGTGAGGAGGTACAGGTGGATAAATCATATCCAAGAGTTTAATATTGATATTCAAATTACCAAACTAGTGAGGGGGAAAGGATTGGCAAAATTGATGGCTGAATCAAAGTTACAAGCAACACAAGTTTGCAATGTGGAGAGAGAGGAGAAATGGGTGTCGAGTATTGAGCATACACCTAGGTACACTAACATAACATATTATCTTAAACATATGAAGTGTCCTGAAGGACTTAATGACAACTGAAAAAGGACCTTAAAAATCTAGGCATTAAAATATGCTTTTGTGAATGGAGACTTGTATTGGAAAGACAAGGATGGTATCTTACTTTTTTGCTTAGATGAAACACAAGCAGAGTGAATATTGTAAGAAATGCATAAAGGTGTGTGTGGAGGGAACTTCTTAGCAAAAATCACTACCCATAAGATATTGAGAGCAGGTTATTATTGGCCTAAAGTCTTCAACGATGCCCATAGATACGTAAGAAAGTGTGAAGCATGTCATAAGTTTTCTGGCAAATTGAATTATCAAGGAGCCATACCATTGAGACCAATGCAAATCAAAGCCCCATTTTATCAATGGGGAATTGACTTTAAAAGAGAGATTATAGACAAATCTAGTGGTGGACATAGATGGATCTTGGTGGCCATTGCTTATTTTATGAAATGGATAGAGGCAGTCCCAATGAAGCAAGCCACTAACAAGGTGGTAATTAATTTCCTATTAGAGAACATCATCACCAGATTTGGAGTTCCTATAAGGCTCATCATAGATAATGGTATGTGCTTTAGATTGGATGAATTCAAGATATTTTGTGATTGCTATGGCATAACAATTTCATATGCTTCACCATACCATCCTGAAGTAAATGGGCAGGTAGAATCTAGTAACAAAAGTATTATAAAAATAATCAAGAGGATGTTGGACAATAACATAAAGGCATGGGATTCCAAACTAATATTGGCTCTATGGGAAGATAGAATTACTATAAAGAAGGCCACTAGAAAATCCCCGTTTGAAATAGTGTATGGAGCCCAAGCTAGGCTCCCAATACATAACCTCTTACCAATCTACAAGTTCATCCTTCAAGATGATATAGATGTCCTTGAGCCTATGGAAGAAATGATAGAACAATTGGCTGAGTTGGATGAGATGAGGACCTAGGCTCAAGAGAAAAATGAGAAGATGCAGTTACAAATGAAGAATCTATTTGACAGGAAAGCAAAGGATAGAAAATTTTAGGTGGATGACATGGTCCTTATGTGGAATGCTAGAAGATAGGATAAAGGGAAGCATGGTAAATTTGAAGCCTTATGGTTAGGACCATTTGTCATCACTGATAAGTGTGGTGAAGACTCATATTACCTACAAAATATGGCAGAAGAAGATCAAGAATTGCCAGTGCATGGACAATTCTTGAAACACTTCTCTTCTTGAAAATTATTTATTTTTCCATACTCAGTAGTTTAGGATTTATTTTCCTTTCCCTTTCCTTTTCAATCAATTTTATCCATGGTCTACATCCCAGAGAATATTTCTAGATTCTTACAATGACCTCACATTCATTCATCCCCAATCTGAGCCACTATTAGAACTAAAAATTCGCCTAAAATTTCCCACAAAAAATCCATTTCTTATCCAAAAATACTATCACATAACATATCATTTTGAAATCTTCCTCACTCAAAATACTTCATTTATACACCCTATAAGTCATCACGCTACCAAATTCACATTCATCACCCTACTCACAAATGAAAATGATCATGTCGAAGAGACTACATTATATCGATAGAAGTCATTTTAAGGTCCGTTCAAAGAAGTAGTATGGACAATATTGAGGAGAGAATATCATATCAAAGGAACTCATTTTAGTGTCCCTTTGATATTCTGACTGAAGTCTTATCAAAGACACCATGACATATCAGAGGATAATGTTTTGGGGTCTCTTTGATAAACTGAGAATTAGATCATCGAGAGACATAAATATTTTAATAACTATGACATGAATTTTGAAGAAACTACCCACAAGGAAGGTTTTGAGAGGACATTGTGATATTGGTATGAAGCCATATGGGGTCCCTTTGAAATCTCAAAGGAAATAAAAAGGATATACCAGTAAGAAGGATATCAGGGAAAAAGGGAAATATCGGTGAGATCAGAAATTTGTCATCCTAATAAAGTGAAAGTATTGACAAGACTGTGGCATGATGAAGAGATAATTTGGTAGTGATGATGAAAGATCAAATGGCCTACATTCAAAACAATTAACTACCCTCTTGATGACATGAAATTTGCCATCAAATGAAATTAACAAACTAGAGCTGAATGCAGTAAGAATTAAATTTTGAAAATATTGTGAAATCATTAAGAAACTAGAGAAAAGGGAAGTGGGGCATAGTAGTGGACAGTGACACTAGAATTAAGAAAAGCATCATATCCAAGTAAGTACCCAAAGCCCGAGCTAAATATTGTATTATTGGCAAACTGGTTCAAATTGTTGAAGCATAGACGTAGGGTTTCCTTTTTGCAAAACTCATATCATGGCAAGTACAGCTGAAAACCCTAAGAACAAAAGACAAAAACTCAAAGAAAGACATTTAAATTAGGACTTGATAAATTAGTGTCCTAGCTCCAGATAGAGTTCTAGGAGGAACACACAATTGAACCCTCAGGCTGAAAAATTGGAAGATAGAAACAAGCAAGTAGGTGATACATGGACCCCAACAAGAGGATACGGTTTATTTTTATACCACTATAGAAAGATGCATAGACACTGACCAATCTCCAACCCATGGAGACTAAATCTGGGTAAATTGGTGGTACCTATTGTATTCATTAATGTGGAATTGATTAAAGCATTGGCCAATAGATATAATCCCTAGACTCACATGATTGAATTGGAGAATGGGTCCTCCTTCATTCCTGTTACTAAGAAATACACATCTATGGTATTCCAATTAGACACCAGTATTGACATGGAATTTAGGATTAGGGATCTCCTAAATGAGTGCCAAAACCTAAGCACTAGTTATAAAAGATGGAGACCACCATTACATATGCCCCAGGATGAGGGAAATCAGCTCAGAGTATTTTTAGGGGAAGAAAAGCCTCCATATTCTGTGAACTTGTTTGAGGAGTACTACCAATTCACTTACTACTCTATTTTCCAAGTACTTGTCTTGGACACCCCCATATTTATGGAGCTAGCACAAATGGTCCTAACAATTGATGTGTAGAGATAGCATGCCCAACCCCTTAATTATGCTAAGAATCTAGCCAATGAAATTCACAATAAGTGTGTTGCTATTAAAAAATGGAAGTGGAGGTATCAAATTGATGTATTATTATTAATTATTCATTTGTCCATTTTATATGATGGACAAAGTATAAAGATGTGGGATGAGTGTTTAAGAATAAAAGACTTGGATGGTAATGGAAATATTAGGCCAGTGCAGATGTGGACGACCATTTGGGACAATAGGTGTGAAAGATCACATTATTTGTATTTTGAGGAATATTTTGTGAAACCCTTATACAATCTACTAGGTCACCCATATGATTATAATCTATCACCAAAAGTACAAAGGTTCCTAAGACCCAAGGACAAGGATAAAAGAGGGAAGGTCAATCACAATTGGGGTGATTAGTATGCATATGGTCACTGTACAAAAATCAAAGTATATGGATATGAAGGAGCACCATTTTTACTCCCAAAAACTTGTCCAAACATGATTGATTACTTGGAGATTGTGAGGCAATTGACCTACTTAGATTTCATGCACCTTAAAAGTTATAACAAGCAATCATTGATGCTTAGGACATTGTGCTTTGGAGACTTTACTGTGGTTTCTAAAAATGGTTATGAATTAATTAATAAAAAGCTAGAACACTACAAACTACCTAAATGAAATGCAAGGGAAAAATTTGACCCTAAACACCTCATAAATGATGTTAAAATATGCAAAAAATAAAAGGGTATCATCACACACTTTTTGTGGAAGGTGATTTAATAAGAAATGTAGATGAAAATTGTGTAGCTAGAAAGAGAAACCAATATCATAGATTGATGTTAGTAGAGGCTTGAAACACATCCAATAATCCCCTGTATGAAGGAACCTTTCTTGAAATTGAGGATCCAATAAAGAGGATAGATACACTAATTTCACATGAAGTAGAGTTGACTAGGGATGTGCCTCCTTGGGTGTTCACAAAGAAGAATGAGGACATTAGGTAAATGCAAACTAAATATGAATCCACTTTATCAACTCCCCCCTTAGGCTACACGAGATATTAGTTTCTTTGTGGACACATCTATTATAGAACAAGAAGAAGTGAGCAGTGGAGATGAAGGCATGCATGTGTTCAAACCTATGATTGAAGATTATGAATCCCTAATGGAAAGAAATATTGTTGATATGGAATCCCCAAGTGAGCTTTTAGATAATGTAAGACATAGTTCCAGTATAGAATTTGTTTCTGATAATGATTTTGTTAAAACTTCTAAGTTTAAGGGCTTTGTGTATGAGTATAAAGGTAAACAAATTAGGGAAAGGATTAAAGATGTCATGCCTAAATAGGAAGCTGAAGCTTTGAAGGAGCTACAGGTTGAGATTGATATAGAAATGGGAGCTATGACCCTAAAAAAAGGAAGAACATTGCTAGAAGAAGTAGGGGTTATGTTGCTCTCTGGATGGGATATGAGCTCCACCTTTGTATTTGATAGCTTCCAGAGGAGCCAGAATAAAAAATTGTATTTGAGCATTGAAGGGGTAGACAAAATATACACTGGATCAGGTTATGATCCAGATAATGCAACTTTTTTAATATGGGCCTTGTACCCACCAAACAAAAAACCTTTAGTTATTGATGATCCTAATAAGGCATTTGGCCATCTCCTAATACAATGGGTTGAAGATACTAATCCCCTGGAAACTACAGACTTGAATCAACATGTTCATTTCTCAAGTAACATTGGGGTCAAAATCTTTATCGAAGTCATTCAACATCATATACACCATCATGGAGAAGGGACTTTGAACAACTCTTAAGAAGTCACAGGTGCCTTACAGAGACTAATAGATTGTGGAGTTACTGTTGTGGATTTCATTGTTGTCTTTGTTAATTACAGTTGTTAAGGTTTTAGTCATGTTCGTCAAAATGTAAATGAAAAGTCACCACTTTAGACATAATGGCCTAAAGCTTGTTGCTTCCCATTTATAAGGGAAACTAGTGCTAAGTTTTAAAAGATATATCATAATCATTAGCATATAGCCATACTCAGAATAAAATGTAGAAAAAACTTTTGATATGAATTTTGAAGCAATCTAATGGAGAAGAAAGTTTAAATTGGTGACCTAATTTCTGGTGTTCAACTATTTTTTTGATATTATTTCGTATATGTTATTTTGTTGTCTCTAGAGTGGTATTTCCTTGTTATTCAAATTAAGTGTATCAAAAATATATTTAATTTGTAAAGACTCACTTGCTGCCTCTGTGTGATTTTCTTGATTGTTTTCTATGAGAAGTGAATTAAAATCCTTTTAAGAGATTCATTTTAATTAGTTTCTGCCCAAAATTAAAATCCTTTTAAATTATTCATTTTAATTGGTTTCATTCAAACAAGAATTAAAAGTCCTTTCAAACATCACAATAACTTAGGAAGATATCATTGGGATTTGCAAGAAGAGCCTGATAACTAACAAACTTGCATGTTTATACAAAGTATAGACATCCAAAAGTGCCATGCAGTTAGAGTTAAGCTAAGAGAGAGGATCCACATATTATACACATCTTAACTTTATTTACCCAATAGGAATAGACACTAATCTCACTCACTTTAAAACAATACTCTACTTATTTACATATTTAAATTTCAAACATTAGTAGTAGGATTAGCTATTAGTATTATATCTATTTCACACTCACATGCCATTAAGAAATAGATTTCTATAGTCGAAGTACATACAACCCTTAAATTTGCTTCATTATCAAGGTGCACCCGCCTAGGTCTAGTAGATCCTTAAGAGTAGGGAGTTCTAAACCACATTGGTTAACTCCTTTCGTTGGCCAAACATTGTCAAACTTGACCATAGAACCTGGCATACTCTTAGGGTTTACAATCTACATTTTTGGGAACCAACATGGCCAACAACCACACCCTGGATCCCATGATAGGTTTGAATTTGAATTTTTTTTGTAGAATTGGTCCCATGCCTATAAGTTTTAGACAATTTCAGACACTTTTAGGTATTTGAAGATGATAAACATATTCTTGATTTCTTTAATAACATTGGTGTCATTGAAAAACAAATCATTGATGAAAGTGACTAAGATCCCTTTGAAATCAATGAAAGTGAAATTATCAACCTAAAAACTAACAACATTCCCAAAGGACTAGTAACATTAGAAAGGTGTTTGAAATGGACCAGAAATCAAAGAAGAGAATGTAGGAAAATTTAGAAGGTGGTAAGTATGACACTATCAACTTGGGAAATGAACAAGTTAAGACTGCTTTTATTGGGAAGGATTGTTGCCATAAAGAAAGAGAAAGAATCATTCAAGCACTAAAGGAATTCATAGATGTGATACTATGGAGTTATGAATATATTAAGACCTTTGATACATCCATCTTCTAGCATACTATTCATTTGAAAACTAAATCCAATCCATTGAGACAAAAACTTAGGCCTGTTAATGCCTTACTGGAATTGTTGATATACAAAGAAGTATATAAACTACTATCTGCCAGGATCATTTTCCTTGCTAGACACTCCACTTGGGTGGATAACCTAGTTCCAGTTAGAAAGAAGAATGGAGAGATAAGGCTCTATGTAGATTTTTAAAATTTGAATAGAGCTTCTGAGAAAGATAATTATCCACTCCCTTCCCTCAATGAAGTGCTACAAATCAGCAATGGCTCCCAGATGATGTCCTATCTTGATGGATTTTTAGGATATAATCAGGCTATGATTGAAGAGGAAGACTAACTAAAGACTACTTTCACTTGTAAATGGGTCAATTATGCTTACAAAAGGATGCTTTTTAATCTAATCAATGTAGGTGCCACTTTCCAAAGAGCTATGGATATGGATTTTAAGGGTTTGGTTGGAAAATGCATCATCATCTACATGGATGACCATACTATCTTTTCTAAGAACTGGACTGACCATGTGAATGATTTAAAGAAAATACTCCATAGGTGTAGACATTATGGGACCTCCTTAAACCCTAAAAAATGCATATTTGGAGTAACAAAAGGGAAACTCCTGGGACATGTCACATTTGAAGAAGGAATCTCCATTAACTCTAAACAAACCGAAGCTATTCAAAAGATTTCCCTACATGATAGAAAAAAAGAACTTAAATCCTTCTTTTACAAGATTAATTTCATCAAAAAATTTATCATAGGGTTCATTGAGGTAGTTAAACCTTTGAATGACATGCATAAGAAAGATGCTAAGGTGGAATTGGTTGTCAAAGCCAAACAAGATTTTACGAAGATTAAGGAATCTATTGCCCAAGCTCCCATGTTAACTACTCTAGATTATACACTTCTTGTTGGAAAAATGGTCAAGAGACACTGTTGATATGATTGTGATATGGTGTTGTCATTAACGGAAATAGTTAGATAAAATTGGAAATAGGTCTTAAGACAAGTTGTGGTGTAGTCATGGTTAGGAGGGCCCTCAAAGAGAACATTCTAGACCATGCAACTAGAGTAAACACAACTCAAAGAAATGAAACCAATGTACATTTAGTCATTCAATATATCATAGAATTCAAATATAATTGGTCAGAAACATGCAGGCTTATAATTAGGGCTGACATGCCTGATTACAAAATATCCAAATATGCACAAGATGTAGCTTTGAAGCTCCTTCGCTAAGAATACAAACTTTGAACTTATTATATCAATCCTAACTACTTTCCTAGGCATATGTTACATCAATATATATCATCTTTAGAATATTAGATCCCTCCATGTCAGCCAAGGAAGATCACAAATTCCAATGAAGAGTTGTAACATGTGTACATGGATAGGTCAGACCTAAACATGAAGAGCTCCTCCACAATTGAATGGAATGATGTACGGATCTCAGGGAAGGTTAGCCACAACCCAAACATCATTGAATGATGTGTCATTAAGCTCCATAAGTCATGAAATGCTCCACAAGTCTTCTCCTTTATCTGATTAGTCCAAGACTACCAGGATGCTTTGTTCTAAGAAAATAGTCAATCTTTTGATAGTGATATCTTTTTGGTACCTTAACCAAATGATTTGAGATTTGGATATGATGTGCATGATTGTATCTATATACTGAGTCTAGCTCTGCAAGGTCTAAAATGAAACTACGACAAAATATGAACCAAAATATAGAAACTTCTATTGACCAAACTGCATGAACTGAACTAGAAAATGAAAAGGAACAAATTGAAATGCAAATGTTTTTGGTTGATACAATATTGCTCTTGAACTAGGGATGCTCCTGCATCAAACAACTAGGTTATTGAAAAGGTGAGTCCCTCACTTTACTAGGGCTAGAGGAAGACCAAGACAGTCCACCTTAGCCTGAGAAATCCATGATGAATCTTCTTTCGGTCTACCTTGCCACTTTACAAGATATTCTTTATATTATCTCCCTCTGGTGGTGCATCCAACTCTATTGTCCAAAATGTCCTCAATTTGCTCTGGTGCTTGTTGTGGTAACTGCCTCTTCAAGTCTTCTTCAATGCTATCACTTAACTCTGCTTCATGATACTGGTATAGGTCTGTAATGTTGAAAATAGGTGATATACCAAATGTCTTTGATAACTCTACTTCATATGCATTTCTTGAATCAAATTTCTTGAGTATCTTACAAGGTCCAAACTTCTTCATCTTCAACTTGCTATATGTCCCAACTAGAATTATTCTTTTCTCAAGTATACCATCACTTCATCTCCAACCTCAAATTCTTTATGTCTCCTCTTCTCATTTGCTTTCTCTTTGTACTTACTATTCATATCCTCCAAATGCTTCTTTACCTGATTATGCATTGTCTCCATATGTTCTGCAAATTCTTTTGCTTCTGCACTTCTCTTTTCTTCCATACTGATATCTCTTAATTCTTCTACTCTAGGGTTTACTCCAGTAACAATCTCAAAAGATGTTCTTCTGGTACTCCTATTCATTGAATTATTGTATGCAAACTCTGCTTGTGAAAGAATCAAATCGCAACTTCCTGCCTTCTCTCCAACCAAACATCTCAACAAGTTTCCCAAACTCCTATTCACTACCTCTGTCTATCGATTAGTCTGTGGATGAAATGCTAAACTGAACTTCAAATCTATCTTCATCTTCTTCCAAAGTGTCTTCCAAAAATATCTAAGAAATCTGGTGTCTCTATCTAAAATTATGTTCTTAGGTAATCCATGCAATCTCACAATCTCCTTGAAAAATGGGTCAAATACATGTACTACATCAGTTGTCTTCTTATAAGGTATGAAATGTGCCATCTTTGAAAATCTATCCACCACTACAAATATTGAATCATGTCCTCTATGTTTCTTCAACAATCCCATTACAAAATCCATACTTATGTCTTCCCAAGGTTTCTTTGGTACTGTCAAAGGTTTATACAATCCAATATTTTGACTACTCCCTTTTGCAACTTGACAAACTCTACAACTTTGCACAAATTTCCTAACATCCTTATACATTTGAGGGCAAAAGTAGTTTTCACTTACCAAATCCACTATCTTATCAATTCAAAAATGTCCTACCAATCCACCACTGTGTTTCTCCTTGATCAAATTATCTCTCATGGAATTCCTACGTAAGCACAACTGCTTTCCTCTAAACAACATATCTTCTTGAATGAAATAGTCCAACCACTTACTCCTGTCTATCACAATAGTTTCCTTACATGCTTTCCAAGGTTCTACAAAATCAGTGTCTCCCTCATACATATGCTTTAACTCATCAAAACCTAACACTTCAACTCTCATCTCTACAAACAAGTTCCTTTTGCTACTCAATACATCTGCAACTTTGGTTGATTTCCCACTCCTATGCTTCAATATAAATGTATAACTTTGCATGAACTCTACCCATCTCATATGTCTCTGATTCAACTTACCTTGACTATTCAAATATTACAAAGCTTGATGATCTATATACAACACAAACTCCTTAGGCAACATGCAATATCTCCACTTCTTCAAGGCTTGATTTATGGCATAGAACTTTGGATCATAAACTAAATATCTTCTCATTGCATCATTCAACTTTTCACTGAAATATGTTACATGTCTACCTTCTTGACTAAACACTCCTCCTATTGCATTCCCACTTGTACCCCAATCTACTTGAAATACCTTGTTGAAATATGGTAATGCCAAAATAGGTTGCTTTGTTACTTTTTGCTTCAACAACTCAAAACTTTTGTATGCTCCTGATGTCCACTTGAAATATTTTATGTCACCTCTCATTGTCTCTATCATAGAGTTACAAATTGAACTAAAATTTCTGATGAAGTTTTGGTAGAAACTAGCTAATCCATGAAATGATTTGACTTCTCCAATACTCTCCAGTGTAGGCCATTCAACAATTGCTCTCACTTTCTAAGGATCCATCTTCAATCCTTCTACAGAAATCACAAATCCCAAATATACTAATTATTCCTTCATGAAACTACACTTCTTAATGTTTATCAACAATTTCTCCTCTCTCAACCTCCACATTACTTATCTAAGATGTTGCAAATGTTCTTTTGTCTTACTGAAAATCAGAATGTCATCCAAGTATACAATAACAAACTTACCCAAGAATTTCTTCAAGACTTCATTCATCAATCTCATGAAAGTACTATGTACATTTTTCAATCCAAAAGGCATCACTAACCACTCATACAATCCTTCATTTGTCTTAAAAGCAGTCTTCCATTCATCTCCTTTGATGCAGGGTCATAGTGAAGCGGACAAAACTATTCAAAATTTGAACTCTTGAATTTACTGAAGCCACCGAACCTATCGAATCATTCAACTATTGGTTCAACTATCGGTAGGACTCAATAATCCATTGGCCGATACTACCACTATTGTCCAAAAGACAAACACTATCGGTGAACCCAACACTTACCTTATTGATACGCCGATCACTCTTACAATAAAAAAGAGCTCTTATCGGTAGGACTTAACAGTCCATCGGCCGATAGGCCAATGCTAGGTTCAACATCGCCAAGACTTGGTTCATCGGAAGGCTGGACTTCCCTCAAGCTGATAGGCTAATACAACTTGACATCGGCAAGACTACAAACATCAGTAGGGCCTTTAATTCACTAACCGATACCTGATGGATTTCCACTGTTGGCATGACTACCTTCATTGGTGAACTTCTACAGGGCTCTGCCAATACGCCGATGGTTGAACTTGGCTTCGGCGAGACTAAATCAAACTTGTACCGATACACTGACTTTGATATGACTTCTCATTTCGGTGAACCTTCACCAAACTTTGCCGATGTACTTGGTCACCCTGACTACTCTTTGGGCAGACTACTACCTTCGCCTAGAATACTAAATACTCTGCCGATACCCCCAGTCTTGCTGATGGTACTCCAACACTTAGGCAAAACTTCACTTCACCTAACTTTCGACTAAACCCTAGCACATAGAAATGCTAGGGTGTTTACTGTGCAATACCTTCGACCCGGTTCTCTACACTATTAAACAGAAGACAACACACATGAACAAGAACAAAAAATAAAAACACATATGTACACAATGAAGCCATTCCACTGATTTCAACAAAAATCCCACCAGTGGAATGCTTCATCAATTCATACTTTGACAACTTGCAGAATAGAAATGACTACATTACACGAAAGGGAAATATACCAATAGTTAACAGATTTTTCACACCATGAACAGAACAAAGTTTTTGTTATTCTTTTTGTACAAAATTGAACATATGCAACTGACAGTGGGAGATTAATCATTCATGACAGTTGGGGAAGGCCAACCACTTCATATCCCTGAACTACCCTTATTACAACTGAACACAAAAAAACTAAAAAACAATAATTGGTCGGTTTGACCTTTTGACAAACAAACAACAAAATAAGCTAAGTTGTTAGGTGCCCCTGCACCATATTCCTGGGGTTTAAAAGAACTCAAGTCCCTTGAGGAACCAAGTTTGAAATAGTAACCCCATGTTTGATGATGTCCTCCTCACTCATCTAGGTAGCATCTTCATCAGGCAAACCACACCATTTGACTGGATACTGCTTGTAGGTTTTATGCCTGGTCTTCTTCTAAACTTTGGTGTCCAAAATACATTCCAGTTGTACTAGTTGACTTGGTGGAAGATCAAAAATCCATTCTACATCCCCTGCTTCTATCACATCTGAACTAGCTACATTGTCTCCTCTGAACGGAAATAGGTCAAAAAATTGAAAATGGGTGATATTGCTAAACCTAGAGGAAGTTCAATCTCATAGGCTTTAGGCCCAAATTTGTGAACAATCTTGCATGGACCGATATTTTTCATAAGAAGTTTTGTGGGCTACCCCTTCAGAAGTCTTTCCTTCTTCATATATGCCATTACCAAATCCCCAACTTTGTATTGGACATCCCTTTTCTTCTGATCAGCTCTCTCTTTATACTTCCCTATGTTCTTCTGGATAGTTTCTTTTACAGCATCATGGATATCCTTCATACTGACTGCAAAATCTTCACCTTGTGCACTCCTTTTATCCATGTTCTAGAGATCTCTCAACTCCAAAATTCCCCTTGGATGAATCCCATATATAATTTCAAAAGGGTTCTTTCCTATGCTCCTATTAACAGAGTCATTATATGCAAATTTTGCTTGTGGAATGATCATATCCCATGCTTCTCCATGTTGTTTAGTCAAACACCTCAAAAGATTACCTAGTGATCTATTCACCACCTCAGTTTGTCCATCCATCTGAGGGTGATAGGCTGACGTGAAAGATAATTGAGTGCCCAATTTCTTCCACAATGTGTGCCAAAAATGTCCCACAAACTTGGGATCTCTGTCAGTGACAATATTCAATGGCAAACCATGAATTCAAACTATTTCTTTAAAGAATAGACCAACAATGTGTGAAGCATCATTGGCACATTTGCATGGCACAAAATGAGCCATTTTACTGAATCTATCAACTACAACAAATACACTGTCAAAACCTCTTTGAGTCCAAGAAAGACCCAAAACAAAATCCATACTTATACACTCCCATGGCCTTTGAGAAATTGGAAGTGGTTGATAGAGACCTGCATTGGATGAAGTCCCTTTGGCTCTCTAGCAAATGTGACAACTGTCTACAAATTTTTTGACATCTGTTTGCATCTTAGGCCAGAAGTAAAACCTTCTCACTTGCTGCAATGTCTTGTCTAGTCCAAAATGACCTCCAAGACTACCACAATGCTTCTCTTTTATGATGTTCTCCCGCATGGAACACCTAGGTACACATAGTTGGCTACCTTTGAATAGTAGCCCTTGCTGTAACAAATATTCAAAAAAATCAGAATGATAGGAATCTAAAAATTGTGAACAAACTACATATATCTCCTTGAAGTCCTCATCATCCTGGTACATATTTTTGAGAGAATCCACTCCCACACTTTGCAACTGGATTTCTTGTATAGTGTACATTCTTCTGCTCAGAGCATCTGCCACCTTGTTGGCTTGTCCCTTCTTATGTTTGATGGAAAAAGTATACAACTGGAGTTGTTCAACCCACTTCATATGCCTATGATTTAGCTTCTCCTATGAATTTAGAAAACTCAAAGCATGGTTGTCAGTATAAACAATGAATTCCTTAGGCAAGAGATAATGTCTCCATTTTTTCAATGCTTGCACCATTGCATACAATTCTAGATCATATGTGGAATACTTTATTTTAGCATCATTTAGCTTTTCACTAAAGAAAGCAACATGTCTGCCTTCCTGACTCAAGACAACACCAATGGCAAGGTTACTGGCATCACATTCCACAGTAAACAACTTATTAAAATTAGGCAAAACCAAAATGGGTTTCTCTACTATTTTCTGTTTAAGAATATCAAAAGATTCATCTTCTGCTTTATTCCAAACAAACTTACATTTCTGTCCTCCTTTTATGGTATCCAGAATGGGTGCACAAATATGATTGAATCCTCTTATGAATTTCCTATAAAAGGTTGCCAAACTATGAAAACTTCTTGCATCACTTACAGTTTTAGGTGCTAGCAAAGACAGAATAGCATTTCCCTTCTCTAGATCCATTTTCAAATTACCCTGGGATATCGCAAATCCAAGGTATCTAAGTTCTTCCTTCATGAAGACACTCTTCTCCATATTGATCATCAGTTTCTCCTCATGCATCTTCTTCAACACCTCTTCCAAATGTTGCAAATGTTCTTCTTTTGTCCTGCTAAAAATTAGAATATTGTCAAGATAGACAACAACAAATTTGCCAATAAAATCATTCAATACCTCATTCATTAGACGCATGAAAGTGCTTGGAGCATTTGATAGTCCAAATGCCATCACCACCCACTCATAAAGACCCTCATTAGTCTTAAAGGCTATCTTCCATTCATCCCCTTGTCTAATCCTGATCTGATGGTATCCACTTTTGAGATCAATTTTAGAAAAAGTATTGAGCTCCTTCTAAACAATCCATGAGGTCCTCTATTCTAGGCATAGGGAACCTATATCTGATGGTGATCTTATTGATGGCCCTTGAATCAGTGCGCAACCTCTATTTGCGATCCTTCTTGGGAGCTAAACTATGGGGACAACACATGGACTAAGACTTTTCCTCACCAAACCCTTATCCAACAGTTCTTGCACTTGTTTAGCAATCTCCTCATTCTAATTAGGTGTCATTTTATAAGCTGGTTTATTTGGCAATGTGGATCCTAGGATGAAGTCAATCTGATGACTTACATCTCTCATAGGGGGTAGTGTATTGGGGATATCCTCCACCATGAAACTCTTATACTTGTCTAACAATTCCTGCACTTCCTTAGGGACATTTTCCTTGCTATTTTTAGACAAATTAGAATTGTCTTTAATTTCAAAATCAAAGCATACCCCTAGGTTCCCTCTTCTTTCAGAGTATGGAGAAACTCTTTCCCACTCACTAACATGACACTTGAGCCTACATTCTTGTATACACCCTCTTCTGGTAAAGGATCCATCTTATACTGTCTACCATTCTTGGTGATAACAAAGGAATTGGATTTACCATCATGCTAGGCTTGTACATCATACTGACAAGGTCTTCCTAATAGTAAATGGTATGCATCCATGGGAATTATATCACACAACAGTTTGTCCCTATATTCCCCTATCTAAAATTCTACCCAAGCTTGTTCATCAACCAAGACTTGTCACCCTTTGTTTAGCCAGGACACTTTGTATGGACCAACATGTGGCAGTCTTTTCAAATTCAATTTCTCTACCATTTCTACTAAAACTAAATTTTTAGTTGAGCCAGAATCAACAATTACCTTAAAATTTTTGCTGGAGACTTTACATAGAGTTCTGAATAGTGTCTTCCTCTGAGGTGGTTCCTTGTTCTGTGGCACTTTTAGCATTGTCCTTCTCATCAAGAGATTCTCTCCATCTTGTACTGGAGCTGCACTTCCCATAGGTGAAGTCACACTCTGACAATCTTCTTCTTGAATCACCTAGCTCCTCTCTCCTCCATGAGAGCTTGAGGCTTTCTTCAGACACTTGCCTACTATGTGCCCAATTTGGATACAATTATAACATCTTCCCATGAAGACATCAGGACCTCTACCTGGTCCACCAAATCTGCCTCTCCCATTGGGTCTCCTTCCTTTGAAACCCCCTCTGGAACTAGATTCTTCACTATGTTCTTGTTGACTGGACTCCCCTTGATTCTTCTGGAACTGATTTCTTCCACCAAAGCTATTTTTTCCCCTAAAATTTCTTCCACTTTTGCCTCTATTTTGTTGTTCTCCCTTTCTTTTCTGCTTCTCTTCTACTCTCAGAACCACTTGGAAACACTTGTCCATGGTTTTTGGTGTCAAGATAGTAATCTCATCTTGTCTACTAAACTTCAGGCCATTAATATACCTGGTAACTCATCCTTTCTAATCCTTAGCAAGTCCACACCTTAGAGACAATCTGTGAAACTTCTCTGTATAGGTGGATACATCCATATCCTTCTGTTTGAGATTCTACATTTTCCTGTATATTTGCACTTCATAATCTACTAGTAGGAACTGAGCCTTGATCCTCTCTACCATCTGACTCCAGGATGAGATCATGCTCTTGCCACTCTTCACCCTTTCTTCCTGGGTGTAGTTCCACCACGTGAGTGCAACACCTTTCAATTTCATCTTTGTGAACTTGACTCTTTTATTCTCCGGTACCTCCTTGTAGTCAAAGTAATTGTTCAAAGCCTCGACCCATTCGATTACTTCTTCTACGTCCATCTTTCAACTGAACATCAGAATCTCCATTTTTGATTTAGATGACTCCTTACCGAGTGTCCTTATGGTATCTAGAAATTGTTTCTGGTCTGCAGATATATTTGTCTATTCTAGGGTTGTTTCCTCTTCCCCATCTTCTTCTTCATAAAATTCACCATTTGATTTCTTTCCTATCTTCAATGCCTTCAACTCAACCTGGAGTGTTTCCTTGACTCCAACCTTGATAATCTCTTCCATCTCTTGGAACTTCTTAAGCACTTCTACTGTCATCCCCTTTGGAGGCATGTTGCTAGCCTCTCCTTCACTCTCATTTGCTAACATACATAGACTTGTTCAAAACATGTCACCACATAGACCGCCTAAAGCTCTGATACCAAAATGATGCAGAGCACACAATGAAGTGGAGAAAACTATTCAAAATTTGAACTCTTGAATTCACTGAACCCACCGAACCTCTCAAATCATTCAACTATCAGTTCAACTATTAGTGAGACTCAATAATCCATTGGCCGATACTACCACTATCGTCAGAAAGATAAACACTATCAGTGAACCCAACACTTACCTTACCAATACGCTGATCATTCTTACAATAAAAAGGAGCTCTTGTTGGTAGGACTTAATAGTCCATCAGCCGATAGGCCGATGCTAGGTTCAACATCGCCAAGACTCAGTTCATCAGAAGGCTAGACTTCACTTAGGTCAATAGGTGGATACAACTTGACGTTGGCAATACTACAAACATTGGCAAGGCCTTTAATTCACTAACTGATACCTAATGGCTTTCCACTGTCGGTGTGACTACCTTCGTCGGTGAACTTCTATAGGGCTCTGCCAATACACTGATGGTTGAACTTGACTTTGGAGAGACTAAATCAAACTCACGCTGATACACTAACTTCGGTATGACTTCTCATTTCAGCAAACCTTCACCAAACTTTGCCGATGTACTTGGTCACCCTGATTACTCTTCCGGAAAACTACTACCTTCACTCAGAATACTAAATACTCTGCCGATAACCCCTAGTCTCGCTGATGGTACTCCAACACTTAGGCAAAACTTCACTTCACCTAACTTTTGACTAAACTCTAGCACATAGAAATGCTAGGGAAATTACTGTGCAATACCTTCGACCTAGTTCTCTGCACTATTAAATAGAACAGAACACACAGGAACAAGAACAAAAAATTAAAACACATATGTACACAATGAAGCCAGTCCACTAATTTCAACAGAAATCCCACCAGTGGAATGCTTCATCGATTCATACTTTGACAACTTGTAGAACATAAATGATTACGTTATAGGAAAAGGAAATATACCAACAGTTAATAGATTTTTCACACCATGAACAGAACAGAGTTTTTGTTATTATTTTTGCACAAAATTGAACATATGCAACTGAACTCAAAACTGAACCCACATGTTTGGTCTACTACCAACTTATCCCAATATAGTGGGAGATCAACCATTCATGATAGTTGGGGAAGGCCAACCGCTTCATATCCCTGAACTCCCCTTATTACAACTGAACACAAAAAAACTGAAAAACAACAATTGGTTGATTTGACCTTATGACAAACAAACAACAAAATAAGTTGAGTTGTTAGGTGCCCCTACACCATCCTTCTCTGATCCTGATCTGATGGTATCCACTCTTCAAGTCTATCTTTGTGAAATATTTTTCTCCACTCAAACAATTTGTGATATCATCCATCCTAGGTAAAGTAAATCTATACTTAACTATGATCTTATTTATTGCCCCTAGAGTCTGTACACATTCTCCATTCTCCATCTTTCTTAGGTGCTAACACTACAGGTACTACACAAGGACTCAAACTTTCTCTGATCAAACCTTTCCTCAACAATTCTTGTATCTGCCCATTCAATTCCTCATTCTCTACTAGTATCATTCTGTGTGCTTCTTTGTTAGGCAAACTAGCTCTAGGTATAAGATCCATGTGATGACTGATACTTGTAATAGGTGGCAAGCCTTTAGGTACATTATCTGATATGATGTCTTCATACTCTGTCAGCAACTCCTTTATCTCCTTTGGTTGTGATTCTTTAGTTCCCTTCTTCAATGTTTCAGACTTCTTAGGAATCAAGGCATAACACATATTCTCATGTCTCAAACCATCTATAAATTTCCTTCCATCTACCAAACAGATTCTAGCATCCCCACATACTTTACTCTTAGGTTCATCTTCCAAGGGAATCAAAGTAATTCTCTTTCTATTTGATATTTTAGTGTATTTATTCTTTCTCCCATTAAGACTTCATCATGAAATGATCTAATATGAAATTTCACCATACATTGTTCACTCACTAGTACCTTATGGTCATACTGAATCCATGCTATCTATTAAGTCTTAGGGTGTTTCAATCTTTCCAAGTTCATCTTAGTCACCATCTCCTCTGAAACTAGGTTATCTAAACTACCACTATCAATTACAACTTTACAACATTTACCTTCTAATTTGCATCTAGTTCTGAACAAACTTTTCCTCTATAGTGGTTCCTCATTTGTCTCTACTTGAAATAGTACTTTCCTCATCACAAGTGATTCTCCTTTCTCAAGTTTGCCAACTGAACTTGGTGATCCAACAGGTTCTTCTTCCACATAGGCTACTCTTCCACTGTTCTTTGTCCTCTTTCTTGTAATCCCCTAATTACATTCAAATGCTCTATTTCCTTCACCTCCACACTTAAAACAAGCTCCTCTAAATGCTCTCCTATCAGGTCCTCTTCTTTCTCTTCTATATCCTTCACTCTAGTATGCATTAGGGTTTCCTCTCTAGTAGTAGGTTTTGTCATGTCTCTAGTATGCATTATTATCTCTATCATCCTTCTTGAATGTATCTTCTTGTTTGTTTTGCTTTGCATATGATCTTTCTCCTCCGAAAAATGTTCTACCTATTCTAAAATTTACCTCCTCTGCCTTTCTGTCGCTGATCATGCCTCTTATTCAACTTTTCTTCAACCTTCAGGGTAAACTGATATGCTTCTTCTAGTGTAGTCATTCTTACCAAACTCAGTTCTTCTTGAGTGTTCAATCTTAGTCCATTGATGTATCTAGCCACTTTCTCCTTTCTTGCTTCACTATGTCCTATCCTTATGATCATCTTATGAAATTCTTCAGTATACTCTTTCACAGATTTCTCCTTTTGTTTCAGGTTCTGCAATCTCTTCAATAGCTCCAACTCATAGTCAGCAAGCACAAACTGATTCTTCAATTTTGTCACCATCCTGTCCTATTTTGTAATATTTTATTTTCCTTTTCTATTTCTATCCAACTAAACTTCTTTCCACCATATAGTAGCATGTCCTTTCAACTTTGTTTTTTCAAATTTTACTTTCTTTAGATCTTAAATTTCTTCATTTCAAAGTATTCTTCCATGTCATTTATCCAGTCAATCAACTCCTTCAGATTCAAATTACTAGTGTAATTTGGTACATCAACTCTAGGTCTTTTTTCATTCTTTGAAATAGCTGACAACATCTTCACCTAATCTAATTCTTCTTCTTCATCACCTCCTAGGGTTTCACCAATTTGTTCAACAAATTGAAATTCTTCTTCATCCTCGCTTTCAACATTAGGTCTAGGTGTCAATACTCTTCACCTATCATCCTCAACAACATCCAATCGAATTCTCAATGTTTTCATCATTTCCATCATCTCATCCATCCTTCCAGACATTGTTCCAATAACAGGGACTCTCCTCGGGGGCATCTTCCTAGGATCAAGTGCAAACTGCCTCAAGTTTAGTGATTGGGCTACAAGGTAACAACTACCTCACAGTCGGTAATCAGTTGTGACACAAGTAACCTACCTTAGATTCAACAATCTATCCACAACAAGATCTTATGGAAATCCTTCACCAACTTTACTCAATTCACTCCTAAAGATTCAAACTTTTGCTTTGATACCACTAGGTGTAGTCACGATTAGGAGGGTCCTCAAAGAGAACAGTCTAGATTGTGCAGTAGAGTAAACACAACGGAAACAACTAAAAGAAATGAAACCAATGTAGATTAAAACATTTAGTGTATCATAGAATTCAAATACAATTGGTCACTAACATGTGGGCTTACAATTAGGGCTCACAAGCCTGATTATAGAATATCCAAATATGCACAAAGATATAGCTTTAAAGCTCCTTCTCTAAGAATCCAAACTATGAACTTATGATATCAATCCTAACTACTTTCCTAGGCATCTATTACATCAATATATCTCATCTCCAGAATATTAAATCCCTCCGTGTCGGCCAAGGAAGATCACAAACTCCAATGAAGAGTTGTAACGTGTGTACATAGATAGGTCAGACCTAAACATGAAGAACTCCTCCACAAATGAATGGAATGATGTGCGGATCTTAGGGAAGGTCAGCCATAACCCAAAAAACATTGAAATGATGTGTCATTAAGCTCCACAACTCATGAAATTCTATGCAAGTTTCCTCCTTTAGTTGATTAGTCCAAGACTGCTAGGATGCTCTGTTTTGAGAAAACAATCAATCTTTTGAGAGCGATATCTTTCTAGTAGCTTAACCAAATGATTTGAGATTTGGATATGATGTGCATGAATGTATCTAGATGCTAAGTCCAGCTCCAGAAGGTCTAAAATGAAACTACGGTAGAATGTAGACCAAATTACAAAAACTGCTACTAACTGAACTGCCTGAACTGAACTAGAAAATGAAAAGGAACAAATTGAAATGTAAAAAAAATAAAATGAATTTTTTTTTGGTTGATGCAATATTTCTCTTGAACTAGGGATGCTCCTACATCAAGTTGTGCACACCATTTTTGGTTCAGAAAGGATGACTTAGTCAAATTGACTAAGTATTGGTAGCTTATTGAGTTAGTGATAGAGAATTGGTTGATATTCTTCTATAGATGTAGACTCTAGTATGTTGCACATAGTTGTTTGATGATGCTTTGTTCCAATTTTATGTCCTAGTAATCTCTGGAAGCTACACTTTTAATTGTTTAAGTCTAGATTAACAGAGTTCAGTCATGAACAGTGCAGAACACCTGATTATCTTAGTCTGCATTTCTCCGCTATTGGTTGTTTTGATTTGTGGTTTGGAGGTGTTGTAAACACATGTTAGGAGTATCCAATTCTAGATTTGTAGAGTGTGAGGTTTATTGGATGATCGTCCACAAGCTTCTAAGTATTGACATTTAGGTTGACAATATTTTACAGTGACAAAGATAGTAGTTCAGAGATCTGCACTTTACCACATAAGAATATCATGACTTGTGGTTCTAAAGGTATGTTGGATAATGCATAATGAGTGTTTGATATGAATTTTAGAGTCTTGTGTGATCTGCATTAGAAACTGTGATATGATAGTAGATTTGGTTAAGTGTATACTTAAGGATGAAGATGACATATAAGTTGGATTGATATGTGATAAAGATATATTGTTTGGATCATCATTCTAAGTGGTTCTATGATAGGTCCACACCTATATGAAGGTTCTTGAAGGATTGTATTGGTCCATATAACTTCCTGTGTAAAGAATTCAAGCTGACAAAGTATAACGTTTTGTGTACACATTTCATTTCTAGCAAGCTGACCCAGTTTTGAGTTAGATCTTGTTACGGATTTAAATACTTGATGGATTTTGATGTTAATTGATGTAACGATTTATTGAGTTTGTGTGTGTGATCTAACACCATTTTTGTGATCTAAAAAGTGCAATAAGAGTGCAAAGGATAGAAGAATAGAATATATGTGAACGAAGTAGAAAAACAGAGTAGTCATGATGAAGATCCTTGAAACTATGTTTTGGGCTATCAATGGAACTATACTCCAACATTCAATAGATGCATTTGTAATAGTTCTTTATTGGTAGTGATAATTTCACTCTTCTCTTCTATCTTTCTTTCTCAGTGGGCAATGCATCCACTTGGATAGTGAGTCCACATACAGTGAGCATTTCTATGTAATATCTTGTAACTGGTTATAATATATTGTGAGCTAACACTCATCGTGGTTTTTCCCTTTTTGGGTTTTCCATGTAAAAATCATGGTGTCTATGTGTTATGAATTTATGGTTGTTCTTCCTATGTTTATTTTTCTTTTATGTTATTGAATTTGGTAAATGGGTTAAAGAGCATGTTAAGGAATGGTTTTATAGAATGTTAATTCAATCCCCCTCTCAGTATTCCTTGTGTTCAACAATTGGTATCAAAGAAAGGTTCCTTAGAAGAAGTCTAACAAATTGAGGAAGATATGGGAAAGTGAACACATGGTATCCAAAATATATCCTACTCCTTCGGAAGCAATTCATCTAGGTAGTATCATAATTGATGATTGCATATATGTCAGCAATGAAGAACTGAAAGTCGCTCTTGAAGATCTTGATAAGTCTAAAGAATATATCTAGGACTTGAAGGAAAATGTCAAGGAAGCTGATGAATGCATCCTGAAGCTAAGGGAACAAGTCAAGAAATCCAAGGAAAGGAGCAAAGATCTAAGTGAACAATTGAAAGTAGCAAATGAAACCCTAAATAGCTTATCAAAGCTGATTGAAGATAAAACAAAGGTTGAGGAGCATTTAAATCAAGTTGTGAAAGGCAAGTATGAGGAATGTGAAAAGTTGACAAAAGATGTGATTATTAAACATGATCTAGAAATAGCTAATAGTTATAAAGAAAAGTTCAAAGTAAGCTCTACAAATCTTGATGAGTTGATTGATAGACAAAAAATTATAGATGATAAGAAAGGGTTGGGATTGGAAAGAGGAGAAAGTTCTAAATTAGGACAAGTTAACACTGAGATGAAGAAAGACAAAGGTAATCAGGTCCAAAATCAAAGAAATAGACCTAGAAGACCTCCAATTAGGCAACCAAATGCTTAAAGGTACCCATCTTTCAATGGATATTATTTCAAGTGTAATAAGTTTGGTCATAATGCTACTCAATGTAGGAACAAAATGAATCAAAATGCTCCATCACTCTCTGGTTAGTGTTTCAATTACAAGAGAATTGGTCATAAAGCAAATGAATGTAGAAGTCAGATAATGAATGGTTTCAACAATAGAAGGAATACTCAATATTTCAATGGAAAATGCTTTACATGCAATAGATTTGGGCATTTGGCTAACTAATGCAGATAAAAAATTAATCTAATAAATGGAAGGAACCAAGGACAAAGGAATGTTATTTTCTATAATTGCAATAAACCTAGACACTTTACAAAAATCCACAGAAGCAAGAATGTGAAAATAAATAATTCTACAGAAAAGAGGAAAAAAAAGCAGAGAGAAGATCAAGGAAATAACAAGGTTGATTCGATAGAAAATAAGGAGATGAGAAAAATTTGGATTAAGAAACATGTAAATGAGATCAAGGATGAATCCACACTAGCCTATAGTGTAGATACTTCCTCTAGGAAGTAAATTGGGAGCTCTGGATTAGGGAGAGCTTTTATTGAAAATCTTGATCCCCTAGCTAGATAGTTGGTGCTAAGACCCAACACAAGGATATGAGTTGATTAGCTACTTGATGAATCTTTTGAAGAAGTTACTAGTAGAAAAAGATCTAATGCAATGCATTGTGGAGAAATCTTGATTGACTGTGCTTGACAGTGAAGTGTTTGACAACTTTTCAAAAATTAGCATTTATGGTGATTAGATTTTGGAAAACAAAGGATAAAAGACTCACAATTGAAGGAATAATCACTTCACATTAAAGTTTTCAAGCATTCTAGAAGATTAGAAGATAAACCCTAAGCAAACTCAATGATCTCCAGTGACTCAAAGCAAAGAAACCCTAATCTGGTGAAAAGAGGTGTAGAGACCTAAAAATGTCTTCATCATCGAACTAACTCTCGACATCACTAAACACACCAATTCCCCTTCCAAACAATTAATTAAATTTTTATTTAATTAATTATCCCCTTTAACACTTATTTTTCCTCCTTTCGTCCTACCCAATTGAATTAATTTGATTAATTCAATAGTCTAACATTACCCAATTAATTAAATAAATGTGTAAATATTTATTTGATTAATTTCCCTTTTTGCTAAACCTAATTAATTATGTAAATCATGTTTATCTAATTAATTTAGCCTATTAATCAACCTATCCCTACCCTAGCTAATTAAATAACTATTATTTAATTACCTAGCATAACCTACATGACCCTAGACCTAGGATTAATTAAATAAAACCTTATTTAATTAATCTTAACCCCTTCACTAAGACATTTCCTAATTTTTTCCAGCCATATTAATTAAGCTAATAACCTTGATTAAAATGGTCAAACCCCAATTAACACCCTTCCCCACACATCTCAAATAAAAAATTATTATTTATGCCACATAAAATAATTTTTTATACACAAATGCCAACCACCTCATTAAATCCTCTTACACATGTCATAAGCATTTAATCCCACTCTTCCCTAAATGAATTTTTAATTCATTTTACTCTTCCCCATGTGAATTTTTTAATTCACATCTAATCCATCTCACCCAACCTCATTAACACCACCTCTTTCCTAAGATGAATTTAAAATTCATCTTTATTCCTAGCCCTCCATTTTTCAAGATTGAATCTAGGCCCTCCACATCATCTTCATCCTCCACCATTGATCTTTCAAATCAATCTCCACCCTTGGATCAAATCATCTCCAAAAATGCCTTTAAATACAACACTCCTCAAGCCATTTCATCATCCAGCTCTCTAGTAGTTTTATTATGCTAAAATCTTTCTTGAGCTAGTCTCATCTGTGAGTTACATTGAGCCATTTGAGAGCACTTCACAACTATTTTCATTTGGGTAAAGAAAGAGTGAGTTTGGGTGCATCACTTTCCAACCTATCTTGGATTGTGGATCCATTATGAGGTATAATCTTTGTGTTTTATGCATTATTTTTATGTTTTTAATTTCATTTTGGATTTCACTAATCACATTGGCATGCCTGATGAGACCCACAAGGTTCTAGCTAACATTTTTGTGTGATTTTTAGTTCTTGAAATCTTTTTTTGCAGGTTTTGGTGCTATCTTTCTGCACAGAGGCACCATTTTGCCACATTTTGGTGCCATTTCTACAGGAAGCGACACTATTTCTAACTATATCGGTACTATATTCACATGACAACTATACTCACTCTTCTAACATGATGATTTTTATTTCATGTTTCTATTATTTTTGGGGTCTTCTTTTGCTCTTAGTTTGCAGGGTTTTACACAGAGACAAGGGAAGATTATGCTAAAAATTTTATAAAATCCATCTTGCACATTTTAGTTTTAATCTTTGTTAGGCTTTATCTAAAATGTTATTTGGAACTTTATTTTTGTGTCTTAAACATCAATAGGGCTAACAAACAACCCTTAATCTCACTTAAGCAACATTTTGGTTGAAAAAATTGTGTTGTTGAAGCTTTTGACCACTACTGTGTCGTATCAATGCCAATCAGACCCAGAATGACGCCTTCATCTACAACCAGTTGGGCAAATGAGACTTTTAAACACAGTGGTGCTTTTTCTTTGAAGTTTGGTGCCTTTTGTCATTTTGGCGCTATTTATGTCTGTATTGGTGCTACCTTGTATTTCAACACAATTTGTAATTTATGTAGCACCTTTTGTAATTTCTATGCCATTGTAACAATCTATAGTACTATTTATAGGATAGGTAATCTTGGTCCTGTGAACAATCAACAGTGCCATTTTCTATTTTTGTGGCTTGATTTTAGATCTTTGTGACACCTTTTGCATTTTTTTTGGTGCCATTTTCTATGCTAGCTTTAGGATCTGTGCAGGGGTTTGTCTCTATTCTATAGGTTATATTCGACTATCCAAGACCATAATCTTGAAACCACTAACATCTTGTATGGTTTTATTAGCATAAATCATGTTTCATTTTGGTGCTCATAAAAAGAACCCTTGCTTGGTAGTCTAGAAAATATTTGGAATTGGTGTACTAAAATTAACACTTGCTTGACAAACAATCCTCAAACAAACATTTCATTTTGGTGTACTTAAAAAGAACCATCTGTTTGCCTAGCATAGACAACACTTGAATTTGGTGCATTAAAATTAACAAGTATTTGCAACAACTTTAGGCACACTTCAATTTGGGTTTAAAAAGAACACTAGCTCTTGTTTGGTGTGTCTTGTGCACTTGCACATTTATGTTATTAGAATCCAAGGGATAGAATTGAAGTATCCTCTCCCCTCACCTTTTACAAGGATCTTGGGTGAAGAGAAATAGTTCTATGCTCTTCTTTTTCATTTTCTTAGAGTGGGCCTACCTTTGAGACACATCCACAAGGAGAACTCATTGGTGACCCCAAGTAGTACTTTCATTCAATCCACTATATAAAATAGGATAAGGTGAAAGACAAGTCTGAATTGGTATTAACGCTTACCATTCGATGCTAGCTTGAAAGGAAGTAGTACCTTTGTGTATATGAAACTCCTAGTAGAGCTAGTCAAAACCTTCAGTGGTTTATTGGGTGATCATAATGTGTTGATCGACCGAATGTTCCCCCACTAGACACCTTTGGTTAGAAGGCTACCCTTTTTTGGCCTTTTGGCAATTTGTTCAAGATAAGGGAATAGCTAGTTTTGCCCCCAAGATTCTCACCATATGGCTCCCTTGAGATGAGATAGAAATCCTCAGCTTAGCATAAGCTATACGTAGCTTTCCAAGGAAAGGGTGGTTGCATCATCCTTCTAATGTAGGAGGCCCCTATCCATCCTCTCTCGAGAAGACAATATAATGAGACATGTCAATTTGTTAGCATGTTAGCATTTGTGTTAGAGATTCCAAGTTGTGGGCTTGGCAAGTCACCATTCACCTTGACCTTATGTAGTTTAAGCATTGTTTTCAAGTGTTTTTGATTGTGCTATACCCATGGAAATTTGGGCCTTGAGGGGCATCTTGAACATACACATTACACTTGAACATCACGTCAAACTTTTGACCATTGTGTGTTCTTTTGTTTGAAGTGTTTGCAAAAACTTGCCAAGAAAAAACACCATTGAGATATAATTCCAACATTTGATCAACCTTTGACCTCTGCAAAAATCCAAATTTGGCATCAAAATCCACCTTTGCTAAACTATTGTCAACCACTGACCTATTTTGGCACCATTTCTATCTGTTGTGGTGCTATATATATGAGTTTTGGTGCTATTTATAGGTCAACTTGCCCACAGCCTTAGAAAATTGTTTTGGGACCTTTAGGACCTACCTATCCATAATCCACATTCACCTTTCCAAAAATCCATCAAAATCACAACCATCTTGATTTCCAAATTTCTCGTCCATATTTCCATTTTGACCTTAGAGAATAAATCATTTCCACTATTGGACCCTTCATCATACTATTAAATCCAACCATAATCCATCCATTTCCATATCTTTTCATCCCCTTTGATTTTTACCTACTTTTGGATGAAATACATCCTTCTACAATTTCATCCCCCAATCCATTTATCTCTTTTATACCAAACACATCGAAAATCTCATAGTCAAAACATTAATCAAAACATCAACCAACACCAAAAATCATATCCAAAATCAATCTTTGAGCTAAAGTTAAATCTTGATTTCATCTTTCACACCCTATTTTGCTTGATTGGTCATTAGTCTACCTTCAAGTAGAATAATCATCCCTTTTTGCTTGAGGTCATAAGTCTACTTTTGGCAAAGAGAAAATATACATTGTGTAACACCCAAAATCTAAACCTATTTGATCTCATTTGTTGACTTCAATATCCCTTTCCAAAAACATCATCCAAATCTATCCTACCAAACATCTAAGTCACCTAAGGTTTTCCTTAGTTGAAGCATCCCCCAAATCATTATCAAATCTCTCTCATCAAATCATCCTCAAACAATCCTCTTGGTCCAATTTTTTGTGAAAATCAATATCCTTGACATCTACCATCCTTAGGTTGCCACCTTTTTGAGACTTATCTCCCAAAGGTCAAAACCTATAATCAAAATCACACCAAAACCTCTTCTCACCCTTAGATTTGGATTATAGAGAGTATACTCTCTTGCACCTAAATATTTATTCCATTTCATCACCATATTCCTTTTGGGTCGAATAAAACAAACCAATTCTCTAAGGTCTCACCATACATCCACCCCACAATCAAAATCCATATCCTTGCATGCCCATAACAAGATACCAACATAAGAAAAATCAAGAGATGGCCAACCTTGGAAATAACATGGGTGTAGGAATGCCTCCAACTGATCAAAATAATGTACCAATTGGCCAACAAGTACCCAACCTACCCATAGTCTTGCAAATGCCCTCAGATTATCCCAACATAAATCCCTTCACCTTCTTACAATCACAACCACCGCCACCACCTTCCCAAAACACCACCATCAACCAAGTAGATCAAGACATCTTAAACTTCACACAAGATCTTGATAAAATAGATATACTTGATAGAGTTCTACGATTGGATCCTAGTAGATATCTTGATTTTCTTCTCAAAAATGGTGCACAACTACCCAACATCACTACCCCATCCCAACCATCCAAATCCAACACTAATCCCACCACATCTTCATAACCTTCCACATCACACACTAACCCTACCATATCTTGATTTTTACCTACTTTTGGACGAAATACATCCTTCTACAATTTCATCCCCCAATCCATTTATCTCTTTTATACCAAACACATCCAAAATCTCATAGTCAAAACATTAATCAAAACATCAACCAACACCAAAAATCATATCCAAAATCAATCTTTGAGCTAAAGTTAAATCTTGATTTCATCTTTCACACCCTATTTTGCTTGATTGGTCATTAGTTTACCTTCAAGTAGAGTAATCATCCCTTTTTGCTTGAGGTCATAAGTCTACTTTTAGCAAAGAGAAAACATCCATTGTGTAACACCCAAAATCTAGACCTATTTGATCTCATTTGTTGACTTCAATATCCCTTTCCAAAAACATCATCCAAATCTATCCTATCAAACATCTAAGTCACCTAAGGTTTTCCTTAGTTGAAGCATCCCCCAAATCATTATCATATCTCTCTCATCAAATCATCCTCAAACAATCCTCTTGGTCCAATTTTTTGTGAAAATCAATATCCTTGGCATCTACCATCTTTAGGTTGCCACCTTTTTGAGACTTATCTCCCAAAGGTCAAAACCTATAATCAAAATCACACCAAAACCTCTTCTCACCCTTAGATTTGGATTATAGAGAGTATACTCTCTTGCACCTAAATATTTATTCCATTTCATCACCATATTCCTTTTGGGTCGAACAAAACAAACCAATTCTCTAAGGTCTCACCATCCATCCACCCCACAATCAAAATCCATATCCTTGCATGCCCATAACAAGATCCCAACATAAGAAAAATCAAGAGATGGCCAACCTTGGAAATAACATGGGTGTAGGAATGCCTCCAACTGATCAAAATAATGTACCAATTGGCCAACAAGTACCCAACCTACCCATAGTCTTGCAAATGCCCTTAGATTATCCCAACATAAATCCCTTCACCTTCTTACAATCACAACCACCATCACCACCTTCCCAAAACACCACCATCAACCAAGTAGATCAAGACGTCTTAAACTTCACACAAGATCTTGATAAAATGGATATACTTGATAGAGTTCTAAGATTGGATCCTAGTAGATATCTTGATTTTCTTCTCAAAAATGGTGCACAACTACCCAACATCACTACCCCATCCCAACCATCCAAATCCAACACTAATCCCACCACATCTTCATAACCTTCCACATCACACACTAACCCTACCATATCTCAAACCTCAAACCCTGCCGTATCTACCACTCGCACTAAGTCTAATGTTACCATATCCACAACCCCCACCAACATATCAACCATCACTAGTGTCTCAAATCCTACCATTTCCAACCTTGTTGTCACATATGCCACCATGACAAACATAACTGCATCCATTCCCCAAATCATCCTAGGCACTCCTAGTAACCCCACACACACAAGTGTGCCTCCCCTCAACCCCAACACCATAGCCTACATGAGTCAATTTCTCTCACAACCACCTCACAACACGACCAATCCATCTAACACCAACCTGTCTAATTTCACAAATGTACAACATCCCATGGTATCATCTACACAACACAATCCTAACCCACAATTATCACCTCATATTCTCCAACAACTCCATGCCTACCAACAATACCTCACACAATTTAACCAACATCAAAACATCATCCCACTAAATTAAAACCTCGTTCACCAAAACCAAACAAACCAATACCAAATTTTACCCAATCTCCAACAACTCATCAACCAATAGACATACATCCCACAACCTCCACCAACACTAGACCCAATAAGTGTTGTACATACCCTAATCCAAAAGGTGGATGGCATGCAACATGGTGGCAAGTGTAAACAATATTCTTTTGAGGATCTTTTCCCATACCCATTCGATTAGATACTATACATGCCCCCCTTTCCTAAGAACTTTGAGATACCCAAATTCCACAAATACAAAGGAAAGGGAGACCCTAGGGACCACCTTAGGGAGTTTTACATTGCTTTCCTTGAAGCCTCACACAATGACACATACCTAATGAGACTCTTTCCTAGAAGCCTCGGTGGTCAAGCCACCGAATGGTTTGCACACCTTTCTCAAGGCATTAGGAATTTTCTTGAGCTCACGAAGAAGTTGGTTAATCATATCTCCTATAACTTCAAACATGAAGTATTGATGATGGACCTTTGCAACACTAAAAAGAAGAGCGGATAATCCTTCACCACATTCTTGCAAAGATGGAGAAGCTTGGCAAGAAAACTCTCTTGGCCAATTCCCGAGAAGCAATTAGTCACCATGTTTGTGGCTAACCTTAACCAAGAAATGGGTTTCCATTTACAAATCTTATGTGCATCCACTTTTGAAGAAGTCATTGACAAGGGCACCACCATCGAGAGAGCCTTTATTTCCAAGGGTTTGATTAAGCTATACGACAACAAACCCTACAATAACAACAACAACAACAACAAAGTTAAAATCAACACCCCAAACACAAGTAATAACAATGCGCAATCAAATGAGAAACTTTTCTTTAGGGGCAAGAACAAGAACACTCTCAATGATGACATCACTAACATGAAGGCCATCTAGAATGTACAAAACCAAGCACCCCCAAATGTACCCCCAAAAACAATGTTAATATCCCAAAAGGACTGCCAAAATAAAATAATACCCCTTGAAGGAAATTCACACCCTTAGGAGAACCAATCGAAGAGGTCTTGGACAAAATTCTAAAAGATAATTTGATAACTCTTCCACCCATTAAACCTTACAATGAAAATGACTATTGTGAATGCAACGTGTTGTGGGCCATAAGACAACCAATTGCATGAAGCTAAAACACTGCGTACAAGATCTCATAGACAATGGTAGAGTCAAACTTGAGGAAATCCCACAACAATCACTCAATGCCAACCTTGGAGCTTACTTGGACCCTTTACCCAACCGCAACAAGGGAAAGGCCTCATCGTCAAACCAAACTTATGACATAGTTCCCCCTCCTACTTATTTTGACTCCATCATGGGTTGGATAGAAGAATCATCTAACCATGTCAACACAATCAGCCTTCGAGGTAAGGCACTTGACTATGTTGTCACTACCCATCATGGCCATGTGTCCATCCGTACAGCTCCCACCATTGATGAAACATCAACATCCAAACCAAACTATCAACCAAACCATTCATCCATTCATCCACCATTAGACCATAAATACAACCTCCTAGATCATCTTGGTAAAACCCCTACCAAAATCTACATTCTTGAACTACTTCGTACATCTCCCCTTCATAAGGAAATCCTTGACAAAGCCCTAACAGAAACCCAAGTCCCCACTAACTTGAATGTTGAACAATTCCAAGCCATGATGGGAGATATCACTGTGCCTCACTATTTAACCTTCTCTGAGAAAGACCTTCTCACCTTTGATGGTTCACACAATGACACCCTACACATCAAAGTCCATATCCATAAACATACCATAAAAAGAGTCTTAATAGATGGTAGCTCTGACCTAAACTTTTTCACTCTTAAATTATTAAAAAACTTAGGATACTCCGATGTAGTTTCAGATTCTAGTGAAAGTATAACCATAAAGGGGTACGATTACACTGAGAGGCTATCTGAAGGCACCATCAAACTCCCTATTCAAGTAGGGCAGAAACTCATGGAGACCAAGTGCCAAGTGCTTGATCTTGACCTCCCTTACAACATCCTCCTCAGCTGACCATGGATCCATGCCATGCAATTTGTGCCCTCTACATTTCATCAATGCCTAAAGTTCCCTCATAATGGCACATAAGTAACTATCTATGTCGATCCTCGCCCCTTCCAATATTGCAGCTTCTTGGAAGGACATGACCATACTTTTTGTTCATACAACAAGGCTATTAAGAAAAATGCCTCCTAAACTGACCCTGTCAACATCGCCACCACTTCATTGCAAACAACTCCACCACCCAAGGTCAAGATCAAGTTAAGTGACATGGGGTGTGGTGAATATGACCTACACGGTACCTTTTGTGTAGGGACCTTAGCCACTCCTAAAACATTTGGTGCTCTGAAAGAAGAGGATGTCTCGATAGTGATCATCAAATACAAGTCCTCTCCCATCTTTGAGAAGAAACATCTCCTTGATCAGGATGTACTTGAGGATATATCATCATGGCTATACAAAGATGAGGAAGTAGAACAAGAAACCCCTACCATCCTAGTGGAAATATACATCAAAGGTCTAGAGATTGTAAAGTATATGGGCTATAAAGGGAAATGTGGTATTGGCCTTCATGAATAGAGGATTGTAGAACTGATTCAAGCAATGAGGAATCCCTACTCCCAAGGGTTAGGATACGGGAAAGAATAGTATATCCTCACTATTCGTGAGTGTATCTTAGGTGAGGTTGCTAAGGTTTCTCCTGTAGTCGATAACATTAATGAAGCAGGCCATCAAGACTCCTTTAGTGATTTCACTAAATTCTTTGAATCCTCCATATGCACCATTTTCACTGTAACCTCCACATCTAACAACCTACCCCTTGTATACTTGGACCTTATAGATTGGGACCAACAAGGACCTCCTGCCCTTGATGTAGCACAGAATGATGAATCCATAGCATAAATGATGGGGGTCAGAGATCACTTCCTCCTAGGAGATCACAAAGCCAGCTATATCATGGAACTTGACACATCTACCTATTTTAGTGAGACCACCCATGCTTCTAGTCACAAATATATAAAAATAAAAAGATGCCCCCTAGTGAAAACCATTCTATGGCAAATTCAACTGAAGAAAAAATAAAAATAAAGGATGAATCTCCTAGTGAAAACCTCCATGAGGCACTAGAAGATGGAAGCATGGGCCTTCTTGAAATAGAAAAGGTATATCTAGATTGATCACCAATCCTTGTGGAGCCATCACAAGAAATGAACCTTGGAACAGAGGAAGTGCCAAATATCACCTTTAGAGTAGAATCTCTTACCACAACAAAATAGGAGAATTTCTTAACTTTCTTCAACCAAAGAAGCCTTAATTTTGCATGGACCAATGTTGACATGCTAGGGCTAGATCCTGCCTTAGTTGTTCATCATCTCGTGGTGCAGCCTAATGTAAAACCTATAAAACAAAAGCTAAGAAAGATAAATCCTCAAATTTCACTCCTTATTAAGGTAGAGCTAAAGAAACTCCTAGATGTGGGGTTCATCTGACCAATAGACTACCTCAAGTGGGTATCCAACATAGTACCTATAGAAAAAGTCACTAGGGGCATCCGATGCAACACAAATTTCAGAGACCTTAACAAAGCATGCCCTAAAGATGACTTTCCCTTACCCAACATTGACATTATAGTGGACCTCACTGCAGGGCACGAGATGTTATCCCTAATGGATGGATTTTCAGGATATAATCAGATTAGGATTGTGGAAGAAGATCAACACAAGACATCCTTCATATGCTGATGGGGGATATACTACTGGGTTGTAATACCTTTTGGCTTGAGGAACACAGGGACAACTTATCAATGTACCATGACAGTCATCTTCCATGACCTCTTCCAACACATCATGGAGGACTATGTGGATGACTTGTTGGAAAAATCTAAGACAAGAGAGGAACACCTAGACATGTTGGCTAAAATCCTTGAGAGCTTATAGAAGTACAATGTGCGGCTAAACCCAAAGAAATGTGTCTTTGGGGTCACCTCTGAGAAACTCCTTAGATACATAGTGTCGAGGAGAGGAATAGAGGTGGATCCTACTAAAGTCAAAGCTATCATAGAGATGCCTTCTCCAAAAATATTGAAGCAGTTGGAAAGTCTACAAGGTAAGGTCCAATTGATCAACCAATTCATAGCGCAACTTATTGACAAATGCTAGCCATTCCAGCACCTCCTCTACAAAAACACACCTTTTGTGTGACAATCAATGTCAAGGAGCTTTTGAACAACTGAATAAGTACCTCACCAATGTACCTATACTTATGCCACCAAAAAAAGGGGAGCTCCTCCTCTTATATATTTCAACAACTGCGACAACTATAGGGGCCTTGTTGGCACATCATGATGAACAAGGGAAGGAAAGAGCAATCTATTATATTAGTCGTACCTTGGTGACCTATGAGCTGAACTATACTCCCATTAAATGAGCATGCTTACCTATCATATTTACCTCACAAAAGTTAAGGCACTACATGCTCAAAAATAAGACTAAGCTCATCACCAAGATCAATCCACTGAAGTATTTGCTAAATAGAGCAGCTCTCACAGGTAGAATGGCTAAATGGGTAATGATCCTAAGTAATTTTGATATTGAGTATATAGAAAGAAAAGCCATTAAGTGACAAGTCATTACTGATCAGTTAGTTGAGGCACCTATCCCCATAGAGCATCCTACACTTGTAGAGTTTCCTAATGAGTCCATATTGACTATGGCACTAGTAGAAGAACCATGAAAAATGTACTTTGATGGGTCTTATACACATCGAGCCTTGAGGGTAGGCATTTTGTTTGTTACCTCTTAAGGAGACACCATCCCCAAGTCATACAAGATTACATTTCCATGCACCAACAATGTAGCAGAGTAGGAGACCCTTATCACAGGAATCCATATGGCAATCTAGTTGAGGATTGAGAAAATCATGGTCTATGGAGACTCCCAACTAGTCATCTGATAGGTGAACAATGAATATAAAACTAAGGATGATAAGCTCCTACCATAAAAAAGGATGGTGGATGATTTTAAAGATTATTTTGATGACATCCACTTTGAATAGATTCCAAGGATAAACAACAAGGCTATAGATGTGGTCACAATAGGATCCCTAGTAGACATGAAGAAAGAGAGTAAGAAGTGCAAGTTTCTGATTGAAGAACTCCCTATACTGGCCTTTGACGTTCCCCAATAAAAACTAGTGTGTGAAATTACTGGTCCCCTATCCCCTTGGTATCAAGAGACATATTTATATCTCCATGATAACATTATTCCCCCAACCTTTTAGCCTCACAATGAAAAAGCTTCATCCACTAAGCCTCCCGCTTCACTCTCGTAGGTGACACCCTATACAAAAGGAGTCTTGATGGTACACTTTTACAATGTTTAGACTCTAGGGAAGATGAAGTGGCCTTACAAGAGGTACACGAAGGCATTTGTGGGGCACACTCAAGTGGACCTACCTTGGATAAAAAGATCTTGAGAATGGGGTACTATTGGCCAACCATGGAGCAAGATGCCTACCAGTTCATGAAAAAGTGCCTTCTATGTCAACAACATGGGGACCTCATCCATGCACCATCACAAGAATTGCAGTCAATAACAACTCCGTGGCCCTTCTCACAATGGGGACTTGACCTCATAGGAAAAATTCACCTACCATCCTCTAATGGTCATAAGTTCATCAGCACTACCACTGAATACTTCACCAAGTGGGTTGAAGCAATTCCACTCATTCTCACCACCTGAATCCAAATATCCAAGTTCATCCTTCATTACATCATATGTCATTATGGCATCCCCCATTCCATTATCATCGATAATAGGAAACCATTCAAAAACCAAGAAGTTCACACACTATGTGAGAAATTTCAAATCCAACATCATTTCTCCACTCCATACTACCACCAAGGTAATGGTCAAGTTGAAGTTTCAAACAAAACCATCTTACGTATTTTGAAGAAAATAGCTAATAAAGTTGGCCATGACTGGCACCTTTAACTCAATCCTTCCCGATGGGCCTACTGCACTAGTATCTACACACACACAGGATCCACACCATACTCCCTAGTATTCAGATTTGAAGCCATCCTACCTATTAATGTCAAGCTTCCATCACTAAGAGTATCCCTACAAAACATAATCACTAATGAGGAGCACCAAGTTGCAAGGTTGCATGAGCTGGAACTATTGGATGAGAAACCCCTGGATGTACTCAACCATCTACAGGCATAACCAAATCACCTATGGAGAAGTTACAAAAAGAAAATCAAGAACCGTAAATTTGAATTAGATGATCTTGTCCTCATGGAAAACTAGAAGAATCTACAAGAATGCTCTAAGAAAGGAAAATTTGAACCCAATTGGTTGGGGCCTTATGTCATCACTGCCAACTATGGATTAGGAGCATATCAACTTGAAACACCTGAGGGGTAGCCTCTGGATGAGCCCATGAATATTCTATATTTGAAAAGGTTCTATGCATAACTCATCAAGTATCCCAAGGCAAAAATACAAAAAAATCAAAAACTAGAAAAAATTAAAAAATCAAAAAATCAAGAAAAGCTTGAGTGCAATAAAGACATCCAATGGTGAAAATCACTTCAGTGACACCTTGGATTGGTACCATGGTGAAAACCTATTTCAGGCACCATGTGTAGTGGTTGATTCCACCATCTAATAAGCTATATTCTCCATCACGACACTCCATATTAAACACCTTCCATGGCTTGGAGTTATGAAACATCAATCACCCACCCCATGTCATCCCACCCAAGGCTAACCCATGGAACAAGGATCCTTGAAAGATTCCTCTTGTCTCAAAATCCAAAAAATCCAAAAACATTATAAAATCCAAAAAAATTACAAAATCCAAAAAATACAAAAACATTGGGAAAAGTAGAAAAATACAAAAACACTTTCACCATCATCACACACCTCATCTTCAACATCCATCCTAAACCATTCCCACATCATCAAGTCTTACTAGAACTACATATTCTTCTCACCTGCATCTTGAAAGTACCTTGATCCCATGGACACAGGGTATGTAGGCAGTCTAGAATATGAAGTATCTAGTAGTCAGGTACATAAGATGCACCCATCCAACCTATTTGGATGGTCCCTATTCATTGAGCTTGCTAGATCCAACAAATGATACACACACTAAGCATATACTTGAAAAATCAAATCTCACACAAACATCATCAATCAACATATTGAGTATAATCCAACACATGGCCTGACTGTCCTTTTGCCCACCTTTCAAAAATTATCCAACAAAATCCAATCGATTCGTGTCCTAGGATATATCATTCCTACATGGACAGAATCTGTCATCCTATCAACACTTATCTTGGCAAGAGCACACAATGGCTTTTTGTTTCTTTTTTTGGTCTTTTAATTCTTCAAAATGTAGAAAATCAACTTTCTTTCAACTAGTATGATGATATACAACATTGACTAGACAGTTTGCACTATGATCATAGTGGTTGGCAAATAACATGCAATTCACTTCTATTTATAGGGGTGAAATAATTACTAAGTATGGTCAATCATTTCTTTCTCCTACTTGTTTTTTTATGTTGTGCTTGTGGGTGGATTTCATTACTCCAAGAATAGTATTCATATCTTGAAGCTTGGGTCAGTTCTAGCATGGTGTACCTCATTTGCATATACATGCATTCATACCTTATATGTACTATGAATACTCATGGTTATGAGTCCCCTTCCCTCTGCTGGGCAAGGTTATACTATCTTGGGCATGCATGAAATCAACCTATTATTTGTGGGTCTATCCCATGCAATTGTGGGATATATATCATCACCTAGGTCATCTCATACCTTTGTGAAATGTATCCTACATTGCTACAATAAATCAAAAAATGCTCTTAGTTAATTTTATGCAACTACTATAGCTAGCTCAATTCATCTTTCAACACTCATCCAACCATACTGTCTGGGCCTAGATTTTTTTTAAAAATACTCCCATCTATCTATTCCCCCTCCAATCTTCTAACTAACTCCCCCTTCCCACCTACCCTCAACCCATTTCAACCAATCTAACACATCTAGAACCAAAACAAATCCCCTCCCCTTAATGATGTGGTATATCATGACCTAACAATTGCCTTTCCATCAATCCCATTCCCTTCCCCAAACCTACCCAACCCATAAACTAGTTGCCCTCCCCACCTATCCCCCTACCACCAAGGCCCATCACCTAGGGTTGTACAAAAAACATGTGTGTCATGACTTGATCACTTCATAAATCATTACTTTAGGCCATTAGTTGCATTATCATAATCACCTAAAACTAGAATTTTCATTTTTTTCCATTTGCATACATAATATATGCTTATTAAGGTGAGAATATATTTCCATTCCATTACATGTTGCATCCATAATAAATGTTTATTAATATGAACATTTATTTGCACTCCACATCCACATCATAATCCATAATCAAAACATGCATACATAACATAGGCAAGGCATAACATCATCATAAGCATTACATTCGCAACATCATTTATCCATGAAATAAAATCAACTCATAGCATAATAATGAATACATGAGGAATATAGCCTGCCAAGTACCATCTGCACACATCATAAGCATCATAATAAAACATCCATTCATAAATCCACAACATCATCTTAGATATAAGAAACATCAGAAAATCCTTACAACAATTAATATTTGAATTGAATTACCATTAATAACGGCTTGCCAGCAAGCCTGCTAAGTACCATTAGTGTCATCATTGCTCCTAGCATCACATAATACAACATAAATAAAAACATTCATCACATTATCATCAGAAATAAACCATAACCTCATATCATATTATACAACTATGTGGTTGACATGAGGTAGCAATCCCACCAATAAATCATGAGAAAACCATAACATCATACATTATCATCTCACATAAATCATAACATTATATCATCATCTGCATCATCAATACATCCATAACATCTAATAAAATCATCACATCATCATAATACACATAAAACCATAAAAACATACATCACATATTGCATCGATAAACATAAACATCATCATGAAACATAGGTGCATACATCAAATCTATCACACATCATAAATGCATATCCATCATCATCATAGATCGTTAGGTATCATCATACATCACCAAAACATAATATACACCACTCAAAATAATACAAGTCATGATACAAAAGGCCTCAAAGGGATAAAAAATGTACATCAACATATGCTAGCCCTAGACTAATGATCCCCTGCCTGAATCGGTAGGAGATCCAGGTCGTTGCTGCTGCTGGTATGGTGGTTACTATGGTGGCTGCTATGGTACCTGTGCTGGGGGGCCCATCAGCTGCTGAACTGACTGAATGGATCTGGACCCGTGTGACCCAAACATCTGAGAAGTGCTCTACTAGCTATAGCTGGAGATACGTTGACCCTCTAGAATAGCCAAACAATAGGCTACATGATAATACTCATCCTGACATCTCTGCTCTACCACCTATCCCTGTAGCTGTGCAATCTGTGTTTGCATCAATGCTAACACTGGACCCATGCATGTACCTACTGCAACCCCCTGCAAGCTCACTACCTGCCCCTCTAGGTGCTAGGCCCTCATCTCTATAGCCTACCACTAGGCTCTCTCTGCATCCCTCTCACCTCTCAAGGTGGCAATCTAGGCTTGTGCCTGTGATAACTATGCCTGTAGTGCACCCACCTGCCCATCTGCTCCATTCAATAATGTAGCTACTCCCCACAACTACATTAATTCCTGCTCCCACCTCTCCAAGGTCTCTTGTAAACTAGTGACCTATCCCTACAAGGTATGTATCTCCTCCTCATCCTCACCTCGATTGCACCGATGAGATGAATGCTCTCTTGGAGCTGAACCAACCCCTACACCTGAGCTGCCTGCCTCTGTCTGCCTAGCCCCTGTGAATCCCATGGTAGTCTTAGGAGTGTGCTACTACACTAACCTATGCCTCACCTCCAACCTAGGTGTCTGCTATACTGTAGGGGATACCAGTGTCCTCTATCTACTACTACACTGCTAAGGTACTCATTGATTGGGCACCTACCCAACCTGTACCTATTGTGTTGGTACCTACTACTCCTGTAAACCTTGCTACCCCACCTGTCCCTATAAGGGTACCTGTAAAGGTAGTATCATTGCCTATCTCCCTCTCCCTCTACCTCATCCCTCCTCAGCCTCCACAATCCCAGAAGCTGCTGCTACCAATACCTCGATCAAATCATCATCCCCTACCTCCACTTCCTCTACCACTATCTCCTCCTCAATAACAATATCCTCATCTGCTCTTGCCTCCTTAGTCATGTCTAGCTCCTCAGCTAGATCTGTCATACGACTAGGCCGCCACATCTACCACCACATGTCATATGCTGACATGGTACCCACATTTCTCATTGTACTTCTCCAATCATACACCAGTGGCTATACAGTTGTGAAGTCACCTATAGCCACCTGAGACTATATGGCCGGTGGCCATCTCATATCTCATGGTGTCTGTGTGAATATCACCATCTGTTGAGGAATATCTTGTTACAAAGCAAATTGGCATATGATCTGTGACAACAAATTCATGTTGATGGTGTCGTCACCTTGACCCATTAGATAATGCAGATGGAACATATATAACATATGAATATCATCATCTGGCCATGGCTCTACCCTAATATACAGCCGCTAGGTGACTCAAATCTAATCATCCAACACTCGTCACCAATACCACACCTACCCTATGCAGGAGTACTCAACATCTTGATACAAAGATGCAAAAACTTTGAATAGATGGTGATAGTATCGTCCTCTTAGCCTCATGATAGCAATATGCTCCCACGCCCACACGTGCAACAATGTAACCCAAATTGATAATGTTGAATCATAATAGTAAACCATTGTATGCATCTCATGATACAAATGTGTAAGCATACAAGGCCCCCAGGCATAGACAGTCTCATCTTGAACCATCCCCTTTATCATCTCTCCCCATCTTATTAGAACACCTCTAGCCTAATGATCTGGCATCACCACACCTCTAATCAATGCACACAAGAACAAGGTAAAGTGATCTGTACTCGCTATCAAGGTCGCCTCATAGCTCGTCTCTTGTCTATCTCCTAATAACTCTATCCAGCCCAGGGCAAATGCTCTACCTAAGGCCCTCCGTCCTCTCCTAATGTCATACACCACTCACTTCCCATGAATAGGTAACTTGAGGATGTGATAAACATCCTCAAGTGTGATAGTAATCTCTCCTATTGGCAGGAGAAAGGAGCATGTCTTAGGATGATAATGCTCTAAGAGAGTCATCATCAGTGCTCTATGAGCTCGTAACACTAACATCTCTGATACTATCAATAGGCCTAACCTCACCAGTTGACCTTGTGTTGTTCCATCAAAGCCATCAAACAACTGCATCATAGAAGGCACACATCACTCCCATGGCTCACAATGAAAGATATGGTCACCTGCACCCATGAACTCTTTTCAAAAACACATCTCTTCTTCCAAAATCAAATCCTTCGCACCAAATTTTCTTCCACTAGAGGCCAAATTCATTTTGACGCCCCCATAACCCTCTTTTGTGCCAACCTCATAGATGGCACTACCTGATTCCTATATGGTGATACAACAGAAGATAGTACCATTGTAGCTGAAGGTGCTATTTCATCGAATGGTGCCACCATCCCCTTTGGTGCCAACCCACGAGATGGTGCCATGTTACCCAATGGCGTTAATTCTCTCGATTGCGTCACACCTCACCATGGTGCCAATCCAATGGATAGTGCCATTTCCCCATATTACACCAATCGAGATGATAGCACCACACATCAACCTATTTAGCACCACTGCACCAAACCCTAACCTCACGCAATATTGCACCAATACAGACGATGGCACCAAAATGACTTGTTTTGGCACCAATTGTCCCCAATTTCCCCTAGACAGATGGCATCAATCCAGAGGATGGAGCTAATCACAACCTATAGGTGCCAATCGATTCCCTGATGGCACCAAAACCCTACAACTCATTTTCTTGAAATAATAAAAACAACAAATGAAAAAACAACAAAGCTAGGGTTTGAGCCTACCTAGGGGCAAGCCTCTGGTGGTCTCCCATATGGTTGAAATCACTCAGAAATGTGTTCAAAGCATAGGAACATGGGGTTATGGTTCTCCATCCTCTTCTTCTCTCCTTCATCCAAGTGGCTCTATGTGTGCAAATGTGGCACTTTTAGGGTCCACTTTTCTACTTATAGTAAGCCATGTCATCCTCCAATGCACTTTTTCCTTCCCAAGGTGCAGATCACAACCTTTTTCACCCATTTTTCTTCCTGTCAACTTGTTCTTCCATCTTCTATCAAACTTTTACCTCCGTTTCATCCTTTCGAGAGTTCACCTAAAAAAATTGTATTTTTTCAACTGACCTCTTGAGGGGGCATCCCTCACTCATTTCACTCCTTCCCGGCAGCTGGTGCATATTTTTCTCTGACTTGACACCACTTCCCTACTAGGTCCTGAAGCCATGTCAAAGAGGGGCAAATGTAGACACCTAAAAATGTCTTCATCATTGAACTAACTCCTGACATCACTAAACAAACCAATTACCCTTCTAAACAATTAATTAAATTTTTATTTAATTAATTATCGTCTTTAACACCTATTTTTTCTCCTTTCATCTTACCTAATCAAATTAATCTGATTAATTCAATAGTCTAACATTACCCAATTAATTAAATAAATGTGCAAATATTTATTTGATTAATTCCCCTTTTTCCTAAACCCAATTAATTAGGTAAATCGTGTTTATCTAATTAATTTAGTCTATTAATCAACCTATCCCTACCCTAGCTAATTAAATAACCATTATTTAATTACCTAGCCTAACCTACATGACCCTAGACCTAGGATTAATTAAATAAAACCTTATTTAATTAATCTTAACCCCTCACTAAGCCATTTCCTAATTTTTTCCTGCCATATTAATTAGGCTAATAACCTTAATTAAAATGGTCAAACCCCAATTAACACCCTTCCCCACATATCTCAAATAAAAAATTATTATTTAAGCCACATAAAATAATTATTTATACACAAATGCCAACCACCTCATTAAAGCCTCTTACACATGTCATAATCATTTAATCCCACTCTTCCCTAAATGAATTTTTAATTTATTTTACTCTTCCCCATGTGAATTTTTAATTCACATCTAATCCATCTCACCCAACCTCATTAACTCCACCCCTTTCCCAAGATGAATTTAAAATTCATCTTTATTCCTAGCCCTCCATTTTTTAAGATTGAATCTAGGCCCTCCACATCATCTTCATCCTCCACCATTGATCTTTCAAATCAATCTCCACCCTTGGATCAAATCCTCTCCAAAATGCCTATAAATACTGTTGGTTTTTGCTTCTGAATCAGCATTAGGGTTTGCCAGTTCTAATGCACAGGCAGATTCAGCCAACTGAATACAGGAGGTTGCGTGAGCTCCTCCCCTTCACTTCTAGTTCTGCCACACCAAGGGGGGTGTCCCTATTTGATAAAAGTATAACCTTGACTAGCTCAATGACAGAAGGATTTAACTTGACGGCAACAGGCAAAATACTCTCATGTATGGACCAAGATTTGTGTAACAAATCACAAGGCTGGCAACATTCTTGGACATAATGTCTAGTTAGGTATGAGAGCATGCAGAGGTTCCTAATCCTAATCCTACAACTAACAGGTGGAAGTGATGAGATGGGTTGAAATGGTGTTTGGAGTGATGGGACTTTCCTAGACCCATTGAACAGACAAATTCCCAAACCAGTGCCTTATTTGGGTAGCAGAGTCATATCTAAGACTATAAATGTCTCCCCATGACAACATAAATTCATATCCAAAGGACCTGAGAATAATGCTACTGCCTGACAACAACATGTCCAAGAAAGAGTATCATTAATGATCATGCTTAACAGATCCTATGATGCAATCTATTTCCCTTTGTATCTGATCAAAAGCCTATTTAACCACTCCCTGAGAAGATGCAATAAATCAGACACACAATATGCATACACTAAAAAACTTGGAAGTCCTTGACAACCTTGTTTGAAAGGAAAACAAATGACATACAGGAGACAATCAGAAACAATACACACACAGGTGTTTTTCATTTAAAATCAATCTGCATAGAAGGTCATCACAGAGAAAATCATCATTTACAATCCAAGATAGATTAGTACACCAGACTAAGGACCAAGTCTGTAGCAAAAAATGCCTTTCAAAATGTGAACACCTTATGTTCAGAGTCAGAGCCGAAAGCCCAAAAAACCTCCAACCTCTCAAAAGTAACACAGCCAAAACCATTTATACAGAACCGTGTACATTCAGTAATTAATTACATGGCCAGAAGTCAAAAATCCGCCAGATACATCCATCAGAGGGAATGGGACTCAGAAGCCATCAATACAGCAGACAAGGGAGGCCTTGAGCCTTGCACTGCCATCTAGGAGTCTTCATTCACAATCAGGCAGTTTAATCACTTGTACCATCGCCCATACTCCTGCTACAGTCGCCATTGATGGCCCAACAACCCGCAACCATCGAGAAAACTATCGCTGCGTTCAAATGGAAGTTTCCAGCCAAAATGCCCTCTTCGCAGGCTCAAACTACACAGGGGAATAATCCCACATGCATGGTGCCGAGACCACACTAACACTTTATAAACATAGCTGCATGCATAATAGGTGTCGAGCGTTTTGCCACGCTCGACACACGACCCTTCGCCAAAAGCCCATCGCCAAGACTAACACCATCGGACCGCCCCAAAAATCTCTCACCGAGCTCAATAGTCTGGCCGATATAACTTGCTTCGCATTCCCCTTCATCGACCAGAGATAGACCATCGGGCTGACCTTCCAAACCTTCACCGATCTACCAAGTTATGCCAACAACACCCTCGCTTCCTATCTCCGTCAGTGAAACCAACTCTATCGGCACAACAAGAATTACCTTCGCCGACATAGCCGATCACCCCGATACACAATCCTTCAGCGAGACACACGCCGATGACACCCCATTGGCCACACCTCCCATTGTCAGCACAACCCAAAACACTTCGGCTGACAATACAACTCTCACCGATGACCACTCCAAATCCTCATCGGCCTGACACTACCCCATCGACGGACCCTCCAACTGCTAGCCTGATATGCAATCTTACTCCGATGGCATTCCCCATCGGGCAAACTCCTTACATTGGTGGCCCAAAAATTTGCTTCACCGATAGCCAAACACACGCTGATGGACATCCATCGGCCAGACCAAAACAATCGGAGCACTCAGGAAATCTTTCGCCGATGAAGCCAATCACTCTGATAAGACCAAAAACATAAAGCCTTGAACCATTGAACCCCGAACCAAAAGGGTTCAACACGAGGGTTCAGTACGATGGTTCAAACATCAAAAGTAATACTCCATAGGCAACAAAGCTTCGAACCATTGAACCTTGAACCAAAACAAAAAGGTTCAAGCGGGAGGTTCAACGATGCAATATTTACGCAAGGCAAATGCATAATGTGACCCGTTAGAAGAAAATTGAACTCTAAACTGCTGAACCATTGAACTTAGAGAAAAAAGGGTTCAAGTTCAAACTAAAATGTCGAAGACACAAAAATGAACCCATGCCGATGGAGAAAAGACGAAGACCCCTCCTCAAGAAATGAGATGCAGATGCTGAAAAACACTGAAGGGGTGCCAAAACTTAGAACCTTTTGGATATTTTGGGATGGTGCTTGCATGAAAATTGCTAAATTAACTGACAGTGAATTTAGGCACCAACAAATACAACACTCCTCAAGCCATTTTGTCATCCAATTCTCTAGTAGTGTCATTATGCTAAAATCCTTCTTGAGATAGTCTCATTTGTGAGTTGCATTGAGCCATTTGAGAGCACTTCACAACTATTTTCATTTGGGTAAAGCAAGAGTGAGTTTGGGTGCATCACTCTCCATCCTACCATGGATTGTGGATCCATTGTGAGGTATAATCTTTGTGTTTTATGCATTGTTTTTATGTTTTGAACTTCATTTTGGATTTCACTAATCACAAGAGCTATTTATAGTTGAAACTTCTCTATGAAATCATTTGAATTATTGCGAAAACATGTCAACCCCACAAGTAATAGACATCACAGAAAGGCCCCATCCAAAATTTAAAAAACACCCTTTCAAATCAATAAAAGTTGACCCTGATGGTGCATTCTTAGGAGTGTTGTATGGCGTAATGCATGCAGAAGATATTATGGCATACATCCATATTGCCCTAGAAGAACATAATGATTGTAAACTTATAGATCTATATATGAAGCATCTGAGCAGTGATGATTTTGAATTGAAGTAAGAATACAAGGCATTGGTAGAGAACAAATTCATACAATATCTAGACTTCCCAATGTTTACAAAGGATGCATGGGTCTAGTATGTGATTAGCAAGATTCACGATGAATTTATGTGGCTTGAAAGACCCTTCATGATCACAAAATAAGCAATAAGGAATGTGAAAAGATTGAACTCCACTAGAAATGTGCTCATGTTGAAGGCCGTAAAAAATAGCACTAAAAAAGAGGAAACCAGTGCTCAATTTGACAAAAGCGCATTGATAGTGAACTCCATTGAAGACCATGCAGTGAGATTTCCATCAATGGTGGTCAGATATAAAATATATTTTACCAACCTGGAGAACTTTGTCTCCAATATTGCCATCCACACTGCATATGAGATGGTCAAAAAGAACATTAACTACGACCTCTGTGAGTTGCTCCAACAACAGTTGATGGAAAACTTGAAGAAGACCAAAGAGTTGAAATATCCCTTTAAATATGGTATGTTGATTATTTGCCTATTCTTCTATTTTATGAAAGAATTTCCCAAACTGAAGTATTTGATCTGGTTTGATAGCAAACCTATTGCCATACAAATTAGGAATCATTTGAACAGTTTAGGCAGTCATGATGCACAAAATGAATCTCTATGGGGCTCCTTAAAAAACTTTTAGAAGGCCATACAATCTAGGGAAAGAATACCTAAAACAATAGTGGAAAAGTACAAAAATGATATATGTTTTATTGTGAATAAAGATCGGTGTGTAATGGTAGCTATAGAGCCAAGGATAGTATGGGTCTCTTCTATGGGATACAAAGTAACTGAAAATGTGTTGATTGGCTCGACCGAGCTCATGTTGACCAAGCCCAGGGACACCACTAAGGAAAGGTTTGGAACATATGTGGAAATCTCAGTCAATGTACATGTTGAATTGAGAAAGCCTGAAATTGTAAAGAAGGCTAGGAAAATGGCAGAAGAATATGCCCAGAGCAAGGGGTTTACTAAAGAAAGATTACAAAAGCAAGAGAAAAGTTAAAGCAGCAAGGGTAACTAGAGAAAAGAAGCAAGATGAATTAGAAAAGCCTTTGAAAGAGCCTAAGAAGAAATCAGAGAAGCCTACAGTCCTATTATCGAGCAGGATTGCACCTGTTATGCAAAGTTGTGAAGATCAACAATCCTATGTAACATGGGATCAAACTCAGGCTATGGGTGATGTATGGTGAGCTTAAACCTCTAGATTATGTGTTGGTTCCATTATAATTTTTAAATGGGTTAATGACTTTGCAGGAAAAGGGTTGAAAAAGACCTTCTAAAAGCATTAAAATTGTAACTTAAAATTGTGGTGATGCACCTAATTTGATGGAAAACTGCAACTCTAATTCACAATAAATCTTAGAAAAATCTATCCACACAATTCAGTTTGGCAATATGATCACAAAAATATTTCTAAGGGAGGCTAGAAATAAATTTCTTCTTAGAGGAAAATAGGGTTTTCACAGCATGAAAGAAAAACTATTCCAATTGCACAACCTAAGACCTATGATTTTTACTGCTATTCGATACATGCAAGTACAAATGAGACAATGATTTTAAAGGTTTTGATATTAAACACAATAAAATCTCATCAAATCATTCATAAAGACAACACAAATGAGAAGGTAGACACTTGCATAAAAATGACAAAGAATAGAACCTATAACCTGATGTAATGTATTAATCTACAAAATTGAGTTACAAACACTCTTTCTCTCTGCAATGTGTAAGAGAGCAAAAAGGTAAGAACTCAATTTTGTAGATTAATACATTACAGCAGGTTACAGGTTCTATTCTTTGTCATTTTTATGCAAGTGTTCCTTTATTTTTCAGTAAAATCAAGTGTCTACCTTCTCATTTGTGTTGTCTTTATGAATGATTTGATGAGATTTTATTGTGTTTAATATTATAACCTTTAAAATCATTATCTCATTTGTACTTGCATGTAACAAATAACAATAAAAATCATAGGTCTTAAGTTGTGCAATTAGAATAGTTTTTCTTTCATGCTATGAGAACACTATTTTCCTCCAAGAAGAAAGTTATTTCCAACCTCCCTTAGAAACATTTTTTTAATCATATTGCCAAAGTGAATTGTGTGGATAGATTTTTATAAGATTTATTGTGAATTAGAGTTGTAATTTTCCATCAAATTAGGTGCATCACCACACTTTTAAGTTATAATTTTAGTGCTTTTAGTAGGTCTTTCTCAACCCTTTTCCTGCAACGTCATTAACACATTTGAAAATTATAAGGGAACCAACCCATAATTTGGAGGTTCAAACTCACCATAGGTCACCCATAGCCTAAGTTTGATCCCATGTTACATAGGATTGCTGAGTTTAACAACTTTGTATAATGGGTGCAATCCTACTTGATAACAGTTTTTGGCACGCCCAGTGGGGCATTTTGAACTGATTTTCAGTTAAAAAAGAACTTATATTTTTGTAATTTTGGTATGATTAGTAATTATTATAGCCTTTTAGAGGTTTTATTTCAAGTACCTAGTGACTCTATTTTTCTGGTTTGAATAGATCAGATTTTTTTAGCCTATAAAAAAATACCAAACAAGATCAAGTAAAGATCTTGAAAAGAAGCATATTCATCTATCACCGCCAAAAAGGAGGGTTAAAGCAAATAGAGTGGTAAAGCCATCAAGTATAGTAGTACCAAATCTACCAAATTCACATCCTAAATTTGCTTCTCATCAAAATACTTTATTTGCAATTTCTTCATTAGTACCTAATAGTTCTCCACCAGCAAGTCCAAAAGAATAGGTACCTGTTTTCCAAGAGGAACCTATTTTTCAAGAACTTGAAGAAGAGAAACCTGTCTTGTAGGAAGAAGAAGAGCTTGTTTTTCAAGAAGAGGAAGAGCTTGAAGGAGAAGAGTCTATTCTCCAAGAGATACCAATACCTATTTGTCAGGTAGTACAAGTACCTATTATTCATATGGCAACAACTAGAACATCACCACCACCACCTAGAAATTAGTATTTTTTGACTTTTAATGGGGGCAACCCATTAAATTTGTAGCAGCATGATGCATTACTAGTAGCTACACTAAAAAGTATACCTAGTTTCACCAGTGAAGATGGAACCACACCAATAGAACACATCAAAGATATAGCATCATTATGTGGTGTTCATCATATGACAAAAGAAAATGTAGCAATATGGCTGTTAGCAGCATCTTTGAAAGGTAAAGCTCTTCAATAGTTTAGAGGATTAAGAGTTAATTCTATTACATCATGGGATGAGTTGTGAAGTGCTTTGATTAGATAGTTTCAAGATAAGTTAGATCATTTATCACATGTTGAGAAAATGAAAACTATTAAGAGGGCTCTCCAAGAGCAAATGTCAGATTTCAAAGGACTTGGAATAAAATTCTAGAAATGGTAAGGCCTTCACTTAAGCATGCATTTCTATATTATCTTAGAGCATTAAATAGTGATATTACTATTATGATTTAATCAATGGGTGGGGTTTCATTACCAGGTGCATTTGATATTGCTTTTAGAGATGAAAATAGTTTAATTTAAGTTGGTAAAATTGCACCAAGGCCTCCTATGCCTATATTTCCTAACATTCATCCCTTAATGCCAATTTTAGTGCCTCCTATTGCATCAATACCTACTATACCAACCTTTGTCTATCAAATAGTTATAAAAAATAATGTTGATCCAATCCATTCTGATATACAAGAGCTTAAGGGTAATCAACAAAATATAGTAAAGTTATTACAGACTATTAGTAATGACTTGGTGAGTCTTAAAATACAAAAAAATTAAAATAGTAGACCATACCAAGCCCCATATCAGGCAAATAGGCCTCCTTATTAGGCAGATTACTAAGGACAAAGAAGGAATTATAACAACAGGCCAAATCAATAGTATAATCCCAATGCTGTCAGCTCATCAAAAGAGCTTTTACCTATGCAAAATAACATGGCTCAAGATTATGTATGGTGCTACTTTTGTAACCAACCTCATAACCAGGCTACTTGCATGAATGGAGTGGTTAGTCAAACACTTATGGTTCAGAATAATTATGCTGCTTTTGAAAACACAACAAATGATGGTAGTGATTAGCTAGATTCCCAAACTTAGCATAATAATCCTAATGTTGCTTTAATGAATTGGCAAGTTAATGATTTTTGTGGAGTAAATCAATTACCAGGGAACAAACAATCATTTACCAACATTGCAGCAAATGCCATATCAAAAAAGAGAGCTATTGAGTTACAACAGCAAGCTGATGTCAGTAAACAACAAACTGACAAAGTACAACAACAAACTAATAAAGGCAAAAGTCAAGCTTATGCAGGTTAGCAAAGTCAACCTAAAGCTTCTACTTCTCAAAATGTTCATATTCTACCAAGAGAATAGCAAACAGCTAATAAAAGATAGCCAAAAGCTCAATCACAACCAACCAAAGTACAATCTGATGTTGTTCCTAAAATATGTCAAAAGGTTAGTGACCCTTCTTTCAATATTCTTGATCATATGAAGAAAGCCACTATTAACATGTCTATATTGGATGCATTACAGATCCCAGGTTAGAAAGATTTGCTACAAGATACTTTAGCTCAGTTATCTTTGTCCAGTGAAGCTCAAACATGTCAGCCCTAGGTTGTGCCCACTAATGAAGCACAAAATAAGAATGAACAACCAAAACAAGTGAGCAAACCACCTCCTTGTTATGTTACCTTAATAGTTGGAAACCATCTGGTCCATAACTATATGATTGACTCAAGAGCTAGTAGCTTTGTGATGCCCAAACAGTTAGCTAACAAGCTTGGTTTGAATTATGAACCTGTTGCAAGGGGGGTTGTTCAATTAGATGGTACTGAAGTTAATACAGTGGGGATGTTAAAAAATCTTGGTATTACTTGTTGTGTGGTTACACAACATGCCCCATTTTGCCTTGACAAAATAGGGGCCCAACTTTTTCTTGCTACTTTGGCTTGTTATTTTTCTGATTTGGGCGGTTGGGTAAAATTAGCCATGCATGTAGCCCTACAAGAGGGTGGATTTTTCACCATGATGAGGTCAGTTGCCAAAGTGAGTATTTCACATTATTAACACCATGATTGGAAAGTGCATAGACTTCCAAGCAGGTTTGCCTTTTAGATCACCCCAAAATTGTCTAAAGGAATAAAGTTATGTTGAGTCAAAGATTAGTCAAACCTGATATTCTGAGAGAGGGGGGTCATATTTTTAATGTCAATCATCTTACAAATATCACCCTCTTTGCAAATATCACCCTACACTAATATGATGATGATGTAATCTAAATCCAACAAATGAAGGAAGTTACCCTAATGATGATGTCATCATTCCATTCTACATTGCCGAGGTATATATTCAATTCCCATCATATTCCTTAACATGACGGTGACATCATTAAAACATAACGATTAAACAAAATCGTCGACATGGTGACGTCACCCCAATCTTTTTCCAAGGGGGTCATTTTATTTGCGGGGTCATATTTTGAACATCCCCTGATCCTAAATTCATGACTTGATATACACGTGGTCAACATTAACAACATCACCTGATTCCTTTGCATTCAATTTTGCCGCTCAAAGGTGGGGGGTCATTTTATCCAGAGGGGGTCATATTTTGAATATCACCTGATCTTTCAAAGATCACCCCTTCCCTATTTCCTGACATTAAAAGAACTTAAATGTGGTAGATGGATTCCTGCCGATTGCAAATACAAATCAAACATTGGCATCACCCATGAATTTCCTGCAGACGATCAATGGATTTCGTCAAGCCAACGCAATTTTACCCTAATTTGCCCTACGGATGCATTTAAAGGTACTTTTTGAAGGTTATTATCATTTACCTAGCAAAAAAAGTACCAAATACTCACTTTGAACCAAATAAAGATATTTGACTGCATTCCGGTGCCAGCACAGCTAAGGAAGGATGATGGAAAGATTATGTCCAATTAATATGAGGAGAAGAAGGTGTAAAATGACACCATATATGCCCCTAATCTTACATAGCCAAAGGATATATCCCTAGACTAGTTGACATTGGGGATGATATAGTTAACCCAAGTCTGGGTGGATGAAGAAAGAAATAGGTTAAAGAAAAAGGGTATTGCCCTTACAGTTGATGCCAAAAAGAAAAGGCAGGAAGTACCAGATGAGGATTATGATGACTTCCTCTATGAGAAGAGAAAATCCAATGGAGAGAGGTTGTCCATACAGAAATAGAGGAAGGGACACCTAGAGGTAAGAAAAATAAAGATGAACCTAAGGGGGTGATAATTGAAAGGATTACCACACCAGTTGTAGGTGCATCAACATCAGCTCAAGTATTTGCATCGTCTACACAACCTTTGATTGACAAGCCAAAGACAAAGAGGATTTTGAGGCCAGCTATTGAAACTACAAAGGTACAGGAGGGCCAAGCCCCACAGCATGAAGTAGAAGAGGGCATCTCATTTGAAGAGGAGCAGGTAAACAAGGAACCTGTAGGTGATGACTTTATGATGGTTAGTAAGAAGAGGAGGGTGATGCCATTGACGTTGCTACCCAAGAAACAAAGAACATTCATGCGGGGTGATATCAGGGCTGACCCTATTGTATTGAGAGGAGTCGATGGTGAAGCATTTAGGAAGGGGCTGTAATATGATGTTCCACTTCCCACCATAATAAAGTTTAAAACTAAAAAGGTAGAGGAACAAATAACAGAAGCTTTCAAAGCAAGTCAAGGTGGTCCTTTTTCCTTGGAGGACACCGTTGACTTGTCTGATGATGAAGTTGTTCAGAATGTGGCCTCTCAAAGAATAGAGACTCTCACTTCCAACACCTGCATGACCCCTCATGGGAACCCATTAGCACAAATGGTAGTGTTCAAAGAAATAAAACAAACAGAGGAAGAAGTAAAATAGAGTAGCCTAGAGAGGGTAGCCCAATAGATGGGGTCTGTTAAATTTGTTGATCATGTGACTAGCCCTACAGTTATAGATTTAACATACAGGGGTGATGTAAGCCCTAAGGACAAAGTAGGTGCACCTGATGGGACAGAAAAGATTGAAGTGGCTAAGCAAGTGGAAAAGGAAAGTGATGCTTCTGATATGGGTCAGGAACAACATGAGATACCCGCAGAGCCAAAAATAGTAGAAGTTCAACAAAAGGGTGGGGGTGATAAAGATATATTAGGTGCTACTGCTGCCTAGACTCAGGGAGATCTAGGAGATGCCTTAGGAGATAAAGATAAATTAGGTCATGAGGAGCCCAAGCCACAAGAGGTTAGTGCATTAGGTACAGAACAAGAAGCGACCCAAGATCAGGGTGATGCACAAGGCTAGAATACAAAAACATCCACAAATGTCAATATGCCTCAGGATGAGGAAAATAGTAAAGTGGATGAAAGTCAGAAAGAGGGAGTACAAGGTCAGGCATAGGATCAAAATGTGGACATTCCACAGGATCCTCCTCTACATAAAGAAGCCCCTCAACAAGAAGAAATGCAACAAGATCCCCCTCATGAGGAATTCCATGAGGAAGAAATTAAGAAAGTACCTTCTCCACCAAGACTAGAAGCAGATACTAGAGAATAGGGCAGACATAATGTTGATAAAGAACATCAAGGATCTAGAGATGATGTGCCTCAATGGCTAGAAAGAGAAATAGGTATAGAACAAGGATTTGAAATTTAGGAATTTGATGTTTCCACCTTATTTGCATAAACAATGATGAAGCCAAAGATGAAGGCCAGATTGACATTGGCCATAAAGAGAGATCCTGCTACAGGCAGAAGGATTGCATAGGTAGCACTTCCCATGGTTGAGAGAGAGAAGGGCAAGATCACCCTAAAGAAGTTCCAAATCACAAGTGTTGATTTGGGTTTTGCTAATGAAGACTAGGAGGGTCAAGAGGGGAAGGACATTATTGATTCCTTAACCCAAAGGGTAAAGAAGGAGAAAGAGAAAAATAAAAAGCATAAGGAGCATATTGCTTAGTTGTATTTGTAGACACCTAAAATGTCTTCTATCATCAAACTGACTCCTGACATCCCTAAACATGTCAATTTCCCTCCTAACCAATTAATTAAATTTTTATTTCATTAATTATCCCTTCATTACCCTTTTTTTTCCATCATTTTATCCCAACAATTGAATTAATTTCATTAATTCAATAGTCCAAACCTTAGCCAATTGATTTAATAAATATGTAATATTTATTAAATTAATTTCCCCCTTTTTCATTAAATCTAATTTATTAGTTAAAACCATGTTAACTAATTAATTTAGCCTATTAATTGACCTATCCCTACCCTAGACAATTAAATAGCTATTATTTAATTGTCTACCCTAGCCTACCTCATCCTAGCCCTAGGATTAATTAAGTAAAACCTATGTTTAATTAATCCTAACCTCTCATTTGGGTCGTCAAACCTTGTTTAAACACGCTTCCCCACATCCTCCAAATAAAAAATTGAAATAAATCCACATAAGTCAATTTTTTTATTTAAAAACATCCCACATCACATTTAATTTTCTTTGCAACCTTACCTCACCCATACTCATTTATTTCCACTTATCCCCAAATGAATATTTAATTCATTTACATTCCCCCATATGAATCTTTAATTCAAAAATAATCCTTCACCACCCATGCTCATTTAATAACCCCTTTTCCCAAAATGAATAAAAGATTCACTTTTATTCCTAGCCCTCCATTCATTCAAGATTGAATCTAGGCCCTCCACATCACCTTAATCCTCCACCATTGATCTTCCAAATCAATCTCCACCCTTGGATCAAAATCCCTCCAAAAAGTCTATAAATACAACATCTCTCAACCCATTCAAGGATCCAAGTTTTATGCAAAGTTATTATGCCAAAATATCAATTGAGCTAGTCTTTTAGTGAGTTGCAATTTGAGTAGCATTTCACATTTGAATCCTTGTCTAGGGAATATAATGTCTTAGGAGATTGTTTTGGGTGCAAGGTTCCTCTCCCTTGACGAGATTGGGTCTACATTAGTGAAGGTATAACTTGGTGTTTTATGCATTTAGTTTGTATTTTTACCTCATTTGTTTACCTAATCTACATTGGCATGCTCGGTGGGACCCACAAGGTCCAAGTCTAATCTATTTTGTGTGAGTTTTGTGCAAGGGACGTGTGTTTACATGTGCAGTGCTATTCTACTTATGCAGCAATGCCATCTCTGGCTCCTTTTAGCGCCATTCTCTGTTTTAGCGCTATTCTACACAACACATTTCCATTTATCAACTCACTCACATGTCTTTTTTTTTATGATCTCACTGCTATTTTTTTGGTGTTTAATTGCTCTCTGTTTTGACAGAGATCTTGAAAATACAAGGGAAAGTTATGTCAAAATTTTCATAAAGTCTAAACATGCATTTTGGCTTTTCTTTTGTCTTGTTTTTCATCTATCTAGACTAACAATGCTAATGGGACATCTTGTGTGTGCAGCATAACACTCAGTTTTTCGTAAGGAGGTCTTCATTTTGTAGGTTGGACACACTCAGACCCGTATCGATGCTATCCGCCCAGATTGGCACTATCAGTGACTATGAATGAACCTCTTGGCAACTTGCACAATGACGCTTTACTAGACCCCTTTTAGCACTATTTCCTTAATTAGCACTTATTGTGTATTGTATTAGCGCTATTTGTTTTATTAGTGCCTTTGGTTTAATTCTATAGTGCTATCTTCTGTTCTGGCACCTTATGGGGCTTATATTGGTGCTATCTATTGAATTAGCGCCATCGGTGTAGGGTGTCGGGTTCTCAGTTTGTTTTCTGTCAGTGTCACCATTTATTGTTTGCAATGGCGCCATTTGACCTCTATTTTAGCACTATTTCTAGAACTGACTTGGCTATCTGTGCAGGTACTAACAAGTGTTTTTGCAGGCCTTTACTATCATTTTGCAGGTACTAACAAACTTTTGCAGGATGTTTTTATCTCTAGTTTAGCAAAAACACTTCAATTGGAAATCTAAAAATGAACCCTTTGCATGTTAGTTACATAATATTTTGATTTGGTGCAATAAAATTAAACAAACAACAACAAACAAATCTTTGTGTGTGTGTGTGAAACATTTGAATTTGGTGTTCTAAAATTGACAATTGTGTGCCAACAACTATCAAACACTTCAATTTTGGGCTTTAAAAAGAACCACAAATTGAATCAATTGAAAGCATTAGGTTAGAAAGAACAACAATCTGCATTCTTCATGTATTTAATCAAGAAAACCAATCTAAATTGTATGAAGTGTTTTCATGGTTTGTGTTGGTTAGTGTGAGAAGTGTATGCTCTTCCCTCACACCATTTGGTGACCTTGGGAATCAAAAGCTCCTCACAATACTTGCATTAATCACCCCCAACTTAATCCAAAGAACTAAAATGAACCATGTTTAGTGTGATGCAAACACAAACAATACATATGCTCTCCCCTCACATCTTTGTATGAACTTGGGGATCAAAAGTATTTTTGTGATTGTGTTGCTTTTGTTAATCCTTAGAGGGCTTCCCACCCTACTTTGAAAGGTGGGAACTACCCAAGTAGCATCAAGTTAAAGCCAAGCTCTTCCAAGCCACTATATAAAATAAGGTGTTTGGGATGAAGTCACAAGCAATAGGTGTTGTTTTGTTATACCGACAGCCAACCTCCCCCAAAACCCTCCAAGGCGTAAACCTTGGAGACTGGAAGACTCCATAATGGAGAGTAGTGTTGCCGCACGTATAACCATCTAAATGGATGTCCTTACTATGAACCATTGTTTAGCAAGCAAAAATCCTTCTATTTGTTGATGCAGAAGGGAAACCTTTGAAGTGGCCCCATTTCACGCAGTTCTTAGCTGAGGTAGCAAGGATAATCTAAAGGTTTGGTGAGGGACAAGCCTTATAAGAAACTTGGATCTTGGTATGCATGAGAAGTGTGTGTAATTGTAAGGAGGAGCCGGTGCTACCAAGATCTTAGAGCTACCCAATTTGAATAGGTGCAGCTAGGGGATTCAACAAATACTGTCATATCCTCGCCTTAGGTTGTGAAAAGTGCTTGTTTAACAAAATCACACATCATTTTACAAACAAAAATATTGGTTATTGTGTGTTCATGTGCTTAATTGTGTGTTAATATGCTTAAATTGATTTCAAACACTTGCCAAGAGACAAACCAAATCATTTGATCAAAATCCAAATCAAAACAAATCCAAAATCTATCTTTTTTAGGACCTCGACCAACACTGCCCTGTTTCAACACTATCTCTGTCTGATTTTAGCGCCATTTCACCTATGGATTGGCACTATTTTTAGATTGACTTGCCTGAGACTTAGACCCATTCAGTTGTGATCTTCACCATCTGCTCTGCCATAATCCATATTTACATTCCAAAAAACTGTCTGTACCCCGTTCATTTTCTCTTCAAAATTTCCCAAAACATACCATCATTTTGACCTTAAAGAATCCACCATCATCATTATTGGACCCTTTGCTACATCATAAAACACCCAAATCCATATCTATCCATGCCCTTTAAATCTTTTTGCATATCTCCTTGGACCAAAACAAATCATTTCAAAAAATTCCCAATCCAAATCAAAACACCCATTAACAAATCATCAACCAAAGCTTGTCATCCTTTTTGAGCCAAACTTAGATCTAGATCTCATCATTAACATCATATTTTCCTTAAAAAGTCATTAGTCTACCTTTCAAGAAAAAAAAATAATCACCCCTCTTTGTGTAAGGTCATTAGTCTACCCTAAACAAAGAGAAACATCCCTTTTTTGCCAAAATCTAGATCTTACCTAAAGCTCAACTTGTTGACCATCGAGTCATTCCCAAAAACATTATCCTAATCATCCTAATCAATCAAAATCAACATCAAAATCAAAACCCCTTCCATCAAAATCATCCTCAAAACACACATCATCATCCATCTTTGGTCCAAAATTTGTGCAAAAAATCAATATCGTCCATTCGTATCACCTTTAGGTTAAAAATCTTAGAAAGACATATCAATCTTCCACCACATCCTCTCTTCTACTCCATCTCACTACCACATCCATCATTGGGTCCAACATAATCAATCAGATTCTCTAAGGTCTCCATCTCCATCTCACTCTACTTCTAGAAAACAACTCCATATACGTGCATGCCCATCACAAGATCACAACACAAAAAGAATCAAAAAATGGTAGAATCTTGGCTATATGGCGGCATAAGAATGCCTAACACCAATAGAAGCAACATATGCATCAATCAAAACCCACCTACGTACTCTTATATCCCCCCATATAATCCCAATGAAAATCCTTTCCATTTCTTACAACAATCACAACCACCACCACAACCACCACAACAAATCCTCCCCACCATATCCCAAGATGATCTAGATGTATTGACCTTCACACAAGACAGTGATAACATGGACATGCTTGACAAAGTCCTAAGATCAGACCTGAATAGATATCTTGATCATCTCCTCAAAATTGGTGCTCAACTACCCCCCATCACAACATCATCACAACCATCTACCTCTACAACTGTCCCTACCACATCAAATACCCAACCCATCACCTCTTAAACATCAACACCTACCATATCTACCACCTCCACAAGCTCAATCATTGCCACATCTACAATCCCCATAAGTACCACCATCCCTACCACATCCCAACCCATCATCACCTCTACTACCACAACTACCATAAACCCTTCCGTCCCACAAATCACCCTAGGCATACAAGGGAATACCACACAAGCAACTACCTCCATGAGTGTGCCTCCACCCAACCCCCAAACCATAGCATACCTATGAAAATTAATCTCACAACTACCTCACCATACGTCGAACCCATCCAACGACCACCTATCCAACATCAATCCGTCCAATGTCACATATCCACATAACTCCATAACTTCATCAACACAACATAAACCAATCCCCAAATACCACCACATATTCTCCAACAACTCCACACATATCAACAACATCAAGTGTACATCAACCAAAACACCAACCCACAATACCAAAACCTCAACCAAACAAATTCCCAACATCAAATCCCACCACACCTCCAACATCTCACCAACCAACAGGCCTACCCCTTCCAAACACAACAACCATAGGATCTCACAACCATTGTACAGTCCTTGATCCAAAAGGTAGACAACATGCAATCTGGGGGCAAGCGCAAACACTACTCCTTTGAGGACATTTGCCTCTATCCATTTGATTGCACATTGTACATTCTCCCTTTCCCCAAGAACTTTGAGACACCTAAATTTGACAAATACAAGGGAAAGGGAGACCCTAGGGACCACCTTAGGGAGTTCTAGATCACTTGCTTAGAAGTCTCAAATAACGATACCTATCTAATGAGACTATTTCCAAGAAGCCTTGGCGGTCAAGCTGCTGAATGGTTCCCACATCTTCCCCCAGCCATTAGGACTTTTCTCGAGCTTGCGGAAAAATTTGTAAACCATTTCTACTACAACTTAAAGCACGAAATGTCTATGACAGACCTTTGCAACACCAAACAAAAGAACAGAGAAGCCTTCACTTCCTTCTTGCAAAGGTGGAGAGGCTTAGCAAGAAAACTCCCATGGCCAATTCTTGAAAAACAACTCGTCACCATGTTTGTGACCAACCTCAACCAGGAATTAGGGTTCCATTTACAAATTCTTTGTGTGTCTACCTTTGAAGAGGTCATCGACAAAGGTACCACCATCGAACGGGCACTCATTGTCAAGGGCTCCATCAAACTGTACGACTACAAATCCAACAGCAGCAACAACAACAACTACAAATCCAATAACAACACCCCCAATACAAACAACAACACCAACACGCAATCAAACAACAAATCACACTATTGGGGGAAGAACAAGAACACTTTGAACGACGGTGTCATGGATGTGAAAGCCGTCCAACATGTACAGAACCAAACACCTACACATACATATGGAACAAATCTAAATAACCAAAGGGGTCAAACTAAACCACGCAAACCTCGAAGGCAATTTACACCCTTAGGGGAACCCATCAAAGACATCCTTGACAGATGTCTCAAGAAAAGTTTGATCACGCTCCCACCCATTAGACCCCATCAAGAGAATGAACTCAAAGATGCATTGGTATAGGAGCACCCCTTCAAAATGAAGACTAGGTCTTAATATAGTATGTTTTATGCATTTTGATGTAATAAGGTTAGGTTGACCAATTCCTATGATTGTAGTTAATCTAGGTTTATGTGTAAGTCAGTTAGTTAAGTTATTATGTTAGCTATCATCTCCCAGCCACTTGGAAGTCTCCCAGCTGCTAGGAATCAAATCTGTACTACTCTTAATGAGTAGATATATATGACCTATATCAGATTGCTTAAGGATCATGATAGATAGATTGGAGATTCAATAGTGTAGTAGTTGTACAATCAGTTGTGAAACTGAACTAGAGTGATTGTATACATTTTCTAAAATCATAATCAAGGAGATCCTATTGGTGTTGTTTTGCTGTGATTCAAATTCACTGTGTAGTCAAGTTTCTATTTTGCATTCGAGATGGGTACTTAGCCCATTCCACCAGTTGGATTATTTCATAATCGGTGGAATGGTTGTAAATAGATGTTTATGTTTATGTTTTTTTATTTTCTATTTGTTCAAACCATGGAGGTAGGATCATTTGTAGCATGCCTTAATTAACCCTAGCATCCTCATGTGCTGGGTCTTGAAAGCTTGAAATCTAGGTTAAATTGCTAAGGAAATAGATCATATCGATTCTAGGGTTTGCAGTGTTAAAATTGTGAAGATTCATGGGTTTTTCATTTGAGATGCATTTGGTATATATACAGTAATTGTATGTTGGATACTCATTTTGTGAGTATATCACTTTTATCTATTGAAGCTTGTATATCGCAAGCATATTGAGTTCATTAGAAGTTGTATGTCACCGATTGTATGTGTTAAACATACATTGCAAATATACAAGGCCATCAACATACAAGGTAGTCAACGGTCAGGTCAAATATACAATCGGCAAAGTATGCATGAGGATGCATCTTTCATTTGTATGTTTCACATGCACTTTTAAAATGTACATTTGTGAATGTACATCGAAGATATACATTCTTGATATACAAGTTCTGTGTATATCACTAAGGGTATTAGGTTCATGTTCTATGTATCCTACAGTTGTATAATTCTATGTATCCCACAGAAGCATTTTTTTGGTTGCATGTGTTGAATGTACATTGTAAATGTACAATGGGTTGATACAAGTGGGTCAACGCTAGTCCAAGGGTTTGTTGCATGTTTGAGTTGCATCTTACGATTGTATATTGTAAATATACATCGTGCATATACATTGTACAGAGATACAAGTGGTGACCGACAAGAACGGTGAGAGTAAACGGCGATAGAAGGTTGTAAAATGCATATTCAAAGTTGTATGTATTGAGGTGACAAAAGTCATCAGCGGATTAATTGAAAGTTGGACCAATAGTTATATGTCACCGTGAAAGGAAGGGTTTTGGTGTATGCATGTACGTCGGTAAATGTATGTATATTGACATACAAAGGGAAATGTATGTGGGGTAAATAGTTTGGTGCCCATTTTTAAACACTTCCACTAGCGGCTCTGCGTCATAGTGGTATCAGAGCGAAGGAGTATCTTTTGGGAAGAGGAAAAGGACAAGATGTCATACGAAGAGGGATCAGAAGAGTTCCCAGCAAGGATGACCAACACCAAGTTGGATGTTTTAGTAAAGAAGCAGATTGCAGAGAGCAAAGCAGTGAAAGCTCAGAATCAAACATTGAAAGATGAGTTGGAGAAGTTGAGGGACAGAGTAGGGTCTGGTAAAGAAGATGATAGGGATGAAGAGGAAATCCCTAGGTGGGAAGAGATAGATGTTCCTGTATACTAGAGACCCTTATTGAATGCCCTCAAATCCATGGAGAGAAGGACCATGGATGTGAAACTTGACCTGCCAGTATTGATAGGAAAGATGGATCCTGATTCGGTGATGGGGTGGATAGACTCCTTGAATAATTTCTTTGAAACAGAGGAAATACCAGACCAGAAAAGGGTGAAGATGGCCCAATCCAAAATGAAAGAGGCTATACTAACCTGGTGGAATTTCATCCAAGATGATAGGGTGAAAGAAGGAAGGAGTAGAATTGCTACTTGGAAGAAGATGGTGGCTTTAGTGAAGGAAGCCTATGTTCCATTGGATTACAACATCCAATTACATAAGAGGAGACAAAATTTGAAGTAGAAGGAATTAGATGTTAGTTCATACACTGAAGAGTTCATGAAACTATGTGTCAAGATAAAGTTGAAGGAGAGTGAAGAGGAGAAGGTGGCAAGGTATCTCAATGGATTGAGATTTGCCATCCAGAAGGATTTAAATCTGCATAATCCAGATATAGTTTAGAAGTGCTACCAATTGGCACTCAAAGTGGAAGAAAAATTAAAGAGAAGACAAGAGAAGAATAGTAGAGGAAGAGGAAGATAGCAAAGAGGGGGAAGAAGTCTTTTCGGACATGGATTTGGATACCAAGGTGAATCCAATCAGGAGAGTAGCAAAGGAGAAAGTAGTCAAACTCAAAGAGGAACTTATGATAAAAAAAGGAAACTTTAGGGGTAGAAGACCACCATTTAGAGGAAGATCTCAGGGAAAAGGACTTCTGAGATGTTACAATTGCAATCAAGAAGGCCATATAGCTAGTAGATGTCCAGAAAAAGCAACAAGTTCAATGGGAGAAAGGAGGACAAATCTGATCCAAGAAACTGATAGTCTAAGTGCGACAAGCTCCAACACTTATCCAAGTGTAAAATTTCCTGATAGTTATGGATATCCTGAGCAGGGAGAATATTTGATGATTAGGAGAGCAATGACCACCATGAAGGTGCATGACAGAGAGCCCCCACAAAGAAAATCTCTTTTTAAAACTACTTGCAAGGCAGGAGGAAAGGTATGTAAATTTCTGATTGACTTTGGTTCTACTGAAAACTCTGTGTCTATTGAAATGGTAGAAAAGCTTAAGCTTAGAAGACTGCCACATCCTTGCCCATACAAGATTTCATGGCTCACTCAAGGTCAGCAAATAGTTGTAGAAGAGCAGGCTTGGGTGGAGTTTCAAATTGGAACTTATAAAGACAAATTATTGTTTGACATAGCTCATATGGATGCTTGCCATCTCTTATTTGGTAGACCATGGCAATATGACTTGGGAGAACAACATGATGGAGTCAGAAATACATATTCAATCACCAAGGATGGTAAGGTGATAGAGTTATTACCATTGATGGAGAAGGGGGTAGAGTCAAAAGGGAAAGAAGTCAAAGTAATGCTGGTAGAAGGTAAATAGTTCATGAAAGAGATAGTAGAAGAGGGTGTAGTTGTATATGCACTAATTCCATGCTTGAAAGTGAATAAAGAGTAGCAGCAAGAAGTCAAGGGAGAGAAGAGATAGAGGTTCATAGATCCTGCTATCCAAGAGTTGTTGGATAAGTACAAAGGCATCATCTCTGATGGAATTCCAAGGTCCCTACCACCTATTAGGGACATCAACCATTGCATAGATCTGATCCCAAGATCTACACTTCCAAACAAGGCAGCATACAAGCTTACCCCAGAGCAGAATGCAGAGGTAGCAAGACAGATTGAGGAGTTGTTGGAAACATGCCTAATTGGCAAAAGTTTAAGCCCATGTGTAGTACCAACTGTACTAACACCAAAGAAGGAAGGTAATTGGAGACTTTGTACTAATTCTAGGGCTATTAACAAGATAACAATTAGATATAGGTTCCCAATCCCAAGGATAGAATATTTGCTTGACTATTTAGGAGGTGCCAAATATTTTACAAAAATAGATTTAAAGAGTGGATATCATCAGATCAGGATTAGGCTAGGAGATGAATGGAAGACTGCATTTAAGACTAATGAGGGGCTATATGAGTGGAAGGTTATGCCTTTTGGTTTGTCCAATGCCCCCAGCACCTTTATGAGGCTGATGAATGAGATCTTGAGATAATTTATAGGTAAATTTGTCATAGTATATCTAGATGACATCCTAATTTTTAGTAATATTAGGGAAGAACACCTCAAACATATAGACTTGGTTCTCAAAAGGTTACATGAAGAGTAGCTAATGATCAATTTAGAGAAGTGTTTGTTCATGCAGGAAGAGATCACCTATTTGGGTTTTGTCATTTCACAGGGAAAATTGAAAATGGATCAAGAGAAGGTAAGTGCCATATTGTCTTGGCCAACTCCTCGAACCATGAATGATGTCAGAAGTTTCCATGGGTTAGCAACCTTCTATAGGAAGTTTATAAAAGGATTTAGTCATGTCTGTGCACCCATGCTTGACACCATAAAAGGAGGACAGAAGTGCAAATTCACTTGGACAAAGGAGGCAGATGATTCTTTTGAAACACTAAAGAAGAAGGTGGCACAGCAGCCAGTCCTTACACTTCCTGATTTTAACAAAATTTTTCAGGTAGAATGTGATGCAAGTCACATGGTAATTGGAGCAGTACTCAGTCAAGAAGGTAGGCCTATTGCAGTTTTTCAGTGAGAAGCTCAATGATGCTAAGAAGAGGTATTCATCATATGATTTGGAGATGTATGCTCTAGTCCAGTCACTCAAGAAGTTGAGGCATTACTTGATGCAAAAAGAATTCATAGTGTTTATAGATAATCAGGCCCTTAGTTTCATTAATAGTCAAGAGAATCTGAATCACAGACATATAAAGTGGGTGGAAACTTTGCAAGCTTTCACTTTCACACTTAAGCACAAGAAAGGAGTCAAGAACAAGGCAACAGATGCTTTGAGTAGGAGAGCTCTAACCATAAATCAGATTCAATTGGAAAGTGTTGGCATTGATTCCCTGAAGACTATGTATGATGTTGATGAAGACTTTGGAGAGATCTATCAAGTATGTACTTCTTTTGGAGACAAATATCATTCTAAATTCTCTGAATTTCTGATCCAGGATGGATTGCTATTCCAAGGTGGACAGTTGTGTATTCCAAGGTGCTCTATGAGGCTGAACATCATTAAGGAGAAACATTGTGGAGTTATGGCAGGACATTTTGGTTTGGATAAAACTCTTGATGTTGTCAGGAGACATTATTATTGGCCTAAGTTACAATAAGATGTTAGAAATTTTGTGGAAGCATGTGTGATATGTTAGGAAGCAAAAGGAAGATCAACTAATGCTGGTTTATATCAGCCATTGCCCATTCCTTCTAGGCCATGGGAGAGCATAAGCATGGATTTTGTGTTAGGTTTACCTAGAACTAGGAAGGGTTACGATAGTGTTTTTGTTGTAGTGGACAGATTTAGTAAAATGGTACACTTCTTGTCATTCAAAACTACTTGTGATGCTTCATATGTTGCAGACTTGTTTTTCAAGGAAATAGTGAGGATACATGGATTGCCATTAAGCATAGTTTCAGCTAGAGATGTGAAGTTTATTGGTAATTTTTGGAGGACCCTTTGGAAGAAGCTTGGAACCAATTTATCCTTCTCATTATCTTATCATCCTCAAACAGATGGACAAACTGAAGTAGTCAACCATTCTTTGGGAAATCTACTAAGATGTTTGACAAGACAACATGGAGAAAAGTGGGACAACATCCTACGATAGGTAGAGTTTTCTTATAATGATACCATCAATAGGAGTACATGGAAATCACCTTTTCAGGTGGTATATGGTATTCATCCCAGAGGTATTTTGGAGTTAATAGATTTACCTGCAGGAGAGCCTATTAGTGCAGATGGAGAAGCTTTTGTAGCAGCAATGAAAGAGGTGCATGATCAAGTCAAGAACCAACTCCAGTAAACTACTTTGAAGTACAAAGCATATGCTGATAAAAAGAAGAGAGATGTATAGTTTGATGTTGGAGATTTGGTTTGGGTTCATTTGAATAAGGAATGAATTCCAAAGGGTAAATATACCAAACTCATGTAGAGGAAGCTTCGACCATGTTAGATTTTGAAGAAATGTGGACAAAATGCTTATGAGATCCAACCTCTTTGTGATCTTGGATTGTCACCTATATTCAATGTATGTGATTTAACTCCATACATGCACAATACAAATGTAGAATAGGAACCATTGTAGGATATAGCCATTGATGACATTCCTAAGCATAATCCACCACAGTTACAGAAGATTTTAGACTCAAGAGTGATCAAGAAGACAAGGAACAAAGCATACATGGAATACTTAGTGGCTTGGCAAGGACAACCTAATTCAGAGGCAGTTTGGATGACTGAAGAACATATCAACAAACATGGTGCAGACCTACAAACTCTCATCTCAAGTGGACTTGAGATTTCTTCTCTCAGGGAGTATGGTGTAGGAGCACCCCTTCAAAATGAAGACTAGGTCTTAATATAGTATGTTTAATATAGTATGTTTTATGCATTTTGATGTAATAAGATTAGGTTGACCAATTCCTATGATTGTAGTTAATCTAGGTTTATGTGCAAGTCAGTTAGTTAAGTTGTTATGTTAGCTATAATCTCCCAGCCATTGGGAATCAAATTTGTACTACTCTTGATGAGTAGATATATATGACCTAGATTAGATTGCTTAAGGATCATGATAGATAGATTGGAGATTCGACAGTGTAGTAGTTGTACAATCAGTTGTGAAACTAAACCAGTGTGATTGTATACATTTTCTAAAATCATAATCAAGGAGATCCTGTTGGTGTTGTTTTGTTGTGATTCGAATTCACTGTGTAGTTGATTTTCTGTTTTACGTTTGAGATGGGTACTTAGCCCATTCCACCGGTTGGATTATTTCATAATCAGTGGAATGGTTGTAAATAGATGTTTATGTTTATGTTTTTTTTTTGTTTGTTCAAACCATGAAGGCAGGATCATTTGTAGCATGCATTAATTAACCCTAGCATCCTCATGTGCTAGGTCTTGAAAGCTTGAAATCTAGGTTAAATTGCTAAGGAAATAGATCAGATCGATTCTAGGGTTTACAGTGTTAAAATTGTGAAATTTGTGGGTTTTTCATTTGAGATGCATTTGGTATATATACAATAATTGTATGTTGGATACTCATTCTGTGAGTACATCACTTTTGTCTGTTGAAACTTGTATATCACAAGAATATTGGGTTCATTAGAAGTTGTATGTCATCAATTGTATGTGTTAGACATACATTGCAAATATACAAGGCCATCGACGTACAAGGCAGTCAACGGTCGGGTCAAATATACAATCGGCAAAGTATGCATGAAGATGCATCTTTCGTTTGTATGTTTCACATTCACTTTTAAAATGTACATTTGTGAATGTACATTGAAGATATACATTCTTCATATACAAGTTCTATGTATATCACTAAGGGTATCGAGTTCATGTTTTGTGTATCCCGCAGTTGTATGATTCTATGTATCCCGCAGAAGCATTTTTTTGGTTGCATGTGTTGAATGTACATTGTAAATGTACAACAGGTTGATACAAGTGGGTCAACACTGGTCAAAGGGTTTGTTGCATGTTTGAGTTGCATCTTGTGATTGTATATTGTAAATATACAATGCACATATACATTGTGCAGAGATACAAGTGGTGACCGACAAGAACGGTGAGAGGAAACGGTGATAGAAGGTTGTAAAATGCATATTCAAAGTTGTATGTATTGGGGTGAGAAAATTCATTAGCGGATTAATTGAAAGTTGGACCGATAGTTATATGTCACCGTGAAAGGAAGGGTTTCGGTGTATGCATGTATGTCGGTAAATGTATGTATATTGACATACAAAGGGAAATGTATGTGGGGTAAATAGGTTGGCACCCATTTTTAAACACTTATTCCAGTGGCTCTGCATCACGCATGGTACAATGAAAATGACTATTGTGAATACCACCGCATTGCGGGTCATAAAACCACTGATGGCATGCAACTAAAACATTGCATCCAAGACCTTATAGATCAAAATCAAGTTAGCCTAGATCAAAGCACCCAAACATCGCCAAATGCCAACCTCAGAGCTTACAAGGATCCCCTACCTAACCATAATAAAGCCTCCTCATCCAACCAAGCATACAACATCACCCCACCACCTACATCCTATGACTCTATCATAGGGCTGATAGAACCATCATCCCACCATCTCAACACTATCACCATTCATGCACAAGCACCTGATTGTGCTGTCACAACCTGTCGTGGCTGTGTATCCATCCGTACAACCCCTCCCACTGAACAAACACCTGCATCCACATTTGATCCTCCAGCCCCTTGTCCAACCACACGTTCATCACCTACCAACTAGTATAACCTTCTAGAGCATCTAGGAAAGACACCCGCACAAATCTCCATACTTGAGTTGCTCTACACATCACCTCTTCTCAAGGACATCCTCGACAAAGCACTCTTGCAAACTTAAGTCCATGCCAACTTAAATGTAACACAATTCCAAGCCATGGTAGGACACATCATCGTACCTCACCATCTCACATTTTTAGAAAAGGACCTTCCTGCTTCTGAACATTTACATAACGACACCTTACACATTGAATTTTGCATCCACAAGCACATCATTAAAAAAGTCTTAATAGATGGTGGCTCCAGCCTAAACATATGCACTCTAAAACTACTAAAACACTTGGGGTACTCCAATGTGGTTGTAGATGCCGGCAAGTGCATCACAATCAAAGGCTATGATGACACCGAATGGCTATCTAAAGGCACCATCAAGATTCCTATTCAAGTAGGATAGAAAATACTAGAAACAAAATGTCAGGTCCTTGATCTTGACCTCCCCTACAACATTCTTCTTGGCCAACCATGGATCCACGCCATGCAAGCCATCCTATCCACATTCCATTAATGCCTCAAGTTCCCTCACAACGGCACAGAAGTACCTATCTATGCCGATCCTTGCCCCTTCCAATACTACAGTTTCTTGGAAGGTCATAATCACACCTTATGCCTATACAATAAAGCCACCACCAAAGCCAATCCAATAGCATCAAACTCATATGTCGACCCCGCAAACATTGCCACCACTTCATCCCAAGCACCTCCACCACCCGAGGTCAAGATCAAGCTAAGTGACATGGGATGTGGGGAATATGACCTGCATGGTAGCTTTTGTGTGGGCACATTACCCAATCCTAAGACATTTGGCATCCCAAAAATAGAGGCAACCAACATAGTCATCATCAAATGCAAACCCTCGCCCATCTTTGAGAAGAAACACCTTCTAGATTAGATGTACTTGAAGATATCTCATCCTAGCTATTCAAGGACGAATAAACAAAACAAGAAGCTCCCACCATACCAATAGAAATCTATGGAAAAGGGTCTGAAATTGTCAAAAGCATGGGTTACAAAGGACAAGGTAGTATAGGCCTTTGTCAACAGGGAATCATGGAACCGCTGCAAGTAACAAGAAACCCCTACACCCAAGGTTTAGGATATGGTTAGAGATAACGTATCCTCACTACCAGTAAATGTATCTTAGCCGAGGTTGCTACAGTCTCCTCTGAAGTCAACAACGTCAATGAAACAAACCATCAAGACTCCTTTAGTGACTTTGCTGACTTCTTTGACTCATCCATATGCACCATCCACACAATCACCACCCTAGCCTCGTCCTCTAATGACTTACCACTAGTATACCCATAACTTATAGATTGGGACCAATGGGGAGCTTCTGTCTTTGACATTGCACCTAACGATGAGGCCATTGCTGAAATGATCGGAGTTAGAGACCACTTCCCCTTGGGAGACCATAGAGCAAGATACATCATGGAGCTTGATTTGCATGCCTATTTTAGGGAGACAACCCTAAAAAACAAAAGACGTATCTCCTAGTGAAAACCTCCCCGAGGTGCTAGGAGATGGAAGCATGGGCCTTCCCAAGATAGACAAGGTTTATCCAGACAGGTCACCTATCCTAGTCAAGCCAACCCAAGAGATGAACCTTGGGATAGAAGAAGAACTAAAGATCACTTTTAGGGCAGAATCTCTCAGCACACAAGAATAGGAAAACTTCTTGGCATTCTTCACATGCTGAAACTACAATTTTGCATGGACCTATGCAGACATGCTAGGGCTAGATCCCGTGTTGGTTGTTCATCATCTTGCAATATGCCCTGATGCGAAGCCAGTAAAATAGAAACTTAGAAAAATGAATCCTTAGGTGGCCCTCCTTGTCAAAGCTGAGCTAAAGAAACTACTAGACGTTGGGTTCATTCGCCCAATTGATTATCCTGAATGGGTTTCAAACCTCATACCAGTAGCCAAACTAGATGGCCGAATTTTCTATTGCACCGACTTCAAATACCTCAACAAAGCTTGCCCAAAAAATGACTTCCCACTCCCAAACATCGACATGATAGTGGATCTTATGGCAGGACATGAGATGCTATCCCTCATGGATGACTTTTCAGGATATAACCAAATCAAAATCGCTGAAGAGGATCAGCATAAGACAACCTTCATATGCCCATGGGGGATGTATTGCTGGGTCGTAATGTTGTTTGGCCTAAAAAATGCCAGAGCTACATATCAAAGAGCGATGACTATCATCTTCCATGACCTTTTCCACCACATCATGGAAGACTATGTGGATGATTTACTAGGGAAATTGAAGACAAGAGAAGAACACCTGGATGTCTTGGCCAAGATATTCGACCGGTTAGAGCAATACAATGTGTGCCTAAATCCAAAGAAGTGTGTCTTCAGGGTCACCTCGGGCAAGCTGTTGGGGTACATAGTCTCTAGAAGAGGAATCAAAGTAGATCCCACAAAGGTCAAGGGTATTACTGAAATGCTACCTCTGAAAACATTGAAACAGTTGAGAAGTCTACAAGGAAAACTCTAGTCTATCTGTCGGTTCATTGCCCAACTTGTCGATAAGTGCCAACCATTTCGGCATCTACTCTGAAAAGATATAGCCTTTGTCCAGAACACTTAGTGTCAGGATGCCTTTGATCAACTGAAAGAATACCTAGCCAATCCCCCTATTCTAACTCCACCAAGGCAAGGAGAACCCCTCCTGCTATACATCTCCACCATAGAGACAGCTATCAAAGCCCTGTTAGCACAGCATGATGAGAAAGGAAAAGAAAGAACCATCTATTACATCAGCCAAACTTTGATATCTTATGAGCTCAACTACACACAAATTGAATAAGCATGTCTAGCCCTCGTCTTTACTTCACAAAAGTTAAGACACTATATGCTCAATCACAAGACCAAGCTCATCGCTAAGATCGACCCACTCAAGTATCTGCTAAATAGAGCTACTCTTACTGGGAGAATGATAAAATGGGTCATGATTCTCACTGAATTTGACATTGAATACACTGAGAGAAAGGCCATCAAAGGATAGGTCATTGTAGATTAGTTGGCTGAAGTACCCATTCCTGTAGAACATCCTACACTGGTGGAATTCCCTGATGAAGCTATCTTGACAATCACACCAGCCAAAGACACATGGAAGATGTATTTCGATGGATCGTACACACATAGAGGCTCAGGGGTAGGTGTTGTATTTGTTACCCCTCAGGGTGACACCATCCCTAAGTCCTTCAAGATCACATTCCCATGTACCAATAATGTGGCAAAATATGAGGCCCTCATCACAAGTCTCCGCATGGCAATAAAATGGAAAATTGAGAATCTAATTGTGTATGGAGATTCTCAACTAGTCATCTGGTAGATAAATAATGAGTACAAGACCAATGATGATAAGCTCTTGCCCTACAAAAAGATGGTCAATGATTTCAAAGACTACTTCAATGATATCCACTTCGAGCAAATCCCAAGGCTCAACAATAAAGCTGCAGATGCCATGGCTACCATTGGATCTCTGGTCGACATGAAGAAAGACAACAAGAAATGTGAGTTCCTGATAGAAGAACTCCCCATCCCAGCATATGATGTTCCTCAATCCAAACTAGTATGCGAAGTCATTGGTCCCTTATCCCTGTGGTATTAGGAAACCTACCTATACCTTCATGATAATATCCTCCCCTCTAACCTATCCACCTCACAGCAAAAATTGTTCATCCGTCAAGCCTCTCGCTTCATCCTTGTAGGCAACACCCTGTACAAAAGGAGTCTTGATGGCACACTTATATGATGTTTAGACTCTAGGGAAGCTAAGGTATCCTTGGAAGAGGTACATGCAAGCATCTGTGGGGTACATTCAAGTGGACCTGCTCTTTCTAAAAAGATCCTAAGGACCGGTTATTATTGGCCAACCATGGATAGAGACGCCTATCAGTTCATCAAAAAATGCCTCCCATGTCAACATCATGGCGATCTCATCCATGCACCAGCACGAGAGCTACAACCCATCACAACACCATGGCCTTTCTCACAGTGGGGAGTTGACTTCGTAGGGAAAATACATCCCCTATCCTCCAATGGCCATAAGTTCATAATCATTGCTACCGAGTACTTCACAAAGTGGGTGGAAGCAATACCACTCACCTTCACCACTGGCACCCAAATCTCCAAATTCATCCTCCACTACATCATCTGCCACTATGGTATCCCTCACTCCATTGTGACTAACAATGGAAAGCCATTCAAGAACCAAGAAGTTCACACCTTGTGCGAAAAATTTGATATCAAACACCATTTCCCCACACCGTATTACCCTCAAGGAAAGGGTCAAGCAGAGGCTTCTAATAAAACCATTGTATGCATTTTTCAATGAAGCTAGCTATGACTGGCACCTCCAACTCAATGCTACCCTATGGGCTTACCGAACAAGCATTTGCACTCCCACAGGAGCCACCCCATTTTCCCTAGTATTCGGATCTGAAGCCATTTTACCTATTGAGGTCAAGCTCCCATCTCTACAAGTATCCCTACAAAACATAATCTCTGATGAGGAATATAGAGTCGCAAGGTTGCATCAACTAGAACTACTAGATGAGAAATGCCCGAATGCATTAAACCACCTACAGGCATATCAAAACCGTCTCCGAAGAAGTTACAACAAGAGGATCAGAACCCAAAAATTTGAAGTAGGTGACCTTGTCCTTATGGAAAATCAGAAGAACCTGCAAGAGTGTCCTAAGCAAGGAAAGTTTGAACCCAATTGGCTTAGACCTTATGTCATCACAACTGACTATGGATTAGGAGCTTATCAGCTTGCAACACCTGAGGAGCATCCTCTAGATGAGCCAATGAACATCCTACATCTCAAGAAATTTTATGCATAACCCATCTGGTACCCTAAGTCAAAAAATCAAAAAAATAGAAAAATAAAAAAACCAAAAAAAAAAAAATCAAGAAAAAAACCTGAGTGCAATAAAAACTTCCAATGGTGAAAATCACTTCAGTGACACCTTAGATAAGTACTATGGTGAAAACCTGTTTCAGGCACCATGCGTAATTGGCTGGTTCTACCATCTAATAAGTCCTCTTTCCATCACAACACTCCATATCCCACACATCCCATGGCTTGGAATTCTGAAGCATCAAGTCCCATCATCCAACCCACAATGTCCCATCCCAAGGCTAACTCATAGAACAAGGATCCTTGTAAGCTCCCCTTTGTACAGCGTAAAAATAAAAAAATCCAAAAACAACATAAAATTAAAAAAAATCCAAAACCAATAGTAAAAACATAGAAAATCCAAAACAATCACCCCATACATTGATCTTGTTACAAATCACAATCATCAAATCCCAACATCACACCCATCTCAAACAATTTCCACATCATCAAGTCATGCCAGAACTACATATTCATTTCACTCGCATCTTGAAAGTACCTTGATGTTGTGGATACAGGGTATGTAGGCAGTCTAGAATACGAAGGATGTTTCTAGTACTCAAGTACATAAGATGCACCCATCCAACCCGTTTGGATGGTCCCTATTCACTGAGCTTTCTGGATCTAATAAATGATACACACACTACGTATACGCTTGAAACATGGTCCCTAGCGTAAAAATCATCAATCAACATACCAACTATAAGCCTACACCTAGCCAAACTATTCTTTTTCCCATCTTCCAAAAATTTACCAATCAAAACCAACTGATCTTCATTCTAGGATATATCTTTCCTACAATGGACAAAAATCTGTCATTCTATCATCACGTCTCTTTCTAAGAGCACACAAAGGTTATTTGTATCTTTCCGTTGGTCTTTTTTATTATTGATTTTTATCTTTTTGTCTCACTCTAAGTCATCTCCAAAGCTACCTTGATCTCATTATATCATGGTAAGTAGTGGACAACACCTAGAGTAGACATGGTCAATTGTTTCTGTATGCTGTGCTTGTGGGTTGGTTCCATTACTCCAAGAATAGTATTCATATCTTGAATTTTGGGTCAGTTCTGGCATGATGTGTCCCATTTACGTATATAGGCATCAAAACCTTATATGTATTATTCACACTCAACGCTATGAGTCCCCTTCCTAGGCTAGGCAAGATTATACTACCTTGGGCAAGCATGAAATCAACCTATTGTTTGTGGGTCTAGTCCATGCAATCGTAGGATATACATCATCACCTAGGTCATTTCATACCTTTGTGAATTGTATCCTACATTGATATAATAAACTTAGAAATGCTCTCAATTAATCTTATGCAACTATTGTTACTAGCTCAAAATCACCATCCTAATCATTGATTCAACATTACCATCTAGGCCTAGATTTCATAATCACCTACCCTATGCCCCCCCATCTAAAATTCCCTCACTAATCCCATTCCCCCACCATATCTCTATCTAACACATCTTGAACCAAAGTAAATGTCCCCTCAATGATGTGGCGTCTTATGACCTAAACAATCCTCTCATCCCCCCACCCCCATTCTCTAGATGCTCCCAATCCTATCCATACCCCATCCATACACCCCTATCCTCTCCCCACCCGATCCCCTTTCCCACAGCCTCACCACTCAGGGTCAAACAAAGAACATCACGTGTATCAGGACTTGATCACCTCACCTATCACCTAGTTTGCATCTCACCTATCACCTAGTTTGCATCTCGCATATCACCTAGCTGTATAATCAATTAGATTCATTTTAATCCTTTAATTTGCATATCATATTAGATTTATTTTAATCCTTTAATTTGCATATGATATTAGGTTCATTCTAATTCATTTAGCTTGCATAATCATTTAGATTCATTTTAATCCTTTAATTTGCATATCATATTAGGTTCATTCTAATTCATTTAGCTTGCATAATCATTTAGATTCATTTTAATCCTTTAATTACATATCATATTAGGTTCATTCTAAATCATTAAACTTGCATAGTCATTTAGATTTAAAATTGCATATCATTAGGTACATTTTAAACATTTAAAATTGCATATCATTTAGCTTCATTTTAGAAATAGTTTAAATGGCCTATCATATCAGTAGGTTCATTTTAGAATCAGTTTAAATTGCATCGCATATCATTAGGTACATTTTAATCATTTAACTGGCATGTCATTTAGGTTCACCTTAGAAATCTTTTAATTTGCATAATCATTAGGTTCATTTAATAAATCATCACATTACATTTCACATATCATTATATTAACACTAGTGACATTTAGTTACATTACATCCTCACAATCATAATCATTGAAACTACATTTAATAAATCATCTCGTAGGCATATACATATTTCCATACATAACATGTGTTTATTTCAATAAAAATACATTACATCACATTGTTGCATCCATAATAAATGTTTATTAGTCTGAACATTCATTTGCATTATACATCATATAGTCCATAAAATCACAAACACCATGCATATATCACAATAAATCCATCACAAATACATCCATAAAATTAAAAACATAATTGCATAAACATAACACATCCATAGCATATAAATCCATAAAGAATATTGCATTCATCACATAGGCATCATCATAATAGGGCATCATAAACCATAAAAAAGCATCGTATCATATATATAATCACCACAAAAAATGTACACCACTCATATCATCAAAAAGTACCAAGTCTTGATATAATGCCTCTGAGGGCTAACATGATAAAAATATCACATGGAGGATCCTCTCTCTGAAGGAGTGGGAGACTCTGATCCTGGTCGTGGCTGTGCTCCTGTCTGTGGCTATGGTGGTGGTTGCACATGAACCTAGGGAACCTGCTGGGGCACGTATGAGGGAGGGGGCATCATCTTCTGAACTGACTGCACTGATCTTGATCTATGAGACCTGGAGGCCCCCGATCTACTGAACTGGATGTAGCTCGGGGCACGCTGCGCTGCTGGCATGGCTACATAATATAGGCCCTGATAGTACTCCACTCATGCCCTGGCCTCTATCAAATCCCCCTGTATCTGGGTTAGCTACCCCTGTACCTGGCTCTACTATCCCTATAACTGATATGACTGTGTCTGTGCCTAGGACAACTGAGCCTGCATCCCTGTCAAAATTGGGGCAAGTCCACCACGTGAAGCCTATAGACTACCCAATGCAGTCTCTACCTATTGTGCCCTGGAAAGCGCCACATCCCTCTCTCTGGTCAACACCTCTATATCACCCTGCACTTGGGCTAACTATGCCTGCAACGTAGCCACCTATCCATCTACCCCATCTAATAAGGCCAATGCCCCCCGCAATTGCACAAACTTTGAATCACAGCTCTCTAGTGCCTCCTCCAGGCTGGTTACCTATGCTCGTAGGGTCTCCATCTCCTCCTCCTCACCCTGAGGCCACCGACGAGGTGTGAGCCTCCCTACCTTTATCTCTCCAGCTATCCTTGAGGGCCCTACCTCCCCCTGCTATAGCTGTGCTACCTGTGGTGGGGGTAGATCCCCCTATCCACCCTCATCTGTACCCCACACTGTTGAGGTCCTATAGGCTATCGCCCTGCCCCAATTTGCACCTACTCAATAGGAACCTGCTAAACATGTGCTTTCTACCCTGCAACCTACTGCTGGGGCACCTGTCCAGCTGTTGTTGCTGCCAGTACATCCATCGGCTATCCCTCCCCTCCGACCACCCTCTCCTCTCCATCTACTCCCACCTCCACTAGATAGTCCTCTAGGATCTCCTCCCCCTCCTCTAGGATGTCATCCCCATCTGGGTCAGCTCCATCATCACCTGCATCATCATCCCCTAACCTTGTTGCCTCATCTGTGGGTACTCCCTCGGCTGGATCTATAAACTGAGTCGGCCACCACATTTGCCACCATATGTCACATGCAGGGGTAGTACCTACATCCCTGACAGTGCTCCTCGAATCCCACTGTATTGGCCATAGAGCTGCAAAATCATCCCAAGCAACTTGTGGCTGTATGGTTGCAGGCCAAAAGAGTGCATCTCGAGGAGTCCACACAAATATAGCCATCTATTGCAGAGTGTCTTGTCTCAAACCAAACTGCCGCATGACCCGTGATGTTAGATACATCTCTATAGTATGGTCTCCTTGACCCATCAGGTACCACTGCTGAAACATAAATGGTAGATGAATATCATCATCTGGCCATGGCTCTACGCTGATATATGGTCGCTAGGTCACACTAATAACATCATCTAGCATCCTCCTCTAGTACCGCACCTATCTAGTATATGTGTACTCTGCATCCTGATATAAAAATACAAAGGCCTCAAAAGGCCACTGATAATACCCACATGTCAGCCAGGTAACAGTGAGGTGCTCCCAAATCCATACATGAAGTAGAGCAATCCCAGCTGACAATGCTAAATCATGCAAATAGGTGACTGTATGCATCTCATGGTATAATTGCCATAGCATCACTAGTCCCCAGGCATAAACTGTCTCATGCCTCACCATCCCCTCTATCATCCCTCCCCAGTCAACCAGAAAACTCCTGCCTCACTTGTCAGGCATCACAACACCTCCAATCAACACACATAGGAATAAGGCAAAGGGATCTGCACCCGCAGCCAGTGTCCCCTCATATCTCATCTCTCTCCCGTTCGCTGAGAGAACAATGTGGTTCTCTCCAAACACTCTGATCAGGGCACTCCGCCCCCTCCTTGTGTCATATCTAACACGCAGGCCTCAAATAGGTAGCTTGAGGATGTGATAAATATCCTCAAGTGTGATCGTAATCTCACCAGTTAGCAGCAAGAATGAATAGGTCTCCGAGCAGTACCACTCCACTGCCACTATCATCAAAGCTCGATGAGCTCGTAGAACAGGCATCGACACAACTTTCATAAGCCCCAACCTAGCTAGTCTGGCCCACATAGCATCATCAAAATGGTCGAACAATGCCATCACGGATGGAACTCATCACTCTCATGAATACAATATAAATCGGTGTGTATCCTGCTTACACAACCTTCTGGTTAGATATCGACCTATCTTCTTCCAAAACACCCCCTTTTCTTCTAATATTGAAAGCCCAAATCATTTGGCGCTAAAACAAATCATATTTCACGTCATTTCATAAATTGTGCTAATAATTCTTATAAATGGTGCCATTACAGAAAATAGCACCACTGTGCAATATACATTGTACCAATCTAAAATCTTGCGCTACTACATAGCATACATAGCGCCATTTTGCCAAATGGCGTTGCCCTACCTTATTGGTGGTTGTCTATAGAATAACGCCAATTCTACCAAAAGCATGATATTTCTATATCGCGCTAATGCATCCCATTGTGCTAAAACATAACATAGCGCTACTCTAACCTATAGTGCTATTTTAGAAAATAGCGCTACCGTAAAACTAGTATGGTGCTAAAATGCCAAATCCCTAATCCTTTTTGACATTGTGCTAATCTGGATGATAGCACTAAAAGAGCAAGTAAATGGCGATAAATCACCCTATGCTACCTTAGCGGATAGCGCCAATTCGGAGGATGGCGCTAATCTGCTCACCTTTTGGTGTTGCATGCTCTAAGCCCTAATCCCCGAACCCCAAAAATGCACATAAAGAAAAAAATTACAAAGTCATGGTTAGACCCTACCTGAGATCCAACCTCCAGTGCTCGGCCAAATGATTGGAACCGCTCTAAGATGTGTCGAAGTCACGAGAACTGGGGGTTGTGGTTAGCCATCTCTCCTTCACTCCTTCTCTAAGGTCAAAGTGTGCAAATGTGACAATCTTGGAGCCCACTTTTCCTAATATAGTGGGCCATGTCATCCTTCCACCCCCCTTTTTTCCTCTAGGGTGCAGATCTTAGCCTTTTTCCTCCATTTTTCTTCCTGCCATCTTCTTTTTCTGTCGCCTATCCAACTTTCACTTCTGTCACATCCTTTCAAGAACTCACCTGGAAAATGTTTTATTTTCCCACCGACCTCTCGAGGGGGCATCCCTTATCCATCTTATTCCTTCTCGGCAGCTGGGGTATATTTTTCTTCGACCTGACGCCACTTCCCTCCTAGGTCCTGATGCCACGTCAAAGAGGGGCAAATGTAGACACCTAAAAATGTCTTCTATCATCGAACTGACTCCTGACATCCCTAAACATGTCAATTTCCCTCCTAACTAATTAATTAAATTTTTATTTAATTAATTATCCCTTCATTACCCTTTTTTTCCATCATTTTATCCCAACAATTTGAATTAATTTCATTAATTCAATAGTCCAAACCTTAGCCAATTGATTTAATAAATATGTAATGTTTATTAAATCAATTTCCCCCTTTTTCATTAAATCCAATTTATTAGTTAAAACCATGTTAACTAATTAATTCAGCCTATTAATTGACCTATCCCTACTCTAGACAATTAAATAGCTATTATTTAATTGCCTACCCTAGCCTACCTCATCCTAGCCTTAGGATTAATTAAATAAAACCTATGTTTAATTAATCCTAACCTCTCATTTGGGTGGTCAAACCTTGTTTAAACACCCTTCCCCACATCCTCCAAATAAAAAATTGAAATAAATCCACATAAGTCAATTTTTTTATTTAAAAACATCTCACATCATATTTAATTTTCCTTACAACCCCTTACCTCACCCATACTCATTTATTTCCACTTATCCTCAAATGAATATTTAATTCATTTACATTCCCCTATATGAATCTTTAATTCAAAAATAATCCTTCACCACCCATGCTCATTTAATAGACCCTTTTCCCAAAATGAATAAAAGATTCACTTTTATTACTAGCCCTCCATTCATTCAAGATTGAATCTAGGCCCTCCACATCACCTTCATCCTCCACCATTGATCTTCCAAATCAATCTCCACCCTTGGATCAAAATCCCTCCAAAAAGTCTATAAATACAACAGCTCTAAACCCATTCAAGGATCCAAGTTTTATGCAAAGTTATTATGCCAAAATATCAATTGAGCTAGTCTTTTAGTGAGTTGCAATTTGAGTAGCATTTCACATTTGAATCCTTGTCTAGGGAATACCATGTCTTAGGAGCTTGTTTTGGGTGCAAGGTTCCTCTCCCTTGATGAGATTGGGTCTACATTAGTGAAGGTATAACTTGCTGTTTTATGCATTTAGTTTATATTTTTACCTTATTTGATTACCTAATCTATAGTATTCATACATAAAAGGGTTAATTAACCTTGATAATACACCAGTTGATCTGGCAGCCCCATTGACTATCATATCCCAGGAGGAGGTCACTAAGTTGGACCTCATGAAACATGAGGCCATGATCATGGAGAAATGGATGCTATCAGCCCTCACTGGAGCTAAGGATGTTTTGAGAACCTCCCTACAAAGGTGGAATTCTTTAAGTAGTTCAAAGAGAAAGGTAGACAAAATACAAAATGAAACAAGGAAATGGTCATTCCAATTAGAAAAGTACCTGCCTGCTTTAAGTGAAATGAAAAGGGTAGATCCACAAATATTGATAAATAGTCAAGTGTTGAATAATAATACTGCCCTGCTAATAGACATATGGTATGAAGATATCAGGTTTAAATGTGATATCTTGAAGAAATGCAGCAACAAGCTTAGGGATATAAGTATAAAGCTACACAGCATGATGGCATACGAAGCAGAGATCCTTGAGGCTTTAGAAGGAAAAGTAGAGGGAAAGATAGAAATAAAGATGTAGACATTACTATCAAAGCTCTGCATGATAATTTCCAGCCAGTAGCAGATGACCCCCTTACCCATCTGATAGAAGAAGTAATGAATAAAATCATGAGTATAAAAGTTAGGGTAGAAACTTATAATTAGACTTTGAATAGCAGAAAAAGGTAAGCTAAAAGTGTTCAAAGCTAAATTCCAGTCTCATAAGCATGCCGTAACAAAAGCTAGAATCCAAGATGGGGGAGAGGTGAATAAAATAGTGCAGGCATATGAGAACATCAAGATAGTGATGAAGGTCCACATACACGAGGATGTACATCAGGGTGACAGTGATACTGAAAGTAATGAAGATGATGACTATGATGAAGAAGAAGAAAATGAGGAAGATGACCCTAAAGAATGAATGAAGAGGCATCACAAAGCAAATACATGCATAAGGTACTCATGAATAATGAGTCATCTAGATGGTTGCCAACTCGCAACCTGTGCCATGAGGAAGAGTTGACTGAGTCAAAGGGTAATTATCAATCATTGATCTTAATTGACAATTCTTGACCATTGGTCATTTGTAACTACCTCCTCACCTTATTCTATAAAAGGTGCAGGGGTGAAATATTTTGAACATTTGAAACTTAATTGAAATTTGATTGCTAAAATATCAGGACTCATTTCAAAGTTGTTGTAAATGTACATGTTATGCATACTGAATGAAAGAGAAGCATATTTGATTAGAAATCATCATAAATTTTGAATAATCTGTGTTTGAAATATGGGTACATGCATTGATTAGTTGTTTCCCTTGGAGTGCTTATCAGTCTACACGTGTTATTTTCATTCCTAATCCCTTTGAAGTTAGCATCAACCATATGTAGTTGTGGAACATCCTGGTGACCTATGGTTTGATTTCTTCTCCTCATGAATGTATCTTCCATGTATGTGATTCAATGACTAAAGATTCACTAAAAGTAGAAGCATTATTTTAAATTTCTTTCACTTTAATAACAGATCATCACCATAATTGCAAATAATAGAGAATCAAAAGCAAATAACATGAAATATGCTGATATCTTGCAAATAATAGAAAATACAGAGCATATTTAGAATAAAAGCATGTCAAATTGACAAATATCATGTGAATTTTGACAAATATTCATGAAATCCATGCAAATACCTACTTATAGACACGTCATTTGAATAAATATATAGTGTAGAAGAAAGAACAAGTTCATGATGATCAATGATCAGAAGAACTGATCAAACTTGCAAATATCTCGGCTATTTTTGGAAATAGAGTAGAAATAACCTCTCTGTGGAGTGAATTTACAGGAAACAGTACAATACTAGTCATCAAGACAAATGTAAGACCCATTGAAATGGAAAATAGCATGTCACATCAACCTTTGAGTAATGTTAGACAATCATGACCTGATCAACGGAGACTTGGAGTCATCAACTTATCCTAAGCTGATCGTACTTTACAAGATAATAAAGGTTTGTTGTGCAAATTTTTATGCGTGTTGTTATGACTAGCAATCATCATCAACATTACCTTATATGCATGCCCCAAGTTTGTAATCCATCAGGACATCCATGTTATTGATTTACCACCTCACTTTGCCATTTGTCTATGTAGAGACTTCATAGCAAAATTAGGAGGCTATTTATCGTCTGTTTCAACTCACTTGTTTTTTAGAACTAGATATGGCACTAAAGTCACCATAAAATTACAACCATTAGCAAATGACCATGTTGAACCATATACACCTAGTCCAATCAATGTTAATCTTTCAATTTTTGACCAAGAAGAACCAACTACTATCCAAGACCCAAATACACTTTTAGAGGGCATACCTGATTTAGTTTTGGATAAATGGGTAGCAAATAATCATGAGACAAATCCTTTTGATCAAATGGATGAAATAGGGCTTGGTGTTTATATGATTCAAGAGAAAGATGCTCTTGTTCCAAACCTGTTAAAAGGTGAAAATCAACAAAATAAACAATCTGATAATGATATCTAGCAACTATATTTTGATGATTCAAGGAGCAAAATTGGTGTTGATGGAGGAGTTGTTTTAGTTTCTCCCATAGGTGAAAAGTATTATTCATCTTTTTGTTTTTCTTTCAATTGTTCAAATAACTTAGCTGAATATGAAGCACTGGTGCACGGATTAGAATGCTCTAGAAAATGAAAGATTAAATGCCTTAAAGTGTATGGGGATAGTGAATTAGTGGTAAAACAAGTGAGGAATATTGCTGCCACCAAAAATGATTTGCTGAAATTGTACTAACACAAAGTTTGGGATATGATAGATGAATTTGATGCTTTTAATTTGGTGTCAATACTAAGGATCAATAATAAATAGGCTAATAAATTGGCTACTATTAGTGTTGAGTATGATATTCTAGTAGAAATGAAGAATGTTCATACTCCCCTTTATGTTAAAGTTGTTGTTAAACCACCAGTGCTAGACAATAATACAAGTTGGCAAGTCTTTGATAGTGATGAACAAATTGTTAATTTTCTGATGGAAGAAGCTGAATTTGCTATAGGAAATCAATAGAAATGGCTGTAGAAATATGATGAGCAATTATTACAATTAAAGTCAAATAAGTTGCCTAAGGGTTTGGTAACCCTAGAGTCAATATTTAACACTGATGACTAGGTTAGAAGAGATAAAGCCAGCTTATTTGTGAAACAAGAGTATTATGACCCTTTGGAGATATTCAAGGACAAGCTGCTTAAACTTTGAAAAGTGTGCACAAAAGAAGAATACCAAGCTTTTATTTAGCTGTGTCAAGAATTTAGTGATGTATTTTCTTGGGAGTATGGAGATCTAAAGGGTTTTAACCTTGAGTTAGCTCAACACACTATTGAGCTGGAACCCAAGGCCAAACCAATTAGACAAAAATAGAGACCATTAAACCCAAAGCTAGAGGTTCTAATGAAGACTGAATTGAACAAGATAATAGAAGGTAACATAATCTTTCCCATAAAGCATACATCTTGGGTTTCTAACTTGGTATCTATTAGAAAGAAAAATGGTGAGATTAGGCTTTGTGTTGATTTCTATGATCTGAATAGAGCCTCTCTTAAGGACCATTACCCTCTACCCTCAATAGAGCATATTCTACAGGTTGTTTCAAGATTAGAAAGGTTCTCTTTATTGGATGGTTATTCTAGATACAATTAGATTTTAGTGAAAGAGGAAGACCAGTACAAGATTGCCTTCACTACCAAGTGGGGTACAATGGCCTATAAAAAATGCCATTTGGATTGGTCAATGCATAGGCAACTTTTCAAAGAGCCATGGACATGGCTTTTCAAGGTGTCATAAACAAATTTGTACTTGTATATCTAGATGATGTCATTGTGTTTTCAAAGAAGGCTAAAGATCCTTTTAATCATCTAAGGCTGATTTTTGAAAGATGAAGGGAATTTGGGGGTTCACTCAACCCAAAAAAGAGTATTTTTTCTATTCATGAAGGAAAGATTTTGGAACACATAGTGTCAAAGGATGGAATATCCATAGACTCAGAAAGGATTTTAGTAATATTAGCATTACCTCTTCCAACTCATAAGAAATGCTTACAAAGCTTTCTTTGAAAAATCAATTTTTTAAGGAGGTTCATGCCAAACACATCAGCATTATTATAGCCCCTAACAACCATGTTAAAAAAGAATATTCATTTCAGCTGGACAAAGGAAGGTAAGCAAAGTTTTGAAGAAATCAAAGAAGCACTTTCTATAGCCCCAACACTCATTAATCCAAACTTTGATAAAGATTTCATCTTGTATGCATTTGGGAGTGTTGACACAATTTCAGCAATGCTCTGTCAACAAAATGAGGAAGGGTTAGAGCAGCCTGTGGCTTTCTTTAGCCAAATTCTTCATGACTATGAGGTGAGGTATTCATTTGTTGAGAAACAAACATTGGCTATAATAAGAAGCCTTAAAAATTTAAACACATGCTTTCTAACAATAGAATATAGCTAATGGTTGCCCATCTAACAATCAAGGAATTCTTGCTTAGCAAGGATCTCAATGACAAAAGGCCAAGATGGATTGTAAAAGTGATGGAATATGACATTTAGGTCAAGATCACCAATCTTATCTGAGGTAAAGGTTTGTGTGAGCAACTTGTAGGGAATGAAGAAAACAACACTAAACTTGTAGAATAAGTTGAGATAGTGCTACAAAACCAAGAACAAGCTTTCGCCCCAGTTCCATCTACAAGTTGGGTTCAACAAATGGTTCATTATCTACATACTAGGGACTATCCTAAAGGTTTAGAAAGATCTAACAGAATGTACTGCAACCTGCAAGCTATCCCTTATGCTGTAATTGATGGAGTTTTGTACAAAAAGGATTTTCATGGTGTTTTGCTAAGATGTGTAGAACCAGAATAGATTTAGAAAATACTAGAAAAAATTCATGATGGGCCTTCTGGAGGTCACTTTGCACCAAGAACAATATCTCTAAAGATTATGAGAGCCAGTTATTATTAGCTAGAATTATTTAAAGATGCACATGATTGGGTGAAGAAATGTAATAAATGTTTAGTGTTTGCAGGAAAGTAGAAGCTTGTAGTCATGCCTCTACACCCAATTCAAGTAGAACAACCATTTGGTAAGTGGGATTTTGATTTCATTGGTCCCATCAATCCACCTTCAAGTGAAGGACATAAATGGATACTAACTGTAATAGATTATTTTACAGAGTGGACTGAAGTAGTTGCATTGAAGGAGGCAAATGAGACCTTTGTTTTGAACTTCTACGAAGACTTAGTTTCCAAGTTTGGTACTTCTGATTCAATCATTTCTGATAATGGTTTAGCATTCATTGGTTTAAGAGTTTTTGATTGATTTGTAAAGAACACTATATTGATTAGCACTTCATCCAACTACTATTCCCAGGGTAATGGACAAGCTGAATCAACCAATAAGAACCTGATTAAGATAATTAAGAAAATAGTTGATGATAATCAGAGATCTTAGCATGATAAGTTGAAATGAGCCCTTTGGGCTAATAGGATGACTCTAAAGAGAGCTACTTGTAATTCACCTTATATTCTAACTTATGGCAAAGAAACCAAATTGCTAATTTTAGTTGAGCTACTGACTCTAAGTTATGTCAAAGAGCTTGAACTATTAGAGGAACAACCAATGGAAATTAGGCTTACACAGCTAATGGAGCTGGAAGAGACCAAAAAAGAAGCACTAAGAACCCTGGATATACATCAAGTCTAGATGAAGAGGACCTTTGACAGAAAGACAGTCCCAAGAATCTTCAAGGAAGGAGATCTAGTGTCCAAATGTAATGAGCTTAAAAGAAAACATGGTAAACACACCAAGTTTGATGCCATGTGGGATGGACTGTATATCATTACAGAATGTAAGAAACACAATGCATTTTATCTTGCAAAGTTAGATGGACAGGTGTTGCCAATCCCTGTCAATGGGATTCACCTCAAACAATGTTACTAGGAAAGCAACTTTGCTACAAATAAGTGCTTTTTGCACATTTCATTTTAGTTTTGTTTTGTTTTCCAAGAAGTGCACATGCACATTTTGCTAGCCATGTCCTAAACAAGGTCAGATCAATTTAAATTTTAGTATTGTTTTTGCTGTTGTATTTTTCTGGTAGCTGAGTTGCAGTGAAAGTTTTCAAGGTTTCAGGCAAGAAAAGACTCATATGCCCAATGGATTTGCAAGGCTACTAGTTCTATTTTGTTTAATAGGAAAACACCCCTGAGAGGTCACCAAAAATGTTACTAAATTATGTTCACACCTAATTTAGCAAGGCCTAAACATCAGTTGTTTAGAGGGCATATAAAGATTTTTTTGCTTATGCAGGATCATCCAGTCAATGTCTGATGTCTTGAAAAAAGACATGTACAAAATCACTTATCAAAATCATATAATAGCTCAAGCTGAGCTGTTACATCATCCTGGTAAGGGAAATCATCTATGGTCAAGAAAATAGACATTCAAAGAATGAAGAGAATTGATGGATTTCATGTTTCAGTTGCTCATTATTCATCATGTTTCAGTGCAAGTAAAAGAGGTATTTATAAATTGTCAAATTATACATCATGTTTTATACATATGTTTCAAAGAAAGATCTGTTAGTTTATGCTTTGTATATATAAGTCATTGCATAGAATGAAATCGGTAATTGTATTCAAAAGAATGTATAAAAGTGTCCCACAAAAGCCATGGGAATAACTGAAGTATGCAACATAGAAGTAAATTTTACTTTTGAAGAATAAGAAATACATAGGAAAAGAAGAGGGACTCATCATTTTCTGTGAATGACGAATCTTGAGATGTTTGAGTTGATTTTCAGCTCCCTCCACTTGTCAAGCTCTAGAATACTTGCAAGAAGTTTTGTTAGAGCTTTGGGTACCAATACTTTTCATATGCACAGTCAAGAAACAAAAGTACAACTTATTGAATGGAGTAGCAGTAATCAGTAATTAGATATCAGCATAAGAGAAGTCAGAATGAATAGATACAAGTGCCATATTAGAAAGAGATAAATCCATGCAAGTGACCCCACATCATGAATAAAAGAAACATCATGTCTTATATCCAAGATGTGTTTTTATGTTCTAACTTGTTTGGTCACTGTGCAGGTATAGGAGAAATCATGTTGCTGATTCATTTTTGATAAATAACATGTGGAGGAAATGTGGCTCCCACAAAGGTTGAACCCAACATGCTACCTTCTTGATGTTTTTAGAGGGAAAGAGACATAAAAATATGGTCATATACCTATGAGAATGGAGTAACAGTTAAACAAAAGAGATAGAGCATTATACATATGCTACAAGAGATTAAAGATAATCATCAATGAAGATCAATCATATGCCTTGGGGTAGTCTTAAGTCATGACAAAACAGCCATAGACATGAAAAGGGAAGTAGCATACAGTGAAGGCAAGTAACTCATGTTGAAAGTGAATAGATAGATTAAGATGTTAATAGCACAATGCAGCTCTATAGCAGTAGAGGAGAGGTGACAAATGCAGTCCAATCAAGCATTCATGACTATCATAAAGGATCAATGCAATAGTTTCATCACATGTGACAGAAGAGGGTATATATCTACAAGTTTCAAACTCAAAAGGTGCCTTGAAGTTTTTAAAGCCTTATTCAAAACCATTCATGTTACTAACACAAGTGTATAAAGATATAGCTGAGAAAAATTTGATGTCAATATGATGACATATAGAAGATATATAGATGGAACAACAAAAGCATATATACTTTGTCCATCTATAAAAGAGTCACTTCTACTACCAGATAGCTGATCATTTCATTCATAAACATGAGCCTTTACTACAGTCATGATATCTAGGAACATCAAGAGAAGCAAGTGAAGAATGCCATAGTCAAAATATAAAGCTGATAATGGAACAACAAAAGGCATATACCTTGTTTGCCTATAGATGATGAAAATGGAAGAACTATTGATATGTGTCAGACAATTGAGAGGGGGGTGAATCAGTTGTCACAAAAACTTAAACACTTTCTACAATTAAACATTCATCACTTATCCACAATTATTATGATTTAACAATGAGAGCATGAAATCAGAAACTTAACCACATAAGCAACATCAAACACAAGAGACACTAGATTTATGTGGAAAACCCCAAGGTGGGGAAAAACCATAGAGAGGATTAACTCTTAATATATTGCAATCTTGAAATAATGATGTTCAGGCTTGGTCACCCCATGTGCTTAAACATATTGGTTTACTGCCATGAAGAACAACTAGGTCTAGTAGGCTCACTGCCTCAACCCTAAACCTAGCAAGATTATAATAAGGGTTGTTAAACCCTGAGGGCTATTAAACACTACTAGTGGCTTACTACCAAATTCACTACCATAATGAACACCTTTCTTTATTGTGAATAAACAATTCCTCAGCTCTTCTCTTCCTTTTCCCTGCTCTTCATCTACTTCGCTCTTCCTCTTCTTTCCTCTTCCTCTTCTCTACTCTGCCTTTGGACCTTTCTTAATATATTCTCATTTTCTCTCAAGGACAACTTTTCCGCAACTCAGCTACAAGTATTTATACACTACATCAACCTTGGAATGATCATCAAGGTCGGCATCGACCATTGGAATAATTTCCAAGGTTAGTATTACAAACATTTACAAAATAGGTCCTGACCTATTGCAGCATCATACGGGGAATGAAATGCAGATCACACCATGTCTTAGCTGGGACTCAAACATGATCTTCCATACCACAACACACTTCCACAATCTTCTAGAGATCTTTGCAATCACTAGGATCAACCAAGTCGACCAAGACTAGTTACATGCTACATTACCTGGGAACAATCTTTACACACCATCTCAATTTCTCAACATGGACCAAAGTCTATATAGGAATATGATTAGGAGACATCCACAAGAATGCTATAATCATCAGGAGCAACAGTACAAATTATAACCACTTTATTCATAGGAATTTTCTCACTGGAGTACATGAACTTTACTGTCTTCAACTATCATAAAAAAAGATAGCTTGTGGACCACCAAACCATGAACCATTGCAACTGTAGGCACTTATCATCATTCTAGACTTCCATATAGAACCACATAGAAAAATACTTTCTTGCAGAGAAATGCGGAGCCAAATACTATCTTCCTGTCTCAACTGAACTTACAGAAAAAGTAGGCTTCACTTTGGTGAACACAACTCACTCAGATCTTCAAGCAGATGGCTCAGACATGAAATGTAGCATCCTCAGACATACCTCTAACTTACTTCTAATCCATAGACCATGATCTTCAAGAAGGAAAAAATGTAGAGTGGTTTATTGGACTGATCTTCAACATACAACTCACTGTCTGTACTACACTTCTCTGTGGCTTACTTGTTTCTTTCGGATAAGTTAATTTTATCAATATCCTCAACATAAAAGTCTTCAAAACAAGTAATTGAATAGGATATAGTTGACACCAATGACAACAAGAATATGTTGACATCAATGAGAACACCGATTATGAACATACTTACAACAATCTTCCCCTTTGCCATTGATGGCAACATATAATGTGAAAAACTGCAACAACCATCAAGATAAGATTCTCCCCCTTTCTCTTTTCACATATGTACTCTTTCTCTTACACATCTGCACTCATCTGCACTCTTTCTCTTTCCCCTTTCTCTTTTCACATCTACACTCTTTCTCTTACACATCTACACTCTTTCTCTTACACATCTGCACTCATCTGCACTCTTTTTCTTATACATATGCACTCTAAGTTTTTCACATGACTTCTCTCCCCCTTTGACATCAATGGAAAAGGGCACATACTTTCACTTTCCTACTCTAATATAATCTCTTTTCTAAACTTTTTGACAACTCCCCCTTAGAAGTATCCCTAAAGTATCAATCCAGACCTTTGAACACCTTTGGATTGATGCACCATTGTGCATCTTAGTTTAGAGAAGGAGGGGTGATGACCCCTAACTTTTCTTTGAGATAATCAAAAGTATCCTTGGGAAAAGGATTGGTAAAAATGTCTGCAATCTGATCCTTGGTCGAAACATACTCCAACTTCACTTCATTCTTTGTCACCTTTTCTCTCAAAAAATGATACCTAATGAATATGTTCTTTGTCCTTGAATGCATCACTGGATTCTTTGATATATTGAGGCACTTGTATTGTCATAAAAGATTGTAATTAGATCTTCATACACAACTCTGATGTCCTTCAATGTCTACTTCATCCATAACACTTGAGTGCAATTACATGCTACTGTAATGTATCCTACTTCAGCAGTAGATAGGGATATTGAATCCTATTTCTTGCTCAACCAAGATACTAATCTTTTTCCCAAGAATAATGCACCTCCACTTGTGCTTTTTCTATCATCCACATCTCCATCCCAATCTGCATTAGTATATGCATTGAGAAAAAAGTCACTGTCCCTAGGGTACCACAAACCATAATCTATTTTACCTTTTAAATATCTCAGAGTTCTCTTGACTGCCATCACATGTGATTCCTTGGGTTCTGCCTAAAATCTTGCCATAAGACACACTGCATGCATTATGTCAGGTCTAGTTTGAGTCAGGTAAAGTAATACTCCAATCATAGATCTATACTTTTTCTGGTCTACGAAGGGTGAGTTATCATCTTTTCTCAACTTACAACTAGTTGTCATAGGTTTGTATACTAGTTTAGAGTCTTCTATTCCAAATTTATTTAACAACTATTTCACATACTTAGATTGAGAAATGAAGATACCCTTATCTGATTAACTTATTTGTAGACTGAAAAAGAAGTTCATCTCTCCAAACATAGACATTTCAAATTCACTTTGCATTTCTCTAGCAAAAACTGAGCACATACCTTCATTGCCTCCAAAAATAATATCATCAACAAAAACTGCAACAATCATAGTTTGTTCATCATTGATCTTGAAGTAGAGGTTACTATTTGTTGTACCTTTACTATACTCTATCTGTATCAGGTACCTATCCATTTGAGCATACCACGCTCTGGGAGCTTGCTTCAATCCATATAGTTCTTTCTTCAATTTGCATACCATGTCCCCTGATGACTGAAATCCTTCCAGTTGTTCAATATAGACTTCCTCTTCCAACTCTCCATTTAGGAAGGCAGACTTCACATCCATTTGATAAATCTTGAAATCTTTGAATGTTGCAAAAGCCATAGACATCCTTATTGCTTCAATCTTTACTATTGGAGAAAAAATTTCTTCAAAGTCTATTCCTTCAACCTGAGCGTATCCTTTGCATACCAATCTTGCTTTATTTCTTACCACTTCACCATTCTCATTCATTTTGTTTCTGAGACCCACTTTGTACCAATTGTATTCTTGTCTGCTGGTCTAGGAACAATATCCTAAGTCTGATTCTTCTCTATCTGCATCAATTCTTCTCCCATGGCCTCTATCTAATTCTCATCTTTTCAAGCCTCATCTATAGTTTTAGGTTCAATCTTAGAGATCAGACATAAATTTACTTGTTCTTCTATAGCTTTTCTTTTGGTTAAGATCCCTTTTCTCTTATCTCCTATGATTTGATTTTTAGAATGACTGATTCTTACATACCTTGGAGTTTTGGTAGCACTTATCAAGGCTTGTTCTTCTTCATCTGTGCTATCTTCATGCTATACCACTTCTGAAACATTTGGATCGTCTGACTCATATCCACTTGATTATGAAGACCTTTCTTTACACTCATCAACTTTGACATTTGCACTTTCAATGATTTTATTTAGCCTCTTATTATAGCATTGGTAGGCCTTACTCTTGGTGGAGTAACCAAGAAGTATTCCTTCATCACATCTAGCATCAAACTTGCCTAAATCTTCTTCTCTTTTGATATAACATCTACTGCCAAAGACTTTGAAATATTTCACAGTAGGGACTCTACCATGCCACTATTCATAGGGAGTTTTTGAACTATTACCTTTTACTTGAACTCTGTTTAGGATATATATTGTGGTGTGAATTGCCTCTCTCTAATATGCTTCCAGAAGATGAGCTTCTTTCATCATGGTTCTAGCAGCTTCTTGAACTGTTCTATTTTTCCTTTCAACAACTCCATTTTGTTGTGGAGTTTTGGGCACAGATAACTATCTCTTTATTCCATTCTCTTCACAAAAGAAATTGAACTCATTTGATGTGAACTCTCCTATTGTATCAGATCTCAAACATTTGATTTTCAAATCCATCTTATTTTCAACCATTGCCTTAAATGCCTTGAATTTATCTAGAGCTTCAACTTTCTCTTTCAAAAATGTGACCCAAATCATTCTTGAATAATAAACAATGAGTAACATGAAATACCTGTCTCCTTGCAAACTTCTTACTCTGGTAGGTCTACACAAATTTATATGCACTAGCTCAAGTAGTCCTCCAACTAATTGATCCTTGCTTTTGAAACTTGTTCTTGTTTGTTTCTAAAATTAACACTCCTTGCAAACTGGATTAGCAAGCTTCACAAGCTTAGGCAAATCTCTAACAATCTATGCAGTACTTATCTTCATAATATTATCAAAATTTATGTGACACAACCTTCCATGCCATAACCAACTTTCATCAATTTGAGTCAACAAGCAATAATTCTTGGTTCATTTCAAATGATAGATATTACCTCTAGTCTTCTTACCAGTTGCAATGACTATTTCAGAGCTTTCCTTGATATTGCATCCATTGTCCTTGAAGCTTAAGTTATAGGCCTTGTCACACATCTGACCCATACTCAGAAGATTGTGTTTTAATCCTTTCACATACAAGACATCTTCAATATTATGCTTGCCATCAAAAGAAATAGATCCTTTTCCACAAATCCTACTAGATGTGTCATCTCCAAACCTAACCAGTCCACCATCACATCTTTCCAAACTTATAAACTTACTTTTGTCACAAGTCATGTGGTGAGAGAAACCACTATCAATAACCCATTCACCTTTGTCCTTGATGACCTGAGTAGCCAAAGCACTTTCCACTAGTTTTTCCTCCATACAACTAGAAGAATTAGTAGACACAAGATCTTACTTAATAGTAATGAACAAGCATTCATTACAAAGGAGTTAGCATTATCTGGTTCACCATTATCTAATACTCCTTCATCATCATCAAAATCTTCAACATAATAACACTTCATTTGGGTCCTAGGCCTATTCTCATATATTCTTCTATTTATTTCAATTCTTTCAGGACATCTAGAAGAAAAATGACCTACTTTACCATATGAAATACATTTGAAAGGTAATTTGCCTTTATACTTACCAGATCCTCTTTATAGCCTATCCACAAAGTTGGCTTCAACTTCATCTATCTCATCATCAGATTCTACCTTATACTTTTCTGATCTAGAAGTACTTCTAGGAGTACTAACTTTGAAGGCGGTCTCAACTTTTGGTAGAGCATCATCTAATTCCCTCATCTCAAAAATAGTAAGCTTACTAAGAAACTAATCCATGTTAATTGTTTTTACTTGCATGAATTCTTCAATCATGGCCACCTTGTGACAGTAGGACTTGGACAGAGATCTGAGTATTTTTGTGACAATTTCCTTTTCATCAAGAGTTCCTCCTATGGATTTTATCCTTGTAACAAGGTCATCAACTCTTTGCATAAATGCTGATATGTTTTCAACATTGTTCTTTTTCAAGCTTTCATATTTCACTTTCAGACTTTGTAACTTGGTTTCCTTCATAGAGTTATCTCCTTCATACGAATTTTTCAACTTTTCCCATACCTTATTTGTAGTTTAAAGATCTACCACTTTTGTTAGTATTGAGCCAATTTATTAGCTTAGTAGAGCATCACTTGCCTTGATATCAATCTCATATTCTTTTATTTCATCTTCAGTTGTCAGACCATTTTGAGGTCTGGTGTATTCTATTTCTCCAACTTTCTAAACTTTGATACCAAGAGAAAGAAGATGGATTTTCATCCTAGCCTTCTAGATAACATAATTAGTTCCATCAAAATGCAGTGCTTCCTTCTTGTAAGACATTTTGGATCTTCCTCAAGCTGTTAAACTTTCTTTAGAGGAACTTAGCTCTGATACCAATTGTTGATATGCACCGTACAACTAAGAGGGGGGTGAATTAGTTGTCACAAAAACTTAAACACTTTTTGCAATTAAACATTCATCACTTATCCATAATTATTATGATTTAACAATGAGAGCATGAAATCAAAAACTTAACCACAGAAGCAACATCAAACACAAGAGACACCAGATTTAAACCCCAAGGAGGGGAAAAACCATAGAGAGGATTAACTCTCAATATATATTGCAATCTTGAAATAGGGATGTTTAGGTTTGGTCACCCCATGGGCCTAAACATACTGACTTACTGCCATGAAGAACAACTAGGTCTAGCAGGCTCACTACCTCAACCCTAAACCTAGCAAGCTTACAATAAGTGCTATTAAACCCTATTGGTGGCATACTACCAAATTCACTACCATGATGAACACCTTTATTTATTGTGAATAAACAATTCCTCAGCTTTGCTCTTCCTCTACCCTGTTCTTCCTTTGCTATGCTCTTCCTCTTCTTTCCTCTTCCTATTCTCTGCTCTGCCTTTGGACCTTTCTTAATATATTCTAATTTTTTCTCAAGGAAAACTTTTCCACAACTCAAATCCAAGTATTTATACACTACATCAACCTTGGAATGATCATCAAGGTCGACAATAACCATTGGAACAATCTCCAAGGTTAGTATTACAAACATTTACAAAATAGATCTTGACCTATTGCAACATCATGCAAGGGGAATGAAATGCAGATCATGCCATGCCTTAGTTGGGACTCAAACATGATATTTCATGCCACAACATGCTTCCACAATCTTCTAGAGATCTCCACAATCACTGGGATCAACCAGGTCGGCTAAGATTTGTTACACACTACGTTATCTAGGAACAATCTTCACACACCATCTCAATTTCTTAACATGGACCAAAGTCCAGATAGGAACATGATTAGGAGACATCTGCAAGCACACTATAATCATCAAGAGCAACCGCACGAACCTTAACCACTTTATTCATAGGAATCTTCTCAGTGGAGTACATGAACTTTACTGTCTTCAACTGTCATAAAATAAAGATAGCTGGCAGACCACCAAACCATGAACCATTGCAATTGTAGGCACTTATCATCATCCTAGACTTCCCTCTAGAACCACATAGAAAAATACTTTCTTGCGGAGGAATGTGGAGCCAAATACTATCTTCATGTCTCAACTAAACTTATAGAAAAAGCAAGCTTCACTCTGGTGAACACAACTCACTTAGATCTTCATGTGGATGGCTCAGACCCAAAATGTAGCATCCTTAGACATACCTCTAACTCACTTCCAATCCATAGACCATGATCTTCAAGTAGGAAAAAATGCAAAGTAGTTTACCAGACTGATCTTCAGCATACAACTCATTTTCTGTACTACACTTCTTTGTTTCTTGTTTCTTCCGGAGAGGCTAATTTTCTCAATATCCTCAACATACAAGTCTTCAAAATAAGTAATGGAATAGGATACAGTTAACACCAATGACAACAAGAATATTTTGACATCAATGACAACACTGATTAGTCACATACTTGCAACAAGTACAACAAAAATGCAAATAAGAGCATCTTGTTATATTTCATTGCTCATACATTTTGCCTTCATCACAATGAATGGATACATACAGGCACATGATGCCTAAAAGGTGCAATAGATTAAAAAGGGAATAGTATGATTAGATCATGATAATACCCTAAAATTAAGACAAGCAGTGGATGGAAATGATATTTTATGATCATAATTGAAATGTGGAAAAGTGCAGTGTCATTTAGTCTATGTTTACATAGGATAACATTTACCATTTTCTAAAAATACACTGACAAATATGAACTTGTCCTAGATTGGATAATTGTTTGCTACAAATACTGGAACAGTACGATTGCATCATGAGGATTCCCATGCCTTCTATATATTGCAATATTTATACTCAATAAATACATTGTCCCAACAGTATGAAGGAGAAGAGGAATCATAACTTTGAGTAAGTACAGAAGCCGTGAAGGTAAAAGAAGCATCAGCAATGTTTAGTTGAAAGCATGAGTAGCATAAAACACACAAGAATCCATATCCATTCAATGATAAGTATATGAAGAATAGAGTAAACAAAATGATAAAGTGTCGAGTACCAAAGTGCAGTGGCCTGGTTTCAAGGACAGAGAAAAGATAAATAGAGGATGTGAGCCAAATGTACTAGGGCTTTGATCCAACACAGAAAGTAAAAGATGGAACAATGGTTTGTTGTGTGACAATGGAAAGGAAAAATGGAGTTTATAATGAACTAAAACCCATTAAGGTTTCACTCATAGCCATGTAAAATATGAGACTACTATGACCATTACTAGTGCCAAGCTCAGGAATAATAATGATGCATTTTGTCTTACAATAGAGAAAGAAAAAGATGAAGTCTCTATTCAAAAACCCTAGAAGGGTTTTACATAACAAATAAAACTTTTTACCATTCTTCAAACAGATATATGCTTTTCTATGTGAATATTGAAGGAACCAGAGCATTTAAAAAGAAATACCAACTACTATTATCTTTTTAAGGAATTCTTACAAAACCCTCATTCTTCCCTATCTGTTATGCCACAACAAAGTGAAAAGATAGAATACATATAGAAACAAATGGGGAAGTTCACCTTCATCACATCACTGAACAAAAACTAGAATGGAAATGGCTTCAGGAGTAGCAAACATTACATTTTCCTTTTTTCTTAGAGAAAAATAAAAGATACAGAGAAGAGAAGCTCACTTGTGGAGTATGGCATCAAAAAAAAGCTCAGAGATAGCAGTTAAACCTCTAGAATACTTTAGAAATAGTAGAAGAAACCCTTGCATGGTGGCAGTTTGAGAGGAACAACAAAAGAAGCAAGTGAAAATGATAAAGACTTTTAGGTTTTGCTTCCCTTTTGCTATTTTCCCTAGCTTGATCACTGAGCTCTTTTTTAACCTTTTTTTAAAAAGAAAATCATTGTTATCCATTGCAAGCTCATGGTCAAGACTTTCCAAGTCAATGATACCTAGTGTCCATGAGAGAGCCCAAAAGGGCCATCATTATATTCTTTTTGATTTTTCCTTCAAGTCAATAAAAGGCAAATGATGCGAAGGTAATAATGTAAGGTGTCTTAATCTATATGGAGTCATCAGGTTTTTTCAAATGTAAATGTAATAATACAAGAATATATGATGTGTGTTTGCATGGGAAGTTATAAGGTGTCTTGACATATAATGATGCAAAGGTAAGACTTGATGCATATAATTTGCATGGGAGTCATAAGGAGTGATGCTTTGAGTTTTAAAAGTGATTTGAGAATATTAATCAAACTATGCATGGGAGACATAAGGAATAATGACTTTGAATTTTGAAAGAAGAGAAAGATATGATTGATGCATAGGGAGTCATATGGATCAAATAAATGCATGTAATTAATGTAGATGCATGATGGATGTACTTTCACATGGAGGAGATCCAGTTTTGCATGCATGGGGAATATTTATTTTTGGCATCACCATAGGATGCATAATGTAATTGTGCAAATCAAAGGGGAGATATAAGGAGTTGTTATTTGTTTTAAAACCTTTTGAAAACAAAATCCATCATCTTTACATGACTTTGCAACTTATAAACAATGTAAACAAATAATAAAGTAATATAATTATAAGTTACTTTATTATTTGTTAAAAAGTTGTTAAAAAAAAAATAGAACAAATTTGTAACACAGTAAAGCAAGTCACTTTTTGATTACTTTATTTCTTACTCACATTGTTTAGATTCCCAAAAACATGCAAACTTGGAGGATGAAGTTAACTGAGCCATTTTGGGTTCTTTGCATGATTTTTTTGGTCAAAATTGGAGAGTTTGGTCCACCACATGGTCAAATGAATAGAGAGGGGCAATTTGAAGCTATTTTAGCTCAAATTGGATAAGTTATAGCCCTTCTTTTTAGGGATTTTTATGCTTGCTCATGAATTAGCCTTGGAGGTATTATTTTTAGAGGCAATTGACTGTAGTTGACCTTTTAGGTCTTTCTTGTGAGCAGATTATATATTGTGAGAAAAACTTATGTTTTTCTAGTTCTTGCCTTTTTGCTCTCTTACACATTGTAGAGATAAAGAGTGTTTGTAACTCAATTTTGCAAATTAATACATTACAGCAGGTTACATGTTCTATTCTTTGTCATTTTTATGCAAGTGTTTCTTTATTTTTTAGTAGAATCAAGTGTCTACCTTCTCATTTGTGTTGCCTTTATGAATGATTTGATGAGATTTTATTGTGTTTAATATCAAAATCTTCAAAATCATTGTCTCATTTGTACTTGCATGTATTGAATAGCAGTAAAAATCATAGGTCTTAGGTTGTGCAATTGGAATAGTTTTTCTTTTATGCTATGACAACCCTATTTTACCCCAAGAAGAAAGTTATTTCCAGCCTCCCTTAGAAACATTCTTGTGATCATATTGCCAAAGTGAATTGTGTGCATAGATTTTTTTGAGATTTATTGTGAATTAGAGGTGCAGGTTTCCATCAAATTAGGTGCATCACCACACTTTTAAGTTACTATTTTAGTGCTTTTAGTAGGTCTTTTTCAACCCTTTTCCTACAAAGTCATTAACCCATTTGAAAATTATAAGGGAACCAACCCATAATCTAGAGGTTCAAGCTCACCATAGGTCACCCACAGCCTGAGTTTGATCCCATGTTACATAGGATTGCGGAGCTTCATAGCTTTCCATAACAGGTGCAATCTTGCTCGATAACAAGTCCTAAAGAGGAGGAAAAGAGGTTCAAACTCTACTTAAATTGCATCTAAGTCCTTTGGTGCCACTCCTTCAGAGACTGTGGAAGCACCTACAAAGAAATCCACTAGTGAAGGGAATAAAAGAAAGAAAACCAAGGGCAAGAATGTTGCAAGTATGGGCCTAACTAGTGTTTTCATTGATGTCAACATACTCATGTTGCATTAATGATGAGGATTAGATGAGTAGTATGCGAAGGATATTGAGAAAATTAGTCCTATCAAGAACAAAGAAGAACAATGAAGATAGTAAGGCAAAGGTCCCAACCAAGATGAAGATCAGTGGATGCGCATCAAAGGGTTTGTTAGATAAGTGTCTTAAGATGATCTAGTAAATATTTGAGAGGTCCACATGAAGATCTGAAGAAGTTATGGCCACTTGAGTAAAATTGATGAAGGGGGTAAATCACAAAACACACAATAACAGATATTGAACACAACAAATAGAACTTTCTTTTATTGAACTAGGCAACTCATTACATTATAGAAGCTCAATTACAATTAGAGGATGAATCTTCTACTGGCTGCAACACATTACAGCTTTCCCAACCTCAAGACTCTAGAATCTTCAGCCTTCTGTAACCCTAAATCAGCTAGGGTTTCTATTTTCCAACCTATTCTTGACTCTACACTAGCCCCCCTTAACTCTACTACTGCCCAGGGTTCCCAAAATAGTCATAAATAGCACTTTTTGGCGGCCTCCAGCTAAATTTCAAATTTTGCAACTCCCTCCAAAAGTAGGTCAACTTCCAGGAAGCATAACTTTTGATTCGAGTGTCCGATTGACGAACCGTTTTAAGCGCTGGAAAGCTCAAGATGTGAACTATCACGCTGGAAATTTGTAAACAGATTTCCATCAACTTTTCAAGATGTTATGAGAAGTTTTAGTGCCTCATATCTCGTTCCAGAAATTTTCAGGGGCTTTTTAGAAAACAAAAACTTTAATATCTTTCAGCCCACAAATGATCTTTGCTTGATTCCTTCGCCAAAGGTCTTATATTTCCATTATGTAACTTTCTGGAAGTTTTTGCTTCATTACGTGTCCAAATGCAAACTTTCTAAAAATAGCAAGTACACTTTCCTAATTAGGCAGGTCGCTATTTTTAGCAGTTTTGGAAAAACTGAAAGTCCTACATTATTATTCTAGATATTATGGAACCAAAAACACTAATTATGGAAAGAAATGAGAACAACTACAATGATTTTGAATTAACTTCTTTTTGGGTGATGCAAGATTGCCCTTACACCACTGGATGCTCCTGCATCAAAAATCAGTTCTGGTAGATGTTCAAAGGTGACAGAGTGACACAAATAGGTCCGGTGAGATCTAGAAATGAAATATCTTATTTTGTAGATTTGGTGGAGTGTTTATCAAGTCAATATGAATTGACAAATTAATTGGTTCATGGTCTGGAGGTCTGTAATGATCTATTCCAATGTGACAATGATGACAGACTGTGTTCTTGAGGTTCTAGATAAAGGAGAGAAAGATTCTAGTAAACTGAAGTAGTGTGGATGTTCTTAGTGATTCAGGGAAGCTTGTGGAGGTCTTTGGATTGTGTCTAGTTCATGTTGGTGGTCCGCATTGAAGATTGAGCTCGTAATTGAAGAATTACTTCTGATTGATAATGTTCTTCCTAAGTCTGGCTAACTGAATGAGTTACACTCCCTACAGATGATCTTGAAGATGTTCTATGAAGATTGGTGTGTTCCTAAATGAAGATTGAAGTCTTAGATCTATGTGGCCAACAACACGTTTGTAGATTAGATAATGCAAAATGAGGGAAAACACCAAATCAAATGCAATAAAACAAAAGATTATACCTCACATACACAACCTAATCCCATCAAGGGAAAGAAGGAGCCTTTCCACCCAAAAGAAGCCCCTAAGACTAAGATGATCCCTAGACTATTGATCCAAATGTGAAATGCTCTTCAATTGTGCAACTCACTATTAACTCAAAGGTGATTTTGGCATGGTAACTTTGCATGAAAATGGATGATAAAATGACTTGTGAGAGGTTGTATTTATAGACTTTTGGAGAGGATTTTGATCCAAGGGTGGAGATTGATTGGAGAGATCAATGGTGGAGGATGAAAGTGAGGTGGAGGGCCTAGATTTGATCTTGGAAGATGGAGGGCTAGGAATAAAAGTAAATCTTTTATTCATTTTTGGGAAAGGGGTGAATAAATGAGGTTGGGTGAGATGGATTATTTGTAAATTAAAAATTCACATGGGGAAGGGTAAAATGAATTAAAAATTCATTTGGGGAAGAGTGGATATGACATGTGTAAGGGATGTGTAAGAGGAGTAAATGTGATGTGTGATTTATTTGAATTTTAAATTTGGGAGGTGTGGAGAGAAGTGCTAATGAGGATTTGACTTTCTTAATTAGGGTGATTAACCTAATTAATGTGGCTGGAATAAATTAGTAGAGGGATTAGAGGGGGGATAAGATTAATCAATTAGTGATTTAATTAATTAATCCTAAGGCTAGGATGGGATGGGCTAGAGTAGGCAATTAAATAATAGCTATTTAATTGTCTAGGGTAGGGATAGGCTAATTAGTAGGCTGGATTAATTAGTTAACATGGTTTTAACTAATTAATTAGATTTAGGGAAAATGGGGAATTGATTTAATAAATTTTGCATATTTATTAAATCAATGGGCTAAGGTTTGGACTATTGAATTAATAAAATTAATTCAATTTTGGGGATAAAATGATGTGGATTTAGAAAATGAAAGGGGTGATTAATTAAATAAAAATTTAATTAATTAGTTGGAAAGGGAATTGGTAAGTTTTAGGGATGTCGGGAGTCAGTTTGGTAGTCGAGACATTTTTAGGTGTCTACATTTGCCCCTCTTTGACGTGGCGTCAGGACCTAGGAGGGAAGTGGCGTCAGGTCGAAGAAAAATATGCCCCAGCTGTCGGGAAGGAATGAGATGGATAGGGGATGCCCCCTCGAGAGGTTAGCGAGAATGTGAAAATTTTGCAGGTAAGCTCTCGAAAGGATGCGACAGAAGTGACGGTGGGAGAGGTGATGGAAAAAGAAGATGGTGGGAGGAAAAATAGAGGAAAAAGGCTGAGATCTACACCCTGTAGGGAAAAGAAAGGGATGGAGGGATGACATGGCCCATTATATTAGGAAAAGTGGGCCTAAAGAGTGCCACATTGGCACACTTTGACCTTCTAGAAGAAAAGAGAAAGGAGAGATGGCTGAGCACAACCCACAGTTCCCGCAACTTCATCATATCTCAGAGCGATTCTGAGAGGTCGGGCGGTCACCCGAGGCTGGACCCCAGGTAGGGCCTAACCTGAACTTTGTGATTTTTTATTTTACGCACATGTTTTTGGGTTTTGGGATATGGGTTAGGAGCGCGTGGCGCCATAGACAAGGCGGATTAGCGCAATCCTGCAGATTAGCGCTATCCTCCAGGGTAGGGTGAGGCAATTTTGATGCCAATTTGGAGGAATATTGGCGCCATCTTCTGGATTGGTGCCAAAACTCAGGGCGAAGCAAATACAATATTTTGACGCCATGTTATGGGTAGAACGTCGCTATCGTCTGGAATAGCACCATAATGGGGAACAGCGCTATTATTAGTTTTAGCGCTAAAAGTTTAATTGAGGTGAAAATGAAGTGCTGCGCCATCATCTGGATTGGCGCGTAGTAGCACTAATGTCTGCATTGGTGCGATACAGGGAGCGCAGTGGCGCCATTGTCTGTATTGGTGTGATAGGTAGGGGAAAGTAGCGCTATTTTTAAAATAGCACTTAGGGATTGTCTATGTGGGGCCACATGATTTGGGCCTGTGAGACATTTCAGAAGAAAAGGTGTGTTGGGGAAAAAAGTAAGTTAGTATCTAATGAAGAAGTGGTGGATGCAAGATACATGGCAGTTTATACTGCAGTCACGAGAGCGACGAGTGCGATCCGTGATGCCGCTGTTTGATGAGGCATGGCAACCTTGACTTGCGAGACTGGGGCTTTGGAAGGTGGTAGCGATGCCAGTGCTACGAGCTCATAGAGCTCTGATGATGGCCGTGGTGGAGCGATACCGCAGTGAGACTTCCAGCTTTCTGCTACCGACGGGAGAGATGACTATCACACTTGAGGATGTTTATTGCATCCTCAAGCTACTGATTCATGGTCGACGTGTGAGGTATGACATGAGGAGGGGGTGGACTGCGTTGATCAGAGTGTTCGGAGCAGAGCACGTGGTATTTTCGGTAGATGGGAGGGAGATGGATTGTGACAGGATGCTGGCGGTGGGTGCAGATCCCTTTGCCTTATATTTGTGTACGCTGATTGGAGGTGTAGTGCTGCCGGATAGGTGAGGCAGGGGTTTTCCTGTGGGCTGGGGTGGGATGATAGAGGGGATGGTGAGGCATGATACTGTCTATGCATGCGGGCCAGTGATGCTAGCACAGCTGCTGCACAAGATGCACATGGTCGCTTATCTTCATGACAGGGCTTTATCTGCTGGGGTTACGCTGCTACACGTATGGCTTTGGGAGCACATTCTCATGACTCGGCCGACATGCGGTTATTATCGGCGCCCGTTTGAGACGTTTGTGTTTTTGTATCAGGATGCACTGTATACCTATACTGGACAGGTCCGCCACTGGCAGAGGATACTAGATGACGTGATTAGCATGGTATACCGTCCATATATTGATTGTGAGGAGTGGCTGGATGATGTGACCCATCTCCCGTACACATTTCAGCAGAGATTTCTTATGGGTTGTGCAGACCGTACTATAGAGATGTACCTACCTTCGCGGGTGATGCGGTAGTTTGGACGGGTACAGGATGTGCCTCAGCAGATGGCGATATATGTACGGACACCGCGGGATACAGCCTACTGGCCCACAGCATTACAGCCACAGGTTGCACTGAATGACTAGGCAGCACTTCAGCCAGTTCAGTGGGATTAGAGGAGCACAGTGATGGATGCAGGTACTATGCCTGCTTATGAGGTATGGTGGCAGATGCATCGGCCCACTCAATTGACAGATCTGACAGTGGCGATATCAGAGGATGAGGGAGATGGGGATGGAGATGATCCAGATGGGGGTGGGGATGAGGTCATTACAGATTTCATTGTGGAGGTGATGGATGATGGGTCGGAGAGGGTGATCGCTAAAGATGGTCAGCTTGTGGATGAGGTGGCAACAGCGGTAGCGGGACAGGGGCCAGTGGGGCAGGAGGTTCCAGCACAGCAGGTTCCTGTACAGCAGGTCTAGGTTAGGGGCGGATGGCAGGGTAGAGCACCGCGACGACACGGTGGATAGCCGAGGACAGAGCAGGGTGATCTATCCCCCATCACGGGTGGAGCAGCTGCGGGTCGGTAGACATGATACCGAGGCAGGGAGCTCAGGGGCAGGGATGGAGGCAGAGGTTGAGAGGCTGACGCCTCAGTGACAGTCATGGGAGGAGATGGAGGAGATAGAGACACTACGTGCTCAGGTGGCCAGTTTAGAGGAGGTGTTGGGGTGCCAAGAGGCTAAGTTGGGACAGCTGTAGGGAGTAGATGGGCGGTTGGCAGTGTCAGAGGCTCAGTTGGCTCAGGCCAGAGAGGATATGGAGGATTTGAGGATAGAGTGGGATGCAACACTTGTGAGAGCACATCAGGCAGAGACTATGTTGAGCAGTGCACAGGCTATGGGTGGGGGCCTTGCCCTGATTTTGGCAGGGATGCAGACTCAGCTGGCCCAGGCTCAGACACATGCGCATCAGATATAGGGGCAGTTGAGCCAGGCACAGGGACATGTAGCTCAGGTACAGGGACAGGTAGCTCAGGTACGGGGGGAGCTGGTAGAGGCCAGAGCACGGATGGAGTATTATCAGGGGTTATACTATGCAGCCGTACCTACAGCGCATCGAGCACTGAGTTATAGCCAGGTCAGTAGATCAGGGGCGTCGAGATCACATCGATCTAGATCTATTCAGTCAGTTCAGCAGACGATGCCCCCTCCCACATATGTGCCCTAGCAGGATCCTCAGGTACCAATAGCACCACAGCCACAGCCGCCGCCAGGATCACAGGCTCGACCAGGGTCATCATCTCCTACCCCCTCAGAGAGAGGATCCTCGATGTGATAGTTATACCATGATAGCCCTTAGAGGCATTGTATCAGGACACTTTATTTATTTATTTATTTTGACGATGTGAGCGATGTACATTTTTTGCGGTGATTATATATGATGCGAGACTTCTGATGGCTTATGATATTCTATTGTGATGATGCTTATATGATGGATGCACATGTTATATTTTATATGTTGTGGATGTATGATGTTTTTTCAAATGATGTGTGTGATTTGGTGGATGCAATTATGTTTTTGTGATATATGCATGGTGTTGTGATTTTATGGACTATATGATGTAACTAAATATGCGGATTAACAAACATTTATTATGGATGAAAATGTATGGGATTATGTTATATGCCACTAGTTGTTTCAATGGTGATATTGGTGATGTTGTAATGCAACTAAATATTTATGAGATGTTGATATGTACGGAATGCAATGTGATGATGCTATTTTTAATATGCACCTATGATATGATGTGTAATGATATGCAGCTGAAATGAATCTACTTGTGTTTTATGCAAACTTAAATGGATTAAAGTGAACCTAAATTGAGATGCAAATGGATTAACATGAACCTAATATGTGATACAAATGGATTAACCTAAACCTAAAATGGATTTAAAATGAACCAAATATGTGATGCAAATGGATTTAAATGAACCTAAAAGGATATGCAACTTAAATGGATGAAAAATGAACCTAAAATGTGATGCAAATTGGTGGTGACATGTAGTTAAATGATATGTGCTAAATGCAGTATCGGTGATAGGTGGTATGCAAACTAGGTGATAGGTGAGGTAGCCTAATCCTGATACACATGATGTTCCTTGTGTTGACCCTGAATGGTGAGACTGTGGGAGAACGTGTTAGGTGTTGGGGATGATAGGGGTGAGAGCGTCTAGGGGATGGCGGTGAGGGGGATTAGAGGATGGTTAGGTCATAAGATACCACGTCATTGAGGGGGGGTTTGGTTTGGTTCAAGATGTGTTAAGTGGAGATAGGTTGGGATAATGGGGTTAGTGCAGGAGTTAGATTAGTGGGGGGGGGTTGGAAAGTGTCGATCAAATCTAGGCCGATATGGGATAGGTGACTGAGTGATTAGGATGATGAGGTTGAGCTAGTATCAGTAGTTGCACAAAATTAATTGAGAGCATTTCTTAGTTTAATGTAGCAATGTAGGATACAGTTCATGAAGGTATGAAATGACCTAGGTGATGATGTATATCCGACGATTGCATGGACTAGACCCACAAACAATAGGTTGGTTTCATGCATGCCCAAGGTAGTATAATCTTGCCTAGTAGAGGAAGGGGACTCATAGCAGTGAGTGTGAATAATGCATATAAGTTGTTGATACCTGTATATGAAAAACAGGACACATCATGCTAGAACCGACCTGGACTTCAAGATATGAAAACTATTCTTGGAGTAATGAAACCAACCCACAAGCACAGCATACCGAAACAATGACTATGTCTACTCCCAGGGCTATCCGCTATGTACCATGATATAATGAGATCAAGGTAGCTTTGGAGATTACTTGGAGTGAGACAAAAAGATAAAAATCAATAAGCAAAAAGACCAACGAAAGATACAAATAGCCTTTGTGTGCTCTTGCCAAGAGACGTGAAGATAGAATGATAGATTTTTGTCCATTGTAGGAAAGACGTATCCTAGGACGTAGATCTGTTTTTGATTGGAGAGTTTGTGGAAGATGGGCAAAAGAACATTTGGGCCAAATGGAAGATTATAGTTGGTTTATTGCTTGATGATTTTTTTTTTTGCGCGAGGGACTATGTTTCAAAGGTATGTATAGCATGCGTATCGTTTCGTAGATCTAGAAAGCTCAGTGAGTGGGAACCATCCCAATGGGTGGGATGGGTGCATCTTAGATACCTGAGTACTAGAAACATCCTTCGTATTCCAGACTGCCTACATACCCTGTGTCCACAGGATCAAGGTACTTTTAAGATGCGGGTGAAATAAATATGTAGTTCTGGCAAGACTTGATGATGTGGGAATGGTTGGCGATGTGATGTGATGAGGGTTGAGGCGTGCTTAGATCATTGTGGTGGGATGCGAGATTGATGCATGGGGTGATTATTTTTGGATTTTCTAATTTTTATGATGTTTTTGGATTTTTTAATTTTATGATGTTTTTAGATTTTTTGATTTTCTGATGTTTTTAGATTTTTTGATTTTCTGATGTTTTTAGATTTTTTGATTTTCTGATGTTTTTAGATTTTTTGATTTTCTAAACTGTACAAAGGAGAGCTTACAAGGATCCTTGTTCCATAGATGGGGTTGTGGGTGGGTGAGGTAGTGCGGGATGGGTGAACAAACTTGATGTTTCAGAATTTCAAGCCATGAGATGTGTGGGTATGGAGTGTTATGCTGGAAAGAGAACTTATTAGATGGTAGAACCAGCCGATACGCACGGTGCCTGAAACAGGTTTTCACCATGGTACTTATCCAAGGCGTCACCGAGGTGATTTTCACCATTGGAAGTTTTATTGCACTCTAATTTTTTCTTGATTTTTTGATATTTTTGGTGTTTTTATTTTTTGTATTTTTTTGATTTTTTGACTTGTGGTATCAGATGGGTTATGCATAGAATCACTTGAGATGCAAGATGTTCATTGGCTCATCTAGAGGCTGCCCCTCGGGTGTTGCAAGTTGATAAGCTCTTGACCCATAGTCGGCGGTGATGACATAAGGTCCTAGCCAATTAGGTTTGAATTTTCCTTGCTTCGGATGCTCTTGCAGGTTCTTTTGATTTTCCATTAGGACCAGGTCACCTACCTCAAACTTTCTAGTTCTGATCTTTTTGTTGTAGCTTCTTCTGAGGCAGTTTTTGTATGCCTGTAAGTGATTTAATGCATTTAGGCATTTCTCATCCAACAATTCAAGTTGATGCAACCTTGCGATGCGATAGTCTTCATCAGAGATAATATTTTGCAATGATACTCAGAGGGACGGGAGCTTGACCTCTATAGGTAAAATGGCTTCTGATCCGAATACTAGTGAGTATGGAGTGGCTCCAGTAGGAGTGCAGATGTTGGTGCGGTAAGCCCATAGGGCGGGGTTAAGTTGGAGGTGCCAGTCGCAGCCAGCTTCATTGACTGTCTTCTTTAAGATGCGGAGGATGGTTTTGTTAGAAGCCTCTGCTTGACCATTTCCTTGGGGGTAATATGGCATGGAGAAGCGGTGTTTGATGCGAACTTCTTGGTTCTTAAATGGCTTCCCATTATCAGTGACAATGGAATGGGGGATACGGTAGCGGCAGATGATGTAATGGAGAATGAACTTGGAGATTTGGATTCCTGTGGTGAAGGTGAGTGGTATTGCTTCCACCCACTTTGTGAAGTATTCTGTAGCAGTGATTATAAATTTATGGCCATTGGAAGATGGAGGATGGATTTTTCCTACGAGGTCGAGTCCCCACTGTGAGAAGGACCATGGTGTTGTGATTTGTTGCAGCTCCTATGCTGGGGCGTGGATGAGATTGCCATGCTGTTGACATGGGAGGCATTTTTTTGATAAACTGATGTGCATCCTTGTCCATAGTGGGCCAATAATAACCAATCCTCAGGATCTTCTTAGAAAGAGCTGGTCCACTTGAATGTGCCCCACAAATACCTGCGTGTACCTCTTCCAAAGCTGCCTCGGCTTCCCTAGAGTCTAAACATCATTGAAGCGTACCATCAAGACTCCTTTTGTAGAGGGTGTCACCTACAAAGATGAAACGGGAGGCTCGACGGATGAAGGATTTTTTCTGTGATGGGGATAGGTTGTTGGGGAGGATGTTATCATGAAGGTAGAGGTACATTTCTTGATACTAGGGGGATAAAGGACCAATGATTTCGCACACTAGTTCAGATTGGGGAATGTCATATGCTGGGATGGGGAGCTCTTCAATCAAGAACTCGCATTTCTTGCTGCCTTGCTTCATGTCAACTAGAGATCCATTGGTGGCCATGGCATCTGCCACTTTGTTGTTTAACCTTGGGATCTGCTCAAAGTGGATGTCACTAAAATAATCTTTAAAGTCATCGACCATCTTCTTATAGGGAAGAAGCTTATCGTCCTTGGTTTTATATTCATTATTGACTTGCCTGATGACTAGTTGAGAGTTGCCATATACAGTTAGTTTTTCTATTTTCCATTGGATGGCCATTTGGAGACCTGTGATGAGGGCTTCATATTCTGCTACATTATTGGTGCATGGAAATGTGATTTTGAATGATTTAGGGATCGTGTCACCTTGAGGGGTAACAAACAGGATGCCTGCCCCCGAGCCTCTGTGAGTGCAGGATCCATCAAAATACATCTTCCATGTATCTGTGGCTGGTGTGATTGTCAAGATGGCCTCGTCTGGAAATTCTGCTATTGTAGGATGCTCTGCCTGAATAGCTGCCTCAGCCAGCTGATCTGCTATGACTTGTCCTTTGATTACCTTCCTCTCTGTGTATTCTATGTCAAATTCAGTGAGAATCATGACCCATTTTGCCATCCTTCCTGTGAGAGCTGCTCTGTTTAGCAAGTATTTGAGTGGGTTGATCTTAGCAATGAGCTTAGTCTTATGATTGAGCATATAATGTCTTAACTTTTGTGATGTGAAGACGAGGGCCAGGCATGCTCGTTCAATTTGTGTGTAGTTAAGCTCATAGGAAATCAAGGTGCGACTGATGTAGTAGATGGCTCTTTCCTTCCCCTGCTCATCATGTTGTGCTAACAAAGCCCCGATTGCTGTGTCAGTTGCAGTAATATACAAGAGGAGGGGCTCTCCTTATCTTGGTGGAGATAGAATAGCGGGATTAGCCAGATATGCTTTTAGCTGGTCGAAGGCATCCTGACACTGAGTAGTCCAGGTGAAAGTTGTATCTTTTCTGAGGAGATGCTGGAATGGTTGGCATTTGTCAACAAGTTGAGCAATGAATCAGCGAATAGACTGTAGTTTACCCTATAGGCTTCTTAATTGTTTCAAGGTTTTAGGAGGTGGCATTTCAGTAATAGCTTTGACTTTTGCTGGGTCCACCTCGATTCCTCGTCTGGAGACTATGTATCCTAATAATTTGCCTGAAGTGACGCCAAAGACACTTTTCTAGATTTAGACGAACATTATATTGTTCTAGCCTGTCAAAGATCTTGGCTAGCACGTCTAAGTATTCTTCTCAGGTCTTTGATTTGCCAAGTAAGTCATCAATGTAGTCCTCCATGATGTGGTGAAAGAGGTCGTGGAAGATGACAGTCATTGCTCATTGATAAGTAGCTCCTGCATTCTTTAGGCTGAACGGCATTACTACCCAATAGTATGTCCCCCATGGGCATATAAAGGATGTTTTGTACTGATCTTCCTCGGCAATTTTGATCTGATTGTATCCTGAAAAGCCATCCATGAGGGATAGCATCTCATGCCCTGCGGTAAGATCCACGATCATGTCAATGTTGGGAAGGGGGAAGTCATCTTTCAGGTAGGCCTTGTTGAGGTCTCTGAAGTCAGTGCAACAGTGGACTCTGCCATCTGGTTTAGCAACAGGTACTAGATTTGAGACCCATTCAGGATAATCAATTGGACGTATGAACCCCACATCTAGTAACTTTTTAAGCTCTGCTTTGACAAGAAGGGCCACCTAAGGATTCATCTTTCGGAGCTTCTGTTTGACTGGTTTAGCATCAAGACGCACTGCAAGATGATGTACAACCAAAGTAGGATCTAGCCCTGGCATGTCTACGTAGGTCCATGCAAAGTTGCGATTTCTGCATGTGAAGAATGCCAAGAAGTCCTCCTGTTCAAACAGGCTGAGAGATTCTGCTTGATATGTGATTTTCTTCTCTTCCTCTATCCCTAGATTCATTTCTTGCGCTGGTTCAACCAAGATGGGTGATCTGTCAGGATATACTTTATCTATTTCAGGGAGGCCCATGCTTCCATCTCCTGGCACCTCATGGAGGTTTTCACCAGGAGATACGTCCTTTATTTTTACTTTTTTAGGATCTGATACTGCCGTGGAATAGTTTTCACCATCAGATCTATTTTTTTGTTTTTGTATTTTTGCGACTAGAAGCAGGGGTTATCTCCCCAAAATAGGCAGCTGGATTGAGTTCCATGATGTATCCAACTCGGTGATCTTGTTGGTCATGATATTAGTCACAAACAAACATAGAATAAAAGTACACATCAACCTTTATTCATCTTGAAAGATACAGTGAATTCAGAGAATTCATGATCCCAAGTCTCCGGTGATTAGGTCTTAATCGACTGATGTTACTCAGTAGTTAATGTGAATTGCTGTTTCCATTTTGGGGCCTTACATGAAAATGTACCATCATCATGACGTTCCTGCAGAAATTCCTTATAGAGAAGTCAAACTATGCAGTTATTTGATGAAAAGATGTAAAATACCTCAATCTTTGCATGATATTTTCAATTGTGCATGCTTAGTGTTCAAATATGCTAAATATTTACTATTATCTACGGGATGTCTGCATATTTTGTGTTATTTGCTTAAGATTAGCAGTTATTTGCAATTGCGACAGTGAAATGCTCTGAAATTGAAAGAAATTAAAAGAAATACTTCTAATTATGTTGAATCTTTAGCTATTGATCCACATACATACTTGATATTGTCATGAGGAGAAGAAATCAAACCATATGTTCACCAGGACATTCCACAGCTAGATACAGTTGATGCAAACTTCAGAGGATAATGAATGAAAACAATACATGCAACATGATGAGCACTCCAAGGGACGTAGCAAATCAAAGCACATATCCAGAATTCAGACACAGATTACTCAAGATTTACGAAGATTTGTAATCGAAATACTCTTCTCTTTCATTAAGTATGCAAAAGACATGTACATATGCAATAACTTTGAAATAAGCCCTGAATATTTCAGCAAACAGATTTCAATTAAGTTTCAAATATTTACAACAAGGCATTCCACCACCTTTTATAGAGTAAGGTGAGGAATCTGTTACAAAAGATCTACGGATCTGATATGTCAATACAAATCAATGGTCATCATTCCATGACTTGTCAATTTTACAAAATGGCACAAGTTGCCAGCTGGCAACTATCTATATTACCTATGCAAAATATTGCCCTTCATGATGTATCTCCATCATGTTCTTCAGCTGATTCATGCGGGTCATCATCATGTGCATCGCTTCCTGAACCTTCGCTATCCTGATGATGATGCTGTTGCATATGGGGTTGCATGCTGCTCTGGATCTGTTCATATGACTACACAACCTGATCTATTCCTCCGCCATCTTGAGTCTTTGCCTTGATAATGGCGTGCTTGTGTGCTTCATACTTATCCCTGCTATTATCCAGCTTATTTTCCCTGTCCTGCAATGTCTCATTGTAGGTCTCCATCTTGACCTTGATCCTCATCACCTTATTTATAATCTCCTCTGTCAAGTGGATGAGTGGACCATCATCTTCCATTTGGAAGTTACTGCGCAGAGCCTTAAGAGTAGAGTCTTCATCTTGATTCTCTATTTTTCCCTCTACTTTGCCTTCTAATGTTTCTAGCATGTCTGCCTCAATGCCCATTAAATCACGTAGCCTCATGCTGATCTCCCTCAGCTTATTATTGCATCTCTTGAGGACTCCGCATTCAAACTGTACATCTTTTTACCAGATATCCACTAATAATGCAGTATTATTATTCAATACCTACTTACTGATAAGCAGTTGTGGGTTTATCTTCCTTATTTCTCCCAACAGGCTGAGGACTTTCTCCAGTTTATAAGACCTTTTCCCGTTCTGCATCTGCAATTTGTCCAGCTTGGTTTTGGAGTCACTTAATATGCTCCACCTCTTCAAAGAACCCTTCATTATTTCTATAGCATCATCTAATGTGGATGACATCCATTTCCTTATTACGGAAGCCTCATGCTTCATGAGGTCCAATTTATTTACCTCCTCCTGAGAAATGGCAGTCAATGGGGCTGCAACTTCACTTGTAGTATCATCAGGATTGGTTAAGCCTTTAATGTATGCATGCAACTGAGCAATGTGCTCTTTATGTTGCTTATTTTTCTCCTTCTCTCTTTTCACTTTCTGAATTAGAGAGTCAATGATATCCTTACCTTCTTGACCTTCCTGCTCTTCGTTGGCAAAACCCAAATCTACTGTGCTTATCTAGAATTCATCCACAATGATTTTGCCTTTCTCCTTCTCTACCGCAGGTACAGCAATTTGTGCAGTCCTTCTCCCTGTCGCCGGATCTCTCTTGATGGCCGATGTCATTCTAGCCTTCCTCCTGGGCTTCATTATATCCGCAGAGAACAGGGTGGAGACGTCGAACTCTTGAATTTCAATCTCTTCCTCAACATTTACCTCCTTTTCTAACCATGGAGGTACCTAATCATGTTTTTCGGCATCATGGTGCTGTTCACCCCTATCTCCCGTTTCCATCAACAAGCGTTGTGGAGATGGTGATTTTTCCTTTTCTCTCTCTTGATGCTTGCCTTGCTGCTTATCCTGTGGTGCCTCCTCCTATTGAGGAACTTCCTTTTCTGGGGGAGCATCTTCTCTGTGTGGGGAACCCTGCGGTGTACCTGTATGTAGATCATGATGATCATGATCTTTCTCCATCATTTCTTCACCTATCCCCAGTTCTTCCCTTTGCGGAGGTTGATCATCCTCCTTTTGTTTCTCTATTTCTGGTGGTACGTCCACCGTTCCAGATGCTGTAAGGTCCGCTTGAATTGATGGCATCTATTCTGTGGCTGCTATCTGCTCTGTTCCTGCACTATCCACCTCTTGCGCTTTAGCAACTAGATCCTCTATTTCTTTCTTCTTATCATCAGCCTTTATTTCTTGGACCTCCACTATAACAGGTCCTGCTGATGTACCCTGTGAGTTTTGCTAGCCTGATTCAAGAGCATGGCTTTCTGCTTCTACCATCTCTACTTCTTCTGTTAGGTGGCCCTTATCAGGTGATCCTGCTGGCTATTCAGGACTTGCATCCTGTTTCTTTGTTAAATCCACCACTACAGGACTTGTCACCTCAGTGATTAGTGTATCTAGCCCTATGTCCTGAGCTACCTGCTCTGGGCTCTTTTCTGGCTCTTCCTCTGCTTGTTTCATCTCCTCAAGCACTGATTGAATAGATGGAGGCCTGTGAGGAGTCATGCTGGTACCAGCAGCTAGTGTTTCCATCTTCTGTGTAGACACATCCTGCACAACCTCATCATCAGACAGGTCGATTGTCTCATCCAGTGAGACATGTCCTTCTGCTTGCGTCTGAGAGGTTTCCTTTTGTTGCTCTTTAGCAAGTTCAGTTTTGAACTTGACAATGGTAGGAAGCAGAACATTATGCTAAAGTTCCTTCTGCACTTCACTACCTGCCCCTTGTACCGGTGCAGGGGGTTGGCTTATTTCACCTCTCATGGAGGTTCTTGGTTTCTTAGGTGTGGTGGGAACCAACACCTACAGAGCTCTCCTCTTTCTTCTTATTATTAGTGGAGCTTCCTCCTCTTCTTCAAGCTCCTCCTCCATGAGGATAGCTTTGCCTGGTTGTTTGGATGACTGACCCACTTCTTGGGTCTCTGTGATTCCAGCCTCTGCTGTCTTGGTTTTCTTGGTCTTTGGAGGAGAATCCGATTCTGATCCTGATTTGGCTGCCTCCTCCGCTGTGAATACTGCCATTTCAATTATGATCCCTTTGGGTCCTTTTTCCACCTTCTTGCCCCTTGGGGCCCTTTTGCTAGGCTGCTGTGGTGGAGGGATCCTCTCTCCCTTAGTCTTCCTCTTCTCCAGCAGGAAGTCATCATATTCATCTGCAGGGATGTCTTGTCCCTTCTTCTTGTTGTCCACCGTGATGGCAACACCCTTCTTCTTCAATGCCTCTACCTGTGCATCTACCCAAGCTTGGGTCAAGTGTAGGGTTCTGGCAAAGAATGGGTCTAAGGACATATCCTCCTGCATGTTGAGGTCAGGTGCAGAGATGGTATCATTGTAAATCTTCTTCTGCTCATATTCATCTGCCATTATCCTGCCGTCATCACTCTTCAGCTGCTGAGGGAGGGATATGCAATCAAATGTTATGATCTGGTTCAAAGTCAACCTCTGAGACCTCCTCCTCTTGGCTTCTGCCTCATCTTCGCAGTCAGCCCAAAAATCTTCTAGGTGCCTCTAGTGAACAGGCTTTCCTAGAATCTTCTGTATTCTGCCGTAAGGATCATATGGTCTGGTTATTGGAAAAGGCTGTAGATTCATCTTATTCAGGGTGACCATCACCTTCTTTATATTGTTAGAGTCAGGGCACATGTAGTTGCCAATGCTGACTGGGAACAAAATTGGTGGCAGCTTCTTGGCATCCTTATACATCTGTATCATGGTGGAGCCCTGCCTGATGAATTCCATTAACACTACTGCATCCGTAGGATATCTTGGCAGCATCAGGGGATGTCCTTCAAAACCTTCTATCCTGATATAGGAAAAGGTGGCAAATTGTATGTACCATGCCCCATGCTTGTATACTGCCTCTTGAGCCTCCATGCTCAGTCTTTTAGTTCTGTCATCTTCCATGGTCCTTACCAGATGCATAGAGAATGCATCATTGACCAGTTTCTAGTCCTTGATATAGTTGGTTCTTTGCAGCTGGGATGATGATCCCAGATATATGCTGCATTTGTGCCCGTCAGTTTTCCATCTGTCACCAGGGCATCAAAAGTGCCCCTATAAGCACAAGAATACACGATATAAGATGTCATGTAGAATGTACAATCTGAACCTCCCAGGTTCATCAGCTACTCATGCAGAGCATCACTTATTATTTGGCCCCACAGTGGCTTGATGTCTGCATACAGACACATCATTATGATTCCGTACATCCAATCTCTAAATTCACCAGTATCAGGCTGGCCAGTCACCCTGTTCAGAAGGGCAATCACGTACTGATACTCCTCATTGAAGTCAAACTTGAACATGTGCATGGGGAGCTTGGCCGCTGCATTGTATGTGCTGTTCTCGGCCCACCAAGCATACATGTTCTTTCTGGCCGCCTTCTTGTTGGCCTTGTATTCTCTTTCAGACTTCTTCAAGTCTACACTCTTTACCTTACTGCCCATTGGCAGTCCAAATGTCTAGGAGAGACCTTTGATGGATAGGTCTGCATACACTCTCCCATGCTTCACCACCTGCCTCGTCTGAGGGTTATAATTCTGGGTGCACTCAATGACTAGCTCCGGAGACTCCATGGAGTATGGGAAGCCAGCAGCGTTCCACATACCCGATACAAACACTGCGTCCAATACCGGACTCTTGTCATGTCCATCATTTAGCTTGGCTGACCAGGCTTCCAGGTTAGTAATCCCCTGATGGGTGTCTGTAATTGCTCCATATTTGAACAGGACCCCTCTCTGGGAAGAGAACATAGGCCTGCTAAATTCCTCCTGACTCTTGACTAAGCATTTTTCAGCCATGAGTACCTGCAATTAACAACATTTCTTCTCACAACAGGGATATGCATGCATACATATTGCAAATATCATGCCTATTGCATCAATTTCACATTACTTACTTATATGGATACATAACCAGAACTTTCAACATCATTTAGAAACAACATGATAAGGGTTTCAGTTCACTTACCTGGTTATGCAGATTTTCCTTTATACCAGTATATCGTCAAGACGCTCTTAATTCAACTGCTGATCACTTCCTTCCCTCTATCTGTGAACTCGAATTGCGCAACGGTAGCTGTTATGCGGATATGGAGGCTAGTGCTCTGTAAAACAATTTTAACGCAGGTAAATGTAACAATGGCGGTTGAATTACCTTTTAACCTCGCAGTTAGGGTAAATTTAGGGCACTCTGACAAGTTAGATTGCAATCTTTGATCATTCGTGCGAAAACTCAGGATCTCGCTAGATGTTTCATTGGGTTCTGAGGTCGGCGGGAATCACCTACCATATCTGCACGCATTTAATGATAATGGCGGCAAAGGGAGTGGGGGGATATCCATATGATGGGATATCATGAGGGCAGGATGATATTTCACAAATATCGGGTTGAGTTTCGATATCATCCTCCCTAGCATTGAAATTATTATCGCGACAAGATTTGGGTGACGATGCACCCTTTGTTTACGTTTTAGCACGTCAAGAGGATATTTCGGTTTATCGGGTGATGTTTCAAAAAATGATGATGACGAGACAAGCAAACTTGTAATCCTTTCTGAATATCAAGATGACGTCATCATGATATTTGTTCTTTGTATTGGCCATGTCACATGACATCATCATCACATTGGGCGAACATGATCATGTTTACAAAATATCCTGTTGAAATGTAAATATGATGATGATGTCATCAGGATGTTTGTTTCTTCGTTTATCGTATTTAGATGATGTCATCAGGATGTTTGTTTCTTCGTTTATTGTATTTGGATGATGTCATCAAGATGTTTGTTAAGGGTGATATTTCGCGTCAGGATGATATTAACGAATATTGGGTTACTTTTCAAAACATGATGTTCGCGATACAAAAGATCGCTTGATGGGGAAGACTTACTACCATTTAAAGTTGACGTCCAGATATTTGAGCCGCAAGATATATCAGGGGATGCTTGAATATGATGATGATCTTTAAACAACATGAATCAGATTATAAAATATGATCTCCCCTCTTGCGAATATCCAGTTTGACCAAGACTTTGACTGTTCATAACTTCCACATCCTGAGGAATATCAGGATGATGTAAAAGGCAAACCTGTATGAATTTTAATGTTCTTTCAGAATATAAGGTCATAGATACGAAATATGAATTTTGACAAACTAACCTCATATTGGGGACTTACCTCATCCTGACTCAACGTGATGATGCACTTGACTGATTTTTACCAAACCGCCAGAAAGCAAGAAACACAAACCAAGCCAAAAGAAGTTGGGTCCCTGTTTTGCCAAGTCAAAATGGGGCATGTTGTGTAACCACACAATAGATCTCCCAAGGGAAAGTTGTCTCTTACTCCCATCATTTCAGTAATGGCTTCGTCATTAGGTGCGATATCCAAAATAGGAGGTCCTCGTTGGTCCCAGTCGATGAGGTCAGGGTATACTAATGGTAGGTCATTGGATGATGAGGCGAGAGTAGTGACAGAGTAGATGGTGCAAATGGAGGAGGCGAAGAAATTGGCAAAGTCGCTAAAGGAGTCTTGTAGGTCTGTTTTGTTAATATTGTCGACATCTAGAGAAACTGGAGCAAACTCAGCTAAGATACATTCGCCGGTATTAAGGATGCGTTGTGGTTGACCATACCCTAACCCTTGAGTATAGGGGTTCCTTGTTGCTTGCAGTGGTTCCACAATGCCCTATTCATGAAGGCCAATGCCGCCTTGTCCTTTGTAACCCATGCTTTTGACTATCTCAGAACCTTTACCGTAACTATTTGTTGGGATGGTGGGGATGTCTTGTTCTGTTTCCTCGTCCTTGTAAAGCCAGGATGAAATATCCTCAAGTATGTCCTGATCCAGAAGGTGTTTTTTCTCAAAGACAGGTGAGGGTTTGCATTTGATGATGACTGTGTTAGCTGCCTCTGTGTTCGGAGTGCCAAATGTCTTAGGAGTGGGTAATAATCCCACGCAAAAGGTGCCGTGAAGGTTGTATTCTCCACAGCCTTGGTCACTGATCTTGATCTTGACCTCAGGAGGTGAAGGTGCTTGCGATGAAGTGGTGGCAATGTTGGCAGGGTCGATATATGAAGTGGAAGCTGTTGGGGTGATTTGGTTGGTGGCTTTATTGTACGGATAGAAGGTTTGGTTTTGTCCTTCCAGAAAACTGCAGTATTGGAAAGGACGAGGATCGGCATAGATAGTGACTTCAGTGCCGTTGTGGGGGAATTTGAGACATTGATGGAAAGTGGAGGGGACGGCTTGCATGGCATGGATCCATGGGCGGCCGAGAAGAATGTTATAGGGGAGGTCAAGATCAAGAACCTGACATTTGGTTTCAAGGATTTTCTGTCCCACTTGAATAGGGAGCTTTATGGTACCCTCGGATAGCCTCTCGGTGTCATCATATCCTTTTATTGTTATGCACTCGCTAGCATCCACAACCACATCTGAGTACCCCAAGTGTTTTAGCAATTTTAGAGTGCATATATTAAGGCCGGAACCACTATCTATTAGAACCCTTTTAATGGTGTGTTTGTGAATGCGGATCTCGATGTGTAGTGCATCATTATGTAGGTGTTTGGAAGCAGGAAGATCTTTTTCAGAAAACGTGATATGGTGTGGTGTGGCAATATGGCCGACCATGGCTTGAAATTGATTGACATCCAAGTTCGCAGGGACTTATGTTTCCAAAAGGGCCTTGTCAAGAATGTCCTTGTGGCGGGGTGATGTACGAAGTAGCTCAAGGATGGAGATTTGCGCGGGTGTCTTTCCTAGATGGTCTAGGAGGTTGTATCGAGTGGTGGGTGATGGACGGGCGTTTGGACGAGGGGGGAGGGGATCAGATGTGGATGGGGGTGTTGGTTCAGTGGGAGGGGTAGTGCAGATTGAGACACGGCCTCGACGGGTTGTGATGGCGCAATCGGGTGCTTGTGCCCGAATGGTGATTGTGTTGACAGAGTGGGATGAGGGTTCGATGCAGCCGACAATGGAGTCGTAGTGTGTGGGTGGTGGAGTGACATTGTACGCTTGATTGGATGATGAAGCTTTGTTATGGTTGGGTAAGGGATCCTTGTAAGCTCCAAGATTGGTGTTTGGTGATGGTTGTGTACTGTGCTCAAGGTTGACAAGATTTTGATCTATTAGGTCTTGAATACAATGTTTAATTGCATGCAGTCCGCTGTTTTATGACCTGCCACGTGGTGGTATTCGCAATAATCATTTTCATTATACCATGCTGCCTTGAGGTCATTGTCTTGGCGTGGTTTGACAGGCGGGAGTGTGATTTCTCCTTGCTTGAGGCATCTATCGAGGATGTCCTCAATAGGTTCTGCTAACGGTGTGAAATTTCAGCGAGGTTTGCGGGGTTTATTTGGTCCTCTTTGGTTATTGCTGTTTGCTGCATACGTGTGTGCCGGTGTGTGATTTTGGATGTGTTGGACGGCCTTTACATCGGTGATGCTGCCATTCAGATTATTCTTGTTCTTCCCCCAATAACGTGATTTATCATTAGATTGCATGTTGGTATTGTTGTTGTTGTTGGGGGTGTTATGATCGGATTTGTGGTTGTTGTTATTGTTGTTGTTGTTGGACTTGGGATCGTAAAGTTTGATGGAGCCCTTGGCAATGAGGGCTCGTTCCACAGTGGTGCCTTTGTCGATAACCTCTTCAAAGGTAGATGCGCACAGAATCTGTAAGTGAAAACCTAATTCCTAATTGAGATTGGCCACGAACATGGTGACAAGTTGTTTTTCAGGAATAGGCCATGGGAGCTTGCTTGCTAGGCCCCTCCACCTTTGTAGGAAAGAAGTGAAAGCTTCGCCGTTCTTTTGTTTGGTGTTACAAAGGTTAGTCATAGACAACTCATGTTCAAAGTTGTAGGAGAAGTGGTTGACAAACTTCTCCGCGAGCTCAGGAAATGTTCGAGTTCCAGGTGGAAGATGGGCAAACCATTCAGCGGCTTGGCCGCCAAGACTTCTTGGGAAGAGTCTCATAAGATATGTGTCATTGTGAGAGACTTCGAGGCAAGCAATGTAGAATTCTCTAAGGTGGTCCCTAGGGTCTCCCTTTCCCTTATATTTGTCAAATTTTGGCGTTTCAAAGTTTTTAGGGAAAGGGGGCATGTACAAGGTGCGGTCAAACGGGTAGGGACAAATATCCTCAAAAGAATAGTATTTGCGTTTGCCCCCAGTTTGTAAGTCATCCACCTTTTGGATTAAGCTTTGCAGCGCGGTGTTGAAATCCTGTGGTTGTTGTGGTTGAAACGTGTAGGGTTGTTGATTGGTGAGATATTGGAGATGAGGCGGGATTTGATATTGGGGATTGGTTTGGTTGAGATGTTGGTATTGCGAGTTGGGATTTGGATTGATTGGTGGCTGTTGTTGTTGGTGGGCATATAGTCATTGGAGGACATGTGGGGGTATTTGGGGATTGGGATTATGTTGACCTATGAGATTGACGTTGGGTATGTGGACGTTGGATGGGTTAGATGTGTTGTGGGATTGTTGGTGCCCGTAGAGTTGTTGGAGAATATGTGGGGGTATTTGGGGATTGGGATTATGTTGACTTATGGGATTGACGTTGGGTACGTGTATGTTGGATTGGTTAGATGCGTTGTGAGTTTGTTGTGAGAATAGTTGTCGTAGGTAAGCAAGGGTGTGGGGGTTTGGTGGGGGCACACTTGTGGAGGTACTTGCTTGTGTGATGTTTCCTTGTATGCCCATTGTGTTTGAAGTGGAAGGGTTGACGGTAGTTGTGGTAGTAGAAGTGATGACGGGTTGGGAGATGTTAGGTATAGCCGTGGAAATTGTAGGTGTGGTAGCGGTTGAGGTTGTGGAAGTGGTAGATACGTTAGGTGTTGACATTTGAGAGATGGTAGGTTGGGTATGTGATGTAGATGCTTGGGTATTTGATGGGGTTGGGACAACTGTAGAAGTGGATGGTTGTGATGATGTTGTGACGGGGGGAAGTTGAGCACCAAGCTTGAGAAGATGGTCAAGATATCTCTTTGGATCTGATCTTAGGACTTTATCAAGTAGGTCCATATTATCGGCATCTTGCGTGAAGGTCAAGACATCTAGGTCATCTTGGGATATGGTGGGGACATTTTGTGGTGGTGGTGGGAGTGGTGTTGGTGCTTGTGGTAAGAAGTGAAAAGGGTCGTTGGTGCCAAATGGGGGGATGAAGGAATATGTATGTGGATTGTATGTTTGATAAATGGGTATGTTGTTACTATCGGTGTTAGGCATGCCAAAGGGCCATCGTTCTGCCATTTCTTGATTTCTTTTGTGTTGTGATCTTGTGGTGGGCATACATGTATGGATTTGATTTCTAGGTGGGATGAGGTGGAGACCTTAGAGAATCGAATTGATTGTGTTGGACCCAAAGATGGATGTGGTCGTGAGATGGAGTAGAAGGGTATGATGAAGATCGATATGTTTTCCAAAGGTTTTATCCTAAGGGTGATATGAATGGGTGATATTGATATTTTTGCACAAATTTTGGACCAAAGATGGATGATAAGAAAGGGATTTGATGTTTTTGATTTTTTGATTGATTTAGGATGGTGAGGATGATATTGTTGATGTTTCTCGAATTGAGCTTTTGGATAAGATCTAGATTTTGATTTGGAACACAAAGGATGATGATTTTCTTTGTTTGGGGTAGACTAGTGACCTTACACAAAGAGAGGTGATTTGTTTTTCTTGAAATGTAGACTAATGACTTTTCAAGGAAAATGTGATGTTAAAGATAAGCTCTAGATCTAACTTTGGCTCAAAAAGGGTGACAAGATTTGATCGGTGATTTGTTGATGAGGTTTTGATTTGGATGTGGATTTTTGAAATGATCTTATATTGGTCCAAGGAAATATGCAAAAGGAATGAATGGGGATGGATAGATATGTATTTGGGCTGATTATGATGTATCAAAGGGGTCCAACAATGGTGGTGAGTGATCCTCTAAGGTCAAAGAGAATGTGTAATTTGGAAAACTTTGGAAGAAAATGGCTGGACGGTTGGTGGATTTCTATGAGATGGGTATGGATTATGGTAGAACAGAAGGTGTAGGTCACAACAAAATGGGTCTTTGCTTCAGGCAAGTCAATCTAAAAATTGCGCCAATCCACAGATGAAAAGGCGCTATAATCAGACAGATATAGCGCTAAAACAAGTTATATAGATTTCTGATGGCAAAATTTTGGGACTTCTGAAGGTAGATTTTTGGATGTGTCTGTTTGGGATGTGACCAACTGATTTGTTCTGTCTCAGGCACATCAATCTCAAAATAGCGTCAATCCACGGGTGAAAAGGTGCTACAGTAAGACAGATATGGCACTGAAATAGAGTTTGATAGATTTCTGATGGCAAACTTTTGGATCTGAAGGCAGACTTTTGGATTTGTCTGTTTGGGATGTGACCAACTGATTTGTTCTGTCTCAGGCACTCAATCTCAAAATAGTGCCAATCCACGGGTGAAAAGGCGCTACAATAAGACAGATATGGCGTTGAAACAGAGTTTGACAGATTTCTGATGGCAAACTTTTGGATCTAAAGGTAGACTTTTGGATTTGTCTATTTGGGATGTGACCAACTGATTTCTTCTGTCTCAGGCACGTCAATCTCAAAATAGCGCCAATCCATGGGTGAAAAGGCACTACAATAAGACAGATATGGCGCTGAAACAGAGTTTGACAGATTTCTGATGGCAAACTTTTGGATCTGAAGGTAGACTTTTGGATTTGTCTGTTTGGGATGTGACCAACTGATTTGTTCTGTCTCAGGCACGTCAATCTCAAAATAGCGCCAATCCATGGGTGAAAAGGTGCTACAATCAGATAGATATAGCGCTGAAACAGAATTTGATAGATTTCTGATAGCAAATTTTTGGATCTGATTGTTTAGACTGTGACTAATTGATGTGTTCTGTCTCTTGGCAAGTTGTTTGTGAAAAATCAAAGCACTTTAACACACATTTGAATGCAAAACAAGCAATGATTTTTTTGTTTGTGAAATGATATGACTTTGTTTAGAACAAGCACATTTTTACAACCTATGGCGAGAATGGGACAGTATTTGTTGAATCCCCTAGCTGCGCCTATTCAAAGCGGGTAGCTCCAGGATCTTGGTAGCACTAGCTCCTCCTTACAATTGCACACACTTCTCACACATACCAAGATCTGGGTTTCTTATAAGGCTTGACCCTCTCCAAACCTTTAGATTGTCCTTGCTACCTCGGCTAAGAACCGCATGAATCGGGGCCGCTTCAAGGGTTTTGCCCTCTGCGTCAACAAATAGAAGGATTTTGGCTTACTACAACAATGGATCTTAGTAAGGACATCTGTTCAGGTGGTTATACGTGCGGCAGCACTACTCTTCATTATGGAGTCTCCCAGCCTCCAAGGGTTGCGCCTTGGATGGTTTATGGGGAGGTTGGCTATCGGTATAACAAAACAACACCTGTCGCTTGAGACTTTCGTCCCAAACGCCTTATTTTATATAGAGGCTTGGAAGAGCTTGGCTTTAGCTTGATGCCGCTTGGGTCGTTCCCACCTTTCGAAGCGGGGTGGCAGGCCCTCTAAGGATTACAAAAGCAATACAATCATGAAAACACTTTTGATCCCCAAGTTCATACAAAGATGCGAGGGGAGAGCATACGTGTTCCCTATGATTATATCACACTCAACATGGTTCAATTTTAGATCTTTGGATTAGATGGGGGGTGATTAATGCAAAGTGTTGTGAGAAGTTTTTGATTCCCAAGATCACCAAAAGGTGTGAAGGAAGAGCATACACTTTCTCACTCTACTTGACACAATCACGAAGACACTTCACACAATTTTATAGATTGTCTTGATTAGATGCGTGGAAATGCAAGTTTGTTGTTCTTTTTATCCAATGAGGTATGCAATTTGTTGTTCTTTTTATAGCCCAAATTGAAGTGCTTTGATTGTTTGTTTGTTGACACACAAAAAGAAGTATATTTTAGAGCACCAAAAGCAAATGTTATGATCACACACTTCAATCAAGGAGTTGTTTGGATTGATTTTAGAACACCAAATGGAAATGTTTGTCTAAGACCTAACAAAGCAAACAAAGGTTCATTTTAGTTTCCAAATTGAAATGTTTGCTAACTAGTTAACAAACCATCCTGCAAAAAGATTTCATTAGTATCCGCAGTACCTACAACAAACAGAAAGGCAAAATAGCGCTAAAACTGACATACACAGGCGCCACTGCGGGTAGAACAACCCGACTTATGTAAAATGGTGCTAAACTAATTTATGGCTCTAATTACAACCTAAGATAGTGCTAATTAAATTAAAGGCATTGTTACAGATGATAGCGCTAATAAACTCTACGTTAGGCGCTAATATAGAGGATAGCGATAATCCGAAGTAGTGAAGGCGCAACTGCGGGTGTTTTCTGAATCTGGGGGAAGACACCGATGGCACTAATCTAAAGGATGGCGTCAAAACGCAGAACTGATGCTGTTTGTCTGATTTTGTCAAAAATTTGCTATAGCCTCCCCCTGTAATTCCTTGTTTTCCTGCAAAACAGAGAACAAAAAACACAGAAAACAATAGGAAAAGCAATAAACACACGTGAGTATGGTTAGCCTATCAAATAAAATCATGCAGAAATAGCGCTAAAAGAGAAATAGCGATGAAATATGACAGTGATGGCGTCACTGTGACGGTCGAATAATGCTGATCCTGTAAAAGGCCGAATACTAACACAACTCACAAACAAGGATTAGATTGGACCTTGTGGGTCCCACCGGGCATGCCAATGTAGATTAGATAATGCAAAATGAGGGAAAACACCAAATCAAATGCAATAAAACAAGAGATTATACCTCACATACACAACCTAATCCCATCAAGGGAAACAAGGAGCCTTTGCACCCAAAAGAAGCCCCTAAGACTAAGATGATCCCTAGACTATTGATCCAAATGTGAAATGCTCTTCAATTGTGCAACTCACTATTAACTCAAAGGTGATTTTGGCATGGTAACTTTGCATGAAAATGGATGATGAAATGACTTGTGAGAGGTTGTATTTATAGACTTTTGGAGAGGATTTTAATCCAAGGGTGGAGATTGATTGGAGAGATCAATGGTGGAGGATGAAAGTGAGGTGGAGGGCCTAGATTTGATCTTGGAAGATGGAGGGCTAGGAATAAAAGTAAATCTTTTATTCATTTTTGGGAAAGGGGTGAATAAATGAGGTTGGGTGAGATGGATTATTTGTGAATTAAAAATTCACATGGGGAAGGGTAAAATGAATTAAAAATTCATTTGGGGAAGAGTGGATATGACATGTGTAAGGGATGTGTAAGAGGAGTAAATGTGATGTGTGATTTATTTGAATTTTAAATTTGGGAGGTGTGGAAAGAAGTGCTAATGAGGATTTGACTTTCTTAATTAGGGTGATTAACCTAATTAATGTGGCTGGAATAAATTAGTAGAGGGATTAGAGGGGGGATAAGATTAATCAATTAGTGATTTAATTAATTAATCCTAAGGCTAGGATGGGGTAGGCTAGAGTAGGCAATTAAATAATAGCTATTTAATTGTCTAGGGTAGGGATAGGCTAATTAGTAGGCTGGATTAATTAGTTAACATGGTTTTAACTAATTAATTGGATTTAGGGAAAATGGGGAATTGATTTAATAAATTTTGCATATTTATTAAATCACTTGGCTAAGGTTTGGACTATTGAATTAATAAAATTAATTCAATTTTGGGGATAAAATGGTGTGGATTTAGAAAATGAAAGGGGTGATTAATTAAATAAAAATTTAATTAATTAGTTGGAAAGGGAATTGGTAAGTTTTAGGGATGTCGGGAGTCAGTTTGGTAGTCGAGACATTTTTTGGATGATTCTTTCACATATTTGGTCTGAGAAATGAAGATTCCTTTCTTTGTTTGGATGATTTGTAGACCCAAGAAGAAATTCATTTCACCAAGCATGGACATCTCAAACTCACTTTTCATTTGATTTGCAAAAGTTTTACACATATTGTCTCTTCCTCCAAAAATGATATCATCAACAAACACTTCAACAATCAAGATATTTTCATGATCAAGTTTGAAATACAAATTGCTATTAGCAGTACCTTTGTTAAAACCAATCTTCAAAAGATGTTTGTCCAGTCTTTCATACCAGGCCCTTGGGGCTTGCTTTAGTCCATACAGTGCCTTCTTCAACTTGCAGACCATATCACCATGATCAGACAATTGAAATCCATTCAGTTGCTCTATGTACACTTCTTCCAAGTCACCGTTCAGGAAGGCATACTTGACATCCATCTAATATACCTTGAAATCCTTGAATGCAGCAAAGGCAAGAAATAATATGACTGCTTCAATTCTTGCCACCAGAGAAAAAGTTTCTTCAAAATCAACTCCTTCTATTTGAGAGTAACCCTTGTAGACCAATCTGGCTTTATTTCTGATTACTTCACCAACTTCATTCAGTTTGTTCTGGAAGACACATTTTGTTCCAATCACATGCTTGTTTCTCGGTCTGGGAACAATATCCCAAGTGTGATTTTTGTCAATTTGCATCAGCTCTTCCTCCATTTCTTTGGTCAGTTTTCATCATTGTAAGCTTCAGTTACTATCTTAGGTTCAATCTTTGAAATCAGACAATACTCTTCTAGGTCTTGAGCAAGTCTCCTTCTAGTTTGTACTCCTTTGCTTTTATCACCTATGATCTGATCTTCAGAGTGGTTTAGTCTTACATAACTAGGAACTTTGGGAATTTCTTGCACTTCTGATTCTTGATCAAGCTCATTGAAACTCATTTCTTCTTCCTGGTTTACCGGATTAGTTTGAATCTAACTAATAGATGAGGCTTGGGCTCCTTGAGTCAGAACACCATTCTGATCATCTTCATCATATTCATAAAACCTTGAGGGTTTCTCAATTCCCTCATCAACGTTCACATTTGTACTTTCTATCATCTTTCTTAATCTCTTTTTATAACACTAGTATGCTTTGCTTTGAGTAGAGTAACCCAAGAATATTCCTTCATCACTTCTAGCATCAAACTTTCCAAGATCTTCATCTCTTTTAATGTAACATTTACTACCAAAAACTCTGAAATATCTCACAGTAGGAGTGATGCCAAACCAAAGTTCATAAGGAGTCTTACCAGTATTGCTTCTGATTTGAACTCGATTGAGGGTATAGACTACAGTGTTGATAGCTTCTCTCCAATAGATCTGAGGAACATTTGTTTTCATCATCATGGTCCTAGATGCTTCCTGGATGGTCTGGTTCTTTCTCTCCACTACTCGATTTTGCTATGGAGTCCTAGGAACAGACAACTGTCTCTTTATTCCATGTTTCTCACAGAACTCTATGAACTCACCAGATGCAAATTTTCCACCTCTATCAGACCTCAAACACTTCAGTTTTAATCTAGTTTCATTCTCTACCATAGCCTTGAATATTTTGAATTTTTGAAGAGCTTCTGATTTCTCTTTTAGAAAGGTTACCCACATCATTCAGGAATAGTCATCAATTAGTAACATGAAGTATCTATCACCTTGCATACTCCTGATTCTTGTCAGACCACAGAGATCAGTATGAACTAAGTCCAATAATCCAATAGAAGATAGTTCCTTACTTTTGAATGAGACTCTGCTTAGCTTACCTAACTGACATTCTCTGCACAAGCCATTAGTAGGTTTCACCAATTTTGGAAGATCTCTTATAGCCTGAGTATTGCTTATCTTGATGATATTATCAAAATTCACATGACACATCCTCCTATGCCATAACCAACTCTGATCAACTTGAACAAATAAGCAAATTCTACTAGTACCAACCAAGTGAAAGATATTACCTTTAGTTTGAGTAACAGATGTAATCTCTGTTCCAGAGCTTTCAAAGATCTTGCATTTTCTATCTTTGAACTGGAGATCATAGCCTTTGTCCACCAATTGTACAACACTGAGAAGATTGTGCTTCAATCCTTCAACATACAATACATTACCAGTTTTGTTTCTCCCATCAAAAGAAATAGTTACTCTACCTCTAATTCTACCAGTAGAATTATCACCAAACTTTACCACTCCTTCTTCATATCTTTCCAAATCCACAAACTTATTTTTGTCACCTGTCATATGGTGAGAGCATCCACTATCAATGACCCAATCATCTTTTTCTTCAACTTGGCCAGCCAGAGCTTTTTCTACAACATTATGATTGACAGATTCAGAGGATATTGATTCTTCTTCCTTGATGGAAATAAACACCCATTCACTTCCAGATTTGTTTCTTGTCTCTGATTCATCATCTATTACTCCTTTATTATCATCTTCTTCATGAACATAGTAACAATTCTTTTGAAACCTTGATCTGTTAGGATTTGGCCTTGAAAATATTTCTGGATACTTGGAGGCAAAATGACCAATCTTATTGTAGTTAAAACACTTGAAAGGCAATTTTCCTTCATACTTATCGAATCCTCTTGGTAGTCTTTTTGCAATAAAGGCTTCAAGTTTGAGTAGTTTTAGCTTCTTCTTCTTCCAGGTCTTTTCTTGCTTTTTCATACCATGATAGTTTCCTTGAAGAGTTCTCTCCAAGATCAAACCTTTGTTTACCTTTTATAGAGGCACTGGCTTTGAATGTAGATTCAATCTTTGGGGGTTCATCTCCAAACTCGACCATTTCAAATGCAGCTAATTTACCAACCAATTGATCTCTTGTGATGGTTGTGTGAGCTCTGAATTCTTCAATTGTAGCAGCCTTGATTTTATAAGAAGCAGGAAGGGATCTAAGAACTTTGCCAACAATCTCATCTTCATTCAAGACTCCACAAGCATTTCTAATTTCACAAACAATCTCATTTACTCTTGGCATAAATGTAGTAATGTTTTCATCATCTCTCATCTTCAGATTTTCAAATCTCCCTTTCAAACTCTGTAGCCTTGCACTTTTAACATACTTGTCTCCTTCAAGCAAAAGTTCTAGTTTTTGCCAAATCTCAAAAACCGTTGGTAGGTCAATAACATTTGAGAGTTCTGAATCGGATAATATGCTTAGAAGAGCTTCTATAGTCCACAGATTATTTTCAGCATCTGTGATTTCACTTTGGGATTTCAGACCACCCTATGGAGGTACATACTATATTGTAGCCATGGTCTAGTATGCCATTCCCATGCATTGCAAGTGACACTTCATGTGACCTTTCCATAGATTAAAATTTGTTCCATCAAACATCTAGCTATCCTTCTTGTAAGACGACATCCTAGATTTCCTCAAGCGGTTAAGCTCCTTTTAGAGGGACTTGGCTCTGATACCAATTGTTAGATTTAGGGCAGACAATTGAGAGGGGGGGTGAATCAATTATCCAAAACTTTCCTTAATTTAAACACTTAACTCCACATTGTTATTTAGCTGCTTAATAGTTGTAAGGGTAAAATGGTGATCAATCAAATGAATTAAACATGACCCAAACATCAACAGAATAGTGAAACAAGAAGGATTCAATAAACAAAGCAATGAACAAACATAGTGCAAACCTCTCCCGTTTCGAAACTTCTGTTGTTCTCCTATCACAAATCGTCCTTTTGTAGATGAGATGAGCCCTCCGAGAGTGCAATCTTTTTAGCTGTTTTAGGAAGTCGATGGTGAATGGCTATGGTGATAAGTAATGAAGATGAGCTCCAATGCAAGCATGTGATCTCAAGCTTGTAGATGACAAAAGGGTGCCAAAGGCGCACTGGTGATATTTCTGCAGAGTAACGATGTCAAAAGCCTGTTTGATTAGAATGGAGGGATGAAGCTTCATTTATAGACTTGGAAGAATGAGAATCAACGGTTGAGAGGAGATATGAAAATCAACGGCTGAGGATGGTTGAGGAATATGCAACCAGTAGAAATGTGACAAGTGTCCCAGCTCCATCATGAAAGGGGGGATGTGACAAAATTGATTGGAGAGTTAACTCCATTGACTGATCAGTTAACAAACTTGATTGATCAGTTAGAAGAATAAATCATGGGACTGACTGAATTGATTGAGGATTTGACTCAATTGACAGGTTAGTTAACACTTTTGATTGATTAGTTAACTAACCTCTGATTGGAGAAGAAATAGGCCATGTGGGTGAGGGAAAATAAGATAATTAAATATTAAATATATTTAATTACATGTGCAACCTGATGAGGTGGACAAGGTGAGGTGGAAAAGGTGAGGTGTAAAGGTGACGTGGAATTTTGGAATTTAGAACTTAGGATAGAGGAATTTGGCTTAATTAAATAATTTATGATTATTTAATCATGTAGGACATTTAGAAGAATTTTAATTAAATAAATTGGATTTATTTAATTATGGAACAATGAATCGATTAAATAAATTTAGAATATTTATTTAATTAATAGAAGAATGGAATAAATATTTAGAATATTTATTTAGGATGATTCGTGTCATTTTTAGGCGTATACATTTTGCCCCTCTTTGATGCAATGCCATTTACAGCATTGCTTCAAAGAATAAATAGCCTGACAGTGATATATGCCCCAGTTTGCCGTTGGTACAAGTTTAATGATGATAGGATGCCCCCTCGGGAGATTGGACGGGAAAAGAGCGAAAGATTCAGAGATGGACAATCTCACGAAGATGAAGGGGTAAGGATAGGTTGGAGGAAAAAGGGATGCGGTCAGGGGTGCGGGAAGAAAACGGGAAGAAAAACAGGCACGGGAAGTAGTCATAGTCATCACCTAGCCAGAATTAGGGTTTGGAGGCTATAAATAGGAGCTAGGTCCACAAGAATAGTCATTTGGACACTTGTTTACTTTGGATAGGAGTGAGAGAGCCTAGAGAAACTTGGAGCAACATGGTAGCCAGAGCAGCAGACATTCCACGCGAGGAGCACCGGTTCGAGCGGGTCCGTCGATTCGGGTGGCCAGTAGAGGCAGGACCCCCGGTATGTGTTTCAAAAAATTTCTCCTAGGGTCGATTTAGGATGCAATAAATGCTCTTAGAAAATAGGTCAAATGCATGCGCCGAAACTCAGAACGGCGCATATGCCTCGCGAAGCGGCGCTTTTGTCGTTGCGCGGCGCATATGCCAGTTTCAGCGGCGCATACACGAAAACTGCGCATCTGTGCACTGTGGCTGTGCATTTGCAATTTGGCGGCGCATGTGTAGTTAAGCCGTGCATATGTTGAAAGTAGCGGCACATCTGTTGATGCTGCGCATATGTCGATTTTAGCGGTGCTTGCATAATATGCCGGCACATATGCCTAATTTGGCGGCGTATCTGTCGTATCTGCGCATGCGTGCAATTTGGCAGCGCATTTGTGTGAAGCGGTGCATACACTGATTTTAGCGGCGCATATACCAAAAAACGGCGCATTTACCACCTGTAGTGGCGCATTTGCTGTGAATAGCAAAGGACTTAGCCAAATTGACTTGATTAGCGTCCTGTTTGATGCGGTAATCGATGAGCTATCTCTGAGATTGTAGAAATCTAGTCAAGAGATGTAGTGTGCTATTTTGATCAATTTGAAATGCTAAGTTTAGTTGATATAGTTCAGTAGGTATGTTGAGTATGGTATATGTCGCTTAAGATTGACGCATTGCCTTTCTTGCTTGCAGGAGGAGATTCGGGACACACTGCAGTCGAGGGAGACGTTTCCTATGCCCTTATTGCAGAGATATATGCTGACGGAGACTGACAGAGTGGCGCTTGGTGCCATGGGATTGGATTATGTATGTTTCATGCCCGAGGTGCAGGTGAACCATGGACTGCTGACAGCTACCGTGGAGAGATTCCACAGTGAGGACAGGACCTTCTACTTCCCGACGGGAGAGATGACAATGACCTTGGAGGACGTCTACCGGATACTGCACTTGCCGGTGGTAGGCAAGTTAGTGGAGTATGATGCACAGCGGGACGTGGGACTCGCCGAGTGCCAACGGGTATTTGACGACCCCGAGCTAGCTAGATAGGTTATCCCGTGGCAGGATATATATGACTACTATGACTACTTCCCTGGGATTGTGGCTAGACTGATCGGGGGCGTTGTATGCCCGGACAGGAGATCGCATGGGTTCCCCATTGGATGGGGCAAGATCATGGAGCGGATGTTGACTGAGGGCACCCGATATGCATGGGGAGTCTACGTACTGGCCCACCTATACCACGACATGCATCAGGTGGTGTACCACCGCAGCACGAGTCTATCGGCTGGGGTGCTGCTGTTACAGTTCTGACTGTGGGAGCACATAGCGGTGACTAGGTCTTCGCGAGGCAGCGAGGAGAGCCATACAGTTATGGCTATGCAGGAGTGATTTCCCAGCACAGGCTGGGGAAGCTAGAGTACTGGAGACACACCCTAGATGGAGTGGATGTGGTCGTCTGGCGACCATATCTGGACTGCGAGCCCTAGGATGATGAGGGAGACGAGCTACCATACTCCTTTCAGAGCAGGTGGCTGATAGGCCGGACACGGCACATCTTGGAGAGACAGATGGTGGGCAAGGTGCAGTGACAGTTTGGGCGGAGACAGGGTATGCCACAGGGGCAGGCCATGTTCACACGGACGCATGCAGAGAGGGTCCGATGGGGGCCGATGGCTTCGTATGAGGAGGCCCTGGTAGAGTTCCAGCAGACGCCATATGTGGCATGGGACATGCGGAGAGAGATAGCAGATGCAGGGGTGACATAGGAGTACGAGGATTGGATCACTGCACATCCTTTCCTGAGATATTCAGGACCCGGCATGTTGGTGCCTCGTATTGACGAGGCGGACTCAGAGGAGGAGGGAGAGGTTGGCCCAGGGCGGAGGGCAATTAGAGGAGGACGAGGACAACGGGGTGGTAGGGCCGGAGAGAGGCCGAGACAGTGGAGGAGGATAGCTCAGGCTGAGCAGGCAGTGCCAGGGCAGGTAGAGGCTCAGCAGCAGATACCTCAGCAGGCACAGATGCCACCACCCCAGCAGGTACCACAGCAGCAGGTGCCCCAGCCACAGGGGCCAGGACAGGTAGAGGCAGCATAGGGGCCAGTACAGGGAGAGGTTCATGAGAGGACCATAGCCAGCCTGAGGGGACAGGTGTGAGAGCTACAGGCACAGCTGAGGAGGGTAGAGCGGAGGCGAGAGATAGACGTAGCGGTGATCGCGGGGTTGACTCGCGAGAGAGACATGGCAGACGCACGGGTACGGATTATCCGTGTAGATTGGGACACTACGGTGGCTGCTATGGGGACAGATGCAGCGAGTTTATTTTTGGTTGGGCAGGTGCAGCAGGCACAGGCACAGGTTGGCCAGTTGCAGATGCAGTTGGCACAGGCACAGACAGATCTAGCCAGAGCACAGTCCCAGGCTCAGTATTACCGAGGGTTATACCATGGTGCCGTGGCATCGAGCCAGAGGGCAGGGAGTTTCAAGAGTCAGTCTGGGGTGACTCATAGAGCAGGTCCATCATAGTCAGGGGCCTCCGTGATGGGTCCTCAGCAGTCAGGAGCTGGCAGTGGTGGCCCACAGCAGCAGGGATAGACAGAGACTAGATTTTGTACATTTTGGGATATCACCATCCGTTTGGATGCATATTGTATATGACACTTTTATTCCAGAGATGGATGACGATTTTGTACATTTGGAACTCTATTATATGATAGTATATATGATGATGCAGTTGTTGTGTATCTATTTTATGTGCCATGTGATGAAGATTTACTTCTTTTGTATGATGTGATGTATGTGCATAGTTAGATGGTCTATCTGATGCTATATGAGATGCTTTATGATATGCTGCTATATGATGTCTATGTGATTTAATGTTTTCAAATAAATGCAAAATGTAATATGATTTCTATGTGATGATGCAACTGTGTTATGGGACGTCTATATGATCTAATGCAAATGTATGTATATGTGTTATGATTTCTATGTGATGATGCAACTGTGTTATGGGATGTCTATATGATCTAATGCAAATGTATGTATTCTACGAACCTAAGCATGTGCATGACTAGTCCTACGAGTGATATGATATGCTCCTATATGCTTTGTTTTTGTGAAGTCCAAATGTACTTGATCAACACAAGAATGACATGATAGACAGATAGAAGAATGGTTGTGACAAGGGGACTTAGAAACTCTACTTGATATCGTTACTCTGCATAGTTTGGATAATGAGGATTAGATGGATGTGTATGTGGATATAGGATGGATGCTTTGCTTTTAGAGTGCGTTATTTCATCATTGGGCAGTGTGTTTTTGGTACATTTTCTGAAATGGTGTAAGTGAATACAAGCATCTAGGTATAATTGAACTGAGATGACCTGAGTATCGCTTACATGGATTGTGATTTAGCAAGTTAATACATGCATCTAGTCAAAATTGAATCTAGATGACCTGAGTACCTCTTGCGTTTCAACAAGCAAGGATCGCCCCCATTCATGTTAGACCTTTGACGTCCTTGATGATCTTTTGCCGATCACGTCCTAAGACAAGGCTTCACATTACTAAAGTTTAATCCCCAAATAGCAAACAAAGACAATAATCATGCCCCCATCATAGCATCTCTAGCTTTTGGCATCCTTGAGTAGCATAGGAGGGTATGATAGCAAAAATCCAGACTCTGGAACATAACCATGGTTCCAATCCACAAAACATTCTTGCATTTAGATGTGTTTTCTTGCCATAATTTAGATAAAATCAGTTAGAAGACCTTGGGTATTTGCTTTGCTTTGGATAGGTTAAGATGCGCATTGTCAAGATTTCTGCTTGAAGCGCGGGTTCTGCTTGCATTTTCTTGCTTGGTGAGAAGATTGCACAATCCTTATGGGGGAGACAGACCCTAAGGGACTGACCTAGTGCCTCGGGGGCTCATTGCTAAAAATGGCCTTGCCTACGTGACGACACAGAGGCAACGTAGTTCGGGGTAAACCCTAATGGACCATGGATGGACTAGAAGAAAGATGACAAGAATGAAGACAAGAAAAGGGGATGAATGGGACCATGGAAGAAATGGAAGCCTCGGGGGCGCATTAGAATAATGGCCTTGCCTACATGACAGCGCAGAGGCAACGTAGTTCACGGACTTGGACCATGGGCACCGACAAGAGACACTATACTAGGCTCACATTGAGGAGATGGTATGGGACAAAACCTTGGTTGACAAGGCCACAAGGAAAGCATCAAGCCATGATAGGTAATTGTCAGGTGTTTATTGTGAGGTAGATATGGGGCGAATGGAAAATGAGTGAAGGAAGAATGGACTCAAGGTGATTGGATTCTCAAAGATGGAGAAGGCAGTTTATCACAAGTAACGCCTGTTTATCAGGTTTTCATCACTTGCTTTTATTTGCATGAGAAGCTAGGAAGTAAACATGATGCCTGTTTACCAGGTTTTCATCATGATACCTATCCAAGGCGCCTGTTTGCCAGGTTTTCACCAAAGGACAATTTTTTTGCATGCTTTCGATTTTTTTCTAATTTTTCTCTTTTCAACTTTTTTTTGTATTTTCTCTTTTCAACTTTTTTTGTATTTTCTCTTTTCAACTTTTTTGATTTTTTGACTTTTTTGGTTTTATGGTGCCCCTTTGCACTGGGGTTCTCCTAGGTATAGAACCGGTGAAGGTGCATGCTGTTGATTGGATCATCAAATAACTCACCCTCTGAAGTGGCCAACTGATATGCCCCCGATCCGTAAGCAGCGACAATCACATAGGGCCCAAGCCAGTTAGGCTCGAACTTACCTTTCTTTTCTCTGTTCTGTTGATTGCGAGGGTTCTCTTTTAGAACGAGGTCCCCAACCTTGAAGCATCTTGGTCTAACCTTGTGGTTGTAGCTTCTGGACATCATCTGTTGATAGGCTTTGAGATGGTCAAAAGCTTTCTGGCGCCTTTCCTCTAGCAGCTCTAGTTCTTGTAGCCTGGAGACTCGGTATTCTTCATCTGATATGAGACCTTTCAATGACACCCTGAGGGATGGGAGTTCGACCTCAATAGGAAGGATGGCTTCGGAGCCATAGACAAGGGCGTAGGGTGTAGCACCTATGGGAGTGCATATACTGGTTCTGTAGGCCCACAGAGCGAGATTGAGTTGGACGTGCCAATCGCGACCAGCTTCATTGACAGTTTTCTTTAGGATTTTTAGAATGGTTTTATTCGATGCCTCAGCTTGGCCGTTACCTTGGGGGTAGTACGGAGTGGAGAAACGATGCTGGATTTTGAAACGCACACAAAGTTCCTGGACATCCTGATTTTTGAAAGGTCTCCCATTATCCGTTATGATGGATAAGGGGATGCCATATCGGCAGATAATGTAATTCAGAATGAACGAGGAAATTTGCTTTCCTGTGACGGTGGTTAGGGGAACGGCTTCAATCCACTTTGTGAAGTATTTAGTGGCGGTTATGATAAATTTATGGCCGTTGGAAGAAGGTGGATGAATCTTTCCCACAAGGTCAAGTCCCCACTGGCAAAAGGGCCAGGGTGTCGTTAAAGGGCTCAACTCCTGAGCAGGTGCATGAATCAGGTTCCCATGTATTTGGCACTGTTTGCACTTTATGACGAACTGACAGGAATCCATTTCCATATTGGGCCAGTAATAACCCAAACACATGAGTTTCTTAGCTAAGGAAGGACCGCTGGAGTGTGTTCCACAGATCCCTTCGTGTACGTCTCGCAAGGTGGTTACGAATTCTTCTTGTTCTAGACAACGGAGTAAAGTACCATCTAGACCACGTCAGTAAAGGGTATTAGCTATGATGGTGTAACAGGAGGCTTGTCAGATGAAAGTTTGCTTTTGGTTGGAAGAGAGGTCAGGTGGAAGAATGTTGTCCTTGAGGTAAGTGTAGGTCTTACCGTACCAAGATGAATCAGCTCCTACTAGGAGGCAAATGGAGTGGGTTTCGAGGAGATCATAAGCCGGTTGCCGAATGGTTTCTACTAAGAACTCATACCGTGACTCGTATCCAGGTATTTCAAGAAGAGAGGCTATGGTAGCCATTGCATCTGTTGCTTTGTTCTTGATCCTGGGTATTTGTTCAAAGGAGATGGTCCCAAAGTGTTCCTTGAGGTCGTCGACCATCCATTTGTATGGGATTAGCTTCTCATCTTTGGTTTGATATTCATCATTAACCTGATTTATGATAAGCTGAGAATCACCGTAGACACATAGTGCTTGGATTTTCCACTCAGCGGCCATCTTGAGACCAATTACCAAGGCTTCATATTCTGCTATATTGTTAGTGCATGGAAATAACAACCTGTAGGACTTTGGAATTGTGTCGCCTTGGGCAGTGATAAACAGGATACCTGCCCCCGATCCATGGTTGGTGTAAGACCCGTCGAAGTAGAGTTTCCAAGGAGATGTTGACAGAGTGAATAAAGACTCATTGAGGAACTCAAACTGCATTGGTGAAGTGTCCTGTAATGGTGCCTCAGCCAGTTGGTCAGCTATGATTTGCCCTTTGATGGCTTTTCTGTCCACATATTCTATATCATATTCACTAAGAAGCATAACCCACTTTGCTAGTCGACCGGTGAGAGCTGCTTTGCTGAGAAGATATTTTAGTGGGTCGATTTTGGCAATGAGTTTGACAGGATGTGCCAACATGTAGTGTCAGAGTTTTTGTGAAGCAAAAACCACCGCAAGGCATGATCATTCTACCTGTGAGTATTGTAACTCGTAGCCCACTAAGGTTCGACTGATGTAGTATATAGCTCTTTCCTTGTTCTCATAGTCTTGCTGTGTGAGGAGAGCCCCAAGAGCAGTAGGTGTAGCAGATATGTAGAGAATCAAAGGTTTTCCTTGGATCAGAGGCATGAGTATAGGAGGGTTCATTAGGTACTCCTTTAGCTTGTTGAATGCCTCTTCGCACCGCTCATCCCATTTAAATGGAATATTCTTATGTAGGAGGTGGCTGAAAGGTTGACACTTGTCTGCCAACTGTGAGATGAACCTGCGGATGGCCTGTAGCTTGCCCTGTGAGGATCTCAACTATGTTAGAGTCTTGGGTGGTGGCATGTCCATTATTGCTTTGACCTTGGCCGGGTCGACCTCTATGCCGTTTGTTGACACAATGAAGTCTAGCAGCTTGCCCGATGTTACCCCAAACACACACTTCTTCGGGTTCAATTTAACTTGGAATTGATCTAACTGTTGGAAGACTTTCTCTAGGATATCCAGGTGTGAGTCCCTCGTGAGAGATTTTGCTAAGATATCGTCAACATAATCCTCCATGGTCACATGCATCATGTCATGGAATATGGTTGTCATGGCCCGCTGATATGTAGCACCTGCATTTTTTAGCCCAAAAGGCATGACATTCCAGCAAAAGGTACCCCATGGACAAGTGAAAGCTGTTTTGTGCTGATCCTCTGGTGCTATTTTGATCTGGTTGTACCCTGAGAATCCATCGATGAGTGACAGCATTGTATGTCCTGCCGTGAGGTCGACTATGATATCGATGTTAGGCAATGGAAAGTCATCCTTGCGGCATGCTTTGTTTAAGTCTCTAAAATCATTGCATAGTCAAACCCTGCCATCTGGTTTAGACACTGGCACGATGTTTGATATCCATTTGGGGTAATCTATGGCTCTGATGAACCCCACATCTAGCAATTTCTTGAGTTCTTCCTTGACCAAAAGGGCTATATGGGGATGCATCTTTCTTAGTTTCTGCTTTACGGGCTTCACCCCTGGATCCAATGGCAGATGATGCAGAATCAGGTTAGGGTCTAGACCTGGCATGTCAGCATATGACCAAGCAAAGCTGCCTCTCTTCTTCTTAAAGAATGGTACAAACCTAGTTTTCTCAGGTGGTGTGAGAGATTTTGCGAAGTGGATAATCTTGGGCTGCTCTTCGGTGCCGATATGCACTAGCTCTGTTGGTTCCACCACAATCTGTGACCGCTCCTGGTACATATCACTAGGGAGGGTGTCAAGCATTCCATCGTCAGGTGCCACAGTTGGGTTTTCATCTTTAGATACGTCCTTTCTTTTTACTGTTTTATGATCTGACACTGCCGTACGGCAGTTTTCACCGTCAGATCCATTTTTGATTTTAATATTTTTGTGACCAGAAGGCTTGGTACCCTCCCCAAAGTAAGCCACAGTATTGAGTTCGATAGCAAAACCAGCTTTATGATCTCCTCTTGGTAAGTGATCCCTAAGTTCCATATAGTCAATGTAAGCGTCATCGTTCTGGAACATATCTAATTGGGGGGTTCCTTGCAGATCCCAGTTAATAAGCTCAGGGTGTAAGAGGGGAAGGGAGTCAGATGAGAGATCTGATTCATTAATGTTGTGAATGGAAATGTTATGGGCACTGGCGAGGGTAGTGTTCTGGGTGGTACTCTCCTCCAGGTTGTTTATCACAATGGAATCGAAACTTTCCTCGAAAGCCATAACCTCAGGGAGGGGCAAATCAGACTCCAGTGGTCTATCCCATTGCGTCTGTTCCTCATGGTAGGGGCTAAGAGTTTGGATGGTGTCAATCTCCTTGTCAGCGTAGGAGTGCTCTGTTAGCTCGTCCCACTCATACTCATTCGACTCATCTGAATCTACGTCACTATCCACTTGGAGTGTTTGAATTGTCTCCACTGGGCAGGCATTTTCTTTGGCTTTACCTTTACCTTTGTACCCTAGGCCAGTTGTGTTTCTAGCTGAAGAGGATGAAGAAGGTTGTATGGGTTCAATGATTCCTTCTTTTCTGAGGCCTATGGGGCCTTGTCCTTCGTACCCCATCTGGTGCAAGATAGTTTCACCCCGTCCATAGAGTTCTGTAGGGAGTCTAGGCAGCTCTTGGGACGTGTTTTCCTCTTCAGCATAAAGCCATTGCAGGAGATCTCACTCCTTTGTCTCATCAGATAAGGTCCCCCATTTTACAAAGGGATTTGTAGGAGTTGTAGGAGGAGAAAATGGCTTTGGAAAATGCCTAGGTTGATGCTTGGGTTTGCCAAAGGAGCGAGGAGACAAAGGCATGGTGGCAAGGTTGAGGCTGTGCTCAATGGAGTACTCCCCCACACCATTTTCTTTTATGGTAAGTTTCAGCGGTTTGGGCCTCGAGGAGGAAGCTTCGGCAGTATGGTCTTGTGGTGGAGTAGAGGAAATGTAGGCTCGGTTATTGGGAATGACACATTCAGATTTTGCTTGGAATGAATTGCAATGTTGATAGGGGTCGGGGTCGCCTTGTATGGTGACCTGCTTTCCATCGTGTGGGAACTTTATGCATTGATGGTAGGTGGAGGGGACAGCCTTCATGGCATGGATCCATGGTCTCCCTAGTAGAATATTGTAAGCAAGCTCTCGATCAAGGACTTGGCACACCACATCTTTGATTACAGGTCCCACTTGAATGGGTAGGACAACTGTGCCCTTTGTGGTTCGTTCCTCCTCGTCATAGGCTTTGATAGTAATTTTCCGTCTCAGATCTACTGCCTGTTCGGAGAACCCCAGTGCAAGGACTAGCTTCAACGTGCAAATATTTAGACCGGTGTCCCCATCAATGAGAACCCTCTTGATGCGGTGCTTGTGCACGAATGCGACAATGTGTAGAGGAGTGTTGTGGGGTTGAGATATGGAAAGGTCATCTTGCTCTGTAAACGAGATGGAAGTGGAGGATGTCAAATTACCCACCATGGTTTGAAACTTTTCTTGGGCTAGGTTAGTGGGGACAGTAGTTTCCACTAAGGCTTTCTCAAGAATCTCCTTATGAGAAGGAGATAGATGCAAGAGCTCCAATATAGAAATGTGAGCCGGAGTTTTTTACAATTGGTCGATGACATTATATGGGCGGGAGTTGGACGGAGATGGTGACGACCTTGGAGGAGTGGTGTTGTTCGTGACTCTACCACTACGGGTAATTATACTACAACCAGTTCTATTAGGTCCTGGTTGTCAGTTGGGGGATATGACGTTGACTTATGGAACATGCTCAGAGATGCAGTTAATGGTGTACTCAAAGGGAACACTTGCATAGTTAGCATTACTCGACCCACTATTCTGGTTTGGCCTGTTGCGATTGTTGTCATTATTATTATGGCCATTGGAGTTGTTGCCGTTGTGACCATCATTGCTGTTGTGGCCATTGTTGTGATTATTGTTATACGGCCAGTTGTGGTTTAGAAGAGGATCCCGGTAGGCCACATGAGATTCATTGGAGGTATGTTGTTGTGTCCCTCCCTGATTCTGATCCAGTATATCATGTATGACATTCTTGAGGCAGATGCAATTGTTAGTTGTGTGCCCCCATCCTCAATGATACTCACAATAATCTGTGTCCTTCCAATAGGGAGGTTTGACGATAGGCTCATAGTCACTTGTTGGCGGTAGAGAAATTTCATTGTTAGCCAACAACTTCCTGAGAGCAGACTCTTGAGATTCCCCCAACGGCGTGAATTTTCTTCTTGGATTTGAATTGAACCAAGGTCTAGGTTCCCGAGGGGGTGGCTTGTTGAGCGCACCGGTATTTGCTTCTCCCTTAAGAGTGAATATAGGTTGTTGCTTAGGGGCTATCACCTTGGCATCCACTACTCCATCGTTGACCACATTCTTGTTCTTGGTCCAAAACTTTGATTTATCTGTTGTATAATTGGAAGGAGGTGTGTCCTTGTAGAGCTTGAGAGTTCCTTTAGTGATCATAGCTTTTTCAATGAAGAGGCCCATTTCAATGACTTTGGCAAATGAGGTAGGGCATTGTATCTGAATCTGATAGTTAAGATCAGTGTTTAGGTTGTGGACAAACATTTCCAATAGCTGCTTCTCAGGCATGTCGTAAGAACACTTACTAGCTAGCTGTCTCCATCGTTGTAGGAAGGCGGTGAATGACTCACCACCCTTCTGTTTGGTGTTGCATAGATCTAGCATAGATACCTCGTGTTCTAGGTTGTAAGAGAAGTGCGTTATAAATTTATTGACAAGTTCATCAAAAGTTTTGATTCCTAGTGGGAGACACGAGAACCACTCCATAGCTTGACCACCTAAAGATCGCAGGAATAGTCTCATTAAGTAGGTCTCGTTGTGAGCTACTTCTAAGCATGCTGTAGTGAATTCCCTGATATGATCTCTAGGGTCCCCCTTCCCTTTATATTTGTCAAATTTCGGAACTCTGAACTGATAGGGGAATGGTTTCATGATCAAATTTTTGTCAAAGGGGTATGGTGCTATATCTTCCAAAGAGTAGTTCTTAGAACTTGTACTAGTCTTAAGGTTGGATATCTCAAGCTTTAGACTTTCGATTTGTTGTCTTACGTCTGCCATAGGAGTAGTTGGATCTACGGGTTGCTTTCCTCTCTCAGTTGTATGGGGAACCGTGTCATTTGTGCCTCTTTCATGCGCATGTGGGACTGTATCATGTGTGCCCCTCTCATGATCATTGTTTGCATTTTCCATGATGGAGCTAATGTCAAAATCTGCGGGGAGTTTGATTCCGAGACTAGCAAGATGATGGAAATACTTATGGGGGTCTTCAAGGATCATCTTCTCTATGACGCGTTGGAATTTTCTATCTTGCATGTGCGCCACTAATTCTTCATGAGAAATCTCTTCTTCACCATCATGTGGTGGGAGAATGTGATTAGATGAGTCAGCCATTTTGATTTGCTTGTTGTACTGGGATCGAGTAAGAACCATGCAAGGTGACGCGGGATGGAGGGGGTGAGGACTAGAGATTCTGGCAAGGTGCCGACTGAGACTATTATGAATGGGATACCTAGGATAAGACTTGGACAAAGGATTCTCTCGCTCAATGACTTCAAGTGAGACGATTGACACAAGACTCTATCCACGAGCAAGGGTAGTCGATACCAGTCTTACTGTGTAGGGCTTAGTCGTGCAACAAGACTACTAGCAAAGGTACTGTGACCTACTAGGCTTACGTGAATTCACTAATGAAATGAAAAAGAACTTATGTCGAATCGATATGGGATAGGCTAACTTTGGGACAAGAGTGATTTGGACAGAAGGTGAATGCGACAATGGACGAAAAGAGAAGGAGTTGGGAGAAACAGATGGAGATTGACTGCTAGGTTGACTCTAATCTCAGAAAGTGAAGCTAGGCTGAAATGGGTGCTCTAATCAGGTGAAAATTTCTCCTCAAAAATAGGGCAAGTGCTCACTGTCGCATATGCGCAGAAACAGATGTGCAGCAGAAATGGACAAATGCGCAGCAAGTCGTAGTAAATGCACCGGTCTGGTGAACTATATATGCACAGCAACAGTGCATACATGGGCAGCAAAAAGGTATATGCGCAGCAAGTCGTTATAAAAGCATAGTAAGTCTCTGCAAATGCACAGCAAAAATGTGTATATGCGCAGCTCTGAAGTTTTTGCAAAATTTTTAGTTTTTTCTTCTATTTTTGGTATTTTTTGGCTAGAAAAGGTCTTCCTAATCTGATATTATGGATTTAATAGCAAGAAAACACAGTAAGCACAAAGAATATTTTGTAGTTTTTCATTGTTTTTGTAAATTTTCTGACTCTACTTCGGACAAAAGCAAGCACAAAATCCTAGGTGAGAAATGGATCATAAGGGATTTGGGCCACTAAAACAAGAGGTATTTAATTCGGGCAACTGTTCAAGTGGTTACACGTGCGGCGGCGCTACTCTCCGTTATGGAGTCTCCCAGCCTCACAGGGTTGCACCTGAGAGGGTTTCGGGGGAGGTTGGCCGTCGGTGTAACATAACAGCACTTGTTGCAGGAAGTTTTCACCTCAAGCACAATTTATTTTAAGTGGCTTGGTAGGGCTTGGCGTTAGCCTGTTACCACTCAGGGTCGTTCCCACTTGGACAAGCGTGCATCCAAGGGCAGGCCCCTCCTAAAGGTTAAACAGATAGAATGACAAGTCTGGCACTCTGATCACCCAGAAGAGGGGAGAGCATAAGCTTATTGTCATTCACAAGCACAGAATACACTAATTAATCCACCCTAGTTAAAAGTGAAAAACTAAATGGGCTAATCTACTCAAACAGAACTTTGAAGTGATTCAGCAATATAGCAGTGGTTCAATTTTAAATCCCAGAAAGCAGTAGTGAGTTCAATTCTTAAACCACGTAGCACAAGTTTGTTAACTTTGAAATTCAGGTCTCACGATATAGCAATGGTTCATTTTAACTTCAGAAAGCAGTAGTGAGTTCAATTCTTAAACCGCGTAGCATGAGTTTGTTAACTTTGAAATTCAGGTCTCACGATATAGCAATGGTTCATTTTAACTTCAAAATCATTGATGAGTTCAATTTTAACCTTTAGATAGCAATAACTTGGAAGGTGCTTGTAATGCAAGCAAGAAATAAATCCAGTTACTTCCTCCCTAATTAGAACTAGATGAAGATTTGAATGAACAATAATTTTTACTTTCCCTTTGAAAATGAAATGTGACCTAATTAGATGCAACTACATGGAACTAAACCTGCACCTATCCTACAAAAACACTCCAGCAAACACCTGCGGAAAGGTTAGCATTAGCAACTTCACCTAGAAAAGTACTAAAACTTCAACCAGTTACAAATGCGCAGCTTCAGTGATCAAATGCACGGAAATGATCAACATAAGCGCAGCCTTAATAACTGTGCCACAATATTAAACATATGCGCAGTTAAAAGTAATGAATGCGCAGTATTAACATATGCGCAGTAACAGTCTGCAAAAGTGCAACAGAAATGCACATATGCACAGAAACACAAAAGCGTCGTAACAGTGTGTAGAAGCGCAGTGAAAATACACAGATGCGCAGGATAAACAAAAGCGCCGTAACAGTGTTTATATGCACCGTGGAAATGAACAGATGCGCCGAAGTAATCTGTGCGTGACTCTGCGTGACCTGTACGGAACCTGCCTTCAAAAAAGCTCAGAAACGGTAAAATAAAGGGGCAAACAGCCCCATGGTGGGCGCCAAAAAATGTAAGGGTAAAATGGTGATCAATCAAATGAATTAAACATGACCCAAACATCAACAGAATAGTGAAACAAGAAGGATTCAATAAACAAAGCAATGAACAAACATAGTGCAAACCTCTCCCGTTTCGAAACTTCTGTTGTTCACCTATCACAAATCGTCCTTTTGCAGATGAGATGAGCCCTCCGAGAGTGCAATCTTTTTAGCTGTTTTAGGAAGTCGATGGTGAATGGCTATGGTGATAAGCAATGAAGATGAGCTCCAATGCAAGCATGTGATCTCAAGCTTGTAGATGACAAAAGGGTGCCAAAGGCGCGCTGGTAATATTTCTGCAGAGTAACGATGTCAAAAGCCTGGATGATTAGAATGGAGGGATGAAGCTTCATTTATAGACTTGGAAGAATGAGAATCAATGGTTGAGAGGAGATATGAAGATCAACGGCTGAGGATGGTTGAGGAATGTGCAACCAGTAGAAATGTGACAAGTGTCCCAGCTCCATCATAAAAGGGGGGATGTGACAAAATTGATTGGAGAGTTAATTCCATTGACTGATCAGTTAACAAACTTGATTGATCAGTTAGAAGAATAAATCGTGGGACTGACTGAATTGATTGAGGATTTGACTCAATTGACAGGTTAGTTAACACTTTTGATTGATTAGTTAACTATCCTCTGATTGGAGAAGAAATAGGCCATGTGGGTGAGGGAAAATAAGATAACTAAATATTAAATATATTTAATTACATGTGCAACCTGATGAGGTGGACAAGGTGAGGTGGAAAAGGTGAGGTGTAAAGGTGACGTGGAATTTTGGAATTTAGAACTTAGGATAGAGGAATTTGGCTTAATTAAATAATTTATGATTATTTAATCATGTAGGACATTTAGAAGAATTTTAATTAAATAAATTGGATTTATTTAATTATGGAACAATGAATCGATTAAATAAATTTAGAATATTTATTTAATTAATAGAAGAATGGAATAAATATTTAGAATATTTATTTAGGATGATTCGTGTCATTTTTAGGCGTATACAATAGTAAATCAATCATGAAAGTATAATGCAACAAATCAAGAGCAGATACATATCAACACATGTGACATGAAGATTTTTGACATGGAAAACCTAGTTAAGGGAAAAACCACGGGGTGATTAACCCAAGAATGTATTCTCTGTTAGAAGAATAGAAAGAACAAAATGGCACATGCCAATTAGGGCTCACTACCTGAGCACACTACTCACAAGAGGCTCACTACCAACAAGAGACACATTGTCTACAAGAAATAAGTATCACCTACTTGAACTGGAAAATAGCATCTTCACCATGCTTGAATCAGTTCCATTAAGCTCAATACTTCTGCTTTACTTTTCACTTTCCTCCTTGCTACCACACACTCATCTCCATGGACAACTTCAAAATGAATTTGCAATCCCTTATTTATGTAAGGCATCAACTTAGGAATGATCATCTAAGTCAGAAAACATCCATAAGAACATCCGCAAGATGCATAACTCATTCGGTCGGCCTATCTCAGGAAGAACACCATCATCCAGAAGTTGTTCTTCAAATGCAAACTCCAACTTCAATGCTAACTACCAACATGAACTAGACACAATCCAAAGACCACCACAAGCTTTCCTGAATCACCAAGAACATCCACTCTTCATCTACTTACTAAAATCCATCTCTCCTTTATCCGGAACCTCAAGAACACAGTCTGTCATCACTATCATAAAAGAATAGATGCTTGTGGACCTTCAAACCATGAACCAATCTAGTTGAAATTCCACAAAGACTTCCTCAACACACTCTCTAATCTATAGAATAGGATAATGCATTTCTGGATCTCACTAGACCTATCTTTATCACTATGTCACTACTGAACATCTGCTAGAACCAGTTTTACCTGAGCGGCCACAACTTCTTTAGATCTTCATGTGGACCTCTGAAATCTCTACTAGATCATCTTAAGACACATATCTACAAACCCTTTAATCCACATCCTCTGATCCTCATCCTATCTTGGGATTTTACCTTATTATTATCACTGTTCTTCACTGTTCCAGATTGAGACCAATTTTCTCAATATCCTCAGCACATAGCTCTTTCAATCCTTATCATTAATGCAACAAGAGTATGTTGACATCAATGACAACATTGGTTAGGCCCATACTTGCAACATGTTCCTCCTCAAAATGGTCTGAGTACCGTATATGAAATCAAAGATGCTAAAAACAATCTTTGGACTAAGGAAGCTCTACTAAGTTCCTTATCTGATCTGGAGCTGGCCAATGTTATTGATCTAAAAACTGCATATGAGATTTGGCAAAAACTAGAACTTCTACATGGAGACAAGTATGTTAATTATGCCAAGCTACAAAGTTTGAAAGGAAAATTTGAAAACTTGAAGATGAGAGAAGATGAAAACATCACCACACTTATTGCAAGAGTAAATGAGCTTGTTTGTGGCATTAGGTGTGCTAGTGGAATCCTAGATGAAGATGAGATTGTTGCCAAAGTTCTTAGATCCCTTCCTGATTCTTACAAATACAAGGTTGCTACTATTGAAGAATTTAGAGCTTTTTCAAATGTCACAAGAGATCAATTGGTTGGCAAATTAGCTGCATTTGAATTAGCCAAGTTTGGATATACCCCCCCAAGATTGAATCTGCATTCAAAGCCAGTGCCTCTATAAAAGGAAAACAAAAGTTTGATCTAGGAGAGAACTCTTCAAAACTATCATGGTATGAAAAAAGAAAGAAAAGATTTGGAAGAAGATGAAGCAGAAACTGTTCAACTTGAAGCCCTTATTGCAAAAAGAGTACCAAGAGGATCTAGTAAGTATGAAGGGAAATTGCCTTTTAAATGTTTTAACTGCAATAAGATTGGTCACTTTGCCTCAAGGTGTCTGAAAAGATTTTTAAGACCAAATCCTAATAGATCAAGATTCCAAAAGAAATGTTACTATGTTCATGAAGATGATGATGATGATGATGAAGGAGTAAAAGATGATGAATCAGAGACAGGAAACAAATCCGGAAGTGACTGGGTGTTTATTGCCATCAAGGAAGAAGATCCAATGCCCTCTAAATCTATTAATCATAAAATGGTTGAAAGAGCCCTAGCTGCCCAAGTTGAAGAAAAAGATGATTGGGTCATTGATAGTGGATGCTCCCACCATATCATAGGTTATAAAAATAAGTTCATAGATTTGGGAAGATATGGAGGAGTTGTAAAATTTGGTGATAATTCTACTGGTAGAATCAAAGGTAGAGGAACTATTTCTTTTGATGGAAAGAACAAAACCAGTAATGTACTGTATGTTGAAGGTCTAAAGCACAATCTTCTCAGTGTTGGACAGTTGGTGGACAAAGGCTATGATCTCTGATTCAATAATGGAAAATGCAAGATCTTTGAAAGTTCCAGAACAGAGATTGCATTTGATACTCAAACAAAAGGTAATATCTTCCATGTGGTTTGTACTAGAAAAAGTTGTTTATTTGTTCAAATTGATCAGAGTTGGTTATGGCATAGGAGAATGTGTCATGTGAATTTTGATAATATCATCAAGATAAGCAACACTCAGGATGTAAGAGATCTTCCAAGATTGGTGAAACCTACTAATAGTTTTTGCAAAGAATGTTAGTTGGGTAAACAAAGAAGAGTCACATTCAAAAGTAAGGAATAGTCCTCTACTGAATTGTTGGACTTAATTCATACTGATCTATATGGTTCGACAAGAATCAAGAGTTTGCAAGATGATAGATACTTCATGTTATTAATTGATGACTACTCCCAGATGATGTGGGTGACTTTTCTAAAAGAGAAATCTGAGGCTCTTGAGAAATTCAAAATATTCAAGGTGATGGTAGAGAATGAAATTGGATTGAACATAAAATGTCTGAGGTCTGATAGAGGTGGTGAATTCACATCTGGTGAGTTCATAGAATTTTGTGAGAAACATGGGATAAAAAGACAGTTGTCTACTCCAAGGACTCCATAGCAGAATGGAGCAATAGAGAGGAAGAACAGACCATCCAGGAAGCATTTAGAAACATGATGATGGAAGCAAATGTTCCTTAGATCTACTGGAGAGAAGTTGTAAGCACTACAATCTATACTCTTAATCAAGTACAAATCAGAAGCAATATCGGTAAGATGCCTTATGAACTTTGGTTTGGCATCACTCCCACTGTGAAGTATTTCAGAGTCTTTGGTAGCAAATGTTAGATTAAAACAGATGAAGATCTAGGCAATTTGATGCTAAAAGTGATGAAAGAATATTCTTGGGTTATTCTACTCTAAGAAAAGCATACCGGTGTTATAACAAGAGATTGAGAAAGATTATAAAAAGTATAAATGTGAAGGTTCATGAAGATATTGAAAAACCCTCAAGGTTTTATGAATATGATGAAGATGATCAGAATGATGTTTTGGTCCAAGGAGTCGAAGCCCCTTCTAAAATTTAGATTGGTCTGGTGAATCAAGAAGAAGAGATATGTTTGAATGAACCTGTTTAAGAAACATAAGTGGAAGAAATTCCCAAAGTTCCCAGGTATGTAAGACTGAATCACTCTGAAGATCAAATCATAGGTGATAAAAGAAAAGGTGTTCAAACAAGAAGAAAGATTGCTCAAAATTCAGAATAGTATTGTCTGATTTCAAAGATTGAACCAAAGACAGTGAATGGAGCATGCAATGATGAAAACTGGACTAAAGCAATGGAGGAAGAGCTGATGTAAATTGAGAAAAATCACACTTGGGATCTTGTTCCTAGACTAAAAAATAAGAATGTGATTGGAACCAAATGGGTCTTTTAGAATCAACTAAATGAAGATGGTGAAGTAGTTAGAAACAAAGTCAGATTGGTCTGCAAGGGTTACTCTCAAGTAGAAGGAGTTGATTTTGAAGAAACTTTTGCTTCGGTGGCAAGGATTAAAGAAGTCGGATTATTTCTTACCTTTGCTACCTTTAAGGATTTCAAAGTAAATTAGATGGATGTCAAGTCTACCTTCCTGAATGGTGACTTGGAAGAAGAAGTATACATTGAGCAACTGGATGGATTCCAATTGTCTGATCATGGTGATATGGTCTACAAGTTGAAGAAAGCACTGTACGAACTCAAGCAAGCCCTAAGAGCTTGGTATGAAAGATTGGATAAGCATCTTTTGAAGATTGGTTTCAACAAAGGTATTGTTGATAGTAACTTGTAATTCAAAATTGATCATGAAAACATATTAATTGTTGAAGTGTTTGTTGATGATATCATTTTTTGAGGAAGAGATAGTATTTGCAAAACCTTTGCAAATCAAATGAAAAGCGAATTTGAGATGTCCATGTTTGGGGAAATGAATTTCTTCTTGGGTCTACAAATCACTCAAACAAAGAAAGGAATCTTCATTTCACAGACCAAATATGTGAAAGAATTGTTGAAGAAATTTGGGATGGAAGACTCAAAACCAATGAGTACTCCCATGGAAACCCAATGTAAATTGAGCAGAGATGATGACTCTCCTAAGGCTGATAAAAAAAGTATAGGTCAATGATTGGAGGATTATTGTATCTCACTCAAATTAGACCTGACATTATGAATGTTGTTGGTCTTGTTGCTAGATTCCAAGCTGATCCTAGAGAATCTCATGTCATGGAAATCAAGAGGATTCTTAGATATCTAAAATGGATAGTTGAGTATGGTTTATGGTATCCTAGAGATCATAATTTCTCTCTTCATGCATATACAGATGCAGATTGGATAGGAGATGTGGATGACTGGAAGAGTACCAGTGGTGGAGCATTCTTTTTGGGGAAAAGATTGGTTTCTTGGCTAAGCAAGAAACAAGAGGCAATATCTCTATCCATTGTAGAAGCAAAATACATTACAGTAGCAGGTAGTTGCACTCAAGTATTATGGATGAAGCAAATGCTAAGAGACATCAGAGTGGAGTATAAAGAACCTATCACAATCTTCTGTGATAACTCAAGTGCAATAAATATATCAAAAAATCTAGTGTTGCATTCAAAGACAAAAGATATATCCATCAAGTTTCACTTTTTGAGAGAGCAAATGAACAAGAATGAAGTCATATTGGAGTTTGTTCCTTCCAAGGATTAGATTGCAGATATTTTTACTAAACCTCTATGTAGGGACTATTTTGAGTATCTTAGGGAGAAGTTAGGGGTTATTACCCCTCCAATTCTGAATTAAGATGCATTGATGTGCATCAGTCTGGTGGACCTCACAGTCATATCTTGTGGTCAGGATTGATGTTGGGAAGTTGCTACTCAAGGGGAGTAGCTGGTATGAGTCTGAAGTGATACAAGTATGTGCCCTTTGCCATTGATGTCAAAGGGGGAGAGAAGACATGTGAAAAACAAAAGTGGTTGCTAATCAAAGGGGGAGCAGTAAAGGAAGAGAAGACATGTGAATGGTTGTTGTTGATAGGGGGAGTTATGAGGAGAAGTTCTTGTCTTGATGGTCAAAACAATTTTTTACATCATATTTTGCCATCAATGACAAAGGGGGAGATTGTTACAAGTATGGGCCTAACTAGTGTTGTCATTGATGTCAACATACTCCTATTGCATTAATGATGAGGATTGGATGAGTTATATGTTGAGAATATTGAGAAAACTAGTCCTATTAGGAACAAAGAAGAACAGTGAAGATAGTAAGACAAAGATACCATCCAATATGAAGATCAATGGATACGCATCAAAGGGTTTGTAGATATGTGTCTTAAGATGATCCAGCAAAGATTTGAGAGGTCCACATGAAGATCTAAAGAAGTTATGACCACTTGAGTGACACAGATAGGTTCGGTGAGATCCAGAAATGAAATATCTTGTTCTACGGATTTGGTGGAGTGTTTATCAAGTCAATGTGAATTGACAAATCGATTGGTTTGTGGTCTAGAGGTCTGCAAGCATCTATTCCAATATGATAGTGATGATAGACTGTGTTTTTGAGGTTCCAAATGAAGGAGAGAAAGATTTTGGTAAACTAAAGTAGTGTGGATGTTCTTGGTGATTTAGGGAAGCTTGTGGAGGTCTTTGGATTGTGTCTAGTTTGTGTTGGTGGTTCACATTGAAGATTGAGCTTGTAATTAAAGAATTACTTTTGGTTGATAATGTTCTTCCTAAGTCTAGCTAATCGAATGAGTTACACTCCCTGTAGATGATCTTGAAGATGTTCTATGAAGATTGGCGCATTCCTAAAGGAAGATTGAAGTCTCAGATTTGTATGGCTGACAACATGTTGATCCACACAAATTTTTTTATAATTAGTTATGTTGTATTTATATATTTTCTCTGTAATGTATGCCGACTTGGATGATTATCCCAAAGTCAAATATCTTGTGTAAATAAGAGGTTGTGAAGTCATTTCAAAGGTGTTGTCGTGAAGATGAGAGTGTGGTAGAGAGGAGCAGAGCAGAAGTATTAGGCTTAAATGGAACTGAGTCAAGCATAGTGAAGATGTTATTCTTCAGTTCAAGCATGTAATATTTATTATTCTGTAGATAGTGTGTCTCCTATAGGCAGTGGGCCTCTTGTGAACAGTGTGCTTGGGCAGTGAGCCCTAATTGACATGTGCCATTTGTTCTTCTTATTCTTTTAACAGAGAATACAATCTTGGGTTAGTCACCCCGTGGTTTTTCCCTTAACTGAGTTTTCCATGTTAAAATCTTGGTGTCATATGTGTTAATGTGTTTCTGCGCTTGAATTGCTGGAACATGTTTCCATTATTGAATTATTATTATGCTGATGAATTGCAAGAAGGATTTAAGTGGTTAATAGGAAGAAAGTTTTGGACAACTGATTCATCCCCCTCTCAATTGTCTACCTTATTTCTAACAAAGAGGATGTATGTGAGTGTCAGAGTTGATGAAGAGGAGACTAAAACAAAGGAAGAAGTAGAGAAAATGAAAGCTAAGGCTAATGAAGTCTCCAAGAGAAAATAGGACAAGCCCTCCAGTAAGGGCATAAGTAAGAAAAAGTCAAGGAAAATAAAGCCCAAAGAAATAGAGGCCACAAAAATGTTAGAAGATACTCTAAATGCTATGGCATCTCATGGTAATCTTAAGCCAATAGTAGAACTATATGATGAGTACAATGATACAGACAAAGGCATCATTGAAACTACAGTGGTTAGATTTCTAAAGATGTACAACAAGGCTATCCTTGAGGTGATTACATATCTACCAGATAGCTTGGACAATATTATGTCTACTAGAAAGGAAGCAACAATGGCAAAAGATTTAGAATTACGAGAACATGCATTGATAAAGTTGTGTCCGGATATAACTGTTAAAGAAAAAACCAAGGTCACTACTATACTTGGGGAAAATTTTGAGATAAAGAGAAGGTCCAACATTTTGATGTCTAGAGACAAAGAAATTGGTGGAGGACACATAAAAAGTAACTCTTGATGTCTTAAGAGAGCTCTACACCCCAACAATCCATGATAATGAAGGATCAAAAGTTGGTGATGATACTTCTTTTCTAGAAGTTAGCTTAGAATAGGGTTTGAATCAAATAGAGTCACTTCCTCTAGAATGCCCAGGAAGAGATGCACAAATGAAGGAGCAAGAAAAGGACAAAGTTTCTAAGAATATTGAAGCCCCTTTCAAGCAAAATGAAACTGTTGTTGAGGGAAATTAGAATGATGAACAAGCTAAGGCTATCTCTTCTTTGGAACATAAAACTAATGAGCAAGAAGCTATTGACCAAGTACCTCTGGAGTAGACTTAAGAAGAAGAAGTGTCTCATTACATGGTAAGAGACACTGTTGCAGCCACACAAGATCCTGTGTATTTAGTTTGAGAGTTTTTGGAGAGGCAGCAAGAAGCTTAGATTTTAGATTCACTTGAGTTGTTGCAAGGACCAATCAACCTATACTCCATGACACCTCTGCAAAAATTAACATTAAGGATAATTGTCCAAGCTAAGGATCAATAAGAAATTTTGAAGTCCCATATTCAAGATAGTGAACTCATTGATAAGGCATCTGGTGTTTTAGAAAAATTGATGCCTAAACTATAGAAGGATACATCTCTAGCCCCCACTAAACAATTCAAAAGGCTAATAAACTCTATAGGTTCACATTTTGAGTCTTTTGAAAATGCTACAGATAAAAAGGTTAGAATAGAAATTAATAATAAAAGGTTAGTTGAGCTAAAGAATAAGTTAGCTCAAGATAGAATTTTATTGGATAATATCACTATGAATGTAGATATTGCCACCAAGGAAGCTAGCGACATATACAGATTTTGTCTAACATGGCCAATAACTACAAAAGAAATAAAAGAGAAAATAGATGCCATGTAACTTTAACTTCTAAACTTGTTAGAAACATATGATCTAAGATATGATTCCATCAACAACAAGAAAGAAGAAATTGAAGGTATTCATACAAACATAAGCATTCCACTGAATCAAAAAGAGGCCATTAAAAGTAGAATGTGCCAGCTCAGAGAGATAATAGGTTCTAAGATTGATTCTATGACTAGTCTAGTGATAAGGCAATAAAGATAAAGGCAACAATTGAAGTGCCTACCACTATACATAAAGAAGAGGAACAAGTGTTCCAAGTGAATGGGAACATTCAAATTTTGAGTAGTGTTAAGGCCCAGTGGGATAGAGTGATTTCTCAACTAAAAATCATATACATAGACATCCTTTCCACTTCTAATAAGTTATATGATTGCACGTGTACATATGCGGCCAAGTATAACAATTTAGAAATTTTGATACAATTTTGTCACTTGTACATACACCTTTGCCATTGATGTCAAAGGGGGAGAAGAAAAACTAGTGAAAAATAGCTAAATACCTAAGAGGGAGAAGAAAAATTGGATGCACATAGTAAGGGGGAGTAGTATGAACATTTTTCACTAAGTGTTGCCATCAATACCAAAGGGGAAGATTGTTTGCAACATGGTCAAGAGACACTGCTGATATGACTGTGATATAGTGTTGTTATTGATGGTAACAATCAGATAAAATTGGAAACAAGTCTTGAGACAAGTTGTGTACAAAATTTTTGGTCCATAAAGAATGACATAGTCAAATTGACTAAGTATTGGAAGCTTACTGAGTTAGTGATAGAGAATTGGTTGGTATTCCTCCATAGATACAGACTCTAGTATATAGTTCTGGTATGTTGTACATTGTTTTTTGATGATGCTTTATTCCAAGTTTCATGTCCTAGCAATGTCTAGAAGCTACTTTGAATTGCTTAAGTCTGGGTTAGCAGAGTTCAATCATGAAAAGTACAGAACACCTGAGTATCTTAGTCCACATTTCTCCACTATTGTTTGTTTCAATTTATGGTTTAGAGGTGCTGTAAAGACATGTTAGGAGTATCCAATTCCATATTTGTAGAGTCTGAGGTTTATCGGATGATCATCCATAAGCTCCTAAGTATCGACATTCAGGTTGACAGTATTTCATAGTGACAAAGATAGTAGTTTAGAGATCTGCACTTTGCCACATAAGAATATTATGACTCACAGTTTTGAAGGTATGTTGGGTAATCCATAATGAGTGTTTGATATGAATTTTAGAGTCCCATGCAGTCCACATTATAAGATGTGATATGATAGTAGATTTGGTTAAGTGTATACTTAAGGATGAAGTCGACATACAAGCTAGATTGATATGTGATAAAGATATATTGTTTGGATCATCATTCTAAGTGGTTTTATAATAGGTCCACACCTATATGAAGGTTCTTGAAGGATTACATTGGTCCACATAACTTTTTATGTAAAGAATTCAAGCTAACAAAGTATAACATTTTGTGTACACATTTCATTTCTGGCAAGCTAACCTAGTTTTGAGTTAGATGTTGTTGTGTATATAAATACTTGATGGATTTCGATGTTAATTGATGTAATGATTTATTGAGTTCATGTGTGTGCGATCTAACACCATTTTTGTGATCTAAAAAGTGTAGTAAGAGTGTAGAGGATAGAAGAACTAAATATATGTGAATAGAGCCAAAAAACAAAGTAGTCATGATGAAGGGATTTAAAACTATGTTTTGATCTATTAATGGAACTATACTCCATCATTCAATAGATGCATTTGTAATAGTTATTTATTAGCAGTGAGCCTTTCTCTCTTCTCGTGTATCTTTGTTTCTTAGTGGGCAGTGAGTCCACCCATAGTGAGCATTTGTATGTAGTATCTTGTAACTAGTTATAATATATTGTGAGCTAACACTCACCATGTTTTTTCCCTTTTTGGGTTTTCCATGTAAAAATCCTAGTGTCTATGTGTTATGACTTTATGGTTGTTCTTCCTATGTTTATTTTACTTTTATGTTATTGAATTTGGTAAATAGGTTAAAGAGCATGTTAAGGAATGGTTTTATAGAATACTTATTCACCCCCCTCTCAGTATTCCTTGTGTTCAACACTTCCTTTCTACATTTATTCTTTTGCATTTGAATTTTCTTATGCAACTATCCTAACTTAGAAGAAAGAATAGGGCGATAAAATGCCCATCACATTTATGAGTACCCCTTTTAGGGATGTAGAGGTTAGGCATCCATATATGGAGAAATAGGCATATGCCCTAATTAAAGTAGTTAAAAAGTTCAGACATTACATATTGAGGAGAAAAATTATGGATATTGTCCCAAACTTAGTTGTCAAGTCTATGATGATGTAGAATGAACTAGGAGAAAGGAGAGGAAAATGGATGATGACCCTAGAAGAGTTCAATTTGGAAATACATCCAATGAAGTTGGTTAAGGGCCAAGGATTGTCTAAATCCATGGTAGAACCAGATCTGCTTATTAGTTACCATCATTATTTAGTGGAAAGTATCACCATGGATCCTTGTTATCAAGACATAGTGTAATATTTGCTAAGCAATAGGTGTCCTTATCATATGAACTCCACTTAGAGGAGAACTCTAAGAACTAAAAGTCATAAATACATGATCAAACTAGGAGTCTTGTATAGAAGGAATTTTGAGAGCTTATATCTTAGATGTTTGAACCAACATGAGGCAGAACAAGTATAGACTAAATTTCATGAGAAATTTAGGACTAGACATGGATGAGGAGATACCAAAACACTCCAGATACCCAGAGAAGGGTACTCCTGGCCCCATATCTTTAAGGATACTCATCAACATGTCAAAAGGTGCCACATTTGCCAAACTTCATCTTCTAGGGAAAGAAAGCCTATTGTGCCATTGTAGCCAGTATATGAGGTAAGGTCATTTTCGCCATGGGGCTTGGATTTCATTGGTATGATTAACCCAAATTATTTTTTAGGACATAGGTTCATTTTGATAGTAACAAACTACTACACATGGTGGAGCGAGGCATTGTCTTGTAAAGATTGTACCATCGACGTAGTTATCAAGTTTTTGGAAGGACACATTATTACCAGGTTTGGTATGCCTTCTTCTCTGGTATGTGACAATGGTCCTACCTTCTCATCTACTAAATTTTTGCAATGGACTTTCAAGCATGAGGTAGTCATTAAGTTTTCTTCCAATTATTATCCTCAAGGGAATGGTGTTTTTGAGTCTATAAGTAAAAATGTGAATGATGTTATTCAGAAGACTTTTGAAAGAAACCCTAGGGATTGGCACACACAAGTAAAATTTGCATTTTGGGTTGATAAAACCTAGGTTAAATCTTCATTGGGCACTTCTCCCTATCAGTTGGTTTGTCATCAAAACCCTGTCTTCCCAGTGAATCTAAAAATTCCCACCTTACAATTTGCTAGGGATTATTTAGGGATAGAAGATAAAATAGAGGCTAGAATTTTAAATTTGAACCTAGAATAAAGAAGAGATGCTACCCTAGAGCACTTTGTGTAACATTAAGGAACAGTCAAGAGGTGGTTCAATAGAAGGGCTACCACCAAAACCTTTAGGATTAGTGATTTGGTCCTCATGTGGGATAAAGCTAGAGGAAAAAGAGGGGACCATTCAAAATTTGACAAACTATGGCTAGGACCCTTTCAGATTACTAAGATTCTTGGAGAAAATATTTTTAGCCTCAACTCTCTTTATAGGGAACTCGTCCCAGTGCCAATCAATGGATGGTACCTAGAGCATTACTTCCCAAATTGAAGAAATATGATAAAGAGACTCTCTGGTCTCTTCTATACATAATTAGATTAAGAGTCATGTTTAAGTTATCTTGCTTTTATTTGTTTTTCTTATTTTCCTTTGTTTTTTTAATTCCTTATTTTTTTGCTTAATGTTTTAATTTGCTATCTGGTGGTGCCCACATGAAATCTGGTTTTCAAGAAAAAAGTATGTTGCATCAAATTTTTAGTCAAGCCTGATATTTCTTGCGGGGGTCATATTTCAAATATCAGTCATCTTAGAGATCACCCTGATGTTGCAAGATCACCCTGATGTTGCATTATCACCTCATAATCACTTGATCTATGAAGTGCGGATGTCAATTTTACATGAGGGTCTATAACTACCTGTCTAACAACTTCATACATCTTGCGGAGGGTCATATTTCAAATATCAGTCATCTTACGAATATCACCCTTATCGTAGAATATCACCCTAGGCCAACATGACGATGATGTCATCTAAGTCCGATGGGATGTGGGGGGTCATATTTAAAATATCAGTCATCTTAGAGAAGATCACCCTGATGTTACATGACAATGATGTCATCTAAGTCCGATGGGATGCATCATATAGTCTTCGGCATGACAGATATTATCGGTAGCTATGCTAGAGGTCCCACTGATCACCGATGAGGACTCGAATAAGATGCAGGAGGATCATCGGTAAGATGTATGGCATTGGCACGGTAGGAGGATCTTCCTTTGATGCATCAGGTTGTGCTAATGAGGATGGTCATCCGAGTGACACTGCATATCAAGTGAGCAAGCAGGAGGTTCACTAATGTAGGGGGTCTAACCTGGTGTCATTGGGAGCAAAATCGCTGATGATTATCTTTCGGTGTGGTCTTGTTTATAAAGTGTTGGAGAGGTCATTGCAGGGTGAATGTGGGATAATCAATTCCCACATAATTTAAAAAGTTAGCGATGGCAAGGAAGCATCCACTTGGTATATTCTCATTTGCCAACAGCTTGCCTATTTGATTTGAGCTGTAGATCTAGGAGATGCTGAGGAGGATCAAAAATTGTTTTCAAGTGCAAGATTTTCTTCATGGTTGCGGTGGCGTTCTTGGTGGGAAGGCTTGTGGAGCACGCAGTTTGTTGTGTTTCCGTAGGATATTGGTAGGTCGACCATTGATTGCAAAATTACAGAGGCATGGGCTGATGATGGACGTGCCACCTACCAGTTTTAAGAGAAGAATCCTCAAATGCCGGCATGGGGCTCGAGTCCAACTACTCCTCGCCTCTCCTTCTACCTACTGCATTGATGTTTTGAGCACCATTTCTCATAATGCATTGTATCTGGCGGTTTTGGAATTTTGCCATGTAATTAATGTTGAGTACACTTTTTGCTGTATATAGCAGACTATGTTACTCATTTGTAGGGGTTGGAGGACGGGATAAAACCTTGGTGCTATGATAAGATACAACTTCATTGGTGGCCCTGTTCTAGGTGTCTTGTGAGTTTATGAATCTCATGTATGATTTATGCATAAGTTAACTAGTTTCATGTTGTTTTTATATGAGAAATGCTCTGTTGCATGTGTTTGATCATTTATCTCCAAGTTGCAGGCATATTTTCTTTTGAATTAGAGTAGCTAAGGGTTATTCAAGGTTTAGGAATATTAGTTTTCTATATTGAATGTTTAATCTCCTACCTTTGTTCAAGGAACAAATTAAATGTTTCAAGTTAATCATTGAGAAAGTATGTTGCAACAGGGATACCACCAAGTATGAATGACTAAGCACTTGATTTTTGGGAAGTATCTGTAAGGCAGACACTAGAAATCTCCCCTTGAAACTTAGCCATTGATTCAAGATTATGATAATCACCCACATGTGTATGTCTATTGAATCCTAGCCCTAGATAGGCACCAGTTTGGTCTTGTATTGAGATTATAACCCAAAGTCCTAGCCTTGCATCCAAATAAAAATCAAACTCAAACCTCAAATACAAATATTTAGGACATTAGACGTGGTTTTAGAATCAGAATCCTCTATCTCACAACCAAGCATAAGCCCAAAGCTAGCCCCTTTGCACTTATTTCACAGTTTTGGTCTGTATAAGAGAGGATTTATCTACTTTGTGTCAACATCCCAGTCAGTATATAGTCATATTTTATGGATGTTGAGTAGGGAATACCCCCCTTGGTTCTGCAGAGCCTAAAGAAGAAAAGGAGATATTTATAGAGTCTATCTCCTATACTGTTGGCCCCTGGCCCAAGAATCCTATTGATCAATGATAGCAACCTTGTAGGGATAACTAGGAAGAAGCATCCAGTTTGGGAAAAATCCAACACTATCAATCCTTTCAGTTTGATTTTTAGAAGTAAGTCACAATTTACTTCTGCATGCCTTCATGCCTTATGTTCTAAGGCTCTCCTCTTCCCATTAGGTACTTTTTTTGGTTGGCAAAGGGGTGTGTCCATGTGCTATACAATTGAATCATTACTGGAGGGATGTTTTCAGTCATTTCTTGTCAAGAAATTAGTCATTGAATGAAATTTTTAGTCTTGCATCATTCATATCAGCTAGGGTGTTTGCTAGTCCAACTAGAGTTGAGGTGTTTTCTATGCTTGAGAATATGTTTTCTTGGAATCTTACATATGGTACACATTAATAATTCTTTATGGTTGTTGGAATAAGTTATTTTAGCTAGTTATTGGGTGAAAAATTTAATGATTTTGTCTTTTTAGGTCACCTCCATTGATTTAACCTAGGAGTGGTTCTCTCCTTATAGGTTAGCCTTAACCCCCAAGCTAGTAGCAAGCTTTATTGCTTACAAGTTGAGAAAGATTCAAAAAGAAAAGAGAGAGTGAAACAAGATAAAAATAAAATCAAAAGAAAAGAAAATAATAAAAGAGAAAATTGAAAGATCAAGAGGACTCAACTGTCTAGGTGATCAGGGAAATCTATATCAGGGCTATGGATGCTTGACTGATAGTAGATCAATGCCTTGGGTGGGTTAGCGATATGTCTATCTGGGCTATGGATACCTGGTTGGTAGCAGAGCTATGTCTAGGTGATCATGTGAAAGAAAAGTCCATTTCATCCAACCCAATATCTAGTTTGTGACTGATGAGTTCTTACATACTTGAGGAGGGGTAATGAATCATGTGCACACACTTAGATTTTAGAAGCATTGGATCTTGTGCTTTAGGAATTTTCACTCTTAGTTTGTTCTAGTTCTCACTTTTTTGTTGTGTTTGGTTAGATTGGGATTCTAGGTCTTGGCTTGATTTTCCCACCTTCAAATGGTTAGGAATATTCTTTTATTTTGGTTGGTAATTTTTGTGCTCTTTCTCACGACACACCCCATTTTGACATAGGAAAATAGGGCCCCCATTTTTCTACTTCAACATATTCTCTTTTCTATCCAAGGGGTCCTATCAGAATTACAGGGTTTGTCATTTTCTCCTAATAGTAAAGGCATCCCCAAAGGTTAGATTCTCTGGTTTGACATGCCACTTTGTGACCTATCAGGGTTGGTCATGCTTACATGACTATAAAGGAACCCCTGACATCATATGTCCAAGAACACTAGTGTGGGGTGGTAGATTACCTTTGTCGATTCGGTGGTTGGTCTTTCATCTTACCTAAGAGGTAGACTCTAGTGGTATTGAATTTGATTTCCCCCCACTTACCCTCAACATTGCATTAATTGCAATTCTCCCATGTGTGTAAAAGCCCCCCTTTATATGGACTTCGGGATCATTTTTTATTCACTTTACTTTCCTTTGATTTCTGTTTGTGCTCCTCGGTACTATTGTACATTTCCTGAGTGAATCGACGATAGTGGTAGCTAGTGTGTGATTGGGCTTGGATACCAAACTACTTCACCTTAATACCACTTTCATCTATTCCAGGTTGGTCTTAAACATTTTCTTTGGCTTTGTGTGTTACATATCAGTGTTTTTCATTGAAAATCAATGGTTGATCATGCTTGGTGGTTTGGGGTTTGATCTTAACCCTTATTTTCATGTTGCATATGCTCTTATTTTTGGTGCCAGGGTTTTGTTGTTTTTCCCTTTTGTTGTTTTGTTGAATCCATTTTAATGCCTGGCCTACCTTTCGAGGTTGTTTTGATGACATCGTACCCACCTTTATTTTGTTTTCTTAGCATTAGGTAGGATTTTTTTGACCTCTGATCCTTTGTTTGATATACTCAAGTTTATAGAGTGATGGAGATTTGACTCCTAAGATTCCACTCTCCATTTTGAAAGTTGTGGAAGGTGCATCCTGATCCTAAGATATCTTCTTATCTCTGCTTAGATTCTTCTGTACTTGCTCTATTTGGAGATCCAAATTTCCTCTTTCAATTTTGAAGGGATTAGGCATCTACTCTGATTCCTAATGATTCCCACTGTAGTGATGGTGTCAGAGTTGGGATTCCTAGGACTCACCTTCCAATTTAAGGTTAACAAGAGTTGGCCTTGCCTTCTGACTCTTAATTACCTAACCTATATTAGAGTTTAGGTGTTGGGCCTTTCAAATTACTCATTACTTTGGGAAGGATATCTAAGGCTTCCCTTGCATCTTGAATTCAATAACTAATGCTCACATATAGTGTCAGGACTTAACCATCGAGCCTTCCACTATGACCCTTCTCCTTTCCTCGACCTAAAGAAAGAGAGGGATGAACTTTGGTCTCTAATAGTCACCAGGAAAATGCATATTTAGTATTTATTGATATATTTATAATGACTTTTGGTTGCAATGCTCTTAGTTAACTATTGAAATGGACTAAATATGATAAATAGAAATGAAGAGGTACACCATAGCTAATTGTTGGAGTGTGTAGGAAGATGGTAGAAGTCCCACTAGCAGAAGATGCCAAGAATGAATTCAAGGGGTACTGTTGATGATGATTGTTAGTCATAACAACATGAATAAAAATTTGCACAACAAACCTTTATTATCTTGTAAAGTACAATCAGCTTAAGATAAGTTGATGACTCCAAGTCTCCATTGATCAAGTCATGATCGTCTAACATTACTCAGAGGTTGATGTGATATGCTATTTTCCATTTCAAGGGTCTTAAATTCACCTAGGTGATCAGTATTACACTGTATTCTATAAATTCACTCCACATAAAGATTAATTCTACTCTATTCCCAAGGATTACTATGATATTTGTAAGTTTGATCAATTTTTCTAATCATTGATCAATATGGATTCACACATTCTTTTACACTGCATATTTATTTAAATGATGTGTCTATAAGTGGATATTTATGTATTCCTCATGGATATTTATCTATATTTGCATGATATTTATCAATTTGACATGCTTTCATTCAAAATATGCATTATATTTTCAATTGCCTATGGGATATCTGCATATTTCACATTTGTTTACTTTTGATTGTGTTATTTGCAATTATAGAGATGATCTGTAATGAAATTCAAATAAATTTAAAAGAATACTTCTAATTTTAATGAACCTTTAGTTATTGAATCACATACACACAAGATACATTCATGGAGAGAATAAATCAAACCATAAGTCACTAGGTTGTTCCACAGCTAGGTATGGTTGATTCTAACATTAAAGGAACAAGAAATGAAAACAATATATGCAGACTGAAAAGCACTCCAAGGGACCAAGCTAATCAATGTATATATCCAAACTCCAATCATAGATTACTCAAGATTTACAATGATTTGTAATCAAAATAGCTTCTCTTTCATTAAGTATGTAAAACATGTATATTCACAATAACTTTGAAATAAGTCTTGAATTCTTCAGTAATTAGATTTTAATTAAGTTTTGAATGACTAAAAGATTGCACCCCTGTACCTTTTATAGAATAAGGTGAGGAGGTGGTTACAATTGACCAAAGGTAAAGATTTATCAATTCAGATCAATGGTTGAAAATTCTCCTATGACTTATTCAACTTTCTCTTGTGGCATAAGTTTTCAGCGGGCAAACCTCTGTATGACTCACTATTTATAAGTATCTCATGCATATGTTCACTTAGTGATGCATCTACATTCAGTCTTCAGGTTCTTCTTCTTCATTTTCCTCTTGCTCATCATTCTCTTCATCTTCATCACTTTCATTATCACTGTCACTCTGATAGACATCCTCTTTCATGTGGACCTTTATGACTGTTTTGATATGTTCATATGCTTGCACTATTCTATCAACCACTCCCTTGTTCTAAAATTTATCTTTTGCTATTGCATGTTTATGAGACATGAACTTAGCCTTGAGAGCTTCCAGCTTACCTTTTCTGCTATTTAATATCTCATTGTATGTCTCCACTTTAACCTTTATTCTCATAATTTTGTTCATTACCTCTTCGATCAAGTGGGTGAGAGGGTCATCTGTTACTAGGTTAAAATTATCATGTAGATCCTTAATAACAAAGTCTACATCTTGATTCTCAATTTTACCTTCTATCTTCCCTTCCAAGGCCTCTAAGATTTCTACTTCATATGCCATCATGCTATGTAATTTGACACTAATATCCCTGAGTTTGCCGCTGCACTTCTTTAAGACATCACACTCAAACCTAATATCTTCATACCATATACTTGTTAGTAGGGCGGTATTATTATCTAATACTTTATTACTTATTAGAATCTATGAATCAATTCTCTTCATCTCACTCAGAGCAGTTAGGTCCTTTTCTAATTGAAATAATCATTTTTCTGTATCATTCTGCATTTTATCTACCTTCCTCTTTAGGCTACTCAATGAATTCCACCTCTGTAGAGAGGTTCTCATTACATCTTCAGCCCCAGTGAATGCTGAAAACATCCATTTTTCTATCACCATTGCCTCATGTTTCATAAGCTCCAATTTGGTGACCTCTTCCTGTGATATGATAATCAATGGGACTATAGGATCAACTAGTGTATGATCAAGGTTAATTAACCCTTTTATGAAAGAATGCAATTGAGCAATGTGCTCCTTATGTACTTTAATTTTCTCCTTTTCTTTCTTCACCCTTTGGGTTAAAGAATCAATAATATTCTTTCCCTCCTAACCTTCCTAGTCTTCATTGGCAAAACCTAGATCAACACTTGTGATTTGAAATCCTCTAGGCTTATTTTGCCCTTTTCCTTTTCAACTGTGGGAAGGGCTATCTATATGGTTCTTCTGCCTATGGTAGGATATTTGTTTATGGTAGATGTTAATCTAGCCTTCCTCCTTGGTTTCATCATAATCTCAACAAACAAGGTAGAAACATCAAACTCTTGAACTTCTGACACTTGTTTTGTACATATTTCTTTCTCTAGCCAATGAGGTACATCACCTCCATATTCTTGGTGGCCTTTGTTAATATTATGTGTGTCCAACCCCCCAGTATTAGCTTCTATCCTTGGTGGAGAAGGCACCATCTTAATTTCATCCTCATGTAGTTCATCATGAGGGGGATCTTGTTGGAGTTCTTCTTCTTGAGGGGTTGCCTTTTGCAAAGGAGGATCATGTGGAATTTCCACATTTTGATCATGTGCTTCATCCTATACTCCCTCCTTTGGATTTTCATCTTCATTATTATCCTTCTCATCCTGTGGAATATTAACCTCTTGGGAGGCCTGTGTATTCTACCCTTGAGGATCACCTTGATCATGGTTCATTTCCTATTCTCCACCTGGTGCATTGATATCCTCTAGCTTGGGGTCATCCTGACCTAATTTGTCTTCTGTTTCTGGGACTTTTCTAAGTAACACCTCCTGATCCTCCTTATCCAGAGGTAGTGATGAACCTCCCTAAGTCTGAGCAACCAGTGTCTGATATATCCTGATCACCCCCACTCTTCTGTTAGACTTCTAATATTTTTGGTTCTGTGGGTGTCTCATGTTGTTGCTAACTTTGATCAGGAGTAGTGCTATCCTTCTCTATATGCTCCTCCACTCTAGTGTTCTTTGGTTCCTTAGTTGCATCCTCATCCCTATATGTTAAGTCTATGGTTGTCGGGCTAGTAACCTGCTCAACCAAATTTTCCAGGCCTATCTGTTGGGTTGCCCTTTTCAAGCTACCTTGTTTCATTTCTTTTGTTTTCTTTACTTCTTCCAATGCCACCATTTGAGTTAGAGGAGTTCCATGAGGAGTCATTTGGGTGTTGGAAACCAAAGTTTCCATTTATTGAGCTGCCACATCTTGGACCACCTCATCATCAGATAAGTCCAATGTATCATCTAAAGAGAAAGGAACCCCCTTCCTCATCCTAAGTGTTTTTCTTGTATGTTCCTCTGGTTTCTTGGTTTTGAGTTTAATTATGGTGGGAAGGGGAATGTCATGCTGCAACTCCTTCCTAAAAATTTCACCACCTTCTCCTCTCAAAATGATGGGGTCATCATGGATATCTCCCCTCATGGTCGTTCTTTGTTTCTTAGGTGGTGACATCAGTAGCATCCCCTCCTCTTCTTTATCGCTATTAGCAAGTCATCACCTTTAGGTTCTTTATTTAATTGTTCCTCTTCCAAGGGGTTTCCCTCTTCCACCTCATACTACAGGGTGTGGCCTTCCACTTGCATCTTTGTAATTTCAATAGTGGGTTTCAAAATTCTCTTAGTTTTTGGTTTTTCTTTTAGAGGCTACGAAGATGATGTAGATGCACCTACAACTATAGTGGCAATCCTCTCTATTATCACCTACTTTGGTTCATCTTCACCTTTCTTACTCTTAGGGGGGATCCTCTTTTTTTTTTTTTTTCTATAGGCAATCTTACCCCATTGGATTTTCTCTTTTCAAAGAGGAAATCATTATATTCCTCATTAGACACCTCCTGCCTCTTCTTCTTAGTATCAATTGTAAGGGCAATGCCCCTTTTCTTTAATTTGGATATCTTTGTATCTACTAAAGGCTGGGTTAGCTGGATCACCCCATTTGTCAGTTGATCTAAGGATATATCATCTTGTTGTCTAAGATCTAGGGCTGATATGATGTCATTATCCACCTTTTTTTCCTCATAATCATTGGACATGATTTTCCTATCATCCTTATGTAGCTATGTTGACACCGTGATGTAGTCAAAGATTTTGATCTGATTCAAGGTGAGTCTTTGATATTTCCTTCTTCTCACCTCAGCCTCATCATCACAATCAGTCCAAAAGTCCTCTAGATGCTTTTAATGTATTGGTTTTCCTAGTATCTTCTACATCCTACCATAAGGATCATATGATCTGGCCAGAGGAAATGGTTGAGGATACATCCATTTCAACCCCCCAATGACATGTTTTATACTCTCTAAATCTGGACACATGTACTAGCCCATGGATACTGGAAACAACACTAGAGGTATCTTACTTTGTGCCTTATAGGCTTCAACTATTGTAAATACCTGCCTAACAAATCTGTGGGGTATCTTGGCAACATAAGAGGTTGTCCCTCAAATCCTTCGATTCTAATAAATGAGAAAGTGGCAAATTGGATAAACCACACTCCATGCTGATAGATAATTTCTTAAGCTTCCATGCTCAACCTTTTAGTCCTATCCTCCTCCATAGTTCTAACCAGATGCATGGAGAATGCATCATTTACTAGTTTATAGTCCAAGAGGTATGCCTTCCTTTGCAATTAGGAATAATGATCCCATATGTGTGCATGATCAACATCACCACCAGCCTTACCCACTATTTTTAGAGCATCTAAAGTTCCTTTATATGCACAAGAGTACACCACATATGAAGTCATGTAAAATAAGCATGTTTGTCCTCACAAGCTCCTCATTCCCTCATCCAATGAATCATTGATGATCTTAGCCCATAGGGTCATTTGTCTACATATAAGACCATCTGCATGATCCCAAACATCTAGTTCTTAAAATTTCCAACATGAGGCCTACCAATCATCCTACTTAGCAGAGAAATCATATATTGGTACTCATCATCAAAATCAAACTTGTACAAATGCACAGGTAGCTTGGCTAAGGTAATACATGTACTACTCTTTGATCTCCATTGATACATCTGCTTCCTTGCATTTTTCTTGTTATTGTTATACTCTGTTTCCAATTTATGTAGGTCTACAGTCACTATCTTCTTCCCAACTAGCAAATTGAAAGTGGCAGTATTGCCCTTGACTGAGAAGTCTGTGTATATCATTCCATGCTTCTCTACCTGCCTGGTTTCAGGGTTGTAATTTTTTACACACTCCACTAGCATCTCAAGAGCATCCATAGCATAGGGAAAACTAGCTACAATGCCACATACCTGAGACAAACACCCCATCCAAAATGGGATTATCCTTATCATTGTCCAATCTGGTTGATGATACTGCCAAATCTGTATCCCCCTGGTGTGTATCACCAATAATTCCATACTTGAACTGCACTCCCTCAGGGTGCACAAACATGGGCTTGAGGAACTCCACCTCAGACCTATTTCTCCTGAGGTCTGCCATGGATTCCTACAATAAACATGATAAATTTTACCCTACGATGTCCATATGCATTCTTACAACATCGTGTACCTCTATCATGTATACTCTGTATATTACTCTTCATTTTACCATTATACATATTATCACAAAGCCATACCCTAGTAAAAACAAATACTCTACCTAAAATTATAGGAAATGACAATTGGAGGGTTTACAATTACTTACTTGACAATTCTTTCTTATGGATCAGATGAGTGATTACGATGAAAGACTATAAATGCTTAAGATCACCTGTTCCATTACGTTTGAAGGATCCAATCCATTGGCAGGTAGCCGTTGAGGGTTTGACTTCAGAGCTATGTAATTTCTTGATTTATCGTAAGGCGAATGAAAATGACCTTTGAATTTTACCTTTAAAACAGATCAATAGGACAAATTAGGGTAAAAATGTGTTGTCTTGATCAAATATATTGGTCATCTGTAGGGAATCTGTAGATGTCGCCAAGTGTTCAATATGTATTTGTAATCAGCAGGAGTTCATCTACCTCATTTAATTGCATTTAATGTTAAAAGGAGGGGGTGATCTTAAAAAAATTAGGGGATATTCAAAAATATGACCGCTCTGGACAATATGACCCCCTTTGCTTTTGCACGGGATAACTGAGTGCAAAGAATCATGTGATATGGTCAATGTTTGACCAGGTGTCTATCAGGTCACAAAACCAAGATCAGGGGTATCTAAAATATAACCCCCTTTCCTTGGAAAAGATTAGGGTGACATCATTTAATTATAATATTTTAATGATGTCATTGTCATATTAAGGAATGTGATGGCTATTAAATATATACCCCCTTGTGGTTTAAATGGAACAATGATATCATCATCAGGGTGATTTCCTTCATTCACAGGAATCAGATGGCGTCACCGTCATATTGACATAGGGTGATATTTGTAAGCTGACTGATGTTGGAAATATGACCCCCCACGGGATATGCAAAGTCCTTCGACAGGTAGATATCAGTTCCTATTTAAATTTGACATCTACACATCACACACCGGGTGATTATCAGGTGATGATCCTATTTCTAGGTGATCTTATCAAATATGACTAATGTTAAAAATATGACCCCCCTGCTCGAGATATTAGGTTTGACCAAACTTTGACTCAACATAAATTTCTTCTCTTGGACAATTTTGGGGTGATCCAAAACACAAACCTGCCTGGAATTTTATGTACTTTCCAACCATGAAGTTAATAATGGGAATTACTAAATTTGAAAACTAACTTCATCGTAGTGGCAAATCCACCCTCTTACAAGGTTACATGCATGATTGATTTTACCAAACTGCCCCAAAGCAAAAAAAAAAAAAAAGCAAACCACAAGCAGTAAGAAAAGTTGGGTCCTTATTTTTTCAAGGCAAAATGGGGCATGTTGTGTAACCACACAACTTGCCACCAAAGAAAATAACCAAATTCCAATGATTCAAGTGATGTGATCACATTCTAACATAGCATTTTAACTCTTTCTGAGCATAAGTATTATGATCTTTCTAAATGATAAGGTTTTCATCATTGCAACAATGCTAGAAAAGGATCAAGTGTGTGAAAATGATTAATTATCCTCATCTTGAAAGTAAGTTGAAAACATGAGTAACTAATGTTAAGTGACATATTTTGGGAGCATCCCTCATAGCCAACCTGGATAGAGCCTTGCTACTAGCAAGCGTCTATAGCCCTGACAAGGTTATCTATACAATCCCCCTAAGTAGACCCCACTACCAGTAGGTGTCTATAGCCCCAGTAGAGTTACTTAGATGGCCTAATTTTATTCCTTTTGGATTGTCAATATTTATTCCTTTTGTCCATATGATATCATCATGTAAGCTTAACATACAAGGCATGGTCACCTACTGATTTAGGTTGGAGATTGCATTGGTAGCAAGGGAGTCCCTTTAGATTTTTCACTTAACACCTATACTTATGCATTCCACAAACCCAAGGCTATTAGGTGAGTCATTGTGAAGAATCACTTTAGTTAAGAAAAGGCACCATGATGAAAAGGATACCCCAGACCTAATCACCGATACTCCTCAAAATGAGTCATAACCTATATAGGAATTTGTTCTCACCACTTGAATCCTAGCAATTTGGTTATTTTCATAAGGTGATAAGTTGCATCATCTTGGCTAACCAAAACAAAACTTAACAAGTAAACCAACAAGCAAAACAAAACTATACAAACAACTATACAATATGCACATTATGATACATTTGACCTACATGACACTATTTTAGGGTCGAAAATAATGCTTGAGTAACTGTCCATTAATTGGTAATGGGACATCCTCACTAGTTAAAGTCTTGAGCCTTTACGTACCGTCTCCTAAGTTTTCTAAAATTTGAAAAGGACCAATCCAAAGTTTATCAAATTTACCATGATCTTCCTTTCTTTCATGTGTTTTATCCCACATAAGGACTAAATCATAAATTTGAAAAGCCTTAAGTCTGCCTCTTTTGTCAAACTAGCGCTTGACAATAACTTGATGTTTAGCAAATTGGTCAATTGCTATACTTCTTTTTTCTTCTAGATGCATTAACTGAAGTAACCTGACTTCTTGTTTGTTGTCTATACCTAGATACTCCTATGCAAACTATAATGTGGGGATCTTTAGGTTAAAAGGGAGGATAGGATCCACCCCATATACTAGGTGATAAGGAGAATTTCCTAATGCAGCCTTCATCCTAGTTTTATCTACCCATAATGCATATTTTAATAGGGTGTTCCACTCTCTTGGGTTTTTCTCTATCAATTTCTTTATGATGTTCAACAAGTTATTATTTGTAGACTCTACCAGTCCATTCCCTTAAGGATAGTAATTTGAAGAAAACTTCAAAATAATTCATGGTCAAAAGCCCAACTTCATAACTTATTGATGTAAAAGCAAATCCATTGTCACATACTAAAGCATAAGGAACTCCATACCTGGTTACTATGTTGCTAAGAATTTGATCACATCCTCAGCATTGCATGTCTTACTACTAACAACTTTAGTCCACCTGGTGCAATAATCAGTAATAGTTAACACATACCTGTGGCCTGAAGATGATGGAGGATTGATAGGTCCTATGAAATCCATGCCCCATTGAGCAAATGGGCACATCTCCATCACTGGTTGCAAGGGTTGAGCATCATATCTTTCTCTATTTACAACAACCTGACGCATGTGACAACATTTGATGTGTTCAACAGTATCTTTAAAAATAGTTGGCTAGTAATACCCTATTATGAGGATAGCATGAGTAGTACCTAAGTATGATCCATGTGCGGTTCCAAACTTGTCATGTAATTCTATTAACACTTTGTCTACTTCTTGTCTTTCTAAGCATCTAAGATATATTCCTTCATATTTCTTCTTGAAAAGAACTCCTTTTATCATGTACTTTTGTGATCTTATCTTCAAGGCTCTCTTTTGTGAGGCCTGTAACCTTGAAGGACATCTTCCAGTAATCAAGATATGCCTGATATCTGAATACCATTCTCCAGTTTCCATTGTATTTATAACAAATTGTTGGCTCATGATGTTAGGATCAATTTCTTATATCATCTGGCTCAAGGCTTGTCCTCTTACTAATTTCATGGGTGTTATGTCCACATCATATTCTTGGAGGATGGTTATCCATTTAGCTCTCTTTTCACTTGGTTCACTTTGCATTAAAAGTATCTTTACTACTACATCTGGTACTATGGCAATTACCTTGTTTCTCAAGAGGTAATGCCTAAACTTCATGACTGATTGAACCAGAGCAATTGTCTATCTTTTGATGTCCATATATCTAAGTTATGCATCCCTGAAAGGACAACTCATGAAAGATATAGGCTTCTCTTCTTTAGCCTCATTTCTTTGTCTTAGTACAACTGCAGACATATGCTTTGAAGCAAATGAATATATGTAAAAATCTTTGGTATAATCTAGACTAATTAGAACAAAAGCATTAGATATAGCTTTTTTGATATCTTCAAAAGCTGTTCTAGCTTTAGGTGTCCACTAAATTTTAGCATCCTTCTTGAGAATTGCATTCAATGGTATGACAATCTCTGCAAAACCAATAATGAATTTTCTAACAAAATTAATCTTACGAAAATAAGATTTGAGCTCTTTCTTACTCCCAGAAAGCTGTATCTTCATGATTGATTCTACTCTCATAGGGTCAATGATGATCCCATTCTTTGTTATCAGGTGACCTAATAACTTCCTTATGGTTACCCCAAATATGAATTTCTTAGGGTTTAGGGATATTCCATAATGTTCACACTTCTTTAGTACTTTCCTGAGGTCTTCTACATGATTCCCTCTCTCTTTAGAGAAAACTAGCAAGTCATCCATGTATATGACTATGCATTTACCAATTAATCCCCTAAAGGCTATATCCATTGCTCACTGAAAGGTGGCCCCAACATTTATCAAGCCAAAGGGCATACGCCTATAAGCAAATATTCCCCACTTAGTGGTGAATGATGTCTTCAATCTATCTATCTTGTCTACCATCACTTGGCTGTAACCTAAAAAACCATCTAAAAATGACATCATCTTTGAACCATTTACTATCTGCAAGACCTCATCCAGTGAAGGTAAAGAATAATTATCCTTTTCAGAAGCTCTATTTAAATTCCTGAAGTCTACACAACCTAATGTCATCATTCTTCTTCCTTATAGGGACCAAGTTAGCCACCCATGTAGAATGTCTCACAAGAAATATGATTCTGCCATTAAGCAATTTCTTCACTTCTTCAAAAATGATGGGCTCCAACAAAGCATTAACAGGTCTCTATTTTTTCTAAAGGGCTTGACATCTAGCTTTAATGGTATAATATGAGTGATGATTGAGGTATCATAACTTTTCAACTCATCATATGTCTAGGCAATAACATGAATATAATCTTTAAGTGCTTGGGTTATCCCTACCATTTCTTCCTCTATACACACCTTTCCAATCAGGACATTCCTTTTCTCTTCATCATGTCCTATGTTGACTAGTGAATATTCTCCTCCATCTGCTTTAGGGAGATCTTTCTATTTCAACATGTTATCTAAATCAAATGCTCTTTCCAATTCTATCATTCCTTCAGGAATCTTGAGAGCAGGTATGATCTTCCACATTTATTTCATCTATAATTTTTGTATCAAACACATCTCTATTGGATATGAAGTCTAAAATGTGATGGTCATCATCAAACACTTGAAGGTTAATGACATTATCTGGTATAGAGGGTATTGACACTAATTCAACTAAAAATCTCTTCAGACCAGATATGGATAATGGTTCCAAAGTACTTGCAACTTGGGCCAAGGCATCTTCCCTATGATTTTGCTCTCTAGGCACATGGGTGATGTTAAATGAATCAAAATCTTCTATCAAATCCCATACCCTATGTCTATAATTAGAAAACTTCTTGTAATTACAAGAATATATGCCTCTTACTTGTCTTACTACAAATTATGAGTCTCCATAGACATGCAGAATCTTTACTTTCTTTCTGAGTGCAAACAATATCCCATGAATCAGAGCTTCATATTCTATCACATTATTTATGCATGGGAATTATAATCTATACACTGCCAAGTAGGATTTACAGTTGGATCAATAAGATCTATTCCTACTCCAGCCCCTTGTTTTGATTTGGATCCATCAAACTTGAGGATCCATTGCTTATCTTCAGTTAAAGGTTTGTCTGGACCTTCTCTTTTCTTTTTAGCTCTAGCTGCTGCACCACTTGATATCCATCTTAAATTTGGTGTTTCAATATTCTTAAACTTCACCTTAGCTGACTGATGTGAAGCTGATATTCCTTTCTTTCTTTGTCATCAAAAGGAGGATCTTTTGAACAATGCATCATCTACTTTTTTAGAATATGCAAACATAATGAGAAAGTAGTCTCTGAATGTGGTGCTTCATGTAACTTGCACCATCCCTTAATTAGAGCATCTTGTGGGGAAGTGTGCTGTTGTATCATCTCTTGAATTTGTTTTGATACAAATTCCTCAAACTTGGTCAAATTACCATCTTTATCTTCATCAGATACCTCATAATCTAATTCAACCAAACAATCAGTGCCTGGGGTGATATTCCTTTTACTCTTAGAATTACTCTCGTTACACACCAATATCTCTTCTATCTTATGAATAGGACTTTCATCATGATATGTGCTTTCTTTTATTTCTATAGATGACAAACAAGAATCAGTATCACTGTCACTATCTGCAAAACTTACTAGGGATGATGATGATGCTTACTCACTGCATGCTTGTTCCAGTTCTGTCATATCTAAACAAGCATCACAAGTCTTTTCATAATGTAATTCATCATATAACCTGAACCATCCTTCAATTAGAACATCTTCAACATACATTTTTAACAATTGGCAACATTGCACCTCTTTGGACAAGTGCATTTCAAAGTTCTTAAAGTGATCTACTTCTTTCTCATTTTCAGAACTACAATTAGTTTCTATAATTATTCTATCATCTTGAAGACTGTCATTATGAACATGAACATCATACATGAGGATCTCCTCTATCTTAACGGTCTGGGGTCTAATGGAATAGACTCTGGGTTCAACATCTACATAAATGATCTTATTTGTTTTATTGTACTCAGTGATCATATGTTTCATGTGAGGTTCAACATCTATCCTTATTTGGTTAGGTATTCCTTTCCAAGGTAACCACATGTGACTGAAATCAGTGGACATGTATCCATTGAGTGTTTTTGACCAATCCTTGCTAAATAACATTCCATATGTATCTGGCATATCTACTACTTGAATATCAATGTAGTATTGAATTCTTGGATCTAATGCTAATTGCATATGGATGTGAGTCAGTTCTCCTACGACACTCACCTCTGTTTTATCTAACTGTGTTACTTTCTTCAATGACTTGGCAGGATGTAACTCTAAGGCACTGCATATGGACAAAGGCATTACATTAGTAGATGCACCTGAATCTACCAAGCAATTATGCAAATTCCTACTAAACTTCCTTATGGTAAGGAGAAAAGGAGGTGATTCAGTTTTATCTATGTAAAGAGTCATGTGTGAAGTTTCTGTAGCTTGAATAGTGGCTAAAGTTTTGTGTTTAATACTAATATCCTTAGTGGCATGATCCTTATTCACAGTCTAATTTGAGATATGATTATCCTCTTTTGGAGCAGGATCATCTAAGGATTTCATGAAGGATTTTTTAATAGCTGGGATTTTGAGTAGTTTTGACAATGACAGATTGATTTTGATCTTTTTCATTTCATCTACTAAGTATGTGACCAATTTATCAGAATCAGAGGACCGATTACTAGTTTTTGGCACTGCATTTTGTGGTGCTAAGTATTGGGCACTAACTTTAGGAAATCCAGGGTTATTGCTTGCCTTAGGATCAGGAGAAGTGTTAAAATTATTTGGAGGCAAAGATGTAGTCAAAGGACCAGTAGGTCGGTTGGATTTATTCCTTAGGTTGTAGTTATGTCTACCCTGAGACTGCTTCTGATAAGTATGCACTTCTTCATGTTCACTTGATGGCTCATTTCCATCTTCAAATGGAAAAACATAATTAGTTTCAAAAGCCATAGCTAACACTTCACATGCTAAGATGTAATTCTCATGAGGTGACATTATCTGCTGATGAGGATGATTGATAAAACTTTATAATACAAGAGTAGAATCATATCGATAGGGGACAATTTCTTTTCCTTTGACATAAGGTGGATTACCTACAGTATTAGATACTTTAGCTTGGAATATACTAGTGGCTATCCTAAACTGTGGACAATCCAGCTCTCCATGAGCATTGGTATTATGTATCCTACACTAGCTTGTAAGGGCTTCTTATACCAGGTTCACTCTAGTGGTTTACTTAGGTTCACTAGAAGGCTGATTGTCTAGGGGTGATGGTAAAGAACCATTATTTGGCCTAGTGTTCCACACTCTAGGTTGTCTAGGGGGTTATTGTTACCACTGTTGTTATTATTGTTGTTATTATATCCCTTATCAGGATAACTAGATCTGACATTGGCATATCCTCTCTTCTGATTTGGTTGAGAATACAAATTCTAACTCCTCAGATGAGTGATCTCAGTAGTGAGTTTCCTCAATTGTGCTAATATCTCTTTAATTTCTTCCTTTTCTTCCTAAACTTTGGCTACTACATTCTCTGTTTGGGGTTTAAAGAAGGAAGAGTCATTGTTATTGTTATTAGTCTATTCCACAACCTAGGGTACCTGTGTATGCCCTGGATACTATAACATTTGACCATTTCCATTTGGAGGTGGAATGATACTAAGTGGAGGTACCTATGTATGCCCTAGATACTATAGCATTTGACCATTTCCATTTGGAGGTGGCATGATACTAAGTGGAGTACCTGTAAAGGATTTGGCATTACAATTGGAGGTATCATGGCTCCATTGGTCTGTTGTTGAGTAGGATATATAGGATAAATAGGAAGTGTAGGAAATGTAATATTAGGCATGGGAGCATGAATCAACTGCTGACTAACTTTTACGGCTTCCTCAAAAGCTCCTACCAAGGTTGTGACATCAGGATGTGTTCTCCTGATAAACATAGAAGTTAGGGGATCTAATGTTGAGTAGTATATACTCCTAGTAGCTTCATCTACTACAGTATAGGGAGCAACTAGCTTTGAGAGCATCCTTTGGAATCTTACATTGAAATTGGCAATAGGTTCTCCATCAAATCTCTTGATTGTGGCAAATAGATGATAGTTCATTGAAGGATCTATAGGTATTATGAATATATCCTTAAAGGCTTTCTCCAAAGCAGCCCATGAACTGACTGAACCTTGACCAAGACTGATATACCAATTATATGAATCCTCCCCTAACAAAAATGGAAATAATCTACATACCACATCCTAATGTTCAATTCTTGCTCTACAATAGGCTTCCTTAAATGTTCTAATGTGATCATCAGCATCTTGATATGGATTATATTTAGGACAAATCTTTTCAAGATTTTTAGGTAAAGGATGATATGTAGTGAAAGTTAGAGGTGACTCTGCAGTAAAGAATGACATTGTGACTAGTGGAGGTTGGATTTGGGGCTTGACTAGTGGTCCTATAGGTACTTGGAACCTGATAGGAATTATTGGAGTGTGTTCTAGTGAAGCTCTTGATGCACTAGAACCAAGAGAATGATGAATATCTATTGTTCTAGGTCTGAATCCCTAGAAAGACAATTCCTCAAATAGTCCACTGGATCTAGACCAGGTATTTGGCCTAAGAGCTAGGATTTCTACAATTTAAGAAAATTTAGCTTGTTTACTATAAAGATCAGCTACAACACTCATGTAAAGGATGTATTTAAGATCACAATCTAAAATTGACTGGATATTTATGCAATATTTGCAGAAATGATACAAATATGAGGTGATGTAAGACTTTTGGACACAGGGATCAAGATATCAGGTATCTTAAGTGAATTACGTCAAAGCTTTAGTAAGAAGACCTGAAAGAGAACTTATCTTTCAAGGATCATAATCATCAACTGCAAAGCCTAAAATATTTACACTCAATTTTGAAAACTTTGTGATGGATAAGCATGAACAAACTCAAAACAACAAATACTTACATGTAACTTGAAGTACAAAGCTGTGTGAGTAATACCTTTTCTTCTGTGTCACCGAATCACCCTTAGGCAGAGAGGAGGTCCTCCTTCTAGTGCCAATTTATGTTGATGATGATTGTTAGTCATAACAACATGTATAAAAATTTGCACAACAAACCTTTATTATCTTTTAATGTATGATCATCTTAAGATAAGTTGATGACTCTAAGTCTCCGTTGATCAGGTCATGATCATCTGACATTACTCAAAGGTTTATGTGATATGTTATTTTCCATTTCAAGGGTCTTACATTCATGTAGGTGATTAGTATTACACTGTATTCTGTAAATTCACTCCACATAAAGATTAATTCTACTCTATTCCCAAGGATTACTGTGATATTTGTAAGTTTGATCAATTCCTTTGATCATTGATCATTATGGATTCACACATTCTTTTATACTACATATTTATTCAAATGATGTGTCTATAAGTGGATATTTATGTATTCCTCATGGATATTTATCTATATTTGCATGATATTTATCAATTTGACATGCTTTCATTCAAAATATGCTCTGTATTTTCAATTGCCTACGTGATATCTGCATATTTCACTTTTGTTTGCTTTTGATTGTGTGTTATTTGCAATTATGGAGATGATCTATAATAAAATTCAAAGAAATTTAAAAGAATACTTCTAAGTTTAATGAACCTTTAGTTATTGAATAACATACACACAAGATACATTCATGGAGAGAAGAAATCAAACCATAAGTCACCAGGTTGTTCCACAGCTAGGTGTGGTTGATGCTAACTTCAAAGGAACAAGGAATGAAAACAATATATGTAGAATAAAAATCACTCCAAGGGACACAGCTAATCAATGCATATATCCAGATTCTAATCATAGATTACTCAAGATTTACAATGATTTGTAATCGAAATAGCTTCTCTTTCATTAAGTATGTAAAACATGTATATTCACAATAACTTTGAAATAAGTCCTGAATTCTTCAGCAATCAAATTTCAATTAAGTTTTGAATGAATAAAAGATTGCACCCATGCACCTTTTATAGAATAAGGTGAGGAGGTGGTTACAATTGACCAACAGTCAAGATTTATCAATTCAGATCAATGGTTGATAATTCTCCTATGACTTAGTCAACTTTCTCTCATGGCACAGGTTGCCAGCTGGCAACCCTCTGTATGACTCACTATTTATAAGTATCTCATGCATATGTTCACTTAGTGATGCATCTACATTCACTCTTTAGGTTCTTCTTCTTCATTTTTCTCTTGCTCATCATTCTCTTCATCTTCATCACTTTCATTATCACTATCAGTTTGATAGACATCCTCTTTCATGTGGACCTTTACGGTTGTCCTGATATGTTCATATGCTTGCACTATTCTATCAACCTCTCCCTTGTCCTAAATTTTATCTTTTGCTATTACATGTTTATGAGACTAGAACTTAGCCTTGATAGCTTCTAGCTTACCTTTCCTGCTATTCAATGTCTTATTGTATTTCTCCACTTTAACCTTTATTCTCATAATTTTATTCATTACCTCTTTGGTCAAGTGGGTGACAGGGTCATCTGTTACTGGCTTAAAATTATCATGCAGAACCTTAAGAGCAAAGTCTGCATCCTGATTCTCAATTTTACCTTCTATCTTCCCTTCCAACGCCTCTAGGATTTATGCTTCATATGCCATCATGCTATGTAATTTGACACTAATATCCCTAAGTTTGCCACTGCACTTCTTTAAGACATCACACTCAAACCTAATATCTTCATACCATATACTTGTTAGCAGGGTAGTATTATTATCTAATACTTTATTACTTATTAGAATCTGTGAATCAATTCTCTTCATCTCACTCAAAGAAGTTAGGTCCTTTTCCAATTGAAATGACTGTTTAATTGTATCATTCTACATTTTATCTACCTTCCTCTTTAGGCTACTCAGAGAATTTCACCTCTGCAGAGAGGTTTTGAATACATCTTCAGCCCTAGTGAGTGCTGAAAACATCCATTTTTCCATCACCATTGCCTCATGTTTCATAAGGTCAAATTTGGTGACCTCTTCCTATGATATGATGTCAATGTGACTATAGGATCAATTGGTGTATGATCAGCGTTAATTAACCCTTTTATACAAGAGTGCAATTGAGCAATGTGCTCCTTATGTACTTTATTTTTCTCCTTTTCTTTCTTCACCCTTTGGGTTAAAGAATCAATAATATCCTTCCCCTCCTGACCTTCCTAGTCTTCATTGGTAAAACCCATATCAACACTTGTGAGTTGGAATTCCTCTAGGCTTATTTTGGCCTTTTCTTTTTCAACTATGGGAAGGGCTATCTTTGTGGTTCTTCTACCTCTGGTAGGATCTCTTTTTATGGAAGATGTTAATCTAGCCATCCTCCTTGGTTTCATCATATTCTCAGCACACAAGGTAGAAACATCAAACTCTTGAACTTCTGACACTTGTTATGTACATATTTCTTTCTCTAGCCAATGAGATACATCACCTCCAGATTCTTGGTGGCCTTTGTTAATATCATGTGTGTCTAGCCCCCTAGTATTAGCTTCTATCCTTGGTGGAGAGGCACCTTCTTAATTTCATCCTCATGTAGTTCATCATGAGGGGGATCTTGTTGGAGTTCTTATTGAGGGGTTGAGGATCCTATGGAATTTCCACATTTTGATCTTGTGCTTCATCCTGTACTCCCTCCTTTTGATTTTCATCTTCTTTATTATCCTTCTTGTCCTATGGTATATTAACCTCTTGGGAGGCCTATGTATTCTACCCTTGAGGATCACCCTAATCATCAGTCATTTCCTGTTCTCCACCTGGTGCATTGATATTTGGCGGCTTGGGGTCATCCTGACCTGATTTGTCTTCTATTTCTAGGACTTCTCTAAGTAACACCTCCTAATCCTCTTTATTCAAAGGCAATGATGAACCTCTCTAAGTCCAAGTAACACTAGTGTCTAATATATCCTGAATACCCCACTCTTCTATTGGACTTCTGATATTTTTAGTTCTATGGGTGTCTCATGTTGTTGTTGACTTTGATCATGAGCAGTGCTATCCTTCTCTATATGTCCCACCACTCTAGCCTTCTTTGGTTCCTCGGTTGCACCCTCATCCCTGCTTGGGCTTATATAACCCCTATACATTAAGTCTATGGCTTCTGGGCTAGTAACCTTCTCAACCAAATTGTCCATCCCTATCTATTGGGATGTCCTTTCTGGGCTACCTTGTTTCATTTCTTCTATTTTCTTTACTTCTTCCAACACCGCCATTTGAGCTAATGGAGTTCCATGAGGAGTCATTTAGGTGTTGGAAACCAAAGTTTCCATTTGTTGAGCAACCACATCTTGGACCACCTCATCATTAGAGAAGTCCACTATATCATCTAAAGAAAAAGGAACCCCCTTCCTTGTCTCGAGAGTTTCTCTTTTCTACTACTCCACTTTCTTAGTTTTGAATTTAGTTATGATGGGATGAGGAACATCATGCTATAGCTCCTTCCTAAAAACTTCACCACCTACTCCTCTCAAAATGATGGGGTCAGCATGGATATCTCCCCTCATGGCCATTCTTTGTTTCTTAGGTGGTGACATCTATGGCCTCCCCCTCCTCTTCTTGCTCACTATCAGCAAGTCATCACTGGTGAGATGTCATTGTACCTCATCATTTAATCTATTTTTAGATGTCAATAATCCATGGGTTGTGTCCTCAGCTGTTTGCAACTAGGGATTCTACACTTATCAGTTTTCCTAACTAATCTGAACTGCTTCTACTAATTTGAAAAGATTAACCTATCTACTTACTAAATGAATTCAAGAAATACTGAAATAGAATAAAATGGGAAATTACTTAAATCAATCTTGAAAATAGTAACATGCATCTATCTATTAGAATCAATAAATATTTTTCACAACAAAATCTAAAGTATTAAAATAATGGTACTAGCCTTCCGCCTATGTGGTGAGAGTGGGCCCTTGCTCCACACCCTTAGGGCTGAAGGCTATAGTAGAAAATCAGCACAAAAGAACATCACAACTAGATCTAGTCCAATTCATTCACTTTGCATTCATAAAAATATTGCTATCATAGAACTGAGATTATCGAGAATCAGAATAATTCAATCATTGTGTATTTCTTCTACTATTTCTACAACTATATATCAAAAAGAATGATGATCTATCACTGATCTTATCTACCAGTTCCTCTATGAGATGACTTCCATCTCTTTATTACACTAGTTGTCTAACTATGGAAAATAATCATGCAATAAAAGAAGATTGAGTGAAATAGAAGTCCACTCAGAATCCTAAGTTTGAGTCTTAATACATTTGGGCAGCGAGGCCCTGAAAATGTGGATATTGAATTAGTTCCATTCGTAACTTATGCAAAAAATTTGAAAAGATAAAACTCTAGTAGTTTAACTAAAGATGACCCTTCACCACTTAGGTCATGATTTGAGTGAAATGAGGGGTATTAAGATGACTGCTGAGAGTGCCTGATTGGTAGCTTATGCTAGAAATATGCCCTACTCTTAGGAGGTGCCAGAGATAACTATTCTTGTCTGCAGCTCCAGAGATATGTCTGTTGCTCTAGAGATATCTGTAGCTTCCTTTGTTCAGCTTTGGAGAGGTTTTCCTCATTAATTCAAAACTTCATGTGTCATGGTACTCTGGTATTGTCTCTGAAGATCATTGAAGACTATCTCCAGAGATGCACAAAATTGTTGTTCCTGGCATCTACACCTATTGATTCAAGAAGAGAGAAGTTTCTGCATTTTTCCAACAATTCCATGCACATTAGCCATTCAATTAGAAATTATAATCTTAAATAATCTATCTCAATTAATCATTAACTAGAATGATCTTACTAACTTATTTGGGTGTAGACATTTGGAAAGATGTACTCAGGAAGGAGAAAAAGTGAGGTAAATAGATGTATTCCATGGGTGCAAATTGGCACTCATCACCCCCCATACCTAAGGTTTGGTAGGTCCTCCTGCTTCTCACATTCTGGATTAATTCTAGCAAAGTAGCTTGTCTGTCAAGCTATAATTCTATGCATAGGTGGTCTAGGTTGAGTGGTTGGTATTACCATTGCCTCTGTATTGATCAACCTGCTTCATCCAGTCTTGCAATTTCTCATCTTCCATCTATTCCACCCAGACAGGGAGTGGTTCAATTATTAGAGCGGGACTGAACCATCCACCTATCCATTCCTGCTTATGGTTATCCATCATTTTGGATATCAACTTTACTTTTCTCATGAATAATCTTAAGTTTGTAGGGGTGACCACCTCTCTCATTTTTTGCTCCAGGGTCAAAATATTCCATCTCTTCTTTGCTATGGCAAGCACTGGGTTTGCTGAATTGATCATGAAAAGACCAAAATCGATGGAGCATTCTTGCAAATGTTTCAGGTATAATGGAAAAATTTTGTTCTTATTATTAGGATGATAGATAAGGGACCTGAATTGGAACTTAAAAGCCTGGGGATTGGGACATTCCTTCTTGATGAAGAGGTCTGTTTTTAAATCTTTCTTGAGATGATCTTCCATCCTTTCATCCCAGATCTGATGATTCCTCATTAGGGACATAAATGCTTTAAGCTGGCATTCCCACACAAAATGATTAAGAATGAAGGCTATATCATTAACACAGAACCCATGTAAGTATAATTCACATAGGAAATTCTTGTCCTTATCATTACTCTTGGTATATGCTATCATGAATCCTTCTATTGTTTTAGTATCCTCAACTAGGTCAGATAGAACTAAAGAGAATTTCCTCTGCAGTACTCTTTCTTATAAGAACATGGAATAGTTGGCACTTGGAGGTCTGTAGGATAGAATTTTTGAAGAAAGGGAGCCCATTTCAAGGATTTTTCCTTTTAGAGCTTCTATTCACTTCATTTTGGCAGTGATTGCCCTTTTTAACTATAGCATAGGCTTTGAAGCCTCATATTCTCTACATTTCTTTTCCCAATGGAATGGGGCCTTAGGAATGTCAATGGGGATTAGACCCACATAGGCATTTGTTTGTATTTCCTGCTCATTAGTTGCCCTTGGGCCAGTCAACTCTTGAATATACTCCTCCTGGTCATCTAGTCTGTTGTTGGCCCAAGTTAGCTATCTATCCTAGCTTTGTATTTTCTCAATCAATGCTACCATTATTGTGAGGCTAGTTTCTAGCCTTGGTGAGCTCAGAAACACTCTATGCTGCATCTTTCTCTTTTTCTTCCAATAGTTTGACTACCTCAATTTTCTTTGCCTCTAATTCTGCCTCTTTCTTAGTTCTCTGGGCCTCTAATTCTACCTCTTTCTCCTAGATAATCTTGTCTTTGCTTTGGAGGTCTATTTGTAGATTTGCAATGATTTGTTTTTGCTCCATTTCCACCTCTACTCTGACCTTCTTGAGGTCAGTCATAATCAGATTCATCCCCTAGAGTAGTCTCTTTAAGTTTTCAATTTCCTCCATCATTTGCTATTCTTTTGAAATTTCTACATCCTCTTGATTAGAGGGATGAGAGAAGGTTTCTGCTTCTGCTGCTGTTTCTGATCATCAAGGTTTTCCATGGCCATCTACCTTGTACTGCCAACTATACCCCTTTGCCCTATTTCTTCTTCTTCTTCAGACTGCCTGTCTTGAGAGTCCTCTTGGGATTCCTCTACTTCTGTTGGTACCGATGAAGGCCCAACTTTATCCTCACATGCTCTAAAACCTAGGAGTACCTCAGCGAGCAGGGCAGTATCTATTTCAGCCTGTGAGAGCTGTCTCTTTCTTTTTCTTCTCCATAGTAAAGGTGGGGCAGGTGCCTCTGAAATAGGTCTCTCTTCCTCAAAATCTAAGGAAATAGTAAAAGTTTGTATGTGTTCTATCTCTGGAGCACATGATGGTGTTGGGGAAACTTCCCTTTGTTTCCTCTTCTTGACTAGAGGGATCTCATCTGAATCATGAGATGGTTCTTTAGCCCACCAAGTTCCCTCTATTTTCTTTCTTGACCTTCCCTTTGTTAATTACTTAGGGCAAGATTCCTCAGTTAGAGTCATCTTTCTCTTAACTGATCGAGTCATATATAGGGTTTGTTTAGGAGAAGGTTCTACAATTTCTTTGCCTTTCTTCTTTTTGTTAGGAACAGGGGCTGCAGGTGAAGTTGCCTCATGTGAGGACTTTTTTCCTCTATGAACAGTTGTGGAAGAGGCTGAAGGCTCAGTTTCTTCTTCTTGGTGGGTAGGAGGACTCTCACCTCCTAGTTGTGCCATTTCTAGTCCTCTATTCTGGGAAGTCTGGTCAAGAAAGTTTTGCCATAATTCCTTCCCATTGGCCTGAGATAGGAAGTGGTGTTTAACTACAAGAAATATGAGACCATGATGTTTCATGGGACCCTTATCCTGCTGATATTTCTCTGCAGTTGCCTTGATGGCATAATACAGGAAATTGGGAATGTTTATACTATACTCAGGGTGTCTATTTCCATGTCTCAGAAAAATCAGCATTTTCATGATTGGCCCTAAAACTAGAGAAAATTGACCATCACAAGTAAAATATTCCATTAACCAGGTGGAAACAGATGCCCAAGGGTTTGGGAGTGTGGACCTTAGAATTCCTTTGACTTCATTTTTATTCGAATGCAATTGAATAGCAGGTTCACCACGAATAGAGAAATTTTTAATCAAATTAGTGTATAAGGTTTTCAAGTGGTAAAACCTCTCACCTTGTTCAAGAAGTCCATAAATGTGGCTAATAGTGGCTAAGGAGAAATTGATTTGTACTCCTCTAACAGCTGTCTGATTGTCCCTTAAATTTCTAAGGAATTCATCCACAACATCTTCCTGAAACCCTTCAAATTTTTCTAGGAAGTCTAACCACCCTGTAGCTCTTAGAATGTTTGTTGCAGCTTCATCCTGCAGAAGACCGGCAGCACTTTTTGGCTCAGACTTCTTCTTGACCCCCATTGCTGAATTAGTTCCACCTTTTGTGCTTAAGTCCTCACCTCCTCAATCTGTAATCTAACCTTTCCTCTTATCTCTGTAGGCTCTGGAGGACTGTTCAATTTGTTCTTTTCTATAGGGTACTTCGGAGGTTCGAATGAGGAATGTTATGTTTCTTAGCTTAGGCTTATGCAGATTAGTTAGAGTACCAAGGTAGTCATAAATGTAACAGAATGACAGGACACTCTAGAGGCAAGGTGGTAGTACAGTACAAATGGCGGCATGTGTGAATTTTAGAAAGGAAATGATGGTAGGAGGTCGTGTCATCGTGGCGACACCCAAAAATAGAAAGACAAGACAGTTTCTATTAATGATTAATTAAAGATAGAATTACCTGGATCACTTTTAATGATGAGGGTGATGTACAAGGCATAGATACTGCATCATTGTTGGAGACTACATGCATCATGGCACATGAGCAACTTTTGGTGGCTAGAGATGATGTCCACTACTCTGTTGGCACGCGAGCTACAATCATTGCACTGAGTGGTTCAAGAATCCACGTTCCTTGGGTGATGTCAGCACTAGCTTTGTGAATACCCCTTCAAATGATATTCGTGCCAACTAAATTTATTCTTTTGTGATAAAGTAGAGGATGAGTCATGATGACCTCATCATGTGATGTGTCTACTTTACCATCTGGAAAGGTGGGTCCCCTCTCCTATTATTGAAATTGATTCCTTTATTGATAGAGCATTAAAGGTGCTCCTAGTTTGAGAAGTGCCAGAGGTGCTCCTTGTTGAGAAGCACCAGAGGTGCTCCTGATTTGAGAAGCGCCAGAGGTGCATTTGGTTTGAGAAGCACCAGAGGTGCATTTGATTAACTCTTGGCACCTGATCATCTCCGAAGCTCAATTGTTTTCAATTGTCTTGAAGAAGGGAACTGCCATTTACTGGTTTTCAACTCCCTTAGACAAGAAAGACAACCATTTACTAGTTTTCCATCTTTCTCTATTTTTTTTATTTTTTTTAGAAGGCAGCCATTTGCTAGTTTTCAACCTTCCTCTTTTTTTTCTTTTTATTTATGTATTTATTTTTTCAATCCAACACTGTGACAAAGGAGGTGTCCCCTATATCAAAACACAAATCATTAAAAAACTCCTCTTTAGTAGATGGCCTTTTGTAGAGCCTAATTCGGTGACCATTTACTAGAAATGTGTCTGTGCTTCCATCAATAGGTTGCAATGATATTGTTCTATTTTAAAAAACTTCCTTGATTTGATAAGAACCCATCTAGTGAGTTTGTAATTTCCCTTTGAACTCCTTAAATTTAGAATCATAAAGAAGAACCCAATCACCTTGTTGAAATGTCCTCTTTTTGATGTGTTGGTCATGCCATTGCTTCCTCTAATATTAAACCAGTTCTGTTTGCTGAATGGCCTCTGTTCGAATTTCATCCAACTCATTGAGCTGAAGAATTGTGTTCTGTTGAGCTATAGACATTAGTAGACCAATATCCAATGCATTTTTAAGTGTCTGGAGTTCAAATTCTATAGACAAAATGGGCTTTTTCACATAAACTAATTCATATGGTGAGAACTTTGTTGTGGACTTCCAAGTGGTGTTGTAAGCCCAAACTACTTCAGGTAATCTGCTAGCCCAATCTTTTCTATTCATTGCTACTGTCCTTGTCAGAATATTTTCAAGTTCCCTATTGGTTACTTCTACTTGCCCATTCATTTGAGGATGGTAAGGTGAAGATTTTATGTGTTTGACTTGATATAAATCTATGAATACTTTGATTACCTATGAAGTAAACTGAGGTCGTCTATCTGAAACTATTGATCTTGGGGCTCCAAACCTTAAGAAAATCTTATTGTAGAGGAAATCAGCAACTTTTTCTTCTCTTGCAAATTATAATGCTTGAACCTTAGCCCATTTTGTAACATAGTCTGTGCATACTAGAATGTACTCCTTGCTTGATGATGGTGGGGAAATTGGTCCCACAAAGTCTAAACCCCACTACTCAAATGGTTCCATCATGACTTGAGGATGCAGTAACATTTCTTGGGTAAAGGTTGGTTGTCCCATCTTTTGGCACTAGTCACAGTGCTGCACATACTTCTTTGTATCTTTATGAAGAGAGGGCCAGTAGTAACTAGCTCTAAGGATCTTGTGGACTGTCCTGTGAAAGGAGTAATGGCCACTAGAGGGTCCATCATGACATGCTCTCAACACATCAAAAATCTCATCAACTTTTAAACACCTGCGTAGAATGAAATCAGGACCACATTTAAATAGTAAACCATTCAACCATTTGTAAGATAAACTTTCTTTAACCAAGTGTTTTCTTTGTTTTGAGGTAAAATGGGATGGATACAAGCCTGTAGCTAAAAGATTAACTATGTTAGCAAACCAAGGTGCAGTAGAGGATATAGCAAAAAGATGTTCATCTGGGAACTTGTCCTCCATTAGTTGGTTTTCTCCTCCTATATGCAATATTGACAAAAAATCACCAACCAAATTAAACTTTCCTAGATTATCAACTATGGTAATATCAAATTCCTACAATAACAATAACCACCTAATGATCCTTGCACCTACTACTGGTTTATTCATTAGGTACTTGATGGCTGCATGATCAGTGTGCACAAATATCTTATATCTAGTGATGTAATGCCTGAATTTGTTTATAGCATAGATGACTGCCACGAATTCTTTTTCAGTTGTGGTGCAATTTCTTTCTGCAGGGGTAAGGTTTTTGCTGATGTAATAAATGGCATGCATACCTTCTCCTTCCTCCTTTTGTCCTAAAACTGCCCTAATGGACTTATTTGAAGCATCAGTCTGTATGTGAAATGGCAAAGTCCAATTAGGTCCTCTTAAAATTGGTGTGACAATAAGCTTCTCTTTCAAGGTATCAAATTCTAATTGACATTCTTCGGTCCATAGAATTTTTGTGTCTTTGTTAAGCAGGGTAAACAGGGGGGTAGCTATTCTGCTGAAATTTTCTATGAATCTCCTATAGTAGCCTACATGACCTAGAAAAATTCTAACATCTATTTGATTTTTAGGTGAAGACAACTATGTAATCACTTCTATCTTGTTTTGATCCACTTTGATCCCCTTTGCTGAAATGTGGTGTCCTAAAACAATTCCTTCCTCTACCATCATAAAGCACTTTTCATGGCTAAGGGATAATTGATTTTTCTGACAGCATTTCAGTTCTTTCTCAAGGTTTGTGAGAGCTTCTTCAAAATTATCCCCATACACAATAAAGTCATCCATATATACCTCCATGCATTCATTAGCTAGTTCAGCAAATATAGCTAAAACAAGTCTTTGAAATGTAGTTGGGGCATTGCATAGTCCGAAGGGAAGAACATTGTAAGCAAAAGTTCCCCAAGAGCAAGTGAAGGTGGTTTTATCCTGATCTTCAGGTGCTACTTGAATTTGATTATACTGACTGAATCCATCAAGAAAAGAGAAATACTTTCTCCCAGCAAGGTTGTCCAGAACTTGGTCAATGAATGGTAAGGGAAAGTAGTCCTTTTTTGTGGCCTTGTCGAGTTCTCTATAGTCAATACACACCCTCCATTTCCCATTCTTTTTGGACACTATGACAAGGGGTGAGACCCATTGACTATCTGAGATTGGATATATGAACCCTGCTTGAAGTAATTTTTCTATTTTAGTTTTGACAATATCCTTTAAAGTAGGATTCAATCTTCTCTGGGGCTGTCTGATAGGTTTAACATCCTTAGTGTATATATGATGGGTACAAATCTCAGGAGGTATGCCTTTCATATCTTGGTATTCCCAAGAAAAAGTTGTTGAATAGGAAATTAGAAGTTGGATGAGTTTTTCTTCCTAATCGGTTGTTAACAGAGTATTGATATTGAGTGTTTTCCCTGGTAGAATCATGGCCTGTTTTGTGATTTGTTCCATAATGTAGTTAATCTGCACATTGGAGTCATGGTATTGAGAGGACAAGAATGTGGAAGCAACATGTGGAAAGTGGCGAAGTCTCTGTAAAAGGTTTCCCTACAAGGAATGATGTTGGCGAGGGTACAATGAGAAGTAAGAATTTCTCTCCTAGAGTCTTTGGCAAGTTCCATCACATCCCCATTGATTAGGATGTGAGTAATGTCTTCTATTGTATCATAGTATATTTCTTCTTCTAACCCTCCCAGATGTTCCTTGATGGTTACCATAGCTACTAAGGCACTGTTGTCACTGTTCTCTGGCTCATCTACCCATACTCTTCATGTAATAATGCACTGATGGTTTAGCTAGAGGATACAGAGATATTTTCTTCAGATCTATCCCATTAGAAATGACCATATCCCCAGTTCAACAGTTAATAGATGTTACTGCTATAGCCAGCCATGGTCTTCCTAAGATCAGTGGATAAGCATTTCTCTAGTTTCTAGGTTCTAATATCAGGAAGTCCACTAGAAATTCCTATGAATCTATCACAACTGGTACATCAGTGATTACTCCTTTTGGAACAGCTACTAACTGGTCAGCAAGTTGAAGAATTGTAGTTGTGGATTGGATACTTGATAGAGCTAATTTGTCCATTGTGTGGACTGTCATCACATTAATTGTTGCTCCCAAATCAACTAGAACATTTGAATTTTCTACCCCTGAGATGAAAATAGTTATGACAGGATTTCGAGGGTCTCCATATTTTGGAAGGAGAATTTCTCCCATCAATAGATCTACCACTTTTCCTTCCACCTATATTGTGGAGGGAAAGTTTTTCTTCCTACCCTGCATTTTGATACAATGTTATTTAATGAATTGATTTAGTTCTAGAACATCTTTGATTGCCTGGAGAAGGGGAATTTTAATGTTAGTTTCTTGATTTCTTGTAAAAGTTTTGATTCCAGGTTGGTTTGGATTGGTTTTTGTAAGATCTTTTTCTGGGGAACATTCTATTTAAGCCGTTCTGGGTATGGTGCTAGTTTTTCCATCTCCAGAGCATCTCCAGAGCTCTTGTCAGAATTGTGTTTAGGAATGTTCTCCAAAGTCATTCTTTTAGGAGCAACTTCAGAGTTGTTCAAGGATAATTCTTTTAGCACTTTTTTGTTAGTAATCTCCTCGGGGGTTGAGTGGATGAATTTTTAGGTTCCTCATCATTGGTTACTTCAACTATAGTTGGAGGAGATGGTCTTGGAAATGTTTTCCCATAATGTAGTTGGAGATTATTTGAATATATACCATTAATTCTAGCTAGATTTTCTTGCTCTGTCATGTAAACAGCTACTCCTTGTTTATTTCGTGGGTTTGGTATAGGCTGAGCTGGTAAACATGGTTGGCTAACTAGTTCATTTTGTCTTGACCTTGTGTGTTGGAGGGTCCAGTTAGTAAAGCTTGTTGTTGAGGTTGGAAATGTCTAGGTTGTCCCTGGTATTGTTGAGTATATCCCTATTGAGAACCCCATTGAGGTTGCATGTTTTGTGATCCAAACTGTGGTGGCCACTGTTGATTTCCCCAAGGCTGATTTTGCCAATTTTGGTTTTGCCAATATGGATTTGGCCAATCCTGTTGTCCCCAAGGAGGATTATTTTGAGGCCCATGCCAAGTTGGATTCCACTGATTATTTCCTCAATTAGAAGGATCCTTATAAGAAGGCTGGTTTGGATACTGATTATAAGAAAAATTCCCAGCTTGTTTTTTCCCACATAGTTCAATTCCTCTTCTATTACAACATTCTTTTTACTCAATCTTTTCAAGGCTGGAAGTTGACTACATTGACTGGTAGGATGTTCCTTATCACAGATCTGACAAATCTCTAATTTTTCCAAAGGGCATTCTTTTAACATATGTTTGTTTCTACACCTAGGACAATAGATGGAGAGTGGTTCAATTTCTCTGTTTTGATCAGTTGTTCTAGTTTTTTCCTAAATCCCATCCAATGTGGTATTTAATTGGACCAAAATGTCTATTTTTAGATTTGCAATCTCTTCCATTATATGTCCTATTTCATTCTTCCCTTAAAGAGTTTTGGATGACCTCACTCCATTTTGGGTTCTGGAATAGTTCTTGCAAAGTTCTTCTATATCGGGTATTTCCATTTTGTTGATATTCCCTTTCCCCATTAGATCCAGTGCCTATTTTGGTTCTTTATCCAATCCTTTTACAAATAGGGTTTTGGCCAAGGAGTGATCCACTGGGTTACCATAACTTCTCAAGGAAAAATTAAACCTATCCACATAGTCCTCTAAAGTCTCTTCCTCCCCTTACCTAATTTTAAACAATTCCTCATTTTTATTACTGGATCTACAGTAATCTTGGTATTTCTCCAAAAACTATGTTTCCATCTGATCCCAAGAATGGATAAAATTCTGGGGTAAACCCATAAACCATCTCATCATAGAATCTTTCAGAGTTGAAGGGAACAGTTTGAATTTCTGGTTATCCAATCCATAATCATAAGTCTGGCAGACTACTTTGAATTCAAACAAGAACTGATCTGGATCCTCATAAGAAAGTCCTTCAAAATTTGGCAGGTGTGCTGGCGAGATATTCTTCATAGGAGCATTGTCTCCAATAGCCAAAACAATAGGATATGAGAAGGTTCTTGGAGCCTAATTTTCCTCTTCCCCATGATTATCATTTTCCATGTTTAGTATTGGTTCTTCTCCCTGAGGTTCTAGGAAATTAGGTTCTATTAAAGGATCTGCCTAAAACTTTTGTTGTAATTCTTGGATATAATTGGCAATTGGAAGGTTTGGAGGGTCTAAGGGATTACTATTCTGAGGTGCAGCTTCCAAAGTAGGCTCTAGGTTTCTCTCCTCAATAAGATCTTGTGCCACCCCACTGCTTTCCCCTATGGCTTGTTGTTGGGGTGTTTGCTTTATATATCTTCCTTTCAAATCTCTAGCTCTAACCATACAGATCTATCCTAAAAATTGTTTTAACTCAGTTTCCCTAATTAACACAATAATTCCCCAACAACGGTGCCAAAAATGGTGAGATGTCGTTATACCTCATCGTTTAATTTGTTTTCAAATGTCAATAATCTAGGGGCTGTGTCCTCATCTATTTACAACTAGGGATTCTACAGTTATCAGTTTTCCTAACTAATATGAATTGCTTCTACTAATTTGAAAAGATTAACCTATCTACTTACTAAATGAATTCAAGAAATGCTGAAACAAAATAAAATAGGAAATTGCTTAAATCAATCTTGAAAATAGTAACATGCATCTATCTTTTAGAATCAATAAATACTTTTCACAGCAAAATCTAAAATAATAAAACAATGGTACTAGCTTTCCGCCTGTGTGGTGAGAGTGGGTCCTTGCTCCACACCCTTAGGGCTAAAGGCTACAGTAGAAAATTAGCACAAAAGATTACAACTAGATCTAGTCCAATTCATTCACTTTGCATTCATAAAAATATTGCTATCACAGAACTGAGATTACCGAGAATTAGAATAATTCAATCATTGTGTAATTCTTCTGTTGTTTCTACAAGTATATATCAAAAAGAATGATGACCTTCACTGATCTTATCTACTAGTTCCTCTAAGAGATGACATCCATCTCTTTATTATACTAGCTATCTAAGTATGGAAAATAATCATCTAATAAAAGAAGACTGAGTGAAATAGAAGTCCACTCAGAATTCTAAGTTTGAGTCTTAATACATTTGGGTAGCGAGGCCCTGAAAATGTGGATATTGAATTAGTTCCATCCGTAACTTATGCAAAAACTTTGAAAAGATAAAACTCCAACAGTTTAACTAAAGATGACCCTTCACCACTTAGGTGATGATTTGAGTGAAATGAGGGGTATTAAGATCACTACTGAGAGTGCCTGATTGGTAGCTTATGCTAGAAATATGCCCTGCTCTTAGGAGGCGCTGGAGATAACTATTCCTATCTACAACTCTAGAGATATGTCTGTAGCTCTGGAGATATCTGTAGCTTCCTTTGTTTAGCTCTAGAGATGTCTAGAGCTTTCTTAGAGCTCTAGAGAGGCTTTCCTCATTACTTCAAAACTTTAGGTGTCATGGTACTCTGGTATTGTCTTTGGAGATTGTTGAAGAGTATCTCCGGAGATGCATAGAATTGTTGTTCCTGGCATCTACACCTGTTGATTCAAAAAGAGAGAAGTTTCTGCATTTTTCCAACAATTCCATGCACATTTGCCACTCAATCAGAAATTATAATCTTTGTTAGGGTAAAATGTGGATTAATCAAATGAACAATAATAAACCCAAACATCAATAGAATAATGAAAACAAGAAAGATTAAATGAAAAGAGCAATGAATAACACAATGCAAACCTTCCCTGTTTCAAAGCTTCTATTGTTCGCCTAATACAGCCAGCCTTGTTGATGAAGTAGGCCCTCAGTGAGTGCACTCTTTTAGCTATGTTGTAGGATGTTGGTACTAAATGGCTAAGATGATAAACAATTTTGTGAAGTAGAGCTTCAAAGCAAATGGTGATTTCAAGTAGATTGTATTAGGGGTGCCAAAGGCACGCGGGTAGAATTTTGCAGAGTAACAATACAAATAACCTGGATGAATAGAATGGAAGAATGAAGTTTCTTTTATAGACTTGGAGGAATGGGAATCAATGGTTGAGAGGAGATATGATGATCAATGGCTGAGAATGGTTGAGGAATGTGCAACCAGTAGAAATATGACAAGTGTCTCATCTCCATCATGAAAGAGGGAATTTGACAACATTGATTGGAGAGTTAACTCTTTTAACTAATTAGTTAACAAACTTGATTAGTCAGTTGGAAGAATGAAGTATGGAACTGACTGAATTGATTGAGGGATTAACTCAACTGACTGGTTAGTTAACACTTTTGATTGATTAGTTAACTAACTTCTGATTTGAGAAGAAATAGGACATGTGGGTGAGAGATAATTAGGTAATTAAATATTTAATATATTTAATTACATGTGCAACAGGGTGAGGTGGACAAGGTGAGGTGGATTTTTTGAAATTAGAACTTAGGATAGAGGGATTTATGAATAATTAAATAATTTAGGATTATTTAATTATGTGAGACATTAGAAGAATTTAGGGAATTTAATTAAATAAATTGGTTTTATTTAATTATGGAATGGTGAACCGATTAAATAAACTTAGGATATTTATTTAATTGATAGAAGAAGGGAATAAATATTAAGAATATTTATTTAGAGTGAATCATGCCATTTTTAGGCGTATACATTTTGCCCCTCTTTGATGCAATGCAGTTTACGGCGTTGCTTTAAAGAATAAATAGTCTAATAATGATACATGCCCTAGTTTGCCCCAGGTACAAGTTTGACGACAGGATGCCCCCTCGGGAGATTGGACGGGAAGGAGGCAGAAGGGACGTGAGATGGACAATCTCACGATGAATAAGGATGAAGAAAGAGCCGAATGATACATGATGCAAGATAATATGATAACACACACAAGAAAGCAAGCAAGTATGCACAAATGATACAAGAACAAGCAAGGTATTGCCCCTGTCAAGCAGTAAACCAACGATATACTGATAACGATACACGACAATGTTGTCACGTTGGGGAATGATATATCCCTAGACCAACACGGCAGGCGTGTTGTCATGGCGGGGAATGATAGATCCCTAGAGCAACATGAAGGATAGTGTCTGGTTTTAGGAAATGAAGCATGTCATGTAAGATGCATGTATTGGTCTGATTTCGACAATGCAACATCCTGTATAAGACAATTGATTGATTAATTGATTGAGTTGGTTTACGACCAGACAAGGACCAAGACCACTAATTGTGATTGGATCATTTGTGCAAGATTGACTTGACTTGATTGGTATGGATTAAGGATAGACTTGCATGAGGATCATTGCTCGGATTGATCGGATTGAGAAGAATTGACCACAATGATAGATAGAATACTGATTGATAGAAGAATGAATCGATAGAAGGAATCACAAGCTTTTATAAACATTGATACTCTACATTTTGTGGATCTTTTATTGCATGGGATATGGATGTATGGATGTATAATGGATGTTTTTCTTTCGACATCTTGACGGTGCAAGTATTTTGGAGTGCTTTATTTCATCATTGGGCATTTTTTTTTGGTACTTTTTTTGAAATGTTGTAAGTTAATACAAGCATCTAGGTATAATTGAACCGAGATGACCTGAGTACTGCTTACATGGATTTTGATTTAGCAAGTTAATACAAGCATCTAGTCAAAATTGAATCTAGATGACCTGAGTACTTCTTGCATTTCAACAAACAAGGATTGCCCCCGTTCATGTTAGACCTTTGATGTCCTCGATGATCTTTTGCCAATCATGTCCTTAGTCAAGGTGTTACATTACTAAAGCAGAATCCACAGATAGCAAACAAAGACAATGATCATGCCCCCATCATAGCATCTCTAGCTTTTGGCATCCTTGAGTAGCATAGGAGGACATGAGAACAAAAATCAAGATGTTTTAACTTAACCATGATTTCAATCCACAAAACATTCTTGCATTTAGATGTGTTTACTTCTTGCTGTAATTCGAGTAAAATCATTTAGAAGGTCTTGGGTATTTTGCCTTGTGTTTGAACAGGTTAAGCTGTTCATAGTCAATTTTTTTTCTTGAAGCGTGGGTTTTGCTTGCATTTGCTTGTTTGGTGAGAAGATTGCACAATCCTTATTGGGGGGATGGACCCTAAGGGACTAACCTAGTGCCTTGGGGGCACATTGCTAAATGGCCTTGCCTACATGACAACGCAAAGGCAACATAGTTTGGGGTAAACCCTAACAGACCTAAGACCTAGGTGAGAGAGAGTGGAGTTGGACTCAGATTGACGGGACTAGATATGGGATGGATGGGACAAATGGAAGCCTCGGGGGCACATTAGAATAATGGCCTTGCCTACGTGATGACACAGAGGCAACGTAGTTCATGGACTTGGACCATGGACACTGACAAGGGACACTATGCTAGGCTCACACTGAAGAGACGGTATGGGACAAAACCTTGGTTGACAAGGCCACAAAGAGGGAGAGTTATCAACCCATGATAGGTAACTGTCAAGTGTTTATTGTGAAACAAATATGGGTCAAATGGGAAATGAAAGAAGAAAGAATGGACTCAAGGTGATTGGATTCCCAAAGATGGAGAAGGCAGTGTATCACAAGTCATGCCTATTTACCAGGTTTTCATCACTTGCTTTTATTTGTACGAGAAGCTCGAAAGTAAACATGACGCCAGTTTGCCAGATTTTCATCATGATACCTATCCAAGGTGCTTGTTTGCCAGGTTTTCACCAAAGGATGATTTTTTTTGTATGCTTTCTATATTTTTTTTGTAATTTTTTTATATTTTTATGTTTTTGTATTTATTTATTTTTTTTGTAATTTTTGTGCCCCCTTTGCACTGGGATTCTCCTAGGTATAAAACCGGTGAAGGTGCATACTATTGATTGGATCATCGAACAACTCACCCTCTGATGTTGCCAACTGATATGCCCCCGATCCGTAAGCAGCTACAATCACATAGGGCCCAAGCCAGTTAGGTTCGAACTTGCCTTTCTTTTCTCTGTCTTGTTGATTGTGAGGATTCTCTTTGAGAATGAGGTCCCCAACCTTAAAGACTCTTGGGCAGACCTTGTGGTTATAGCTTCTTGACATCATCTGTTGATAAGCTTTGAGATGATTGAAGGCTTTCTGTCGCCTTTCCTCTAGTAGCTCTAGTTCTTGTAACCTGGAGACCCTGTATTCCTCATCTGATATGAGACCCTTTAGCGACACCCTGAGGGACGGTAATTCAATTTCAATGGGAAGGATGGCTTCTGAACCGTAGACAAGGGCGTATGGTGTAGCACCTGTGGGAGTGTGTATACTGGTTCTGTATGCCCACAAAGTGGGATTGAGTTGGACAAGCCAATCATGACCAGCATCATTGACAGTCTTCTTTAGGATTTTCAGAATGGTTTTATTCGATGCCTCAGCTTGGCCATTACCTTGGGGGTAGTATGGAGAGGAGAAACAATGTTGGATTTTGAAATGCTCATAGAGTTCCTGGACATCCTAATTTTTGAATGGTCTTCCGTTATCCATTATGATGGATGAAGGAATGCCATATCTGCAGATAATGTAATTCAAGATAAAAGAGGAAATTTGCTTTCTTGTGATGGTGGTTAGGGGAACGACTTCAATCCACTTGGTGAAATACTCAGTGGCGGTTATGATGAATTTGTGGCCGTTGGAAGAGGGTGGATGAATCTTTCCCACAAGGTCAAGTCCCCATTGGCAAAAAGGCCAGGGTGTCGTTAAGGGTCTCAACTCTTGAGCAGGTGCATGAATCAGGTTCCCGTGTACTTGGCACTGTTTACACTTTTTGACGAAGTGATATGAATCCATTTCCATGTTTGGCCAGTAATAACCCAAACGCATGAGTTTCTTGGCTAAGGAAGGACCTCTAGAGTGTGTTCCACAAATCCCTTCATGTACGTCTTGCAAGGCAGTTATGGATTCTTCTTGTTCTAAACAACGAAGCAAAGTACCATCCAGGCCACGGCGGTAAAGGGTATTGGCTATGATGGTGTAGCGAGAGGTTTGTCATATGAAAGTTCACTTTTGGTTGGAAGAGAGGTCATGTGGGAAAACATTTTCCTTGAGGTACACGTAAGTCTTATCGTACCAAGGTGAATTAGATCCAACTAGGAGGCAGATGGGATGGGTCTTAAGAAGATCATAAGCTTTTTGTCGAATAGTTTCTACCAAGAACTTGTACCGTGACTCATTTTCAGGTATTTCCAGAAGAGAGGCTATGGTAGCCATTGTATCTGCTGCCTTATACTCAATCCTAAGTGTTTGCTTGAAGGAGATGGTCCTAAAGCGTTCTTTGAAGTCGTCAATCATTCGCTTATAGGGGATGAGCTTTTCATCTTTGGTTTGGTACTCATCGTTGACCTGATTGATTATAAGCTGAGAGTCACCATAGACATGTAGTTCTTGGATTTTCCATTCATTTGCCATGTTGAGACCGATTACCAAGGCCTCATACTCTACTATGTTATTGGTGCATGGAAATAACAAATGGTAAGCCTTCAAAATTGTGTCACCTTGAGGAGTTATAAACACGATACCTGCCCCCAATCCATGGTTTGTGTAAGACCCGTCAAAGTAGAGTTGCCATGAAGATGTTGACACATTGAATAGGGATTCGTCTCGAAACTCAAACTGCATGGGCTTGCTGTCTTGTAATGGTGCATCTGCTAGTTGGTCAGCTATGATTTGTCCCTTGATGGTTTTTCTGTCCACATATTCGATGTCATACTCACTGAGAAGCATTACCCATTTTGCTAGGCGACCTGTGAGAGCTGCTTTGCTGAGGAGATACTTCAGTGGGTCAATTTTTGCAATGAGTTTTACTGGATGTGCAAGCATGTAATGTCAGAGTTTTTGTGAAGCAAAAACTACCACGAGACATGACCTTTCTACTTGTGAGTATTGCAACTCATAGCCCACTAAGGTTCGACTGATGTAGTATATAGCTCTTTCTTTGTTCTCGTAATCTTGCTGCGCTAGAAGAGCTCGAAGAGCAGTAGGTGTAGCAGATATGTAGAGAATTAGAGGTTTTCCTTGGATTAGAGGCATGAGAATGGGTGGATTCATAAGGTACCCCTTTAGCTTGTTGAATGCCTCTTCACACCACTCATCCCACTAAAATGGAATGTTCTTATGCAGGAGATGGCTGAAAGGTTGGCACTTGGCTGCCAACTGTGATATGAATCTGCGGATGGCCTGTATCTTGCCCTGTAGTGATCTCAACTGAGTTAGAGTCTTGGGCGGTGGCATGTCCATTATAGCTTTGACCTTGGCAGGGTCTACCTCTATTCCGTTTGCTGACATGATGAAGCCTAGTAGCTTGCCTGAAGTTACCCGAAACACACATTTCTTTGGGTGCAGTTTGACTTAGAATTGGTCCAATCTTCGAAAGACTTTTTCTAGCACATCCAGATGTGAGTCTCTTGTGAGAGATTTTGCTAGGATGTCATCGACATAGTCTTCCATTGTTACATGCATCATGTCATGAAATATAGTTGTCATAGCCCGCTGATATGTAGCACCTGCATTTTTCAGCCCAAATGGCATGACATTCCAACAAAAGGTACCCCATGGGCAAGTAAAAGCTATCTTGTGTTGGTCCTCTGGTGCTATTTTGATTTGATTATACCCTAAGAATCCATCCATAAGTGATAGCATTGTATGTCCTGCAGTTAGGTCGACTATGATATCGATGTTTGGCAATGGAAAATCATCCTTGCGGCATGCTTTGTTTAAGTCTCAAAAATCATTGCATAGTCAAACTCGGCCATCTGGGTTGGACATTGGCACAATGTTGGAAATCCATTATGGGTAATCTATGGCTCTAATGAACCCCACAGCTAGCAATTTCTTGAGTTCTTCTTTGACCAAAAGTGCAATGTGAGGATACATCTTTCTCAACTTCTACTTTACTGGTTTTACTCCTAGATCCAATGGTAGATGATGTAGAATTAAGTTTGGGTCTATACCTGGCATGTCTATATACGACCAAGCAAAGTTACCTCTCTTCTTCTTAAAGAACCGTACAAACCTGGTTTTCTCTAGTGGTGTGAGAGATTTGGCAAAGTGGATAATCTTGGGTTGTTCTTCTGTTCCAATATTCACGAGCTCTGTTGGTTCTACAACGATCTGTGACCTTTCCTAGTACATATCACTAGGGAGAGTGTCAAGCGTTCCATCGTCAGGTGCCATAGTTGGGTTTTCACCTTTGGATACGTCCTTTCTTTTTATTGTTTTGTGATCTAACACTGCCGCAAGGTGGTTTCCACTGTCAGATCTATTTTTGATCTTGATATTTTTGTGACTAGAAGGCTTGGCACCCTCCCTGAAGTAAGCCATGGTATTTAGTTTGATAACAAAACTAGCTTTATGATCTCCCCTGGGTAAGTGGTCCCTAAGTTCCATATAATCAATGTAAGCATCATTGTTTTGGAACATATCTAGTTGGGGAGTTCCTCGCAGATCCCAGTTAATAAGCTCAGGGTGCACGAGGGGGAGGGAGTCGGATGATAGACCTGATTCATTGATGGTATGAATGGAAATGTTGGGAGAATTGGTGGGGATTGTGGTCGAGATGGTACCTTCTTCCAAGTTGTTTATTTTAATGGAATTTAAACTTTCCTTGAAAGCCATAAACTCAGGGATTGGCAAATTAGACTATAGCGGTCTATTCGGTAGCGTTTGTCCCTCACGGTAGGGGCTAAGAGTTTGGATGGTGTTGACCTCTTTGTCATTGTAGGAGTGCTCTGTTAGCTCATCCCACTCATACTCATTTGAATCTGTGTCACTGTCCACTTGGAGTGTTTGGATCATTTCCACAAGGCAAGCATTTTCCTTCGCTTTGCCTTTGCCTTCATACCCTAGGCCACTTGTGTTTCTAGCTGATGAGGATGAGGAAGGTTGAATAGGTTCAATGATTCCTTCTTTTCTGAGGCCGATGGGGCCCTGTCCTTCGTATCCCATTCTGTGTAGAATAGTCTCACCTCACCCATAGAGTTCTGTCGGGAGTCTAGGCGGATCTTGGGGGGTGTTTTCTTCTTTAGCATAAAGCCATTGCAGGAGGTCTCTTTCTTCTGTTTCATCGAATAGGGTCCCCCATTTTACAAAGGGAGTTGTGGGAGTTACAGGAGGAGCAGATGGCTGTGGAAAATGCTTAGGTCGACCAAAAGATCTAGGGGATAAAGGCAATTTGGCAAGATTGATACTATGGTCAATTGAGTACTCTCCCACCCCAGTTTCTTTTATGGTAACTTTCTACTCTTTGGGCCTTGAGGAGGAAGCTTCAGCAGCATGGTCCTAATGTGAGATAGGGGATATATATGCTCTATTATTCGGGATGATGCATTCTGGTTTTGTACGGAAAGAATTGCAGTGTTGGTAGGGGTCAGGGTTGCCTTGAATGGTAACCTATTTGCCATTGTGTGGGAAATTTATGCATTGATGATAGGTTGAGGGGACAGCCTTCATGGCGTGGATCCATGGTCTCCCTAGTAAGATATTATAAGCGAGCTCCCGATCAAGGACTTGACAGACAACTTCTTTTATCACTGGTCCCACTTGAATGGGTAGGACAACTGTTCCTTTTGTGGTTCTTTCTTCCTTGTCATATGCTTTGATGGTAATTTTCCTCCTTGGATCGACTACCTATTCAGAGAACCCCAGTGCAAGGACTAGCTTTAATGTACAAATATTTAAACCGACACCCCCATCAATGAGAACCCTCTTGATGCAATGCTTGTGTATGAATGTGATAATGTGTAGGGGGGTGTTATGAGGTTGGGATACAGAGAGGTCATCTTGCTCAGTAAACGATATGGAGTTGGAGGATGCCAGATTGCCTACCATGGTCTGGAACTTCTCTTGGGCCAAGTTAGTGGGGACAGTGGTTTCCACTAAGGCTTTCTCAAGAATCTCCTTATGAGAAGGAGATAGACACAATAGCTCCAATATAGAAATGTGAGCTGGAGTTTTCTGTACCTAGTCAATGACATTGTACTGACGGAAGTTGGATGGGGACTATGACGACCTTGGAGGGCTGGTATTGAACATGACTTTACCACTCCGGGTAAGTATACTACAACCAGTTCTATTAGGTCTTGGTTGTTGGTTGGGTGAGATGACATTGACTTGTGGAACTTGCTCAGAGATGTAATTTATGGTATAATCAAATGGCACACTTGCATAGTTGGCATTACTAGTCTCGCTGTTCTAATTTGGCCTGTTGCGATTGTTGTCGTTATTGTTATTTCCATTGTAGTAGTAGTAGTAGTAGTTGTTGTTGTTGTGGCCATTGTTGTTGTTGTTGTTGTTATACGGCCTGTTGTGATTCAGAAGTGGATCTCTGTAGGCCACATGAGATTCATTGGAGGTATGCTGTTGTGTCCCTCCCTGGTTCTGATCTAGTACATCTTGTATGACATTTTTGAGGCAGATGCAGTTGTTAGTTGTATGCCCCCTTCCTTGATGATATTCACAATAGTCTGTGTCCTTCCAGTAGGGAGGTTTGACTATAGGCTCATAATCACTTGTTGGCGGTAGAGAAATTTCGTTGTTAGCCAACAACTTCCTTAGTGTAGACTCTTGAGACTCACCCAATGGTGTGAATTTTCTCCTTGGATTTGAACTGAACTAAGGTCTGGGCTCCCGAGAGGGTGGTTTGTTGAGTGTACCATTGTTTGTTTCTCCCTTGAGAGTGAATATGGGTTGTTGCTTGGGAGTTGCCACCTTGGCATCCACTACCCCATCGTTGACCACATTCTTGTTCTTGGTCCAAAACTTTGATTTATCCATTGTGTAATTGGAGGTAGGTGTGTCCTTATATAGCTTGATAGTTCCTTTAGTGATCATAGCCTTTTCGATGAATAAGCCAATTTCAATGACTTTTGAGAATGATGTAGGGCATTGTATCTGTATTTGATAGCTAAGATCGGTGTTCAAGTTATGGACAAACATCTCCAATAGCTGCTTCTCAGGCATATCATAAGAACACTTACTAGCTAGTTGTCTCCATCGTTGTAAGAAGGTGGCAATTGACTCACCACTCTTTTGTTTGGTGTTGCATAGATACCTTGTGTTCGATGTTGTAAGAGAAGTGTGTGATAAATTTGTTGACAAGTTCATCAAAAGTTTTGATTCCTGGTGGGAGACAAGAGAACTACTCCATAGCTTGACCACCTAATGATCTTGGGAATAGTCTCATCAAGTAGGTCTTGTTGTGAGCTACTTCTAAACATGCTGCATTGAATTCCCTAATATGATCTCTAGGGTCCCCCTTCCCTTTGTATTTGTCAAACTTTGGGACTTCGAACTGATAAGGGCATGGTTTCATGACCAGATTTTTGTCAAAGGGGTACGGTGCTATATCTTCCAAGGAGTAGTTCTTGGTACTTGTACCTGTCTTAAGGTTTGATATTTGTTGTGTGATTTTCTCAAGTTGCTTCCTCATTTCTTGCATAGGAGCATTTTGATCTATGGGTCTCTTTCCTCTATCATTTGCATGCGAGACTGTGTCATTTGTACCCCTCTCATGATCATTGTCTACATTTCCCATGATTGTATTTATATCAAAGTCTGCGGGGAGTTTGATTCCAAGGCTAGCAAGATGATAGAAATACTTATGAGGGTCTTCAAGGAGCACATTCTCTATTAGGCATTGGAATTTTCTATCTCGGATGTGTGCTTCATATTCTTCATGAGAAATTTCTTTGTCACTATCATGCGGTGTGATGATGTGATCAGACGAGCCGGCCATTTCTATTTGCTTTTTGTACTAGGATCGAGTAAGAACCATGCAAGGTGACATGGGATGGAGTGGACTAGGATTAGAAATTTTGGCAAGGTGCCGACTGAGACTGTTGTGAATAGAATACCTAAAACAAGGTTTGGACAAAGGATTTTCTCGCTCAATGATTTCAGGTAATATGGTTGACACACGACGGTAGCCACTAGTAAGGGTAGCTGGTACCTGTCTTACTGTGTAGTGACTAGTCATTCAACAAGACTACTAGCAAAGGTACTGTGACCTACTAGGCTTAATGTGAATTCACCAATGATACAAAAAAGGGATCTATGTCGAACCAGTATGGAATAGACTAACTCACACTTTGACAGGAGGTGAATGGGTGCTTTGACAAAAGAGAGACACTTTGGGCGAAACGGATGGAGACTGACTACAAGGCTGAATCTGATCCCAGAATGTGAAGCTAAGCTAAAATGGGTGCTCCAAACAGGTAAATATATTTCCTCAAAAATAGTGCAAGTGCTCACTGTTGTGGATGCGCAGAAACAAATGCACCGCAGAAATGAATATATGCACAGAAAGTCACAGTATATGCGTAGCACTAGTAAAGTATAAATGCGCAGTAATAGTGTGCATATGCGTAGAAAGTCTACACATGCATAGCAAGTCGACACAAATGCGCAGCTTAAATAGGTATATGCGCAGCTCTAGTTTTTTTGGCAAAATTTTGGAGTTTTCTATTTTTTTTGGTATTTTTGGTTGGAAAAAGCCCTTCTTGATCTGATTTTATGAATTAACAGCAAGAAAACATAGCAAGCACAAAGAATATTTTATAATTTTTTATTGTTTTTGGTATTTTTTGACTCTATTTTGGACTGAACAAAACCAAGTACAAAGATCCTAGGCTAGAAATGGATTACAAGGGTTTTTGGTCACCAGAACAAGAGGTATTTAATACGGGCAACTGTTCAAGTGGTTACACATGCAGCGGCACTACTCTCCGTTGTGGAGTCTCCCAGCCTCAAAGGGTTGTGCCTTAGAGGGTTTTGGGGGAGGTTGGTTGTCGGTTTAACATAGAAGCACTTGTTGCAGGAAGTTTTCACCTCAAGCACAATTTATTTTAAGTGGCTTGGTAGGGCTTGGCTTTAGCCTATTACCACTCAGGGTCGTTCCCACTTGGACAAGCGTGCATCCAAGGGCAGGCCCCTCTTAAAGGCTAAACAAATCAAATAACAAGTTTGGCACTCTGATCACCTAGTAAAGGGGAGAGCATAAGCCTATTGTCATTCGTCAAGCACAGAAGACACTGATTAATCCAACCTATTTAAAAGTGGAAAAACTAAATGGGCTAATCTACTTGGGCAAGCACAAAACTTTGAAGTGATTTTAGCAAGATAGCATTGGTTCAGTTTTATCCCCAGAAAGCAATGGTGAGTTCAGTTTTAAATCCTCGTAGCATGAAATAGTTAACTTTGAAGTTTTGGTCCAACGAGATAGTAGTAGTTCAATTTTAACCCAGAAATCAATGGTGAGTTCAATTTTAATCCTCGTAGCATGAAATAGTTAACTTTGAAGTTTTTGGTCCAACAAGATAGCAGTAGTTCAATTTTAACCCAGAAATCAATGGTGAGTTTAGTTTTAATCCCAGATAGCAATAACTTGGAAAATGTTCCTATGCAAGAAAACAAATGATCCAGTTACTTCTTTCCTACTTAGAGCTAGGTGAGGGTTTGAATGAATATTAGTTTTACTATCCTTTAGAAAGTGAAGTGTGAACTATTTAAATGCAACTATATGGAACTAAACCTGAACCTATCCTACAAAACAGGTCTAGAGAACCCCTGCAAAAAGGTTAGCGTTAGCAAATTTTCCTAGAAAAGTACTAAAACCATTGCTTATTACAGATGCGCAACTTTAGTGACTAAATGCACAGAGATAGTCCACAAAAGCACAATAAGAACAAATGCACTGTAGAAACGTTCAAATGCACCGTAATAATGAACATATGCACAGGAATGACAAATGCACAGTAACAGTATACACATGCACAGCAAGAATAAACAGATGCGCAATAATAAGCACAACAAGAAAGCACAAATGCGCAGAAATAATAGAAGCACCATAGAAATGGGTATATGTGCCACATAAATGTCCAAATGTGCCAAAGTAGCCTGTGCATGACTTGTACGAAACCTGTCTTCAAAAAAGCTCAAATTTTGATGAGATAAAGGGGCAAAGGCCCCACGGTGGGTGCCAAAAATGTTAGGGTAAAATGTGGATTAATCAAATGAACAATAATAAACCCAAGCATCAATAGAATAATGAAAACAAGAAAGATTGAATGAAAAGAGCAATGAATAACACAATGCAAACCTTCCCTATTTCAAATCTTCTATTGTTCGCCTAATACAACCATGCTTGCTGATGAAGTAGGCCCTCAGTGAGTGCACTCTTTTAGCTATATTGTAGGATGTCGGTAGTAAATGGCTAAGATGATAAACAATGCTGTGAAGTAGAGCTTCAAAGCAAATGATGATCTCAAGTAGATTGTATTAGGGGTGCCAAAGGCACGCGGGTAGAATTCTACAGAGTAACAATACAAATAACCTAGATGAATAGAATGGAAGAATGAAGTTTCTTTTATAGACTTGGAGGAATGGGAATCAACAGTTGAGAGGAGATATGATGATCAATGGCTGAGAATGGTTGAGGAATGTGCAACTAGTAGAAATATGACAAGTGTCTCATCTCCATCATGAAAGAGGGAATTTGACAACATTGATTGGAGAGTTAACTCTTTTAACTGATCAGTTAACAAACTTGATTAGTCAGTTGGAAGAATGAATTATGGAATTGACTGAATTGATTGAGGGATTAATTCAACTGACTAGTTAGTTAACACTTTTGATTGATTAGTTAACTAACTTCTGATTTGAGAAGAAATAGGACATGTGGGTGAGGGATAATTAGGTAATTAAATATTTAATATATTTAATTACATGTGCAACAGGGTGAGGTGGACAAGGTGAGGTGGAAAGATGAGGTGGATTTTTTGAAATTAGAACTTAGGATAGAGGGATTTATGAATAATTAAATAATTTAGGATTATTTAATTATGTGAGACATTAGAAGAATTTAGGGAATTTAATTAAATAAATTGGTTTTATTTAATTATGGAATGGTGAATTGATTAAATAAACTTAGGATATTTATTTAATTGATAGAAGAAGGGAATAAATATTAAGAATATTTATTTAGAGTGAATTGTGTCATTTTTAGGCGTATACAATCTTAAGTAATCTATCTCAATTAATCATTAACTAGAACAATCTTGCTAACTTATTTGGGTGTAGACATTTGAAAAGATGTACTCAGGAAGGAGAAAAAGTGAGGTAAAAAGATGTATTCCATGGGTGCAAATTGGCACTCATCAATCACCTTTAGGTTCTTTATTTAATTATTCCTCTTCTAAGGGGTTTCCCTCTTCCACCTCATGTTGCAGGGTCTGGCCTTCCACCTACATCTTTGTAATTTCAATTGTGGGCTTCAAAATTCTCTTAGTTTTTGGTTTTTTTGTTAGAGGCTGTGTAGATGATGTAGATGCTTGAGCTGATGTAGATGCACCTACAACTATAGTGGCAATCCTCTCTATTATCACCCCCTTTGGTTCATCTTCACCTTTCTTACCCTTAGGGTGGATCCTCTTTTGTTTTTCTTTAGGCAATCTTTCCCCATTGGATTTTCTCTTTTCAGAGAGGAAATCATCATATTCCTTATTAGACACCTCCTGCCTCTTCTTCTTACTATCAACCATAAGGACAACACCACTTTTCTTTAATTTGGATATCTCTACATCTACCCAAGCCTGGGTTAGCTAGATCACCCCATTTGTCTATTGATCTTAGGATATATCCTCCTGTTGTGTAAGATCTAGGGCCAATATGGTGTCATTGTACACCTTTTTGTCCTCATATTCATTGGACATGATTTTCCCATCATCCTTACGTAGTTGTGCTGGCATTGGGATGCAGTCAAAGGTTTTGATCTAATTCAAGGTGAGTCTTTTATATTTCCTTCTTCTCACCTCAGCCTCATCATAAGAATCAGTCCAAAAGTCCTCTAGATGCTTTTGATGTATTGGTTTGCCTAGTATCATATGCATCCTGCCATAAGTATCATATGATCTAGCTAGAGGAAATGGTTGAAGATACATCAGTTTCAACCCCCCAATGACATGTTTTATACTCTCTAAATCTAGGCACATGTACCAGCCCATGGATACTGGAAACAACACTGGAGGTATCTTCTTCTGTATATTATAGGCTTCAACTATTGTAGATACTTGCCTAACAAATTCCATCAAGATGATCCAATCAGTGGGGTATCTTGGCAACATAAGAGGCTGTCCCTCAAATCCCTCGATTCTAATATATAAGAATGTGGCAAATTGGATAAACCACACTCCATGTTGATAGCTAATTTCTTGAGCTTCCATGCTCAACCTTTTAGTCCTATCCTCCTCCATAGTTCTGACCAGATACATGGAGAAGGCATCATTTACTAGTTTATAGTCTAGGAGGTATGCCTTCCTTTATAATTGGGGATAATGATCCCATATGTGTGCATCATTAGCATCATCACTAGCCTTACCCACTGTTTTCAAAGCATCAAAAGTTCCTTTATATGCACAAGAGTACACCACATATGATGTCATGTAAAATAAGCATGTCTGTCCTCCCAAGCTCCTCATTCCCTCATCCAATGAATCACTGATGATCTTAGCCCATAGGGGTCAGTTGTTTGCATCTAAGACCATCTGGATGATCCCAAACATCCAATTCTTGAATTTCCAGCATGAGGCCTTCCAGTCATCTTGCTCAACAGAGCAATCATATATTGGTACTGATCTTCAAAATCAAACTTGTACAGATGCACGGGTAGCTTAGATGAGGCAGTATATGTACTACTCTTTGATCTCCATTGATACATCCTCTTCCTCACATTTTTTCTGTTATTGTTATACTCTCTTTCCAATTTACATAGGTCTAGACTCACTATCTTCTTCCCAACTAGTAGATTGAAAGTGGTCGTAATCCCCTTGACTAAGAAGTCTACGTATATCCTTCCATGCTTCTCTACCTACCTAGTTTCAAGGTTGTAATTTTTTGCGCACTCCACTACCAACTCAGGAGCATCCATAGCATATGGAAAACTAGTTGCAGACCACATTCCTAAGATAAACACCCCATCCAAAATGGGATTATCCTTATCATTGTCCAATCTGGTTGACCATACTACCAAATTTGTATCCCCCTGGTGTGTATCGCCAATAACTCCATACTTGAACTGCATTCCCTCAAGCTACACAAACATGGGCTTGAGGAACTCTACCTCAAACCTATTTCTCCTGAGGTCTACCATGGATTCCTACAATAAACATGATAAATTTTACCCTATAGTGTCCATATGCATTCTTACAACATCGTGTACCTTTATCATGTATACTCTATATATTACTCTTCATTTTACTGTTATACATATTATCACAAAGCCATACCCCAGTAAAAACAAATACTCTACCTGAAATTATAGAAAATGACAACTGGAGGGTTTACAATTACTTACCTACCAATGCTTTCTTTTGGATCAGATGAATGATTATGGAGAAAGACTATAAATGCTTAAGATCACCCATTCCGTTACATTTTGAAGGATCCAATCCGTTGATAGGTAGCTATTGAGGGTTTGACTTTGGAGCTCTATAATTTCTTGATTTATCACAAGGTGAATGAAAATGACCTTTGAATTTTATCTTTAAAAGGTAAAAATACATTGTCTCGATGAAATCCATTGATCATCTGCGGGGAATCCATAGATGTCACCAAGTGTTCAATATGTATTTGTAATTGGCCAGAGTTCATCTATTGCATTTAATTGCATTTAATGTTAAAATGGGGGGTGATCTTTGAAAGATTAGGGGATATTCGAAAATATGACCCCTCTAGATAATATGACCCCCTTTGCTTTTGTGCGGGATAACTGAGTGCAAAGAATCAGGTGATATGGTCAACATTTGACCATGTGTATATCGGGTCATGAAACTAAGATCAATGGTATCTAAAATATAACCCCCCTTTCCTTGGAAAAGATTGGGGTGACATCATCATGTCAGCGACGTTTAATTATCATGTTTTAATGATGGCATCGTCATATTAAGGAATATGACAGATATTGGATATATACCCCCTCCTGGTTTAAACAGAATGATGATATCATCATCAAGGTGATTTCCTTCATTCACTGGAATTAGATTATGTCAGCATCATATTGACATAGGGTGATATTTGTGAAGAGGGTGATATTTGTAAGATGATTGATGTTGGAAATATGACCCCCTGCAGGATATGCAAAGTCCTTCGTCAGGTAGATATCAGTTCCTATTTAAATTTGATGTCCACACATCGCACACCGGGTGATTATCAGGTGATGATCCTATATCTGGGTGATCTTATCAAATATGACTGATGTTAAAAATATGACCCCCTGCCCATGATATTAGGTTTGACCAAACTTTGACTCAACATGACTTTCTTCCCTTAGATAATTTTGGGGTGATCCAAAAGACAAACCTGCCTAATTTTTTTGTACTTTTCAACCATGAAGTTAATAACGAGAATTACTAACTTTGATAACTGACTTCATCATAGTGGCAAATCCACCCTCTTACAAGGTTACATGCATGATTGATTTTACCAAACTACCCCAAAGCAGAAAACAAACAAACCACAAGCAACAAGAAAAGTTGGGTCCTTGTTTTGTCAAGGTAAAATGGGGCATGTTGTGTAACCACACAACAAGTACCTACCTCACACAAAGGTGACTAATCCATATTTGAAGATCAGAGACACCAAATTTGGGTATCCAGACCCCTGGGATATTTGTAACAACTATGAGGAGAGGCAAACAAGTCATTTCAAACCCAATGCATTGAGAACGTAGGATTATTCTAGGCAGCTGCATTCCCTATTTCAGTATATGCTCTAGAATTATTCTTGGCATGTGCTCAATAGTATAAGGCAGGAAGTAGGAAGATCATTGTGTCATCAGGGCATGTGTTCCTAGACTTCATATCTGACATGATTGAGAAGGTCTTTAGCCTTCCAACATATGTTGATTATGATAAAATCATTGAAAACATAGACCTGACTTACTACTATACCAGAATAGGGAATGCCACTAATTATATGAACCAACATCTCTTGGTAACTAAAGGGAAACATCCTCTAAAGAAGGTGCCCATACATCCAAGCAGTGAATTCAAGTAGGATGGGAGAAGGTTTATTATCCTCCTTAATAGAGTGTTTGGGCTTCCTTTAGCAAACAAGTGGTACCCCTGGATGTGCCAATTCAACATGAAGATTATGGATGGTAAGAGACTAGACTGGGGTACCTTCATTAGTGATAAGTTGAATGACTAGCTATTATAAGTAATGGAGACCAAGGAGTTCTACATGACATCCTATCTAGTCTACCTCTTAGCTTACCAAACCAATTTTCCTAGGCTACAACAAGTAGGCTCCCTCCAATAGGGTGAGGTTTTGATGTACAAACATTTTCCCCAATTAGAACTCAAGACAAGTATGAAGAACTTCTGCATCATCAATGATGCTTTTGTATATGTAGTTATCATAGGGCTAGACCATGACTACTCCCAAAGATTATTAGTGGAGGCTATAAATGAGTTTCCCCATTGGGGCAATTGGTACATACAATTCCAAACTTTCACCTACATACGGGTAATGGGATTTGACAAAGCCCCATACAAGATGCCTAGGTACCCAAGTGACTGAATCATCTTGTTGGAAATTTGTAGGTAGGTCACTGAAGTATACAAGTTGATATCAAGCAAACACAAGTCTAGATTTCAATTCCCAATCAAGGTAGGGGATACTCTTGACATGTAGAGGTTGAGTTAGCTACCCTATCCTTGGGTGCCTTTGACTATATAAGTAGTAGATTGATTGACCCTATTGGATTGGTTATCCCTCTAATATGTTGTTGGTATATCCATGAGTATTCACTGGAGGATCACTAAGAAAATTGCATCGATGATCATGAAGTGATGAAGAGGGATTACTTTAGGTTGAGCCTTAATTTGGTGAAGGGATTAAACATTCAAGGACTCCCTAAGGATCCAAAGGGGATGAAGGAGGATGGAGCCTTGTTGGACCCCTCTTATGAAGAAAAGAAGGTTTATAGCTAGCCCCTAGATCCAATCAGATGGGATCAGGTAGAAGATATCTCCACTGAAAACAAGGCTAAGGATGTGATAAAAAAGTCTAAGGAATGGTTGAAAAATCCTTATGCTATGAACAATTTTTATCCTAATAAGTAGGATGAGGGTTCCAATGGGCCTAAGAAGAAGAAAATAGAAAAGGGTGCACCCTCTGTAGCTCTAAAAGATAAGACAATTAAGAAGGCTGAGGAGGTCGAAGACCCTGCTACGTTCACAGGAAAGCATAAGATGGGGGCTATGAATATTGAGTCTAATGAAGAGGAAGAAGACATCATACCATTGGCCCAAAAAATCTAAGGGAGGGTTCCTACTCCTAATAACGAAAATGTGATAGTGGCCTCTGACCCTGTAAGCACAAAAATCATGCATAGCCTCCACGAGGACCCCTATGATGATTCAAATCCTTGTCACGTACATGTAACCATGAAATAATGTCCTTTATGCAGCAAACCTCTTGATGATGTGTCCTCTTCTTCTCTTGTGTTGTTTCCTCTTTGTCCATCTCTCTCTCTCTCTTTGTTTGCAACACTTTTTGACACTTGTCGACTTGCATTTTCTGAGATTTCAACCTTGCTCCTAATTCTTATGAGCATCTTGTAGGTGAGTTTTCACCTTTACTCTATGTTTTTTATCTAGAGGTCTCCCTATCCATCTCCCACTTTTAGTTTTCAATTCTGCTTAACCAATCCAAATCTCTCCCTATTATTTCAAGATCTCCCCTAGGAGATCTTGCAGGTGCAAGTGGAGATTTGGATTCTTGCACATGACTGACCTGTTTCCAGAGGTAGAACCCCTCCTTTTCTTCTCTTTTTTCATCTCCAAACCTATTTGTCTACAAAAGACCCTATCCAACCCAGATCTCCCCTGGGTGACCTAGGAGCAACCCTACTGGAAAAAGGGGTGACCCTACCATTTTTCTAGCCATAGAAAATCTTGAGTTTCTCACTCATTTGTTCTCTGTTTCCACCTATTTTTCTTCTAGTTTGCATGATTTTTTATGCCTAATATAGAGTTAACTATTTCATACACCCACACATGCATAATTATCTCTATTTGATCTCAAACTAACTCTTCAATCTATCTCATGCATTCCTTCACCTCCATTTCCTCTTCAGTGGTAAGCTATAATTGATTTATCACTCCATTGTTAGTTGAATTCACTGGATAATCAACCTTGTTAACTCCCCAGTCAATCCTGTTGATCATGATGTTAATCATAAACAAACATAGAATAAAAGTTACACAACAACCTTTACTCATCTTGAAAGATACGATGAATTCAAAGAATTCATGATCCCAAGTCTTTGTTGATTAGTTCTTAATCTACTGATGTTACTTAGTGGTTGATGTGTGTTGCTGTTTCTATTCGGGGGCTTTATGTTTGCTTATCAGTAAGATTCTATTTCTGTAATGATGGTACATAGAAAAGTTATTATACACAGTATATTTCTACAAATGATGTGTCTATGCTTAAATATTTGCATGATATTTATCAATTGTACATGCTTTAACTTCAAATATGCTATGAATCTTCAATTATCTACGAGATATCTACATATTCATGTAACTTGCTTATGATGATCAATTATTTTCAATTGTGATGATGAATTTTTCTAAAATTAAAAGAAATTGTGAAAAGAATACTTCAAATTATGATGAATCTTTAGCTATTGAGCCACATACACACTTGATACTGTCATTAGGAGAAGAAATCAAACAATATGTTCACCAGGATGTTCCACAGCTAGATACAGATGATGCTAACTTCAGAGGATGGTGAATGAAAACAATACAAGCAGACTGATGAGCACTCCAAGGGATGCAGCTAAGTAAAGCATGTATCAAGAATCCAGACACAAATTACTCATGATTTACTATGATTTGTAATCAAAATGGTCTTCTCTTTCATTCAGTATACAAAAACATGTATGTATAGAATAACTTTGAAATAGGCCCTGATATTTCAGTAGACAAATTTCAATTAAGCTTCTGAATGTTTATAACAAGGCATCCCTACACCTTTTATAGAATAAGGTGAGGGAGCAGTTACACATGATCTATGATCAAGATTTATCTACTAAGATCAATGATGCATATTCCTTTTGACTTGGTCAACTGATTCACGTGGCACAAGTTGCCAGCTAGCAACCATCTAGATAACTTTTTTTTTTCTAAGTACCTGATGCTGATGTTTCCCTTGTAGTGCATCTTCATCTATTCCTCAGGTTCTTCTTCTTCATCATCATGATCATCACTTTCTATGTCTTCATCATTCTAATGGATATCATCTTGATATTTTCATATGCTCCTACTACTCTTTCAACTTCCCCGCCATCCTGAGTTTTGGCTTTGCTAATGGCATGCTTGTGCGCTTGAAATTCATCTCTAAGGGTTTCTAGTTTATTCTTTCTGCTGCTCAATGTTTCATTATAGTTCTCCACCCTGACCTTGATCCTCATGACCTTGTTCATTACTTCTTCTATCAGGTGGTTAAGAGGGTCATCAACCATCGGCTGGAAGTTATTATGCAGATCTTTTATGGCAAAGTCCACATCTTGATTCTCAAATTTCCCTTCTACTTTCCCCTCTAAGGCCTCCAGAGCTTCTGCTTCAAATGACATCATGTTGTGCAGCTTCATACTGATATCTCTTAATTTACTACTGTACCTCTTCAGTACATCACATTCAAATCTGATGTCTTTATACCAAATCTCTACCAGTATGGCAGTGTTATTATCCAGTACCTAATTGTTTATTAGGACCTGAGGATTAATCCTCTTTATTTAACTCAAAGCACTCAAGGCTTTCTCTTACTGAAATGACCTTCTTCCGGTCTTAGTCTGTAATTTATCTACTTTCCTCCTTGAGATACTCAAAGAATTCTACCTCTGCAAAGAGGCTTTCACTACTTCTTCAGCTCCTATGAGTGCAGATGACATCCACTTTCTCATAATAACTGACTCATGCTTCATAAGGTCTAATTTATTGACCTCTTCTTGAGAAATTGCATTCAATGGGACTGCTTGATCAGATACTGTATTGTTAGGGTTAATCAACCCTTTTATGTATGAATGAAGCTAAGCAATGTGCTCTTTATGCTGCTTATTCTTCTCCTTTTCATTCTTCACCCTTTGGGTTAAAGAATCTATTATATCCTTCCCTTCCTAACCTTCTTCTCTTCATTGGCAAACCCCAAATCAACTGTGTTAATCTAGAATTCTTCCAAGGTGATCTTGCCTTTTTCTTTTTCAACAATGGGAAGTGCTACCTGGGTGGTCCTTCTACCTATAGTAGGATCTCTTCTAATGGAAAATGTTAATCTAGCCTTCCTCTTAGGCTTCATGATGGTTTCTGAGAACAATGTTAATATATCAAATTCCTGAATCTTGAAACTTGATTCCGTACCTATTTCTTTCTTAAGCCATTAAGGTACTTGGTCTCCAGATCCTAGATGTCTGTTATCATCATGTCCACCTTGATCTCCAGCATTTATCTCTATTCTCAGTGGAGAGGGTGACTTCCTTATTTCTTCCTCATGATGTTCTTCATGAGGGCGATCTTGTGGTACTTCCTCTTGTTGAGGAACTTCTTCTTGCGGAGGAGGATCATGCTGAGTATCTGCATGCTGGTCCTAGACCTGATCTTTCACTTCCTCTTGTATCTCATCCACTTTAGGAATTTCCTCATCCTGAGGTATATTGGTATCCATTGTTGCTAACCCATATCTGGAGCATTACTCTCCACTTTTGTCTGTTTGACCTCAATATTTTCTGTTCTCTTAGGTGCACTTACTTGATGTTTAGGACTTACATCCTCTCTATAGGTTAGGTCTATTACCATAGGGCTAGTTACCTAATCAACTAATTTATCAAGCCTAATTTGTTGGGCTGCTTTCTTTGGGCTGTTCTCTTTCTCTTGCTTTGCTTACTTCAACTCTTCTAATATCACCATCTGTGAGGATGGGGTTACTTGTGGGGTCACGCGAGTGTTAGAAGAAAGGGTCTCCATCTGCTGAAAGGCTACATTTTCTACCACCTCATCATCTGATAGGTCCACAGTCTCCTCTAGTGAGAAAGGACCACCTTGACCTGCTATAGTAGTTTCTTTTACTTGCTCTTTAGCCTTCTCAATCTTAAACTGATGATGGTAGGAAGTGGTACATCATGTTGCAATTCTTTCCTGAACACTTTACTACCTGCTCCCCTTAATACTATGGGGTCATGTCTTATTTCACCCCTCATAGATGTTCTTTGTCTTTTAGGTGGTGATGCCACTAGGGGTACTTTCCTCTTTCTTGTGACTCTCATGGTGTCATCCTCTGCAGGTTCTCTATTTATCGGCTCCTCGTCTATAAGGATATCCTCTTTGGTGCAGGAGCACCAAGATATCTATGACTTGTTTGATCTTCACGTTGTTTTGTTTTGGTTTCATAAGGTCATTATATACCATAATTAATGTAATAGGGTCTAGAAAAGACCATTTTTATGTCTTAAAGTCATTCAAGGGTCAAGTGATTAAATATTGTTAAAAGTGTCATAATGTTGTGTATGCAAACTACACTTTTTGTCCATTCCGTTAGGAATCTAACGGTTATATCCTCCAAAATATGGTTGGATCAGTTGAAAAACAGTTTTTAATTGATGTAATAAGCCTACACATGAAGGCATAAGGGGTAGCACGAATTTGGTGAAGAAAGAACATTAATAAACTTTGTTTTTTCTGCTGAAACTCATTTTTTCTGCATTTTTCACTGTTGCAGACTGTACCACGGCCCTATACAGACTTTCAATGACCTGAAACTCACATGGAATTATAGAGAATTGAATTAAGCTTCATTTGAACCAATTTTGGAAGATTTTCATTGAGTTTTGAGTAAGTTCTATCTATTTTTCTGAAAACTACCTGTTAGCTGTTAAAACAAGGATTTTGAAGGGCTAAATGCATCATAGGACTTTTCCATGAATGTAAGACCTTGGTTCTCATGGAATAGGTCCTACATAAATTGTATAATATGATTTCTAACCTTTACAAAGTAGGAGGAGTGCAAATGGAGGGGTGATCACTGTTGGAAGTCAAGTTTGTATGTGAAAAGAACATGAGAAAGATGGCACAGTTATAACAGCTAGAGATCCGCCTTAACAAGGTAACTTTTTTATGATTGGTATTGTTTAATATGATCAAGGAGATGGTGTTATACCTTTGAATGAGGTCTGGAAGTGATTGGAGGTGTGAGATTTAGCAAGCCCTAGGTTTTGGGTCCTAGAAATGAGGGTTTTGTATTTGAACATTTGAATGTGCAAACCACTTGATAAAACCTTGAAAATAATTTGTTTTGGAACCTCTCCTAAGAATGTTTCAAGGTTTGGAGGGATTATGACAAGTATATAATAGGGTTCCTTTGTAAAGTGGGAAAATTAGGCCTTGAAGGAAGGTACCAGGGGGTTAGGACAGTCAAGTATGGTCCAAAACAATAGCATATGAATCTTGGGTATGTTCTAGAACATGATAAAGGGTACTCACATCAGTCATTAGTTTTGGAAGTACTTTGGAAAAGTCAAGAGAAAAGTGCAGTTTAGTCATTGAATAGGGCTACTAAGATTAGGCCTGGTTAAAGGGAGTTGTCAAGAACTGGTCAAAATGGTGTATGAAACCTGTTGAATCTTGTTGATTGGGGTATGTTGAGACCCTGGAAGGTGTAAGATTTCATCTGAGAAGTTGGAACCCAAGTTTGAGCCCTTTAGTGGAGTTTAGGGCAAGGAGAAGACTAGTGAGTCTTATTGGTTGAAGCCGACTATTATTTCAAACCTCTTGATCTTGTTAAATTACCACTAGAGACCTGACACCTCTGCATCATAGTCATATTAGAGCAGCAAGTAGGTCCTTGAGGATGTAGTAGGATCTTGTGAAAGCGTTAAGGGTTGGTGATAGTTGTGAAGATGGCTCCTAAGAATCAGATGGCTAGGGAGAATAATGAATTGAGAGGAGCCTTAGAGGCAAGAGAAAAGGAGTTGAGGGAGAGAAAAGAATAGGATGCTGCAAGGGAAAGAGAATTAAGACAAGTGAGAAGAGATAATGCATCAATCTTGGCAAGGTTGGAAGCATTGGAGAAGAATCTTAGAAGGGATGAACAAGATGATCAAGAAGGAGATGATGAGGTAGATGAGAACCCTCCTAAGGATGAGTTGGATGCTGAAGAAAGGAGATTTGTGAGATTGCTTAAGGCAGTTCAAGGTAGTGGAACAAAGGCAAATGTAGAGTTGCCTATCTATCAGGGGAAGATGGATAGTGAAGAGGTATTAGGGTGGATAGATGCCCTTGAAAAAAAATTTGAGTATGAGGAAATAAGTGATAACAAGAAGGTTAAATTTGCAAGGACAAAGTTGAGAGGGACAACACTTACTTGGTGGAGTAGTGTACAAACAGAAAGAGTGGCTAGAGGTTGAACAAGAGTCACTTCTTGGGGTAGGATGAAGGATATGATGAAGGACCAGTTTCTTCCATCTGATTACTCTATTCAAACAAAGAGGATGAGGCAGAACTTGAAGTAGAAGGACATGGATGTTATGTCCTATATTGATCAATTTCATAAGCTTAGTATTAGAGGAGGATTGGAAGATGAAGAAGAGAAAGTGGCAAGGTACCTTAATGGACTTAGGTATAACTTGCAAGATGAAATGGGTTTAAGCATACCAAAATCACTTGGAGAATGTTTTCAATTGGCCATAAGGGCTGAAGAGAAGGTGAAGAGAAAGCAAGAAAGACAAGGAGGTATTGGTAGAGGATATAGAGGTAGGGGCAGAGCAGCAATGAGAAAGGCAAAGATTTTTCTACAGATCAGAGAGGTGGATATAGAGGTGGAGGTAGGTTTGGACCAGGTAGAGGAGTATTCATAAGTAGATGTTATCATTGCAATGAAGTGGGACACACATCTTTCAAATGTCCTAAGAGGGATGATGTTGATAAGAGTAAGGAGAGAAGAGTTCACTTGGCACAAGAAGAGGAAAAGAGAGAAGACTAAGAGCCAACAACAACCTATCTAGAAACAGATGGAGAATTACTTATGGTGGAAAAAGGTAAAGTGCAGCAAGCACCACAGGTATCCATTTTTAAAACTAATTGTTTAAGCCATGGAAAAGTGTGCAAGTTGATTATAGATTCAGGTTCACATGATAATTTAGTTTCCTAGGATACAGTACACAAATTGGGATTGAAGACATTTGATCATCCTAGTCCTTACAATGTCACTTGGGTAAGTCAAGAGCAACAAGTAAGGGTTAGTCAGAGGGCATGTGTTAATTTTTCAATTGGTCCATATCATGATTCTATTTTGTGTGATGTTATTTCAATGACATGTAGGCATATAATCTTGGGTAGACCATGGCAACATTTGAGAAGGACAGTTCACGATGGTTATACAAATAGTAATTTGGTGCACAAAGATGGTAAAAATTTTACACTAATGCTTTTACCTTGTGAAGACAAGAAGGAACATGCTATTGTTTGTGTCTCTCAGATTTGCACCCTTGCTGAGTTGTTAAAACTTGGTAATCTGGAGAAACATGGGATCTTTCCAGGTCTATGGGTCACCTGTGATGGAAAGAACCTCCGGAGAAGGCCGGCTTCCTATTGGTACTCCACCTATACTTCTTATACTAAAGTCTTTGCAAAGAAAAGGGTAAGAAATATTACATGAAAATGAAACCTACTGTCTAAGGTGATGCACCAAAAGATCATCAGAAACTACACAGAACTGACACACTATAGAACCAGTAATAATAAGGCTCCCTTACACAACCCAACAAATCATAATCCTTGCATCAAGACACCAACATGAAATACAACTCCAAGGACAAAGAACATCACAAAGATCTGCACTAACACTGATGACACACAATATCAAAATAAATGGGAAGATATGAATTGCTTATTACTTGTAAAAAGGTGTTACAATGCTGTATATCTCTGAAAATGGGTTACAAGACTGTTCACTTCTGCAAAAGAACTCAGAAAATTACAATATATAGAGTAGTGAATAGCAAGAACTCTTGAATAATGAACAAGGAAGAAGACTATATACTTCCCAAACAATTGTAAACAGATAAAGATCAGCCCTCTCCATTTTCATCCATCTCATAAATGTCTCAAAAATATCTGCCAAAAGTCCTCCAAAATGGGTTCCCAATGCAGAAATGGTCAAGGCATGTCATCAACTATCATAAAGGCACTTGAAAATATCTTTGAATGCCTTTAAATGATCTTTAAGGCCATGAAAATAAATCAAATCTGTGTAATAACCCCTGCCCCTATTTGTCAACTCCACCCTACAGCATCATAAATGTCTGATATTTTCCCAATAAATGAATAAATACATAATTTCTGCATTCTTTTATCATTGACTACGTGATTTATAATTACATCACCTTAGTTAATGTTTTACAATTCAAAAATTTATACAAACTCATGCTGAAAATAAAACCATTTATGACATAACATTTAAGATGATGAGGAGTGCATAGCAGAAATGGACAATAGATCAAAAATTAAACTTTTGAACTCTTGAGCCCTTGAACCTCTGAACCTTCAAACCTTTGAACCTTTGAACCTTTTGCTGTTCAAAACTCGGCAATTTTTTGGTCCTTTGAACCTTTGAACCATTGAACCTTTGAAATTTTGAAGGTTCGAAGGTTTAAAGGTTCAAAGGTTCAAACTTTTAACTTTTTGTACCTTTTGAACTTTTGCTATTCAAACCGTTAAACCGTTGAACTTTTGAAGGTTCAAATGTTCAAAGGTTGAAAGGTTCAAACTTTTTCTGCTTTCGAACCTTTCATGTTGGGAACAGTCACTCTTATGACTGATTTTTATCCTTACTATGTATCGTTGCCACCTCTAGCTTTGCTGGTTGGTTCCTCCCTTAACAGAGATTTTAATCTAAAAATGAAAAAAATAGCCCTAGGACTGGTGAAACGTTCTCACAATGTATAAACTGGGTTTGTGAGAAATTTATTGGGTTTTTTCGTCTTTTTGTTTCCTAATTTTGTTCCAAAAATCTCAAGAACTTAGATCATACTTTTCCAGATATAGTGAAAACACGCGATTGCTGTCCTGCTGTCTTCATTGTGCAATGTCTCTGTGGTTGCCTTCCTGCTGACTGTTATTGCTCTAGACAGCTATGGTCTAAAAAGTTCTATAAGGTCTATGAGCTGGGCTCAACCCTTGTGGGAGCCACATTTCCCTCCACTCATAATGTAACCTGATTGAGCTTGCAGTGAAAATTTAGGTAACATCTTTGGCGACATCTGCTATATGTTTGTCTGCTAAACATTTAACTAGTAGCCTGAAGCATATCCATTGGGAATAGGGTCACTCTGAGACTTTTCAAAACACTTTTGACAAACCATTTTTGACTTTTGTAACTCAATAGAACAACAGTGAAAGACACTTGAAACCAAAACAGAAAAGCAAAATGCAAAAAGGAACCTATATAACTATGCTGGTAGCACTTAGGGAATTGAAAACTACTGCACCTACTCTATCCTAACCAAGAAAGACACTAAGTCAAACAAAACCATTTACTGTTTGGTTGAAGTAGCTGCCTTTTCTACATAGTATGCAATTTTTTCCATGCTTGAGGACAGCTATAAAGAGAGGAAATATGAACAAAAATTTGACAAAGAGTTGCAATACCTCTTGAAGAACATACACACGTTCACTAACCTTTTCACATGAAATGTAAAAATTCCTACCCTGAGGTAGAAAAGCGACTTGAATATGCTCTTTCCTAGCTGTATCTTCATGCTTGGGTGCAAGCAAGATACGAATATCCTTGTTGGCCTCCATTCTGGCTAGATGTCTAATTGGGCATCCTCTAGAAAGAGCGCTTTCAGAACTCTCCATGCTAGCTCCTTGTTGTTCCAAATCATGTAGCTATTTCTCTTCTTGTTTTTTATCTACCATTTCAAAAAGTGTTGGCTCAATATCCAAAATTGGACAAAAATATGCTTCTTCCTGAGTCAAAACAGACTTTAGATCATCCCAAAATGAAACTACCTCATGAGCCAAATCTTCATTTCCATATTGACTTTCATGAACCAGCAACTCATCACACTATTCAACAACCTGTAGCTGTCTCAAGTCTTGGATAAGCATAGTCATATCTTCTACATTTTGTTCAGCAATTGAAGGTAGCCTGTCATACCAAAACATATCAACCCCATGTCCACCAAGCTTCTCTTGTTTATCTATCTCCTCGACAGATTGTTCCTACTCTTGTTCAAACCTGTGAACTTGCTATCCTGATTTAGCATGATTTGTAGCTTCTTCTAGCAGGTTTAACCCTTTGTCATCTAGTTTAGAGACAAAAACTTCAAGGTCATCCCAAAATGACTCTTCCTCACACTCTTCATGTGGTGGCTTTTCCAATGACACTTGAGCATCCTATCTTTGCAATTGAAGACCTCTACCTCACAACCTCTGAATGCTGCCTTCATTCATTTTATAAACAGCACTAGAAAATTCATCAAATGAATGAAAATATAAGGGATTCAAAGACAATCCTAAGCCTACATCCTCTCCACATGTATTATGCTCATATTTAACTGGGGACATAGTACAAATAGCAGCAACCGACTACTCTTATTTTTGATCTTCAAGTTCATATTTTCCCCTCGGTATAAGATTCGATTTCTCATCTTCCTGATCTTGGACTGGTATGGAAGGAATTACTTTGCTGAGGTTTGGCATTTTATAACTAGGATACCTAGTCCAAGAAGGCTGCCATGACTGTTCAGGAAGATGATTTGGTTCAGATCCTTGACATGACTGAAACTGAGGATTAAGGGACTGGTTTGACTGATTTTGCTCATTTATGGGCTCTTGTTGTAAAGAATATCCTTGCTGCCTCTTTAAATCATCCACCTGCTTCTTCCAGTCAAACCATATGTTCTCAGTATTTGCAATCTCCATTCTCTCATCATTTTGAAACTGATTGGGAAAGTAGTATTATAGGTTTGGCATAAAATGAGATTCTTGAGGCTGGTCATAGGCATACAGTGGCTACCATGGAGTTTGTGCATGGGTGGGAGGGTGGTAAGCATGACAGACTGGTTGGTTATCAACTATTAATGGGTTGTTTGGACTAAAACCAGCTATATGACCGCTATGATATGACTCATAAAATGATGTATGAATAGGACTTTCATGAAATGGAGGAAAGTAAGACACACTTCTTTGAAAAGAAGACATATTGCAGCATTTATATGTGCTGAAAACCTATTGAAAAACTTTCACAATAAAAATCAAGTCTAATTTTTTAGTAAAATAAGTACATACTAGCACTTGTTTTCTTGAAACCAGTAGATATTTCTTTCCAGTAGATTCACCAGGTGTGTACTTTCCTTGCCTCCCAAGGTAGGTTTTGTTGACATACACACCAATATTAGCAATGTATAAACTGTTCTACACTAGTTTTTACTAAACCAAAGCCTCAGAGTCACCAGGTATGTATTTAAAACACCTCAAAAGGCTGAAATCAACTGCTGTACACACTAAATAGTAGTGAAAAGTATAAAAAATTGGACTGAGAATCAGCTCATAGTCCCACCGAGCATGCCAAAAACTGTTGTCTTTCAGATTTGTACCCTTGCTGAGTTGTTAAAACTTGGCAATCTAGAGAAACATGGGATCTTTCCATGTCTGTGGGTCACCTATGATGGAAAGAACCTTCAGAGAATGCCGGCTTCCTATTGGTACTCCACCTATACTACTTATACTAAAGTCTTTGTAGAGAAAAGGGTAAGAAATATTACATGAAAATGAAACCTACTGTCTAAGGTGATGCACCAAAAAATCATCAGAAACTACACAGAACTGACACACTATAGAACCAGTAATAATAAGGCTCCCTTACACAACCCAGCAAATCATAATCCTTGCATCAAGACACCAACATGAAATACAACTCCAAGGACAAAGAACATCACAAAGATCTGCACTAACACTGATGACACATAATATCAGAATAAATGGGAAGGTATGAACTGCTTATTACTGCTAAAAAGGTGTTACAATGGTGTATATCTTTGAACATGGGTTATAAGACTATTCACTTCTGCAAAAGAACTCAGAAAATTACAATATACAAAGTAGTGAATAGCAAGAATTCTTGAATAATGAACAAGGAAGAAGACTATATACTTCCCAAACAACTGTAAATAGATAAAGATCAGCCCTCGCCATTTTCATCCATCTCATAAATGTCTCAAAAATATCTGCCAAAAGTCCTCCAAAATGGGTTCCCAATGCAAAAATGGTCAAGGCATGTCATCAACTATCATAAAGGCACTTGAAAATATCTTTGACTGCCTTTAAATGATCTTTAAGGCCATGAAAATAAATCAAATCTATGCAATAACCCCTACCCCTATTTGTCAACTCCACCCTATAGCATCATAAATGTCTGATATTTTCCCAATAAATGACATAAATACATAATTTCTGCATTCATTTATCATTGACTAGTGATTTATAATTACATCACCTTAGTTAATGTTTTACAATTCAAAAATTTATACAAACTCATGCTGAAAATAAAACCATTTATGACATAACATTTACTCTGATGAGGAGCGCACAATAGAAACGGATAATAGATCAAAAATTAAACTTTTGAACTCTTAAACCCTTGAGCCTCTGAACCTTCGAACCTTTGAACCTTTTGCTATTCGAATTTTTGCTATTCAAAACTTGGCAATTTTTTGGTCCTTTGAACCGTTGAATCTTTGAACCTTTGAACCTTTTGCTGATCAAAACTTGGCAATTTTTTGATCCTTTGAACCTTTGAACCATTGAAACTTTGAACTTTCGAAGGTTTGAAGGTTCGAAGGTTCAAACTTTTAACTTTTTGTACCTTTTAAACTTTTGATGTTCGAACCGTTGAACCATTGAACCGTTGAACTTTCGAAGGTTCAAAGGTTCGAAGGTTCAAAGGTTCAAACTTTTGAACTTTCAAACTTTTTCTGCTATTCGAACCTTTCATGCTGGGAACGGTCACTCTTATGACTGATTTTTATCCTTACTATGTATCATTGCCACCTCTAGCTTTGCTGGTTGGTTCCTCCCTTAACAGAGATTTTAATCTAAAAATGAAAAAGTAGCCCTAGGACTGGTGAAATGTTCTCACAATATATAAACTGGGTTCATTGGAAATTTATTAGGTTTTTTCTTCTTGTTTCCTAATTTCTATCCAAAAATCTCAAGAACTCAGATCGTACTTTTCCAGATATAGTGAAAACACATGATTGTTGTCCTGCTGTCTTCATTGTGCATTGTCTCTGTGGTTGCCTTCTTGCTGACTGTTATTGCTCTAGACAGCTGTGGTCTGAAATGTTCTATAAGGTCTATGAGCTGGGCTCAACCCTTGTGGGAGCCACATTTCCCTCCACTCATAATGTAATCTGATTGAGCTTGCAGTGAAAATTTAGGTAACAGTTTGTTTTGGAGAGAAATTCTAGTTGAATGTACAGGTTAAGGATGATTGGAAACAACAGGAACAGTTGCAGCAGAAGAAGGTTTATGATAGTCCTAAAGAATAGAAAGTTTGGGACTTAATTTATGTCAAGATTGGGGACATTGATTGCCCTATAGGCAGGAAGGAAAAGGAAGGCAAACAATAGGGAAAAACAAATCAGAAACTTAAGATGGAGAAGGCAGAAACATCATAGCAGCAGGGTCATAGGCAAGGACACCAATATATGTTTTGTGATAATAACACTTTTAGTAAGAGCCATGCAAGTTGGATAAGGAGGAGGATAACACTTGGAGAGTTCATGTTCCTTGTGACAAATCAAAGGGACTCTTCACAAAGATTGCAGAATGCTTGGAGTAGATCACATGACTCTTGGGACAAGAGTTTTTATCATGCTGGGGAGTATGGTGCAGGAGCACCAAGATATCTATAACTTGTTTGATCTTCAAGTTATTTTTTTTTGTCTTAATAAGGTCATTATAGACCATAATTGATGTAATAGGGTCTAGAAAAGACCATTTTTATGTCTTAAAGTCATTCAAGGGTCAAGTGATTAAATATTGTTAAAAGTGTCATAATGTTGTGTATGCAAACTACACTTTTTGTCCATTCTAGAGGAATCTAATGGTTATATCCTCCAAAATATGGTTGGATCAGTTGAAAAATAGTTTTTAAATTTAATAAGCCTACACACAAAGGCACAAGGGGTAGCACGAATTTAGTGAAGAAAGAACATCAATAAACTTGTTTTTTTCTGTTGAAACTCATTTTTTTCTGCATTTTTCACTGTTACAGACCATACCACAGCCCTGTATAGACTTTTAATGACCTAAAACTCACATGGTATGATAGATAATTGAATTAAGCTTCATTTGAGCCAAGTTTGGAATATTTCCATTAAGTTTTGAGTAAGTTCTATCTATTTTTCTAAAAACTGCCTGTTAGCTGTTAAAACAGGGATTTTGAAGGGCTAAATGCATCATAGGACCTTTCCATGAATGTAAGACCCTAGTTCTTAGGTAAGAGGTCCTAAATAACTTGTATAATATGATTTATAACCTTTACAAAGTAGGAGGAGTGCAAATGGAGGGGTGATCACCGTTGGAAATCAAGTTTGTATGTGAAAAGAGAATGAGAAAGATGGTACAGTTATAACAGCCAGAGATCTGCCTTAACAAGGTAACTTTTTTATGATTGGTATTGTTTAATATGATCAAGGAGATGGTGTTAGACCTTTGAATGAGGTCTGGAAGTGATTGGAGGTGTGAGATTTAGCAAGCCCTAGGTTTTGGGTCCTAGAAATGAGGGTTTTGTATTTGAACATTTGAATTTGCAAACCACCTGATAAAACCTTGAAAATCCTTTGTTTTGGAACCTCTCCTAAGATTGTTTCAAGGTTTTGAGGGAGTATGACAAGTATGTAATAGGGTTCCTTTGTAAAGTGGGCAAATTAGGCCTTGTAGGAAGGTAGCAGGGGGTCAGGACAGTCAAGTATCGTCCAAAACAACAACATATAAATCTTGGGTATGTTCTAGAACTTGATAAAGGGTACTCAGATCAGTCATCGTTTTTGGAAGTACTGTGGGAAAGTTGAGAGAAAAGTGCAATTTAGTCATTGAACAGGGCTACTAGGATTAGGCCTGGTTAAAGGGAGTTGTCACGAACCGATCAAAATGGTGTATGAAACTTATTGAACCTTGTTGATTGGGGTATGTTAAGACCCTAGAAGGTGTAAGATTTCATTTGAGAAGTTGGAACCCAAGTTTGAGCCCTTTGGTGGAGTTTAGGGGAAGGAGAAGACTAGTGAGTCTTATTGGTTGAAGCCCACTATTGTTTCAAACCTATTGATCTTGTTAAATTACCACTAGAGACCTAACACCTCTGCATCACTCTTCCATCTTCTGTAGTGAGGTTTGGCCCTTATTTGGCACTCCTGCAGTCTCCACAGCTGGCCTTAGGATCCTTCTAGTACTTGGTTCATCCACCAAAGGTTGTACAAATGAGGTTGATGCCTATCCTATGCAGATATACCTTCAGCTGGTATGTCAACTCTTTCAATTATTACCCCGTTAGGTTCATTATCATTCTTCTTCTTTCTAGGGGGTCCTTTGCTTTGTTTTTGAGGTGGTAGCCTTTCTCCATTAGATTTTCTCTTCTCCACGAGAAAGTCATCATATTCTTCATCTGAAATCTCCTGCCTTTTCCTCTTATTGTCTACTATGAGGGCTACACCCTTCTTCTTCATTATATTGGTTTGTTCATTTACCCATGCTTGGGTCAACTGCAACACCCCTCTTGTAAACTGATCTAATGAAATATCTTCAAGTTGTGTCAGGTCAGGGGCTGAAATGGTGTTATTATACACCTTTTTATCTTCATATTCATTGGATATGGTCTTGCCATTATCTTTCTTCAATTGTGCAGGCACTAGAATACAATCAAATGTCTTGATCTGATTTAGGGTGAGTCTTTGATATTTTCTTCTTCTGACCTCTGTCTCATCCTCACAGTCTGTCCAGAAATCCTCTAAGTGTTTCTGATGAATGGGCTTCCCCATGATATTTTGCATTCTTCCATAGGGGTCATATGACCTTGCAAATGGAAATGGCTGTAGGTTCATCATGCTCAGAACAGATATGGCCTTCTTTATATTTTCTGAATCAGGGCATATATACCACCCTATAGTTACTGGAAACAAAACTGGAGGAATCTTATTATTTTCTTTATATGTATCTAGTATTGTTGATACCTATCTCAAGAATTCCATCAGGACTACCCCATCAATAGGGTACCTGGGTAGCATCAATGGCTGTCCTTCAAAACCTTCTTTTCTGATGTAGGAGAATGTGGCAAACTGGATAAACTAGGCACCATGTCGGTATATCACTTCATGAGCTTCCATGCTCAATCTTTTAGTTCTATCTTCCTCCATTGTTCTGACTAGATATATAGAAAATGCATCATTCACTAATTTGTAATCAGGGAGATAGTTTATTCTCTGCAACTGAGGGTAATGGTCCCATATGTGGGCATCATTTAAACTGCCACCAATCTTTCCAACTGTGGTAAGTGCATCAAATGTACCCTTGTAAGCACAAGAATACACAACATATGAAGTCATATAAAATGAACACTCCATGCCTCCTAGGTTCATCATCTGCATATCTAGGGCATCACTGATGATTTTAGCCCATAATGGCTTGTTATCTGTATAAATGCACATCATGATGACCCCATACATCTAGTCCTTGAAGCTTCCAGCAGTAGGTTGGCCTGTCACTCTACTTAGTAAGGCAATCATATATTGATATTCATCATCAAAGTCAAATTTGTATAGGTGCACTGGTAATTTGGCAGAGGTAGTGTAAGGGCTGTTCTTTGATCTCCATTGATATATCCTCTTTCTTGCAGTCTTTTCATTATTTTCATATTCAATTTCTAGCTTCTTCAGATCCATACTGACTACTTTTTTTCCTAGTGAAAGATTGAAAGTAGTTGCAATTCCTTTGATGGACAAATCTACATAAACCCTGCCATGTTTTTCTACTCTCCTCATCTGTGGGTTATAATTCTTAGCGCATTCTATTACCATCTTTGGAGCTTCCATGGAATATGGAAATCCAGCCACATACAACATTCCTAATACAAAAACAACATCCAACAGGATACTTTCTTTATCATTATGCATCTTGGATGAACATGCCACCAAATTTGTGCTTCCTTGGTGTGTATCTCCAATTACACCATATTTGAACTGTACTCCCTCAAGTTGAGCAAACATAGGTTTAAGAAATTCAGATTCAGACTTGTTCCTCCTGATGTCCACCATGGATTCTTGTAGTGAACATGACTTGTCTTACTATTTGATTCACATGCATGCATACAATCATTACTTTTTACGGCATCATGCATATTATACTTGTTAATCACCATTTTATCATGATATACACAATTACAGATTCAAACCTCATGAAAAATATACTACCTGGACATGTAGAAAATGACAACAGGAGGGTTTTTTAATTAATTACCTGATAACACTTATCTCCTGGGTTAGGCTGATGATTACTGAAAAGGGGCTCAGATACCGGTGATAATCACATGTTCTATTTTGCTATAGGTTGTATGCGTCTGGAGGTAGCTCGTACGAGGGTTTGAATATCTGCTCTGTAAAATCTTTGTTTCTTCACAAGGTAAATGCATAATGACCTTGGAAATTCACTTTTAAACTCATTTATCAGGTCAATTAGGGAAAAACCGGATTAATTTGATCCTAACCATTGATTTCTGGTCAAAATCCATAGATGTTGCCAGGTGTATGCATCGCCTTCGCAATCAGCGGGAATGACCTACTGCATTTATGGCCATTAAATGTTACGAGGCAAGAGGAGGGGGTGATCTTCAGAAGATCAGGTGATATTTGGAATATCGGGTGATATTCGAAATATGACCCCCTCTGTGTAATATGACCCTCCGCTTTGAGCGAGAAAACTGATGTCAGTGGATTAGGTGATATTAAGACCATTGGGTCATTTTTAAAATGTCAGGTGATGTTTGGAATATGACCCTCTAAAACTAAGGTGACCACCTTTCGAAAGATTAGGATGATGTCACCGTCATATTATGGAAAAGGGTGATCGTTGGAAATATGCCTTTGCGAGGTAAAAAGGATGATGCCGTCATTGTTAGGGTGATTTTCTTTGTTCATCGGGATTAGATGATATCATCATGATATTGGCTCTAGGGTGATATTTTGCGATACGGTGATATTTGAAAGATTAGGTGATATTCAAAATATCAGGTTATATTCGAAATATGATCCCCGTAAAATATATGAAGCTGTCTGACTGGTAAATGTCACTACCACTTAAAATTGATGTCCGGAGCATCAGACCAAATGATTATTGGGTGATAAAATTGGATCAGGGTGATCTTACTTAAGATGACTGATGCTAGGAAATATGACCCCCCCTTAGAATATCAAGTTTGATCAGGACTTTGACTCACCATAACTTTCACTCCCTAAGGAATATCAGGGTGATCCAAAAGGCAAACCTGCATTAAATTTTGTACTCTTTCCAACCATGAGGTTATTGACATGAAATATTAACTTTGACAAACTAACCTCATCATGATGACTTACCCAGCTCCCTTATGCAGGATCACCTACATGACTTACTTTTACCAGACTACCAAAAAGTAGGAAAAACACAAACCAAGCCAAGCAAAAAAAAGTTGGGTCCCTATTTTGTCAAGTCAAAATCGGGCGTGTTGTGTAACCACACAACAACTTGCCACCAAAGAAAACAAACAAATTCCCATGATTCAAGTGAGGTGAACACATTCATATATAGCATTCTAACTCTTTCTAAGTATAAGCATCATAATCTTTCTGTATGTTAAAGTTTCATCATGGCAACAATGCTAATAAAGGATCAGGTGTGTGCAAATGATTAATTATCCTCATCTTGAAAGCAAGTTGAAAACATTAGTAACTGATGTTAAGCTACATAGTTTGGGAGCATCCCTCATAGCCAACCTGGATAGAGCCTTGCTGCCAGCAGACATCCATAGCCCCGACAAGGTTATCTATACAATCTCCCTAAGTAGAGCCCCACTGCCAGCAGGCATCTATAGCCCTGGTAGAGTTATTTAAATGGCCTAATTTTATTTCTTTTCTAATTTTTCAATATTTTATATTCTATATATCTGATATCATCATGTAAGCTTAGTGTGCAAGGTATGGTCACTTGCTGATTTAGGTTGGAGATTGTATTGGTAGCAAGGGAGTCCCTTTAGATTTTTCACTTAACACCTATACTTGTGTGTTCAACAAACCCAAGGATGTTAGGTGAGTCATTCTAAAAGAGTCACTTTGGTCAAGAAAAGGCACCCTGATGAAATGATATCACAAACCTGATCATAAATACTTCTCAGAATGAATCATAATCTATATATAAATTTGTTCTCATCACTTGAATCCTAACAATATAGTTATTTTCTAGGGTAATGAGCTGCATCATCTTGACTAACCAAAACAAAAACTCAACAAGCAAACCAAAACAAAACATAAAACAAAATTGTACAAACAACTATACAAATATACACTATGATACACATGACTGTCATGAAGCTAACTTAGGCTTGGAAATAATGTTTGAGAAATTACCCATTAACTAGTAATGGGACATCCTCACCTATCAAGTTTTTAAGCCTGTAAGTGTTGTCTCCTAATATTTCAGAAATTTGGAAGGGACCTATCCATAGTTTGTCAAACTTCCCATGATCTCCTTTCCTCTCATGTGCTTTGTCCCACATCAGGACTAAATCTGAGATCCTGAAGGCTTTAACCCTGGCTCTTTTGTCAAACCAGTGTTTGACAATAGCCTGATGATTGGAAAATTGATCAATTGCCTAACTTCTTTTCTCTTCCAGGTGCATCGATTGAAGCAACCTGACTTCTTGCTTATTGTCTATGCCCAGGTACTCTTGTGCAAACTATAGTGTAGGAATCTTTAGGTTAATAGGGAGGATGGGATCCACCCCATATACTAAGTGATAATGCGAGTTTCCTAATGCAGCCTTATTCCTGGTTCTGTCTACCCGTAAGGCATATTTCAGGAGGGTGTTCCATTCCCTAGGGTTCTTTTCTATTAATGTTTTTATGATATTCAGCAAATTTTTATTGGTGGATTCTACTAATCCATTCCCTTGGGGATAATAGTTGGATGAGAACTTCAATATGATCCCATAATCAAAAGCCCAGCTTGACATTTTTTGTTGAAGCAAAAGCAGAGCCATTGTCACATACCAGAGCATAGGGAACTCCATACCTGGTAACTATATTACTTTCCAAAAATCTAATGACATCTTCAACATTGTCGGTCTTGCTACTAACAGCTTCAGTCCACCTGGTATAGTAGTCAGTAACAGTTAAAACATACCTATGGCCTGAAGATGATGGAGGATTAATTGGTCCTATGAAATCCATGCCCCATTGTGCAAATGGGAGCATCTCCATCACTAGCTGCAAAGGTTGAGCAGCATATCTCTCTCTGTTAGCAGCAACCTGACATACATGACAACATTTACTATGTTCAACAGTATCCTTGAAAATGGTGGGACAATAGTATCCTGCCCTGAGGATAGCGTGAGTAGTGGCCAAAGATGACCCATGTGCTATTCCAAACTTGTCATGTAGCTCTGATAATACCTTGTCTGCTTCTAGCCTTTCTAGGCATCTTAGGTATATTCCTTCATAATTTTTCTTAAAAAGGACTCCCCCTTTCATCATATACTTCTGTGACCTTATTTTTAGGTCTCTCCTTTGTGAGGCCTGCAGTCTTGGAGGACATCTTCCAGTAATCAGGATGTGAATGATGTCTGAGTACCACTCTCCATTGTCCTTAGTATTAATAACATACTGCTGACTCATGATATTGGGGTCAATCTCTGATATCATCTGACTTAAAGCCTGTCCTATTACTAGCTTCATGGGTGTAGTGTCCATGTCATACTCTTGTAGGATGGTGATCCACTTAGCCCTTTTCTCGCCTGGCTCACTCTGCATTAAGAGCATCTTCACTGCTGCATGAGGTACTAGAACAATCACTTTACTTCTCAATATATACTACCTAAACTTCTTCACTGCTCTAACCAAAGAAAGTGCCTACCTTTCAACATCCATATATCTTAGTTCTGCATCTTTGAAAGGGCATCTCATGAAGGCTATGGGCTTCTCTTCCTTTTCTTCATTTCTTTGTGTCAGTACTGCTGCAGAGGTATGCTATGAAGCAAATGAATAAATATAGAAGTCCCTGGTGTAGTCTAGACTGATCAGAACTGGAGCATCTAATATAGCTTTTTTAATGTCTTCAAAAGTTGCTCTAACTTCTGGTGTCCACTCAATTTTTGTGTCCTTCTTGAGCATGGCATTTAAAGGTCTAACAATTTTTGTGAAGCTAGTGATAAACTTCCTAACAAAATTAATCTTACTGAAGTAAGATTTGAGCTCTTTTTTTCTTCCAGGAAGCTATATTTTCATGATGGACTCCACCCTATCAGGATCAATGATAATCCAATTTTTAGTTATCAGGTGGCCTAGTAATTTTCCTATTGTTACCCCAAATATGCATTTCTTGGGGTTCAGGGATATCCCATATTCTTCACATTTTTAAGCACATTTTTGAGATCTTCTACATGGTTTCCTATATCTTTAGAGAATACTATTAAGTCATCCATGTATATGACTATGCATTTTCCTATTAAGCCTCTGAATGCTATGTCCATTTATTGCTAGAATGTTGCTCCAACATTTATCAGCCCAAATGGCATGCACCTATAGGTGAATATCCCCCACTTTGTGGTGAAGGCAGTTTTCAATTTGTCTATCTTGTCCACCATTACCTGGCTATAGCCTGAGAAACCATCCAGAAATGACATCATTTTAGCAGTGTTCACAATTTGCAAGACCTCATCTAGGGAAGGTAAAGGATAGTTATCATTTTTGGATGCTCTGTTTAAATTCCTGAAGTCTACACATAGTCTGATGTCTCCATTTTTCTTCCTCACAATTTGCTACCCAGGTGGAGTGCCTCACAAGAAATATGATCCTAGCATTTAACAGTTTCTTAACTCCTCAAAAATAATAGGTTCCAGCAAAGCATTGACAGGCCTTTGCTTCTGTCTAAAAGGATTGGCATCCGGTTTGAGGGGTATGGTGTGAGTGATGACTGATGTGTTATATGTTTTCATCTCATCATAAGTCCAGGAAATGACATGGATGTAATCTTTGAGAGCTTGGGTGATTCCTTCCAACTCTTCTTTTGTGCAAACTTTTCCTATCAGGACATTTTTCTTTTCATCATTCTATCCAATATTAACCTGTGAATATTGTCCTCCATCAGCTTTTGGAAGATCCTTTTGTTTCAGATCAAATGCTCTCTCTAGTTCTATCATTCCCTTAGGAATCTTATTGCTAGGTAAATCTAAAATTTCTTCCTCTTCCTAGACATGATCCTCTACATTGTTCTCATCTATGATCTAAGCATCAAATACATCCCTATTGGAGATGAAATCTAAGATATGTTGATCATCATCGAACACTTGGAGGTTGGTTATATTGTCAGGCACAGAAAGTACTGATACCAGCTCTACTGAAAATCTTTTTAGACCTGAAATAGACAATGACTCCAATGTACTAGTAGCCTGGGCTAAAGCATATGCCCTATGATTCTATTCTCTAGGTATGTGGGTGATATTAAATGTATCAAAGTCTTCAATTAGGTCCCACACCCGGCATCTATAATTAGACAGTTTTTTATAATTGCAGGAGTAGATTCCCCTTACCTGTCTCACTACTAATTCTGAGTCTCCATAGACATGCAAAATTTTCACTTTCTTCTTGAGGGCAAATAGTATCCCATGAATCAGAGCTTCATACTCTGTTACATTATTGGTGCAAGGGAATTGTAGTTTGTATGCTGCCAAGTAGGATTTTCTTGATGGATCAACAAGATCTATCCCTACTCCAGCTCCTTGTTTTGACTTGGATCCATCAAATCTAAGGATCCATGGATTATCTTCAGCCAAAGGCTTATTTGAGCCTTCCTTTTTCTTTGTAGCTTTGGCAGCTGTACCACTTGATATCCATTTTAACTTAGGTATCTCAGCTTTCTCAGACTTCATCTTTCCTTTCTTCTATGAAGCTGATGTCTCTTCTTTCTCTCTATCATCAGAAGGATGATCTTCTGGACCAGGGAATGTATGTCTTTTCAAAATATGTAGACACGATGAACAAGCAGTTTCTGAGTGAGGTGCTTCATGTAACCTACACCAACCTTCAATCAAGACATCTTATGGAGGTCTCTGCTGCTGTGTCATCTTCTGGATTTCTTTTGATAGAAAATCTTCAAATTTAGACAGATTGCTACCTCTGTCTTCATCAGATAACTCATAATCTAATTCAACTAAACAATCACTCCCTGGGGTGATTTTCTTTTTCCTCTTAACATTACTCTGGTTGCATACCAGCATCTCTTCTATCATTTGAACATGACCTTCATCTTCTGGTATAGCTTCTCTTGTTCCTATAGAAGACAGACAAAAATTAGTGTCACTATCACTATCTACAAAACTTACCTCTAATGATGATGATGATGATAGTGATTCATCACTGCACACCTTTCTAGCTCCATCATATCTATGCATACTTCACAAGTCTTCTCAGAATGTGACTCATTATGCAACTTACACCATCCATCTATTAAAATATCATTAACAGGCATCTTTAATAATTTACATCGCTTCACCTATTCAGATAAATGCATTTCAAAATTCTTGAAGTGATCTACCTCATTCTCATTCTCAAGGTTACTATCAGATTCTACAATTATTTTTTCATCCTGAGGATCATCATCATGATGATGAACATCACACATCAGGATTTCTTCTATCCTGACAGTTTGAGGTTTGATGGAGTAAACTCTGGGTTCCACATCCACATACATGATCTAATTAGTTTTGTTATATTCAGTGATCATGTGCTTCATTCTAGGCTCAACATCGATTCGTATTTTGTTTGGTATCCCCTTCCAGGGCAACCACATGTGACTGAAATCTGTAGACATGTATCCATTAAGGGTTTTAGACTAGTCCCTACTGAGCAACATCCCATATGTATCAGGTATATCAACTACCTGAATATCAATATAATATTGGATTCTGGGATCTGATGCGAGTTGCATGTGAATGTGAGTTAGCTCTCCTACCACACTTACTTCTATTTTGTCCAGTTGTGTCACTTTCTTCAAAGATATAGCAGGATGCAATCCTAAAGCATTGCATATAGATAGGGGCATTACATTCGTAGATGCTCTTGAGTCTACTAAATAGTTGTGCAGGTTTTTACTGAACATCCTTATGGTAAGGAGGAAAGGAGGTGACTCACTCTTATCTCTATATAAGGTCATGTGGGAGGTCTCTGCAGCTTGAACAGTAGCTGGCACCTTCTGTTTAACATTAGGATCTCTAGCAACATGATCTTTACTACTCGACTGACCTAGGGGATGACTATCCTCTTTCGAACCAGGATCATCTAGTGATTTCATAATTGCTTTCTTGATGGCAGGAGTTTTGAGCAATTCAAACAAGGATAAGATGATTTTAATCTTCTTCATCTCATCAGCCAGATAAGTGACTAACTTGTCAGATTCATGAGGTAGACTCATAGCCTTTGATGTTGTGTTTGGCGTGGCTAAATACTAAGCATTCACCTTGGGAAATCCCAGGTTATTACTTGCCTTGGGATCAGGAGGTGTATTGAAATTATTCGAAGGCAAGGAAGTGGTCAAAGGACCAGTAGGTCTATTGGCATTATTTCTTAGGTTGTAGTTATACTTACCCTAATACTGTTGTTGGTAGGCATGTACCTCCTCATGTTCATTTGAGGGCTCATTTTCATCCTCAAAGGGGAAAACATACTTTGACTCAAAAGCCATGGTTGATTCCTCGCATGCCAGGGTGTAATCTTGGTGAGTAGGCACTATCTACTGATAAGGATTATAAGTGTAACTTTCCAGCACTAAGACAAAATCATATCCACATGGAACAAGTTCATTTCCTTCTACCTGAGGTTGATTTCTTGAAGTATTGGACACTTCAGTCTGGAAAATGCTAGTAGCAATTTTGAATTGAGGACAATCTAACTCTACATGTGCATTGGTGTTATGGATTCTACACCAGTTAGTGAGGGCTACTTCTGCAAGGTTGACTCTAGTAGTCTGTTTAGGTTCACTAGGAGGTTGATTGTCTAGGGGTGATTGCAAGGAACCATTGTTTGGCCTAGTGTTCCACACTCTAGGTTGTCTAGGAGGATTATTATTGCCATTATTATTGTTGTACCCCCTATCAGGATAATTTGGTCTATCATTGTTATAGCCTCTATTCTAATTAGGCTGGGAGTAGAAGTTTTGACTCCTTAAGTGAGTAATCTCAGTAGTGAGTTTCCTTAGCTAAGATGATATTTCCTTGATTTCTTCTTTCTCTTCCTGAGCCTTAGCCACTACATTTTCTGTTAAAGGCTTAAAAAAGGAAGATCCATTATTCTGATTATTCAGATCTATAACCTGAGGTGTTTATACTTGTCCTGGATACTGCATCACCTGGCCATTTCCATTTGGAGGTGGCATAATACTCAATGGAGGTATTTGCAATGGTGCTGGCATCACAGCTAGAAGCATCATGGCTCCATTTGGTTGTTGCTAGGCAGGATATCCTGGATAGCCAGGAAGTGTGGGAAATGCAATGTTTGGAGTGGGAGCAGGAACTAGCTGTTGGCTGACCTTGATAGCTTCTTGGAAAGCTAATGTCAAAGTTGTGACATTAGGATGTGCTCTCCTGATAAACATGGAAGTTAAAGGATCCAAAGCTGAATAATATATGCTCCTTACAGCTTCATCTGTCACAGTATAAGGGGTAACTAACTTAGACAACATTTTCTGGAACCTAGCATTAAAGTTGGCAATAGGTTCTGCTTCAAACCATTTAATTGTGGTGAATAAATGATAGTTCATTGAAGGATTAATAGGTATATTGAACCTATCAGTGAAATCTTTCTCCAAGATGGCCCATGATCTGACTGAGTCCTGACCAAGGCTAATATATCAATTATAGGCTTCTTCCCCTAAGGAAAAAGGAAATAACCTACATACAATGTCCCGATGCTCTATTCTGGCTTTACAACAGGCTTCTTTGAAAGTTTTGATATGATCATCTGCATCCTGATATGGATGATATTTTGGACAAAGTTTGTTAGGATTCTTTGGCAAAGGATGATAAGCATTGAAAGTTTAAGGCGATTCCGCTGCAAAGAAAGCCATTGCAACTGGTGGAGGTTGAACTTGAGGTATGACCAGTTGAGGTTGAATCTGAGGCGTAACAGGTGATCCTGTAGGTATTTGTAAACCAATAGGAGTCATTGGAGGATGTTCTAGCAATGCTCTTGAAGCACTAGAACCTAGAGTGTGTTGGATGTCTATGGTTCTAGGTCTGAATCCTCTGACAGGTAATTCTTCAAAAATTCCACTGGACTTAGACCTGATGTTTAACCTGTGAGCCAGGATGTCTCAAATTTAAGGGCAATTGGCTGGTTATCTGTAAAGATCAATTGGAATTTACTAGTGAAGGCTGTATTTAGGGTCAGAAAGTGAGACTGACTAGATATTTAAGGGATATTTACATGAACACAAATATGGGGTGATATTGAGGTCTAGTGACACTTGCAACTAGATATCAAGTTTCTAAAGCATATTACCTCAAAGCTTTGACAAATTTACCTGAAATAGGACTGATCTTGGCAAATTCATGATGATTTACCACAAAGCTTGCAATATTTATGATTAATTTTGGAAACTTCACAACGGATTAGCATGTAAAAGCTTAAAATAGTAAATCTTTACATATTACTCAAAATCCAGAGGTGTTTCAGTGTTACCTTACTACCTGCATCATCAAATCTGATAAAAACTTACTGATGATGAGCTTATAGTCTCTGTCCCTCCTTATGTTGTGTTAGGAGCAAAGAGCCTACCTAAAATGAATTGATGACTGAAGCAATGGTGTTCTTTTCCAGTTCTACCCTCCTAGCACCAATTTATATTGATCATGATGTCAATCATAAACAAACATAGAATAAAAGTTACACAACAACCTTTACTCATCTTGAAAGATATGATGAATTCAAATAATTCATGATCCCAAGTCTCCATTGATTAGCTCTTAATCTATTGACGTTACTTAGTGGTTGATGTGTGTTTTTGTTTCCATTCAGGGGCCTTACATTTGCTTATCAATAAGATTCTATTTTTGTAATGATGCTACACAGAAAGGTTATTCTACACAGTATATTTCTACAAATGATGTGTCTATGCTTAAATCTTTGCATGATATTTATCAATTGTACATGCTTTAAATTCAACTATGCTATGAATCTTCAATTATCTATGAGATATCTGTACATTTCATCATCACAATTGCAAATAATTGATAATCATAAGAAATTTACCGGAAATATGCAGATATCTCGTAGATAATTGAAGATTCATAGCATATTTGAAGTTAAATCATGTACAATTGATAAATATCATGCAAAGATTTAAGCATAGACACATCATTTGTAGAAATATATTGTGTACAATAACCTTTCTATGTAGCATCATTACAAAAACAGAATCTTACTAATAAGCAAACATAAGGCCCCCGAATGGAAACAACAACACACATCAACCACTGAGTAATGTCAGTAGATTAAGAACTAATCAACGAAGACTTGGGATCATGAATTCTTTGAATTCATCATATCTTTCAAGATGACTAAATGTTGTTGTGTAACTTTTATTCTATGTTTGTTTATGATTAACATCATGATCAACAAATCCTTATTAACTAATCAATCAAATAAGCTAACTTCTCAATCAATCCCATTCCTCCTATAAATACACCCCTCCCTCAAGCACAAAGAGAGGTAAATTCATTGTGCACACAGCTCTTGCTAGTTTTTGCTCTCCAGCTTAGCATTCAAATGCTCTTATAGGATGAAGGTGCCTTTTGCTTTATTTGTTCAACCAAGCAACGTTATAGGCAAATTCATTGTACACATAGCTCTTGCAAGTTTTTGCTCTCCAACTTAGCATTCAAATGCTCTTATAGGATAAAGGTGCCTTTTTCTTTATTTGTTCAACTAAGCAACGTTACACCACTTCATTCTATGCCATTGTGCTCAACCAGAGCTCCCATTGAGATCATTCATGCTTCATCAAAGCTTCTTTTTGCTTCTTTGTGTCATTTTGTCATCAAGAGGATCTCCCATTACCACAAAAGGACTTGAGGTTGCCATTATCAAGGATTTTTGAGGGCGGTGGAATCACACAAATCTTCATTTCTCTTAGGTTCCTTCATTGTTTTGTTTAATTAATAGTAATTAGAAAACCAAATTTTCTCTTGGGAATATTAAAACATTTCTTTTTCATTGATAATTAGATCTTGCATGTTAGATTAGTTGTTTTCATATTTCTTGATCTAGATTATTAGAAGAAGAATTTTTCCTTTTCTTTAGATTAGATTACTTCAAAACAATCAAAAACCCAAAAACATAGATTAACTTTGCATCAAGAAAATCATATTAGATTGCATACATATTTTTGTTTCATAGATTAAAAGCACTTTTCATTTCTAAAACACTAAAAAAGCACAAAAAATATTTTACATATCATTTAGTTTGCCTGCATATAAAAACCCTAGAATAGACAAAATAGAAAACCCTCGATACCATCACGAGGTAACCACAGTTAAATGATCCAACCATACCCTTGATACCATCACAAGGGAAAAACAAGTTAACACAAAGTCAAACCCTATGTCAACAAAAACCTAGATTAAAACCCTAAATCTAGTTAAGGTTAGCAATCACACAAACTACCTCTATCTTGGCTCATGAATGTGCCTAGGAGTGAGAGTAGAGTGAGTGAGGGCTATCTGAGACAAGATCGAGGAGATCAAGGGACAAGATCGAGGAGATCAAGGGATGAGATTGAGGAGATCAATCCAAGAATGCAATAAGAAACATTTGTTCTACCACAAGGAGACACATTCATCCTCTTATTGTTGGAAGAAACCAGACAACACCAGATACAACAAGAACTCATTCAAAGCATAGAAAGAGAAGAGGACATAAACAAATAGAACCACCTACCCACACAGAGGTGGAATCTAAGAAACCCCAATAGGAGAAGAGAAACTAGTGACCCTTTGGGTCATAGGGTTATCTCAACTACAACTTTGATTGAATGAAACACTCAACTTAGCACACAAAACAAAGGTCGCAGTACTTGCCAACCCCTCTCCACAAAGTCCATCTCTCTAATGAGATAGACCCCCATTGTGTCTCACCTCCTCTCGACTGGTTACTTTCACATGAGTGAGAGTGACGTGGTGGATCACCTCGTGGCAAGGAGGGAAGGGTCCATGTGTGTACCAAAATCTAACCTGATAGCCCCAGGAAACTAGAGTCACAATTTTGAGTGTACAAACTTGAATCCCACTATGACCACCATCCCACTATCCACAACTTTACTTGTCATTATATACACTACCTCTGCAACATAGGTAAATCCTACTTCTTCATCCATTTCCCCCTCATCATGCCCAATTTAAAGAACATCCTTACCATCACCTCCACCATCATAATCTGCACTACCATCACAACTTCCACGTAGCTAGTCTTCATCTTCTCTACCATAACAAACTTCTCCCCCTACTACAAATAGAACCAAGGCACCCCTTGTACAAAGCTCAATAGTGGAAATGCAACCCAAAGGTGATGATACTCCACCAAATAAGGAGGAAGTCAACAAAGATCAGCACAAGGAGAAGAGAACACATGAAGAGGATCTAGAAAGTAAAGGACCACCATAGATGGGTGATCTTGGTGGCATTACCTCAACCCTTTAAGAGGAATGAGGTGGGGAGTTTGAGGAGTCTGGGAAGATAGTTATATTGAATCCCTCAACCACAAGGTCCCCATCTCCTACACATGCACCATCTGCTCCATCTCCTCCAAGAGATACTGTTAGCAAGACACTTTCTGTTACACCAAAAGATCGACCTATTAATGCCTGATACAACCACTAGAGTTAATGAATCCATGGGAGGTAGTTAAACCTTATCATGAACCCAAGCATTTCACTACATAACATAAGGAGACCAAGAGCACACACCTTGCAACAATTTCCCCAGTGCAAGCAAGGGGTTCAAACCCATGACCTAGGCTCTAATACCAATTGTTAGCAAGGTAGTTTTTGTTGTACTAAAAGATCAACTTGTTAATGCCTGATACAACTGCTAGACTTAATGAATACATTGGAGGTAGTTAAGCCTCATCACAAACCCATGCACAATGCTACACAACACAAGGAGACCAAGAGTGCACACCTTGCAATAGATACAATGTCAGAGACAAGTCTTCCAATCTGGCTCAATCAGACTATGGAGAAGAGGAAGATAACTTATTTGGAGGAGGAAGATCTATCTATAGTTACAGAAGTTTTGGGGGATCCCCAAAAAGGAAAGAAGGCCAGGACCCTTTCTTACCTCACCACCAATGAATAGGGAGTAAAGATTGTTCAAATATAAATTCTTCTAGTAGATAAGGAGGAGGCAACCATGACCTCCCAAGATTATAACTTTTAGTAGGTTGTCCTTAGCTCTAGAACAAGAGAAGGTGATAAACATGCATTAACTAAAGTGGTCAGCACCATTTTGGATATGATGAAGAAGGATGAAGTGACCAAAGAAGAAATCAAGAAGTAGGTAACTCAACTATGTACTTATGTTACACACCTAGTGGGACCTATTGTGAGGCCTACTTTTTACACTACTATTCATGAGACTATTTGCAGTGCTTTTGTTATTATTTTATGTTGAGAGACTATTGATTTCTCAATTCTAGATTATTGATATTTATGCAGATAGCAAACTTTCATTACTAAGTTAAAAATAAAATGATGTATATTTATACAACAAAATTCAAGGTAAAATACTTCTTGCTATTTCACTATTTTGATTTACAATATAATGAACTCTCTCAATGAAAGGAGCATTTAATCATTTTAAATTTGTATTTTCCATTGTAATTCCTATCAAGCAAATTTGTCCTTTTAATTACATTTAAAAGATTAGATTAAATACATGTAACTAATGAACTTTTCTTTCCAAGAACACATCTAATACAATAAAATTTCTATTTAGATTTATCTTCCAATACAACTTAACTTCAGTTTTTTTAATTTTGAAATTCAAGGCAAATTTTACAACATTCATAATACAGTAAAGTTAATTTTTTTTTTTTTACTAAATATAACAAGAGATAATTTTAAACCATTGATACAAATCACAACATGCACATCACTTTACATTTTGATAAAACCAATAGATGACCAACTACTGTAAAAGTTCCACAACTCTAGTACACTATAAGGAAGGGAAGATCTTTCCTCTCCCAACATACAAATGATGTTTTATAACAACCAAATAAAAGTCACAACTATTAACAAAATCAGGGAGGCTATTTCCTTCACTCCCAAGGTAACAATATTTACAACAATATCAAGGGAGATGATCTCTCTTCAACTCTTACATAAAGACTATGATGATCAATATCCTTGTTACAAATAATAGGATAGAACATTTTCTTAACCAAGGGAAAACTTCTCCAAAGTTATTTTAAGCTCCAACAGTAACCTACAAGACAACAAGGGAAAACAACAACCACCATCTAGCTCTCCTCCCTCCCTTTGACCCGCAAGAGGGTCACCCCCGAGCTAGGGAGACCAACCTCATATCCAGGGTAAGATAGACTAACCACATCACAAACATAGAGCAACAACCAAGCAACGATCCACACACCCACAAGGTTGACACACATAACAAAGTCTCAGCTTAGGTGAGGACAAGGAGGGTAGGGGAGTAGACAATCTCTACCTCTAGGTGCCATCCTTTCACAATTTATCACAAGGCCTCAAGCCAATATAATCGCAAGGCCTCAAGCCAACAGTATAATCTTCCACAAGGCCTCAAGCCTTCCAATGAATCAAGTAACCAAGGATATCCAAACAGGCTCTCTAAGCCAATAAGCCCTCAAGGCTAAAAACAGTACCAATTTGCCCTCTAGGCATATCATGTAACCAGAACCAGGATGACACCCAAGGAGGGTCACACCTCCCCTCCCTAAACACGATGAGCATTACCTTCCAACTGGAAGGAGCTCTCTCTACACCCCAAACAAAACCCAAAAACAAGCAGAAAAGCTCATAGAAGAAATTACAAGACTCTTTCAACAACCAAGATACAAACATGCATATCAAACATTAGACCACACAAGAGAATAGGTTAGTTCACCAACCTTCCAAAGCCTAATTATGGAAGTAATCTGATGAAGAGCTCCTTTCTCCTTCCTTCTCCCAAATCTCCTTCCTCTTTCCTCAATGATCCAACCCCCTTACTCCCCTCCTCTCGCTTTTTAAAACTAATTCACTCTAATTTTCCAATTTCCCAAGTGGGAATAAACAACTCAACCCCTCACTCCTCCATTAACCTAGTGGTCATAAAACAATGTACTCCCACTCAATAGGTTCCCCATTAAAACCCACATGTAGAAATAAAATACAAATGAGAAACTAAAATAACAGAGAGTGGGTGACACAACACCCTCATAAAAGGGAACCCCACCAAAAGGAGGCACATGGAGACAAGCACTCCATTATTAGGGAATCATGGAATGGCTCCATGACTTGGAAGTGGGCATGAGTGTGGATTCCTCTCATCCCATGTCCCCCATGCTTCCAATTTCGTCACTTTACTTCACCCTAAAGTTAACCCAAGGTTAACCTAGTCAAAAAGGTCCCTAGACCCATAGGGTACAACCTAGGGTTGTTTTTAAACCTAGATAAGATTCCCAAGGTCAAATAAAACACATGAAGAGGGTCAAAAAGAATTAAAATTAAAACAAGAGTCAAAACATCAATTTACAACACTTATCATAATAAAAGTAACCCAGATAATAGCCCTTATCCCCTTAACCTCATGCAATATTAACACAATACAACATTACCACATTTTTCCAAAATAAGAGGTTGATCTCAGTTCCTCATGGAACTAGATCGGCTCGCAAAGGAAACAATTTAGGATATGGGATGATCTCTTGTATATGTGGTTTAATTAGTAATACCTGCACACTCAAACTCGAAGTCAATAACTCATAGAGATATCATAACGGAAGCAATTTAAATACATGCATAACTAAACATACTACCTTATAACATACTGAAATCATAATACAGTTCCATATCCATTCATCATTTTCTTTCAAACAACATCTAATATCATTGCACAATTATTTTTTTAAAAATCACATAGGTTTAGTAATCTAGAATTCAGAAATCAATAGTCTCTCAACATAAAATAATAACAAAAGCACTACAAATAGTCTCATGAATAGTAGTGTAAAAAGTAGGCCTCACATCCTCTCCCCTTAAGATTGTACTTCCTCCTGGAAGTCATCGAAGAGGTGAGGGTAAAGCGTCTTCAATCTCGTAGCATCTTCCCATGTTGCAGTGACCTCATCATACATATCCCACTAGACTCTAACCTGGTCCAGCTCTCGACCTCGAAGGCCCAACGTCCAATGAGCCAAAATGCGTATTGGCTCTAAAGCCAACTGTCCGTTTGCCTCTACCTGAAGAGCACTCCAATCCAATACGTGAGATAAATCAGAAATATATCGACGTAGAACTGAAACATGAAAGACATCGTGGATACGAGATAGGCTAGGCGGCAAGGCTAAATGGTAGGCTATAGGTCCTATCCTCTCTAGGATCTCAAAAGGTCCTACAAACCACGGTGCGAGCTTAGAGCCTTTTTCGTAACGAATTGGACTCTTATGTGGTTGCACTCTCAAGAACACTCTATCACCTACTGAAAAGCTTCAATCTGTTCTCTTTGCATTTGCATACTTCTTCTGTCTATCCTGAGCTTCCTGTAATCTCTGTCTAATCAAAGTAACCTACTATTCCATATCCTGGATTAATTCGGGACCAATGGTAACTCGTTCCTCTAACCGATCCCAACTCAAAGGCATTCTGCAAGGTTTGCCATATAAAGCCTGGTAAGGAGGCATGCCCAACGAGTTATGATGCCTATTATTGTATGCAAACTCAACCAGATATAGGTACTCCTCCCATTTAGATTGATGATCTATAACATACATACGCAGCATATCCTCTAACACCTGATTAACTCTTTCTGTCTAGCCGTCGGTCTCAGGATGGTAAGCAGAACTGAAGTTGAGCTCTTTGCCCAACGCCTGATATAAAGCTCTCCAAAATGAAGATGTGAAAATAGAGTCTCTATCAAATATAATATGGTGAGGTACTCCATGTAGTCTAACAATCTGATCTAGAAACACCATCGCCACTGATGGTGCATTGTATGTTGTGCGTACCGGTGAGAAATGCGCCACCTTGGTCAACTTGTCAACTGTCACCATGATGGCATCATGGCATCGTGATGACATAGGTAGACCAACAATGAAGTCCATAGAAATGGTGTCCCATTTCCACTCAGGTATCTCAGGTGGGTACAAAAGTCCTGCTAGATGCTAATGCTCGGCCCCTCTGACACTCAAGGCATCGAGCAACATACTCTGCAATGTCGCGTCTCATTCCTACCTAATGATATAGCTACCGTAAATCTGCATGCATCTTCTTCACTCCTGGATGAGCTACATAGGGTGCTCTATGAGCCTCAGAAAGTATCACTGCACACAGATCACCCACACGGGGTACATAGATGCGCTGCTTATGTCTAAGTAATCCATATAACTCCAGGGAATTTCCCACAAATTTACCTTTCAGGACCCTCTGATTCTGGATTTCCTGCTGCACCTCAAGAAACCACTCGTCCTCAGGCAGATGCTATAGAATACATTCTTTCAAACCCACTTTCAAAGTCAGAGTCAGGATCTCATGGCGCCTTCGACTCAAGGCATCGACGACCATGTTCTCCTTTCCCTTGATGTAGTGGACATCAAAATCATATTCACACATGAACTCCATCCAACGCCACTGGCAGGTGTTCAAATTAGGCTGAGTGAAAATATACTGCAAGCTATGATGATCCGAATGGAGTTCAAAACGTTGACCTAAAAGAAAGTGTCTCCAATGAACAAGAGCATGAACAACAACTATGAGCTCTAAATCATGAGTAGGGTAGTTTAGCTCATGTGTTTTAAGTTTTCTTGATTCATAAGCAATCGCTCTACCACCCTGCATAAGTACAGCTCCTAATCCCTCTAATGATGCATCCGTGCAAACAACAAAATCTTCTGCCGAATTAGGAACATATAATATGGGAGCGCTGGTAAGCCATTCCTTAAGGATTCCAAAGGCCTTCTTGCACTACTCAGTCCAGATGAATCCTTTCCCTTTTTGCTGAAGGGAAGTGATAGGATGAGCTATCCTAGAAAAGCCTTCGACAAACCTATGGTAGTAACCAGCTAAACCCATAAAGCTCTTTACTTTTGTCACATTGGTGGGTACTAGACAATCCTAAATACATTTGATCTTCAATGGATCTATGGAGATACCATCACCTGATAAAATGTGTCCCAAATATTGTACCTCTATTTTGAAGAAGTCACACTTTGCTAAGTTGCCATAAAGCTGATGCTCACGTAAACACTGCAAAACCTGACACAAATGGCCCACATGTTCCTCCTCAGTCCCTGAATAGATCAGAATGTCATCTAGAAAAATAATCACGAACTGATCTAGGTAAGCATGGAACACCCCGTTCATAAGACTCATGAACACTACAGGGGCATTCGTTAACCCAAAAGGTACTACTGTAAATTCATAATGACCGTATCTAGTTCAAAAAGTAGTCTTGTGAATATCTGCCTCTGTAATTCTCAATTGGTGATACACAGATTTAAGATCAATCTTTGAAAACACTCTGGCTCCTTGCATTTGGTCAAAGAGATCATCAATCCTTGGCAGAGGATATCGGTTCCTCACCGTTACTTTGTTTAACTACCTATAATCCATGCATAACCGAAGAGATCCATCCTTCTTCTTTACGAAGATAACCGGTGTGCCCCATGGTGAAAAGCTAGGTCAGATGTGTCCCTTCTCTAATAATTCTTCTAACTATAGTTTAAGCTCTGCAAGCTCATGTGTAGTCATTCTATATGGTGCACGAGATATAGGTTCTGCCCCTGGTACTAAATCAATGTTGAAATCAACCTCTCTCTGTGGAGGCATACCAGGTAACTCTGGTGGAAAGACATCTACAAATTCTCTCAGGATGGGGTGATCATCTAATGTAGTCCCAGGTTCATCTTCTGATCTGTTACTAACTTTGATAGCAAACAACTGACAACCCTTCCGCATGCAATGCTTAAGTTGCTGAGTGGATATCATTCCAGCAGTCATGGGCTTCTGTATGCCCACTATCTCTACCGGTGTGCCATGATCGTCTAAGCAACTAATTGTCTTGATGGCAATCTAGCTTGGCTCTATGAGCCACAAGCCAATCCATACCAAGAACTATGCCATAGTTTCCTAATGGCATCACCCTAAGATCACATGTAGTAATGAAAGGACCTAAGGAAATCTCACAATCTCTGACCACGGTATCAACTGACATCCTAGCCCCAGAGGCCAATTCGACCTCCCACCTAATGTCTTGCCTAGAAGCCACCAGCCTGCAACGTCCCACTAATGATGTAGATATAAAGGAGTCCATAGCTCCAAAATCAAAAAGGATAGAGATGGGAGATTCTGCAATCATACCTACTGTCTCAATAACTAAAGCCTGATAATCGGCCTGGCGGTTGTCAACCGCTACAAACATACGGTGGGATTTACCCACGTCACCCACAGTCTGCTTGAAACCTCCTGCATGATGCTTTCCCCCAGCTGTATAACCCTCTGGGCACTCTCTAGCTATGTGTCCTACTTCACCACAAGTATAACAAGGGCCTCTAACCTGTACCTGTATAGTTTGAGTCCTACTCGACTGCTGTGGTCTTTTTCTACCAGTAGGCCCCTGTGAACCCCTATAAGACTGCTGTGATCTAGCGGGTCCTGCAGGTGGTCCCTGCTGTCTCTGATCTCTACGCTGGCCTTGCTACTCCCAACCTCTATTATTTCCCCATATGATTTCTGTTGTGTTTTAGCTTTCTGTTGTTGCTGTGACTACTATTGTTGTGGAGGTTTAGGAGGTACTGGTGCTGAACTGTATCCTCCTCTATTAGGTTGCTATGTTGGCCTACGATAATTCTGTTGATGTTACTACTGTAATCCTAAAACTGAGGGCGAGAATTTTTCCCTCGTCCATGAATCTCCTTAATAATGTAAGCCTTCTCGGCAGCATCACTCAAAGTTTGCGGATCTGCCATCTGAACAGGTCCTGCTATACCATGGTTTAGACCTCTGATAAACTTATGTACCAAGAGTTTCTCATCATGGAGATACTCTGCATATCTGGATAATTCTATAAACTTGCTCTCATACTGAGTCACTGAGAGTCCCCTTTGCTGTAGATCATGAAACTCATCTATACGATGCTGTCTGTAGTGGTCTGATAGATAACACGCATTGAAGCACTCAATAAAAGTCTCCCATGAGAGTGTATCTATGGAAAGGTGACGCTTGCGCTCCTCAGTGTGCCACCATGTAGCTATTGCATCCCGTAATAAGTGTACTGCCACACGGGCCTTCGTGTTGCTTGCATAAGGATGCAACACGAAACACCTATCCAAATTGATAAGCCAGGCCTCTACCACAGCTCCCTCTGTAGTTCCAACAAATGTAGGAGGGTTCAATCTTAGTATATCCCTAATGGGATCTCCTCTATCACTGTGCCCCCTGTAAGGCTCATCTGCATGAATCTCATAAGGCTTGGGACCAAAATGCACTACTCTCACTGTCTCATCATGCCTGGCATAATGTGTGGGGCTCCTGCTACGGGCCCTGTCAGCTGAGCCAACCTCCTCTGTATCAGATAGCTTGACATACAGCTCCACACATGGTACCCCTTGTGGTTCTACATAGGGTTCCACACGTGGCTCGACTGAGACTCAGCTCGTGCCTCCATGTGTGGCTCCTCTCGCGGAACATCACGGGGCTCGTCACGTGGCTCTATGCGTGGCTCAACTGCAGCCGGTGGAAGCCTATCAAAATAGCCTGTAAGGCCTGTAATATCTGTGGTCCCATATCTGGTGGGGCAGGTGGTGCTTGCGGTACCTGAGGGACTGGTTGTGGCTGGATAACTAGCTGAACTTGTGGATTTGGCTGTTCTGGTGGAACTGGCTGATCCAGTCCCATAGCTGAAGAATCAGTACACACCTTGGTGGTTGGTGTACGGCGGGTTGGCATTTGCCGAACTCATCTGGGAGGCATACTACAAAATGAGGTAATCGCTAGTCAGTGTGTTTCACAGAAGTAAAAATGTGCTCATACAAGCCTAGTGTTTGAAACTGAGCTCTGATACCAAATGTCATGCCCATATTTCACATGCATTCACAACATGCTAAACTGCATATCATGCCCACATGCTTCATGTGGCCATGATACGAAGTATCAAAATTTTTTCCCTAACTACTCCGAAAGCCTCCCTCGCATGTGCAAGCATGCTCGGTGCATCTGTTTAAGCTGTCTAAGTGATTGTGGAGATGGTAAAATCCTCTCACATGTGCAAGTGGAAATTGTCCACTATGTTAAATTCGATTCACTTCGCTTCATTTAGATTTCCTTTAATTGTTCATCTATTTATAGATAATTAGCTTTTATGAACCAATAGAATTATTTATTATATTGACATCATAGTCATCTTCCTATAATTGTACAAGTGCATATAAATATATTTTGTTTATATAGTTATAAAAAGATCAGGGCATAAAATTTATTTATACCATTGTTGTTATAAGTCAATACATTTTCCACTCACAAAAGAAATTGGAATAAATCTACATACCTATAGTTATATGTACATCATTAGCGTTAATGTTACATGTATCCATTTGTTATCAATATTAAAAGATTTTCCACTCACCTGGCTAGGATATTCTATACAAATGAACATATTCACAATTGTTCAAATATATGTATTTTTATCAAATTTTATATTTTATTTTTCTTTTATTAAAATCCACTCATAAAATTCAAATGTTTATTACAAACCATCATATTACTTTATCGATAGTGATGTTTATATAATAATGTTAATTTAATTTCTATCAATTTTTTTTGTATATTTATCAAATCTAATCACCTTCCATAACCATTCCTATAATTATATAAGTGTATATTAATATATTTTAATTAGATATATAAGGATGGCTCATGGCATACTATTATTTATACATTGTTATTTTTAAATATCAAGTCATTATAGGCTCCACTCACAAAATTAGAGTATTCAAGACAAATAAATATACATTCTTATACATATATGCAATAAAAAGATTTTGTGAGTTGGAAATGTATTGACTTATAACAACAATGGTATAAATAAATTTTATGCCCTAATCTTTTTATAACTATATAAACAAAATATATTTATATGCACTTGTACAATTATAGGAAGATGACTATGATGTCAATATAATAAATAATTGTATTGGTTCATAAAAGCTAATTATCTATAAATAGATGAACAATTAAAGGAAATCTAAACAAAACGAAGTGAACCAAATTTAACATAGTGAACAATTTCCACTTGCACATGTGAGAGGATTTTACCGTCTCCACAATCACTTAGACAGCTTAAACAGACACACCGAGCACGTTTGCACGTGCGAGGGAGGCTTTCGGAGTAGTTAGGGAAAAAAAATTTAATACTTTGTATCATGACCACATGAAGCATGTGGGCATGATACACGGTTTAGTGTGTTGTGAATGCATGTGAAATGCTGGCATGACACCTATTGAATTAAATTCTCATGCACCAACACTATTAGTGGCCATGACCAAAGAAGGCCAAATCACGGATCGCTTGGGCATTCTCCCTATAGCTGTAAGAACCAAAATCACACACAACCTCCACAAGGACCCTAATGATGACTGAAAATCCTTGTCATGTACATGTAAGCATGAAATAATACCCTCGTAGCATAAATTCTCTTGGTAGCTTGTGGTTTTTCCTCCTCTTATTGTTTCCCCTTTGTCATGCTAACCTTCTCTCTATTTTTGACACTTTTTAACACTTGTTGATTTTCATTTCCTGAACTTGTGACTTCATCCCTAAGCCTTATATTCATCTTGTTGTTGTGTTTTGACCTTTCCCTAGTGTTTTTCATCCATTCCCACCCCTAGGAGCCTTCTAGATGAGCTTCAAAGTCATCTCCAACTTTTAGTTTTTAGTTTTGGTCAACCAGTACAAATCTCCCCCTATTATTTTAGGATCTCCCTTGGTAGATTCAACTTCTGCAAGTGGAGATTTGGATTTTGACCCCTTTTTGACCAGTTTCTAGAGGTAATTCACCTCCTTACCAATCTCCAACCTTGTTTTTCAGCCCAGTACTTCCCCTCTATGGGTCACCCATGGGTCATGCCTAGGCGAACAAGACCAGTGAAAGGGGTGACCAGTGGGCAACCCAGTCGTCTTTTCTAGGTATGGAAGAACTCAAGTTTTTGACTTGAGAAAGCTCCATTTTGACCCATTTTTCTTCTTGTTTGCATGAGTTTTTGGACTAAACATAGAGTTAGCTATTCCAAGCCTCCAATCATGCATAATTAACTCCTTTTTAACTCAACTTGTCAACCCATGCATTCTTGTTAACTCCATTTCTTCTTTAGTGATAAGCTATATTAGCTTGTTCACTCCTTAATTAGTTTAGATCACTCCTGAGTCTTCTGAGTTAAGTCTCCAATCAAGGAAGTTAACTCTCCATCCTTTTCCACCTCTTTTAGCCTCTTCAAACGTATAAATACCCCTCCCCTCTTCATTATTTTCCAAGTTGGAGAATGTTCTTCTCTTCTTCACAAGCTTTTTCAAGCTTCTCCATAGGCCATTGAAACTCTTCTTTCTTTAGTATTTGAAAACTTCAAAGATTTCTTTGCATTATATTTCATTTTTGTCAAGTTTCCCATGGGAGGCAATTTCATTTGTGCATTCAATCTTTTGTGGTTTTTTGCTCTCCAATGAGCATCCATATGCTCATACAGAACATTCGAGCCTTTTGATTTTATTGTTTTCATCTAAGCTTTTCCAAAAGATTCATATTGTGTTGATACACTGCCCAAATTGTAAGCCATAGTGCTCATAAGATCACATTGATCTCATATACAAGCTTTCAAAAGCTCTTTTTGTATCCCCTTTCTTATTGTTGCCAAGAGGATATCTCTACTGCTATAAGAGGATAAAAGAGGTTGCTGACACAAGGATTTTTTAGGGTAGTGGAGGCTCATGCATCTCTTATTCTAGGTTCCTTAGTGCTTTTCTTTTTGTAGTAATGTAATGGGTCAAAAGAGGGTTGATGGGATTCATTGATAGTTTGATTAGGTCCTCCTTTTACTCAATACATTCAAGGACATTTAATTGAGTTGAATCACAACTTATGCAAGAGGACTCAACTATCAGGTTAGTTGTCACTTGGAATGATAAGGAAATTTGGAATTTGTTAATTGATTTGTCAGCTTTATCCTGATTAAGCCTAAAACTCTAATTAAGCAAAATCATAAGCAAATGGATGAAACACAACAAATCCTTCTACAAAAAGACACTAAATATAGATCAAATACATACCAAATTTTAAATTTTAGAATGCAAAATATTTGGAGTTGAAGGGACAAGAGCCCAAGCCCAAGGTATTGCTTTTTATGAGGGCTTTAGGAAAAAACCTACTATAGACTGCAGGCGCCCTTGACCTTTTTGTGATATTTTCTACCTTTTTCTTCAGATCCAGGATACTTCTTCTCTACAATGATCCTTTGCAACTCCTCTCCACAAGATCTGACACTTGTCATGTGCAATCACAAGAGAGGGGTTGGGGGTTGTGGTGTTTAGGAGCTTGCATTGGTCAAGCCCTAAAATCACATTCAAGTCTTCCAACATCGTTGTTAGATAGAGAGTGCATGTTCTTGCAAGACATAGCCAAAATCAAAGATAAAAATAATAGATTGAATCACAAATAGATATCACCTTGGAGTTGTAGCTCTCATGGAGATGAAGCTCTTTCATGCCATGAGAAGATGAAGCCAAATTTGCAATAACAAACACAACAACACAAGTCTACTCTGCAACATAATGAATGCCTTAAATGCTCTAAAATCATAAGTTTGCCAAAATCTCAAAATCATCTTCTAGTTTTCAAATGAAGTCCTAAACATGATTATATATGCATTCCTGCTACAAATTTTGCAATTCAAACTCAAGATGCTGACAACGAAAACCTTTTAACAGTCACCAACTGACATTCAAATTTGGGACCCAAAAAAATAGGGCATGGCAAGGGCATGAGGGCCCAAGCCTAGGGACCTATTTTAGGGCTATATTAAGCTCAAAGATGTCCCTTGAGTCCCATTTGTCATGGGTTTTGAAGGATTTTGTTTCAGGATTCATTTCTAACATGCATGATTAAAATTAAGGGACTCAGGAGCTAAACTTAGGAGGTAAAAGTCCTAATAGGACATTTTATGACATAAAATTTAGCCCCCTCCTTAATGTATGTATGACCTTATGACACATACATGCATTAAAGTACGGTCAAAAATACAACAAACACGCCAGGTACTTCAAGCTAAGGCATACTCAATGATTGAAGAACTATTTCTAGCCCCCAGTCTTAGGTAAGCATTAGAAAACACATCATAGACACACAAGACATTGAAATATTCCCAATCTAATTTTTATTAAAACCCCACAAAATTTGAAAGTGACTTTGCATTAACAACACAACTATGCATCACAATATCTAGAAACTAGTAACTAGTTTGCACAATAAACCATCCAAAATATTGCAACACAACTCCAAACTAATTTTATTATTATTTTTTGATGGAAACACATATTTGTAGGTTTGATACATAATATTTACCCCACAGAAAACTATCACAACAAATCCATAATTTCAGCCATAACCCATTAAGAAAAATGCTGAAATATACATAAAATAACTCACTACAAAGCCTCCAAACTCTTAGATTCACACCCAGAACTAATATGGCTATAGAATGATTCTATAGATAATGTATTACAGCAGCACACATAGAAAACCAAACCCCATACAACAGTAAATGTGAACAGCAACACAAACTACTCCTAAACACACAACGAAGTCACAACAAAATCCTACAACAACACAAGAACATTGTGCTACTGAATCTTGTCTGCACAAATGCAATCTCTAAGATAAGATTGTTATATCAACCCAAGAACACCACCCTCAATTTTTTGGAAACTCATGTCCACCATCCACAAGCTTCATCTTCAATGGTTTCCCTATCCACTGAAGCTGCACAAGCATCTGCTCTGCAAGAAAGAGTGAGAAAATGTCATTAGCCTCCCAAAATGAAATGTTAAATTATTTTATGATGTGAGAGGCCATCTTGGGCATCCAAGATCTCCCATGCCTGAATCTTGGGAGTTACAACTCCCATATGCCACTTGGATGCTTCAAATAATTCCCACTGTCCACTTGTCAAAGGTGCAGTCCCTATTTTTAGCAAATCTCTTCACAATTCTGCCCCAAATCTCCATAAAATATTCCTTCTCAATCCAAATGGCCAAAGGGAATATTTGATCTCTAAATATATTTTATTTAATATTTATTTATCCTTTAATATTTGAAAATGCATCGAAACAAACATAATATTAAATAATTAATTTCCCTCCAAGCTGCCCTATAAAGTGACTTACAATTTTCGGATAGGAGGGACTAACTGAAAATAGAAAATGTTATTTTTGGAAAGGGGACATGACACATCTTCCCTCCTAGAAATTTCTTGTCCTCAAGCAATGAAGATTAGGATGCTTAAGTATCTTAGGTCCCTCCCATGATGCATCCTCAATTGGCAAGTTCTTCCATTTGATCAAATATTCTGTCATGCACCTATTTCTGAGTTTCTTCTCCCTTGTTTCCAACACTCTTTCTGAAATTAGAATTAATTTCCCTTCATCATCCAATGGTGGTAAATCATGTGAAGGAACAACTTGTTTTCCTACCACTTTCTTCAAGCATGAAACATGGAAAACATTATGAATTTTACTACCTGAAGGAAGCTCCAACTCATAGGCCACTTCTCCGATCTTTCAAATGATTTTGTATGGACCATAGTACTTGGGCTTGAGTTTCTTAACCCCATTTTCTTCAATGTACTCTATTTATATGGCTACAATCTCAGAAAGACCAAGTCCCCAAGCTCAAATACTCTCTCTATCCTCTTCCTATCTGCATAAATTTTTTGCTAATTTTGTGCATGCTGTAAGTTATCTTTAAGTGACCTCAAAATCTCCTGACTTTGATTTATTAGATCACTTGCTGCTAGTACACGACTATTTGAAAATAGTAAATTGGCAAAGGAAAGTGCATCATACCCATAAATACCTTGAAAAGGAGTCATACCTATAGACATATGAAAAGAAGTGTTGTAACAATATTCCACTAGATGCAACCATTTCACCCAAGCATGTTACTGATCTGAAACATAATTTCTCAGGTATCCCTATATCCACTTGTTCACTATTTTAGTTTTTCCATCAGTTTGTGGATGGTATCTTGTGTTGGGTGAAAGTTTAATACCTATTAAGTGAAAGAGATCCTTCCAAAAAGAGCTAAGAAATCTTCTATCTCTGTCACTAACTATGTTTCTAGGTAGCCCATGCAATTTGAAAACTTCTCTAAAAAACAATTTTGCTACTTGTGGTGCTTTAAATTTAGCTATAATAGGGAAGAAATGAGAATATTTTGTCAATCTATCTACCACCACATAAATACAATCCTTACCTTGCCCATTGGGTAAACCTGTAATGAAATCCATGGAGATGCTCTCCTATTTCTGTTCGGGTATGGGTAGTGGTTGTAGAAGCCCTACAAGATAAAGTTGTTCACTCTTATTCTATTGACATACCATGCACTCCTTAATGCATCTATTCACATCCTCCTTCAGCCCTTTCCAAGAAAATCTCTCACAGATCTGCCTATAAGTCTTGTAATATCCTTGATGACCCACAAGTGGTATATCATGAAAGGCCCTTAGGATCTTCTCTTTAACCTTGGATTCAGGCACCAAATAGATCTAATTTTTGTAATAGATTAGCCCATCCATCACCACATACCTATGATCCTCGACCAAATCATCCAAGATGTTAGTAGCAAAGGGTTTTTTTGCAGACTCAGCAATGATGGACATCTTCCAATCAGCTGAAATAGTTGACAAAGAGCATAAAGTAGGCTTCCTAGAAAGTGCATCTTCCACCACATTATTCTTCCCTTTCATATACTCAATCTCAAAATCATATGCTTGTATTTTACTTACCCACTTCTATTGGTGGTCATTCAAGTTCTTTTGATCCATAAAGAACTTGAGTCTATTATGATATGTCTTTACTATAAACTTCCCACAGACTAGGTATTGTCTAAACTTTTCCAGTGCATGCATTATTGCCAACATTTCTTTATCATAAATTTCTAACTTACTCAATTTTTTGCTCTCAAAAGCTATGGGATGTTTATTCTAAGTGAGGACAGCCCCTAAACCCTTCCCTGATGCATCACATTCTACTATGAATGGAAGAGAAAAATATGGAATTGCAAGCACAGGGCAAGAGCTCATTACCTCTTTGAACTTATCAAAAGTTTGTTGTGCTTCTTCTGTCCACATGAATGCTCCTTTCTTTGTCAAATAAGTTAATGGAACAGCAAGTTGTGAAAAAAATTTCACAAACCTTCTATAGTAACAACATAGTTAAAAAAAACCCTTTAGCTATGTGAGATTGGTAGGTGGTGGCCAATCTAGGATGGCTTGAATTTTTTGTTGATCTACTTTGACTCCTTCAGCACTTATGACATACCCTAGATATAAAATTTTAGTCATCCCAAACTCACATTTGGACATTTTGGCATAGAAAGATTATTGTTCTAAAATCCCCAAAACTGTATCTAGGTGCTCCAAATGTTCTTTCCATGTTTTGTTGTATATCAAAATATCATCAAAAAAGACAAGCACAAATTTTTAGAGTTACTTACTGAATACCTAGTTCATGCAAGATTGGAAAGTAACTAGAGCATTGGTGAGGCCAAAGGGCATGACTAAGAAATCAAAGTGCTCGTAGTGACACCTAAAAGCTATCTTTTTCTATATCTTTCTCCCTCGTGTGAATCTAGTGGTATCCTGACCTTAAGTCAATCTTTGAAAAATAAACTGCTCCATGTAACTCATCTATGAGTTCATCTATTCTTGATTGTTTTCTTGTTTAATGCACTGTAATCTATACACATCCTAAGAGTGCCATAATTCTTTTTCACAAGAACCACTGATGAAGCAAATGGGCTAGAACTAGGCCTAATGAAACCCATATCCAAGAGCTCTCTAACAGTGTTCTCTATCTCCTCCTTATAACCTCATGGGTGTCTATAAGGAGTTATAATAACAAGTTTTACACCTTGTTTCAACTCAACCACATGTTGAAATCCTCTATTTGGAGGTAAACCTAGAGGTGGATTATTGAAAACAATACTATGCTTATCCAAAATTTCTTGAATCTCAAAATGAAATTTACCTTTTTCTTGTGGGGAACTCGAAGGATGTATCAAGCATGTTGCAGCCCAAGCTACTTGCCCTCGCTTGAAAGTCCTCTCCATCTTAATCATAGCTACTACTCTTGGTGCTCCACTCGAAAGGCCTCTTAGAACAATTTCTCTTCCATCTGAATGGAATATGAATTCATAGTTTGGTAGTTTTGGTAATAACCTCCAATGGAGTGCAGCCATTACACACCCAACACCACATCTATTTCACCAATACCCACCACATAGAAATCATCACTTAGATTATAATCTCCTATAGTGATGTTGAGCTATTGAATCACTTTCTTGTAAGGCATTGTAAAACCATCAGCAACTATGACATTAAATCCTTCAAACTCGCTAATTTTCAATCCCCTCTTCATCACATATCCTTCACCAATGAAATTGTGGGTAGCCCCACTATCAGTCAACATAGTCATCCTTTGTCCTACTAGGACTCCTCAAACCTAGAATGGATGATATCTAGGGGCTCCTAATAGGGCTACCAAGGAACCCTCTTTGCTAATTTCAACTTCCACTTCTTCAAAACTAGGGTCTATAGAGTCATGAAATTCTTCATTCTCCTCAAACTCAGGGTTTAAAGATACTTCAATGAAATGCACCTTTCCCTTACCAAGGCATGAATAGCTAGGGTCCCATGGTTTTTTGCAATGGAAGTAAAGGTTCCTCCTCTTAAGATCCTTCTTGTCATTGAGGTCTATCTTCTTAGGGGCTATAGGTGGTACAGGTGATGCAATCTTTTGTATAAGGGATGGGAAAGTCTTCTTTTGGAAACCACTCTTTTGCTATCCTGAAAAGAATCCCTTAGACGGTTGTGCCAAGTTCTTCTTGGGAAAAGTGGGTTCAAGCTACAAGCTTCTTCTAATTGCTTCTTGGAGTGTGGTAGGTGAAAAGGCTTTGATAAGCCCTCCTAAAGGATCTTCAAGTCCTTCCAAGAAGAGGTAAACAATCCTTTTTTCTGATATGTCAGGCACCATAACAACAATTTTCTGAAACTCATCCACATACTCACTCACCATACTCTTCTATTTAATCTTTGAAATTTCTTTGAAATACTCTTCTTCATCTCTGAGTTCAAAGTGATCCAACAGCCTCTGGCTGGAATCTACAAATGTGTTCACATGATTGTGATCTTGAGTAATGGTCCCATGATACCACCACTCATAAGCATTACCTTCCAGATGTAGAATAGCTAACTGAATAGCATCTTTCTCAGTCATAGGATTGAGGGTGAGGTATGTTTGTAGTTTTTGTAACCATGCTCTGGCTGATATTTTGTCGCTACCATCAAAAGTAGGTGCTGCAAGTTTGTTTAGTTTACTTTTAAGTTCTCTTTCTCCTTTATCTTGCTCCCTTCTCCCATGTTCCTTACCAAAGATCTCCAAAAATTTGTCAAATGAAATGGCTATTTTATAGGCTTGTGATTGCTTGGAATACTCCTCAAACCACTTAGCTGTTGCCTCAACAATGATATCCTCTGTGTTAGCATCAGCTACAACTTCTTCTCCTCCATTCTTAGGTAGAAATATGGGTTCTTTTTTCCTTGACATAATTGTTGTCTTTCTTCCTCTAGAAGTGCTTCCTTCACCAGTAACTTCTCCATTTTTCTTACTCTGATATGTCCACATTTGTTAAAAAATGAGAGCCAATCTATCCATAGTGGCTAAAAATCTTTCACCTACTTCCTCTCCCTTACCTTTACCACTATCCTCAGCAATTATTTGAACTTCTTCAGTTTCTTTGTTAGCTGTTAACTTTTTTTGCTCTCTTCTCCAAGATCTGAGATCTATTTCACTTAGAAGAATGAATCAAGAAACCCTATAGGATGGTAAGATCATGCTCTAATACCATTGAAATGTCCCCAATCTTATTTTTATTAAAACCCCACAAAATCTGAAAGTGACTTTGCATTAACAACACAACTATGCATCACAATATCTAGAAACTAGTGACTAGTTTGCACAATAAACCATCAAAAATATTGCAACACAACTCCAAACCAATTTTATTATTGTTTTATGATGGAAACACATATGTGTAGGTCTAATACATAATATTTACCTAGCAGAAAACTATCACAACAAATCTGTAATTTCACCCACAACCCCTTAAGCAAAATGCTGAAATATACATAAAATAACTCACTACAAAGCCTCCAAACTCTTAGATTCACACCCAGAACTAATATGGCTCTAGAATTATGTCATATATAATGTATTACATCAGTACACATAGCAAACCAAACCCCATACAATAGAAAATGCAAACATTAACACAAACAACTCCTAAACACACTACGAAATCACTACAAAATCCTACAACACAAGAACATTGTAGTACTGAATCTTATCTGCACAAATGCAATCTCTGAGATAAGATTGCTATATCAACCCAAGAACACTGCCCTTAGGTTTTTAGCAATTCATGTCCACTGGCCACAAGTTTTGTCTTCAATGGTTTCCCTATCCACTGAAGTTGCACAAGCATTTGCTCTCCAAGAAAGAGTGAGAAAATGTCATTAGCCTCCCAAAATGAAATGTTACATTATTTTATGATGTGAGAGGCCATTTTGGGTATCCAAGATCTCCAATGCTTGAATCTTGGGAGTTATAGCTCCCATATGCCACTTGGATGCTTCAAATAATGCCCACCGTCCACTTGTCAAAGGTACAGTCCCTATTTTTAGCAAATCTCTTCACAAATCTGCCTTAAATCTCCATAAAATACTCCCTCTCAAATCCAAATGCCTAAAGGGAATATTTGAGCTCTGAATACATTTTATTTAATATTTATTTGTCCTTTAATATTTGACAATGCATTGGAACAAACATAATATTAAATAATTAATTTCCCTCCAAGCTGCCCTATAAAGTGACTTACAATTTTTAGATAGGAGGGACTTACTAAAAATAAAAAATGTTATTTTTGGAAAGGGGTCATGACAAACATAATGAAGATAGTAACAAGCACATAAGAAATGGAGAAGTCAGTATTGAAGACATGCAAAACATGATGAAGATAAGAGAAAAGTCATGCAAGACACGATGAATATAGTGATATAATTTTTTTTTATTTTCATATATATAGATGCATAGAAATAAAAATTGCAACACAAAACCCAAGAATGTATGGGGACTCATCGCTACACCCTTTACACTACACCAAGGGCAGAAAACATGCCATACAAAACCCAAGTGTAGGGGGCCTCGTCGCCACACCCTTTACACTACATGAGGAGGAAAATATGCCATACAAAACCTAAGCATAGGGGGGACTCATCGCCACACCCTTTACACTACACAAGGGGGAAAACATGCCATACAAACCCAAGAGTAGTGGGGACTCATCACCACACCCTTTACACTACACGAGGGGGAAAACATATGAAAGACACATGGAAAACACAAGAAGCATATAACATACCATAAACATATTATACATCTTAAACATGACAAACAAGGTGATGGAAAGAGCTTATTGCTAAGTCCCACCATCTCAAACATGTTGTAGACACACATAACAATTGGGCTTATGCCACAACAATTTCCAGAGACACACTTCAGGGAGGATAGTCTCAAGATCCAACCCCACCTTACCAAAGGACTTTTGAAATAAAAGGATGTGTACTAGCTCAAGAGATACACCATCCTACCCCCACAGACAGATTTTGAACAAAAGGATACACACTAGCTCAAGATATACATTATCCCACCATCACAAACAGCTTCTTTGATTGTAATATAGATAAATATGTTCACTCATACTGGAGATACAATATCCCACCTTCCTAGAGAGCTTACAAACACACTTCATTAGTACCAAAATCATCAGACAGAATACCTTATATATGCCCCCACCTTAAGGAGGTTAATGTCGTGTACCGATATCAAGCACACTAAAGTAGAGAGAAAACACACAAGGGAACAAGAGCTCTTTCAAAGCCCATGCCCCCAAGGTGACATGTGCTCACAATCACCAAATGTTCCCACAAACACAATGATAAGATATGCTAAGATCAGATAACAACAGAGGTTAAAAATATTACTCTAAGATAATAACCATAGAAAATATGAAATATATGCATGAAAACAAGATCACATCAAAGAAACCAAGGCTACACATATGGGTTCAAATCTAAGTATAGCCGTTGGGCTTATACTGTAGGCATCTTAGAACTGAGTGTAACAGCAAGGTGAGATACAAGATAATCAAAGTGCATGGAGAAGATGCATTGTTATGATTGGTTAGAAAGATAAGACAACATCAAATATCACATGGAGTGATTCTACTAGCCAAGCATTAGATATATAAATCAACCCCGTCTTCATATATGGACTAGGTCCCTTTTTTCTTGCTTGCTATAGGGACACGTGGTCCATATTAGTTAGTTATTTGTTTTCATCATTTGCCAACTAGATAGAATCACTAGAAGAAGGTAAACAATAAAATGAGAGAGGAGAACAAGTACCTTAGGAACACCACGTAGGAGGATGCCCCCAAGTCATCAACCGCAACACTATGACCCTAAGGCACAACACACAATAATAAAATAGAGGAGAGGAAAGATAGAAGAATGGTTACAATAGAGGTGGTCTCCCAGTATCCTTGACCTTACAAGAGTATCAAGGGTCATCCTAAGTGTTGGGAATTAAGGTGTCTCAACCTTGGTAATTCTCTGCATTTGTAATGTTTGTATTTATTATTCAATTGCCTATGTTGTAAATAATTGGAAATTCAACTTTGTCATATTGTGGCATGTGGCACGGTGATGTGTCAATCCTACATGGATTATGACAACTTCTTATTTTTTCCTCACATGAGGAGATAGGTGTCCCACTTAGTGGTAGGAATATTTTTCCATGTGTCGGCATCTTCTATGTTGTGTAAGGAATGTTTGACCGAAATGATTATGACAGATTCCTATGATGAATCTATGACATGTAAGAGTCGAGAATAGAAGGTTGTAAGACATGTAATGACATGTGTCATGAAGCATCTTTGAATGAGGCATATTTGGGTGCCCCAAGGTGGAATATGATGTGTTGTAAGAGAATATGCTATTTATAGCATGTGTATGATAGATTCTCTTATAGTTGTAAGTTGTAACCGCTATGATAGATTCTATGACGGTCGTAAGTGTCGTAAGAGCATCTGTCATAGCCCATTTTGGAAATAGGTGACCTCTTTGGGATGGAAGCTATGGACAACTGTCAGACACATCCTACAATGTTGACCAAGTGTCCCTAGGTGTGATTTTTGGTCTAAGATGCCATATTGGACACCCATTCCAAGAAAGGTCCAAAATTGCCTTGTATGTTCTATTTAAACAGGTGCTTGGAGATGGAGTTTGTATCACAGGTTTACAGGTACTATTATGCTGCCAGATTGACTCTAGACATGAGTGTCGAAGACCATTGAAGCTTACATTGTAAGTGTGTTGTAAACATTCTTTCAGATTTGTTAATACATTGTGTAGGTTTCTGAGTGTGGGGTTTTTCACCTGATAAGGGTTTTCCCCACTATAAATCTTCATCTCTCTTCTTTTGTCTTCTTTCTAGCTCTTATGTTTTGCTGTTATATCTCATGTTAATGGTTTAAAATCACTATAATAGTTAGGATAAATTTTAATTTGTAGAGCCCTCTCCTTAATAGATTAGTGTAGGAAGCGTTTCCGCACACCTAGCTTCCTTTCAGTTGGTATCAGAGCTTGATCACCTTTGGTCCTAGTTGTTGGGTAGGGGTTTTTTGAGCTAATCTTAGGTTGAGTGGGAGTCTATGTAGATCTTTCTATATCTTATTGTAGAAAGAAGATGGCAAGCACATCAGGAAGGTTTGAAGTAGAGAAGTTCAACGGCAGTAATTTTGAGCTATGGAAGCTCAAGATGGAAGACATGTTAGTTGATCGAGACCTTTGGGAAAGTGTGAATGGAACTAAACCAGCTACAATGACTCAAGATGAGTGGGATGTTAAGGATTGGAAGGCTAAGGGTCTCATAAGACTTAGTCTTTCTGATTCTATACTATTAAATGTCCATGAGGAGGCTACTACAAAACTCCTTTGGAAGAAGTTGGGGGATATGTATCAAGCCAAATCCCTTGTCAATAAACTTTTTCTGAGAAAGAAGTTGTATTCTCTTTGAATGGAGGATGAAGGATCTGTGGCTGAGCATATGAATGCCTTCAACATGCTAGTTGTACAATTGACATCTATTGGTGTAAAGATCGAGGAGGAGGATCGGTGTATGACCCTGCTTTGTTCTCTGCCAGACTCATATGCACATGTGCCTATGGAGAAGTGGTCAAAGTTGTGAGAAATCCTTTAGTAAGGCATCTTCATGTTTTTGGTTGTGAGGCATATGCACATGTGCCTAGGGAGAGGTGGTCAAAGTTGGAGAACAAATCTGTTAAGTGTATCTTCATCAGCTATGGTGTTGGTGTGAAAGGATACAAGCTTTGGGACCCTGTGGCTGAAAAAGTGTTGTATAGCAAAAGTGTCATCTTCAGACAACTTACACCTTCTTCCACTATTTTGTAGCCAAAAGAAAAAGAAAAGAAAGAGGATGTTGTTTAATTTCCTCTTACCCTTGAGAAGACTGAACAGAAAGACAATGTTGGACCTGATGATGAGGAGAACTCTAGTAGATCTGAAAGCTTAGAAGAAGAAGTTGAACCTCAACCTCAGCTCTTGAGGAGGTCTACACAGATAAGGAAGCAACCTAAAAGGTTTGGTTTTACATTACTTAATTCTAGTTGTGCTTATGCTTTGGTCACTAATAGTGATGAACCTAGAATTGTATCAAAGGCTTTAGATATGAAGGATGCAGGTTCTTGGAAGGAGGCCATGGAGGAAGAAATGGTTTCTTTGGAAAAGAATTAAACTTGGGACTTGGTGCCTTTACCTCCTAGACAGAAACCTGTTGGATGCAAATGGGTGTTCAAGAAGAAGATTGGTGCAGATGGCAGTATTGAGAAGTATAAGGCCAGATTGGTTGCAAAGGGGTATTCACAAGTGGAGGGTATAGATTATGGTGAGATCTTCTCTCCATTGAAAAGATGACATCCATTCGATTCTTGTTATCTCTTGTATCATCTTATGACTTGGAGGTAGAACAGATGGATGTGAAGACATCTTTCCTTCACGGTGACGTGGATGAAGAAATCTACATGTCACAGCCAGAGCATTACATGGTAAAAGGTAAAGAAAATTTGGTTTGCAAACTTAAGAAGTCTTTGTATGGTTTGAAGCAATCCCCTAGGAGATGGTACTTGAAGTTTGATGCCTTTGTGTTGTCAATTGGATTTGTGAGATCGAAATTGGATCACTGTGTTTATTATAAGTTTGATGGTGATCGTATTCTCATTGTTGCACTGTATGTTGATGATATGTTGCTCATTGGGAAGGGTAAGAATATAATTTCTAATTTTAAATCTCAATTGTTAGCTTAGTTTGAAATGAAAGATTTAGGGGCAGCCAAGTACATTCTAGGAATGGAAATCAAAAGAGATAGAACCAACAGAAAACTTTGGTTAAGTTAGAGTATGTTAAGACCGTGTTGGACAAATTCAGCATGGGAGATTGTAGACCATTGTGTGTTCTTGTTTCCTTGGGGACAAAGTTGTTTGTTGAGGATTGTCCAAAATCTCCTAGTGAGGTGGAGGACATGAGCAGAGTATCTTATGCTAGTGTTGTTGGCAGTTTGATGTATGCTATGGTCTGCACAAGACCAGACATTGCCCAAGCAATGGGAGTCCTTAGTCAATTTATGGCTAATCCTGGACGAGTTCATTGGGATGTAGTTAAGCGAGTGTTCAAATATTTGAGGGGTACTTCCGAGTATTCCATTTTCTATCATGGTAATGTTTCAATACCTCCACATTCTATTGATATTCGTGGATTTGTGGATTTAGATTGGGTAGGTGACATTGAAAGTAGGAGATCCACCAGTGCTTATATTTTTACACTGTTTGGTGGTGCTATTAGTTGGATGAGTAAGTGACAACCTGTTGTTGCTTTGTCCATGATAGAAGCTGAGTATATGGCAACAACTCATGCTTATAAGGAAGCCATCTGACTTAAGAGATTGTGTTCCAATATTGGTGTTGATGCAGGTCAGATCATGATCAGTTGTGACAGTCAGAGTGCAATTTGCCTTGCAAAGAATCCAACTTTCCATGCTAGAACCAAGCACATTGATGTTTAGTTTCACTTCATGAGGGACATGGTTGAGGATGGAAAGGTAAATTTGGAGAAGGTAGATACTTTGAAGAATGTTGTAGATGCATTGACGAAACTAGTGGGCACAGAGAAGTTTAGATGGTGTTCGGAGTCTATGGGCCTCTTGGCCTATAGTAATTAAATCCTATTTTTCTATTGGCTCTTACAAGGTATTCGACAAGTGGGAGAATGTTGGGAATTAAGGCATCTCAACCTTGGTAATTCTTTGCATTTGTAATGTTTGTATTTATTATTCAATTGCCTATGTTGTAAATAATTGGAAATTCCACTTTGTCATATTGTGGGATGTGGCACAGTGATGTGTCAATCCTACATGGATTATGACAACTTGGAATTTTGTCCTCACATGAGGAGATAGGCATCCCACTTAGTGGTAGGAATACTCTACCATGTGTCGGCATCTTCTATGTTGTGTAAGGAATGTTCAACCGAAAACGTTATGATGGATTCCTATGACGAATCTATGACATGTAAGAGTCGAGAATAGAAGGTTGTAAGATAGGTAATGACATGTGTCATGAAGCATCTTTGAATGAGGCATATTTGGGTGCCCCAAGGTGGAATATGATGTGTTGTAAGAGAATATGCTCTTTATAGCATGTGTATGATAGATTCTCTTACAGCTGTAAGTTGTAACCACTATGACAGATTCTATGATGGTCGTAAGTGTCGTAAGAGCATCTGTCATAGCCCATTTTGAAAATAGGTGACCTCTTTGGGATGGGAGCTATGGACAAGTGTCAAACACATTCTACAATGTTGACCAAGTGTCCCTAGGTGTGAGTTTTAGTCTAAGATGCCATATTGGACACCCATTCCAAGAAAGGTCCAAAATTGCCTTGTATGTTCTATTTAAATAGGTGCTTGGAGATGGAGTTTATATCACAAGTTTATAGGTATTGTTATACTACCAGATTGACTCTAGACATGAGTATCAAAGACCATTGAAGCTTGCATTGTAAGTGTGTTGTAAAAATTCTTTCAGATTTGTTAATACATTGTGCAGGTTTCTGAGTGTGGGGTTTTTCACCTGATAAAGGTTTTCCCCACCGTAAATCTTCGTCTCTCTTCTTCTGTCTTCTTTCTGGCTCTTGTGTTTTGTTGTTATATCTCATGTTAATGGTTTAACATCACTGTAATAGTTAGGATAAATTTGAATTTGTGTAGCCCTTTCCTCAATAGATCTGTGTAGGAAGTGTTTTCGCACACCTAGCTTCCTTTCACTAAGAGGCCTAAACAAAACATAACACATCATGGGGGAACACAACACAAGAGGGGAGGTCACATAAATGAGAAAATTATGCTATGAAAAAGGTGACCACTAGGGTTAGAAATACTTACCTATTACACAACCAAACTAGCAGTTGTCATAGAGAAAATCATCATCTTCCCAATCTCAAATATCAGAGGAGAGGACATAAGGTATGATAGACCAACTTTTGTCATTTTCCTTAAACTCCTTTTCTTTAAGCTCTTCTTTGGTTAGTTCAATGTTAGGTGGTGAAATGTTTTCTTGTTGAGATGCATTTTGTTGAGTAAAACCATGTCTTCTCTTCCTCCTTTCTCTTGCTTGTCTATTTCTTCATTGTTTATTAGTGATTTTTTCAAAAGGATTCTCAAGATTTCCCATAGTTTTTGAAATTTTAGAGGAGGAATCCAATACAAACATAATTTGTTTTGATGAAGTGCATTGTTCTCCATGAGTAGCTCCCAATCCTTGCAAGGATGATGGGGGGAGGAACCTCAACAAAGAGTCCTTTACCTTTCTCTCTAGGAAGTTCTTCTAATGCAGGTTGTTTTTCGATTATCTCTTGTTGAATAGAAGGTTCAACCACTCTAGATAGTAGTTTTGCTTTGTATCATCTATATCCCAAGAAAATTTGATCTCTTTGTGGCTCAAGTTCTATGGTAGGTCATGGCCAAAACTAATCAAGAGTAATTTTTTTATGAGTAACCATGGGTTTTCACGTAATACGATGAATAGTGTGCACTTGTCCATGTAAAGGGAATTTTATGCATTTGTGAATTGTTGAGGGGACAACCTTGATAGATTTTAGCCATGAATGTCCTAATTTTATGTGGATTAAGTCAAATGTAAGGATAACATCAAATAATTGTTCCACAGCGTTCTCAAATACCATAACCAATAAAGATATCTTCCCATAGGTTCGAATAAAATCTCTAGTATGTGTCTTAATTATTATGTTCATAGGTTCATAAGAATCTTGTATCAAATCATGTGAATAAATGAACTCTTTTGTTGCCACATTAGTCATACAATTAGGATCTATACGTGTTCTTGTTACTAAATTTTGTTCACACTAAATTTAGTTAGACCTAAGTGCAGTTATTTCAGGAAGAATAAAAGAAAACTTTAAGTTATTGCATTCATTGAACAATTGATGTCTTGACAAAGAAAAGATAAATTTTAGTTGTCAAGATAACCCATCAGTCCAATCAGGACTAATGAATCATCATAACAAGTGAATTAGAATGTCAAGAAATCAAAGATTCAAGAAATACAGTTGATCTAAAATAGTTTTATCTTTCATGAGTTATTAGACAAATTGATTATTCAGTTGATCATATTCAAAAGAAAGAAAGAAACAAATTTATTTGAACTGTTATTTCATGTCATATTTGAAACATACATCCAGCATCTGTTACTCTATCCTATGCATTGATTGAAAAGGAAATATACATACATCAAGTGCATAAGATAAATTAACTGATCATCTTTAGAAGAGGTGTTTAGATGTATCCCACACAAGCCATGGGAGTAACTAAACTGAGCAATGCAGACATATGCAAGCTATACATCTATTGATAAAGGAAATGATGAACACATGATAAAATTAAATATCCATCATTGCCTGATCAAGGAGGTTGTTGAGCTAGTCAACAGTTGATCTTCAGTCCTCATCTTCAACTCCGGTTGTAACATATGTACCTGCAAAAAATTGGAGAAAGTCCTGTAAGAGCTCTAGATATTTAACATTATCATATGCTTTTATCAAATAGACATATCAACTTGCCACATCATGCATTTCATATGAAAGAATAAAATCAAACATGTGCCAAAAATTAGATCATCATGAGAAATATCAATCAACTCTATAAGGTATGTTTTTATGCTAACTTGTTTGTTCACTGTGCAGGTATAGGAAAAGTAATCTTGCTGATTTGAAGACATTAAAACATGTGGATAAAATGTTTCTCCCACAAGGGTTGAGCCCAACATGTTTACCCTTTCTATTCATATGAAAAGAATATTTGAATGAAAGACAGGATGTATCATTTAAGATATATCATGCATCATGAAATTAAATTGCAAAGAAGGTGTAGTCATGCAAAGGTATTCTTATTAATTTGTATCACAATTGAAGTATCTTTCTACTGTCCACATATATGTCATAAGTATGGTAGTCATCTAGATAGAGGAACAACCATCATAGAACAACATAAGAATAAGCCATCATTGAAGACTTCATAGTTTTTCCAATTCTCTTCATCAATACAATAATGTCATGGTTTAAGCATGAGAAGAGTTAATCAGATAAATCTTAAGCATGAATGAGAAAGTAACAATCAGCGGCCAAGTATAATGAACATGCATTGATGAGCAATCACAGTCATACAATAATCATTGAAAACTGTGGCAATAATAGAGACAGTGAACCTCTTTAGAACATAACATAAGATCTACAATTGATAGAGGATTGTATGCTATTAAAAGTGCCCAAGTGTAGTCCCAATAGGCCCTTTTGTAGCCACTATCAAAGAGCAGTAAAAGAATTAATAATACATACAAGGGTTTCTAGATACTACCAAAATAGTAAGAACATATGTTTGAAAAGTATACAATCACCTTAGAGATAAAAAATAGTCATCATTCTTGTGATTTGAGATCTACACCAATGTTAAGAGATTAATAGATTATAGGAACATGCAAATCAGAGAGAAACAGTCCAATTAGAATGACAACCATTCCATGAAGCATTACATAAGGAACAACATAATAGTATGCAAAGACAATCATGCAAAGCATAGACCTATCAAATAGTCAATTAGATTGAGATAAACAAAGGACAACATTAAATGACAGAGTATGAGCACCTTGTAGAAGGAGAGTGTAACCATTTATAAATAATGAAAAAGGTAGTTCCAATGGACTATATAGGACAATCAATCCTTCAAAGCAACAATCCTAGGAACAACAAAAGGATTCAGTCCATTTATTCCAAAAGACAAAACAATAACAAAAGGACAAATATTTACAACTATTTATTGTGAATGATGTGTAAACTTATTGTTGACTATTTGACCATTCAAATGGATGATATTTACACAAGGTGACTATCACCAACTAAGAGAGAGGCAACCATACCTTTGTTGGAAACAAGGCAGATAACTGAGGGGGGGGGTGAATTAGTTATCTCAAATATCTTGACTTTCTTTTCTTCTTTAATAATTAGTGTACCATCAAATCATATAAGCATAAATAATCATGAGAGTAGAAATAAAATCAAGACATATAACACTAGGATTTTTTACATGGAAAACCTTGTCAAGGGAAAAAATACAGGGTGACTAACCTAAGATTGCATTCTCTATTAAAAGAATAAGTACAAATGACACTTGCCAATTAGGGCTCACTGCCTAAGCACACTTCTCACAAGAGACTCACTGTCTACAAGGTTTATAGAAGGTAACCAAGTGTTTGAACTGATGAGAGGCATCCACAAATGTTGAAGTTCAGTTCCGGTTAGGCTTAGTATACTGATCTAATGCACTTCATTCTTCCTCTACTCTAGTGTTACTGCTTTGTCACATATCAGACTCGTATTACTACTTCCACACTTATCTCTTCCTTTCTTCACACATTATTTCACACCTCACACTCCTTCATACTGAAATCCATTTGGTATATTATTTGCACCAAGGATTTCAACAACTTTCTAGTCAGCAACTAGAATACTCAAGTTATTTACAAGATACTAATCTGTCAGCTAAATCCATACTTGATTTGTGATGCGTATCAAAAGTATAGACATAGAAGTCATCAATCATGTCATCCAACCTTCTATAATCCCTCAAATCTCTTGATCAACATCAATTACTCATCCGGATTGAAGTCTGATACTTTACTAGTCAGTTCTTCCTTAGTCAGCTCTGCTTGACAAGAACCCAACACTCAGATGCTCATATCTTTTCCATGTTTTATCACTAGAGGCTCAATCTCTAGAAAATAGTAGTCATGATACTCCTCTTGACTTGTCTAAGTCTACAACTTACTGAGTTGTACCATCTGAGAGATCTAGACCTGATTGTCAGACCTTGCTGCATGCTATGTTCTTGTTCACCAGACTAAAACACTCTTCAATCTGACTTCCAGTATAGGCATACTATGTGTTGCGGATGTGTGGGATAGACTTTGTTACCATCAATGAAAATAGCCATGAAGCCACACAGTGTCTCTTGCCAACAATCTCTCCCTTTGGCATTGATGGCAACACTTAGTGAAAAATGACTGTCATAGCAAACTCCCCCTTAGTTGATGCTCTGTCTTATGCACTATTTTACTAGAGCTCTCCCTTAGCTGGATTCCACATTTTTCACTACTCCTCACTCCCCCTTTGACATCAATGGAAAAGGATGGAATCCATACACCAAAATTTGCAAAAATCAATGTATTCATAGTTGCATAAGTATGTATATACACGTTATACTTACATATACTTAAGTATATCCACAAAAGTGGCCTTCAACTGTACATACTCTGTGGCCCAACTCTACTTCATCCTGTCCAAAATGGAGATGTCACCACTCAACAAAAATGCATAAGCTTCTGCCCTTCTTAAGTTTTCTAGATCACTGGTCTGGGCTGTGGTCTAAGCATCAGTTAAGGCCTCATTCATTGCCTCTAACTTAGGGATAATTATCCCTCTAAGTTCACTCATCCTGCTTATCATTTTATTCTCTTTGTCTAGCCTCTTTACTTCATTTATAATGGCAATAGCTAGGAATTCTTGATTCATTATGGATGTAGTGAGGGGATCAAAATTCTAAGATAAACTTAACAGTTTACCTTCTTGTTCTTTCACCTTCTTTTCAATATCCTCTGTCACTTTAGACCAGGATAGACAAAATTATACATGTCCCCACCATATTTAAGAGCATTTTCAAGGCTCTTTATCCCAATACCCAAGGTCCTCCTATCATTAGCTATGAGTCCCTGTACTTCAGTGAATCTCTTTCCCAAAAATTCTTTTTGGACCTTTTCTTTTGTCAATTTCTCTAAAGAATCAAAATGAGTGTTGACAGAGTTTACCAGAGAATTTAGGTTATTAGATGGAGAGGCTGAAGGATCCTTTTGAAAGGATGGCATGATCTTCTCTAGCATACCAGATGCAATCTCTAACAACTCACAGTCTTCCATGTGAGACTTAAAAAGTTTTTCTTTTTTCCTTGGCTTGAGCAAAAGATTTTATCTTCATTGTTTGGACCGGAGAGAGAGAATCAAAATTTAGTGGTCCTTGGAATAGTTCCAATTCATCTATCTCCATCATCTCTTTGTTCAAGAAATTCTTCACTACCTCTGCAATGTCTCTTGCCAGAGACTGAGTCTTCTTTTCTTTTGGAATCTCTAAACTGTTATCAGAGATCTTCTCTGTTTGTTCTTCTTCTCTTCCCTTTACCTCCTCTTCTTGACTCACTTTCTCCTCTTTTCTTCCTTCTCCTTTAATTCCTGAGTCTAGAATGTCTATAGTGGGATCTGGAGGAGAGATGTTAACTTCTTTATAAACTTCCTCTTCCAGAATAGAGGAATCCAAGTCCTTAGACTTCTCCTCACCTATCTCTTTTGACCCTTCTATATTTTTCTTAGTAGATTCTTCATTTGATATATTTAATCCTTCGACATCCATGGTAGAAGGTTCTTCATCTATTTCCTCTATAATAGGAAGATTGAATCTTTTGAAGGCATTCTAGAGGATGTCTTATGTTTCTCTTGCTACTTGATCATTTTCTCCAAGCATAAGTTTGTTCATTCTTTCTATGCTCCAAAATTCATCCTTGTAGTCCTTAAAGATCATGTTCATTTGCTTTGGAGTAATGGAAGGATAGAGCTAAATTGCAATCTATTCTCAAATCTCTAAGCCCTTTGCCTTAGCATTCTCTTTTCTAAGTTAAAGTACCTTCTCTAGGCTTTTGGGAATTAATGTAATGATTTCAATGAATGCTTTATTATAGATATTCAGGTACCTGACTATAGCATCTTCCAAGATCCTCTTGTCAGTATCACTATATTCATCATAGAATTCTATGATTGGTTGCAGGTTCCCATCCATAGTGACTGCCTTGATGATATCATCAAGAGAGAGAGAGAGGGCTTTTCAACAAATTCTTCTACCTCTTCTCCTTTGTTCTTACTGGTAGAGGATTCCCTGGATGTTTTCTTCTTCTTCTTCATTTTTCTTAACTTCCTCATTAGACTTTGTTTCCTCATCATCCTTTCGACTTGTGTAAGACCTTGTGGCTTTTATTTTTGTTCTCTTTTCTCCCTTTCCAGATGTCTTGACTTCCCTTTTGGCGGCTCTTAAGCTCTTAGGAGTAGAAGGTGTAGAGCTCTTTGAGGATCTAGTTTGGGAGGAGGCTTGTACTAGAACACTTCCTTTTTCTACTTTTTGTTTCTCTTTCTCGGCTCTTTCTATTTTCTCTCTATTTGCATCAATTGCCTCTTTTAATATGTCATATCTTCTGGCAATTTCCTCTACTTCCCTTCTAACTTTCTTTTTTATCTCTAGTTGTCTTAGCTCAAAATGTATTTTTACACTCAGTTCTTCAAAGGTTCCAAACCTTTCTACCTCAGGGTCCTTAGGCTGACTTAGCAAGTGTTGGATATACAGCTCCAAGATTTTCTCATCAACTTCATATCCCATTGGCATAATCCAAACTGTTCTAGGCTCAACTGCCTCCATTAGGCATTGATCATTATCTACCTTAAAGCATACTATATCCTTGTATTTTTCCACTATGGATTGAGGTATCCTTTCTCTGGTTTGCATCATACTTTGGAAGTTCTTAAAGTATCCCTAGAGTGCTGTGATTTGAGCCTTGGCATCACCAAGTCCATACATATAGTCTCTGATTTGTATGGCAATAGGTCTGTCATTTTTCTATACCCAACCACTTGATTCAGGTATCTTATTCATATATTAAAAGATTAGACACCGTATTAAACAACCATACTTGAATGAGTTCTTCTTATCCTTCTTTATCTTCTGTAAGTTTTCTAACAGTTGGTTTAGAAGAAGATCACATAGATCATAATCAACATTTTCCCTTAACATCTGATATGTTGTATATATTACAGTCCCGAAAATAGAATTCTCCTTGTTGGAATGATAGACTTTATAACCAATTATCATAGAGGCAAATTTGATATCTGGATCTGTGATGTCTTCTATGGTCATAGCTCTCTTATCAAACTTAGATCCAGTAGCTTCACTTACTATCTGTTTCTTGACAGATTTGAGTGTAGGTAACCCACCAGATGAGTGCAATCCAGTTACTACCCTGATAGCATCTTTTGTTACCTTAAAGGGCTTCATCAACCACATGAAATTGTCATGTATTCTATTAAGAACATACCGGACCCATTCATCTTTTGCGAAATAGGGAAAGTGGATGCAATGTCCAAAGTGCTTATGCTAGAGGGCCTTGTATTAAGGTTTGAGTTCAAAACTTTCATCTATTAATTGTTTATGGTAGATGTCCATCAACTTAGATTCTTCAAATTCCTCAATATTAGCATGGATGTAAACCCTAACATCTTCTATGTGTAGAACCCCATGCGGAATGCTAGAAAAAGTGCCTAAGGGATCAACTTCTAGGGATTTATAGGGGTGTTTCTTAAACTTTGGGTGCAACCTATCAGTGATCTTGATAACCATTGGAGTAGCCATTTTTGCAAAAGATTTAGAGAGAGATATTCATAATGGAAATACCTTTTTATGCCTTTAGGGTTCAAAGAAAAAGCTAGAACAAATCACTGGTTGAATTAGATTCTGTAGTTGATCTTTGAGAAAGTTGTAAAAACTTGATGCAGAGCTCTTCTTTTCTTCTTCTTGAATGCAAATGTGCAAATGATGAGTAAAAGAACCCTTTTATTCTTTCATAAACCCTAATTTTCTTTTGCAACAAATACACAACTTAAGTTATCTAGTTGCCTTGTTCTGAGAGAGATCTTTTCAAATCATTGTGTTGCACTTAGAATCAATTTTAGTGATAATTGACAATGTATCTTCTTGCATTCAATCATACCATGGATCCATAGATCAAGATATCTCAATTTTGAATCATATCAGATCTGTATATGAAAATCCTTCTTTACTGGATGGTTGTCAAACAGGATCAGTCTTGGATGATTAAATTCTTACAAAACTCCATGTGGATCTTTCATATTTTCACCGAGGGTTACTTAGATAATTTTCTGAGAACCCTTTAATCCACAACATTCCATGTGCCAAATTTAGGCACCAATTCACTGGTTGGGGGAATTTATTTTTCTTTGTGGCTCCCCCTATGCCAGAGCTCATCTATTCAGTTTCTAGAAGGAATATCAGCACCAGATTTTGGTACGGATCCACCCCCATCATTTTCTATACCCTTCTTCACCCAAATCTTACTCATCTCCCTTTGAACTTCATTCACATTCCCTTTTCCTTTTCCATTTCCTTTGTCTTGATTTTGATTATGATGCACTAGACCCTTTTTCTCCTTATTTTTACTTCTACAGAATTTGGCAATGTGACCGGATCTATTGCAATTGTAACAAACAACATTTCTTTTCATATTTGGCTAATATCCTCTTGATCTGCATTGATTAGCCATATTTCCCATTCTATTGCATGCAAAGCATCTACCATTGAATGAATTGTTTATTTGCATATTTCTGTATTCATGAGATTCGTGACCATACCTTTTGTAGTTGAAACATTGTCTGGAGAAGGATGGATTGATCTGATTCATTCTCCTTCTACACTGAGTTGCTTTATGACCAAAGTTATTGTAATTGAAGCAGTATCCATTGAAGGATGGATATCTTTGAGTATTTGGTTGCCTTACCAGAGGTCTTCTAGGCCTATTTCTTTGATTTCCTGATCCAAAATTCTTCTGACCGGATCCAAAGCTTTCACCTTTCTCATATCCCAAGCCACTCTTGTCATCTACCCTCTTTTGGCTTTCAAGAAGAACTTCAAGTTGAGCTAAGCTTATCTTGAATTTCTCTGTGTATTCATTTGTTGTTTGAAGATCTTGTTTAAGAGTGTATATCTGATTCTCAAGTTGTTCTTCATTATCTCTAGCTTCTTCAAGATCAGATTCAAGATGCCTGATTATTTTGTCCATTTTGTTGCAGTCCTCTATCTTTTCCTTGAGGGATTGTTTTAGATTATCTTCAATTTCTTGGGTGAATCTCATAACCCCTGATTCCATTTCATGCCTTACCATAATGACCTCTTTTGATAGTTTCTCACATAGCTTGTTTTTCTCATCTAGATCTTCATTAGTATCATTGGCTTCACTCTAACTTGCTAATTTTTGAAGTAGTTCCTTTCTCTTTTTCATAGAGATACTTAATTTTTCTTTTAGCTCATTTATGAAATCATCAACTTGTTTGCGTCTTTCTCTTAAGTTGTTGACTTCAGAGTGGGACTGTTCAAGATCATCTAGGGTAGATTGAAGTTGTTCCTTCATACCATACATATCCATTGAGATTCCCAGATCTTCCTTAAGCTATTAGGCTTTGTTTAGAGGAACTTAGCTCTAATACAAATTGTTGGAAACAAGGTAGATAACTAAGAGGGGGGTGAATTAGTTATGTCAAATATCTTGACTTTCTTTTCTTCTTTAATAATTAGTGCAACATCAAATCATATAAGCATATATAATCATGAGAGCATAAATAAAATCAACACATATAACACAAGGATTTTTTATGTGGAAAACCCTATTAAGGGAAAAACCATGGGGTGACTAACCCAAGATTATATTCTCTGTTAAAAGAATAAGAAATAAAAATGGCACTTGCCAATTAGGGCTTACTGCCTAAGCACACTTCTCACAAGAGGCACACTACCTACAAGAGACTCATTGTCTATAAGGTTTATAGAAGGTAACTAGGTGTTTGAGTTGTGAGAAGCATCCACAAATGCTAAAGTTTAGTTCCAATTAGGCTCAGTATACTAATCTAATGCACTTCATTCTTCCTCTACTCTAGTGCTGCTACTTCCACACTTATCTCTTCCTTTATTTGCACATTATTTGACACCTCACACTCCATACCAAAATCCATCTGGTATATATATCCACGCCAAGGATTTCAACAACTTTCTAGTCAGCAACTGAAATACTCAAGTTATTTACAAGGTACTGATCGATCGGTTGAATCCATACTTGATTTGTGATGCGTATCAAAAGTATAGACATAGAAGTCATCAATCATGTTGGCCAACCTTCTATGATCCCTCAAATCTCTTGATCAACATCAATTACTCATCTAGATTGAAGTTTAATACTCTGTTGGTCAGTTCTTCCTTAGTTAGATCTGCCTGACATGAACCTAACACTCAGATGCTCATATCTTTTCCATATTTTATCACCGGTGGCTTAATCTTTGGAATATAGTAGTCATGATACTCTTCTTGACTTGTCCAAGTCTTCAACTTACTGAGTTGCACCATCTAAGGGATCCAGACCTGATTGTTAGACCTTGCTGCATGCTCTGTTCTTATTCACCAGACTAAAACACTCTTCAATCTAAATTCTGATATAGGCATACTATGTGCTGCAAATGTTTGGGATAGACTTTGTTGCCATCAATGACAACACCTATGAAGCCACATAGTGTCTCTTTCCAACAACCTTAATCACTAACAAGAGATAGCAGATAAAGAAAAAAAAATGGTGCTAATATGGACATTGGAAGAGGAAGTATTAATCATGTTAGGAGTTTCAATATATGTAGCCATCATAAAATCTTCCACCTGACATTCATAACATCATGGTTCTTCAAAACCATACAAAGAGTTGCTTAGAGTAATGCAGAGATCTATAACAATGAAGATGCAAATGTGCTAGGTACCCAAAGACATGAATGGAATAGCAGTCTTCATAGATTGAATAATGATCATTTGGAACAACAAGATACAAAAGACTCAATGTATCTTCATTCATTTCTATAGTCAGTAACATGAAAGACTTCACAATGGACAGCTAAAGCATCATGAAAGTGCATAAGGCCATGGTGAGGGTGTCAGAGGTAGCAATGAATCCATGAGGAGCCTCTAGAATAAAGGTGAAGACATCTATAGATGAAAATGCCATTATTTAAGGTAACACAAGACAAGGCTACAATATTTGATATATGTATAAAGGTGAAGTCTTCGTACAATCCATACAAGGATTTTAGAGAATCAATTCAAGAAATGTACAGAAAGTGGGAAAATACCATGGCTATACCAGGAGAAGCATTTTATGCAAGAAAGGTCAAAACCCATTTTATATTTTATGAAACCCTTATATCATTTTTGTATGCAGTCAAAGAGAATGTTGTAGAGGAACAAAAGATGGCATGGCCATTACAGAAGGGGGCATTTTATCTAGGAAATAACAAAACTCTCATTGCATTTTCTCAAACCCATATGAAGATTTGTGTATATAGTGGAAATGAACTACATAAGGGTTTCATAGTCATGGCCGACAAACAAAGATACAAAGGTAAAGATGAGATAAGTAGTACATATTTAGCCACAACAATGATAGAGAGGAAGTATTTTATCAAAGGAAATGCAATACCCACTTCATAAATTTCAAAAGCCTTGTATTTTTTCCAATCATAGTAAAGTAGTAAAGACTCAGGAAAGGCCAAAACAAAAAGGCCAAATCAAGAAACTCACCTTTTCTTTTGATGCAAAACTATATCATGGCTGCAACCTTCTTTGTTTAAACCCTTAGAATTAAAGTCAGAGTTGAAAGAGAGAATACATAGACAGATCAAAGGAAAAATTATCAAAGATTGCACAGTGAGGCGTAGTCATCATGGCCACGGCTAGAGGAAAGAGGAAAGCTATAGAAATAATAAAGAAAATGCTAGAAGAAATTTGGATACCATGATTACCTTGTTCTTATATCTTCTTTTCTTGCATTCAAAAGCCAAGGTTTCAACTAAGAAACACCAGATGAGGGGTGAAGAACTAGAGGAACCCCTAGTCATCTGAGAGAGTTAGTAGAGCCAAACTACAAAGGAAACAAAGTAAAAATGAAATATTTTTTACAGTTTTAGCTTCCCTTTGTTCAATGAGTGCTCAAGTTCCTTTGCTCTTTTGTTTTGACTAATCAAAAATAAATTGTAACCTTATCCAAACATTGTGGTCAAGACCTTGTCATGACAAAATCCTAGTAATCATAATTTGGAGGGGCTAACATGTTGTATTTACATTTGATTCTTGTTGAAGTCAATGGTTGACATTATCATGAGAAAGAAAGGGAGGGGATATTCTTTATGCCTTTATGAACTTTCAAAGTCCCTTATTTCTATATGTTGATAATAAGGATCAAAAAATGCCTTACGTATATGACTTCTTATCATATGCAATTAGATCAATCAAATATTCCTCTTGATAATGCATAATGATGCAAGGTGGCAGAATAAAACCAAGTTTCTTCTCATGACTATGCATGGCTTAATGCATGATTTTATCATCCAAAGTCAAAAGTAGGAGATTGCATGAAGACAAGATAAGGTTACAAGGTGGCAGGATATTGTATTAGAGTTTGATTTTTTGTGTGATGGAGATTATATGGCAGTGAAGTGGCATTTTTTGCATTTGTAGATGAAGTGATAAGGGTCAAATTTACCTTAAATGCATATGTCATGAAAACTAGGGGATTTTTTCTCACAAGGAGATATAAAGGGATTTTATTTTTTCTAAAAGTCCCTTTTTTGCTCAAATCATGCAAATTAGGCAAGTGTAATTGGAGAGATAAGGAGATTTGTTTTTCTTTTCATCATGCATGATTTTACAAAATAAGCCAATGTAAATAAATAGTAAAGTAATATTCTTCAAATTGTAAAATTAGAAATAGTACAAGTTGTAACTAACAATAGAGTAATTATCCTAATTACTTTATTATTTACTCACATCAATTTTGCAAAAGAAAAATCATGCAAATTGATGAGTTGAGTTAACTAAGGCTATTTGGAGCCTTTTTGCATGATTTGAGGAGTGATTTGAGGTATTTTGGTCAACTTCTTGGTCAAACATATGGAGAGGATCAACTTGGAGCTATTTTTGCTCAATTTGTGGTAGTTTGAGCCCTTATTTTTAGGGATTTCTTGGTTTCTTGTGGATCACTTTGGAGGACTTATTTTTAGAGGCAGTTAGCTATAGTTTCATTTTTCACATGTCTCTTGGAGAGAGCAAACTATATATTGTAAAGAAAAACTTGGTTTTAGCTAGTTCTTGCATTCTTTTCTCTTTTACACATTGAGAGAGAAGAGGTTTTGTAACTCATTTTTTTAGGTTCTTGCATTCTTTTCTCTTTTACACATTGAGAGAGAAGAAAGTTTTGTAGCTCATTATTTGATAGTTTTATAGAGATCACAATAGATTATAGGTCTAAATTTCTTTGTTTTCATGCAATATTTCCTTTATTTTTTTGGAATCAAGTAGTTGCCTTTCCTTTTGATGCTAATTGTATGAGGTGATTTGATGAAGTTTTACTATGTTTAATTATCAAAACCTTTAAAATTATTGTCTCACTCTTAATTGAGGTGTTAAGCATAGTGATATTACAGGTCTTAGGTTGTGTTACTGAAAATAGTTCTTTTTTGTTGTGAAAAGTCATTTTCCTTCATAAAGAGTTTATTTTCCAGCCTTCCTTAGAAATACTTTTGTGATATTTATGCCAAGATTGGATTGTGTGGGTCAGATTTATAAATTCTATTATGGACCAGATTGCAAATTTTCTATCTTTATTAGGTGCATCACCAAATTTTACAGTTTTATTTCCTTATAGTTTCTTTCTTCCCCTTTCCCAAGAAAGAAATCATAGTTTCAAATAGAATATTTTAAGGGAACTAGCCCATAATATGGAGATTCAAAGTCACTATAGGTCACCCATAGCCTAAGTTTGTCCCCATGTTTCAAAGGATTACAAAGTGTCACAACTTTGCATAAGGGTGCAATCCTCATCAACAACAATTTTTGCCATGCCCAGTGGGACTTTGAATTGATTTTTAGTTCAAAAAGAACTTATTTTTTCTATTGTTTTGGTACAATTAGTAGATTTTTATAGCCTTTTAGAGTTTATTTTTCAAGTACCTGGCAACTCTAATTTTCTAGTTTGATAGATCAGACTTTGCAGCTTATGAAAATAATTTCATGAGATCAGGTTTAGTTGTTTTCTAGCTCTTTGAATGAGTAGGCATGTCTACCTTTCATGGGAACATGCCATATCATCCATCATATCATGAAAATACTGCTAATCCTTCATCTTATCAACCATATTATATCAACCATGCTGCTAGTTTTAGCCCAAGTTCCATGGTTTTTCAAGGAAACCAGCATGCACAGTACTCTTACTTCCCACCCACCCCAGTTTAGCCTTGTTGGAAGCCCATACATGAACCAAATCAGCTTCAGGAGTATGCGAAGGAAGAGATTGCAAGCATAAAGAGTAAGTCACTTAATCTCAACAATAGCATGAATGAAACAAAAAACATATTACTATAAATTGCAAAGCAAATAGAGGAGTTCAAGAGGTAGTAAGAATATGAGCAACAACAAGAGGAACTAGATTATCAAGTCTATCTTCATGAGCAGTAGTTGGAGGCACAAAGGATACAATTTGAACAAGATCTTGCAAGATAGATTGTAGCAAAAGAAGCACAAATGAAGTATTTGCTTGCACAAGTTCAAAAGCAAGCAATCCAGAAAGTTGTATTCATCCCAGATTAGCCTATTCAAAATGAGGTTAGTAGGTATCAAATTCAAAATTTTAGAAATTGTGATTCTGAGTAGGAACCTGTTTACATTCAAAATTGGTCTATTAGCCCTAAGTATCAGTCACATATAGTACCTGAACCAAGTCATCATAGTCCTGAGCAACCATGGAAGCCTTCTTGGACAAAGCATCCTAATTATAAAATGCCAAATATTATTAAGGCTACCCCTTCCATACCAATCCAAAATCAGGAAGAGGAAAAGGTACTAGTATCTAAGCCTATCAAGATTCCAAGTTGGTATATTGAAAAAGAACCTATCAAGATTCCAAGTTTCAACCCAGCAGTTGAGGTTTCTCGCAGTCATTCTTGTCCCACTAGATCAACAAAATTAAATGTGGAGCAAGAGGTTGCTGCAGTTTTTACTGTCCCTAGATGAAAATGAGCATAATGCAAATGAAGAGGATGCTGGTTCAACTTTGGTACTCAACCCTCTATATTTTGATTAATTTGAAAAATTTTCTAATGCTATTTATAAGATAAATGAAAGTAGAGTACAAAGATTGGAAGGACAAAATCTGCAATTGCAAAGATAGGTTGCCCACATTCTGATGCAAAAAGCCCTGTGTGAGGAGGAAGAACTAGTTTCTTTATTTGACTAGTTACCTAGTTTTGTTGAGCTAGATGAAGAGCTCATACCATAGGCAGAAATAACAGAACAACAAGAAGGCATCAAACAGTATGAAGGGTTGTTGATTGAAGCTAAGTAGTCTAACAATCTAATCTTGGATCATTTAGAAGAAGGTGAAGGTAAACCTATTATGGAACCTACATAGCTGGTTGAGAGCTATTATAAGGTGATAAATAATCCTCCTTTACACAAAATTCAAGAAGAATGTGATGAAATTTCATTTTGGGATGATCTTGAATCCTTTGTGTCAAATTTAGATGGTAAACAAGATTAGGTTGACCATGTTTTTGTGAAAGAAATAGAGAATGAGTCTAAGGATCTAACTAATTTGTTTGTTCAACTTCCTAAATTTATGGATGAAAATGAAGATATCAGATGCATCCTAACATTAGTACCTAGTTTTGAACAGCAGAGAGATGAAATTCATATTGTTTCGGTGCAGGATTTTTAGTTTGATGAGAGCATGTTTTTAGGTATCATAGAGGATTTTTGTTCTAACATTGATATTGATTTGATGCCATGTGAATCAACAGTATGTGATCAACATGATCTGGCCAAAGAGGTAGGTTTTGGTGCAGGAGCACCTACCTGACAGCTGGCCTTCATAAGGCAGTTAGTAGTTTAGGTCTTGTTTGTGTTTCCAAGAAGGTCTGATAGACCAAATGCATGTAATAAGGTCAAACTGATCATGATAAGATCATGCTGACCGGGCTTTTTCTATTTTTAGTTAGTTTGTTAGAAACAGCTGTCATGATGTATGATCGGTTGGATCTCCCAGCCGCTTGGAGAGTTCCCAGCCGCTTGGAGTCGGGTCAGTAGTACTCGTAGGATAATCTATTTAAGCATGAGATCATTTGATATTGGATATACAGACAGATATCATCGATCAGCAGTATAGTATTGCATTAGGCAGTGGAGTCCGAAGTGTTCTGTGTGAGGAACATCATATTGTATTGCATCTTTGAAATCAATAAAGATCCTGTTTGTGTTCTTGCTCTGGTTGGATTCCTTTGTGTAATTGATTTGCTGGTTTGGGTGGCTTCATGGATGTACTGATCCATTCCACCGGTTGATCCGTCTGATCGGTGGAATGGTAATGTACAGTAGGTTAGTAGGTAGTTTGTTTGTTCGCATGCAGGTGTGCAGGATCGCGGTCGACAGATGTTGAGAAGCCTAGCATCATCATGTGCTAGGTCAAGCTGATTGAGTTGGAAGATCACCCTGAGGTGGGATCGGGTCATCCCTGGAGGATCGGCGAAGTGAGATTTCGCTAAGTGAAGAAGTTCGCCAAAACGGCATCATCAGGATATTTCTGCAAATATCCTGCAGACAGTTCGGATATCGTCATCCGGATAAGTGAAGGAGAGCATGACGCTTTCGAGTGCATGAAGTGCAAGTGCGTCGGGGTGATCACCATCTAGAGGAGCCGAGGAGGAGTGCATCGGTATCAGGTCGAAGATCGGGTCATGAAACTGTTGGAGTTTTCATGTTGCGAGTGCATCAGGATGTTCTATGTCGGACATATACTAAGTGTATATATCGGCATCAGGATCATCATATCGGGAGTGCCAAACATCCGCGTATCGCTAACAGATGCGGGAGTGAAAGTTGAGTTTTTTTGACTAAGTGTTGAAGAGGTCATCAGGATATTGGGTGACATCATCGTCATCAGGATATGACGTCATCGTCATCAGGATATTGAGATATCCCCCCTGTGCGAGTTTATCCTGCCATTGTTAAGTGGTTAAGTATCGGCATCGGCAGAAAGTGTGAAGCATCATCAGGAGGTTTCGAAGAGAACCGGAGAAAGCAGATCATGATGCTGTTGCTTGTGTCATCGGCTAGCGAAGCATCGAAGGGAAGGTGCTCAAGGTGATCGTCATCAGGATATTGGAGCAACCGGATATTTGGATATCCTGCTAACGAAGGTAGTGTTGAAGGTCATGATGATGACGCTAGTGTTCGGTGCCCGATGAACAGTGCAACCGGAGGATGTGTGCGCCCGCTGAATATCATGATGATGATAGGCGACTGGCGGAGGAGGTGAACAGTAGTCGGCAGGAGGACAATTGCGATCGTCCGAAATATGATGATGCTGACTGTGTAATGCGAAACATGATGATGCTGTTGGTGGTTTTAGGAAATATGATGATGATGGCAAAGATGATGATGATGAGGTTGGTCTGCAGACATCCATGCTATCTGCGAAGGTTATAGTGTGGATGCCTCTGCATCATAGTGGTATCAGAGCTCAGCAAAAGGTCTGGGCTGTTGTGTGTTGATTCGGTCACCGAAAGGGCAGAGGTAGAGATAGAGTTGATTGTGTTGTGTGTTGATTGAGAGGTTGACAAAATGCCTCCAAAAGGTAATGGTACTGCAGGAGATGAAGGAGAAACATGCTAGAGAGATGAGGAAGATGAAGGAGCTTGCTGAAGCACTTCAAGCCAGGCTGACAGCCCTGGAAAAGAACAAAAAGAGGGAAGTGGAAGACAGTGAGTCTGAAGGAGAAGAAGATACTGTTGAAGAGTATGAAGAGGTAGCTGAAGATCTGGATGCTGAAGACCAGAGATTGGCAAAACTGTTAAGGGCAGTGCAGAGTGAAAAACCTAAGGTAAAGGTTGATGTTACCAAGTATACTGGAAGCTTGAATGAAGATGAGTTGTTAGATTGGATTGCTGCACTTGATAATCACTTTGAATGTGAAGATGTTGCTGAGGATCAGAAGGTAAAGATTGCAAAGACCAAGTTAGGAGGTCATGCTTTGGTATGGTGGGATTATGTACAATCCGAGAGAAGGAAACAAGGGAAGTCAAAGATCACTTCATGGGATAAGATGGTCGCAAGGATCAAGGGTAAATTCTTGCCAAGGGATTATGAAATCCAGATGTTTAAGAAGCTGTAATTTTTAAAGTAGAAAGACAGGGATGTGAAAGCATACACTGAGGAATTTTATCTGTTAAGTATGAGATCTGGTCATCATGAGAATGAGGTAGAAAAGGTGGCTAGGTACTTGGCTGGTTTGAGGTTTAACATACAGGATGAGTTAGTGCTAGCTAACCCTAAGAATGTGGAGGATTGTTATCAAATGGCAATCAGGATTGAAGAAAAGATGAATAGAGGACATGATAAGTCCATGGGAGGAAGAGGAAACAATAGGGGAAGAGGAACAGCCCCTGCACAAAAGCAAACCAATGAGGTTCAAGAAGACACTGGTAAAGGACAAGGACAGTCTGATTTCAGAGGTGGATGGAAAGGTAATAGAGGAAGATTTGGAGGTGGTAGAGGTTCTACTACATTTTCAGGAAAATGTTACACCTGTGGAGAGTTTGGTCATCCATCTTTCAAATGTCCAGAAAATAGAGGTTTATCATCCAAGAATGATAGAACTAGTGATAAGAGAGTACAATTGGTACAAGAAGAGAAAGTAGAAGAAAGTGCACAGAGTTCAAACAAAGGTCCTGAGAATTATGGATATCCAGAGAGTGGAGAATCATTGATGCTAAGGAGAATTAGTTTGCAGGCATCAAAGGATATGATGCAAAGAAGAGCTCTTTTCAAGACCACATGCAAGAGCAAAGGTAAAGTATGTAAGGTTGTCATTGACACTGGTTCAACAGACAACATGGTATCTCAGGAAATGGTGGATAAACTGAAGCTGGAAAGGATTCCACATCCACACCCTTACAAAGCATCTTGGGTGAGTGATAGTCAATCACTTTTTGTCTCAGAACAGGCATGTGGATTTCCAGATTGGACCATATCAGGATAGAATCTTGTGTGATATTTTGCCTATGGAATGTTGTCACCTACTGTTGGGTAGACCATGGCAATTTGACAGAAGGGTACTGTATGATGGGTATGCTAATACCTACACCATCAAGAAGGATGGGAAGATTATTAAGTTGATGCCATTACAGGCAAAAGCTGCAGTACAGAAGGCAGCTCAAATCATTTTAATGGGAAAGAAGGAGTTTGTGCAGATGCCTAGAGGAGCAGGCATAAAGGCAGTTCAGGACACTGCAAGGAAAGAAGTTGTTACAGACAACAAGCTGAAGAAAGTTTCAGTTGTGACTGACAGAGGTCAGCAGCAGGTTCAGAAACAGGGGTGCAAACAGCAACCAGTTCAGAAGAATGACAAGGATGTTGTCATAGTTGGGACTATTGCTTGTCCTATAAAGATTGACAGGAAGATAGAGTTGAACATTTCAGCAGTTCAAGAGGCAGTTCAGAAAGAGGTTCTGGTCAGACAATCTGACAAACACAGGGTATGTGAGAAAGAGGCCTACATCAACAGGCATGATGATTTACTTGCCAGAAAGCAAGTTACAGTTCAGAAGTCTTGGAGAAGCCAAGAGACAGCAGCAGACCACGCTGGAACAGGGCAGATCATTGCATAGGCAAAGTGTAGAGGTGGAGGACTTCCACATACTAAACTCATGGGACATGAGTTCTTTTCTTTTGGGGAGTATGGTGCAGGAGCACCTACCTGACAGCTGGCCTTCATAAGGTAGTTAGTAGTTTAGGTCTTGTTTGTGTTTCCAAGAAGGTCTGATAGACCAAATGCATGTAATAAGGTCAAACTGATCATGATAAGATCATGCTGACCGGGCTTTTTCTATTTTTAGTTAGTTTGTTAGAAACAGCTGTCATGATGTATGATCGGTTGGATCTCCCAGCCGCTTGGAGAGTTCCCAGCCGCTTGGAGTCGGGTCAGTAGTACTCGTAGGATAATCTATTTAAGCATGAGATCATTTGATATTAGATATACAGACAGATATCATCGATCAGCAGTATAGTATTGCATTAGGCAGTGGAGTCCGAAGTGTTCTGTGTGAGGAACATCATATTGTATTGCATCTTTGAAATCAATAAAGATCCTGTTTGTGTTCTTGCTCTGGTTGGATTCCTTTGTGTAATTGATTTGCTAGTTTGGGTGGCTTCATGGATGTACTGATCCATTCCACCGGTTGATCCATCTGATCGGTGGAATGGTAATGTACAGTAGGTTAGTAGGTAGTTTGTTTGTTCGCATGCAGGTGTGCAGGATCGCGGTCGACAGATGTTGAGAAGCCTAGCATCATCATGTGCTAGGTCAAGCTGATTGAGTTGGAAGATCACCCTGAGGTGGGATCGGGTCATCCCTGGAGGATCAACGAAGTGAGATTTCACTAAGTGAAGAAGTTCGCCAAAACGGCATCATCAGGATATTTCTGCAAATATCCTGCAGACAGTTCAGATATTGTCATCCGGATAAGTGAAGGAGAGCATGACGCTTTCGAGTGCATGAAGTGCAAGTGCGTCGGGGTGATCACCATCTGGAGGAGCCGAGGAGGAGTGCATCGGCATCAGGTCGAAGATCGGGTCATGAAACTGTTGGAGTTTTCATGTTGCGAGTGCATCAGGATGTTCTAAGTCGGACATATACTAAGTGTATATATCGGCATCAGGATCATCATATCGGGAGTGCCAAACATCCGCGTATCGCTAACAGATGCGGGAGTGAAAGTTGAGTTTTTTTGACTAAGTGTTGAAGAGGTCATCAGGATATTGGGTGACGTCATCGTCATCAGGATATGACGTCATCATCATCAGGATATTGAGATATCCCCCCCTATGCGAGTTTATCCTGCCGTTGTTAAGTGGTTAAGTATCGGCATCGGCAGAAAGTGTGAAGCATCATCAGGAGGTTTCGAAGAGAACCGGAGAAAGCAGATCATGATGCTGTTGCTTGTGTCATCGGCTAGCGAAGCATCAAAGGGAAGGTGCTGAAGGTGATCGTCATCAGGATATTGGAGCAACCGGATATTTGGATATCCTGCTGACGAAGGTAGTGTTGAAGGTCATGATGATGACGCTAGTGTTCGGTGCCCGATGAACAGTGCAACCGGAGGATGTGTGCGCCCGCTGAATATCATGATGATGATAGGCGACTGGCGGAGGAGGTGAACAGTAGTCGGCAGGAGGACAATTGCGATCGTCCGAAATATGATGATGCTGACTGTGTAACGCGAAACATGATGATGCTGTTGGTGGTTTTAGGAAATATGATGATGATGGCGAAGATGATGATGATGAGGTTGGTCTGCAGACATCCATGCTATCTGCGAAGGTTATAGTGTGGATGCCTCTGCATCAGGTTTTCTTTCATTCCAATTCTGTGAACTAACTTTTTCAAATCAGGTTGAAATTTCAAGTAAAAATAGGACAACAGATCATAATAAGGAAATTAGGAGTATTAGCCAAAGATTCATCATTTCAAGAGGATGTCCAATCAGGGACCTAGCTCAATCAGAATTAGAGAAGAAGGTACAGATTGCTATTGTACCAACAGAGCAGTTTTCAACCTCAGAACAACAAAATTAGATTATCTTTTTATCGCATGACATAGGTTTACATGATCAAGTTCAACTGGTGAGTGAATTTATCTACATTTTTTATGAAGCATTACAGAAATTTGTTGAGTAGTTTCTTGTACTTCATCTAATTTTAGACATTCATAAGCATGTGAATCATTGACCCTTATTGAGAAAGGGAAGTTATTTTAACTAAATAGTTAATAGATTCATTTAACCAGCACCTTTAGCTGGTTAGAGTAGGGTAGAGTAGAATTTTAGTTTAGTATTTCATTTCCAAGAAGTACTTTTGCACATATTACTGTCTTTGTTTTAGGCAAGTCAGTTTAGTTTCATTTTTTAGTTTTGTTACTACTATAGTGTTTCAGTCAATTTTGAGTTGCAGAATTGTTTTTCAAAGTTCAGGGTAGAAGAAACTCATGTGCCCAATGGAATTGCAAGTCTACTAGTTCTAAGTTGTTTAGCAAGCAAACACCCCTGAGAGGTCTCCATAAATGTTACTAAATTTTGTTCACACTAAATTTAGTTAGACCTAAGTGCAGTTGTTTCAGGAAGAATAAAAGAAAACTTTAAGTTATTGCATTCATTGAATAGTTGATGTCTTAACAAAGTAGAGATAGATTTTAGTTGTTAGGATAACACATCAGTCCAATGAGGACTGATGAATCATCATAACAAGTGAATTAGAATGTCAAGAAATCAAAGATTCAAGAAATATAGTTGATGTAAAATAGTTTTTATCTTTCAGGAGTTATAAGACAAATTGATTATTCAGTTGATGATATTCGAAATAAAGAAAGATATTTATTTGAACTACTATTTCATGTCATATTTGAAACATATATCCAACATCTGTTACTCTAACCTATGCATTGATTGAAAAGAAAATATACACACATCAAGTGCATAAGATAAATTAATTGATCATGTTTAGAAGAGGTGTTCAAATGTGTCCCACACAAGCCTTGGGAGTAACTAAAATAAGAAATGTAGACATATGCAAGATATACATCTGATGATAAAGGAAATGATGAACACATGATAAAATTAAATATCCATCATTGCCTGCTCAAGGAGGTTGTTGAGCTAGCTGACAAGTGATCTTTAGTCCTCATCTTTAGCTCCAGTTGTAACAAGTGTACCTACAAAAACATAGGGAAAGTCCTGTAAGAGCTCTAGATATTTAACATTATCATATGCTTTTATGAAATAGATATATCAACTTGCCACATCTTGCATTTCATATGAAAGAATCAAATCAGACATGTTCCATAAATCAGGTCATCATGAGAAAGATCAATCAACTCCGTAAGGATGTTTTTATGCTAACTTGTTTGTTCACTGTGTAGGTATAGGAAAAGTAATCTTGTTGATTTGAAGACATTAAAACATGTGGAGAAAATGTGGTTCCCACAAGGGTTGAGCCCAACATGTTTCCCCTTTCTATTCATTTGAAAAGGATATTAGAATGAAAGACAAGATGCATCATTTAAGATATATCATGCATCATAAAATCAACTTGCAAAGAAGGTGTAGTCCTAGAAAGGTATTCTTCTTAATTTCTATCGCAATTGAAGTATCTTTCTTCTGTCCACATATATGTCATAAGTATGGTAGTCATATAGATAGAGGAACAACCATCATAGAATAGCAATAGAATAAGCCATCATTGAAGACTTCATAGTTTTTCCAAGTCTCTTCATCAATTCAATAATGTCATGGTTCAAGCATGAGAAGTGTTGATTAGATAAGTCTTAAGCATGAATGAGCAAGTAATAGTCAGCGGCCAAGTACAATGAACATGCATTGATGAGAAAATCATAGTCATACAACAATCATTGAAAACTGTAGACATAACAGAGATAGTGAACCTCTTTAGAACATAACATAAGATGTACAGTGGATAGAGGATTGTATGCTATTAAAAGTTCCCAAGTGCAGTTCCAACAGGCCCTTTTGTAGCCACTATCAAAGAGCAATAAAAGAATTAATAATACATACAAGGGTTTCTAGATACTACCAAAATAGTATGAACATATGTTTGAAAAGTATAGAATCACCTTAGAGCTAAAAAATAGTCATCATTCTTGTGATTTGAGATCTATACCAATGTTAAGAGATTAACATATGATAGGAACATGCAAATTAGGGAGAAACAATCCAATTAGAATGACAACCATTCCATGAAGCATTACACAAGGAACAACATAATAGTATGTAGAGACAATCATGTAATGCATAGACTTGTCAAATAGTCAATTAGCTTGAGATAAATAAAGGACAATATTAAATGACAGAGTATGACCACCTTGTAGAAGGAGAGTGTAACCATTTATAAACAATGAAAAAGGTAGTTCCAATGGACTATATAGGACAATCAATCCTTCAAAGCAACAATCCTAGGAATAGCAAAAGGATTCAGTCCATTCATTCCAATAGATAGAATAGTGACAAAAGGACAAATATTTACCACTGTTTATTGTGAATGAGGTGTAAACTTTCTGTTGATTGTTTGACCATTGAAATGGATGATATTTAAACAAGGTGACTATCACCAACTAAGAGAGAGGCAGTCATACCTTAATCACTAATAGGAGATAGATGATAAAGAACAAATATGGTGTTAATATGGACAGTAGAAGAGGGAGTATTAATCATCTTAGGAGTTTCAATAAATGCATCCATCATAAAATCTTCCACCTAACATTCATAATATCATGGTTCTTCAAAACCATACAAAGAGTTGCTTAGAGTAATGCATAGAACTACGACAATGAAGATGCAAATGTGCTAGGTATCCAAAGACATGAATGGAATAGCAGTCTTCATAGATTGAATAATGATCATTTGGAATAGCACGATAAAAAAGAGTCAGTGTATGTTCATTCATTGCTATAGCCAGTAACATGAAATACTTGACAATGGACAACTAGAGCACCATGAAAGTGCATAAGGCCATGGTGAGGGTGTCATAGGTAGAAATGAATCCATGAGGAGCCTCCAGAATAAAGGTGAAGAAATTTGTAGATGAAAATGCCATTATTTAAGGTAACACAACACAAGGCTAAAATATTTGATATTTGTATAGAGGTGAAGTCTTCATACAATCCATACAATGATTTCAAAGAATCAATTCAAGAAATGTAAAGAAAACAAGAAAATACCATGGCTATACCAGGAGAAACATTTTTTGCAAGAAAGGTCAAAACCTATTTTATATTTTATGAAACCCTTATATCATTTTTGTATGCAGTCAAAGAGAAAGTTGTAGAGGAACAAAAGATGGCATGGCCGTTATAGAAGGGGGCCTTTTATCTAGGGAGTAACAGAAATCTCATTGCATTTTCTCAAACCCATATGAAGATTTGTGTATATAATGGAGTTGAACTATAGAAGGGTTTCATTGTCATGGCTGACAAACAAAGATACAAAGCTAAAGCCAAGAGAAGTAGTATATATTCAGCCACAACAATGACAGAGAGGAAGTATTTTATCAAAGGAAATACAATATCCACTTCATAAATTTCAAAAGCCTTGTATTTTTTTTTGTCATAGTGAAGTAGTAAAGACTCAGGAAAGGCTGAAACAAAAAGGCCGAATCAAGAAACTCACCTTTTATTTTGATGCAAAACTATATCATGGCCCCAACCTTCTTTGTTTAAACCCTCAAGATTAAAGTCACAGTCGCAAAAGAGAATACATAGACAGATCAAAGGAAAAATTGTCAAAGATTGCACAGTGAGGTGTAGTCATCATGGCCACAGCCAGAGGAAAGAGGAAAGCTATAGAAATAATAAAGAAAATGCCAAAGGAAATTCATATACCATGATTACCTTGTTCTTGTATCTTCTTTTCTTGTGAATTCAAAAGCCAAGGTTTCAACCAAGAAACACTAGATGAGGGGTGAAGAACCAGAGGAAACCCTAGTCAGCTGAGAGAGTTAGTAGAGTCAAACTACAAAGGAAACAAAGTGAAAATGAAATATTTTTTAGGGTTTTAGCTTCCCTGTGTTTTATGAGTGATCAATTTCCTTTGCTCTTTTGTTTTGACGAAACAAAAATAAATCGTTACCTTATCCAAACATTGTGGTCAAGACCTTGTCATGACAAAATCCTAGTCATCATAATTTGGAGGGGCCAACATGTTCTATTTACATTTGATTCTTGTTGAAGTCAATGGTAGACATTACCATGAGAAAGAAAGGTAGGGGATATTCTTTATGCCTTTATGAACTTTCAAAGTCCCTTATTTCCATATGTTGATAATAAGGATCAAAAAATGCCTTAGGTATATGCCTTCTTATCATATGTAATTAGATCAATCAAAGATTCCTCTTGATAATGCATAATGATGCAAGGTGGCAAAATAAAACCAAGGAGTTTCTTCTCATGACTATGCATGGCTTAATGCATGATTTTATCATCCAAAGTCAAAAGTAAGAGATCACATGAAGACAAGATAAGGTTACAAGGTGGTAGGATATTGTATTAGAGTTTGATTTTTTGTGTGATGGAGATTATATGGCAGTGAAGTGATATTTTTTGCATTTGTAGATGGAGTGATAAGGGTGAAATTTTACCTTAAATGCATATGTCATGCAAACTAGGGGATTTTTTCTCACAAGGACATATAAAGGGATTTTATTTTTTTTGAAAGTCCTTTTTTTGCTCAAATCATGCAAATTAGGCAAGTGTAATTGGAGAGATGAGGAGATTTATTTTTCTTTTCATCATGCATGATTTTACAAAATAAACCAATGTAAATAAATAGTAAAGTAATATTCGTCAAATTACTGTATTATTTTTCACAAATTGTAAAATTAGAAATAGTACAAGTTGTAACTAACAATAGAGTAATTATCCTAATTACTTTATTATTCACTCACATCAATTTTGCAAAAGAAAAATCATGCAAATTGATGAGTTGAGTTAACTGAGGCTATTTGGAGCCTTTTTGCATGATTTGAGGAATTTTGGTCAACTTCTTGGTCAAACATATGGAGAGGATCAACTTGGAGCTATTTTTTCTCAATTTATGGCAGTTTGAGGCCTTACTTTTAGTGATTTCTTGGTTTTCTCATGGATCACTTTGGAGGACTTATTTTTAGACACAGTTAGCTACAATTTCATTTTTTGCATGCCTCTTGGAGAGAGCAAACTATATAATGTAAAGCAAAACTTGGTTTTAGCTAGTTCTTGCATTCTTTTCTCTTTTACACATTGAGAGAGAAGAGGTTTTGTAACTCATTTTTTTGGGTTCTTGCATTATTTTCTCTTGGTTGTAGCTCATTATTTGATAGTTTTATAGAAATCACAGCACATTAGAGGTCCAAATTTCTTTGTTTTCATGCAATATTTCCTTTATTTTTTGGAATCAAGTAGTTGCCTTTCCTTTTGATGCTAATTGTATGAGGTGATTTGATGAAGTTTTACTATGTTTAATTATCAAAACCTTTAAAAATATTGTCTCACTCTTACTTGAGGTGTTAAGCATATTGATATTACAGGACTTAAGTTGTGTTACTAAAAATAGTTCTTTTTTGTTGTGAAAAGTCATTTTCCTTCATAAAGAGTTTATTTTCTAGCCTTCCTCAGAAATATGTTTGTGATATTTATGCCAAGATTGGATTGTGTGGTTCAGATTTTTGAATTCTATTGAACCTGATTACAAATTTTCCATCCTTATTAGGTGCATCACCAAATTTTACAATTTTATTTCCTTATAGTTTCCTTCTTCCCTTTTCCCAAAAAAGAAATCATAGTTTCAAATAGAATATTTTAAGGGAACTGGCCCATAATCTAGAGGTTCAAACTCACTATAGGTCACCCACAGCCTAAGTTTGTCCCCATGTTTTGAAGAATTGCAGAGTGTCACAACTTTGCATAAGGGTACAATCCTCATCGAGAATAGTTCCATGGATAGGAGACTCCATTACCTTCACTGTGATGTAAAGAGGCCCTTCAATGTCTCCAATTATTCTATCATGAGGTGTGAATACTATTTCAGGTTCAGGAGACCTTCTTCAAGATATAAGTTCTAGGAGGGAACCTAGCATTATTGTTGTGATTGGAAGCCATGTATGCAAGACTATTTCACCCTTTAAACACTTGTTTGAGGAAATAGGTACTAAAAGATGCACAGAGTCCACAACAAACAAAGTGGGTAGAATGAAATAATGTAACACAAGGCAATATGAGTGATTTGAAAGTTTGTTTAAAGAAAAGTGTATACAACCTTTAGTTTTGAAATACACAATGTGTAAATGTAAATTTCCAAGAAAGAGTGTGAAATCATGCCAAATTTATATGATAGATATATGTATGTTTTCAAATTAATGTAAGATCTAAAATGAATGATACTAATGATAAATGCAATAAAACAAAGAAAAACTATGCTTGTTTATGACCTAAAATGTTCATTTTTTTTCATTTTTTCCAATGCAAATGTAAATGCAAAAATGTTCAATGCAACAATGCTACAGTCCAAAATCAGATTTGAAAGAGTGTTCAAAGGAGTAGTAAAATTTGAAACAAGATTTTAACCACAAACCCTAGTTTTTGCTAAGACTAGGTTATATGAAAAATGCACAATTTCAAGCAAACCTAAAGAAATAAAATATGAAAATGTAAGGTAAATGATTATGTATTGATGTAATGCTATAACTTATATCATATCTAATGATTTAGATGAAATGGAATGCAAATAGTGTAAACTATTTCTAAATGCAAGCTTAGGATGCTTGATTTTTTCAAACTTTTCAATTTTTTTGTAAGATTTTCAAATGTAATACGATGACAATGAAATGTATGAATGAAAATCTAATGTACAACACTCAGCAAGGTGCAAATTTAATAGAAACATGAGTTCACCAAAATGTAATGGGTGGAAAGAGGGTTGATGGGATTGATTGATAGTTTGATTAGGTCGTCCTTTCACTCAATACAATCTAGGACATTTAACTGAGTTGAATCACAACTTATGTAAGAGGACTCAAATATTAGGTTGTCTATCACTTGTAATGATAATGAAATTTAGAATTTGTTAATTGATTTGTTAACTTTAGTCTGATTAAGCCTAAAAACCTAATTAAGCAAAATCGTAAGCAAACAAATAAAACATGACAAATACTTCTATAGAAAGACACTAAATACATATTAGGTACATACTTGATTTCAAGTTTCAGAATGTGAAAAATTTAGGGACAAAGGGGTGGGTGCCCAAACCCAAGGTACTACTTTTTCTGAGGGCTTCAGGACAAAACCTGCTACAAACTACAACCACTTCAGAGATTTCTAGTGCTATGAAATTGAGGGTCAAAGGTGTAGGTGCCCTTCACCTTTTTGTGATATTTTCTTCCATTTTCTTCAGATCCAGGATCCTTCTACTCTGCCTTGATCCTCTGCAACTCCTCTCCACGAGATCTGACCCTTGTCACCTGCAATCACAATAGAGGGGTTGGGGGATGTGGTGTTAAGGAGCTTGCCTCAGTTAAATCCCAGAATGGCATTCAAGCCTTCCAACACTGTTGTTAGATCACGAGTGTGTGTTCTTGCATGACACAGGCAAAAGAAATGATAAAAATGATAGATTGCATCACAAATAGATATCACCTCAGATGTGTAGCTCTCATAGAGATGAAGCTATTTCATGCCATGAGAAGATGAAGCTAAATCTACAATAACAAACACAACAAAAACACAAGTATTCTTTGCAACACAATGAATGCCTTGAATGCTCTAAGATCATAAGTTTTACAACATCTCAAATTCATCTTCTAGTTTGCAATTGAAGTCCTAAACATGATTATATATGCATTCCCACTACAAATTTTGTAATTCAAACTCAAGATGCCGACAACAGAAACCTTTTAACGGTCACCAACTGACATTCAAATTTGGGACCCTAACAAAATAGGGTAGGGCAAGGTCATGGGGACCAAAGCCTAGGGACCTATTTTGGGACTGGATTAAGCTCCACGATGTCCCCAGAGTCCCGTTTGTCATCATTTTTAGGGCATTTTGTTTTGGGATTCATTTCTAACATGTATGATTAAAATTAAGGGATCTAAGAGCTAAACTTAGGAGGTAAAAGTCCTAAGAGGACATTTTACTGTTGGAAAGAGACACTGCTTCAGTATGGACTTGTATGTTGTCATTGATGGCAACAAGGCTTAGAGATCCTATCACCATGACAAGAAGAGATATCTCGAGAAGAGCATATTGGATTTTAGGTCTGGTTGATAGAAATTGGCTAAGTATGGAAAGTATTCTAAGTAGAGGACATTAAGTTGAATAGTATGTCTCCACAAATGATGATTGTGTAATACGGTTTAGATATGATGTTAGTAATTGTTTGGTGGTATCATGCTTTAGAGATTAAATCCTGACTTCCTCTGGAAGTCACTTAGAAGAAATATCTAAGTCTAGGTAAGCAAGGGTATAGCATGAACAGTGAATAGGGTCTAGCACAGAGGTCTGCATTCCTCTACAGATAAGTATTTTGTTTTGTGGTTGTAATGTGTTGTAAACACTTGTATGAAGTGTCTTATTTTAGAGTTAGGAGATCTGAAGTCCACTAGAAGGTTAGCTACAAGATGCTAAATATCAGCATAGTGTTTGATAGAGTTTGACAGAGATAGAGTCTAAGTTATGATGGTTTGCATTTCTTTGCAAGATGATATATTGCTTTGCGGTTCTAAGGGTAAGATTGGGAATGTGTAAAGAGTCCTTGATATGATTTGGAAGGTGTTTTGAGATCCTCAGTAGAAGTTGTAAGTCAGTAGATGAAGTTGTTAAGCATGCTCTTGAGGAACAGGCTGACTGGTGAGATAAATCATAATATGGAGAAAACATATTGTGTAAAAGATCTATTCAAGTATTTGAATTATTAGAGCTGACCTATATGAACATGTTTGGGAGAAGATTTGGGTCCATGTGACACATAGTGCATTGGATTGAGCGACAAGGTACATCTTTCTATGTACACATTTCACTTCTTGGATGTCAACTTGATTATGGATTAAATCATGATGTAGATATATATAAAAGTGATGATCTTTGGTTGAGAGGTGTGTGTGTGGTGTGAGCATGCCAATAGAAGTATAGAGTTAGAAAAGAAGTAGCGATGAAGACTTGGGATTTAGAATTTAGTTGCTAAATGACTGCACCTTGGCATAGTGATAGATGCTTAAGAAGTATTTAGTTATCATGTGTGATCTGATTGGAAGCAAGATTTTGTCATCAAGGCAGTAAGCTGGCAGTGAATCTTGAATAGGGTTTAACAACCCTCATTGTAATCTTTCTAGGTTTAGGGTTGAGGCAGTGAGCCTATTAGATCTAGTTGTACTTCATGGTAGTAAGCCAACATGTTCTAGGCCCGTGGAGTGACCAAGCCTGAACATCATTTTTGTAAAGATTGCAATATATATATATATATGAGAGCTAATCCTCTCTGTGGTTTTCCCCGTTTTGGGTTTTCCACGTAAAATATTAGTGTTATGTGTCATCCTTTTGTGGATACTAATCAATTGTATATTTTACTTCTATTGGATTATTCTTTTGAAATGGTTAAAAGTAAAAGTGCAAGAAAAGATTTATAGAACACTGATTCACCCCCCATCTTAGTGTTCATGACAATCAACATTTATGACATAACAAGTAATTAGAAAATCTGAATTTGCTCTTGGGAATAGTAATTTAATACTACAATTTCCTTGATAGGATAAATAGGATTTTCATTGTTAGATTAGTTTTCTTTCAAAAGTTCTTTAGATTAGTTTTTTTTCAAAGTAATTTCATTTTCCTAGGGTAATTGCTCTAAAAATCTAGAAAATCAAACAAAAACATAGATCAGATTACATTAGTTAACTTCATAATAGATTGCATACATATTTTAATTCCTAGATTTGAGAAAGCACTTGATTTCCATAAAGATCTAAAAAAATCACAAAAATATTGTTTTGCACTCATATAGGCTTGCATGCATTCAAAAATTAAAAAGCACAAAAACATTAGCATCACAAAATGTTCACAAACCTTAGATTCCAACACAAGGTCAACTCTAGTCAACATTAGGCAAACCCTTGATTCCAACACAAGGTCAACACAAGATCAAAACAAAGTCAAACCTTAGGTCAAACAAACCCTAAGTCAAACCCTAAGTCAAATCAAGGTTAACTTCAACTATATCTCTCTCAGTTTGGGCTCATGAATGTGCCCTAGGCTTAGAGGTGAGTGGGTGAGGGTAATCCTTGAAGAGATTAAGTAGATTCACCCTATACCACAACAAAACCAACAAATGGCTTAGGAAGAACAACACAGATTGAGGATATTCCAAACACAAGTTATCAGCCAACAATTTGAAGAACAACTCCAATTCAACAAAAGTATCAATGAAAACAATCGTAAACCTACATAACTTTGGAATCTTAAGAATCCAAATTGAAGAATGATGACTAGTGACCCTTTGAGTCATATAGTTATTTCAACAACAATGGTCATATATCATATCAGAATCAACACACAAGAAAGGCCCTAGGACTATCTGACCACTCTTCATGAAGACTAGCTCTTAAACAAGCTAGACTGCCCCCTTGTCTCACCTCCTCTTGACTGGCTATGTTGGTGCCTGCATGAGCAGTCAGTTTTCAAACATTTGAACATGCAAGCACCTTCCTAAAAAATCCAAAGAAGTCCTAAGTCTTCAGCCTCCTCAGCATTTTTCAATTGCAGCATCATATTTTCTTTGGAGGAGGTCATCATCATCATCATATTTCCATGCATCCACCCGATGTTTCTTGTGAGGATCATCATCTTTTCTATCAGCCTGATCTTTCACTCCGGGGTGATATTTTAACATCGGGTGATCTTAGTTAAGATCATCCTGATGATGTTACTACAAAGTCCTAAGTATGACCCAATCTTCCGTGGGGTCATCATATTTAAACATCGGGTGATCTTTATTAAGATCATCCTGATGTTGTTTTATCACTTCATGTTTGTTGTTTTATCACCCTGATGATGCTGACGTCATTCTTATGTCACGATGATATCCGCTTTTTTGCCTATTTGCATCATGATATTTCAAAAGGAGGGGGTGATATTTTCATATCTGAATATCACCCTGATATATGAATATGGCGGTGACGTCATCAGGATCTGAGGGGGTCATATTTCTAACACTAGTCATTTTGTGGAGATCCCCTGATATTTGTAAATATGACGATGACATCATCTAGATATGAGGAGGTGCGCGATAGGTAGATATGTTGATGACATCAGTAGGATATGATGGTGACATCATGAGGATGTTCATCGGCCAAACATTTGGTATCAACTAAGTAGGAGAATCTTCCTCTAATGCATCAGGTTGTGCTGATGAAGGTGAATATCAAGATGATATTTCACGAGAAGGTAAGGTTGGTCATCAAGATGTTCAGACATCAGGGTGATATTTTATATCAGGTGATGTGGATGGCATGATACTTTCCCGTAGGGTGATATTTTCTGCGGGGTGATATTTCACATCAAGGTGATATGAATTATCAGGGTGAGCTTAGTAGGTGGTTCATTGATGTCAGGGTGATATTTCGAGCAACAGGATATCATGCTGGAGGATGATGATGATGAAGGTCTTATGCTAGTGTCGTCGAGAGTAAAATCACCAACATTATATATGTAACCGGCCTAGCATATAAAGTGTTAAAAAGAGTGCTGCAGGGTGAATGTGGGATAATGTATCCTCATGATATTTAAAAGGAAAGTCAACATGATGTACTTGCGAGGCACGGATATCTTTGCTCGCTGACTTTGCAGCATGATCTACGCCGCAAATCTCAGCAGGAAGCAAGGTGATCAAAGGCGATGTTTGAAAGAAGGGTTTTTCTCGATGCATGAATGTGCATTTTGGTGGGAGAAGGTTTGCAAGGCATGCAAAACTACTGCATCCTGAGGCCGTGAGTTGGTATGCCATTAATGGTGAGATTACATAGAGGTATGGGTCAAAAGGACACGCTAGCTACTCGATTTAGACAGAAACTTGATTTAGACAAAAAATCATGACAAGGCGATGTAGGTCAAGATCTCACTTGCCCCTTCCCTCCTGTCTGTGCGGCTGCATTAAATGTTTCTGGAGCCCCCTGGTGATGTACTGCATCTGGTGATGTCTTGGGGACTGCCATGTGATTAATGAGGGAGTACATCCCCTTGCTTTATAAGTAGAGGATGTTACTCATTTCAAGGTTGTTGAAAACTGGACATATCTGGCTTTGTAATAAGATACAACTGGTCCTGGTTGCTCTGTATAGATGATCTTGTGAGTTTATGTATTTCTTGTTGTATGTCTCATGCATGAATCTACTGATTTCATGATTGGTTTTATATGAGTAATGTTGTATTTGCATGTGTTTTGTTATTCTGTTTCCAGTATTGCATGTATCCTTCTTCTGAATCTAGATATCTGAGGGATGTCTAGGATTCTAGAATATAGAATTCCTATATTGAATGTTTGATCTTTCAACTTCTGCTCAAAGGGTAGATTAAAGTGTTTTCAGATTAAGTGTTGGGAAAGATATACTGCATTAGGGATACCATAAGTAGAGATAACTTAACACTCTATTCTGGGAGGTATCTGTAAGGCAGATATCACAGCATCCCCTTGAAATCTAGTTTTAGTGTGTTCATGCTGATCATTCACAGGTGTATGTCTACTGACTCCAAGCCCTGAATAGGCACCAATCTAGCTCTACATTGAGGTCCTAGTTTTGCATCCAAACACATAAAATCAAACTCATACTACCAAATCAAACCATTAGGACTGTAGAAGTAGTTTAGGACCAAGATCCTCTGATTCACAATTGAACATAAGCCCAAAGCTAGCCCCTTTGCACTTATCCCATAGTTTTGGTCTACTTACAGGAGGATTTATCTGGTTTGTATTAACATCCCAAGGCAACCCACAAGCATATTCTCATGGGTGTTGAATAGGGAATACCCCCCTAGGTTTTGCAGAGCTTGAAGAAGAAGAGGAGATAAAAATAGAGTCTATCTCCTACACTGTTGGCCCCTGGCCCAGAGATCCTGTTGATCACTGATGGCTACCTTGTAGGGAAATCTAGGAATGAACATCCAGTTAGGGAAAAAACCAACAAAAAATGGTGACTCTACTGGGGAGATCAATGTCATATCCATGAAAGTCTGAGTCTAAAGGATTAAAGAATTAGACCTGGAAGTGCTTTGTTGCAGCAAACAAAAAAGTTGTATGTGTGACTCTGCTGTGGGAGAACCCAGAAAGGAACAAATTGTACTTTCAGCTTCAGCTAGTTTGAAGCTCATTCCTCTGCCAAGGAGGTGGCGACTCTATTGAATGAACCTATCAGCATCTGCAACATATCCAGGTATCTTTATGAGTTTTAGAGGATTCCCTATTTGGTGAAATAGCACTGGTTAAAAAAGAAATATTGGTGAGAGCAGAGCTTGCATGCTTTTGTTAGAACCTACTATGTATTTCAAAAGGGCATGCAATATTGTTCAAAAGACTCATATAGAGGACTTTAGGTAGGTTGAAATAGCAGTTTGTATTTTAAGGGCCGAAGGTCATACTATGATTGAAAATCTGAGAAGAGAGGAGGGTTGCAAAAGCATAAAAAGATGTATTGTCAGCCCATGCACCCTTGTGAGGTGTCAAATGCAATAATGTATAGTAGTCAGTCCCAACCATGTAATAAAAGAAGTTTCAACATAGACAGATATAAGCCCATAAATTTCAGTGGCATTTGTGGCTATCCAAATGGATTTCCCTCTAAAATCAGAAAATATTTGCCCAAATTTAGTGGTGCAAAGGATGAATCAGCTGAGAAACACTTGCAGCAGTTTATAAATGTTGTAGATGATTTTGAGATTGACCATGAAGATGTAGTTATGAGATTATTTGTTCAATCTCTAGATGAAGATGCAAGGAACTGGTTCTCCTATCTTCCAGCTTACTCTGTCAGCTCTTGGCAAGGTTTTAAATCTGCATTTCTAAAACAATTTGGTGAAAGAATATATGAATATGTAGTTATTAGTAATCTTATGTACATCCATATTGAAGAGGATGAGTTTTCCCAGCCTTTAACCTCAGATTTATGAAGGCATTGAATAGAATACCAAAATGTATGAGACCTAATGATGCATTGTGCCTGGTTGTCTATTTGGGAGCATTTGATAAGAAAATGAGTTAAGATTGAGAGATAAGGAGCCCACCACATTGCACCAAGCACATCAGTTTGTAATGGACATTGAAAACAATTTGAGGTATGGAATACAAAAGGGTTATTTTTCTAAAAAATTTTGTTGTCCTGCAGCCCCCAATGTTAATGAAAGATTTAATTCAGGAGTTGATAATGAATGTCAAAGTACTCACACCCCTGCTGTCCCAGTTTTTGCATCATTCAAAGTGGATGATGTTTCTATTATAGAGGAGGATGTCCTATTTTGCCTAGCAAATGAAGTTGACAATAATAATTTTTCAAGTAATATTTGCATACCAGTCCTAAACAAAGAGCCTTCATGTTTAAATGATCCAGTTGTGCAAAGTTGTGATCATATGGATCAAGAATCAATATTAGTTTCATCAAGAAGCATTGGAGGGCTGGAAAATGATGCAAATTGTTCAACTTCAAAGTGCATTGAAACAACAGAAATTTTATATGTGGGGCAATAAGATGATAGAAATGATATCCATGACCAGTGCATGGATCAGGTTTGGTCTTCTTATGACTCTAGATCTGACAATACTGAAGAAGAATTGGATTGTCATGAAGAAGAAGCAAAGTCCTTTACAATGAGCATGAATCCCCTTTATGATGAGCCTCCGGATGCATTTATTGTTGTGAGTCATGACCTTCATTGGTGCAGGATTAACCCTTTGTTTGAAGATGATGATGCTGATTTACAAACTATGAATAATGAATGTTCATCATCACCTGATTCAGACATGTGCAACATTGGGTGTGTGGATCAGGATTTATTTTCAATATCAGTAGAATTAGGGGTCTCATATTTTCTAAGTATTTTGAGTTTTTAGATCAGCTGGATAAGTGCCTAACAATGTGCAACAGTCAGATAGATGATGAGTATTGCCAAATGCAATATGAGGATGTAGTGATTAAGGAGTATAACATGCATATGTCACCCAGTGCTGAAGAAATTTATAGTATGCATGGCTGCATGTTTGACTTTGAAATGCGGAGTGACAGAGGCAATGCTGCAAGTGGCAAATTTTTAGAAATGGTGAAGCATGTAATTGATAGGATGAGCATATGGGCCGTCTATCTTGATGTTTTTAGCCATGGTTGGGGTTATTCAGATCAAGATCAGGCATTTGACAAGAGAAAGTTGTGGTTCTTCCTTTTTGGCTGCCCAGGGCTACCAAAATAATGTAAAAAAAGTGTGATCTATGATGCAGATTGGTGCAGTATTTGACTCTATGCCCAATGGATAGAGGACTAGTCTGCATCCCAGAGATCTGTGGTTCTCACCATGCCTGCAAGAGGCATGTGTCCCCAGACAGAGCCACTGTTGGTGCCTGCATGAGCAATTAGTTTTCAAACATTTGAACATGCAGTCACCTTCCTAAAAAATCCAAAGAAGTCCTAAGTCTTCAGCCTCCTCAGCATTTTTCAACTGCAGCATCATATTTTCTTTGGAGGAGGTCATCATCATCATCATATTTCCATGCATCCACCTGATGTTTCTTGCGAGGATCATCATCTTTTCTGTCAACCTGATCTTTTGCTCTGGGGTGATATTTTAACATCGGGTGATCTTGGTTAAGATCATCCTGATGATGTTGCTGCAAAGTCCTAAGTATGACCCGATCTTCTGTGGGGTCATCATATTTGAACATCGGGTGATCTTTGTTAAGATCATCCTAATATTGTTTTATCACTTCATGTTTGTTGTTTTATCACCCTGATGATGCTGACGTCATTCTTATGTCAGGGTGATATCCACTTTTCTACCTGTCTGCATCATGATATTTTCAAAGGAGGGGGTGATATTTTCATATCCAAATACAACCCCGATATATGAATATGGTGGTGATGTCATCAGGATCCAGGGGGTCATATTTCTAACACTAGTCATCTTGTGGAGATCCCCTGATATTTGCAAATATGATGATGATGTCATCCAGATATGAGGAGGTACGCGATAGGTAGATATGCAAATGACATCAGCAAGATATGACGGTGACGTCATTAGCATGTTCATCAGCCAGACATTTGGTATCAGCTAAGCAGGAGGATCTTCCTTTGATGCATCAGGTTGTGCTGATGAAGGTGAATATCAGGATGATATTTCACGAGAAGGTAAGGTTGGTCATCAAGATGTTCAGACATCAAGGTGATATTTTGTGTCAGGTGATGCAGACGACATGATACTTTCCCGCAGGGTGATATTTTCTGCGGGGTGATATTTCACATCAGGGTGATGTGAATTATTAGGGTGAGCTCAATAGGTGGTTCGCTGGTGTCAGGGTGATATTTCGAGCAATAGGATATCATGCTGGAGGATGATGATGATGAAGGTCTTATGCTAGCGTTGTCGGGAGCAAAATCACTGACATTATATATGTAACCAGCCTAGCATATAAAGTGTTAAAAAGAGTGTTGCAGGGTGAATGTGGGATAATGCATCCTCATGATATTTAAAAGGAAAGTCAACATGATGTACCTACGAGGCACATATATCTTTTCTCACCAACTTTGCAGCATGATCTACGCCACAAATCTCGGTGGGAATCAAGGTGATCGATGGCGACGTTTGAAAGAAGGGTTTTTCTCTATGCTTGAATGTGCATTTTGGCGGGAGAAGGTTTGCAAGGCACGCAAAACTGCTACATCCCGAGGCTGTGAGTTGGTATGCCATTAATGGCGAGATTGCACAGAGGTATGGGTCAAAAGGACACACCAGCTACTTGATTTAGATAGAAAATCATGACAAGGTGATGTAGGTCAAGATCTCACCTACCCCTTCCCTCTTATCTGTGTGACTACATTAAATGTTTTCGGTGCCCCCTGGCGATGCACTGCATCTGGTGATATCTTGGGGACCACCATGTGATTAATGAGGGAGTACATCCCCTTGCTTTATAAGCAGAGGATGTTACTCATTTGAAGGTTGTTAAAAATTGGACATATCTGACTCTGTAATAAGATACAACTGATTCTGGTTGCTCTGTGTAGATGATCTTGTGAGTTTATGTATCTCTTGTTGTATGTCTCATGCATGAATCTACTGATTTCATGATTGGTTTTATATGAGTAATGTTGTATTTGCATGTGTTATGTTATTCTGTCTCTAGTATTGCATGTATCCTTCTTCTGAATCTAGATATCTAAGGGATGTCTGGGATTCTAGAATATAGAATTCCTATATTGAATGCTTGATCTTTCAACTTCTGCTCAAAGGGTAGATTAAAGTGTTTTCAGATTAAGTGTTGGGAAAGATATACTGCAATAGGGATACCATTAGTAGAGATAACACTCTGTTCTGGGAGGTATCTGTAAGGCAGATATCACAACATCCCCTTGAAATCTAGTTTTAGTGTGTTCATGCTGATCATTCATAGGTGTATGTCTACTGACTCCAAGCCCTGGATAGGCACCAATCTAGCTCTGCATTGAGATTACACATTAGGTCCTAGTTTTGCATCCAAACACATAAAATCAAACTCATACTACCAAATCAAACCATTAGGACTGTAGAAGTAGTTTAGGACCAAGATCCTCTGATTCACAACTGAACATAAGCCCAAAGATAGCCCCTTTGCACTTATCCCATAGTTTTGGTCTACTTACAGGAGGATTTATCTGCTTTGTATCAACATCCCAAGCCAACCCACAAGCATATTCTCATGGGTGTTGAATAGGGAATACCCCCCTAGGTTTTGTAGAGCCTAAAGAAGAAGAGGAGATAAAAATAGAGTCTATCTCATACACTGTTGGCCCCTGGCCCAGAGATCCTATTGATCACTGATGGCTACCTTGTAGGGAAATCTGGGAATGAACATCCAGTCATGGAAAAAACCAACAGGCTACTCCCATGAGAGTGAGTGATGTGGACATTCACCCTGTGGCAAGGAAAGGGGTCCATGTGCATGCCAAAGATGACTCATTTTCCCTAGGCTATGGAGTCATGTTTTTGAGTGTACATATTTTGGTGACCTCGAAGTGAAATTACAAATCCTTCTAGGACAAGTGATTTTGCATTTCAACTTCAAAGATTCATTCATCACCATTTTTACACCTGACATCAGATTCACCACATATTTTGGTGAACGCAACATGAAGAGAAAAAAATTTTGGTCAAGATTTTTGTGTTTCATTATAAGATCCCACTTTCATCATCACTATCACACTTGATGCTAGATTAACCACATATTTTGGTGAACCTGGCGTGAAGAACAAATTTTTTTGGGATGGATTCTTTTACATTTTTTCACATTTGATAATGTTTCATACAAAAAGTCCAAGAGATTGTCCCCTTGAGTAAAATTACAAATCCAAAAGGGATCCAACAAAATCTCCACAAATTTGACCAAATCAAAATACATGTGAAAATTTAATCTAAGATCCATCAAGATGATCAACTGTTGATCATGATGTTAGTCATAAACAAACATAGAATAAAAGTACACATTAACCTTTATTCATCTTGAAAGATACAATGAATTTAGTGAATTCATGATCCCAATTCTCCGTTGATTAGGTCTTAATCTTCTGACATTACTCAGAGGTTGATGTGTGTTGTTGTTTCCATTTTGGGGCCTTACGTAGGTATCATCAATGTAACTTTTGTTTCTACAATGATGCTGCACAGATAGTTATTCTATACAAGATATGCTTCAAACAGTGTGTCTATCTTTAAATCTTTGCATGATATTCATCCTTTAGACATGCTTTAACCTCAAATATGTTGAATATGTTCAGTTATCTATGAGATGTCTGCATATTTGATATTGTTTACTTAAGATTGTCAATTATTTGCAATTATGATAATAAAATTCTCTGAAATTGAAAGAAATTGAAAGAAATACTTCAAATAATGTTGAACCTTTAGCTATTGAGCCACATATACATCAGATACAGTCATGAAGAGAAGAAATCAAACCATATGTTCACCAGGACATTCCACAGCTAGATACAGTCGATGCTAACTTCAAAGGAAAGGTATGAAAGCAACACATGTAAGTAGATATGCACTCCAAGGGATGCAACAAATCACAGCATGTATCAAGAATTCATACACTAATTACTCAAGATTTATTATGGATTGTAATCAAAACAGTCTTCTCATTCATTAAGTATGCAAGAACATATATGTATACAACAACTTTGAAATGAGCCTTGAATATTTCAGCAAACAGATTTCAATTAAGTTTCGAATGTTTTAAAATGGGGCATCCCTACACCTTTTTATAGAACAAGGTGAGGGAGTCGTTACAAAAAAGATCTATGATCAAGATTTATCTATTAAGATCTACAGTATATATTCTATTGACTAAGTCAACCTTTTCCACGTGGCACAGATTACTGGTTGGCAACCATCTGAATTGCTTATTTCTCCTAAGTACTAGATGTTGATGTTTGCTTTATGATGTATTTTCATCTATTTGTCAGATCCATGCTCTTCATCCTCATTGTTAGGAGCAGTAGGATCATCGTTCACCGTATCCTCACTATCATGATGACTGTGACCTTGTATATGAGCTTGCATAATCATCCTGACATTTTCATACAACTATACTATTTTCTTTATCTCTCCACCATCCTGAGTTCTTTCTTTGAGGATGGCATGTTTATGCATTTGGTATTTACTTCTGATTTTCTCCAATTTATTCCTCCTGTTGTTCAGTGTCTCATTATAATTTTCCATTTTGACTTCGATCCTCATCATTTTATCCACAACTTCCTCTGTCAAGTGATTTAGTGGATCATCTGCCACTGGTTGGAAGTTATTATGTAGAGCTTTGATTGCAAACTCCTCATCTTGATTTTCTATCTTCTCTTCTACCTTCCCTTCTAGTGCTTCCAAAACTTCTGCCTCAAAAGACATCATATCATGCAACTTCATGCCGATATCCCTTAGTTTACTATTGCATCTTTTAAGCACATCACATTCAAATTGGATGTCTTGGTACCATATGTCTATCAATAATGCATTGTTATTATTCAGCACTTATTTGTTTATGAGTATTTGAGGATTGATCCTCTTTATTTCATCTAGAGCAGTTAATGTCTTCTCCAATTGAAAAGACCTTTTCCCGGTCTCCATCTGTAGTTTATCTACCTTCTTCCTGGAGATGCTAAGGGAATTCCACCTCTTCAAAGAGGCCTTTACTACATCTTCTGTTGTATCAAATGTGGATTACATCCACCTCCTTAATATAGATGAGTCATGTTTCATGAGATCCAATTTATTTATCTCCTCTTGGGAAATAGCAGTCAATGGGACTGCATGATCAGTTGAAGTATCCTCAGGGTTAGTTAACCCTCTTATGTATGTATGCAACTAAGCAATGTGCTCTTTGTGTTGCTTATTTTTCTCTTTTTCTCTTTTTACCTTCTAAATCAATGAATCTATGATATCTTTATCTTCTTGACCCTCTTGGTCTTCATTAGCAAACCCCAAATCCACTATCCTAATCTGGAATTCATCTAGACTAATCTTACCTTTCTCCTTATCCAAAGTAGGGAGTGCTACTTGAGTTGTTCTTCTACCCGTTGTAGGATCTCTTCTAATGGCCAAAGTCAACCTGGCCTTCTTGTTTGGCTTTATCAGGGTTTCTGAAAACAAAGTAGATACATCAAATTCTTGTATTTCCATACCTAATTCTGTACCAATTTCTATTTCCAGCCACTAAGGAATTTGATCTTTAGATCCTTGGTTTCCATCATCATCATGGTGATCACCTTGATCCCCTATAATCACATCTGCTTTTGACGGGGAAGGTGATTTCCTTTTTTCTTCCTCATGATGTTCTTCATGAGAGTGATCTTTTGGTACATCCTCCTAATAAGGAGCTTCTTCTTCTGGAGGGTGATCATGTTGATCACTTGCATGTTTATCATGACCCTGATCTTTTGCTTCCTCCACTCTTATTTCATCCACTTTATTGATTTCCTCATCTTGAGGCAAGTTTGGGTCCGGGGATAGAATTTCATCTGCCTCAGGTGCTCCTGCTTGATCTTGCATCATATCTTTCTCTGCACCTGATGCACATACTTCTTGAATTTTGAGATCATCATGACCTGATATATCCTTGTTAATCTCATCCTTTTCTTGGGCTTCCACTATCTTAGGTTCACCAGATGTATCTTGTTGTGATTGACCCAAACCTGGAGTATGTATTTCCACTTCTGTCAACTTTATTTCTTTAGTTTTATCTACCTCATCAAGTGCACTAGCTTGATGTTGAGGACTTACATCCTTTCTATATGAGAGGTCCACCACTTTAGGACTGGTTACCTGTTCAACTAACTCGTCTAGCCCTATTTGTTGTGCAATTTTCTCAGGGATTCTTTCCTTTTCCTATTCAACTTGCTTCCCTATAGTTTTTTGTACTGATGGGGTCCCCAAGGGAGTGATGCAGTTGCTTGCCAGAAGTGTTTCCATCTATTGGGCAGTTACATCTTTTACCACATCATCATCAGATAAATCTACTGTTCCCTCTAATGAAACAAGATTACCTTGGACTTGCCTGGAGTCTTCCTTGAATCGCTCTTCTGCTTGTTCAGTCTTGAACTGAACAATGGTAGGAAGTGGTACATTGTACTGTAACTCTTTTCTAAAGACTTCACTACTTGCCCCCCTCAGCATAATTGGACCTTGTTTTATTTCACCCCTCATGGATGTTCTTATTTTCTTTGGCGTGGGCTTCATCACTTGAGATGCCTTTCTTTTCCTGTGAGATGTACAACATTTTCTTCTTCAATTTCCTCTTCAAGAGGAATATCCTCTTCCATCTGTTTCTGTGAAGCTTGACCTTCTTCATAAGTCTTAGTAACCATTGCATCTACCCTCTAGATTCTTTTAGACTTCTATTTATCCAATGGAAGAGGTGCAGATGATGTTGAAGCGTGTCCCGGAGCTGATGCTTCTCTTGATGCTGATGCTTCAGCAGCCATTACTACTATTCTTTCAATAATGACCCCTTTGGGTTCACCTTTATCTTTCTTGCCTCTAGGAGGTCTTTTTCTTTGTTATTACTGAGGTGGCAACCTTTCTCCTTTGGATTTCCTCTTCTCAATAAGGAAATCATCATACTGATCACCTGAGATTTCTTGTGTTTTCTTTTTGTTATCCACAGTGAGAGCTAGTCCTCTCTTTTTCAAAGCATTAATTTGGTCATTGACCCATGCTTGGGTCAGCTATAATATCCTTTTAGTGAATGGATTTAATGAAATATCTTCAAGTATAGTAGGATCTGGGGCTGATATGGTATCATTGTATATCTTTTTCTCCTCATATTCATCATCCATTATCCTGCCATCATCCTTCTTCAATTGCATAGGGACTAGGATACAGTCAAAGGTTCTGATTTGGTTGAGGGTCAGCCTTTGATATCTTCTTCTTCTGGCTTCAGCCTCATCTTCACAGTCTACCAAAAAATCCTCAAGATGCCTTTGGTGGATGGGCTCTCCCATGATCTTCTGTATCCTCCCATATGGATCATATGATCTTATCAATGGGAATGGCTGTAACTGCATCATTGTTAGGCTAGCTATGGCCTTCTTAATATTTTCAGAGTCTGGGCACATATACCAGCCCATGGTTACTGGGAACAATACTGGTGGAAGTTTTTTGTTAGCTTTATAAGCATCTAGTATTGTAATAACCTGCCTCATGAACTCCATCAACACTACCGCATCAGTTGGATATCTTGGGAGCATGAGGGGCTATCTTGTAAAGCCTTCAATCCTAATGTAGGAGAAAGTTGCAAACTGAATAAACTAGGCCCCATGCCTATATATGACCTCTTGAGCCTCCATGCTTAGTCTCTTAGTTCTATCTTCCTCCATGGTCCTTACTAGATGCATAGAGAATGCATCATTCACCAATTTATAATCTTGGAGGTAGTTTACTCTTTGTAGCTGGGGATAGTGATCCCAGATGTGTGCATCATTGGTAGTGCCACCAATCCTCCCAACTGTAGTCAAGGCATTAAATGTACCCTTGTATGCACATGCATAAACAAGGTATGAAGTCATGTAAAAAGCACATTCTGTACCTCCTAATTTTATCAGTTGCTCATCTAAAGCATCACTTATCATTTTGGCCCATAATGGCCTATTTTCAGCGTATATGCACATCAGTATGACCCCATACATCCAGTCCTTGAAATTTCTAATTGTTGGCTAGCCTGTTACCTAGCTAAGTAGGGCCATCATGAACTGATATTCCTCATCAAAGTCAAATTTATATAAATGAATGGGCAACTTGGTCATGGCTAGATAGGAACCATTTTTGCCTCTCCATCCATACATCCTTTTCCTAGCAGCTTTCTTATTAGCTTCATATTTTGTTACCAGTTTCTTTAGGTTCATGCTGACAACATTCTTACCTAGTGGAAAACTAAACATGGTAGAAAAATTCTTGATGGAGAAGTCGGCATATACTCTGCCATGTTTCTCTACCCTCCTTGTTTGTGGGTTATAATTTCTAGCACACTCAATAACCAGCTTAGGAGCTTCCATGGAATATGGAAAACCAGTTGCATTCCACATCCCAGACACAAAAATGGATTCAAGTAGAGCATTCTCCTCTTCACTGTGCATCTTCTCTGCCCATGTGGCCAGATCTATATTCCCTTGGTGTGTGTCCCCTATTACTCCATACTTGAATTGCACACCTTCAGGCTGTGCAAACATCAGCTTAACAAATTTGGCCTCAGACTTCATCAATCTCTTGTCTGCCATGATTTCCTGTAATGACGAGAACTGGTCTTACAATTTGTACTTCATCTCATGCATGCATATATATTACATCTTTATGGCATCATGCATATGTTTATTAAACACTATTTCATCATGATATATAGGATTCACAGCCCCAAATCAATGAACATCATATTACTTGGATATATAGAGAATAATAGTAGGAAGGTTTCAATTACTTACCTGATGTGCTTATCTTCTGAATTATGTTGGTGATTACGGAAGAAATTCAAATACCGTTGTTGATCACACGCCCTATTCTCAGCAAGCTAGAGATGTCAGCAAGTAGCTCATATGAGGGTTTATAATCTCTGCTCTTCACTGTAAATTCTGAATTTGTCGCAAGGTAAGTGTATAATGACATTGTAAATTCACTTTAAACCTATTCATCTAGTCATTTAGGGCATAATCTAATCAAATTGATCATAATCATTGATTTTCTATACAGAAATCTCTGGATGTTGCCAGGTGTGATCATCACGCTAATGATCTGTGGGAAGCACCTACCTCATTAATGAACATTCAATGTCGTACGACAAGAAGAGGAGGATGATCTTTTGAAATATCAGGTGATGTTTTGAATATCAGGCGTTATTCAAAACATGACCATCCTTCGTAATATAACCATCTGTATCTTAGCGGGAAAACATATGTCAGTATATCGGGTTATTTTCAGACCATCAGGTCATGTTATAGAAGATCATGTGATGTTCAAAATATCGGGAGATATTTTGAAAAGGATGATGACCCTATGCATTGTTTAAGTGACCTTTCTCATAATATCATGATGACATCACCATGATATTGGTTTAGTCTATCGTCGAAGCCCTATGACGTCATCGTCATGTTTTGTGAAAGGGTGATTTTAGGAAATATACCTCCGCGAGGTAAAATGATGATGATGTCATCATCATGTTGATTTTCTTTGTTATCAAGATCAGATGATGTCATCAGGATAATGGCTTTTAGGGTGATATTTCAAGACTGGTTGATATTTGAAAGATAAGGTGATATTCAAAATATTGGGTGATACTTTGAAATATCACCCTTGCGAAGTACATGTTGTTTGATGGGTAAGTACCACTACCATTTAAGTTTGACATTCGCAGGTCGCGAACTGGATGATTTATTGGGTGATAAATTGGATCGGGGTGATCTTTCGTAAGATGACTGATATTGAGAAATATGATGCCACATTATGAATATCAGGTTTGACCAGGATTTTGACCATTCATAACTTTCACACCTTAAGGAATATCAGGATGATGTAAAAGGCAAACCTTCATGAAATTTAATGCTCTTTCCAAATATGAGGTTAATGTGTACGAAATAAGAATTTTGATAAACTAACCTCATGATGATGACTTACCCTAGCTCCTATGCAGGACATCTACATGACTTACTTTTACCAAACCGCCAGAAAGCAGAAAAAACACAAGCCAAGCCAAGCAAAAAGTTGGGTCCCTATTTTGTCAAGTCAAAATGGGGCGTGTTGGGTAACCACACAACAACTTGCCACCAAAGAAAACAAAAGAATTCCAATGATTCAAGTGATGTGATCACATCTATATATAGAATTCTAACTCTCTTCAAGCACAAGCATCATAATCTTTCTAAATGATAAAATGTCCTCATGGTAACAATGCTAACAAAGGATCAGGTGTGTGCAAATGATTAATTATCCTCATCTTGAAAGCAAGATAAAAACATGAGTAACTGGTGTTAAGCTACATAGTTGGAGATCATCCCTCATAGCCAACCTGGATAGAGCCTTGCTGCTAGTAGGCGTCTATAGCCTCGACAAGGTTATCTATACAATCCCCCTAAGTAGAGCCCCACTGCCAGCAGGTGTCTATAGCCCCAGTAGAGTTACTTAGATGGCTTAATTTTTTATTTTTATTTTTATACTTCATATATATGATGTCATCATGTAAGCTCAACATGCAAGGTATAGTCACTTGCTGATTTGGGTTGGAGATTGTATTGGTAGCAAGGGAGTCCCTTTGGATTTTTCACTTAACACCTATACTTGTGTGTTCAACAAACCTAAGGCTGTTAGGTGTTTCATTGTGATTGAATCACTTTGGTTAAGAAAGGATACCTTGATGAAAAGATATCACAAGCCTGATCATGATGACTTTCTCAAAATGGGTCATAACCTATATATGAATGTGATCTCATCACTTGAATCCTGACAATTTAATTGTTTTCTATGATGATGAGCTGCATCATCTTGACTAACCAAAACAAAACTCAACAAGCAAAAATAGAAAAAAAACAAAGAAAAACTATACAAACAACTATATAACTATACATTATGATACACATGACTAACATGAAGTTACTTAGGCTTGGAAATAATGTTTGACGAACTGTCCATTAACTGGTAATGGAACATCCTCACCTGTCAAGTTCTTAAGCCTGAAAGTGCTGTCTCCTAATATCTCAGAAATTTGGAAGGGACCTATCCATAATTTATCAAACTTACCATGGTCACCCTTCCTCTCATGGGCTTTATCCCACATCAGGACTAAATCAGAAATCCTGAAGGCTTTAACTTTGGCTGTCTTGTCAAAACAACGTTTGACAATAGCCAGATGCTTGGCAAATTGATCAATTGCCTAACTTTTTTTCTCTTCTAGGTACATTAGCTGAAGCAACCTGACTTCCTAGTTATTGTCTATGCCTAGGTATTCTTGGGTAAACTGTAGTGTAAGAATCTTTAGGTTAACAGGGAGGATGGGATCCACCCCATAGACTAATTGATAAGGTGAGTTTCCTAATGCAGCCTTGTTTCTGGTTCTGTCTACCCATAAGGCATATTTTAGAAGTGTGTTCCATTCCCTAGGGTTCTTATCTACTAACTTTTTTTATGATATTTAGCAAATTCTTATTGGTGGATTATGCCAATCCATTCCCTTGGGGATAATAATTAGATGAGAACTTCAGTATGATCCCATAATCAAAGGCCCAACTTGACAATTTAGTTGAAGTAAAAGTAGAGCCGTTATCGCTTACCAGAGCATAGGGAACCCCATACCTGGTGACAATATTGCTTTCCAAAAATCTGATGACATCTTCTGCACTGCAGGTTTTGCTGCTAGTGGCTTCAGTCCAACTAGTATAGTAGTCAGTAATGGTTAAAACGTACCTATGGCTTGATGATGATGGAGGATTAATTGGTCCTATGAAATCCATGTCCCATTGTGCAAATGGGTGCGCTTCCATCACTGGCTACAAAGGTTGAGCAGCATACCTCTCTTTGTTAGTAGCAACCTGGCATACATGACAACATTTAATATGTTCAGTGGTATCCTTGAAAATTGTGGGCCAATAATATCCTTATTTGAGGATTGCATGTGTTGTAGCCAAGGATGAGCCATGTGCTGTTCCAAATTTGTCATGTAGATTTGATAAAACTTTGTTTGCTTCTGGCTTTTCTAAGAATCTCAAGTATATTCCTTCATAATTTTTCTTGAAAAGTACTCCCGCTTTCATCATGTACTTCTGGGACTTTATTTTCAGGGCTCTTCTTTGTGAAGCCTGTAGTCTTAGAGGACATCTTTTGGTGATCAGGATATGCCTGATATCTGAGTACCATTCTTCATTGTCCTTCTCATTGATAACATACTGCTGACTTGTAATATTTGGATCAATTTCTGAGATCATTTGGCTTAGAGCTTGTCCTCTTACCAGTTTCATGGGTGTGATTTCCATGCCATATTCTTGTAGGAATGTGATCCACTTTGCCCTCTTTTCACCAAGCTCACTCTGCATTAACAGCATCTTCACTGCTACATCAGGCACCACAACAATCACTTTGCTTCTCAGGATATAGTGCCTGAATTTCTTCACTACTCTAACCAAAGCAAGAGCCTACCTTTCAACATCTACATATCTTAATTCAGCATCTTTGAAAGGACATCTCATGAATGCTATAGGTTTTTCTTCTTTTTCCTCATTTCTTTGAGTGAGCACTACTGCAGAGGTATGTTTTGAGGCAAAGGAATACATATAGAAGTCTCTGGTATAGTCCAGACTAATGAGGATAGGAGCTTCAGATATAGCTTTCTTTATGTCTTCAAAAGTAGCTCTTGCCTCTGGTGTCCACTCAATCTTTGCATCCTTCTTTAGCATAGCATTTAATGGTCTAACTATCTTAGCAAAGCCAGTGATGAACTTCCTGACAAAATTGATCTTACCAAAGTAAGACTTGAGTTCTTTCTTGCTTGCAGGAAGCTATAATTTCATGATGGAATCCACCCTATTAGGATCTATGATAATCCCATTCTCAGTTATTAAGTGGCCCAGTAACTTTCATGTTGTCACCCCGAATATGCATTTCTTGGGGTTCAAGGATATCCCATACTCTTCACATTTTTTCAATACATTTCTAAGATCAGCTACATGGTTGCCTCTCTCTTTAGAGAACACTGTTAAGTCATCCATTTAAATGACTATACATTTTCTTATTAAGCCTCTAAAAGCTATGTCCATTGCTCACTAGAACGTTGCTCCAGCATTTATTAGCCCAAATGGCATGCGTCTATAAGCAAAGATCCCCCACTTTGTGGTGAAGGTTGTTTTTAGTCTATTAATTTTGTCAACCATTACCTAATTATAACTAGAAAAACCATCCAAGAATGACATCATTTTTGCTCCATTTACAATCTACAGAACTTCATCTAAGGAAGGTAAAAGATAATTGTCCTTCTCTGATGCTCTATTCAGATTCCTGAAGTCCATGCATAGTCTGATGTCTCCATTCTTCTTTCGCACTGGGACTAGATTAGCTACCCAGGTGGAATGCCTGACAAGAAATATGATCCTGGCATTTAACAACTTTTTTACTTCTTCAAAAATTATAGGCTCTAGCAAGGCATTGACAGGCCTTTGCTTCTATCTAAAAGGTTTAGCATCTGGTTTGAGAGGTATAGTATGAGTTATGACTGATGTGTCATATGTTTTTAGCTCATCATAAGTCCATGCAATGACATGGATGTAGTCTTTAAGTGCCTGAGTTATTCCTTCTAACTCTTCTTCTGTGCAAACCTTACCAATCAGGACATTTCTTTTGTCATCATTTTGTCCAATATTCACTTGTGAATATTGCTCTCCATCATCCTTGGGAAGATCCTTCTGCTTCAGCATATTATCCAAGTCAAAGGCTCTTTCTAACTCAATCATTCCTTTGGGAATCCTGTTTCTAGGAAACTCTAATATTTCCTCTTCTTCCCAAACATGATCCTCCACACTATTCTCATCTATAATCTAAGCATCAAATACATTTCTATTAGAGATGAAATCCAGGATATGCTGATCATCGTTGAACACCTAGAGATTAGTAACATTATCAGGTATTGAAGGCACTGATATCAGTTCTACTAAAAACCTTTTTAAACCTGAAATAGACAATGGCTCTAAGGTACTAGCAGCCTGAGCTAGAGCATCTGCTCTATGGTTCTATTCTCTAGGTACGTGGGTGATATTAAATGTGTCAAAGTCTTTAATCAGGTCCCAGACCCTATGTCTGTAGTTAGATAGTTTCCTATAATTATAGGAGTAAATTCCTCTCACCTGTCTCACCACTAATTCTGAATCTCCGTAGACATGCAAAATTTTTACTTTCTTCTTATGAGCAAACAATATCCCGTGTATTAGAGCCTCATACTCTGTTATGTTGTTAGTATAGGGAAATTGCAATCTATAAGCTACTAGATAGGACTTTCCTGATGGATCTATGAGATCAATTCCTACTCCAGCACCTTGTTTGGACTTGGATCCATCAAATCTTAGGATCCAAGGTTTATCTTCAACAAGAGGCTTAGGTGAGCCTTCCCTCCTCTTTGCAGCTCTGGCAGCTGCACCACCTGATATCCATTTTAACTTAGGAATTTCAGCCTTCTCAGATTTCATGTTTCCTCCCTTTTGTGAGGCTGATGATTCTTCTTTCTTTTCATCATCAACAGGATGATCTTTTGAATTAGGCACTACATGTTTCTTTAAAATATGCAAGCATAATGAACAAGCAGTCTCTGAGTGAGGTGCCTCATGCAATCTACACTATCCTTCAGTCAATGCATCTTGTGGAAGTTTCTCCTGTTCTATCATCCTTTTAGTTTCTTCTGATAAAAACTTCTCAAATCTGGTCAAATTACTGCCTCTGTCATCATCAGATAATTCATAATCTGACTCCATCAAACAATCACTTCCAGGGGTGATCTTATTATTATTGTTACCCTTTTCCTCATTGTAAACTAGAATTTCTTCTATCTTCTGGATAAAATCCTCATTCTAACTCACATTTTCTTCTATAGTTCCCGCAAAAAACAAACAAAAGTCAGAATCACTATCACTATCACTGGATACAACACTTACCTCAAATGATGATGATGACGCTTCTCCACATGTTTTCTCAAGCTCCATCATGTCAATGCATGCTTCACAGGTTTTCTCAGAATGTACTTCATTGTGTAATCTACACCAGCCATCAATCAAAATGTCATGAACAGGTATATCCAATAATTGATAGTATTCTACCTGTTTAGACAAGTATATTTTGAAACTTTTGAAATGATCTACTTCCGTTTCATCTCCATGATCATGACCAGATCTTAAGATTACAGCATTATCCTCCTGAGGATGATCATTAGGATCATGATCATCATGCAAATCATACATCAAGACCTCCTCTATTCTGACAGTCTGAGGTCTAATGGTATAAACTCTGGGTTCAACATTCACGTACATGATCTCATTTGTTTTGTTGTACTCAGTGATCATGTGTTTCATTCTTGGTTCAACATCTACCCTTATCTGGTTTGGTATACCCTTCCAAGGTAACCACATATGACTAAAGTTGGTAGACATATATCTGTTGAGGGTCTTGGACCAATCTCTACTGAGTAACATACCATACGTATCAGGTATGTCAACTACCTGAATATCAATATAGTATTGGATCCTAGGGTCTGATGCCAGCTGCATGTGAATGTGAGTCAACTCTCCTATTACATTCACCTTTGTTTTATCTAGTTGTGTCACCTTCTTTAGGGATTTAGTAGGATGTAACCCTAGAGCATTGCAGATAGATAGGGGCATGACATTCGTTGATGCTCCTGAGTCCACTAGACAATTATGCAGGTTTTTACCGAACATTCGTATCGTTAGAAGGAACAGAGGTGAATCACTTTTATCTCTATACAAAGTCATGTGAGAAGTCTTTGTAGCTTGAACAATAGCTGGGACTTTAGTTTTAACATTATTATCTCTGACATCATGATCTTTACCTCCAGATTGCCCTGATGGATGAATATCATCTTTAGGAGCAGGATCATCTAGTGATTTCATAAATGTCTTCTTGATTGCAAGAGTTTTGAGCAATTCTGACAAGGATAGGCTGATTTTGATCTTCTTCATCTCATCTGCCAGATAGGTGACTAACTTGTCAGACTCATGAGGCATGCTTAGAGCTTTTGATGCTATGTTTTGTGGTGACAAATACTAAGCATTGACCTTAGGAAGTCCCAGATTATTGCTTGCTTTGGGATCAAGAGGAGTATTAAAATTATTCAGGGGTAAGGAAGAGGTCAATGGACCAGCAGGTCTGTTGGCATTATTTCTCAAGTTATAATTGTGTTTACCCTGGTACTGTTGTTGGTAAGCATGTACTTCCTCAGGCTCATTTGATGGCTCATTGTCATCCTCAAAGGGAAAAACATAGTTTGATTCAAAAGTCATGGCTGATTCTTCACAAGTATGGGTATAAGACTAATGAGATGACATAGTTTGCTGATAAGGCTGATTAGTATAGCTTTCCAGTACTAAAGCTGAATCATATCCATAGGGGACAAACTCATTCCCTTCCACATGGTGTGGATTTCTTGCAGTATTGGATACTTCTGTCTAGAAAATACTTGCAGCAATTTGAAATTGGGGACATTCTAGCTCTGCATGAGCATTTGTATTGTGTATCCTACACCAATTAGTGAGGGCTACCTCAGCAAGATTAACCTTGGTAGTCTGTTTATCTTCTCCAGGAGGCTGACTATCTAAAGGTGATGGTAAGGAACCATTATTTGGCCTAGAGTTCCATACTCTGGGTGGTCTAGAGGGATTGTTATTACCACTATTATTATTGTAATTATCGTTGTTATACCCCTTGTCAGGATAATTTGGTCTATCATTGTTATAACCCCTATTCTGGTTAGGCTGAGAGTAGAAGTTTTGGCTTCTCCAATGAGTGATCTTAGTTGTAAGCTTCCTTAGCTAAGCTGATATTTCTTTGATCTCTTCTTTTTCTTCCTGAGCCTTAGCTACTACATTTTCTGTTGAAGGCTTGAAAAATGAGGATCTATTATTGTTCTGATTATTTTGGTCTATAACTTGAGGTGCTTGGACTTGTCCAGGATACTACATCATTTGGCCATTTCTTTTAGGAGGTGGCATTATACTCAATGGAGGTATCTACAGAGGTGCTAGCATCACAACTGGAGGCATTGTGGCTCCATTATATTGTGGCTGGGGAGGATATCCTGGATAACCAGGAAGTGTAGGAAAGGCTATGTTTGGAGTAGGAGCAGGTACCAGCTATTGGTTGACTTTAATAGCTTCTTGAAAAGCTCATGTTAACTTTGTGATTTCAGGATGAGCCCTCCTGATGAACATAGAAGTTAAAGGATCTAGAGTTGAGTAGTAGATGCCCCTGGCGGCTACATCAACTACAACCTAAGGAGTGACTAACTTGGATAACATTTTCTAGAACCTAGCATTAAAATTAGCAATAGGTTCTCCCTCAAACCGCTTAATTGTGGCAAACAAGTGATAGTTCATTGAAGGATCAATAGGTACTTTGAACCTATCCATAAATGCCTTTTCTAGGACATCCCATGATCCGATTGAAGATTGACCAAGACTAATATATCAATTATAAGCTTCTTCCCCTAAGGAAAAGGGAAATAATCTACATACAACGTCCTGATGCGCTATTCTGGCTCTACAATAGGCTTCCTTAAAAGTTCAGATGTGATCATTTGCGTCTTGATATGGATGATATTTTGGACAAAGTTTGTCTGGATTCTTTGGCAAATCGTGATATGTAGTCAAAGTTAGAGGTGATTCTACTGCAAAGAATGACATTGTAATCAGAGGAGGTTGAGCTTGAGGTATAACAAGCTGAGGTTGGACCAAAGGTGGTATAGGTGATCCTGTAGGTGTCTGTAGACCACAAGGAGTCACAAGAGAACATTTAGCTAAAGCTCCTTATGCACTAGACTCCAGAGTGTGATGGATATCTACAGTTCTAGGTCTGAACCCTCTAACAGATAGTTCTTCAAAATTTCCAATGGATTGTGACCTGGTATTTATCCTGTGAGCCAGGATTTCTCAATTTTGAGGAAAATTATCTGGATTATTTAGAAAATTAGTTGGAATTCACTAGCAAGGAAGGTATTTATGGTCAAATAACAGATCTGCTTGGATATTTGTAGAATATTTGCAAAGGTGCTGCAAATATAAGGTGATATTTGAAGTTCTATGTCACAAACGATGGGATATCAAGTTTTTGAGCTATTTACCTCAAAGATTTGGGCAAATTTACATGAGACAGGGCCTATTTTTGCACATTCATGATGATCGGTCGTAAAGCTTATAATATTTATGATCAATCTCAAAAACATTACATAGGATTAACATGTATGAGCTTAGAACAACAAATACTTGTGTCTAACTTGGAGATTTAGTGATGTCTAAGCATTACCTTACAATCTTTATCATCACCTGAAGTACTGATGATGATCCTTTATCTTCGAGCCCTCCTTCTAGCACCAATTTATGTTGATCATGATGTTAGTCATAAACAAACATAGAATAAAAGTACAAATTAACCTTTATTCATCTTGAAAGATACAATGAATTTAGTGAATTCATGATCCCAAGTCTCCGTTGATTAGGTCTTAATCTTCTGACGTTACTCAGAGATTGATGTGTGTTGCTGTTTCCATTTTAGGGCCTTACATAGGTATCATCAATGTAACTTTTGTTTCTGCAATGATGCTGCACAGATAGTTATTCTATACAAGATATGCTTCAAATAGTGTGTCTATCTTTAAATCTTTGCATGATATTAATCCTTTTGACATGTTTTAACCTCAAATATGTTGAATATGTTCAGTTATCTACGGGATGTCTGCATATTTGTTATTATTTTCTTAAGATTGTCAATTATTTGCAATTATGATGATGAAATGCTCTGAAATTGAAAGAAATTGAAATAAATACTTCAAATAATGTTGAACCTTCAGCTATTGAGCCACATATACATCAGATACAGTCATGAAGAGAAGAAATCAAACCATATGTTCACCAAGACATTCCACAGCTAGATACAGTCGATGCTAACTTCAAAGGAAAGGTATGAAAGCAACACATGTAAGTAGATATGCACTCCAAGGGACACAACAAATCACAGCATGTATCAAGAATTCATACACTGATTACTCAAGATTTATTATGGATTGTAATCAAAACAGTCTTCTCATTCATTAAGTATGCAAGAACATATATGTATACAACAACTTTGAAATGAACCCTGAATATTTCAGCAAATAGATTTCAATTAAGTTTTGAATGTTTTAAAATGGGGCATCCCTACACCTTTTTATAGAACAAGGTGAGGGAGTCGTTACAAAAATGATCTATGATCAAGATTTATCTATTAAGATCTATGGTAAATATTCTATTGACTAAGTCAACCTTTTCCACGTGGGATAGATTACCGATTGGTAACCATCTGAATTGCTTATTTCTCCTAAGTACCAGATGCTGATGTTCACTTTATGATGCATTTTCATCTATTCGTTAGATCCATGCTCTTCATCCTCATTATTAGGAACATCAGGATCATTGCTCGCCGTATCCTCACTATCATGATGACTGTGACCTTGTATATGAGCCTGCATAATCATCCTGACATTTTCATACAACTGTATTATTTTCTCTATCTCTCCACCATCTTGAGTTCTTGCTTTGAGGATGGCATGTTTATGCATTTGGTATTTACTTCTGATATTCTCCAATTTATTCCTCCTGTTGTTCAGTGTCTCATTATAATTTTCCATTTTGACTTTGATCCTCATCATTTTATCCATGACTTCCTCTGTCAAGTGATTTAGTGGATCATCTGCCACTGGTTGGAAGTTATTATGTAGAGCTTTGATTGCAAACTCCTCATCTTGATTTTCTATCTTCCCTTCTACCTTCCCTTCCAGTGCTTCCAAAACTTCTACCTCAAAAGACATCATATCATGCAGCTTCATGCCGATATCCCTTAGTTTACTATTGCATCTTTTAAGCACATCACATTCAAATTGGATGTCTTGGTACCATATGTCTATCAATAATGCATTGTTATTATTCAGCACTTGTTTGTTTATGAGTATTTGAGGATTGATCCTCTTTATTTCATCTAGAACAGTTAATGTCTTCTCCAATTGAAAAGACCTTTTCCCGTCTCCATCTGTAGTTTATCTACCTTCTTCCTGGAGATGCTAAGGGAATTCCACCTCTTCAAAGAGGCCTTTACTACATCTTCTACTGCATCAAATGTGGATGACATCCACCTCGTTAATATGGATGAGTCATGTTTCATGAGATCCAATTTATTTACCTCCTCTTAGGAAATAGTAGTCAATGGGACTGCATGATCAGTTGAAGTATCGTCAGGGTTAGTTAACCCTTTTATGTATGCATGCAACTGAGCAATGTGCTCTTTGTGTTGCTTATTTTTCTCTTTTTCTCTTTTTACCTTCTAAATCAATGAATCTATGATATCTTTACCTTCTTGACCCTCTTGGTCTTCATTAGCAAACCCCAAAGCTATTGTGCTAATCTAGAATTCATCTAGAGTAATCTTACCTTTCTCCTTATCCACAATAGGGAGTGCTACTTGAGCTATTCTTCTGCTCGTTGTAGGATCTCTTTTAATGGCCGAAGTCAACTTGGCCTTCCTCTTTGGCTTTATTAGGGTTTCTGAAAATAAAGTAGATACATTAAATTCTTGTTTTTCCATACCTAATTCTATACCAATTTCTATTTCTAGCCACTGAGGAATTTGATCTTTAGATCCTTGGTTTCCATCATCATCATGGTGATCACCTTGATCTCCTATAATCACATTTGCTTTTGACGGGGAAGGTGATTTCATTTTTTCTTCCTCATGATGTTCTTCATGAGAGTGATCTTTTGGTACATCCTCCTGACGAGGAGCTCCTTCTTCTGGAGGGTGATCATGTTGATCACTTGTATGTTTATCATGACCCTGATCTTTTGCTTCCTCCACTCTTATTTCATCCACTTTATTGCTTCCTCCTGATGTTGTGATCTTGGGAAAAATATGTAAGCACCAAAATCACACACAACCTCCATGACGACCCTGATGATGACTCACAGTCCTTGTCATGTACATGTAAGCATGAAATAATGCCCTCTCAGCAGTAATTCTCTTGGTAGCTTGTGGTTTTTCCTCTTGTTATTTCCCCTTTGTTGTGCTAACCTTCTCCCCACTTTTAACACTTTTCGATAATTGTCTGATTTTCATTTCCTAAACTTGCAACTTCATCCCTAAGCCTTGTATTCATCTTGTTATTGTGTTTGACCTTTCTATAGCATTTTTCATCCATTCCCACCCCTAGGAGCCTTCTAGATGACCTCCCAAGCCATCTCCAACTTTCAATTTTCAATTCCATCCAACCAGTACAAATCTCCTCATATTATTTCAGGATCTCCCTTGGGAGATTCAACTTTTGTAAGTGGAGATTTAGATTTTGACCCCTTTTTGACTAATTTCTGGAGGTAGTTCACCTCCTTTTCACCTCCTTAACAATCTCCAACCCTGTTTGTCAACTCAAGACTTCCCTAGAGTGTGTCTCACCCATGTGTCGCTTCCAGGTGACCCAGGGTCACCCCCGAGTGACTAGGACTAGTGAAAGGGGTGATCAGTGGATGACCTAATCATCTTTTCTAGCCATGGAAGAACTCAAGTTTTTGACTCGAAAAAGGTCCATTTTGACTCATTTTTCTTCCAATTTGCATGAGTTTTTAGCCTATACATAGAGTTATCTATTCTAAGCCTCCAAGAATGCATAATTAACTCCTTTTTAACTCAACTTGTTAACTCCATTTCTTCTTTAGTGATAAGCTATATTGGCTTGTTCATTCCTTAATTAGCCCAGATCACTCCTAAGTCTTCTAAGTTAACTCTTTAATCAAGGGAGTTAACTCTTCATCATCTCCTACCTTTTTTATCCTCATAAAACCTATAAATACCCCTCCCTCTTAATTATTTTCCAAGTTGGAGAATGATCTTCCATTCTTCACAAGCTTTTCCAAGCTTCTTCATAGGCCCTTAAGCCTCTTCTTTCTTTAGTATTTCAAATCTTTTAAGCTTTCTTTGCGTTAGATTTCTATGTTGTCAAGTTTCAAATTTCCCATGGGAGGTAATTTTATTTATGCATCCAATCTTTTATAGGTTTTTGCTCTCCAACTAGCACCCATATGCTCATATAGGACATTCCAGCCCTTTGCTTTTATTTTTTTCATCTAAGTGTTGCTAAAAGCTTCATATTATGTCGATATGCTGGCCAAATCGTAAGCCACAATGCTCGTAAGCTCACATTGAGCTCACATCCAATATTTAAAAATCTCTTTTTGCATCCCCTTTCTTATTATTGCCAAGAGGATATCCCTACTATTGCAAGAGGACAAAATAGGTTGCCAACACAAGGATTGTGAGGATAGTGGAGGCTCACACATCTCTTATTCTAGGTTCCTTAGTGCTTTTCTTGTTGTAGTAATTAGAAAATCTCAATTTTCTCTTGGGAATAGCAATTTAATATTGCAATTTCCTTGATAGGCTAAATAGGATTTCCATTCTTAGATTAGTTTGCTTTCAAACGTTCTTTAGACTAGCTTGTTTTCAAAGCAATTTCATTTTCCTAGGATAATGGTTCCAAAAATCAAGAAAAACAAACAAAAACATAGATTAGATTGCATTAGTTAACTTCATACTAGATTGCATACATATTTCAATTCCAAGATTAGAAAAAGCACTTAATTTCCATAAAGATCTAAAAAAACCACTAAAATATTGTTTTTCACTCATTTATGCTTGTGTGCATCCAAAAATCAAAAAGTACAAAAACATTTGCATCACAGAATGTTCACAAACCCTTGATTCCAACACAATGTCAAATTTGGTCAACATTAGGCAAACCCTTGATTACAACACAAGGTCAACACAAGATAAACACAAAGTCAAACCTTGGGTCAAACAAATCCTAGGTCAAACCCTGATTCAAACTAGGGTTAACTTTAACTATCTCTCTCTCTCTTGGTTTGGGTTCACGAATGTACCCTAGGCTGAGAGGCAAGTACATGAGGGAAATCCTCAAAGTGATTGAGGAAATTCACTCTATACCACAACAAGACCAACAAATGGTGGAGGAACAACAATGTAGGTTGAGGATAGTCCAAACACAAGTTATCATCCAACAATTTGAAGAACTCCAACTTAACATAAGTATCAATGAAAATAATCATCAACCTACACAAAGTTGGAATCTTGAGAATCCAAATAGAAGAATGGTGACTAGTGACCCTTTGGGTCATAGAGATATTTCAACAATAATGGTGATAGAGCATCAGATCATAATCAACACATAAGAAAGGCCCTAGGACCAACCGACCACTCTCCGTGAAATCCAGCTCTCAAGTGAGCCAAATAGACTCTATGTATCACCTCCTCTTGATTGGCTACTCCCACAAGAGTGAGAGTGATGTGGAGGTTCACCCCATGGAAAAGAGAGGGGTTCCATGTGCACATCAAATTTGACTCAACTGCCCTAGGCTACCAAGTCATGTTTTTGAGTGTACAACAACAACTATGTGGAAAAGTTCATTAGAGACCTTTGGGAATGGGACTACTAGGGAGGATCTAAAGATATATTACTCCATTGAAAGGGAGATGGAGGTGGGTGAGGGTTTTAAGGGTAACATTGAGGATAAATTATTGGTTAGGAAGGAATATCTCCCAATTTTGTAAAAAATGGAGACCATCCCTCAAAGCAAACTTCTGCAATTTGGAGTCTTAGATAAGGTTGATCCATGGTCAATTTTGGAATGGTTAAAGACTAGAATTCTTAGGGAAAGATATTTCATAAGTGTAAAGAGAAAATATAAGAAATAATTGATGCAACTAGCTAGGGTTTGGGTAGGGTAGTAGATCTCATTAGCTCTATCCCATGAAAATTCAAATATGATACATCAATAGTTCTCCCTGCAGCTAGAATAATAAGGAAATTGTCTACTATCTTCCAACAATAATTATCAGAGTAGGGTATAGATAACCTAATGAGGCTAAGATCCTTGTTTACAAAGTTCTAGGGATAGTTTGTTGATTTGGATAATACTCAAGAAAATCTCAGATATTCTATTTACTCACAACAAATCAAGATCAAATATCACAATAAGTAGAGTATGAATGACATTTAGGAAGCCACCTCTAATTTTCAAGGCTATTTTCCAGAGGGGACATAATATCCTTGTTCTTCACTCTCATTCTCATTCATTGATTAATTTTTTTTTCTCCTTAGAATAAATGACCTCAATAGGCTTTTCTATTATATTTCAAAGTTAGCTGCAAAGTAAGGTTGACCTTACCCTCAGGAATAATTAACTTATTCAGGTCGAATTGGATAGAATTGTAAAGTGTAAATGGAAGGTACCTCATATAAAAGGAGGATTTTTGGTCATTTTTCAGAGGGGGGAACATAGAGTACTTGCACTTGTGCAAGCAATTTTGTAGACTTGTTGGCATGTAAAGGGAAAATTTGATATGCATTTAGGGTGTGGGAAATCTTGCTTATTTGGAATCAGCCATATGATTTCCAATTAATAGACTATATCCTCTCTATTCCTGTGTTCCTACCCATTGGTGGTAATGTATCGACATTTTATTTTCCTTGCATATGATTTATGTTGATGAATCTTGTACTTAATTGCTAAATATTCAATCAACTAGTTGGACAGGGTTTGAATTTTATGCATGTCATATGACATTTTCATATCTTTGTTCTTTTACTTCTCTTTCCTTATAATTTTGCACTTGTAATGTACATGATTGTGTGGAATATTGTTCGTCCATTGCTTGTTTAATTTGATCTCATGAACTTTATCATATGAAGTGAAAATCCAGGTGCAAAAGCTATCAGATTATTTACATTTTATTTTCCTCTAAATCCTAATCTCCTTTTCCCTTTTTTTATACACATAGTTAATAGTAGGTTTTGGGACTCCAAACTCCAGAGAAACATCTTTCAGATAATATCAAAATCCAAGTTGATTCTACCAGCATAGGCCCCTTGAACAAACAATTACATTATCTAGAACTTAGTTGCTCCAACACTATTGTGACCTAGCCTATAGGGACCTTAGGGTAATCATAATATCATTAGGTTACCTTTCAAGAGAAGTAGAGTGTCATTCTTTCTATATAGAAAATAACCATCAACAATACCATTCTAAATGGTTAATCCTAGTGATGAGTTAGTTACACAAGGTGATTTTTATGCTCAACATGCTCCATATATGTAATGTGGTGGAGGATTGAAATATGTATCATCAACCAATGCCACATTATCCTCACATGTATCTAATAATAATTGTAATAGATCCTCATGTTGTTCTTTGTCCTTAGGTATGCATAGGTAATGTGTTTGTTCAATAGAAGGTGTAGAAGAATGTTAATCAATAAACTATGAGCCACAAGATAGGAAAGATGAACTAGCTATTGGAGTAGCCAAGATCAATAAGAAAAAACTAGAATAACTTTGACAAAAGGCAATTGCACATAATAAGCCAAATAATATATTCAGGAGATAAGTAAAATGTACATAGATGCCTTGTATAAATAGGCATGAGAAAGGAGGTAGGATGGTTGAACACAATGACTAACTAACCCTCTTAAAATGAGATACTTGTGAGTTCAAATGACAAGTGCTCATGCTAGTGCAAGTACACATGCAAGAGATGTCTCACAAAGATGAGAACACATGTATTCACCATGAGGTGAGACATAGTCTAAAAGTCCTAAGTAAACTTAAGCTAAGTGTGAATACATCAATTCTATTAAACATGATAGCCTAACTAGAATCATAAAGGCCTTATTTACACCAACTTTATCAACCTCATGTGAAGGTGAAAAATGTGTATGATGTATAGGCACATCACTAGTGATAGAAGAAGTACAACTTTCATAAATATCAATACTAGGGTAATCATCATAGACAGGTAATCCCAAATTGATAAGTGGATCACTAAGCATGGAAAAATGTGCATCATCATCATATGTAAGTGAAGGTGAAACATGTGTATCTATCTAGTGCACAAAAATAGGCTCCTTAAGAAATAATGAATCAAGAGAGGAACATAGAGGAGAACTATCATGAGATGAATGAAAGATATTCTCACTATGTATAACATTGCATGAGTCAAGATCCCTTTATGTATCAAGCATAAGTATAAATGAAGATGTAGTTAGGCCACATTCATATGCCATAAAAGATGTGGTGCAGGAGCACCTACCTGACAGCTGGTCTTGATAAGGCAGTTAGTAGTTTAGGTCTTGTTTATGATTCCAAGAAGGTCTGTTTGACCAATTGCATGTAATAAGGTCATGCTGATCAGGATAAGATCATGCTGACCAGGCTTTTGCTATTTTTAGCTTGTTAGTTATAACAGCTGTCATGATGTATGTTCGGTGGGATCTCCCAGCCGCCTGGAGAGTTCCCAGCCGCTTGGAAGTCGGGTCAGTAGTACTCGTAGGAAAGTCTTTATAAGCATGAGATCGTTTGATATGAAAGACAGACAGATATCATCGATCGCCAGTGTAGTGTTGCGCAGAGTAGGTTGAGTGTTCTGTGTGAGGAACATCATATTGTATTACATCTGTGAATCAATAAAGATCCTGTTTTGTTTTCTGTTTGATCTCCTTCCTGTAATCGATCGCGGGTTTGAGAGTTTTTCATGGATTTCCTGATCCATTCCACTGGTTGACTCACCTGATCGGTGGAATGGCAATGTACAGTAGGTTAGATGTTAGATCGTTTTCCGTTTGCATGCAGGTGTGCAGGATCGTGGTCAAGAGATGTTGAAGACCCTAGCATCCTCATGTGCTAGGTCGAGTTGATAAGCTAATTGAGTTGGAAGATCACCCTGAATTGGATCGGGTCGTCCCTGGTGGATCGGCGAAGAGAGATTCCGCTAAGTGAAGAAGTCCGCCAAAACGGCATCATCAGGATATTTCTGCAAATATCCTGCAGACAGTTCGGACATCATCATCCGGATAAGTGGAGGAGGTCAGCATGATGATGTCGATTTCATGAAGAGTGAGTTCGTTGGGGTGATCATCAACAGGAGGAGCCGAGGAGTGTATCGGCATCAGGATCATCATCAGGAGGAGCCGAGGAGGAGCGCATCGGCATCAGGCTGAAGATCGGGTTGATCGCGGGCCGAAGAAAAAAACTAAGTTTGGCAAACAGCAGGATATGACGTCATCATCATCATGATATACGTCATCAGGACATTTCGGAGCAGCAGGATATTGTGAAACTGTGGGTGACGTCATCGTCATCAGGATCTACGTCATCAGGATATCGGGTGACGTCAGCATCGAGTGAACGGTGCGAAGAGTTAAGGTTTGTCATCATCAGGATAAATGCGAAGAACCGGATGTTCGTTATCCTGTTGAATATCATGATGCTGAAGCTTGTGTCGTCGGCTATCGGAGCATCGAAGGGAAGGTGTTGAAGGTCGTCATCAGGATATTTGGGAGCAACTGGATGTTGAATATCCTGCTGACGAAGGTGATGTTAAATATCATGATGAGGCCGCTAGTGCTTGGCGCCCGATGAACAGTGCAACCGGAGGATGTTTGCGCCGGTTGAACATCATGATGATGTTGAAGGTAGTGAAGACGGAAATTGTCGGTGAGGTGAACAGTGGACGTAAGGAGGATGTTCGCGCTGGTCGAACATGATGATGCTGCCGATAATCGAGTAAGGTGATGCTGTTGACAGGCGAAAGTGCGAAGGCTTGTCTGCAGGAGGATATCGGTCGGCAGATGCAATATGATGATGCTGTTGGTTTTCGGAAACATGATGCTGACAGAGTAAAGCCGAAATATGATGATGATGATGGCGAAGATGATGATGATGAGGTTGGTCTGCAGACATTCATGCTATATGCGAATGATATAGTGTGGATGCCTCTGCATCATAGTGGTATCAGAGCTCAGCTAAAGGTCTGGGCTGTTGTGTGTTGATTCTGTCACCGAAAGGGCAGAGGTAGAGATAGAGTTGATTGTGTTGTGATTGAGAGGTTGACAAAATGCCTCCTAAAGGTAATGGTACTGCAAGGGAATTGCAGGATATGAAGGAGAAACATGCTAGAGAGATGAGGAAGATGAAGGAGCTTGCTGAAGCACTTCAAGCCAGGCTGACAGCCCTGGAAAAGAACAAAAAGAGGGAGGTAGAAGACAGTGAGTCTGAAGAAGAGGCAGATACTGTTGAAGAGTATGAAGAGGTAGCTGAAGATCTGGATGCTGAAGACCAGAGGTTGGCAAAACTGTTAAAGGCAGTGCAGAGTGAAAAACCTAAGGTAAAGGTTGATGTTTCCAAGTATACTGGAAGCTTGAATGAAGATGAGTTGTTGGACTGGATTGCTGCACTGGATAATCACTTTGAATGTGAAGATGTTGCTGAGGATCAGAAGGTAAAGATTGCAAAGACCAAGTTAGGAGGTCATGCTTTGGTATGGTGGGATTATGTACAGTCTGAGAGAAGGAAACAAGGGAAGTCTAAGATCACTTCTTGGGATAAGATGGTAGCAAGGATCAAAGGGAAATTCTTGCCAAGGGATTATGAAATCCAGATGTTTAAGAAGCTGCAATTTTTAAAGCAGAAAGACAGGGATGTGAAATCATATACTGAGGAATTTTATCTGTTAAGTATGAGATCTGGTCATCATGAGAATGAGGTAGAAAAGGTGGCTAGGTACTTGGCAGGTTTGAGGTTTAACATACAGGATGAGTTAGTTTTAGCTAACCCTAAGAATGTGGAGGATTGTTATCAAATGGCAATCAGGATTGAAGAAAAGCTGAATAGAGGACATGATAAGTCCATGAGAGGAAGAGGAAACAATAGGGGAAGAGGAACAGCCCCTGCACAAAAGCAAACCAATGAGGTTCAAGAAGACACTGGTAAAGGACAAGGACAGTCTGATTTCAGAGGTGGATGGAAAGGTAATAGAGGAAGATTTGGAGGTGGTAGAGGTTCTACTACATTTTCAGGAAAGTGTTACACCTGTGGTGAGTTTGGTCATCCATCTTTCAAATGTCCAGAAAACAAAGGTTCATCATCCAGAAATGATAGAACAAGTGACAAGAGAGTACAACTGGTACAAGAAGAGAAGGGAGAAGAAAGTGCACAGAGTTCAAACAAAGGTCCTGAGAATTTTGGATATCCAGAGAGTGGAGAATCATTGATGTTGAGGAAAACAAGTTTGCAGGCATCACAGGATCTGATGCAAAGGAGAGCTCTTTTCAAAACCACATGTAAGAGCAAAGGTAAGGTATGTAAGGTTGTCATTGATACTGGTTCAACAGACAACATGGTATCTCAGGAGATGGTGGATAAACTGAAGCTGGAAAGGATTCCACATCCACACCCTTACAAGGCATCTTGGGTGAGTGATAGGCAATCACTTTTTGTCTCTGAACAGGCATATGTGGATTTCCAGATTGGACCATATCAGGATAGAATTTTGTGTGACATATTGCCTATGGAATGTTGTCACCTACTGTTGGGTAGACCATGGCAATTTGACAGAAGGGTACTGTATGATGGGTATGCTAATACCTACACCATCAAGAAGGATGGGAAGACTATTAAGTTGATGCCATTGCAGGCAAAAGCTGCAGTACAGAAGGCAGCTCAAATCATTTTGATGGGAAAGAAGGAGTATGTGCAGATGCCTAGAGGAGCAGGCATGAAGGCAGTTCAGGACACTGCAGAGAAAGGAGTTGTTACAGACAACAAGCTGAAGGAAGTTTCAGTTGTGACTGACAGAGGTCAGCAGCAGGTTCAGAAACAGGGGTGCAAACAGCCACCAGTTCAGAGGATTGACAAGGATGTTGTCATAGTTGGGACTATTGTTTGTCCTATAAGAGTTGAAAGGAAGATAGACTTGAACACTTCAGGAGTTCAAGAAGCAGTTCAGCCAGAGGTTCTGGTCAGACAATCTAACAAACACAGAGATAACCTGAGAAAGGCCTACATCAACAGGCATGAGGATTTACTTGCCAGCAAGCAAGTTACAGTTCAGAAGTCTTGGAGCAGCCAAGAGACAGCAGCAGATCAAGCTGGAGCAGGTCAGACGACTGACAAAGCAAAGTGTAACGGTGGAGGACTTCCACATGCTCAACTCATGGGACATGAGTTCTTTTCTGTTGGGGAGTATGGTGCAGGAGCACCTACCTGACAGCTGGTCTTGATAAGGCAGTTAGTAGTTTAGGTCTTGTTTATGATTCCAAGAAGGTCTGTTTGACCAATTGCATGTAATAAGGTCATGCTGATCAGGATAAGATCATGCTGACCAGGCTTTTGCTATTTTTAGCTTGTTAGTTATAACAGCTGTCATGATGTATGTTCGGTGGGATCTCCCAGCCGCCTGGAGAGTTCCCAGCCGCTTGGAAGTCGGGTCAGTAGTACTCGTAGGAAAGTCTTTATAAGCATGAGATCGTTTGATATGAAAGACAGACAGATATCATCGATCGCCAGTGTAGTGTTGCGCAGAGTAGGTTGAGTGTTCTGTGTGAGGAACATCATATTGTATTACATCTGTGAATCAATAAAGATCCTATTTTGTTTTCTGTTTGATCTCCTTCCTGTAATCGATCGCGGGTTTGAGAGTTTTTCATGGATTTCCTGATCCATTCCACCGGTTGACTCACCTGATCGGTGGAATGGCAATGTACAGTAGGTTAGATGTTAGATCGTTTTCCGTTTGCATGCAGGTGTGCAGGATCGTGGTCAAGAGATGTTGAAGACCCTAGCATCCTCATGTGCTAGGTCGAGTTGATAAGCTAATTGAGTTGGAAGATCACCCTGAATTGGATCGGGTCGTCCCTGGTGGATCGGCGAAGAGAGATTCCGCTAAGTGAAGAAGTCCGCCAAAACGGCATCATCAGGATATTTCTGCAAATATCCTGCAGACAGTTCGGACATCATCATCCGGATAAGTGGAGGAGGTCAGCATGATGATGTCGATTTCATGAAGAGTGAGTTCGTTGGGGTGATCATCAACAGGAGGAGCCGAGGAGTGTATCGGCATCAGGATCATCATCAGGAGGAGCCGAGGAGGAGCGCATCGGCATCAGGCTGAAGATCGGGTTGATCGCGGGCCGAAGAAAAAAACTAAGTTTGGCAAACAGCAGGATATGACGTCATCATCATCATGATATACGTCATCAGGACATTTCGGAGCAGCAGGATATTGTGAAACTGTGGGTGACGTCATCGTCATCAGGATCTACGTCATCAGGATATCGGGTGACGTCAGCATCGAGTGAACGGTGCGAAGAGTTAAGGTTTGTCATCATCAGGATAAATGCGAAGAACCGGATGTTCGTTATCCTGTTGAATATCATGATGCTGAAGCTTGTGTCGTCGGCTATCGGAGCATCGAAGGGAAGGTGTTGAAGGTCGTCATCAGGATATTTGGGAGCAACCGGATGTTGAATATCCTGCTGACGAAGGTGATGTTAAATATCATGATGAGGCCGCTAGTGCTTGGCGCCCGATGAACAGTGCAACCGGAGGATGTTTGCGCCGGTTGAACATCATGATGATGTTGAAGGTAGTGAAGACGGAAATTGTCGGTGAGGTGAACAGTGGACGTCAGGAGGATGTTCGCGCTGGTCGAACATGATGATGCTGCCGATAATCGAGTAAGGTGATGCTGTTGACAGGCGAAAGTGCGAAGGCTTGTCTGCAGGAGGATATCGGTCGGCAGATGCAATATGATGATGCTGTTGGTTTTCGGAAACATGATGCTGACAGAGTAAAGCCGAAATATGATGATGATGATGGCGAAGATGATGATGATGAGGTTGGTCTGCAGACATTCATGCTATATGCGAATGATATAGTGTGGATGCCTCTGCATCAAGATGTATCATCATAAAGCATAGTTACATAAGAAGTGATCTTGGTAAAGAAGTGAGAGAAGATACCCATGATAAAATAATGTAAATCAATTTCAAATTCAAAATTTAGAAATATTAATTGTACATCAAATCTGAAAATGAAACCCTAGAAAGGTAGTTAAGGGTGGGTGAAAAAAAATATCATAATAAAGCTTAGAAACCATAATAAAAAGATGTAACAATGAGATATAAATGAAGAAAATGAATGTAATGGAGTTTCAAATCTAAAAATAATATGTAGATATTAGAAAAATGTAGATTTGAAATACACTTGTTGGTTACCCAAACTATAGCCCACTAGTCTTTAAAGTACATTCAGACTTATAATAGAGACTAGATGAAAGTTGGCCAATGAACAAGAGACAATTGATGTACTATTTATCCTCTACACAATGCCTAGGTGGGTACTCCTTTAACACTATACCTAGATGATAAAAAAAATTATTCAATGGTGTTCAAAAGATTACACTTATCATATAAAGAAAACAAAGATTGATTAAATCCATTAGGATTGTTTCTTTATAAACTCTAAAACTTAGCATGAAGATAATAAAAATTACCAATAATTTATCTTGTAACATGCATTTGTTATTTTAATGTATGTATTTATGGTTGAGGGACATATTAGATCTAACACCAATGCTTGTCCTGCAAAAAATAGAGTTGCCACAGTGTATCGGGCTTCTACAATGATATTATACTAAAGACTGATAATCAATTTACCTTTAAAAGATATTAATGTCTCAACATTAATGTTGATCAAATAATGGAAAATAATGTACATCCTATACTTAGTTATACATTCATCTATAAATAGCTTTACTATTCTACATATAAGAATTATTGTGCTCCTTGAACATAAACTAATACACAACAATAGTACATAACAACAAATGTGCATGAGAGAAATAAAAAATTATTGATTATTAATTCTTAAATGTGGTTTACAAAATGAAATGGTGATTAGATAAATCACATAAAATACTTACAATACAAATCTTGCATTCTATTTATCTATCTCCATTTCATAAAATAAGGGGGATTCTTACAATTCATTGATGACTGACATGTGCTTATATTCTATTTTTCTTTGAGAAAATAGACCATGTGAGAAGTTGGAATAGCTATAAGGTAGTTTTCAAAATAGTAGCCCACTTCTTCTTACATGGTGGAGCATGGATAGTTGAGCATTTGGGGACCGCCTAAGTCTCAGATTCTTCACCTACCAAGGCTGAGTTGACAATTGCTACTAATTGAGAAGGTAGATGTGAAGAAATAGAAAGGTGTTGCCTACCCATCTTCTTTGAGACTATAAATAAGAGTTGGCCATTTAAAATTAATAGCTTCCATCATCTCAAATCAAGCAGATGCGAGTAGTTATAGAGGCCTATTAGTGAAGTTAAGGCTGATCCAAGTACTGGTCATCTGATAAGGGGGTGAAGATGCGAGCATGCTACGATAGAAAACCACACTCCCTATCTACAATCATGGATTCTTCTCCTAAAGACCAGCATGGATAGAAGAACTAAGAAACCTCATTTCTAAATCTACCCAAGCCTAATAAAGGCTCCTCTTTTTCTATGCTTCTAAAATTGCACAATTGGAGGCAACAGAAAACTAAAAACCCATTTATATCCATGGACACCATTCTAAAAATGAAAAAGAAAGATCAACTTTTGTGACAGACTAAAACTTAAGATATATACCTTAGAGAAAACATGGTGTCTTTTTATAACCAAAAATGGTGAAACATATGCCTCAGGCTTAGTTTTTGTGAGGCTGATTATTTTCCTTCCTTATTTTGATCATTTTACATTATAGTTAGTGACATTATCAGACTTTTAGAGACTATTATTCCATTATGAAGATTAGACTATATTCCTAGTTTGACATTGATTAGACATGTGGTGATTCAATTTGATCATATTTTGATGCTATGTTGAGACTAGACATGTGAGATATATTAGATGATGATTATTGATGTGATTTCTACTTCATTATGTGGATTCATTAATTGATGATGATTGTGTGACATTAGATAGAAAATGTAGTTTAATCTTGAATTATGTCATGAATGATTAATGTTGTATGCAATGACATGAATTTAATTTCAGTTGCTTTGGCTATGATTATACATGATGTGATTGACACTTGATCTAGTTGTGCAAGATTATATTCCTATGCCACAGGAAATTAGAGGTCGTGTTCAAACATATGTTGTTCCTTGTGAAACCGATCCATTCCCAAGAGGGATGAGGATCACATGTGTTCGAATGTTGCTTGTATGCATGCTTAATTTATTTATTTTGGCCTAGTGACCCTTTCTTAGTTGATTTCTATCATGTGTTGTATATTTATAATTGTTCTACACCACTTGGTATTATTTTTATTTATGGGCCATTTAAAAGTGGATTTATGCCTCCCTAGGTGTACCTTAGTGTCCCAAAACTTACCCTAGGTGGTTACCCTTGGGTCTAGGGTCAATTTTGACTAACTAAACCTTGGGGTAAATCACTTTTGGTCACTCTAAACTAGGGTTTAGTCAAAGTGACGAATTTTGAAATGGGTAAGGGTGGGAGATGAGTCATGCTTTGGGAAAGACCCATCTCCCTTTCCAAAGTTTGGGGATCCCTTCACCAAGAAGACTTGGGAGGTCTCCAAGACTCCCAAGTGTGCGGGATCTCCCTCCAAGACTCTCACACATGTGTCAGAGCACTTTGGAGGGAGATGGCTCTCTTGGAGAATAAGAGGATGCCATATGGCATCCCTTATCCTCATGGAGGCTTGAAGGGAATTGCCACCTCACCACTTGGTCTCTCACACGTGTGAGAGCACAAGTGGATAAGGTGAGGGATAGAATGGAATTGGAGGGTGACACTTGTCACCCTCACACTCCTTCTCCCTTGCAAGTGGCATGGGATGAGGAAGGAGAAGGTGACAAGTGTCACCTTCTCATTCCTCAGGGCCAAATTGGAAGGCATATATTATCTCCTCTTTAAGAGGAGTGTGGGGTTCTTGCATTTTGCATTTTCTTTCTATTCTTGGAGTTCTTTTTTTGGGAGTTAGAGAAATTTGGAGATTGGGAGACTTGGAGAAGCTTGGAGCTCTTCACCAAATGTGCTTCCATTTTTAGGGCTTTTGAAGGTAAGCTCCCTGGCTATGGCCATTTTCCCTTGTATATTTTAGTTTATGTTTGTGTTTGTGAAATTATGTTGATGGTTATTTTCTTTTTGTGTAGGTGGGACTTTGGTGAGAGAACCTCCATTTAGAGGTAAGGCTCAACTTGTAAGGGGTGGGGGAGAGTGAACCTCCTTGAGGTCACCTCCTTATTATTGTGCTACTTATAGCCTTGAGGGATTTTCTATGGTGTAGAGAACATTTTTTATGGCAAGAGTGCCATGATAGTTTTTTTTTTTAGATATTTGGAGATATGTATTATGTGGTTGTGGCTTGAGGCCTTGAGACTTGGAAATTTTGAGACCTTGGAGTGACCTCTTAAATTGAGGGGTCCACTCCCCTACCCCCTTCAAACTCATTTTCATGAGTTTGGTTTTGTGCAAACATTGGGGAAATTTTATTTGTGTTTGGGAGATTGCATTGTTGTGGTGTGTGTGTCAAACCGTGTGATTCCTACCTCCCTAGCTCGAGGGTGACCCACTAGCGGGTCTATGGTAGGGAGGAGGGTGTTCCTTTGTGGCTTGGTTCCCCATTTTTGGTGTTGTATCATTGCAGGTTTTCATTGGAAAAATGGAGCTTAGAGGTGTTCATTGTTATCTCATTTGCCTTATTTTAGTTGTTTGTTTTTGAGCCATGGCCTTGGAGGCCTTAATGTTTAAGTTGTAAAAATTTTACTCCTCATTGTATTTGGTGTCCGAAGGAAATTTTTATATGTATTAAACCTATTGCGATGATTTTTAAAACTATGTAATAGATTGTTGTTGCATTAATTTAGTTATGAAAGGTTGCCCAAGAAAATATACATTTGCTATTATGTATGTAATGAAATTACATGTTTATCATTTTGCCATTTGTGCACATGGGTTTGTTGAAAGTTTGATAGAAATGATCTTATTGTATTTGTTGTCATTTGATATTTGAAAAGAAAGGAAGTTTAAATGTTGAAGTAGTCTCTTTGAATTGAGTTTTAGAAATAGAAGAAATTGATGTGTAAACTATTTTGTATGCTCACAGAAAATTAAAAAAAAAAGGATTGTATATTTACTATTATAAAAAAAGGCAAAAAATAGTAGTATGCTCCATTTTATACACTATCAAAAAGGCAAGAGAGATAGTTAGTTGCTATGTTTACTTTAGCAAAAAAAAAAAGGAAAATTCAATAGTAAATCTATTTCTTTCATTTTTAAAAAAAATTATATGTTAATTGTACTTAAAAGTTTTCAAAACTGGTCATATTGTTTTATTAAATGAATGTGAAAATATATATATGCATGGTATAATTAATATATATATATATATATATATATATATAATTTTTTGTTTGTAAATTTAACCTAGACCCACTAATGATACTATTTTTTTAATAGTGTGTATTTATACACACACACACACATAAATACACCTATATTTTAGATCCCATTATCAGCAAACTATATTGAACATTTCATATAAACCAAATATTATATATATTTTACATAAAAAAGGACAAAAGAATGATCACAGCTGTGCTAGTTATTTTTTTTTAGTTTTAAACAAAAAAACAAAAAAAAATTGAAAGGGGCTATGGTGGGCGTTGGCGCCCACCACAGTCCCCCCTATTCACCCCCCACCGTTTCTTCAGACAATTTCATGGGGTGTGGGGAGGAGGCCATGCCTCCACCCACACCCCCTCCCCTTAACACCACTTATAACCCTTAGCCGGCAATGGCAGTACAATGGATGGGCCATCGACCCAAACCCTCATTCAGCTTTTGTAGTTTCTTTTGCCTACTTTCGGTTTCCCTCTAACTTGCAGAACACGGAAGCATATACTTAATATATATATATGTGTGTGTGTGTGTGTGTGTGTGTGTGTGTGTGTGTGTGTGTGTGTGTGTGTGTGTGTGTATTCATATCTGTGTATCATGCAATGTTAAAATAAGTACCTTCAAATGCGAGCTATATGTATATATATACTCAAATAAATATGTTCGTATATATATCAAAAAATAGTAAATCCCATTGTGTATATTATGTATACCTCTATGAGAGGATTCCAAGCATGGTGTAATGCCCCGTCATGCAACCCTAGAGTGTTAGACTAACCAGGGTGGAAAACATAACTATTTTTTTTTTAAAACAATAAAGTACAAAACATAATCCAAAGATATTAAGAAACACGTAAAATAGAAAAGTACACTTCTAACCACTCTAGGGAAACATAACTGCATTAGGAAATTAAGTAAAACCATAAGAGTGATAACCATCAATCTACAGAGATAACTAATCCAATAACTTTTACAACAACAATATAATTTGATTACATAGTCTCAGTTCCAAATTACATGATTACAAGAATACAAGATTGCAAGAGTGCAAGATTGCACAAATACAAGATTTCAAGATCGATCTCGTCAATTTACAAAATAGTACATAAGATGGTATACAACACTGTTGTAGAATGAAAGCCACCAGAAACTGGAACATCTTCTCACAAGGCTCAAACTGAATCTCCAAGAAAAAACCAATGGATAGCTCTACCTCCCAACCATGTGGAACCCTGAGGTCCACCCCACCGAGCTAGGAGATAACAAGAGGATTACCACTAGGTCAAGGCTGCAGTCAAGAACACAAATACCAATACCAGACTCCATGAAGACAAACATGATGAAAGGACTACACAGAACTGATAGAACTCAACCAAACAGATCAAAACATCTGACTAGATCAATCATGAAGACAAGACCACACTCCAGAGGTACCAACAAGGATGAAGAGAAGATAACTGAACCACATAAGGAGAGTGTCATCGCATGGCCCTAGCATGGGTTACCCAGGCTATCTCTCACCAGAAGTCAGCCCCCATCTATGGTTACCCTGGCAGCCTCTCTCTAGGTGCCGGCCCCATAGGGTGACCATGCGGAGCCGACATGTCCTGTCATGAAGACGAGGAGGTCGACCTTGCCAACCAGGCCTTCTCATCCCTCTCTTAGCCTATGATAACACTCAATGTGTGGGTGAGGTCACATTACTTATCTTGTTACGTGTATTACTACCCAACCCTCCTAAGTACATTATTAGGTTTCCACTTGCTTACAACTTCCATCGGGTTACCCAGGTGACCTCTCCCTAGGTGCTGGCCCCACCATGGAAGCCAGTCCCTTAGCGTTCTCTGACCAACTAGACAATCCACAACATGCAAGGATAAAGGGTACAAAAAGAGATTCTATCTCATTACCAGTGCCATTCACTTGGCCATAATGTTACAATTCCCATTACCCTTCTCAACTAAAACAACTTCAAGTGACAAAAGACCCAAGTACCAAGGGTGAGGACAAAAAAGTTAAACCTCTAGAGCCACCGACAGGACACTTAACCATGTTGCGAAGACTAGGTTTTCTAGGACCATGGCACCTTAGAAAAATGACAAGGAGGTAATTAACATCCAAACATCCTTAATTTAAGATGCTAAATTAATCAAATTTAGACCCAAGGATGGCTTCACGCCATGGTTTGCAAAAGAAAGAAATCATAACATCAAAAGGAAGATACAATGACACATTCTCTATACCAAAAGTTCTCCCTCCCGTGCATTAGAAACAACCATGTTATCCTTAAACCAAAACCTTAACACATCTAATACAACAACTAGTTCCTCATACTATACCTCAAATAAAAAAATTAAATATCTAACTTAGTTACATTTCCATTATTGTGACAGACAATAACATAATAAATAAATAACATAATAAATAATTACCATTGTCCTAATACTACCCTTATTAAATTCTAATGTCCCGTGAAAGAAAATATACAAAAGATTTAAAGGAAAAGGTGCTACAATAATGCAACATGGAATGTCTACCCTACATACATCATTACTCCTAACAAGAAAGTTCCCAAACAAGGCCATATTAACAATTTGACTCAACATAATACCAATGGGGAACATAGATCGACAACATCTAAGGACAAAATAACCTATAACGAATCATCTTCTATATGCATAGTTATATACCATAGAATCTAATCAAAGTATTAAGACTCTATTCCTAATTGTCAACACTATAATACTTTACCTTTCCTTAAACAAAATCCTAACAATAACCACATATACCATTCTATTTAAAAAGAAATTTAATTTCATCTATCCTCATTTAGCCAATGTCAATGTAATTACTATTTCAGTCTAGACCAAAAGAATTAACCACTTAGATGCATTGATTTTCTAAACTTACACAAACTTGCTTCCATTATGATACCAATTATAACTTTCTAACTTCTAAGACGGTATAAATCTAATTCTACACGGAATAGGAAAAATAAGTACCATCATCCTATCCTCAAAATATGATTGTATTCTAAAATCATGCAAATACATAAAGGTGAACTCCAATATAAAACTTATCTACAATAAGAAGGTATCGAATAATAATGGCACTAATCTCTTAACCGACATTCCTCAAGGTAATAATAACAGCACTAATCTCTTCATACCAGAAAATAATACACCAATCGTATTTAGTTCTACTAATAGTTCTACTTAGTTTGAAAAGGAAACTTCCTAGTCCTGGCTTACACATGCTTGTTTTTTAAATGATTCCAATTCTAACATGTTTTTGCCAAAAAAAATCACAAGTGGAATTAGATATAACGAATGCTCTCAAGCAGAAAATTTTTAGAGGAAACTCAAGGAATAATGAACTGCAAAAGAATTTATAGAGAGAGAGTGTCCAGAAAAGGTGACGAGCTGAGACAAAGGGATGGCCCAGAATGTCTAGTAGCCAAGGTCAAGGTGAATGCAATGCATAGTCAAATCCCCAGACCACGATGTAGGCCTGAGGTACAGCTGCGAGTGGGAGGATAGCAAGATAGCATGCAGAAAAATTGGCTTCAACTAAACCTATTAATCATTTATATCAAACTAAATACATAGATTTTAATATTGACAGACATGCAATACATAAATAAGTAAATTTCTAAAACTAAAAACCGAGCCAAATCTACATTATAGAGGCATAACGTATGGAAACTGTGAGGGATCCAAAAACGATGGGAGGCAAATATTAGAAAGAAACATTTTTCCTAAAATAAAACCAACGCTGGTTCTAAAGCAAAGGAACGACTTCATTACAGGAGCAACACTAGTCTTGATTTGAGAGGACATGGTACGACGGCGTGGGTAGCAGGTTTATGACAGGCTTGGAAGAAATTGGCATCTGAAATACGCCCCTTGAGGTAAGATAGATAGGTAAAAAGATTCTTGGTATCAAAGGATTGCAATCCACGATGCATGAGAATTATGATTCTTTTTTCTATTTGGATAAATTTAACTATTCATTTTAATAAAAAAAAAGAAATGCTTCAAATGATAATCGACAGGGTGTGGAAGCAAGGTAGTTTATACTATTCAGCATTGCCAAATGAAAAGGAAGATTAATGTATGGACATTGATTAAATTGGTGGACTTAGAAGAATCTGACATCCCAAAAGAGAAATTGATAGTTATTGCAAGTGTCGGGGTAGGTATGTGTGTGAAATGTGGAAGTATGCATAGGGCACAGGTATCATTAGACAAAACGGTCTCAAAAGAATGTAGTCATTTGGGATGCAACGATATCAAGATATGTACAAAATAGGTTCACAGCAAAGAAATCTTCAGAGACATTCCAACACATGCAATTGGTATTAAGCCTCAGAGAAAAGTAGTCTTGTGTTTGCAAGATATGCATAGAGTGGTTTATGCAAGGATGCCCTCAAAATGCATTGACTTGTGTAAATTTCTTTTGAATCTTATTTGTTTGCAGTTATATAGGTTTAGAAGATGATGGATGAAAGTGAGGGTTGAACAGATTATAACTTCATAAAGAAAATAAAATTCATGATAACAAAAAATTGAATAATGTTTGTGCAGGAAGCTCAAATGTGAAGCAGAGCTATAGGAAGGAAGTTCATGGTAGAACTAAAATGAATTTGCTTAGGATGACAGGGGATTTCATTTATGGACAAAACCAATTGCAGAAAGAAAAATAACTCAGAATGTAAAATTCTAGACAAATAACGATTACATGGAAAGAACTATCCACCCACAAGAATGCAAGATTAAACATACCCAGAGTAATTTTGAACTTCTAAATCTTCTTCTTCTTGATTTTTTCTTCCCAAATCCTTCCATAAAATTCCCCCTCTTTCTTTTTTTTTTTTTTCAAGACTTCTCTCAGGAACTTCTTCTCTTTCTTTGCAAAGAATTCCTCTGTAACCTACCTCCTCTCTCTGAGCAAAGTCCACTTCCCATCCCCCAAAAAAAATAAAAAAATCATAGACATAAAACCCCCTCCATGATAAACTTCCTGAGACCAAAAATAGGCAACAGCCATTAATTCCCGTAACTCCCAAATAACTGCACAATCCCACTCCATAAGGAAATTTGAAATTTTTCCTAACATAGGGATTCTTAGATCTCCCAAGAATATCTAACAACTCTCAATAATAAACTATGTGCCCATAATATATTTTAAAACAACTATACACTAATTACCTTCATAAAAATTTGTAACATTGCAATAACTGATTTTGTCAATAAGGCTTCCCACAACAATATTCCAATTTTATGACTATACCAATACTGTAAGGTCATAAAAAAAATACAAGGAATACATAGACAAGTGTAAACAACTTAACAACACTCCACAACCTGCGATGACCAACAACAAGAACCAAGGGACAGCATCGCATCACAACACAAGACTATGGCAAGGACATAAGGTGACGACAAGGACACAAGACCACGACAAGGACTGAAATTGACCTAGTGGTAAAAACCTCATATTATCTCCATCACCTTATCCATGGTGTAGGGCCCGCTTAGACCTGCTAAATCAGGTGGAGTCAAGGCCCAGTACCTGCAACCTGCATGAAAACCAATGGGTTATATATGATCAACTGTAAATGTATATATATCATACACACTGAGATAGGGAATCGCGACGTAGTAGGGTGCTCGAACTGAGCAGTACTACACCGTCCTCACTCCAAAACAAGACCATAATCAGAAGCATAAACATGATGTTTTCTAACCATCACTAAGCATGTCCATCTCATCAAAACTCATAACACATGTCTCAATACATCCATCGAACAAAGTCCATCAAGGTCAAGGAGAACATAAAGCAAAACATACTAGTCCGGATGTCTCAAAACTGAAAATATGCCAAATAAGACTATCAACTATACCAGAACTGACAGAGAGTAATATGAAAATAACATCTATCACAAGCCAAAAAGCAAGGGGCATTACATCCTCCCCCCTAGTCCTAGGCTTACTCCTGGAAGCCTGGAAATAAGTGAGGATATAACTCCCTCATCCTCGAAGCATCCTCCCAAGTAGTAGAGGTCTCATTATTAGGGTCCCATTAGACCCTAACCTGCTCCACATCTGTACCCCTGAGAGTAAGTCTCCTGTGCTGAAGAATGCCTATGGGCTCCAAAGCCAGCTGCCTGTCCTCTACTTGTAGAGTAGTCCAATCAAAAACATGAGCAATATCTAGAAAGTAAGGTCTAAGTACTGAAGCATGAAACACATCACGGATGCGTGAAAGGCTAAGCGGCAAAGCAAAGTGATAAGCAACTAGACCAATCCTCTCCAACACCTCAAAAGGTCCTACAAAGCGTGGTGCTAGCTTAGAGCCCTTTCCATAATTGATTGGACTCTTTTGCGGTTGCACATGCAAGAATACCTGATCCCCAGCCAAAAATTGATGATCAATCCTATGAGCATCTGCATACTTTTTCTATCTGTCCTGAGCTGCCACCAAATGCTCTCTAATCCTCTCAACCTACTGCTCCATATCTCTAAGCATATCAAGACCCAGAAGAACTCTATCCTCCAGACGATCCCAACTCAAAGGGGTCCTACAAGGACAACCATACAAGGCCTAAAATGGAGACATGCCGATGGAACTGTGATATCCATTATTATAGGAAAACTCCACCAGGTATAGGTAATCCTCCCAACGGCTCTGCCGATCCATCACATACATCCTCAACATATCCTCAAGAACCTGATTAATTCTCTCAGTCTGGCCATCAGTCTCAGGGTGATAAGCTGAACTAAAGTTCAGCTGTGTCCCCAAGGCATGCTGCAAGGAAGTCCAAAGAGTGGAAGTGAACACTGGATCCCTATCAGAGATGATCCTACGAGGAATCCCATGAAGTCTGACAATGTCCTCCATGAACACTATGGCCACCGTAGAAGCATTGTAAGAAGCACGGACAAGAGAGAAGTGAGCTACCTTCGTCAACCTATCCACAGTGACCATAATAGCATCATGTCAATGAGATGACATCGGCAAACTGACAATGAAGTCTATCGAAATGATATCCCACTTCCACTCTAGAATCAAATGAGGCTGCAAAAGACTTGCAGGGTGCTGGTGCTCCGCCTTCGCCCTCTGACACTCAAGACATCTCGACACAAAATCAGCAATATCCCACTTCATGCCACTCCAAAAATACAGCAGACGCAGGTCTGTATACATCTTCTTGACACCTAGATGAGCAGAGTAGGGTGCCTGATGCACCTCAGGCAAAACTAGGGTATGAAGACCCTCAGAGCTAGGGACATAGATACGACCCAAATGTCACAAAAGACCATTTGACTCAAGTGAGTAAATAGAGAATCTACCCTATAAAGGTCTACTAGACTCAATCTCAGATCTCACCTCCTAGCACCAACCGTCCACTGGAACAGCAGTGAGAATCTAACCTCTCAAATCAACTGTAAGAGAAACTGCTGAGATCTCGTGCCTCTGACGACTAAGAGCATCTGCTACCACATTCTCCTTGCCTTGAATATATTTGACCTTGAAGTCATACTCGCACATGAACTCCATCCAACGCCTTTGCCTCGCATTCAAGTTGGTTATGTGAAAATATACTGCAAACTATGATGATCACTGTGTAACTCAAACCGATGCCCTAATAGAAAATGCCTCCATCTCACCAAGGCATGCACAACTGCTGCTAATTCTAAGTCATGAGTGGGATAGTTCAATTCGTGATCCTTGAGTTTGCGAGACTCATAGGTAATCACGCGACCATCATGCATCAGAACTGCTCCCAAACCCTCCAAGGAAGCATCGGTACAAACAACAAAGTCCCTATTAGGATCAGGAACTGCTAATATCAGTGCACTGGTCAGCTGCTCCTTTAGAGTCTGAAAAGTTGCTTGACACTGCTCTGACCAAGCAAACTTCTTCCCTTTTCTCTAAAGAGAAGTAATAGGATGGGCAATCCTCGAAAACCCCATAACAAAATGACGATAGTAATCTACCAGTCCCATAAAGCTACGGACCTCAGAAACATTAGTGGGTGCAGGCTAGTCCATAATAGATTGGATCTTCGAGGGATCCACTACAATACCCTCTCCAGAGATGACATGACCCAAATACTTAACCTCTGACTGAAAGAACTCACACTTTGATAAATTGGCATAAAGCTGATTTTCTCTTAGACACTGCAATACCTGACACAAATGTTCCTTGTGCTCCTCCATAGTCCTTGAATAGATCAGTATATCATCAAGAAACACAAGGACAAATCAGTCAAGATAAGTATGGAAAACACCATTCATCAAGCTCATGAAAACTGAAGGTGCATTCGTCAACCCGAATCATACCACGGTGAACTCATAATGTCCATAACGGGTACGAAATGCTATTTTGTGAATATCTGCCTCAAATATCTGCAACTGGTGATATCCTGACTTAAGGTCAATTTTAGAGAATACCTTTGCTCCTTTAATCTGATCAAACAAATCATCGATCCGAGGCAAGGGATACCTATTTCTCACTATTACCTTATTGAGCTGTCAATAATCGATACAAAGTCGCAGCGATCCATCCTTCTTTTTGACAAAGATCATAGGTGCTCCCCAAGGGGAAACACTAGCTCATATGAACCCTTTGGCTAATAGCTCTTCCAACTGCAGCCGAAGCTCCTTGAGCTCCTGGGTGGTCATCCTGTATGGAGCTCATGAGATAGGCTCTGCACCGAGAATTAGATCAACCCTGAAATTGATGTCACGCTTAGGTGGCATCCTCAGAATATCAGAAGGAAAAACATATGTAAACTCCCTCAAAAGTAGGTGGTCATCAAGAGATGCCTCTCAACTCTCCTCCATCTCCAAATCACTAATCGTCACTGCAAAAAACTGATATCCCTGATGCATGCATCTCTTGAGTTGCATAGCGGAGATCATACATAAGGAAATGGCTCTCTGAACTCCTACAACCTCAACCTCAGCACCAGAATCATCCACACATCTAATAGACTTATGCCAGCAATCTATCACTGCTTGATGGGCCTCCAACCAATCCATCCCCAAAACTATGTCATATGAGCCCAGGGGTAGAATGCGTAGGTCCACAGAAGTAGATAAGGAGCCAATCATCAAATCACACCCTGAAACTAGGGACTCAACTGCTATTTTAGCCCCCGAAGCTAACTCAACCTGCCACCTATTAACCTGCTTTGTTGCCACTAAGCCACAACGCTCCATAAGAGAAGGAGATATAGACGAATCAAATGCACCGGAATCAAATAAAATAGAAAAGTCAATACCTCGCGTGCGACTAGAAGTCTCCACCATGGTGCCCTGATGTTCTACCTGTCAGTCATCTACCACTGCAAAGACTCGGTGTGACCTACCTGCATCACCAACCGTCAGCTCAGATGCTGCTGGTCAATGTCCAAATCCTGATGCACCCTTCTGCGGGCACTGCCTAGCAATATGGCCCTACTGGCCACAAGAGAAACACCTGGTGCCTCTACCAAAACCTTTGTCACCCTTGAAAGCACTAGACTACTGGAAGCTGCCTCTGCTCACTATGGACTGCATACTCTGAGCTGGCTGATCAAAACGGTTGAGCTTATTGTGCTGCCAAGACCGGTCTTTCATTTTTTGAAATCTATTACCTTGCTGATGCTGAGAACTCTTTGGCTTAGCCTGTGAAAACTACTGCCGACCACCCTTTGAGGGTGCATGGGAACCTGATGCCTGAGTGTGACCACCTCAAGAACCATATCCTGATGATGATGCACTGCCAATGTGCACTCCCGTATGCCCACCAAGTGCCATAGCTAGGTTCTCCTCTACTAACCGGGCTTTCTCCATGGCAACCTCCATAGTCTTAGGTTCAAATACACGAACCCCTCCACTAATTCAGGCATTCAAGCCTCTGATAAAATGCTGCACCAACATGGACTCGTCATCCCCAATACCTGCATACTATTTGAGCTCATAAAATCTGTGCTCATACTACTCAATTGTCATGGCCAACTGTCTCAACCCGTGGAACTTATCAGCTTGATGCTGCCTCCAATGGTCAGAAAGAAAACAGGTTCTGAATCTCTCTAAGAATAACTCCCAAGACACAGTGCTAATATCCAAATGCAGCTTCTGCTCCTCTAGCCACCACCAAGTCAAAGTAAACCCTCAAAGATGCAGAATAGCACATCTGGCTTTGGTGTTGCTGCCATACAGATGCATGGCAAAACACCTGCCTAAGTCCAAAAGCCAAGTCTCTGCCTCAAGTCCTCTAGCAGCTCCATCAAAGATGGGAGGGCGTGCCCTCAGTAAACCCCTCATATGGCTGGCTATAGTGGCCTCCTACTTAGCTATCAACCCTCTATGTCTAGGAGACCTCTCTCTCTCTAGGACCCCACTGGTGTACCTCCTGATCTCCTCGGGTCTGCCTGCCCTCTTGTCTAGGGCCTAAACGGGCAAGGGCCTCCTCAAGAATCTGTCTCAACTGAGCTCCATCAGGCTGATCCTGACCCCCTGTGTTCTGACCCCCACCTTCATGGGTGATCGACTGAGGAGAACTGGGAGGGGGTGTACCACCACCACCCCTCCCACGACCCCTACCTCTACCCCGACCTCGGCCCCTACCTCTAGGCATCTACCTACAGCACCAAAGGCATTTATTATATTAAAAAGATTCACAATGGGGATAAGATTATTCTATAGAGTTCAAGCACAAGGTTACATAATGGGCTCAAATATAACCAGGGTACCCAGTGTTTAAACTTGGCTCTGATACCAAATGTAATGCCCCGTCATGCAACCCTAGAGTGTTAGACTAACCAGAGCGGGAAATAGAACTATTTTTTTTTTTAAACAATAAAGTACAAAACATAATCCAAAGATATTAAGAAACACGTAAAACAGAAAAGTAAACTTCTAACCACTCTAGGGCAACATAACTGCATTAGGAAATTAAGTAAAACCATAAGAGTGATAACCATTAATCTGCAGAGATAACTAATCCAATAACTTTTACAACAACAATATAATTTGATTACATAGTCTTAGTTCCAAATTACATGATTACAAGAATACAAGATTTCAAGATCGATCTTGTCGATTTACAAAATAGTACATAAGATGGTATACAACACTGATGTAGAAGGAAAGCCACCAGAAACTAGAACATCTTCACACAAAGCTCAAATTGAATCTCCAAGAAAAAACAAATGGATAGCTCTACCTCCCAACCATGTGGAACCTTGAGGTCCACCCCACTGAGCTAGGAGATAACAAGAGGATTACCACTAGGTCAAGGCTGCAGTCAAGAACACAACTACCAATAACAGACTCCATGAAGACAAACATGATGAAAGGACTGCACAGAACTGACAAAACTCAACCAAACAGATCAAAACATCCGACTAGATCAATCATGAAGACAAGACCACACTCTAGAGGTACCAACAAGGATGAAGAGAAGATAACTGAACCGCATAAGGAGAGTGTCATCGCATGGCCCTAGCATGGGTTACCCAGGATATCTCTCACCAGAAGCCGGCCCCCATCTAGGGTTACCCTGGTAGCCTCTCTCTAGGTGTCAGCCCCATAGGGTGACCATGCGGAGCTGACATGTCCTTTCATGAAGATGAGGAGGTCGGCCTTGCCAACCAGGCCTTCTCATCCCTCCCTTAGCCTATGATAGCACTCAAGGTGTCAGTGAGGTCACTTTACTTATCTTGTTAAGTGTATTACTACCCAACCCTCCTAAGTACATTATTAGGTTTCCACTTGCTTACAACTTCCATGGGGTTACCCAGGCGACCTCTCCCTAGGCGCCGGCCCCACCATGGAAGCCACTCCCTTAGTGTTCTCTGACCAACCAGACAATCCACAATATGCAAGGATAAAGGGTACAAAAGGAGATTCTATCTCATTACCAGTGCCATTCACTTAGCCATAATGTTACAATTCCCATTACCCTTCTCAACTCAAACAACTTCAAGTGACAAAAGACCCAAGTACCAAGGGAAAAAGTTAAACCTCTGGAGCCGACGACAGGACACTTAACCATGTTGTGAAGACTAGGTTTTCTAGGACCATGGCACCTTAGAAAAATGAAAAGGAGGTAATTAACATCCAAACATCATCATTTAAGATGGTAAAATAATCAAATTTAGACCCAAAGATGGCTTCACGCCATGGTTTGCAAAAGAAAGAAATCATAACATCAAAAGGAAGATACAATGACACATTCTCTATACCAAAAGTTCTCACTCCCGTGCATTAGAAACAACCATGTTATCCTTAAACCAAAACATTAACACATCTAATACAACAACTAGTTCCTCATACTATACCTCAAATAAAAAAATTAAATATCTAACTTAGTTACATTTCCATTATTGTGACGGACAATAACATAATAAATAATTACCATTGTCCTAATACTAACCTTATTACATTCTAATGTCCTGTGAAAGAAAATATACAAAAGATTTAAAGGAAAAGGTGCTACAATAATGCAACATGGAATGTCTACCCTACACACATCATTTCTCCTAACAAGAAAGTTCCCAAACAAGACCATATTAACAATTTGACTCAACATAATACCAATGGGGAACATAGATCGACAACATCTAAGGACAAAATAACCTATAATGAATCATCTTCTATATGCATAGTTATATACCATAGAATCTAATCAGAGTATTAAGACTCTATTCCTAATTGTCAACACTATAATACTTTACCTTTCCTTAAAGAAAATCCTAACAATAACCACATATACTATTCTATTTAAAAAGAAATTTGATTTCATCTATCCTCGTTTAGCCAATGTCAATGTAATTACTATTTCAGTCTAGACCAAAAGAATTAACCACTTAGATACATTGATTTTCTAAACTTACACAAACTTGCTTCCATTATGACACCAATTATAACTTTCTAACTTCTAAGACGGTATAAATCTAATTCTACACGGAATAGGAAAAATAACTACCATCATCCTATCGTCAAAATATGATTGTATTCTAAAATCATGCAAATACATAAAGGTGAACTCCAATATAAAACTTATCTACAATAAGAAGGTATCGAATAATAACGGCACTAATCTCTTAACCGACATTCCTCAAGGTAATAATAACAGCACTAATCTCTTCATACCAAAAAATAATACACCAATCGTATTTAGTTCTACTAATAGTTCTACTCAGTTTGAAAAGGAAACTTCCTAGTCTTGGCTTACACATGCCTGTTTTCTAAAATGATTCCAATTCTAATATGTTTTTGCTAAAAAAAATCACAAGTGGAATTAGATATAATGAATGCTCTCAAGCAGAAAATTTTTAGAGGAAACTCAAGGAATAACAAATTGCAAAAGAATTTACAGAGAGAGAGTGTCCAGAAAAGGTGACGAGCTGAGATAGAGGGATGGTCCAGAATGTCTAGCAGCCAAGGTCAAGGTGAATGCAACGCACAGTCAAATCCCCAGACCACGATGTAGGCCTGAGGTACGGCTGCGAGTGGGAGGATAACAAGATAGCATGCAGAAAAATTTGCTTCAACTAAACCTATTAATCATTTATATCAAACTAAATACACAGAGTTTAATATTGACAGACATGCAATACATAAATAAGTAAATTTCTAAAACTAAAAATTGAGCCAAATCTACATTATAGAGGCATAACGTATGGAAACTGTGAGGGATCCAAAAATGATGGGAGACAACTATTAGAAAGAAACATTTTTCCTAAAATAAAACCAACACTGGTTCTAAAGCAAAGGAACAACTTCATGATAGGAGCAACACCAGTCTTGATTTGAGAGGAGATGGTATGATGGCGTGGGTAGCAGGTTTATGAGAGGCTTGGAAGAAATTGACGTCTGAAATTCGCCCCTTGAGGTAAGATAGACAAGTAAAAAGATTCTTGGTATCAAAGGATTGTAATCCACGACGCACGAGAATTATGATTCTTTTTTCTATTTGCATAAATTTAACTATTCATTTTAATAAAAAAAAAGAAATGCTTCAAATGATAATCAATAGGGTGTGGAAGCAAGGTAGTTTATACTATGCAGCATCGCCAAATGAAAAGGAAGATTAATGTATGGGCATTGATTAAATTGGTGGACTTAGAAGAATCTATCATCCCAAGAGAGAAATTGACAGTTATTGTAAGTGTCGGGGTAGGTATGTATGTGAAATGTGGAAGTATGCATAGGGCACAGGTATCATTAGACAAAACAGTCTCAAAAGAATGTGGTCATTTGGGATGTAATGATATCAGGATATGTACAAAATGGGTTCACATCAAAGAAATCTTCAGAGACATTCCAGCACATGCAATTGGTATTAAGCCTCAGAGAAAAGTAGTCTTGTGTTTGCAAGATATGCATAGAGTGGTTTATGCAAGGATGCCCTCAAAATGCATTGACTTGTGTAAATTTCTTTTGAATCTTATTTGTTTGCAGTTATATAGGTTTAGAAGATGATGGATGAAAGTGAGGGTTGAACAGATTATAACTTCATAAAGAAAATAAAATTCATGATAACAGAAAATTGAATAATGTTTGTATAGGAAGCTCAAATGTGAAGCAGAGCTATAGGAAGGAAGTTCATGGTAGAACTAAAGATAATTTGCTTAGGATGACAGGGGATTTCATTTATGGACAAAACCAATTGCAGAAAGAAAAATAACTCAGAATGTAAAATTCCAGACAAATAACGATTACATGGAAAGAACAATCCACCCACAAGAATGCAAGATTAAACATACCCAGAGTAATTTTGAACTTCTAAATCTTCTGCTTCTTGATTTTCTCTTCCCAAATCCTTCTCTAAAATTCCCCCTCTTTCTTTTTTTTTTTTTTTCAAGACTTCTCTCAGGAACTTCTTCTCTTTCTTCGCAAAGAATTCCTCTGTAACCTGCCTCCTCTCTCCAAGAAAAGTCCACTTCCCATCCCCCAAGAAAAATAAAAAAATCACAGACATAAAACCCCCTCCATGCCAATCTTCCCGAGACCAAAAATAGGTAACAGCCATTAATTCCGGTAACTCCCAAATAACTGCACAATCCCACTCCATAAGGAAATTTGAAATTTTTCCTAACATAGGGATTCTCAGATCTCCCAAGAATATCTGACAACTCTCAATAATTAAATATGCACCCATAATATATTTTAAAACAACTATACACTAATTACCTTCATAAAAATTTGTAACATTGCAATAACTGATTTTGTCAATAAGGCTTCCCACAACAATATTCCAATTTTACGACTATACCAATACTGTAAGGTCATAAAAAAAAAAATACAAGGAATACATAGACAAGTGTAAACAACTTAACAATACTCCACAACCCGCGACGACCAACAACAAGAACCAAGGGACAGTGTCGCATCACAACACAAGACTATGGCAAGGACACCAGGTGACGACAAGGACACAAGACCACGACAAGGACTGAAATTGACATCACCTTATCCATGGTGTAGGGCCAGCTTAGACCTACTAAATCAGGTGGAGTCAAGGCCCAGTACCTACAACCTGCGTGAAAACCAATGGGTTATATATGATCAACTATAAATGTATATATATCACACACACCGAGACATGGAATCAAGGCGTAGTAGGGTGCTCAATCTGAGCAGTACTACACCATCCCCGCTCCAAAACAAGACCATAATCAGAAGGATAAACATGATGTTTTCTAACCATCACTAAGCATGTCCATCTCATCAAAACTAAAGTAATCATAATGTCATCAAAACTCATAACACATGTCTCAATACATCCATTGAACAAAGTCCATCAAGGTCAAGGAGAACATAAACCAAAACATACTAGTCCAAATGTCTTGAAACTAAAAATATGCCAAATAAGACTATCAACTATACTAGAACTGACAGAGAGTAATATGAAAATAACATCTATCACAAGCCAAAAAGGGAGGGGCATTACATCCTCCCCCTAGTCCTAGGCTTACTCCTGGAAGCCTGCAAATAAGTGAGGATATAACTCCCTCATCCTGGAAGCATCCTCCCAAGTAGCAGAGGTCTCATCATTAGGGTCCCATTGGACCCTGACCTACTCCACATCTCTGCCCCTGAGAGCAAGTCTCCTGTGCTGAAGAATGCCTATGGGCTCCAAAGCCAGCTGCCCATCCTCTACCTATAGAATAGTCCAATCAAGAACATGAGCAATATCTGGAAAGTAAGGTCTAAGTACTGAAACATGGAACACATCATGGATGCGTGAAAGGCTAGGTGGCAAAGCATGGTGATAAGCAACCGGACCGATCCTCTCCAACACCTCAAAAGGTCCTACAAAGCGTGGTGCTAGCTTAGAGCCCTTTCCATAACGGATTGGACTCTTTCGCGGTCGCACATGCAAGAACACCCGATCCATAGCCAAAAATTGATGATCGATCCTATGAGCATCTGCATACTTTTTCTGTCTGTCCTGAGCTACCACCAAATGCTCTCTAATCCTCTCAACCTACTGCTCCATATCTCTGAGCATATCAGGACCCAGAAGAACTCTATCCTCTAGACGATCCCAACTCGAAGGGGTCCTACAAGGACAACCATACAAGGCCTAAAATGGAGACATGCCGATGGAACTGTGATATCCATTATTATATGCAAACTCCACCAGGTATAGGTAATCCTCCCAACAGCTCTGCCGATCCATCATATACATCCTCAATATATCCTCGAGAACCTGATTAACCCTCTCGGTCTAGCCATCAGTCTTAGGGTGATAAGCTAAACTAAAGTTCAGCTGTGTCCCCAAGGCATGCTGCAAGGAAGTCCAAAGGGTGGAAGTGAACACTGGATCCCTGTCGGAGATGATCCTACGAGGAATCCCATGAAGTCTAACAATGTCCTCCATGAACACTATGGCCACCGTAGAAGCATTGTAAGAAGCACGGACAGGAGAGAAGTGAGCTACCTTCGTCAACCTATCCATAGTGACCATAATAGTATCATGTCGATGAGATGACATCGGCAAACCGACAATGAAGTCTATCGAAATGATATCCCACTTCCACTCTGGAATCAAATGAGGCTGCAAAAGACCTGCAGGGTGCTGGTGCTCCACCTTCACCCTCTGACACTCAAGACATCTCGACACAAAACCAGCAATATCCTGCTTCATGCCACTCCAAAAATATAGCTGACGCAGGTGTGCATACATCTTGTTGACACCTGGATGAACAGAGTAGGGTGCCCAATGCACCTCAGACAAAACTAGGGTATGAAGACCCTCAGAGCTAGGGACATAGATACGACCCAAATTTCGCAAAAGACCATCTGACTCAAGTGAGTAACCAGAGAATCTACCCTCTAAAGGTCTACTAGACTCAATCTCAGATCTCACCTCCTAGCACCAACCATCCGCCGAAAGAGTAGTGAGAATCTGACCTCTCAAATCAACTGTAAGAGAAACTATTGAGATCTCGTGCCTCCGATGACTAAGAGCATCTGCTACCACATTCTCCTTGCCCTGAATATATCTGACCTCAAAGTCATACTCGCACAGGAACTCCATCCAATGCCTTTGCCTTGCATTCAAGTTTGGCTGCGTGAAAATATATTGCAAACTACGATGATCACTATGCAGCTCAAACCGATGCCCTAACAGAAAATGCCTCCATCTCACCAAGGCATGCACAATTGCTGCTAATTCCAGGTCATGAGTGGGATAGTTCAATTCATGATCCTTGAGTTTATGAGACTCATAGGCAATCACGTGACCATCCTGCATTAGAACTACTCCCAAACCCTCCAAGGAAGCATCGGGACAAACAACAAAGTCCCTATCAGGATAAGGAACTGCTAATATCAGCGCACTGGTTAGCTGCTCCTTCAGAGTCTGAAAAGCTGCCTAACATTGCTCTAACCAAACAAACTTCTTCCCTTTTCTCTAAAGAGAAGTAATAGGATGGGCAATCCTCGAAAACCCCATAACAAAACGACGATAGTAACCTGCCAGTCCCATAATGCTACGGACCTCAGAAACATTAGTGGGTGCAGGCCAGTCCATAATAGCTTGGATCTTCGAGGGATCCACTACAATACCCTCTCTAGAGATGACATGACCCAAATACTTAACCTCTGACTGAAAGAACTCACACTTCGATAAATTGGCATAAAGCTAATTTTCTCTCAGACACTGCAATACCTGACGCAAATGTTCCTCGTGCTCCTCCATAGTCCTTGAATAGATCAGTATATCATCAAGAAACACAAGGACAAATTGGTCAAGATAAGTACGGAAAACACCATTCATCAAGCTCATGAAAAATGAAGGTACATTCGTCAACCTGAATGGTACCACGGTGAACTCATAATGTCCATAATGGGTACGAAATGTTGTTTTGTGAATATCTGCCTCAAATATCTGCAACTGGTGATATCCTGACTTAAGGTCAATTTTAGAGAATACCTTTGCTCCTTTAATCTGATCAAACAAATCATCGATCCAAGGCAAGGGATACCTATTTCTCACTGTTACCTTATTGAGCTATTGATAATCGATACAAAGTTGCAGTGATCCATCCTTCTTTTTAACAAACATCACAGGTGCTCCCCAAGGGGAAACACTAGGTCGTATGAACCCTTTGGCTAAAAGCTCTTCCAACTGCAGCTGAAGCTCCTTGAGCTCCTGGGTGGTCATCTTGTATGGAGCTCGTGAGATAGGCTCTGCATCAGGAATTAGATCAACCCTAAAATTGATGTCATGCTTAGGTGGCATCCTCAGAATATTGGAAGGAAAAACATCTGCAAACTCCCTCAAAAGTGGGTGGTCGTCAAGAGATGCCTCTCGACTCTCCTCCATCTCCAAATCACTAATCGTCACTGCAAAAAGCTAACATCCCTGATGCATGCATCTCTTGAGTTGCATAACGAAGATCATACGTAGGGAAATGGGTCTCTAAACTCCTACAACCTCAACCTCAGCGCCAGAATCATCCACACATCTAACAGACTTATGCCGGCAATCTATCACTGCCTGATGGGTCTCCAACCAATCCATCCCCAAAACTATGTCATATGAGCCCAGGGGTAGAATGCGAAGGTCCACAGAAGTAGATAGGGAGTCAATCATCAAATCACACCCTAAAACTAGGGACTCAACTTCTATCTTAGCCCCCGAAGCTAAATCAACCTACCACCTATCAACTTGCTTTGTTACCACTATGCCACAATGCTCCATAAGAGAAGGAGATATAAACGAATCAGATGCACCAAAATCAAATAAAACAGAAAAGTTAATACCTCGCATGCAACCAGAAGTCTCCACCAGGGTGCCCTGATGTTCTGCCTATCGGTCATCTACCCTGAAAAGACTCGGTGTGACTTGCCTGCATCACCAACCGTCGGCTCAGATGCCGCTGGTCGATGTCCAAATCCTGATGCACCCTTCTGCGAGCACTGCCTAGTAATATGGCCCTGCTGGCCACAAGAGAAACACTCGATGCCTCTACCAAAACCTCTGTCACCCCTAAAAGCACTAGACTGTTTGAAGCTGCCTCTGCTCACTACAGACTGTGTACTCTGAGCTGGTTGATCAAAACGGTTGCGCTTATTGCGCTGCCAAGACCGGTCTTTCATTTTTTGAAATCTATTACCTTGCTGATGCTGAGAACTCTTCGACTTAGCCTGCGAAAACTGCTGCCGACCACCCTTTGAGGGTGCATGGGAACCTGATGCCTAATTGTGACCACCTCGAGAACCATATCCTGATGATGGTGCACTGCTAATGTGCACTCCCGTATGCCCACCAAGTGCCATAGCTAGGTTCTCCTCTACTAATCGGGCTTTCTCCACGGCAACCTCCATAGTCTTAGGTTCGAATACACAAACCCCTCCACTAATCTGAGCATTCAAGCCTCTGATAAAATGCTGCACCAACATGGACTTGTCATCCCTAATACCTACATACTGTTTGAGCTCGTAAAATCTGTGCTCATACTGCTCAACTGTCATGGCCAACTATCTTAGCTCATGGAACTCATCGGCTTGATGCTGCCTCCAATGGTCAGAAAGAAAATGGGCTCTGAATCTCTCTAAGAATAACTCCCAAGACACAGTGCTAATATCCAAATGCAGCTTCTGCTCCTCTAGCTGCAACCAAGTCGAAGCAAACCCTCGAAGATGCAAAATAGCACATCTGGCTTTGGTGTTACTGCCATACAGATGCCTGACGAAACACCTGCCTAAGTCCAGAAGCCAAGTCTCTACCTCAAGTCCTCTACTAGCTCCATCAAAGATGGGAGGATGTGCCCTCAAAAAATCCCTCATATGGCTAGCTAGAGTGGCCTCCTGCTTAGTTGTCAACCCTCTATGTCTAGGAGACCTCTCTCTCTCTCTAGGACCCCACTGGTCTACCTCCTGATCTCCTCGGGTCTGCCTGCCCTCCTATCTAGGGCCTAAATAGGCAAGGGCCTCCTCAAGAATCTGTCTCAACTGAGCTCCATCAGGCTGATCCTAACCCCCTGTGTTCTGACCCCCACCTTCATGGGCGCTTGACTGAGGAGAACTGGGAGGGGGTGTACCGCCACCACCCCTCCCATGACCCCTACCTCTGCCCCAACCTCGGCCCCTACCTCTAGGCATCTACCTACAGCACCAAAGGCATTTATTACATTAAAAAGATTCACAATGGGCATAAGATTATTCTACAGAGTTCAAGCATAAGGTTACATAATGGGCTCAAATATAACCAGGGTACCCAGTGTTTAAACTTGGCTTTGATACCAAATGTAATGCCCCGTCATGCAACCCTAGAGTGTTAGACTAACCAAAGTGGAAAATAGAACTATTTTTTTTTAAACAATAAAGTACAAAACATAATCCAAAGATATTAAGAAACATGTAAAACATAAAAGTACACATCTAACTAGTCTAGGGCAACATAATTGCATTAGGAAATTAAGTAAAACCATAAGAGTGATAACCATCAATCTGCAGAGACAACTAATCCAATAACTTTTACAACAACAATATAATTTGATTACATAGTCTCAGTTCCAAATTACATGATTACAAGAATACAAGATTGCAAGAGTGCAAGATTGCACGAATATAAGATTTCAAGATCGATCTTGTTGATTTACAAAATAGTACATAAGATGGTATACAACACTGCTGTAGAATGAAAGCCACCAAAAACTAGAACATCTTTGCACAAGGCTCAAATTGAATCTCCAAGAAAAAACCAATGGATAGCTCTACCTCCCAACCATGTGGAACCCTGAGGTCCACCCCACCGAGCTAGGAGATAACAAGAGGATTACCACTAGGTCAAGGCTGCAGTCAAGAACACAAATACCAATACTAGACTCCATGAAGACAAACATGATGAAAGGACTGCACAGAACTGATAGAACTCAACCAAACATATCAAAACATCTGACTAGATCAATCATGAAGACAAGACCACACTCTAGAGGTGCCAACAAGGATAAAGAGAAGATAACTGAACCACGTAAGGAGAGTGTCATCACATGGCCCTAGCATGGGTTAGCTAGGTTATCTCTCACCAGAAGTTGGCCCCCATCTATGGTTACCCTAGCAGCCTCTCTCTAGGTGCTGGCCCCATAGGGTGACCATGCGGAGCCAACATGTCCTCTCATGAAGACGAGGAGGTCGGCCTTGCCAACCAGGCCTTCTCATCCCTCCCTTAGCCTATGATAGCACTCAAGGTGTGGGTGAGGTCACATTACTTATCTTGTTAAGTGTATGACTACCCAACCCTCCTAAGTATATTATTAGGTTTCCACTTGCTTACAACTTCCATCGGGTTACCCAAGCGACCTCTCCCTAGGCGCCAGCCCCACCATGGAAGCCACTCCATTAGCATTCTCTGACCAACCAGACAATCCACAACATGCAAGGATAAAGGGTACAAAAAGAGATTCTATCTCATTACCAGTGCCATTCACTTGGCCATAATGTTACAATTCCCATTACCCTTCTCAACTCAAACAACTTCAAGTGACAAAAGACCCAAGTACCAAGGGTGATGATAAAAAAGTTAAACCTCTGGAGCCGATGATAGGACACTTAACCATGTTGCGAAGACTAGGTTTTCTAGGACCATGGCACCTTAGAAAAATGACAAGGAGGTAATTAACATCCAAACATCCTTTATTTAAGATGGTAAAATAATCAAATTTAGACCCAAAGATGGCTTCATGCCATGGTTTGCAAAAGAAAGAAATCATAACATCAAAGGGAAGATACAATGACACATTCTCTATACCAAAAGTTCTCACTCCCGTGCATTAGAAACAACCATGTTATCCTTAAACCAAAACCTTAACACATCTAATACAACAACTAGTTCCTCATACTATACCTCAAATAAAAAAATTAAATATCTAACTTAGTTACATTTCCATTATTGTGACGGACAATAACATACTAAATAATTACCATTGTCCTAATACTAACCTTATGACATTCTAATGTCCCGTGAAAGAAAATATATAAAATATTTAAAGGAAAAGGTGCTACAATAATGCAACATGGAATGTCTACCCTACATACATCATTACTCCTAACAAGAAAGTTCCCAAACAAGACCATATTAACAATTTGACTCAACATAATACCAATGGGAAACATAGATCGACAACATCTAAGGACAAAATAACCTATAAAGAATCATCTTCTATATGCATAGTTATATACCATAGAATCCAATCAGAGTATTAAGACTCTATTCCTAATTATCAACACTATAATACTTTACCTTTCCTTAAACAAAATCCTAACAATAACCACATATACTATTCTATTTAAAAAGAAATTTAATTTCATCTATCCTCGTTTAGCCAATGTCAATGTAATTACTATTTCAGTCTAGACCAAAAGAATTAACCACTTAGATGCATTGATTTTCTAAACTTACACAAACTTGCTTCCATTATGATACCAATTATAACTTTCTAACTTCTAAGATGGTATAAATCTAATTCTACACGGAATAGGAAAAATAACTACCATCATCCTATCCTCAAAATATGATTGTATTCTAAAATCATGCAAATACATAAAGGTGAACTCCAATATAAAACTTATTTACAATAAGAAGGTATCGAATAATAACGGCACTAATCTCTTAACCGACATTCCTCAAGGTAATAATAACAGCACTAATCTCTTCATACCAGAAAACAATACACCAATCGTATTTAGTTCTACTAATAGTTCTACTTAGTTTGAAAAGGAAACTTCCTAGTCTTGGCTTACACGTGCCTATTTGCTAAAATGATTCCAATTCTAACATGTTTTTGCTAAAAAAAATCACAAGTGGGATTAGATATAACGAATGCTCTCAAGCAAAAAATTTTTAGAGGAAACTCAATGAATAACGAACTGCAAAAGAATTTACAGAGAGAGAGTGTCCAGAAAAGGTGATGAGCTGAGACAGAGGGACGGCCCAGAATGTCTAGCAGGCAAGGTCAAGGTGAATGCAATGCACAGTCAAATGCCCAGACCACGATGTAGGCCTAAGGTACAGCTGCGAGTGGGAGGATAGCAAGATAGCATGCAGAAAAATTTGCTTCAACTAAAACTGTTAATCGTTTATATCAAACTAAATACACAGAGTTTAATAGTGACAGACATGCAATACATAAATAAGTAAATTTCTAAAACTAAAAACTGAGCCAAATCTACATTATAAAGGCATAACATATGGAAACTGTGAGGGATCCAAAAATGATGGGAGGCAACTATTAGAAAGAAACATTTTTCCTAAAATAAAACTAACACTGGTTCTAAAGCAAAGGAACAACTTCATTACAGGAGTAACGCCAGTCTTGATTTGAGAGGACATGGTACGATGGCGTGGGTAGCAGGTTTATGATAGGGTTGGAAGAAATTGGCGTCTGAAATTCACCCCTTGAGGTAAGATAGACAAGTAAAAAGATTCTTGGTATCAAAGGATTGCAATCCATGATGCATGAGAATTATGATTCTTTTTTCTATTTGGATAAATTTAACTATTCATTTTAATAAAAAAAAAGAAATGCTTCAAATGATAATCGACAGGGTGTGGAAGCAAGGTAGTTTATACTATGCAGCATTGCCAAATGAAAAGGAAGATTAATGTATGGACATTGATTAAATTGGTGGACTTAGAAGAATCTGATGTCCCAAAAGAGAAATTGACAGTTATTGCAAGTGTCGGGGTAGGTATGTATGTGAAATGTGGAAGTATGCATAGGGCACAGGTATCATTACACAAAACGGTCTCAAAAGCATGTGGTCATTTGGGATGCAACAATATCAGGATATGTACAAAATGGGTTCATAGCAAAGAAATCTTCAGAGACATTCCAGCACATGCAATTGGTATTAAGCCTCAGAGAAAAGTAGTCTTGTGTTTGCAAGATATGCATAGAGTGGTTTATGCAAGCATGCCCTCAAAATGCATTGACTTGTGTAAATTTCTTTTGAATCTTATTTGTTAGCAGTTATATAGGTTTAGAAAATGATGGATGAAAGTGAGGGTTGAATAGATTATAACTTCATAAAGAAAATAAAATTCATGATAATAGAAAATTGAATAATGTTTGTGCAGGAAGCTCAAATGTGAAGCAGAGCTACAGGAAGGAAGTTCATGGTAGAACTAAAGAGAATTTGCTTAGGATGACAGGGGATTTCATTTATGGACAAAACCAATTGCAGAAAGAAAAATAACTCAGAATGTAAAATTCCAGATAAATAACAATTACATGGAAAGAACAATCCACCCACAAGAATGTAGGATTAAACATACCCAGAGTAATTTTGAACTTCTAAATCTTCTTCTTCTTGATTTTTTCTTCCCAAATCCTTCTGTAAAATTACCCCTTTTTCTTTTTTTTTTTTTTTCAAGACTTCTCTCAGGAACTTCTTCTCTTTCTTCGCAAAGAATTCCTCTGTAACCTACCTCCTCTCTCTGGGAAAAGTCCACTTCCCATCCCCCCAAAAAAATAAAAAAATCACAGACATAAAACCCCCTCCATGCCAAACTTCCCGAGACCAAAAATAGGCAACAACCATTAATTCCCGTAACTCCCAAATAACTGCACAATCCCACTCCATAAGGAAATTTGAAATTTTTCCTAACATAGGGATTCTCAGATCTCCCAAGAATATCCGACAACTCTCAATAATAAATTATGTGCCCATAATATATTTTAAAACAACTATACACTAATTACCTTCATAAAAATTTGTAACATTGCAATAACTGATTTTGTCAATAAGGCTTCCCACAACAATATTCCAATTTTATGACTATACCAATACTGTAAGGTCATAAAAAAAATACAAGTAATACATAGACAAGTGTAAACAACTTAACAACACTCCACAACCCACGACGACCAACAACAAGAACCAAGGGACAGCGTCGCATCACAACACAAGACTATGGCAAGGACACAAGGTGACGACAAGGACATAAGACCACGACAAGGACTGAAATTGACCTAGTGGTAAAAACCTCATATTATCTCCATCAACTTATCCATGGTGTAGGGCCCGCTCAAACCTTCTAAATCAGGTGGAGTCGAGGCCCAGTACCTGCAACCTACGTGAAAACCAATGGGTTATATATGATCAACTGTAAATGTATATATATCACACACACCGAGACAGGGAATTGTAGCGTAGTAGGGTGCTCGATCTGAGTAGTACTACACCCTCCCTGCTCCAAAACAAGACCATAATTAGAAGCATAAACATGATGTTTTCTAACCATCACTAAGCATGTCCATCTCATCAAAACTGAAGTAATCATAATGTCATCAAAACTCATAACACATGTCTCAATACATCCATCGAACAAAGTCCATCAAGGTCAAGGAGAACATAAACCAAAACATACTAGTCCAAATGTCTCGAAACTTAAAATATGCCAAATAAGACTATCAACTGTACCAGAACTAACAGAGAGTAATATGAAAATAACATATATCACAAGCCAAAAAGCGAGGGGCATTACACATGGTGGCCATGGATCTTTCTCAAACCCTATCTGCAAAATCAAAATGGAAATAAAGAGAAGGAGATAAAACAAAATGAGAGAGAGGCAAGACAAAAGAATAAGTTAGGGCTTCCATAAAGAAATAATAAAATATTAGATTAGGGCAACTCTTTGTAGGATAACTTTTATATTAATAAATTAGGGATGAGTTGGAAATGAGGGGGAAAATTAGAAAGGCTTTTTATCTATTTTTCCCCATTTTACCATGTGCACAAGAATTTAAAATTCCCTCTCCTTTGCCTTTTGTTTTTTGATTTAACTTTTGCCTTCCTTTGAGTTTTATTATTAAAGTTGAATTAATTTTTCCTTTTGGGGTTTGAGACCTTTTTATTTTCTCCTTAGTGGGTGTAGATTAGGTAAATGCAATGAAGGAAAAATACTAAATCAAATGCAAATTAAACACAAGATTATACCTCATAAAACACAACCTAATCCCATCAAGGGAAGAAGGAGCCTTTGCACCCAAAAGAAGCTCCCAAGACCAAGATTATCCCTACACTATGGATTCAAATGTGAAATGCTCCTCAATTGTGCAACTCACTATCTACTCAAAGGTGATTTTGGCATGGTAACTTTGCATGGAATTGGATGATGAAAATGACTTGTGAGAGGTTGTATTTATAGACATTTTGGAGAGATTTTGATCCAAGGGTGGAGATTGATTGGAGAGATCAATGGTGGAGGATGAAAGTGATGTGGAGGGCCTAGATTTGATCTTAGAAGATGGAGGGCTAGGAACAAAAGTAAATCTTTTATTCATTTTTGGGAAAGGGGTGAATAAATGAGGTTGGGTGAGATGGATTATTTGTGAATTAAAAATTCACATGGGGAAGGGTAAAATGAATTAAAAATTCATTTGGGGAAGAGTGGATATTTATGAGTTATGACATGTGTAAGGGATGTGTAAGAGGAGTAAATGTGATGTGTGATTTATTTAAATTTTAAATTTGGGGGATGTGGAGAGAAGTGCTAATGAGGGTTTGACTCTCTTAATTAGGGTGATTAACCTAATTAATGTGGCTGGAATAAATTAGTAGAAGGATTAGAGGGGGGAATAAGATTAATTAATTAGTGATTTAATTAATTAATCCTAAGGCTAGGATGAGGTAGGCTAGAGTAGGCAATTAAATAATAATATTTAATTGTCTAGGGTAGGGATAGGCTAATTAGTAGGCTGGATTAATTAGTTAACATAGTTTTAACTAATTAATTGGATTTAGGAAAAATGGGGGAATTGATTTAATAAATTTTGCATATTTATTAAATCAATTGGCTAAGGTTTGGACTATTGAATCAACAGAATTAATTCAATTTTGGGGATGAAATGGTGTGGATTTAGGAAATGAAAGGGGTAATTAATTAAATAAAAATTTAATTAATTAGTTGGAAAGGGAATTGGTATGTTTAGGGATGCTGGGAGTCAGTTTGGTGGTCGAGACATTTTTAGGTGTCTACATTTGCCCCTCTTTGACGTGGTGTCAGGACCTAGGGGGAAGTGGCGTCAGGTCGAAGAAAAATATGCCCCAGCTGCCGGGAAGGAATGAAATGGATAGGGGATGCCCCCTCGAGAGGTTAGCAGGAAAATGAAAATTTTGTAGGTAAGCTCTTGAAAGGATGTGATGGAAGTGACAGTGGGAGAGGTGATGGAAAAAGAAGATGGTAGGAGGAAAAATGGAGGAAAAAAGGCTGAGATCTACACCCTAGAGGAAAAAAAGAAGGGATGGAGGGATGACATGGCCCACTATATTAGGGAAAGTGGGCCCAAAGAGTGCCACATTGGCACACTTTTGACTTTGTAGAAGAAAAGACAAAGGAGAGATGGCTGAGCGCAACCCACAATTCCCATGACTGCATCACATCTCAGAGTGATTCCGAGAGGTCGGGCGGTCACCCGAGGCTGGACCCCAGGTAGGGCCTAACCTAAACTTTGTGATTTTTTTATTTTACGCACATGTTTTTGGGTTTGAGATATGGGTTTGGAGTGTGTGGCACCAAAGATGAGGTGAATTAGCGCAATCCTTCGGATTAGCACTATCCGCCAAGGTAGTGTAGGGCGGTTTTATCGCCATTTGGGTGAAATATTGGCGCCATCGTCTCGATTAGCACCAAAACTTAGGGAGAAAGAAATATGGCGTTTTGACGCCATATTATGGTTAGAATGGCACTATCATTTGGAATAGCGCCATAATGGGGAATAGCACTATTGTAAGTTTTAGCGCTAAAAGATAAATTGACGTGAAAATCAAATATTTCACCATCGACTGGATTAACACGATATAGGTCACGCAGTGGCACCACTGTCTGTATTGGCGCAATGGATAAGGAGAAGTAGCGCCATGTTAAAAATGGCACTAGGGACTGTCCATGTGGGGCCACATGATTTGGGCCTGTGAGACATTTTAGAAGAAAAAGTGTGTGTGGGGAAAATAAGTTAGTATCTAACGAAGAAGTGGTGGATGCAGGATACTCAACGATTTATACTGCAGTCGCGGGAGTGACGAGTGCGATCCATGATGGCACTATTTGATGAGGCATGGCGGCCTCGACTGGCGAGACTAGGGCTTTGGACAGTGGCAGCAATGCCAGTGCTGCGAGCTCATAGAGCTCTGATGACAGCCGCAATGGAGCGATACTGCAGCGAGACTTCCAGCTTTCTGCTGCTGACAGGAGAGATGACCATCACACTTGAAGATGTTTATCGCATCCTCAAGCTGCTGATTCTAGGTTGAGGTGTGAGATATGACACGAGGAGGGGGCGGACTGCATTAATCAGAGTGTTCGGAGTAGAGCACGTGGTTTTTTCAGCAGATGGGAGGGAGATGGATTATGATAGGATGCTGGCGGCAGGTGCAGATCCCTTTGCCTTATTTTTGTGTGCGCTGATTAGAGGTGCGGTGCTGCCGGATAGGCGAGGCAGAGGTTTTCCTGTGGACTGGGGCAGGATGATAGAGGGGATGGTGAGCCATGATATTATGTAGGCATGGGGGCCGGTGATGTTAGCACAACTACTGCATGAGATGCATACGGTCGCTTATCTCCATGACAGGGCTCTATCTGCTGGGGTTACGCTATTACACGTATGGATTTGGGAGCATATCCCTGTGACTTGGCCGATATGCGGTTATTATCGGTGGTTGTTTGAGGCGTTTGTGTTCTTGTATCGGGATACAGAGTATACCTACACTAGACAGGTCCGCCACTAGCAGAGGATACTGGATGACGTGATTAGCATGGTATGGCATGCATATATTGGTTGTGAGGAGTGGCCTGATGATGTGACTCATCTCCTGTACACATTTCAGCAGAGATATCTTATGGGTCATGCAGACCATACCATAGAGATGTACCTACCCTCGCAGGTTATGCATCAGTTTGGACTGGTACAGGATACGCCTTAGCAGATGGCAATATATGCGCGGATGCTGCGGGATACAGCTTACTGGCCCACACCATTATAGCCACAGGTTGCGCTAAATGATTGGGCAACACTTCGGCTAGTTCAGTGGGATTGGAGGAGCATAGTGATGGATGCAGGTACTACGCCTACTTATGAGGTATGGTGGCAGACACATCGGCCCACTCGATTGACAGATCTGACAGTGGAGGTGTCAGAGGATGAGGGAGATGGGGGTGGAGATGATCTGGATGGTGGAGATGAGGTTATTGCAGATTACATTATGGAGGTGATGGATGATGGGGAGGAGAGGGTGATCGCGATAGATGGTCAGCGTGTAGATGAGGTGGTGGCAGCGGCAGCGGGACAGGGATAGGTGGAGCAGGAGGTTCCAGCACAGCAGGCCCAAGTTAGGGGTAGACAGCAGGGTAGAGCACCGCGATGACGCGGTGGGCGGTCGAGGGCAGAGCAGGGTGACCTATCTCCATCACGGGTGGAGCAACTGCAAGTCGGTAGACATGATATTGGGGCAGGGAGTTCAGGGGCAGGGGTGGCGGCAGAGGGTCAGAGGCTAACACCTCGGTGATATCCACGGGAGGAGACAGAGGAGGTGGAGACATTACGTGCTCAGGTGGCCAGCTTAGAGGAGGCGTTAGGACGTCGAGAGGCTGAGTTGTGACAGCTGCGAGGAGTAGATGGGCAGGTGGCAATACTAGAGGCTCAGTTGGCTTAGGCTTGAGAGGACATGGAGGATTTGAGGATAGAGTAGGATGCGGCGCTTGTGAGAGCACATCAGGCAGAGACTGCGTTGAGTAGTGTACAGGTTGTGGGTGGGGGACTTGCCCTGATTTTGGCAGGGATGCAGGCCCAACTGGCTTAGGCGTAGACACATGCACATCAGATACAGGGGCAGTTGAGCCAGGCACAGGGACAGATATCTCAGGTATAGGGAGAGCTAGCAGAGGCTAGAGCACGGACGGAGTATTATCAGGGGTTGTACTATGCAGCCATACCTGCAGCGCAGCTAGCACCGAGTTATAGCTAGGTCAGCAGGTCGGGGGCATCAAGATCACATAGATTGAGATCTGTGCAGTCAGTACAGCAGATGATGCCTCTGCCCTCACATGTGCCCTAGTAGGGTCCTCAGGTACTAGTAGCGTCATAGCCACAGCTACCGTCAGGATCACAGGATCGACTAGGGTCAGCATCTCCTACTCCCTCAGAGAGAGGATCCTCTATGTGATAGTTATATCATGATAGCCCTTGGAGGCATTTTGTATTAGGACATGAGATGTATTTTTTTGATGATGAGCGATGTACATTTTTTTGCGGTGATTATATATGATGCAATGCTTTTGATGGTTTATGATGTTCTATTGTGATGATGCTTATATAATGGATGCACATGTTATATTTTATATGTTGTGGATGTGTGATGTTGTTTCAAATGATGTGTGTGATTTGGTGGAGGCATGGATATTTTTGTGATATATGCATGGTGTTGTGATTTTATGGACTATATGATGTAACTGAATATGCAGATTAATGAATGTTTATTATGTATGAAAATGTATGAGATTATGTATATGCTACTAGATGTTTATGTTATTTTAATGGTAATGATGATGATGTTGTAATGCAACTAATTGTTTATGAGATGTTTATATGTATGGAATGCAATGTGATGATGCTATTTGTAATTTTATCATGCACCTATGTGATAAATGATTATGATATGATGTGTAATGATATGCAGCTAAAATGAATCTACTTGTGTTTTTAAATGGATGAATCTAGAATGTAATGCAATTTAAATGGATTAAAATGAATCTAGAATGTGATGCAACTTAAATGGATTAAAATGAACCTAAAATGTGATGCAACTTAAATGGATTAAAATAAACCTATGAATGTGATGCAAATTAAATGGATGTGATGAACCTAAAATGTGATGCAAATTAAATGGATTAAAATGAACCTAAAATGTGATGCAAATTAAATGGATTAAAATGAACCTAGAATGTGATGCAAATGCATTAAAATTGATCCTAGAATGCAATGCAAATTACATGAACTTAAGATGTTATGCAAATGGATTAGAATGAACCTAGAATGATATGCAACTTAAATGCAATTTAGGTGATAGCTGGTATGCACACTAGGTGATAGATGAGATGGCCTAGTCTTGATACACATGATGTTCCTTGTAAGGACCCTGAGGGATGAGATTGTGGGAGAGCGGGTTAGGTGGTGTGGATGATAGGGGTGGGAGCATCTAGGGGATGGTGGTGGGGAGATTGGAGGCTTGCTAGGTCAGAAGACACCACGTCATTGAGGGGGGGGTTTGGGTTGGTTCAAGATGTGTTAGGTGGAGAGATGGTGGGAAGATGGGGTTAGTTAGATTGGGGGGTGGGGGGGTTGAAAAGTGTTTATCAAATCTAGGCCGATATGGGATAGTTGACTGAGTGATTAGGAAGATGATTGTGAGCTAGTAACAGTAGTTTGCACAAAATTAATTGAGAGCATTTCTTATTTTAATGTAGCAATGTAGGATACAGTTCACAAAGGTATGAAATGACCTAGGTGATGATGTATATCTGACGATTGCATGGACTAGACCCACAAACAATAGGTTGGTTTCATGCATGCCCAAGGTAGTATAATCTTGTCTAGTGGAGGAAGGGGACTCATAGTAGTGAGTGTGAATAATGCGTATAAGGTGTTGATACCTATATATGCAAATAGGACACACTCATGCTAGAACCGACCTAGACTTCAAGATATGAATACTATTCTTGGAGTAATGAAACCAACCCATAAGCACAGCATACCAAAACAATGACTATGTCTACTCCGAGGGCTATCCGCTACGTACCATGATATAATGAGATCAAGGTAGCTTTGGAGATTACTTGGAGTGAGACAAAAAGATAAAAATCAATAAGCAAAAGGACCAACGAAAGATACAAATAGCCTTTGTGTGCTCTTGCCAAGAGACGTGATGATAGAATGATAGATTTTTATCCATTGTAGGAAAGACATATCCTAGGACATAGATCTGTTTTGATTGGAGAGTTTTTGGAAGATGGGCAAAAGAACATTCAGGCCAAATGTAAGATTATAGTTGGTATATTGCTTGATGAATTTTGTGCGAGGGACCATGTTTCAATGGTATACATAGAATGCATATCGTTTCGTAGATCTAGAAAGCTCAGTGAGTGGGAACCATCCCAACGGGTGGGATGGGTGCATCTTAGATACCTGAGTACTGGAAACATCCTTCATATTCCAGACTGCCTACATACCCTGTGTCCACGGGATCAACGTACTTTTAAGATGCGGGCGAAATGAATATGTAGTTCTGGCAAGACTTGATGATGTGGGGAATGGTTTGCGATGGGATATGATGATGGTTGATGTGTGTTTAGGTGATCGTGATGGGATGTGAGATTGATGCATAGGGTGATTGTTTTTAGATTTTCTATTTTTTATAATGTTTTTGGATTTTTTCATTTTATGATGTTTTTAGATTTTTTGATTTTACGAACTATACAAAGGAGAGCTTACAAGGCTCCTTGTTCCATGGATGGGGTTGTGGGTGGGTGAGGTAGTGCGGAATGGGCGAATAAACTAGATGTTTTAGAATTTCAAGCCATGGGATGCGTGGGTGTGGAGTGTTATGATGGAAAGAGGACTTATTAGATGGTAGAACCGGCCACTACGCATGTCACCTAAAATAGGTTTTCACCATGGTACTTATCCAAGGCGTCACCGAGGTGATTTTCACCATTGGAAGTTTTTATTGCACTCTAATTTTTCTTGATTTTTTGATTTTTTGGTGTTTGATTAATTTTTTTTGTATTTTTTTTTTTGACTTGTGGTACCAAATGGGTTATGCATAGAATCGCTTGAGATGCAAGATGTTCATTGGCTCATCTAGAGGCTGCCCCTCGGGTGTTGCAAGCTGATAAGCTCCTGATCCGTAGTCGGTAGTGATGACATAAGGTCCTAGCCAATTAGGTTCAAACTTTCCTTGCTTCGGATGCTCTTACAGGTTCTTCTGATTTTCCATTAGGACCAGGTCACCGACCTCAAACTTTCTGGTTCTAATCTTTTTGTTGTAGCTTCTTCTGAGGCAGTTTTGGTATACCTGTAAGTGATTTAATGCATTCAGGCATTTCTCATCTAATAATTCAAGTTGATGCACCCTTGCGACATGATAGTCTTCATCAAAGATAATGTTTTGCAATGATACTCAGAGGGATGGGAGCTTGACCTCTATAGGTAAAATGGCTTCTGATCCGAATACTAGCGAGTATGGAGTGGCTCCGATAGGAGTACGGATGCTGGTGCGGTAAGCCCATAGGGCGGGGTTGAGTTGGAGGTGCCAGTCGCGGCCAACTTCATTGACTATCTTTTTTAAGATTTGGAGGATGGTTTTATTAGAAGCTTCTGCTTGGCCGTTTCCTTGGGGGTAATATGGCATGGAGAATCAGTGTTTGATGTCAAACTTTTCGCACAAAGTGCGAACTTCTTGGTTTTTGAATGGCTTCCCATTATCAGTGACAATGGAATGGGGGATACCATAGCGGCAGATGATGTAGTGGAGAATGAACTTGGAGATTTGGATGCCTGTGGTGAAGGTGAGTGGTATTGCTTCCACCCACTTTGTGAAGTATTTGGTAGCAGTGATTATGAATTTATGGCCGTTGGAAGATGGAGGATGGATTTTCCCTACGAGGTCGAGTCCCCATTGTGAGAAAGGCCATGGTGTTGTGATTGGTTGCAGCTCCTGTGCTGGGGCGTGGATGAGATCGCCATGTTGTTGACATGGGAGGCATTTTCTGATAAACTGATGTGCATCTTTGTCCATGGTGGGCCAATAATAGCCAGTCCTCAGGATCTTTTTAGAAAGAGTTGGTCCACTTGAATGTGCCCCGCAAATACCTACCTGTACCTCTTCCAAAGCTACATCAGCTTCCCTAGAGTCTAAACATCATAGAAGCATGCCATCAAGACTCCTTTTGTAGAGGGTGTCACCTACAAGGATGAAATGGGAGGCTCGACGGATGAAGGATTTTTTCTGTGATGGGGATAGGTTGTTGGGGAGGATGTTATCATGAAGGTAGAGGTAAGTTTCCTGATACCAGGGGGATAAAGGACCAATGATTTCGCACACTAGTTCAGATTGGGGAACGTCATATGCTGGGATGGGGAGCTCTTCGATCAGGAATTCACATTTCTTGCCGCCTTGCTTCATGTCAACCAGAGATCCGATGGTGGCCATGGCATCTGCCACTTTGTTGTTTAACCTTGGGATCTTCTCAAAGTGGATGTCACTGAAATAATCTTTAAATTCATCGACCATCTTCTTATAGGGAAGGAGCTTATCGTCCTTGGTTTTATATTCATTATTGACTTGCCTGATGACTAGTTGAGAGTTGCCATACACAGTTAATTTTTCTATTTTCCATTGGATGGCCATTCGGAGACCTGTGATGAGGGCCTCATATTCTGCTACATTATTGGTGCATGGAAATGTGATTTTGAATGATTTAGGGATCGTATCTCCTTGAGAGGTAACAAACAGGACGTCTGCCCCCGAGCCTCTGTGAGTGTAGGATCCATCAAAATACATTTTCCATGTATCTACGGCTGGTGTGATTGTTAAGATGGCCTCATCTAGAAATTCTGCTATTGTAGGATGTTCTGCCTAAATAGGTGCCTCAGCCAGCTGATCTGCTATGACTTGTCCTTTGATTGCCTTTCTCTCTATGTATTCTATTTCGAATTCGGTGAGAATCATGACCCATTTTGCCATTCTTCCAGTGAGAGCTACTCTATTTAGCAAATATTTGAGTGGGTCGATCTTAGCAATGAGCTTAGTCTTGTGATTGAGCATATAATGTCTTAACTTTTGTGATGTGAAGACCAGGGCAAGGCATGCTCATTTAATTTGTGTGTAGTTAAGCTCATAGGAAATCAAGGTGCGGCTAATGTAGTAGATGGCTCTTTCCTTCCCCTGCTCATCATGTTGTGCTAACAAAGCCCCAATTGCTGTGTCAGTCACAGAAATATACAAGAGGAGGGGCTCTCCTTGTCTTGGTGGAGATAGAATAGGGGGATTAGCCAAATATGCTTTTAGTTGGTCGAAGGCATCCTAACACTGAGTAGTCTAGGTGAAAGCCGTATCTTTCCTGAGGAGATGCTGGAATGGTTGGCATTTGTCAGCAAGTTGAGTAATAAATCAGCGAATAGACTGTAGTTTACCCTGCAGGCTTCTCAGTTGTTTCAAGGTTTTAGGAGGTGGCATTTCAGTAATAGCTTTGACTTTCACCAGGTCCACCTCGATTTCTCATCTGGAGACTATGTATCCCAACAATTTGCCTAAAGTGACGCCAAAGACACACTTTTTTGGATTTAGACGAACATTATATTGCTCTAGCCTATCAAAGATCTTGGCTACCACGTCTAAGTGTTCTTCTCTCGTCTTTGATTTGCCGAGTAAGTCATCAACGTAGTCCTCCATGATGTGGTGAAAGAGGTCATGGAAGATGACAGTCATTGCTCGTTGATAAGTAGCTCCTGCATTCTTTAGGCCAAACGGCATTACTACCCAATAGTATGTCCCCCATGGGCATATAAAGGATGTTTGGTGCTGATCTTCTTCGGCAATTTTGATTTGATTGTATCCTGAAAAGCCATCCATGAGAGATAGCATCTCATGCCCTGCGGTAAGATCCACGATCATATCAATGTTGGGAAGGGGGAAGTCATCTTTCGGGTAGGCCTTGTTGAGGTCTTTGAAGTCAGTGCAACAGCGGATTCTGCCATCTAGTTTAGAAACAGGTACTAGATTCGAAACCCATTCAGGATAATCAATTGGATGTATGAACCCCACATCTAGTAACTTTTTGAGCTCTGCTTTGACAAGAAGGGCCACTTGAGGATTCATCTTTCGAAGCTTCTGTTTGACTGGTTTGGCATCAGGATGCACTGCAAGATGATGAACAACCAAGGCAAGATCTAGCCCTGGCATATCTACGTAGGTCCACGCAAAGTTGCAATTTCTGCATGTAAAGAATGCCAAGAAGTCTTCTTGTTCGAACAGGCTGAGAGATTCTGCTCGATATGTGATTTTCGGCTCTTCCTCTGTCCCTAGATTCATTTCCTACGCTGGTTCAACCAAGATGGGTGATCTGTCAGGATATACTTTATCTATTTCAGGGAGGCCCATGCTTCCATCCCCTGGCGCCTCATGGAGGTTTTCACTAGGGAATACGTTGTTTATTTTTACTTTTTTAGGATCTGATACTACCGTGGAATGGTTTTCACCATCAGATCCATTTTTTGTTTTTGTATTTTTGTGACTAGAAGCAGGGGTTGTCTCCCCAAAATAGGTAGCCGGATTGAGTTCCATGATGTATCCAGCTCTGTGATCTCCCAAGGGGAAGTTGTCTCTTAGTCCCATCATTTCAGCAATGGCTTCATCATTAGGTGCAATATCAAAAATAGGAGGTCCTCGTTGGTCCCAGTCGATGAGGTCGGGGTATACTAATGGTAGGTCATTGGATGATGAGGTGAGAGTACTGACGGAGTAGATGGTGCAAATGGAGGAGGCAAAGAAATCGGCAAAGTCACTAAAGGAGTCTTGTAGGTCCGTTTCATTAACATTGTCGATGTCTAGAGAAACTGGAGCAAACTCGGCTAAGATACATTCACCGGTATTAAGGATGCGTTGTGGTTGACCATACCCTAACCCTTGAGTATAGGGGTTTCTTGTTGCTTGCAGTGGTTCTACAATCCCCTATTCATGAAGACCAATGCCGCCTTGTCCTTTGTAACCCATGCTTTTGACTATTTCAGAACCTTTGCCATAACTGTTTGTTGGGATGGTGGGGATGTCTTGTTCTGTTTCCTCGTCCTTGTAAAGCCAGGATGAAATATCTTCAAGTATGTCCTGATCCAGAAGGTGTTTCTTCTCAAAGATGGGTGAGGGTTTACATTTGATGATGACTGTGTCAGCTGCCTCAGTGTTCGGAGTGCCAAATGTCTTAGGAGTGGGTAATAAGCCCACGCAAAAGGTGCCATGAAAGTTGTATTCCCCACAGCCTTGGTTGCTGATCTTGATCTTGACCTCAGGTGGTGAAGGTGTTTGGGATGAAGTGGTGGTGATGTTGGTAGGGTCAATGTATGAGGTGGAAGCTATTGGGGTGATTTGGGTGGTGGCTTTATTATATGGACAGAAGGTTTGGTTGTGTCCTTCCAGAAAACTACAGTCTTGGAAGGGACAAGGATTGGCATAAATAGTGACTTCGGTGCCGTTGTGGGGGAATTTGAGACATTGATGGAAAGTGGAGGGGACGGTTTGCATGGCATGGATCCATGGGCGGCCAAGAAGAATGTTATAGGGGAGGTCAAGATCCAGAACCTGACATTTGGTTTCAAGGATTTTCTATCCCACTTGAATAGGGAGCTTTATGGTGCCTTTGGATAGTCTCTCGGTGTCATCATATCCTTTGATTGTTATGCACTCGCTAGCATCCAAAACCACATCTAAGTACCCCAAGTGTTTTAACAATTTTAGAGTGCATATATTTAGGCTGGAACCACCATCTATTAGGACCCTTTTAATGGTGTGTTTGTGAATGCGGACCTCGATGTGTAGTGCATCATTATGTAGGTGTTCGGAAGCAGGGAGATCTTTTTCAGAAAACGTGATATGGTGTGATGTAGCAATATGCCCGACCATGGCTTGAAATTGATTGACATTCAAGTTTGTAGGGACTTGTGTTTCCAAAAGGGCCTTGTCGAGAATGTCCTTGTGGCGGGGTGATGTGCGAAGCAGCTCAAGGATGGATATTTGCGCGGGTGTCTTTCCTAGATGGTCTAGGAGGTTATATCGAGTGGTGGGTGATGGACGGGTGTTTGGATGAGGGGGGAGGGGATCGGATGTGGATGGGGGTGTTGGTTCAATGGGAGGGGCAATGCGGATTGAGACATGGCCTCGACGGGTTGTTACGGCGCAATCGGGTGCTTGTGCCCGAATGGTGATTGTGTTGACATAGTGGGATGAGGGTTTGATGCAGCCGACAATGGAGTCGTAGTGGGCGGGTGGTGGAGTGACATTGTACACTTGTTTGGATGATGAAGCTTTGTTATGGTTGGGCAAAGGATCCTTGTAAGCTCCAAGATTAGTGTTTGGTGATGGCTGTGCACTGTGCTTGAGGTTGATGAGATTTTGATCTATTAGGTCTTGGATGCAATGTTTTAATTGCATACAATTAGCTATTTTATGGCCTGCCACGTAGTGGTATTCACAATAGTCATTTTCATTATACCATGTTGCCTTGAGGTCATTGTCTTGGCATGGTCTAACAAGCGGGAGTGTGATTTCTCCTTGCTTGAGACATCTATCGAGGATGTCCTCAATAGGTTCTGCTAACAGTGTGAAATTTCGATGAGGTTTGCAGGGTTTATTTGGTCCTCTTTGGTTATTGGCGTTTGTTGCATACGTGTGTGCAGGTGTGTGGTTTTGGATGTGTTGGACGGCCTTCACATCGGTGATGCCATCATTTAGATTATTCTTGTTCTTCCCCCAATAACGTGATTTATCACTAGATTGCGTGTTGGTATTGTTGTTGGTATTAGGGGTGTTGTGATTGGACTTGTTGTTGTTGTTATTGTTGTGGGATTTGGGGTCATAAAGTTTGATGGAATCCTTGGCAATGAGGGCTCATTCGACAGTAGTGCCTTTGTCAATAACCTCTTCGAAGGTAGATGGGCAAAGAATTTGTAAGTGAAATCCTAGTTCCTGATTGAGATTGGCCACGAACATGGTGACAAGTTGTTTTTTAGGAATAGGCCATGGGAGCTTGCTTGCTAGGCCCCTCCACCTTTGTAGGAAAGAAGTGAAAGCTTCGCCGTTCTTTTGTTTGGTGTTACAAAGGTCAGTCATGGACACCTCATGTTCAAATTTGTAGGAGAAGTGGTTGACAAACTTCTCCGCAAGCTCGGGAAATGTTCAAATTCCAGGTGGAAGATGGGCAAACCATTCAGTGGCTTGGCCGCCAAGACTTCTTGGGAAGAGTCTCATAAGATATGTGTCGTTGTGAGAGACTTCGAGGCAAGCAATGTAGAATTCCCTTAGGTGGTCCCTAGGATCGCCCTTTCCCTTGTATTTGTCAAATTTTGGCATTTCAAAGTTTTTAGGGAAAGGGGGCATGTACAAGGTGCGGTCAAATGGGTAGGGGCAAATATCCTCGAAAGAATAGTATTTGTGTTTGCCCCCAGTTTGTAGGTCATCCACCTTTTGGATTAAGCTTTGTAGGACGGTGTTGAAATCCTATGGTTGTTGTGGTTGAAACGTGTAGGGTTGTTGGTTGGTGAGATATTGGAGATGGGGTGGGAGTTAATGTTGGGGATTGGTTTGGTTGAGATGTTGGTGTTGCAGGTTGGGGTTTGGATTTATTAGTGCCTACTATTGTTGGTGCACATAGAGTTGTTGGAGAATATGTGGGGGTATTTGGGAATTAGGATTATGTTGACTTATGGGATTGATGTTGGGTATGTGTATGTTGGATTGGTTAGATGTGTTGTGAGATTGTTGTGAGAATAGTTGTCGTAGGTATGCAAGGGTGTTCAGGTTTGGTAGGGGCACACTTGTGGAGGTACTTGCTTGCGTGACATTGCCTTGTATACCCATGGTGATGTGTGAACTGGAAGGATTGATAGTTGTTGTGGTAGTAGAAGTGATGACGGGTTGGGAGATGTTAGGCATAGCAGTGGATATGGAAATTGTAGATGTGGTAGCAGTAGAGGTTGTGGAGGCGGTAGATACGTTAGGTGTTGACATTTGAGAGATGGTGGGTTGGGTATGTGATGTAGATGCTTGGGTATTTGATGTGGTAGGGACAATTGTAGAAGTGGATGGTTGTGATGATGTTGTGATGGGGGGAAGTTGAGCACCAAGCTTGAGAAGATGGTCAAGATATCTCTTTGGGTCCGATCTTAGGACTTTATCAAGTAGGTCCATATTATCGGCATCTTGCGTGAAGCTCAAGACATCTAGGTCATCTTGGGATATGGTGGGCACATTTTGTGGTGGTGGTGGTGGTAGTGTTGGTGCTTGTGGTAAGAAGTGAAAAGGGTCGTTGGCGCCAAATGGGGGGATGAAGGAATATGTAGGTGGATTGTATGTTTGAAAAATGGGTATGTTGCTACTGTCGGTGTTAGGCATGCCAAAGAGCCATCATTCCGCCATTTCTTGATTCTTTTTGTGTTGTGATCTCGTGGTGGGCATACACGTATGGATTTGATTTCTAGATGTGGGATGAGATGGAGACCTTAGAGAATCGAATTGATTTTGTTGGACCCAAAGATGGATGTGGTAGTGAGATGGAGTGGAAGGGTAGGGTGAAGATCGATATGTCTTTCCAAAGGTTTTATCTTAAGGGTGATATGAATGGGTGATATTGATTTTTACACAAATTTTGGACCAAAGATGGATGATGAGAAAGGGATTTGAAATTGTGATGTTTTTGATTTTTTGATTGATTTAGGATGGTGAGGATGATGTTGTTGAGCTTTTGGATAAGATCTAGATTGTGATTTAGCACAAAAAAGATGACGATTTTCTTTGTTTGGGGTAGACTAATGACCTTACGCAAAGAGAGGTGATTTGTTTCTCTTGAAATGTAGACTAATGACTTTTCAAGGAAAATGTGATGTTAATGATAAGATCTAGCTTTAACTCAAAAGGATGACAAGCTTTGGTTGATGATTTGTTGATGGGTTTTTGATTTGGATGTGGACTTTTTTGAAATGATTTGTCTTGGTCCAAGGAGATATGCAAAAAGATTGAATTGGGGATGGATAGATATGTATTTGGGCTGATAATGATGTATCAGAGGGGTCCAACAATGGTGGTGATTGATTCTCTAAGGTAAAAAAGAAGGTGCAATTTGGAAAATTTTTGAAGAAAATGGCTGGACTGTTGACAGATTTCTGCGAGATGGATATGGATTATGGTGGAGCAGAGGGTGTATATCACAACTAAATGGGTCTTTGTTTTAGGCAAGTCAATCTAAAGATAGCGCCAATCCACGGGTGAAATAGCACTACAATCAGACAGATATGGCGCTGAAACAGGTTAAACAGCTTTATGTAGGCAAAATTTTGGATCTGTTTATTTGGAATGTGTCAGACTGATTTGCTCTGTCTCAGGCACGTCAATCTAAAACATAGTGTCAATCCACGAGTGAAATGGCACTACAATCAGATAGATATGGTGCTAAAACAGGTTAAACAGATTTTTGAAGGCAAAATTTTGGATCTGGTTGTTTTGGAATGTGACTGACTGATTTGATCTATCTCAGGCACATCAATCTAAAAATAGCACCAATCCACGAATGCAAAGGCGCTACAATCAGACAGATATGGCGCTGAAACAAGGTTTGACAAATTTCTGAAGGCAAAATTTTGGATCTGGTTGTTTTGGAATGTGACTGACTGATTTGTTCTGTCTCAGGCACGTCAATCTAAAAATAGCGCCAATCCACGAATGCAAAGGTGCTACAATCAGACAGATATGGCGCTGAAACAGGGTTTGACAGATTTCTGATGGCAAAATTTTAGATTTATCTATTTGGAATGTGACCAACTGATTTGTTCTGTCTCAGGCATGTCAATCTAAAAATAGCACCAATCCACGAATGAAAAGGCGCTACAATCAGACAGATATGGCGCTGAAACAGGGTTTGACAAATTTTTGATGGCAAAATTTTAGATTTATCTATTTGGAATGTGACCAACTAATTTGTTCTGTCTCTTGGCAAGTTGTTTGTGAAAAATCAAAGCACTTTAACACACATTTGAATGAAAAACAAGCAATGATTTTTGTTTGTGAAATGAAATGTGATTTTATTTAAAACAAGCACTTTTCACAACCTAAGGTGAGAATGTGACAATATTTGTTGAATCCCCTAGCTGCGCCTATTCAAAGCGGGTAGTTCCAAGATCTTGGTAGCACCGGCTTCTCCTTACAATTGCACACACTTCTTACGCATACCAAGATCCGGGTTTCTTATAAGGCTTATCCCTCACCAAACCTTTAGATTGTCCCTGCTACCTCAACTAAGAACCACATGAATCGGGGCCGCTTCAAGGGTTTTGCCCTCTGCATCAACAAATAGAAGGATTTTGGCTTGCTAAAATAATGGCTCTTAGTAAGGGCATCCGTTCAGGTGGTTATACGTGCGGCAGTGCTACTCTCCATTATGGAGTCTCCCAGCCTCCAAGGGTTGTGCCTTGGAGGGTTTTTTGGGAGGTTAGCTGTCGGTATAACAAAACAACACCTGTCGCTTGAGACTTTCATCCCAAACGCCTTATTTTATATAGTGGCTTGGAAGAGCTTGGCTTTAGCTTTATGCCGCTTGGGTCGTTCCCACCTTTCGAAGTGGGGTGGCAGGCCCTCTAAGGATTACAAAAGCAATACAATCATGAAAACACTTTTGATCCCCAAGTTCATACAAAGATGCGAGGGGAGAGCATATGTGTTCCCTATGATTATATCACACTCAACATGGTTCAATTTTAGATCTTTGGATTAGATGGGGGGTGATTAATGCAAAGTGTTGTGAGAAGTTTTTGATTCCCAAGATCACTAAAGGGTGCGAGGGAAGAGCATACACTTCTCACTCTACTTGACACAATCAGGAAGACACTTCACACAAGTATTAGATTGTCTTGATTAGATGCGTGGAAATGCAAGTTTGTTGTTCTTTTTATCCAATGATGTATGCAATTTGTGGTTCTTTTTATAGCCCAAATTGAAGTGTTTGATTGTTTGTTTGTTGGCACACAAAAGAAGTATTTTTTAGAGCACCAAAATAAATGTTATGATCACACACACACTTCAATCAAGGAGTTGTTTGGATTGATTTTTAAAACACCAAATTGAAATGTTGTTTAAGACCTAACAAAGCAAAAAAAAGGGTTCATTTTAGTTTCCAAATTGAAATGTTTGCTAACTAATCAACAAACCATCTTGCAAAAAGACTTGTTAGTATCCGCAGTACATGCAATCAGACAGAAAAGCAAATTACCTAAATAGCACTAAAATAAGCATGTACAGGCACCACTGCGGGCAGAACAACCCGACTTACGAAAGAAGGTGCTAAAATATTTTTTGGCGCTAATGAAACACTATGATAGCGCTAATTAACATAATGGCATTGATACAGACTTTAGCGCTAATAGGTCCTAAGTAAGGCGTTGATATAGAGGATGGTGATGATTAGTATCTGTGAAGGCGCCACTGCACAATGTTTCAGAGTCTAGAGGGGAGACACAGATGGTGCTAAACTGAAGGATAGCGTCAAAACAGAAAATTGGTGCTTGTGTTTCATTCTTTCAAAAAATTTGTCATAACCTCCCCTTGTAATTCCTGGTTTTCTTGCAAAACAGAGAGCAAATAACATAGAAAACAACAGAAAAAGTGAAAAACACAATACGTGAGTAGGGTTAGTATATAACAAATTTCGCACAGAGATAGCGCTAAAAGAGGAATAGCGCTGAAATATGGTAGAGATAGCGCCGCTGTGATGGTTGAATAGCGATGAACCTACAAAAGTCAGATACTAACACAAAAACTCACAAACAAAGATTAGATTCGAACCTTGTGGGTCCCACCGGGCATGCCAATGTAGATTAGGTAAATGCAATGAAGGCAAAATACTAAATCAAATGCAAATGAAACACAAGATTATACCTCATAAAACACAACCTAATCCCATCAAGGGAAGAAGGAGCCTTTGCACCCAAAAGAAGCTCCCAAGACCAAGATTATCCCTAGACTATGGATTCAAATGTGAAATGCTCCTCAATTGTGCAACTCACTATCTACTCAAAGGTGATTTTGGCATGGTAACTTTGCATGGAATTGGATGATGAAAATGACTTGTGAGAGGTTGTATTTATAGACTTTTTGGAGACATTTTGATCCAAGGGTGGAGATTGATTGGAGAGATCAATGGTGGAGGATGAAAGTGATGTGGAGGGCCTAGATTTGATCTTGGAAGATGGAGGGCTAGGAATAAAAGTAAATCTTTTATTCATTTTTGGGAAAGGGGTGAATAAATGAGGTTGGGTGAGATGGATTATTTGTGAATTAAAAATTCACATGGGGAAGGGTAAAATGAATTAAAAATTTATTTGGGGAAGAGTGGATATTTATGAGTTATGACATGTGTAAGGGATGTGTAAGAGGAGTAAATGTGATGTGTGATTTATTTGAATTTTAAATTTGAGGGATGTGGAGAGAAGTGCTAATGAGGGTTTGACTCTCTTAATTAGGGTGATTAACCTAATTAATGTGGCTGGAATAAATTAGTAGAGGGATTAGAGGGGGGAATAAGATTAATTAATTAGTGATTTAATTAATTAATCCTAAGGCTAGGATGAGGTAGGCTAGAGTAGGCAATTAAATAATAGCTATTTAATTGTCTAGGGTAGGGATAGGCTAATTAGTAGGCTGGATTAATTAGTTAACATAGTTTTAACTAATTAATTGGATTTAGGAAAAATGGGGGAATTGATTTAATAAATTTTGCATATTTATTAAATCAATTGGCTAAGGTTTGGACTATTGAATCAATATAATTAATTCAATTTTGGGGATGAAATGGTGTGGATTTAGGAAATGAAAGGGGTAATTAATTAAATAAAAATTTAATTAATTGGTTGGAAAGGGAATTGGTATGTTTAGGGATGTCGAGAGTCAGTTTGGTGGTCGAGACATTTTTAGGTGTCTACAGTGGGTTTTTGTTTAATGCATTTTAATTTATTTAATGGGGGAAGGCTCTTTAATTTATTTATTTTAATTGGATCAATTATATTATTTTTTTTATGGGGAGAGATATTTGAATTTTTCCCCTTCTAAATTATTTTTGAGTTGGTTAATAATTATAATGGCCGATATTATAATTATTAAAGGACTTAATTTTTTGAGTTTTATTTTGGCCATTTGTTTATTTTCAAATTTTAATATTTGGTGGGTGGTTAAATTTATTTAACCTTAGAAATTTAATTTATCCTTATTTAACTATTTTAATTTTTGCATTAATTACTTATTAAGGTTTTCATTTTAAAATATTTATTTCAATTATTGAAAATGCATTATGCTGTCAAATTTTTCTCAAGATTTTAGGGTTTTATTTTTTAATCACTCCATTTTATCATGTGACCACCTTACCATTTGATGTGTCATTATTATTTTGATTTTCTTTTATGCATTAGAGTTAGGGCTTGGTTTCAAATAAGTCAAAATCACCTCTTTTGCCTAGGAAACCTAGGGTTTGAATTATGACCGTTCTAACCCTGGAAGCGGCACACATCACGTCGCCAACCCCCTAGTTAGCTTTCATCACACAGCGGAGTGCGTAGGTAGATGTACTTCCTAAATATGATTGGCATGTTTACGCCTTATGTGTATTGCCACCGAGCATGTAGACATGTGCAAGGGGGTTTCTAGGGACATAGTTCATGTCATGACCACATGGCAAATGTGGACATGACATATGTATTGTGTGTCATGACCGCATGGGAAATGTGGGGATGACAGTTCCCTATCCTTTGCATTTCCATAAATGCTTCTTATCATCAAACGTTCCACCCAAAATATTGGAAAATATCAACTGATCAACTTATCAATTTCAAAAAAGACTTCAAAAGTATTGATGATGTCATAGACCTTTGATCATGCAATCTACCTCTATATTGACACTACATACACTTTTTTGATGGTCAATTAAAACAAATTTCAACTCTACTAATGTGGACTACATACCTAACATCTAGTATCACTTTAGTTTCTTTTATGAAACTATTGAGGCTAGATTCCAATTCAAGAAATCTATCCATCTCAGCAATGCAATGTACATGGTCAATCTTACTTGAAGTTGTGATTGATTTGACTAAAGTAGGAATACTATTATTGAATTATGCTTCCCAGTCAAATACTAACTTATTGGTTCCATCACTTGCAAGTACTGGTGGCATGTGACATTTCTCAAGGGAGTTAAAATTATTCAATTTATCCTTTAATACCACATCAAGTTTACTTTTAAAATCAGATATCTCATTTAGAAAACTGATGAATTCATAGCACTTTTCACTTTGAAGATACTAGAATGTGGGAGATGCAAATAAACATAAAGGAAACCAAAACAAGTGATTATACCTCTATAATCTTGTCCATTCAAGTCTCCTTGATAGAGTGGAGAATGCATGCACCGATTACATTATAGCTATACTCCATAATGAAGATGGGATGTAGATTACTCTCACTAAGTATAAACTAGGGAAATGGAGAGGAATTAGAGGATATTTGGGTAGCATAATATTACAATGAGATGAGATGTGTTTTGGATTGGATGGGGGTTCAATAAATAGATAGTTGAGAAAAGGATGGAGGGTTGAGATTGAAAGCTTAGACCAATGGCTAGGGTTGCTTGAGTAAGATTTGGATTGGATTTGTAGTCATGTGACAAGTGTGGTACAGGATTACCCCTTCTAAATATAGATTAGGTCTAATTATAGTATGTTTTACTTTGTGATGTAATAAGGTCCATGTGACCAATTCTGATGTTTTAAGTTAATCTAGATGTATGTGCCAGTTAGTTGGAAGTTTGTTTTCTTAGCTATCCTCTCCCAGCTGCTTGGAAGTCTCCTAACCACTGGGAATCGATTTGTACTAGTTGAGAGGAGTAGTTATTTATGCCCTAGATCAGTTTGATTAGATATAGTTCAGGATTGCATAGGAGAAGAGATATTGTCTTTAGAGATTCGATAGAGTAGTGTTGTGCAGTGGGGCTGTGAATCAATTGTAATTATTTCTGCAAGCTAAATAAAAGACTCTGTTTTGTGTTATTTTCCTATTTACATTCACTGTGAAATTGTCTGGGTGATCGAATGGATTTTCAACCATTCCACTGGTAGATTGCTTCACAATCGATGGAATGGGTGTAGATAGTAGATTAGGGTTTTGTTATGTTCCTGTAGTTTGTTGCAGGGTCATTTGCAAGTTGTTGTGAAGAACCCTAGCATTTTTTATGTGCTAGGTCAACAGGTATCGAAGTGTTTTGAATCTCACAAAGTTTGTTGGTTCATAGCGAAGACAGTTCGCTTCGGTCGATTGGATGAGGAGACACAGGTGAAAGATCTATCACTAAGAAAATTAGGTGCCAAAACCATGCCAAGCTTGTGTCTTTTCATCTACTAGGAAACCAAAGGCAATAATAGTGATTTGAGCGTGAGAAGAACCATCAGGTTGTAAAGTCTTCATTGCGCTGACAGGGGACACCTTCATCGATCGGGGTGACTATTGTAAAGTGTCACCGACGTAGAATATCGGCATAAGTATTGGTGTCGGCTTGAGTTTACATGCGGTTGCCGATAGGCATAGTCTTACTGAAGGTGAAGTGGAAGTCAACTCATCAGTGTGATATTAGGTATTGGTGAGCAAGGAGAAAGTGTGGCCGATGAAGGAAGTCCGACCGATAGGTAGATTGACGGTAGGCACATCGGCATGAGTTATACTATTGGTGGAAAAGGGAAGTGTCCCACTGACGATGTTAGTCACACTGATGAATGAGGTCCGAAGGCTCATCGGGGTGACTAAAGGTATCACTATAAGATTTGTTGGTGTCGTCGATGCTATATGTCACAGTGACAAGTGAAGAGTGGATAGTTCATCGAGGAGATAGTGGACATCGGCAGAAAGATTTTTTGGTAGGCCGATAGTTATATGTCTTGGCAATAAGGAGTTTGGTGACCGGTGTTGGAGGTAACAAGAACTGAGATAGCTGGTCGAGGCTTGTATACTTCAGGGAGGCAATCGTCATCAGAATAACTCAGTGTGGAGAACCCGATAGACTTTATCCTACCGATAGGCAATATTAACGAAACACTCATCGGTGTGAGGTGAGTATCGGGGTGAAAGATTTAGGAGGAGCTGATGGGTATAGTCTGGCTGATAGGATGTGTCGGTGAAACATTAGGTAGCTCTTGCCGATGAAATGAGAACAGTTAAATCCTGCCAAGTTTGAATGCTTGTGTGGGCCTTCTGCATCATAGTGGTATCAGAGCGAAGGAAAAATCTTTTGGGAAGATTTGAAGACAGCAAGATGTCGGATGAAGAAGGAACATCAGAGTTTCTGGCAAGGATTACCAATGCCAATTTGGTAGTTCTGGTAAAGAAGTATATTGCAGAAAGTAAAGTTGTGAAGGCTTAGAATCAGGAATTAAAAGATGAGTTGGAGAAGCTGAGGGGCAAAGTAGGTTCTGGTAAAGAAGAAGATAGGGATGAATAGGAGATCCCTAGGTGAAATGAGGTAGACGTTCTTGCAGACCAGAGACCTTTGATTAATGCCCTCAAATCCATGGAGAGGAGAACCATGGATGTGAAACTAGATTTTCTAGTGTTTACAGGAAAGATGGATCCTGATTCAGCGATGCAGTGGATAGACTCCCTAAACAAATTCTTTGAGACAAAGGAGATACCAGAACACTAGAGGGTAAAAATACCACAATCAAAGATGAAAGAGGCTGCATTAACTTGGTGGAATTTTGTCCAAGATGATAGAGTACAAGAAGGAAAGCGCAGAGTTGCTACGTGGAAGAAGATGATGGCTTTAGTGAAAGAGGCTTATGTTCCATTGGATTATAGCATCCAATTGCATAAGAGGAAACAAAATTTGAAACAGAAGGAGCTAGGTGTCAGCTCATATACAGAAGAGTTCATGAAGCTTTGTTTCAAGACAAAGGTGAAAGAGAGTGAGGAAGAAAAGGTAGCCAGATACCTTAATGGATTGAGGTTCAACATTCATGAAGATTTGAATCTACATAACCTAGATACAGTCCAAAAATGTTTTCAGTTGGCATTGAAAGTGGAAGAGAAGTTAAAGAGAAGACAAGAACAAAACAATAGAGGAAGAGGTCCTTTTAGAGGCAGAGGACATGGATTTGGATATCAGGGAGAATCCAGTCATGACAACAGCAGAGGAGATAATAGTCAAAACCAGAGAGGAAATTACAATCAGCAAGGAAACTTCAGAGGTAGAAGACCATTCAGGGAAAGATCTTAGGGCAAAAGATCTATCAAATGTTATAACTATAATAAGGAAGACCATATAGCTAGTAGATGTCTAGAAAAGGCAAAAAGTTTAGCAGGAGAAAGGAGAACGAATCTAATCCAAGAACCAGATAACCAAAGTGCAACAAGCTCAAACACTTTTCAAAGTGTGAATGCTCCTGACAACTATGGATATCCAGAGAGTGGAGAATCTCTGATGATGAGGAGAACAATGAGTACCATGAAGGTGCCTGACAAAGAACCCCCACAAAGAAAGTCTCTTTTTAGAACTACTTGCAAGGTAGGAGGTAAGGCATGTAACATTTTAATTGATTCTGGTTCTACTAAAATTTTTGTGTCTGATGAAATGGTAACAAAGCTTAAGCTTAGAAGATTGCCTCACCCATCCCCATATAAGGTCTCATGGCTTACCCAAGGTCAACAAACAGTTGTAGAAGAACAAGCTTGGGTAGAATTTCAGATTAGAGCATATAGAGACAAGTTGTTGTTTGACATCACCAAGATGGATGCTTGCCATCTTTTATTTGGTAGACCATGGCAGTATGACTTGAAGGCACAACATAATGGTGTTAGGAACACCTATACAATCACCAAAGATGGTATGGTGACAGAGTTGATTCCAAGGACAGAGAAGGAGGAGAAATCAAAAGGAAAAGAGGTGAAGGTAATGCTGATGGAAGGAAAACAATTCATGAAAGAAGTAGTAGAAGAAGGTGCAGTTGCATATGCCCTAATTCCATGTCTCACAGTGAATAGAGAACAGCAACAAGAAATCAAGAAAGAGAAGAAGCAGAGGTTTATAGACCCAGCTGTCCAAGAGCTATTGGATAAATATAAAGGCATCATTTCTGATGGAATGCCAAGATCCCTACCACCTGTAAGGGATATCAGCCGTTGCATAGATCTAATCCTAGGAGCTACACTTCCAAACAAGGCAGCATATAAGCTAACTCCAGAACAGAATGCAGAAGTAGCAAGACAAATTGAGGAATTGTTAGACACAGGTCTGATTGGTAAAAGTTTAAGCCCATGTGCAGTACTAGCTATACTAGCACCAAAGAAAGAAGGCACTTAGAGGCTTTGCACAGATTCCAAGGCTATTAATAAGATCACAATTAGGTATAGGTTTCCAATACCTAGGATAGAGAATTTACTTGACTGTTTGGGAGGTGCTAAGTATTTTACAAAAATTAATTTGAAGAGTGGTTATCATCATATCAGAATTAGGCTAGGAGATGAATGGAAAACAACATTCAAAACTAATGAAGGGTTGTATGAGTGGAAAAGTTATGCCTTTTGGTTTATCTAATGCACCTAGTACTTTTATGAGATTGATGAATGAGGTTTTGAGAGAATTCATGGGAAAGTTTGTCATAGTATATCTAGATGACATTCTGATTTTCAGCAATGCTAAGGAAGAACATCTCAGGCATATAGATTTGGTTCTCAAGAGGTTACATAAAGAATAGTTAATGATAAATTTAGACGTGTTTGTTCATGTAGGAGGAGATCACATATTTGGGTTTTGTCATTTCACAAGGTAAGTTGCAAATGGATAAGGAGAAGGTGAGTACCATAGTATCTTGGCCAACTCCAAGGACTATGAATGATGTCAAAAGTTTTCATGGGTTAGCAACCTTCTACAAAAAGTTTATAAGAGGGTTTAGTCATATTTGTGCACCCATGCTTGATACTATAAAAGGAGGACGGAAGTGCAGATTTGCTTGGACTAAGGAAGCAAATGATTCCTTTGAAACATTGAAGAAGAAGGTGGCACAACAGCCAGTCCTTGCCCTTCCAGATTCTAACAAAATCTTTCAGGTAGAATGTGATGCAAGTCACATGGCAATTGGAGCAGTACTCAGCCAAGAAGGTAGGCCAATTGCATTTTTCAGTTAGAAGCTCAATGATGCTAAAAAGAGGTATTCATCATATGATTTAGAAATGTATGCTCTAGTCTAGTCACTCAAGAAATGGAGGCATTACTTGATGCCAAAAGAATTCATAGTATTCACAGATAATTAGGCTTTAAGTTTCATCAATAGCTAGGAGAAGTTGAATCACAGGCATATGAAATGGGTAGAAACTTTGCAAGCTTTTACTTTCACATTGAAGCAGAAGAAAGGAGTCAAGAATAAGGTAGCGAATGCCTTGAGCAGGAGAGCTCTAACAGTCAACCAGATTCAGTTGGAAAGTGTTGGCATTGATTCATTGAAAACCATGTATGGTGATGATGAAGATTTTGGAGAGATATATCAGGTATGTACTTCTTTTGGAGATAAATATCATGCTGAATTCTCTAAATTTCTGATCCAAGATGGATTTCTGTTCAAAGGTGGATAGTTGTGTATTCCAAGGTGTTCTATGAGGTTGAACATCATTAAAGAGAAACATTGTGGAGCTATGGCAAGACATTTTGGTTTGGATAAGACTCTTGATCTTGTCAGAAGACATTATTATTGGCCTAAGTTACAATTAGATGTTAGAAAATTTGTAGAGACTTGTGTGATATGTCAGAAAGCAAAGGGAAGATCAACTAATGTAGGGTTATATCAGCCATTACCCATCCCTTCCAAACCACGGGAAAGCATAAGTATGGATTTTGTGTTGGGTTTACCCAGAACAAGAAAGGGATATGATAGTGTTTTTGTTGTAGTGGACAGATTCAACAAAATGGCACATTTCTTGCCATGCAAAATCACTACTGATGCTTCATATATTGCAGATTTGTTTTTCAAGGAAATAGTCAGAATGCATGGATTTCCATTGAGCATAGTGTCAGATAGGGATGTGAAGTTTATTGGTCATTTTTGGAGGACTCTTTGGAAGAAACTAGGCACAAATTTGTCTTTTTTGTCCACCTATCATCCTCAAACAGATGGACAGACTGAGGTGGTAAATCATTCCTTAGGGAATTTGCTCAGATGTTTGACAAGACAGCATGGAGACAAATGGGATAACATCCTATCTCAGGCAAAATTTTCTTATAATGATACTGTCAACAGGAGTACAGGGAAATCACCTTTTTAGATAGTGTATGGTATGTACCCAAGAGGTATTTTGGAATTAAGAAACTTGCCTATAGGAGATCCTATTAGTGCAGATGGAGAAGCTTTTTTAGAAGCCATAAAAGAGGTTCATGATCAGGTCAAGCACCAACTTCAGCAAACCACTTTGAAGTATAAGGAGTATGCTGATAAAAAGAAGAAAGATGTACAGTTTGATGTTGGAGATTTGGTATGGGTTCATTTGAAAAAGAAAAGACTTCCTAAAGGTAAATATACCAAGCTCATGTAGAGGAAGATTGGACCATGTCAAATTTTGAAGAAATGTGGGCCAAATGCTTACAAGATACAACTTCCTTTAGATCTTGGTTTATCACCTATATTCAATGTATGTGATTTAACTCCATACAAGCATAATCCGGATGAAAAACAAGAACTACTATAGGATACAACAACTGATGACATTCCAAAACATGATCCACCACAGTTGGAGAAAATTTTAGACACAAGAGTGATCAAGAAGACCCAGAACAAAAACTATTGGGAATATTTGGTGGCTTGGCAAGGCAAACCTAATTCAGAAGCAGTGTGGATGACTAAAGAATAGATCAACCAACATGGTTCAAACCTACATACTCTCATCTCAAGTGGACTTGAGATTTCTTCTTCTGGGGAGTATGGTGCAGGAGCACCCCTTCTAAATATAGATTAGGTCTAATTATAGTATGTTTTACTTTGTGATGTAATAAGGTCCATGTGACCAATTCTGATGTTTTAAGTTAATCTAGATGTATGTGCCAGTTAGTTGGAAGTTTGTTTTCTTAGCTATCCTCTCCCAGCCACTGGGAATCGATCTGTACTACTCGAGAGGAGTAGTTATTTATGCCTGGATCAGTTTGATTAGATATAGTTTAGGATTGCATAGGAGAAGAGATATTGTGTTTAGAGATTTGACAGAGTGGTGTTGTACAGTGGGGCTGCAAATCAATTGTAATCATTTCTACAAGCTGAATAAAAGACTTTGTTTTGTGTTATTTTCCTATTTACATTCACTATGAAATTGTCTGGGTGATCGAATGGATTTTCAACCATTCCACCGGTAGATTGCTTCGCAATTGGTGGAATGGGTGTAGATAGTAGATTAGGGTTTTGTTATGTTCCTGTAGTTTGTTGTAGGGTCATTTGCAAGTTGTTGCGAAGAACCCTAGCATTTTCGATGTGCTAGGTCAACAGGTATCGAAGTGTTTTGAATCTCACGAAGTTTGTTGGTTCATAGTGAAGATAGTTTGCTTTGGTCGATTGGATGAAGGAGACACAGGTGAAAGATCTATCGCTAACCAGATTGGGTGCTAAAACCATGCCAAGCTTGTGTGTTTTCATCTGCTAGGAAACCAAAGGTGATAACAGTGATTTTGGCATGAGAAGAACCATTGGGTTGTAAAGTCTTCATTGCACTGACAGGGGACACCTTCACCAATCGGGGTGACTATTGCGAAGTGTCACCGATGTAGAATATCGGCGTAAGTATTGGTGTTGGCTTGAGTTTACATGCAGTTGCTGATAGGCATAGTCTTACTGAAGGTGAAGTGGATGTCAACTCATCGGTGTGATATTAGGTATCGGTGAGCAAGGAGAAAGTGTGGCCGATGAAGGAAGTCTGACCGATAGGTAGATTGACGGTAGGCACATCGGCCTGAGTTATACTATCAGTGGAAAAGTGAAGTGTCCTACCGACGATGTTAGTCACATTGATGAATGAGGTCCGAAGGCTCATCGAGGTGGCTGAAGGTATCACTATAAGATTTGTTGGTGTCGCTGATGCTATATGTTACAGTGACAAGTGAAGAGTGGATAGTTCATCAGGGAGATAGTGGACATCGGCAGAAAGATTGTTTGGTAAGCCAATAGTTATATGTCTTGGCAAGAAGGAGTTTGGCAACCGGTGTTGGAGGTAACGAGAACTGAGACAGCAGGTCAAGGCTTGTATACTTTGAGGAGACAATCATCATCAGAATAACTCAGTGTGGAGAACCTGATAGACTTTATCCTGCTGATAGGCAATATAACGAAACACTCATCGGTGTGAGGTGAGAATCGAGGTGAAAGATTTAGGAGCTGATGGGTATAATCTGACCGATAGGATGTTTCGGTGAAACATTAGGTAGCTCTTGTTGATGAAATGAGAACAGTTAAATCCCACTAAGTTTGAACGCTTGTGCGGGCCTTCTACATCAAAGTGTCACATGGATGTTGGATGAGAGGAATTAGAGCTTGGATTAGGGTTTAAAAAGGATTTCTAGGGCATCCTTATGTGTGAAGGGTCAAGATTGAAAGATGAATGTGTTGGTGCCTGAATTGACTGTCAATTTCTGAGCAATTTTCATGTAGGTACCATCCCAAAATATCCAAAAAAGTTCTAAGTTTTGGCACCCCTTCAGTGTTTTTCAGCATTTGCATCTCAGTTCTTGAGGAAGGGGCCATCATGTTTTCTCCATCAGCATGAGTTTGTTTTTGTGTCTTCAAACTTCCGGTTTGAACTTGAACCCTTTGCTCAACGGTTCAAGGTTCAATAGTTCGATGCTTCGAGTTTCTTGGCCGCTGGTCAAGTGTTTTGCCGATGGGAGTATTTTTTATGTTTGAGCCTCGGCATCGAACTTCTCGGTTGAAACTCTCTTTTGAACCATTGGGTTGAACCAGTTCAAGGTTCAATGGTTCAAAGTTTTATGTTTTTGGTCTTATCAGAGTGATCAGCTTCATCGGCGAAGCAATTTCATGTTGGGCCGACAGTTGGTTGTCTGGTCGATGAGGGATGATCAAGGTGGTCATCGGCAGGACTTGTGCTATCGGCCAAGGATTTTCTTGTTGCTCCAAGGGATGATGGTCTCGCCGAAGACCTAGGATGTGGTATGCCATCGGAGTGAGTTTGTGTATCAAGATTGCTATTGAAGGGTCCGCCGATGGAGTATTCTCTAGCCGACGGGAGGATAGAGTGGCTATCAGGCAGATTTCATGTTGGTCTCACCGATGAAGTATTATCGGTGAGAGTTGGTCTATTGGCTGGGGAGATTTTGGTTGCTCCGATGATGAAAGTCACACCGATGGAGGTGGTCTTCGGTGTGACTTTTGCCTATCGGTGAGGAGGTTTTTGGGTTGGCCGATGGTAGTAGTCTGGCCGACAGGGGATTGCAATAGGCATCAGTGTGACTGTTGAGGTCGACAGGAGTTTTGTGGGGTTGGCCGATGGTAGTGGTCTTGGTGATGGGATTTTGGAGAGAAAGGCGTGTGTTGAGCGTGGCAAAAGCACTCGACACCTATTATGCATATGGCCATGTTTTTAAAGTGCTGAAGGGGTCTCCGCACCAAGCATGTGGGATTAATGTTCCTACATAATTTGAACCTTCAGGAAATGTCTTTTGGCGGGAAGCTCCATTTTGAACGCAGCGACAGTTTTCTCGGTGGTTGCGGGTTGTTGGGCCATCAATGGCGACTGTAGCAAGGGTATGGGCGATGGTACAAATGATCAAATTACCCGATTGAGAATGAAGACTTCTAGATGGCGGTGCAAGGCTCGAGGCCTCCCTTGTCTGCTGCATTGATGACTTCTGAGCGCCATTCTTTCTGATGGATGTATCTGGCAGATTTTTGACTTCTGGCTATGTAATTAATGCTGAGTACGCTTCCCTCTGGCTGTTTTTAAGCAGGAAGTGTTACTCATTTTAGAGGTTGGATGTTTTTTGGGCTTTCTGCTCTGACTCTGAACATAAGGTGTTCACATTTTGAAAGGCATTTTTTGCTACAGACTCGGTCCTTAGTCTGGTGTACTAGTCTATTTTGGCTTGTAAATGATGATTTTCTCTATGATGACTTTCTATGCAGATTGATTTTAAATGAAAAACACATGTGTGTATTGTTTCTGATTGTCTCCTATATGTCATTTGTTTTCCTTTCAAACAAGGTTGTCAAGGGCTTCCAAGTTTTTCAGTATATGCATACTGTGTGTCTGATTTATTGCGTCTGCTCAAGGAGTGGTTAAATAGGCTTTTGATCAGATACAAAGGAAAATAGATTGCATCATAGGATCTGTTAAGTATGATCATAAGTAATACTCTTTCTTGGACATGTTGCTATTAGGCAGTAGCATTCTTCTCAGGTCCTCTGGATATGAATTAGTGTTGTCATGGGGAGACATTTACATTCTTAGATATGACTCTGCTGCCCAGATAAGGTACTGGTTTGGGAATCTGTCTGTTCAATGGGTCTAGGAAAGTCCCATCACTCCAAACATCTTTTCAAACCATTTCATCCTTCCACCTGTTAGTTGTAGGATTAGGAGTAGGAAACTCCTGCATGCTCTCATACCTAACCAGACATTATGTCCAAGAATGTTGCCAACCTTGTGATTTGTTACACAAATCTTGGTCCATACATGAGAGTATTCTGCCTGTTGTTGTTAAGTTAAATCCTTTTGTCATTGAGCTAGTCAAGGTCATACTTTTATCAAATAGGGACACCTCGCTTGGTGCGGCAGAACCAGAAGTGAAGGGGAGGAGCTCACGCAACCTCCTGTATTTAGTTGGTTGAATATGCCGGTGCATTAGAACTGGCAAACCCTAATGCTGATTCAGAAGAAAAACCCAACAAAAATGGTGACTCTGCTGGGGATGGATTGATAAAAATGAATAAATTTGTGGCCCATCCGAGTCACCAACAAAATGGCGATTCTGCTAGGGAGTCTTTCATGTGAATGATGATGCTCTGTTGGTGGAATGAACCTGGAAAAATGAGCTTTCAGCTGCTGTAAATTTTGTCCTCTCTGGAGAGGTGGCGACTCTGCAAAAGATTCAAGTGCACATGAAAAGTTGATGTGTGTGTTGTGACAAAAAATGTGATGTTTAGACTTCGGCATCTATATGAGAAAAGATACCTTGCTCCTTCCTACTTGTAATTATTGTTTTATTGCATAGGTTAGATGCCAGGGGAGGCTATAGGTCTTAGGAATGCAAAGGATGTCTGAAAATAGAAATTTCATGAATCCAAATATGTATACACCCATACTCAGTCAAAAGGGGGATGACTTGTTGGATAAAAGAATAGAAGAGATGAAAAATAGGTTGATATTCTTAGAGGCTAGGTAGGCCCAATTAAATCATGATAACCTTGTTGTGTCTGCCAGTCAGAAAGCTAAACCTCCTGTCAGCCCTTTTGATCCTTTGTATGACCAACTGGATTTGTCATGGGTTGATTATAAAGTAGAAAATATGCCTGCTAGGATATACTGTCAGATGCCTAGATTTAGTGGTCACAGTGTGTGTGATGGGAATGCACATATCCAAAATTTTCATGAGTTCATGGGAAAACATTCATTCAGAGATGAGGATATGTGGATGAGGTTTTTTGTTAGGTCCTTTGATACAAAAGCAAAAGACTGGTATTTGAGCTTTCCAAAGAGATTTTTTCCCTGTTGGGATGAGCTTACTGACTATTTCAAAGAAGAATTTGCAAAAGAACCGGCTGATCTTGTTGCAGAATTGATGAAAATTAGAAAACAAGATAAAGAGCTATGTATTGATTTTAGTCATAGGTTTGCAGTAGCCCTTTCACAGATCCCAGAAGTCTTCAGACCTGACACTTCAGCCTATGTTGGCATATTCTTTGAGGCTTTTGAGGAGGGTTCTAGTGCATTACTGAGGGATTTCAAGGTGACAAGTATGCAGATGGCATACAAGTTCGTAGAAAACATAGAAAAAATCAGAAATGAGCATATGTAGAAATCCCTATCTCTAGGCCTTGGTGTGAGAAATGATTGTGAAGCTGCAAATGACCAAATGATTATGGCATCATGTGAAAATGAAAAAGTAGATGTTGAGGATGCCAGTGAAAGGACTAATGAAGACTCCTATTGCAATGATGAGGCAGTTGGCCATGAAAACAATAATGAGGTTATGGACAACAATGAGCAACTTTTGGAATGGACCTGTGGAGACAATTGTGAGTATTGTGCTCAGGACAGAGAAGATATAAGCAAATAGAGAAACAGTCCCATGTGTGACCCATTGCCTTCCTTTCAAACACATGGAGATCATGAAGAGCAGTCAGGGATTGAAACAAGTGCTAGTACAGAGCATGATTGTTCTTTGTTTGATGGCTGTTTTGCTTATGATACACAGGATGATACTCCTCCACAGAGGGAATCCATTGGTGATGAAGATGTATGCTCTACTGCCCATGAACAAATGGCATATTATGATCAAGCTAATGCACCTGATCACCCATCTTTGACACATATGGTGATGAGGATCTATTTGAGTATGGTGAAGGTTTGAGCACTATTTTTGACTTGGATTCTATTTCTCATCCTGATGAAAGAGGAAACAACATACATCAGGTAAGTGACTGTAAAAATGTGCCTGATTTGAAAGAGATGCAAGAGCCTGATCTTTTCCAGTTTGGTGTTGCTATTGGTTGTGTACATGATGTGCACAATTGTGAATTTCAAAGCTTTTCTTTTGAGAGGCCAGCATATGAAATGAGCTCTAATTTTCCTAGTTGTGTGGTGGACTTCGAGTGCTTTCAATTTTCAGTCCAGCTAGGAAATCATTTTGTAATGCATAGTGATGATAACCTGTGTTCTATGCTATATGAATATGCATTGCTTGATACATTCTACACCCACATGTCACATGATGCTGAAGGTTGTCTACATAGGGGTGACAATGACAAGCCAAATCAAAAGGTTGAATATGCAGATGACAAGGTTTGTTTGTGGGTGGATCTTTGCAATATCTCCAAGCTTGACCCATTGCATGCAGATGAAAACAAGATATTTGACAAAGGGAGATACATGTTTTTCTTTTCTTGGTGGCCTTAGGCCATCAAGAGTGTTTGTGATGCAGATCATTATATTTTCATGACTCTGTGCCCAATGGATAGGGGACTAGTCTGCATCCCAGAGATTTGGGGTTCTCACTGTAGTCTTGCACCTGCACATCCCCAATCAGAGCCACTATTGGTGCCTGAATTGACTGTCAATTTCTGAGCAATTTTCATGTAGGCACCATCCCAAAATATCCAAAAAAGTTCTAAGTTTTGGCACCTCTTTAGTGTTTTTCAGCATCTACATCTCAGTTCTTGAGGAAGGGGCCATCATGTTTTCTCCATTAGCATGAGTTTGTTTTTGTGTCTTCGAACTTCTGGTTTGAACTTGAACCCTTTGCTCAATGGTTCAAGGTTCAATAGTTCGATGCTTCGAGTTTCTTGGTGGCCGGTCAAGTGTTTTGCCGATGGGAGTATTTTTTATGTTTGAGCCTCGGCGTTGAACTTCTTGGTTGAACTTCTCTTTTGAACCGGTTCAAGGTTCAATGGTTCAAAGTTTTATGTTTTTAGTCTTATCGGAGTGATCAGCTTCATCGGCGAAGCAGTTTCATGTTGGGCTGACAGTTGGTTGTCTGGCCGATGAGGGATGATCAAGGTGGTCGTCGGCAGGACTTGTGCTATCGGCCAAGGATTTTCTTGTTGCTCCGAGGGATGATGGTCTCGCCGAAGACCTAGGATGTGGTATGCCATCGGAGTGAGTTTGTGTATCGGGATTGCTATTGAAGGGTCCGCTGATGGAGTATTCTTTGGCCGACAGGAGGATAGAGTGGCTATCGGGTAGATTTCGCGTTGGTCTCACCGATGAAGTATTATCAGTGAGAGTTGGTCTATCGGCTGGGGAGATTTTGGTTGCTCCGATGGTGTAAGTCACACCGACGGACTGGTCTTCGGCATGACTTTTGCCTATCGGCGAGGAGGTTTTTGGGTTGGCCGATGGTAGTAGTCTGGCCGATAGGGGATTGCGATAGGCATCAGTGTGACTGTTGAGGTCGGCAGGAGTTTTGTGGGGTTGGCCGATGGTAGTGGTCTTGGCGATGGGCTTTTGGAGAGAAAGGTGTGTGTCAAGCGTGGCAAAAGTGCTCGACACCTATTATGCATATGGCCATGTTTTTAAAGTGCTGAAGGGGTCTCCGCACCAAGCATGTGGGATTAATGTTCCTGCATAATTTGAACCTTCAGGAAATGTCTTTTGGCAGGAAGCTCCATTTTGAACGCAGTGACAGTTTTCTCGGTGGTTGCGGGTTGTTGGGCCATCAATGGCGACTGTAGCAAGGTACAAATGATCAAACTGCTTGATTGAGAATGAAGACTTCCAGATGGCGGCGCAAGGCTCGAGGCCTCCCTTGTCTGCTGCATTGATGACTTCTAAGCACCATTCTTTCTAATGGATGTATCTGGTGGATTTTTGACTTCTGGCTATGTAATTAATGCTGAGTACACTTCCCTCTGGCTGTTTTTAAGCAGGAAGTGTTACTCATTTTAGAGGTTGGATGTTTTTTGGGCTTTCTGCTCTGACTTTGAACATAAGGTGTTCACATTTTGAAAGGCATTTTTTGCTACAGACTCGGTCCTTAGTCTGGTGTACTAGTCTATTTGAGCTTGTAAATGATGATTTTCTCTATGATGACTTTCTATGCAAATTGATTTTAAATGAAAAACACATGTGTGTGTATTGTTTCTGATTGTCTCTTGTATGTCATTTGTTTTCCTTTCAAACAAGGTTGTCAAGGGCTTCCAAGTTTTTCAGTATATGCATACTGTGTGTCTGATTTATTGCGTCTGCTCAAGGAGTGATTAAATAGGCTTTTGCTCAGATACAAAGGAAAATAGATTGCATCATAGGATCTGTTAAGTATGATCATAAGTAATACTCTTTCTTGGACATGTTGCTGTTAGGTAGTAGCATTCTTCTCAGGTCGTCTAGATATGAATTAGTGTTGTCATGGGGAAACATTTACATTCTTAGATATGACTCTGCTGCCCAAATAAGGTACTGGTTTGGGAATCTATCTGTTCAAAGGGTCTAGGAAAGTCCCATCACTCCAAACATCTTTTCAAACCATTTCATCCTTCCACTTGTTAGTTGTAGGATTAGGAGTAGGAAACCCCTGCATGCTCTCATACCTAACCAGACATTATGTCCAAGAATGTTGCAACCTTGTGATTTGTTACACAAATCTTGGTCCATACATGAGAGTATTCTGCCTGTTGCTGTGAAGTTAAATCCTTTTGTCATTGAGCTAGTCAAGGTCATACTTTTATCAAATAGGGACACCCCCCTTGGTGCGGCAGAACCAAAAGTGAAGGGGAGGATCTCACGCAACCTCCTGTATTTAGTTGGCTGAATCTGCCTATGCATTAGAACTGGCAAACCCTAATGCTGATTCAGAAGAAAAACCCAATAGAATGGAGGGTGGGGATTGAGCTGTAGGTTTTTGTCCTCTAGTGGAGGAATTTTTAATTTGGTTTTATTTGTGGAGTGCTGAGGACAGTGACATGTGTTTAGGACAACTAATTAAATAATAATGATTATTTAATTAGTTCTGGGGATGGGATTACATAGATGTTAGGATTAATTAAATAAGTTTTATTTAATTAATTTAGCTAGTGTAAGTGATGTTAATTAAATAAATTTAGTTTATTTAATTAACCTAGGGATATGGAGGTTAGAAGGTGGAATTAATTAAATAAATATGATTTATTTAAATAACTTAAACAAATGGATAAATGGATGAATTAATTAAATAAATGTGATTTATTTAATTAAATTAGGATAAAGGTGAACGCAAGGTGATGTCGACAAGGTGTCACAAGCTGTTGAAAGTGGGGTTAGTGGTGTTGGAAGGATGTGCCATCAATTTTAGGTGTCTACATTTTTCCTCACTTTGAAATGGTGTTGCAACTAAGTAACATTAATTCAAAGAAGTTTAAAATATAGCGTTGGATTGGATAGAAAAAGACTTTGGTTTTGAAGAATAGGATTAGGCCTAGGGATGATGGTGAAGGTGATGCCCCCTCGAGAGGGCAGGTGGGTTACAATAACATGGGTGTACTCTTGAAATGGATGAACAAGTTGGCTAAGGGGGAGGGAGGATAAGAGATGTAATGGATGAAGGAAGCGTTATGCTGTAATACAGTGAGAGAAATATTTATTTTGATATAGCATTAGACCTTATGCACTAAGGTATAGAGACCAAAGTGATGATGTGTATCATGCATAAATATGGATGCCCTAGAACAACACAAGGCATTTGACAACCTTGGTGGATATTGCGATGAGCCAATTGAATGAGGTCAAAAGTAAACATATGCCATTGGGAACCATGATATGGTAGACCATGATGTCATGGTGATAGTATACTACAAGGACTTGATACAAACAAATGGGTGGTCTTATGCCAAATGTAATACAACCTTGTCTAGACAAGTGAGGAAATATACTTAGAGCATTAAAGTCCTAGTGCACAAAAGGTATAATCCTTAGATACAAAGGACAGGTGTCATGACAAAAGATTATTCCAACACACACAAGATATGAATATTAGCTAAGAAAATCCAAGAAACATTTGAAATACAATACAAATTCAAGATGAAATGATAATGCATACCAGCAAGCAAGCATGCATGAAGAACAAAGTTGTTGTCTCTGTCAAGCTGAAAATTGATGATGGATGGATTAGATTTATTGACTAGTGTTTTTGGTCATGTGAGAAACACCAAGATTGATGTATAAATACAGTGTTGTTGGTCAAAGAACAACACTAGGATGGATAGATGATTTCTATACTTAAGATAGACTTACGTTCTTAAGCAAGAGTTGATTAGATTTGTTGAAATGATTGACAAGTTTGTAGCAATGTGTTGCCCCAAATCTGTTGGATAGATTGCTTGGCTAGATTGGTCTGGGTTAAAGATTGGTTGAATTTGGATTTATTTCTTGGATTTTTTGTATATTTTGATTTTTTTGGATTTTGAAAGCTTTTGTGATTTTTTGTGGATTTTTTGAAGATTTTGTGATTTTTTTGGATTTTTGAAGGTTTTGTGATTTTTTTGGATTTTTGAAGGTTTTGTGATTTGGATGGGGTATGGTTTTATTATGGGATGGGTGCATTGGATTACATTTGGATAGACTAGGTGCTCGATACCAATGATGAGGGAACACCAAGTCTAGAGGTAAGGGTGAAGGTAAGATTGGAATAAGGTGGTAGGATTAGGTGGGTGGATTGGTGGTGGAAGGTGATGGATAGGAGATTTGGGATAAATGGATGGATACATGTGTATAAGGGATAGGATGGGGGATACATGTGTTATGTCATAAAATGTTTCCATAGGACTTTTTACCTCCTAGTTTAGCTCCTAGGTCCCCTTAATTTTATTATGTATGTTTAAAACTCGTCCTAGAGAAATTTCCCCTGAAACCCATGTCAAATGGGGCTTAGGGGTCCACTTTAATGCTTAATCATGACTCAAATCATGCCTTCATACTTGGAGGCCTACACCCTAGTCCAAGCTAATTTTCTCGGACCCAAATTTAAGTTTTTTAGCATAGGACCTTTAAGAAGGTTTCCCTCTATTGGCTTTTTCAATTTGAATTATGATTGTTAGCGGGAATACATATATAAGTGAGTTTATGTCTTCATTTTACACCTAGATGGAGAATGTGAACTTGTGATATTGAGCTAAGGGATTTGAAGGCATTCATTGTGTTGTAAAGCAGAATTGTGTTATTATTATGTTTGTTTGTTGCAGATTTGGCTTAATAATCCATCTCCACATGGTGTGAAAGATCTTCATCTCTATGAGGGCTTCACTTCCAAGGTGACATCTATTTGTGTTTCAATCAATCTATTTCATCATTTTATTTGGCCTATGTCCTCTAAGGACATTCACTCTATCTAACAATAGTGTTGGAAGGCTTGAATGCCATTTTGAGGCTTGATCAAGGCAAGATCCTAAACACCACAACCCCTAAATCCCTCTCTTTCTGATTGCAGGTTATAAGTGTAGGATTTAATGAAGTTGAGTTGTAGAGAAGTAGAGCAGAGGATAGAGATTTGACATCTAAGAAGAAGGTGTAGAGAATCAAACCTACTAGACTAGGGTGCTCACCCCGTAGTCTCCCCCATTAGCATTTCTAAAAACTATGAAGAATGTTGCAGTCTTACACATTCCACTGTTCTAGATCAATAGAAAAACTACCCTATTGGACTTCAACACCTGCCTCATTGGTATGTTTCTAATCTGTACTTAGTGACTTCTTGTGTGATCATCTAACATATCTTGTCCGTCTATACCTAATTTCATTACAATTAGGGTTTAAGGCTCATTAGATCTAGGGTTTGACATATCTATCAATCTAATCTATTTTCCATATCATTCCTAAGTGACATCAATCCACAACTAAGTCCTCTACATTTGTAGTGACTTGTCTTGATTATTGTCCTTGAATGTTATTGTGAAAGGAGGGTTTGGTTGGACACCTTTAACATTGTCTTCCATCTTTCCCACATTTTCATATATAACAATGTGATAGATGGATGGAGGGGTTCATGATGATCTCCAAAGACTATGTTGCATAGGAATCATATGCCTCACTATAGGTATGATTCTTAGGATTTTCTATGATGGGAAAATGCTTGGAAGGGATGGATGGACTTTGTAGCAGATGGATGAATGGAGGGTATGCTTAGAAAAGGACGTATGCTGAGAGGTGTCCAAAGCATGTTTTTGATATTTTTCCCCTATCTTTATCAAGATCCAGTAGCAATAGGATAAGGAGGAAGATATAGTACATAGGATGGATGAGATACAATAGGATAGATATGAATATGGTAGGTAGGAATATGATAGGACAAGGATGCATAATGGATAAAATATGCAAAAGAATATTATGGATGTGGGTTAATGGGATGGTTTTTCCCCCAAGTATGGGATAAAAATGAAAGGAAAATGGATTACACATGATGCCCACAAGGGGTTTTCATCATGGTACTTGCCCAAGGTGCCACAAGGAGTGGTTTTCACCATTGGCCAGATTTTTTCTTATTATAATTTTTCTATTTCCTTGATTTTTTAAATTTTTGGGTGGAATGGGAACTCCAACATTTATTTCCATAGTAATGAGAATGTTGTTCGATGTTGGATAGTTGTCATGCCTGGACCATGTGAAATAACATTATGCGCAAGGATGGTGAATAGTGGATTATGATGTGGTTTATGGATTATGAAAAATCATGAACCATAGGGGTTTGATGAGGAAGATAAATGAGATAATTGGGATAAGATGGGGAGATGAAGGTATGTGGGAATGTTGTGTGGTTGAGAGGAACCAAGACAAATGTTTGCACACATTGTGGTACATTTTGAAGGTTAGATTTTGGATGTGGTGTTGGGAGTAATGGCGATCAAGGTAGGGGATTTTTAGATAGCCAATTTGGGGTTTTAGGGACCCAAATAGACTTAGGATTTGTGGGATTTGATGGGGAGTGGGATGTTCAGGATTTTTGGGATTTGGACTCTTTATTAGGATTTACTACTTTTTTTTTGTGAATCCACACCATTTTTGTTTTTTGTTTTTTTTCCTGTGGGCATTTGTATCCTTTTGGGTTTTTTGATTTGGCATTATGCATTGATGTCTTATGACATGATGATATTAAGGCTTTGTGGATTTTTTGCTTTATACATGGAGGAACCCAAACTTTTACTTTTGAATCTCATGGGGTTTGTGATAGCTTCAAGTTTGGTCAATGTGTACATTTGTTGATCATGAAGAAGGATTTAGGAGATCAGGATTTATGGGATGAGGATTTATGGATGTGAGTTGGAAGGATGGGAGGATAACAGGATTTGAGGATAGGGATATTAGGAGTTGGGAGAAGTGGAGGTAATGTTGATGGGAGGATATGTACAGTCACATGCTTTTATAAATGATATGACAATGGAGGAGAGATGAAAACATATGATTTGGAGGTACAATGAGGTGCACCAGGTTCAGGATTATAAAGAGTGGCTTTATGAGATGTGTAGGTGGTACCAACATTGGTGGATTATTTTTCTTGGGATGTATAGCCAAGGCCATGCAATCATGTATGTAACATGGTGTGGATGGGCTCCAAGATACCTTGTTCATAAAGGCCTAAACCTTTTCCTTAATAATTCATGTTTTGGAGCATGCAATGTGCAATGAGATGTTTTGTCCTTTGGAAACAAGACATGAATCCATTATTTGTTGGAGAAAGATGGGTGGTGAAGGGAAGTTGTTCACCTCCTATTAGAGAGCCACCATAGATGAAGGTGTTTTGTCTAAGTGGGTAAGAGGGAAGATTTATAATGAGACTGGTAGGTGGTGGTAAATGATCAACAAGGGATGGTAAAGGGGTGATAGAAGTGGTGCAGGAGCACCTCAAAACATAACGAATCTGAAAGATTCCCTTACATATTCTATTTTCTCCAAATGTCATTAGCCAAGTAATCTTAAGTTTATATGTGTCAAGAAAGATTAAAAAGAATGTAACCCAACTATTTGGTATTGTAATCGGTGGTTGTTGGTGGATCATTTTCCACCTTGTGTAACTGCCAGATGAGTCTTTAAATAGTTGGTCTCTATTCATGTAGAAGGGGGACAGACAGAGAGGAAAGAGAACAATTTTGTATGTATAAGTTTTGAGGAAAGAATAAAGAGTTTTGTGTCCTGGTCTAATTACAAGAGTATCGATTGGAGTCATTCCACTGGTGGATTTCTTTGAAATCGATGGAATGACCTCTGTGTGTTAGTTTTATTTCTGTTCTATTAAAGTTTAGTTATTTATGTGTAGTGTGTTCAGTTACAATGTGTAGAGAAGGTTAGCGGCGTGAATTCTGGGTTGTATCACAAAATGAGCATTTTATGAGTATCCCACAAATGTATGTTAGGTATACAGTTTATGTGCATACACCATTCGTATGTTGGGAACAATGTATGTGTATACATCATTTGTATACCAAAGACATTTCATGTGTATACATCTACTATATGTGAGCAGCATTCTGTGTATATCTCACTTTTGCATATCGGGAGTTGTATGTTACAAATGTATGCAGCGTAAGTATATTTTGAAGATACATTGAAATTATACAAGTATCAAAAGATGCAAGTAATGACCGGCTGTATCAGGTCAAAATGGAAGGAGATACAAGGGCTTACCAACTGTAGCGGGTCAAACAATGTACATGCAAAGTGAAGATATTGGAGTAATGAGAGTCATCGGGAAAAGACATTGGGAGTCATAACGAAAGGAAGAGTGTTGCCTATATAAAGCATATCAGTGTAAGAAGCATGATCAGAAGAGAAGGAAGAAGTTTGGCTGAAGAGTAAAATCTGGCCGACGATGGTGTTTAGTATTTCAATATCAGAATTAAGATCAATGAGCGAGGAGAAAACTATGCTGATGATGGTAGGTCTGAGCGATGGGAGTCCACGGGATACAAAGGACATTGGAGAGAGATTACATATCAATGGAAAGAATTATGAAGTGGCCGATAAGGTAGGTTAGGCTGATAAAGAGAGTACATATTTTGATATTGTATGGTCTTTAAGGAAGATGGTTTTGAAAGGGGAATAAGTATTAAATCCTAGGTTGATGTGGGTTCTTATGGGTTTCACCTATCTGTGAGCTTCTACTATGTGACTCTGCATCAAGAAGGTTTTTTGGGATTAATAGGGGGTGTTGTGGTATTGAGGATAGGGTCGGTGTGGTTAAGTTGATCACTAGATGGGAGGGGATCGGGCATGGGATTAGATGGGATGCTTAGATAATGATTAGGATAGGAAGTTGATGCTTCAACATGCTTTGTTTTGACTCTTGACATAGCTCATATGTTTTCATGAAAGTGGGAGTGACTTGGATGGATGTGATAGGTTCTTGGATGGGCTCCTCAACATGGCTACATGATGGTTCTTGACTTGCACTTATGGTAGGAGATTCTTCAATGGGTTTGGTAGGTGTTGGATTGCATGATGGTGTTTGATTCCTTTTTAATATCCATTGGATCATATCCTTCATGAGTTTAGGGGTTGATGGATTAGGAGAGGCATGAGGTGGATAATATAATGGGTGGATAATGATCACAGATGTTGTAGGATTAGGATAAGGGTTGAGCATGTGAGTGATGGCATTACATAGTGGTGGTTCTTGGGTAGGCTCTAGGATAGGTGTTGGATTACATGCTAGTGTTGGAGAGATATGTATGGTACCTGGAAGCTCTTGTTCATGATTAGTGGGCTTGGTCCTACTTGTGTTAGAGGGGGTTGACATAGGATGAGTGATTTTGGAGGACTCCATAGCTTTGTTTTTGCTTTTATTTTTTGCTTGCTTTTGTTTTTCGCTAATATTCATTGGAGAAGATCCTTCAAGCATTCTTTGGTTGACAGAGTGGGACTTGGAAGGTTTGATAATGGATTAGATGGTGAATTAGATGGTAGATGGATGATGGGGATTGATGGATTGGGATATACGTGGATCAAAGGGTTAGATGTAGGAGGATTGGAGGGATATAGTGATGGGAGTATATGGATTGATGGATTGTGAGGTACATAGGATGATGGACTAAGGTTGATAGGATTGGAAGGATATTGTAATGGAGGTATTGATGGATTGTGAGGTACATAGGATGATGGATTAAGGTTGATAGGATTAGAGGGATATTGTGATGGAGGGATTGGAGGGATTGATGGATTGTGGGGTGGGGGATGCACATGGGAAAATAGTTGTTGAGACATGGATGGAGGGATATATGGAGGTAGGGGATAGAATTGATTTATGTTGTAATATGGTATATCATTAGGTATATGGGTATGACTTGTGCTAGCCAATGCTCGCATGTTTAGATATGGGTGCATGACTTGATAATTTAGTTTTGGAATGATGTTTGGGGATGTTGATGTTAATGTGATAGGATTAGGAAAATCCCCAATGATGAGATGTGCAAGGTGGATATCACTAATAACATTTTTGCAATTCTCCTTAGTGATAGGATCAAAATCCTCATAGATATGTTTAAGTCTTTCTAATTGTTGTATTGCTTCATAAATATCCATATTGTTGGAGGGATACGAGATGATGTAGGATAATGGATGATTGTAATGTAGGTTAGGGATCAAATTTCAAGCCATTAGAATGATTTGATTTGATTTGAAGGATGGATGATTCTCTATGCTTAAGGTAGATTAACAAGCTTAAGCAAGAGAGTTGATTGGATTGACATGATTTCTTCTTAAGATAGCCTTGCATTCTTAAGTAAGAATTGGTGAGATTTAATTGGATGGCTTAATTAAGATAGACTAACATTCTTAAGTAAGTTTGGATAAAGATTGATAATGATCAACTAGGGTCTTAATTTTTGATTGGATGGATTGTAAATGGATGATTGTGCATTAAGGCAAGGATTGTTTAAAGATGAGAGATATTTTATAATGGTGTTGATAATTGTGATTGGGATTTGGATGAAAGGTTGATGGAGTATGCAAGAGACTAAGTGCTTAACCAAAGTTTTATTTGCAAAGGATGATTGTTGATTAAGGATCAGGGGTTGGAATGTTTGATTGGAATGGATAATGGATGATGGGTGATTGATGTTGGATGAGGGGTAAATGGATTAGATTAGAATTAGATGATAAAGTGGATAAGGGAAATGGATTAAGATGACTATGATGAATTGGATTAAGAAATATAAGTAGATAGAATGGATGACTAGGATGATTGAGATGAATAGGATTATGATGGGTGAGATATGATTTGGATAAGTGTTGATGATGATTGTTAGTCATAACAACATGCATAAAAATTTGTATAACAAACCTTTATTATCTTGTAAAGTATGATTAGCTTAGGATAAGTTGATGACTCCAAGTCTCCGTTGATCAGGTCATGATCATCTGATGTTACTCAGAGGTTGATGTGACATGTTATTTTCCATTTCAAGGGGTCTTAAATTTGTCTATGTGATCATTATTGCACTGTATCCTATAAATTCATTCCAAATAGAGGTTAGTCCTACTCTATTTTCAAAGATTGCTGAGATATTTGAAAGTTTGATCAATTCTTCTAATCATTGATCATTATGAACTTGCTCTTTCTTCTACAGTATATATTTATTCAAATGATGTGTCTATAAGTTGATATTTACATGTATTTCATGGATATTTATCCAAATTTGAATGATTTATCAATTTGACATTCTTTCACTCCAAATATGCTCTATATTTTTAATTGCCTACATGATATCTGCATATTTCATGTTTTATTTTCTTTTGATTGTCTATTATTTGCAATTATGGAGATGATCTGTAATGAAATTGAAAGAAATCTAAAAGAATACTTATACGTTTAGTGAACCTTTAGTTATTTAATCACATACACACTAGATACATTCATGGAGAGAAGAAATCAAACCATAGGTCACCAGGTTGTTCCACAACTAGATATGGTTGATGCTAACTTCAAAGGAACTACGAATGAAAACAATACATGTAGGCTGAAAAGCACTCCAAAGGACTAGCTAATCCATGCATATATCCAGATTTCACTAACAGATTACTCAAGATTTATGATGATTTGTAATCAAAACGGCTCCTCTTTCATTAAGTATGCATAACATGTACATTTACAACAACTTTGAAATGAGTCCTGAACTTTTAGCAATCAAATTTCAATTAAGTTTTGAATGTTTAAAAGATTGCACCCCTACACCTTTTATAGAATAAGGTGAAGAGGAAGTTACAAACGACCAATGGTCAAGATTTATCCATTAATATCAATGGTTGACCATTACCCTATGTCTTAGTCAACTTTTCCTCATGGCACAGGTTGCCAACTGGCAACCATCTATATGACTCATTATTTATGAGTACCTTATGTATATGTTCACTTAGTGATGCATCTTCATTCATTCCTCATGTTCTTCTTCTTCATTTTATTCCTCTTCATCGTTCTCCTCATCTTCATCACTTTCAACATCACTATCACTCAGATATATATCCTCTTGAATGTGGACCTTTACTGTTGTCCTAATATGTTCATATGCTTGCACTATTTTGTCAACCTCTCCCCCATCTTGGATTCTGCCTTTTGTTATTGCATGTTTATGAGACCGAAACTTAGCCTTGAGAGCTTCTAGCTTACCTTTCTTGCTATTCAATGTCTCATTATATGTTTCTACTTTAACTTTTATCCTCATAATTTTATTCATTACTTCGTTTGTCAGGTGGGTGAGAGGTTTATTTGCTACTAACTTAAAATTATCATGCAGAGCTTTAATAGCAAAGTCTGCATCCTAATTCTCAAATTTTCCCTCTATTTTCCTTCTAGGGCCTTATGGATTTCTGCTTCATAAGCCATCATACTGTGCATCTTTACACTAATATCCCTGAGCTTGCCATTGCACTTCTTCAAGATGTCACATTCAAACCTGATATCCTCATACTAGATGCCTATCTGTAGGGAAATATTATTATCTAATACTTGATTACTTACCAAAATTTATGGATCAATTCTCTTCATTTCACTTAGAGAAGTCAGGTCCTTTTCCAATTGGAATGACCTTTTTCCTATATCATTTTGCATTTTATCTACCTTTCTCTTTCGACTACTCAAAGAATTCCACCTCTATAAAGAGGTTCTCAATACATCTTCAGCCCTAGTGAGAGCTGACAACATCCACTTTTCCATGACCATTGCCTCATGTTTCATTAGGTCCAACTTGGTGACCTATTCTTGTGATATGACAGTCAATGGGAATGCGGGATCAATTGGTGTAATATCAGGGTTAATCAACCCTTTTATGAAAGAATGTAGCTGAGCAATCTGCTCCTTATGCATTTTATTTTTCTCTTTCTCCTTCACCCTTTGGGTTAAAGAATCAATAATGTCCTTCCCTTCTTGACCTTCTTGATCTTCATTGGCAAAACCCAAATCAATAGTTGTGATTTGGAATTCCTCTAGGCTAATTTTGCCCTTTTCTTTCTCAACTGTGGGAAGTGCTACCTATGCAGTCCTTCTACCTGTTGGTTTTTTCCTCTGAATCAGCATTAGGGTTTGCCACTTCTAATGCACAGGCAGATTCAGCCAACTGAATACAGGAGGTTGTGTGAGCTCCTCCCCTTCACTTCTGGTTCTGCCGCACCAAGGGGGGTGTCCCTATTTGATAAAAGTATGACCTTGATTAGCTCAATGACAAAAAGATAAAACTTGACAGCAACAGGCAGAATACTCTCACGTAAGGACCAAGATTTGTATAACAAATCACAAGGTTGGCAACATTCTTGGACATATATGTCTGGTTGGGTATGAGAGTACGCAGGGATCCTAATCCTACTCCTACAACTAACAGGTGGAAGGATAAAATGGTTTGATTTGATTTTTGGATGCAAAGATGGACATGGTATATAACCTCAACACAGAGCTAGATTGGTGCCTATCCAGGGCTTGGAGTCGGTAGACATACACCTGTGAATGATCAGCATGAACAACTAAAACTAGATTTCAAGGGGATATACTTGATATCTGCCTTACAGATATCTCCCAATACAGAGTGTTAAGCTATCTATACTTATGGCATCCCTATTGCAGTATACCCTTCCCAATATTCAATCTAAAAATAGTTTAATCTACCCCTTGAGCAAAAGTTAAAAGATTAAACATTCAACACAGGAATTCTATATTCTAGAATCTCAGACATTCCTTGAATGCCTGGACTCAGAAGAAAGATACATGCAAAACTGGAGACAGAATCAGCATAACACATGCAAACATAGCATTATTCATATAAAATTGACCATGAAATCAGTGGATTCATGCACAAACGTACAACAGGAGATACATAAACTCGTAAGTTTTGCTGCACAGAGCAACCAAAACTAGTTGTATCTTATTACAGAGCCAAAATGTCTAGTTTTCAACAACTAAAACAATGGTAACATAGTCTGCTTATATCAGCCAAAAAGTGTACCACAGCAATTAATTACATGGCCAGAAGTTAAAAATTTGCCAGATACATCCATCAGAGGGAATGGTGCTCAGAAGCCATCAATGTAGTAGACAAGGGAGGCCTCGAGCCTTGCACCGCCATCAGGAAGTCTTCACTCAAAAATTAGGCAACCTGATCATGTGTACCATCACCCATACCCCCGCTACAGTTGCCATTGATGGCTCAACCACCCGCGGCCTACCTGGAAACTGTCACTGTGTTCAAATGGAAGTTTCCCGCCAAAACGCATTTACCATAGGTTCAAAAAAAATGTAGGAAGAATAGTCCCACATGCATGCTGCCGAGACCACTTCATCATTTTAAAAACACAGCCGCATGTATAACAAATGTCGAGCACTTTTGCCGCGCTTGACGCATAAGCCTTTGTCCAAAGCCTATCGCCAAGACCCGAGCCATCGGCACACTCCCAAATCCTCCTGCTGACATCAATAGTCTCTCCGATGCCTATCGCAATTCCCTATCGGCTAGACTACTACCATCGGACTAGCCACAAAAACCTCTCACTGATCTCAATCGTCTCACCGACGACACCTCTGCAAGCCTCTGACTTCCACATCGGCGGCCCAAAAATTTGCTTTGCCGATAGCTAAACACACGCCGATGGACATCCATCGGCCAGACCAAAACAATCAGAGCACTCAAGAAATCTTTCGCCGATGAAGCCAATCACTCCGATAAGACCAAAAACATAAAGCTTTGAACCATTGAACTGGTTCAAGCAGGTGGTTCAAAGGAGAGGTTCAACTGAGAAGTTCAAAGACACAGTTGGAGCACTTCAAAATGAACTTTCACCAAAAAGCCAAGTACCAAAAACATAAAGCCTTGAACCGTTGAACCCCGAACCAAAACAAAAAGGTTCAAGCGGGAGGTTCAACGATGCAATATTTGCGCAAGGCAAATGCATAATGCGACCCGTTAGAAGAAAATTGAACCCTGAACCGCTGAACCACTGAACTTAGAGAAAAAAGGGTTCAAGTTCAAACTAAAATGTCGAAGACACAAAAATGAACCCATGCCGATGGAGAAAAGACGAAGACCCCTCCTCAAGAAATGAGATGCAGATGCTGAAAAACACTAAAGGGGTGCCAAAACTTAGAACCTTTTGGATATTTTGGGATGGTGCCTGCATGAAAATTGCTAAATTAACTGACAGTGAATTCAAGCACCAACAGTGGCTCTGATTGGGGACGTGCAGGTGCAAGACTGCAGTGAGAACCCCAGATCTCTGGGATGCAGACTAGTGCCTTATCCATTGGGCATAGAGTCATGAAGTTACCATGATCTGCATCACTAATCAAACTTGATGGCCTAAGGCCACCAAGAAAAGGAAAACCAACATTTCCCCTTGTCAAACACCTTGTTCTCATCTGCATACACTGGGTCAAGCCTGAGAGTACTGCCATGATCTGACCACAAACAAACCTGGTCATCTGCACATTCAACCTTCTAATTTATTTTGTCATTGTCAACCTTATACAAACAACCTTCAGCATCAGGCAACAAATGGATGCAGAATGTATCAAGCAATGCATACTCAAATGGAATATAACACATGTTATCATTTGTATCAGCATTATGCATTGCAAAATGATCTCCTAGCTGGACTGAAAACTAAAAATATTCAAAGTCCACCATGCAGCTAGGAAAATCAAAGCTCATTTCATATGCTGGCCTCTCAAAAGAAAAGCTTTCAAATTCACAATTGTGCACATCATGTACACAACCAATAGCAGCACCAAACTGGAAAAGATTAGGCTCTGGCATCTTTTTCAAATCGGGCACATTTTTACAGTCACTTACCTGATGTATGTTGTTTCCTCTTTCATCAGGATGAGAAATAGAATCCAAGTCAAAAACAATGTCTAGATCCTCACCATACTTAGACAGATCCTCATCATCACATGTGTCATAAATGGGTGACCCAGGTGCATCAGTTTCATCATAGTATGCCATTGGTTCATGGGCAGCAGAGCACGCATTTTCATCACCAATGGATTCACTCTATGGAGGAGTATCAGCCTATGTGTCATAAGCAAAACAACCTGTGTCATAAGCAAAACAACCATCGAATGAAAAACAATCATGCTCTGCACTAGCACTTATTTCAATTTCTGACTGCTCTTTATGATCTCCATGTGTTTGAAAGGTAGGCAATGGGTCACACATGGGACTATTTTTCTGTTTACTTATGCCTTCTTTGTCTTGAGTACAATACTCACAATTGTCTCCACAGGTCCATTCCAAAAGTTGCTCATTACTATCCACAACCTCGTTGTTGTTTTCATGGCCAGCTGCCTCATCATTGCAATGGGAGTCTTCATTAGTTCCTTCATTGGCATCCTCAATTGGTGAACAATCCAGTTGAGCTGTATTGTTAGCATTATGTTTAAATACAACAGTCTCAACCTCTATGCTTTCATTTTCATTTTTATCTGCACATGATGCTTTAATTATTTGGTCATTTGCAGCTTCACAACTATTTTTCACACCAAAGCCTGTGGACAGGGGTTTCAACAAGTGCTCATTTCTAATTTTTTCTATATTTTCTACGAACTTGTATGCCATCTGCATACTTGTCACCTTGAAATCCCTTAGTAATGCACTAGAGACCTCCTCAAAAGCCTCAAAGAATATGCTTACATAGGCTGAAATATCAGGTCTGAAGACTTCTGGGATCTGTGAAAAGGCTACTGCAAATCTATGACTAAAATCAACACATGGCTCCTCATCTTGTTTTCTGATTCTCATCAATTCTGCAACAAGATCAGCCGGTTCTTTTGCAAATTGTTCCTTGAAACAGTCAGCAAGCTCATCCCAACAGGCAAAGGATCTTTTTGAAAAGCTCAAATACCAGTCTTTTGCTTTTGCATCAAAGGACCTAACAAAAAACTTCATCCACATATCCTCATCTCTGAATGAATGCTTTCCCATGAACTCATGAAAATTTTGGATATGTGCATTCCCATCACATACACTGTGACCACTAAATCTGGGCATCTGACAGTATATCCTAGCAGGCATAGTTTCTACTTTATAGTCAACCCATGACAAATCTAATTGGTCATACAAAGGATCAAAAGGGGTGGCAGGAGGTTTAGCTTTCTGACTGGCAGACACAACAGGGTTATTGTTTTTTAACTGGGCCTGCTCAGCCTCTAAGAATATCAACCTATTTCTTATCTCTTCTATTCTTTTATCCAACATTTCACCACTGAGTATGGGATAATTCATACTTGGATTCATAAAAATTTTACTCTTAGACATCCTTTGTCTGCCTAAGACCTAAGGCTTCCCCTGGCATCTAACTTATGCAGTAAAACAACAAATATAAAGGGGAAGGAACAAGGTACCTTTTCTCATACAGATGTTGAAGTCTGAACAGCACATTTTTGTCACAACACACATCAACTTTTCATGTGCATTTAGATCTTTTGCAGAGTCGCCACCTCTCCAGAGAGGACAAAATTTACAGTAGCTGAAAGCTCAACACATATTTTTCTAAGTTCATACCACCAGCAGAGCATCATTATTCACATGAAACACTCCCCAGTGGAGTCACCATTTTTGTTGGTGACTCAGATGGGCACACAGATATTTCACCAGGGAGGACAAAAATAACAATTTTCAAATCACCATCCCCAGTGGAGTCACCATTTTTGTTGGTTTTTTCCTTTGAATCAACATTAGGGTTTGCCACTTCTAATGCACAGGTAGATTCAGCCAACTGAATACAGGAGGTTGCGTGAGCTCCTCCCCTTCACTTCTGCTTCTGCCGCACCAAGGGGGGTGTCCCTATTTGATAAAAGTATGACCTTGACTAGCTCAATGACAGAAAGATATAACTTGACAGCAACAGGCAGAATACTCTCACGTAAGGACCAAGATTTGTATAACAAATCATAAGGTTGGCAACATTCTTGGACATATATGTCTGGTTGGGTATGAGAGTACGCAGGGATCCTAATCCTACTCCTACAACTAACAGGTGGAAGGATGAAATGGTTTGATTTGATTTTTGGATGCAAAGCTAGACATGGTATATAACCTCAACACAGAGCTAGATTGGTGCCTATCCAGGGCTTGGAGTCGGTAGACATACACCTGTGAATGATCAGCATGAACAACTAAAACTAGATTTCAGGGGGATATACATGATATCTGCCTTACAGATATCTCCTAATACAAAGTGTTAAGCTGTCTATACTTATGGCATCCCTATTACAGTATACCCTTCCCAATATTCAATCTGAAAACAGTTTAATCTACCCCTTGAGCAAAAGTTAAAAGATTAAACATTCAACACAGGAATTCTATGTTCTAGAATCTCAGACATTCCTTGAATGCCTGGACTCAAAAGAAAGATACATGCAAAACTGGAGACAGAATCAGCATAACACATGCAAACATAGCATTATTCATATAAAATTGACCATGAAATCAGTGGATTCATGCACAAACGTACAACAGGAGATACATAAACTCGCAAGTTTTGCTACACAGAGCAACCAAAACTAGTTGTATCTTATTACAGAGCCAAAATGTCTAGTTTTCAACAACCAAAACAATGGTAACACAGTCTACTTATATCAGCCAGAAAGTGTACCACAGTAATTAATTACATGGCCAAAAGTCAAAAATTTGCCAGATACATCCATCAGAGGGAATGGCGCTCAGAAGCCATCAATGCAGTAGACAAGGGAGGCCTCAAGCCTTGTGCCACCATCAGGAAGTCTTCACTCAAAAATTAGGCAACCTGATCATGTGTACCATCACCCATACCCCCGCTACAGTCGCCATTGATGGCTCAACCACCCGCGGCCTACCTGGAAACTGTCGCTGCGTTCAAATGGAAGTTTCTCACCAAAACACGTTTACCACAGGTTCAAAAAAATGTAGGAAGAATAGTCTCACATGCATGCTGACGAGACCACTTCATCATTTTAAAAACACGGCCACATGTATAACAAATGTCGAGCACTTTTGCTGCGCTTGATGCATAAGCCTTTGTCCAAAGCCTATCGCCAAGACCCAAGCCATCGGTACACTCCCAAATCCTTCTACTGACATCAATAGTCTCTCCGATGCCTATCGCAATTCCTTGTCGGCTAGACTACTACCATCGGACTAGCCACAAAAACCTCTCGCCAATCTCAATCGTCTCACTGATGACACCTCCACAAGCCTCTGACTTCCACATCGGCCAAAGAAGACCCATCGGCGGACCCTCCAACTGCTAGCCCGATATGCAATCTTACTCCGATGGCATTCCCCATCAGGCAAACTCCTTACATCGGCGGCCCAAAAATTTGCTTCGTCGATAGCCAAACACACGCCGATGGACCTCCATCAGCCAGACCAAAACAATCGGAGCACTCAAGAAATCTTTCGCCGATGAAGCCAATCACTCCGATAAGACCAAAAACATAAAGCTTTGAACCATTGAACCGGTTCAAGCAGGTGGTTCAAAGGAGAGGTTCAACTAAGAAGTTCAAAGACACAGTCAGAACGCTTCAAAATGAACTTTTGCTAAAAAGCCAAGTACCAAAAACATAAAGCCTTGAACCGTTGAACCCCGAACCAAAACAAAAAGGTTCAAGCGGGAGGTTCAACGATGCAATATTTGCACAAGGCAAATGCATAATGCGACCCATTAGAAGAAAATTGAACCCTGAACTGCTGAACCACTGAACTTAGAGAAAAAAGGGTTCAAGTTCAAACCGAAATGTCGAAGACAAAAAAATGAACCCATGCCGATGGAGAAAAGACGAAGACCCCTCCTCAAGAAATGAGATGCAGATGCTGAAAAACACTGAAGGGGTGCCAAAACTTAGAACCTTTTGGATATTTTGGGATGGTCCCTGCATGAAAATTGCTAAATTAACTGACAGTGAATTCAGGCACCAACACTACCTATAGTAGGATCTCTTTTTATGGCTGATTTTAATCTAGCCTTCCTCCTTGGCTTCATCATTGTCTCAACGAACAAGGTAGAAACATAAAACTCTTGAATTTTTTACCCTTGTTCCATACTTATTTCCTTTTCCAGCCATTGAGGAACATCACCCCTAGATTCTTTGTGGCCTTGGTCAATATCATTAAGCCCTGTTCTCCTGTATTAGATTCTATTCTTGGTGGAGAGGGCACCTTCTTAATTTCTTCCTCATGTAGTTCCTCATGAGGGGGATCTTGTTGAAGTTCTTCCTGCTGAGGGGTTGCCTTCTGCAAAGGAGAATCCTGTTGAATTTCCACATTCTGATCTTGTACTCCCTTCTTCAGATTTTCATCCACTTTATTATTTTTCTCATCTAGTGGCATATTGACATCTATGGATGTCTATGTATTTAGCCCTTGTGGATCACCCTGATCAAGGGTCATTTCTTGTTCTCCACCCGATGCACTGATATCTTGTGTCTTAGGGTCCTCCTAACCTGACTTATCTTCTGCTCTTGAGGCTTCTTCCAGATCTCCCAAAGTTTGAGCCACAACAATACCTGATATATCTTTATCACCCCCACTCTTCTATTGAACTTCTACTATTTTTGGTTCTATGGGTGTCTCATGTTGTTACTGACCCATATTAGGAGCAATACTATATTTTTCTACCTGTTTTACCACTTCAATCTTCTTTGGTTCTTCAGGTGCACCTGTTTTATGCTTAGGGCTTTTATCACCCCTATATGTTAAATCTACAATGGCAGGGCTACTCACCTGCTCAACCAAATTATCAAGCCCTATCTGTTGGGCTACCCTCTTTGGGCTACCTTGTGTTACTTCCTCCTCTATTTTCTTTATTTCCTCCAACACCGCCATCTATGCTAATGGGGTTCTATTGTGATGTTCACAACACGCCCCATTTTACTCCTTAGCAAAATGAGGGCCCCTGCTGTGGCTAGTTTCTTTGCTTTTGTGTGTGGGTCTGTTTGGTGGTAAAGGGAAAAAGAAGTGAAAGTTACAAACATTGTTTAAAATAAAGAAAAATAGCATTAAGTACCAGGACATAATATGGGTGAATTCCTTGTCAAAAATGAGTAAGGGTTGCTTTTTGAACCATCTTAAAATTCCCAGTATTTTGCAAGTTATGTTTGTTTTTTGGTAAAATGCATTGTAGTATGGTTTGTATGTTACATATACAAAGTCATTTGTATGTTGTGTCATTGTATGATGCATATGCAAAGTCGTTTGTATATCGGGTCATTGTATGGTCACATAAGGAAGTCATCAGATTTATATACATTGATTTACTTGTATGCATTTGGCTAATGTTTTATTTCGGTACATACAAGTTAGGCCCGAAAAGGTTCTAAAGTTTAATGCATAATCCATTGGGTCCGTTGAATGTATTTTATCTTTTTATGTTTAGTGAAAGAGAAACATACAAAGGTGACATACAATGATATATACAAGGCACGAAACCGAAATAATCATGAAATAAAGTTGAATCCTTGTATGTTTCAAGCATTGTATACATACATTGCAGTGCATACAAAGCGAAACTCAGGAAAGATTTAAATCTGATATAATGGATGCATCAGGACTCAATGTATATCAAAAAGATGCATTTCGGTATTTACAAGTCAGAGCCAAAAGGGGTTATAAGATGTGGTTTATCAAAATTGAAGTCTGAAAGGTGATATAAGGGACTTTGTATCGGGTGGATATGAGTGGTTGGAGTGAGTTTTTTGGACCATCCCGACTAAGTAGGTTACTCTGATGAGGAGCGATATGCAAAGTTCAAGATACAAAACATATGCAAAGAGAAGATTAAATGCAGAAAAGGCTTTGTGTGTTGGTGTGTTTGTATATTTATGATATACATTCATGATATACAAAGAAATTAAAAAGCATCATGGACGGTAACGGTAAGAAAAGGTTTGCATAAAGTTGTTTGTATGTGTGAAAGATACAAGTGCCAGATTCAAAAAGAAAGTTCAATATAGAAAACTCTTTGTATATTTGAATGCTTGTATGTTTATTGCAAAAGTTAGCTTCAAGTTGTGGTCAACGTGAATTTTAAAATCCATTTTATAGACTTTTGTCTATTAGCAAGTTTGTAGGTATATGTAGAACGTGACAAGGTGGCGATGGCATCTTAGAAGGTGAAGTCTACACAGAAAAAGTAAAATTTATGAAGGATGCAGGCGCAAGGTGAAAACAGAGAAGAAGACCAAGAAAAGAGCCATCAGAAGGAGAAAGTCTAGAAGAAGAAGATAAAGAGGAGGAACTCGAAGAATGAATGAAGATGCAAAATAATGAAGACATATGCATCAGATGCTTAGAAGATAATGAGTCACCTAGATGGTTGCTAGCTGGCAACCTGTGCCATGAAGGAAAGTGTTGACTGAGTCAAACGAGGAATATACACCATTGATCTTAATTGAAAAATCATGACCTTAGGTCATCTATAACTACTCCCTCACCTTATTCTATAAAAGGTACAGGGGTACCATTTTTTGAATATTCGAAAGCTTAATTGAAATTTGATTACTAAAATATTAGGATTTATTTCAAAGTTGTTGTAAACATACATGTTTTGCATACTTAATGAACAAGAAGACAATTTGATTACAACTCATCATAAATCCTGAGTAATCTATGCTTGAAATCTAGATACATGCTTTGATTTGTTGTGTCCCTTGGAGTGCTTATCAGTCTATATGTGTTGTTTTCATTCCTTATCCTTTGAAGTTAACATCATCTGTATCTAGCTGTGGAACATCTTGGTGAAAATATGGTTTGATTTCTTCTCCTCATGACTGTATCTGGTATGTATGTGATTCAACAGCTAAAGATTTACCAAAATTTGAAGTATTCTTTTAAATTTCTTTGAATTTCATAACAATTCACCATCACAATTGCAAATAATAGAGAATCAGAAGCAAGTAACATGAAATATGTTGACATCTCGTAGATAATTGGAAATACATAGCATATTTAGAGTTAAAGCATGTTTAAAATGACAAATATCATGCAGATTTACATATAAATCCAAGAAATACATGCAAATATCTACTTATAGACACATCATTTGAGTAAATACACTGTGTAGAAGAAAGAACAAGTTCATGATGATCAATAATCACAAGAATTGATCAAATTTGCAAATACAATAGTTATATTTGAAATAGAATAGCAATAACCTCTCTGTGAAATACATTTATAGGAAACAAAAGCTACTGATGAACAAATGTAAGGCCCCTTGAAATGGAAAACAACATGTCACATCAACCTCTGAGTAACGTCAGATTATCATGACCTAATCAATAGAGACTTAGAGTCATCAACTTATCTTAAGTTGATTGTACTTTACAAGATAATAAAGGTTTGTTGTGCAAATTTTTATGCATGTTATTATGACTAACAATCATCATCAACAGGTTCCATGAGGAGTCATGTGGGTGTTAGAAGTGAGAGCCTCCATTTGTTGAGAAGCCACACTCTGAACTACCTCATCATCAGATAAGTCCATGGTGTCCTCCAAAGAGAAAGGAACACCTTGACTTGCTTTGAACACATCTCTTGTTTGTTCCTTTGCCTTCTCAAATTTGAATTTTATTATAGTGGGAATAGGAACATCATGTTGTAGTTCCTTTCTAAATGCTTCACCACTAGCTCCTCTCAATATGATGGGGTCAACCTGTTGGCAAGAGACATTGTGTGGCTTCATGATTGTTGTCATTGATGGAAACAAAGTCTATCCCACACATCTGCAGAGTATAGTATGCCTATACCAGAAGTTAGATTGAAGAGTGTTCTAGTCTGATGAACAAGAATAGAGCATGCAACAAGGTCTGACAATCAAGTTTGGATCTCTCAGAAGGTGTAACTCAACAAATTGTGGACTTGGGCAAGTTAAGAAGAGTATCATGGCTACTATTTTCTAGAGATTGAGCCTCCGGTGATGAATCATGGAAAAGATAAGAGCATCTGAGTGTTGGGTTCCCGATAGGTAGAGCAGACTGAGGAAGAATTGACTGGCAGAGTATCAGACTTCAATCTAGATGAGTAATTGATGTTGATCAAGCTATTCGAGGGATCATACATGGTTGTCCAACATGATTGATGACTTCTATGTATAGGTTTTTGATATGCAACACATATTAAGCATGGAATCAACCGATAGTTTAGTGTTTTGTAAATATCTTTAATATTCTGGTTGCTGACTAGAAAGATGTTAAAATCCTTGATGTGGATATATATACCAAATGGATTTCAGTATGAAGGGGTGTGTGAAAAAGGAAGGTGTGCGAGAAAAGGAAGAAATAAGTGTGAAAGTAGCAATACAAGTCCGGTATGTGACAGAACAACAACACTTAAGCAGAGGAAGAATGAAGTACATTAGATCAGTATATTGAGCCTAATCAGAACTAAACCTCAACATATATGGATGGCTCTCTTCAGTTCAAACATCAGGTTACCTTCTATAAACATTGTAGACAGTGAGTCTCTTGTAGGTAGTGTACCTCTTGTGAGCAGTGTGCTTGGGCAGTGAGCCCTAATTGGCAAGTGTCATTTTGTACTTCTTATTCTTTTAACAAAGAATACAATCTTGGGTTAGTCACCCCATGGTTTTTCCCTTAATAGGGTTTTCCACATTAAAGTCCTTGTGTTATGTGTGTTGATTTCATTTATGCTCTCATGATTGTATATGCTTATGTGTTTTGATGTTGTACAAATCATAAAAGGAAAAATAAAGTAAAGTTATTAGAGATAACTAATTCAGTCCCCCCTCTCAATTATCTACCTTATTGCCAACAATTGGTATCATAGCTAAGTTCCTCTAAATAGAGCTTAACAGCTTGAGGAAGATCTGAGAATCTCAATGGATATGTATGGTATGAAGGAACAACTTTAGTCTTCCCTAGATGATCTTGACCAATCTCACTCTGAAGTCAATAACTTGAGAGAAAGACTCAAACAAGCTGATGATTTCATAAATGAGCTAAAAGAAAAACTAAGTATCTCTGTGAAAAAGAGAAAGAACTACTTCAACAGTTAGCAAGTCAAAGTGAATCCAATGATACTAATGAAGATCATATTGAGAAAAACAAGCTATGTGAGAAGATATCAAAAGAAGTCATTATGGCAAGGCATGAAATGAAATTAGGGGTTATGAGATTCATTGAAGAAATTGAAGAGAAAATAAAAATTGAAGATAATCTAAAACAATCTCTCAAGGAGAAATTAGAGGGCTGCCACAAAATGGATAGAATATTCAGGCATCTGGAATATGATCTTAAAGAAGCTAGGGATAATGAAGAACAACTTGAGAATTAGATAGACACTCTTAAACAAGATCTTTAAACAACAAATGAATACAAAGAGAAATTCAAGATAAGCTAAGCTCAACTTGAAGTTCTTGAAAGCCAAAAGAGGGTAGATGACAATCATGGATTGGGGTATGAGAAAGGTGAAAACTTCATATCTAGTTAGAAGAACTTTGGATCAGGAAATCCAAGGAATAGGCCTAGAAGACCTCCTGTAAGGAAACCAAATGCTCAAAGACATCCATCCTTCAATGGATACTGCTACAGTTACAAAAAATTCCATCATAAAGCAACTCAGTGCAGAAGAGGAATGAATTAGACTAATTCATCCTTCTCCAGACAATGTTTCAACTACAAAAGGTATGGTCACAAATCTCATGAATGCAAAAATATACAAATAAACAATTCATTCAATGGTAGATGCTTTGCATGCAATAGAATCAGACATATGGCTAATCAATGTAGATCAAGAGGATATCAGTCAAATATGCAAAGAAATGATGCTTGCTACAATTGCAATAGATCCGGTCATATTGCCAAATTCTACATAAGTAAGAAACAAGATAAAGGAAAAGGCAAAGTGAATGTAGATGAAGTTCAAAGGGAGATAAACAAAATTTAGGTGAAGAAGAGTACATAAAATGTTGGGGATGGATCCACACCAGAATCTGGTGCTGATATTCCTTCCAAAAACTAAACAGATGAGCTCTGGCTTAGGGGGAGTCACAAAGGAAAACAAATTCCCCCAGCCAGTCAATTGGTACCTAAATTTGGCACATGGAATGTTGCAAATTAAAGGGTTCTTAGAGAAATATCCAAATAACCCTCAATAAAAATATGAAATATCCACAAGGAGTTTTGAAGAGTTTAATCAGCCAAGATTGATTCAGTTTGACAGCCATCTCGTAAAGCAGGATCTTCATAGACAAATCTGGTATGATTCAAAATTGATCTGCGGACTCATGGAATGATTGGAGGAAAGAAGATACATTGTCAATTATCATTGAAAATGATTCTAAGTGCATCTCAGTGATTTGGAAAGACCTCTCTCAGAACAAGGCAACCGAATGACTTAAGTCGTGCATTTATTGCAAAAGGAAATTAGGGTTTGTCTAGAGATAAAAGGGTTCTTTTACTCATCATTTGCACATTTGCATTCAAGAAGAAGAAAGGAAGAGCTTTGCATCAAGTTTTTACAACTGTTTCAAAGATCAACTGCTAAATCTAATTCAACCAGTGACCTATTTCGGCCCTTATTGTCAACCCTAAAAGTGTAAAAGGGCATTTCCATTTCTAAATATCTCTCTCTAAATCTTTTGCAAAGATGGCTACTCCAATGGTTGTTAAGATCACTGATAGGCCACGCTCAAAATTCAAGAAACATCCCTACAAGTCCCTAGAAGTTGATCCCTTAGGTGCTTTTTCTAGCATTCTGCATGGGGTTCTGCATGTACAAGATGTTAGGGTGTACATCCATGCCAATATTAAGGAATTTGGAGAATCTAAGCTAATGGATATCTACCATAAACAATTAATAGATGAAACTTTTGAACTCAAACCTCAATACAAGGCCCTCTGGGATAAGCATTTTGGAGATTGCATCCACTTTCCCTGTCTTGCAAAAGATGAATGGGTCTGGTATGTTCTTAGTAGAATATATGAAAATTTTATGTGGTTGATGAAGCCCTTCAAGATAACAAAAGATGCCATTAGGGCAGTAACTAGATTACACTCATCTGGTGGGTTGCCTACACTCAAATCTGTCAACAACCAAATAGTAAGTGAGGCTACTAGATCTAAGTTTGACAAAAGAGCCATGACAATAGAAGATATCATAGATCCAGATATCAAATTTGCCTCTATGATAATTGGTTATATAATCTATCATTCCAACAAGGAAAATTTTGTGTCCAAAACTACAATTTATACAACATATCAGATGCTGAGGGAAAATGTTGATTATGACCTATGTGATCTTCTTCTAAACCAACTGTTAGAAAACTTGCAAAAGATCAAGAAGGATAAGAAGAACTCATTCAAGTATGGTGAATTAATACTATGTCTATTCTTTTACTATATGAATGAGCTACCTAGATCAAGTGGTTGGGTATGGAAAAATGATAGACTGTTTGCCATACAAATCAAAGACTATATGTATGGGCTTGGTGATGCCAAGGCTCAAAGTACAACACTCTGGGGATACTTTAAAAACTTCTAAAGTTTGATGTAGGCCAAAGAAAGAATTCCTCAAACAATAGTTGAAAAATATAAGGATACAGTATGCTTCATGGTAGACACTAATCAATGCCTAATGAAGGTAGTTGAGCCTAGAATAGTTTGGATTATGCCAATGGGATATGAGGTAGATGAGAAAATCCTGGAGCTACATGTCCAACACTTGTTGAGTCAGCCTAAGGACCCTAAGGGAGAAAGGTTTGGAAACTTTCAAGAATTAAGTGTAAATATACATGTTGAACTAAGACAACTAGAGATGAAAAGAAAAGTGAGAGGGGAAGTAGAGGAAATTGCCAAAAGATATGACAGATCAAAGGAGGTAGTTGATGCAAATAGAGAGAAAATAGAAAGAGTTGAGAAAGAGAAACAAGAAGAAGAAAAAGGAAGTGTTCCAGTAAAAGCCTCCTCCTGGACTAGATCCTCCAAGAGCTCTACACCTGTCACCTCTAAGAGCTCAAAAGCCTCAAAACTAGAAGCCAAGACATCTAGAAAGGGAGAAAAGAGAACAAAAACAAAGGCCACAAGGTCATACATAAGCCAAAAGGATGATGAAGAAATAGAGTTTGATGAGGAAGTAAAGAAAATGAAGAAAAAGCAGAAAACATAAGGGGAATCCTCTACTGGTAAAAACAAAGAAGAAGAGGTAGAAGAAGTTGTTGAAAGGCCTACTCTCTCTATTGATGATGTCATCAAGGCAGTCATAGTGGATGGGAATTTGTAACCAATGACATAATTTTATGATGAGTATAGTGCTACTAACAAGAAGATCTTGGAAGATGGTACAGTCAGGTACTTAAACATTTATAATAAAGCATTAATTAAAATCATCTCTCTAATTCCCAAAAATGTAGAGAAGGTACTTGAACTAAGAAAGGAGAATGCTAAGGCAAAGGACTTAGAGATTTGAGAAAAGATTGCTATTCAGCTCTATCCTTCCATTACTCCAAAGTAATTGAACATGATCTTTGAGGATTGCAAGGATGAATTTCGGAGCAAAGCAAGAATGAACAAACTAATGCTTGGAGAGACTAATCAGGTAGCAAAAGAAACAAAAGACATCCTACAAAATGCCTTCAAAAGATTCAACCTTCATATCATAGAGGAAATAGATGAAGAAACTTCTACCATGGGTGTCAAAAGATTAAGTGCATCAAAGGAAGAATCTACTGAGAAAATTATAGAAGGGTCAAAAGAGATGGATGAGGAGAAGACTAAGGACTTGGATTCCTCCGTTCTGGAAGAGGAAGTCCATGAAGAAGTTAACATCTCTCTTCTAGATCCCCCTGTAGACTCCAGAACTGAAGGAGAAGGAAGAAAAGAGAAATTGAGTCAAGTAGAGGAGGAAAAGGGAAAAGAAGAAGAACAAATAGAGAAGATCTCTGATGGTAGTTCAGAGATTCCAAAAGAAAAGTCTCAGTCTTTGGCAAGAGACACTATAGAGGTAGTGAAGAAATTCTTGAACAAAGAGATGATGGAGATAGATGAACTAGAACTCTTCCAAGGACCACTAAATTTTGATTCCCTCTCTCTGGTCCAAACAATGAAGATAACATCTTTTGCCCAAGATAAAGCAAAAGAAAAGCTTTTGAAATCTCACATGGCAGATTGTGAGCTGATTGAGATTGTATCCAGGATGCTAGAGAAGATCATGCCATCCTTCCAAAAGGATCCTTTGGCCTCTCCATCTGGTAACCTAAAATATCTGCTAAACTCTATCAACACTCATTTTGATTCTTTAGAGAAATTGGCAGAAGAAAAGGTCTAGAAAGAAATTTTGGGAAAGAGATTCTCTGAAGTATAGGGACTCATAGCTAATGATAGGAGAACCCTGGATATTGGGATAAAGAGCCTAGAAAATGCTCTTAAAGATGGTGGAGAAATGTACAAATTTTGTCTATCCTGATCTAAAGTGACAGAGGATATCAAAAAGAAGGTAAACTGTCAAGTTTATCTCAGAATTTTAATCCTCTCACCACATCCATAATGAATCAAGAGTGCTAGTCTATTGCTATTATAAATGAAATAAAGAGGCTTGAAAATGAGAAGAAGAATATAATAAGCAGGATGAGTAAAAATAGAGGGATAATAATCCCTAAGTTAGAGGCAATGCATGAGGCCTTAACTAATGCTCAGACCATAGCCTGGACCAGTGATCCGATAGACTTAAGAAGGGTAGAAGCTTATGCATTTTTGTTGAGTGGTCACATCTCAATTTTGGACAGGATGAAGAATAGTTGGGCAACATAATTTGTACAGATGAAGACCACTTTTGCAGATATACTTAAGTACATGTAAGTATAACATGTATATATACTTATGCAACCATCTATAGGTTGATTTTTACAAATTTTGGTGTGTGGATTCCACCCTTTTCCATTGATGTCCAAGGGAGAGTGAGGAGTAGTGAAAAATGTGGAATATAGCTAAGGGAGAGCTCCGGTAAAAGTGTACATAAGACAGAGCATCAGCCAAGGGGGAGTTTGCTACAACACTTAGTCATTTTTCACTAAGTGTTGCCATCAATGCCAAAGGGGGAGATTGTTGGAAAGAGACACTATGTGGCTTCATCATTGTTGTCATTGATGGCAAAAAAGTCTATCCCACACATCTGCAGAGTATAGTATGCCTATACCAGAAGTCAGATTGAAGAGTGTTCTGGTCCAGTGAACAAGAACAGAGCATGCAACAAGGTCTGACAATCAGGTCCAGATCTCTCAGAGGGTGTAACTTAGCAAGTTATAGACTTGTGCAAGTCAAGAGGAGTATCATGACTACTATATTCCAAAGATTGAGCCTCAAGTGTTGAATCATGGAAAAGATAAGAGCATCTGAGTGTTGGGTTCCAGATAGGTAGAGCAGATTGAGGAAGAACTAACCAATAGAGTATCATGCTTCAATATGGATGAGTAATTGATGTTGATCAAGCTATTTGAGGGATCATACATGGTTGGACAACATGATTGATGACTTCTATGTCTAGGTTTTTGATATGCATAACATATTAAGCATGGAATCATCTGATAGTTCAGTGTTTTGTAATTATTTTTAATATTCTAGTTGTTGACTAGAAAGATGTTGAAATCCTTGATGCAGATATATATACCAGATAGAGTTGAGTATGAAGGTGTACAAGGAAAGGTAGAAATAAGTGTGAAAGTAGTAATACAAGTCTGGTATGTGATAGAATAACAACACTTAAACAGAGGAAGAATGAAGTGCATTAGATCAATATATTGAGCCTAACCGAAACTGAACCTCAACATATATGGATGCCCCTCTTCAGTTCAAACATCAGGTTACCTTCTATAAACATTATAGATAGTGAGTCTCTTGTAGGTAGTGTGCCTCTTGTGAGCAGTGTGCTCAGGCAATGAGCCCTAATTGGCAAGTGTCATTTTGTACTTATTCTTTTAACAAAGAATACAATCTTGGGTTAGTCACCCCATAGTTTTTCCCTTAATAGGGTTTCCATGTTAAAATCATTGTGTTATGTGTGTTGATTTCATTTTTGCTCTCATGATTGTATATGCTTATGTGTTTTAATGTTGTACAAATCATAAAAGGAAAAATAAAGTAAAGTTATTAGAGATACCTGATTCACCCCCCAGTTATCTACCTTGTTTCCAACACAGCCTGGATATCCCCCCTCATGGTTGTTCTTTTCTTCTTGGGTGGTGATGTCAGTGGAATCATCCTCCTCTTCTTGCTAGCTACCATTAGGTCATCACCTGTAGGTTCTTTATTTACCTGCTCTTCTTCCAAAGGGATGCCTTCTCCCACTTCTTGCTGCAAGGCCTAGCCTTCCACCTGCACCTCTGTAGTTTCAATAGCAGGCTTCAAAATCCTTTTAGTCTTTGGTTTTTCAATAAGATGGTATATAGATGATCTAGATGCCTAAGCTGATGTAGATGCACCTTCAGCTGACATGGCAATCCTTTCTATTATCACCCCCTTTGGTTCATCTTCACTTTTCTTACCTTTAGGGGGATGTTTCCTTTGCTTTTGTATAGGCAATCTTTCCCTGTTGGATTTTCTCTTTTCATTGAGGAAATCATCATATTCTTCATCACATACCTCTTGTCTCTTCTTCTTAGCATCAACTGTAAGGGCAACACCCCTTTTCTTCAATCTAGTTATCTCCTCATCTACCCAAGCCTGGGTTAACTAGATCACCCCACTTGTCAGCTGATCCAAGGATATATCCTACTATTGTGTAAGATCTGGAGTTGATATGGTGTCATTATACACCTTTTTATCCTCATATTCATTGGACATGATCTTCCCATCATCCTTACGTAGTTGTACTAGCACCGGGATGTAGTCAAATGTTTTAATTTGATTCAAGGTGACTCACTGGTATTTCCTTCTTCTCTCCTTAGCTTCATTATCACAATTAGTCTAGAAGTCTTCTAGGTGCTTTTGATGTATCAGTTTTCCTAATATTTTTTGCATTCTACCATAACGATCATATGACTTTGCTAAGGGAAATGGCTATATATACATCAATTGTAGCCCTCCCATGACATGTTTTATGCTCTTTGAATCTAAGCACATGTACTAGCCCATGGATACTGGAAATAAAACTAGAGGTATCTTCTTTGGTACCTTGTAGGCTTCAACTATTGTGGATACCTGCCTGACAAATTCCATCAAGACAACCCCATTAGTAGCGTATCTTGGCAACATAAGAGGTTGTCCTTCAAATCCCTCTATCTTGATGTATGAAAAAGTGGCAAACTAGATAAACTAGGCTCCATGCTGATAAACAACTTCCTGAGCTTCCATGCTCAGCCTTTTAGTCTTGTCCTCCTCCATGGTTCTAACTAGATGCATGGAGAATGCATCATTTACTAATTTGTAGTCGAGGAGGTAATCCTTCCTTTGTAAATGGGGATAATGATCCCATATGTGTGCATCATCAGCATCACCACTAGCCTTACTCACTATCTTCAAAGCATCATAAGTTACCTTATATGCACATGAGTATACCACATATGATGTCATATAAAATAAGCATGTCTGTCCTCCCAAGTTCATCATTCCCTCATCCAGTGCGTCATTGATGATCTTAGCCCACAGTGGCCTATTGTCTGCATATAAGACCATTTGGATGATTCCAAACATCTAGTTCTCAAAATTTCTAGCATGAAGCTTACCAGTCATCCTGTTAAGGAGGACAATCATATATTGGTACTCATCATCAAAATCAAATTTATATAGATGCAAAAAGTAATTTGGCTGAGATGGCATATGTACTGCTCTTTGACCTCCATTGGTAGATCCTCTTCCTTGCATTTTTCTTATTATTATTGTACTCTATTTCCAACTTGCGTAGGTCCATAATCACCACCTTTTTCCTAACTGGCAGATTAAAAGTGGTAGTAATGCCCTTGATTGAGAAGTCCGCATATATTCTTCCATGTTTCTCCACCCGTCTGGTTTCAGGGTTATAATTCCTTACACATTCCACTACTAGCTCCGAAGTATCCATAGCATATGGAAAACCAGTTGCATGCCACATACCTAAAACATATACCCCATCTAGAATGGGATTGTCCTTATCATGATCCACTCTTGTTGAACATACTGTTAGGTTCGTATCTCCTTGGTGTGTATCACCATTAACTCTGTATTTAAACTGCACCCCCTTGGGCTAGACAAACATGGGCTTCAGGAACTCTGTGTTAGACCTATTCCTTCTGAGATCTACCATAGACTCTTGCAATAAACATGATATGCTTTACCCTACAATATCCACATTCATTTCTACAACATCATGTACTCTTATATCATGTGTACTCTGTATACTATTCTTTACTTCATCATGATACGCATTATCACAAAGCCAAACCATAGGCAAGAACAAATACTTTACCTAAACATACATAAAATGATAATAGGAGGGTTTACAGTTACTTACCTGACAATTCTTTCCTCATGGGTTAGATTACTGATTACGAAGAAGGGCTATAAACTTTGAAGATCACCTGTTCTGTTACGCTGAATGATCCAATCCATTGACAGGTAGTTGTATGAGGGTTTGACTTTGGAGCTCTGTAATTTCTTGATTTTTTGCAAGGTAAATGAAAATAACCTTTGAATTTCACCTTTAAAGTAGTTCAATAGGACAAATTAGGGCAAAAATGCATTGTTTTGATCAAATGCATTGATCATCTGCAGGGAATCCATAGATGCTAACAATTGTTCAATTTGTATTTGTAATCAATGAGAATTCATCTACCACATTTAAGTGTATTTAATGTCAGGAAATAAGGGCTAATCTTTGAAAGATCAAGGAATATTCAAAATATGACCCCCTCTGGATAAAATGACCTCCTGCCTTTGAATGACAAAACTGAATGTAAAGGATTGGGTGATATGGTCAACGTTTGACCATATCTATATCGTGTCAAGAAATTAAGATCAGGGGCTGTTCAAAATATGACCCCGCAGATAAAATGAGCCCCTTGGAAAAGATCAGGGTGACATCCCTATGTCGGCGACATTGTTTAAGAGTTATGTTTAAATGATGTCATCGTCATTTTAAAGAATATGACAGATATCAAATATATACCTCCCCACAGATAGAATGGAATGATGATGTCATCATCAACGTGATTTCCTTCATTCATTAGACTTGGATGATGTCACAGTCATATTGACATATGGTGATATATTCGAAGAGGGTGATATTTGTAAGATGACTGATATTAAAAATATGACCCCCCGTGAGATTACTGAAGTCTTTCAATGGGTAGATATCAGCTCTTACTTAAATTTGACGTCTGCACATCGTGGACTGGGTGATTATTAGGTGATAGTCCTATATCAGGGTGATCCTATCTAATATGACTAATGTTTGAAATATGACCCCCTGCAACTTGGGCTATCAGGTTTTACCAAACTTTGACTCAACATAACTCTCTTCCCTTAGACAACTTTGGGGTGATCTAAAAGGCAAACCTACTTAGAATTTTATGTACTTTCCAAACATAAGGTTAATAATGGGAACTACTGACTTTGGAAACTAACCTCATCATGGTGATAGATCCACCCTCTTGTAGGGTTACATGCATGACTGATTTTACCAAACTGCCCAAAGTAGAAAACAACAAGCCAAAGTAGCAAGAAAATTTAGGTCCCTGTTTTGTCAAGGCAAAATGGGGCATGTTGTGTAACCACACAACAACTTGCCACCAAAGAACATAACCAAATTCTAATGATTCAAGTGATGTGATCACATTCTAACATAGTATTTTTACTCTTTCTAAGTATAAGTATTATAATCTTTCTAAATGATAAGGTTTTCATCATGCCAACAATGCTAGCAAGGGATCAGGTGTGTGCAGTTGATTAATTATCCTCATCTTGAAAGTAAGTTGAAAACATGAGTAACTGATGTTAAGCTACATAGTTTGGGAGCATCCCTCATAGCCAACCTAGATAGAACCTTGCTTCCAGTAGGCATCTATATCCCCGACAAGGTTATCTATACAACCCCCCTAAGTAGATCCCCACTACCAGCATACGTCTATAGCCCTGGTAGAGTTACTTAGATGGCCTAATTTTATTCTTTTTAGATCTTCAATATTTATTCTTTTTATTCATATGATGTCATCATTTAAGCTTAATGTGCAAGGCATGGTCACTTGCTGATTTAGGTTGGAAATTGCATTGGTAGTAAGGGTGTCCCTTTAGATTTTTCTTTTAACACCTATACTTATGTGTTCCACAAACCCAAGGATATTAGATGAGTCATTGTGAAAAATCACTTTAGTTAAGAAAAGGCACTTGATGAAAAGGATATCATAGACCTGATCACCGATACTTCTCAAAAAGAATCATAATCTATATAGGAATTTGTTCTCATCACTTGAATCTTAACAATTTGGTCATTTTATTAGGGTGATGAGTTGCATCATCTTGACTAACCAAAACAAAACTCAATGGGTAAACAAATAAACAAAACAAAACTATACAAACAACTATACAATATGTACACTATGATACACTTGACTTACATGACACTATTTCAGGCTTGAAAATAATGCTTGAGGAACTATCCATTAACTGGTAATGGGACATCCTCATCGGTTAAAGTCTTAAGCCTATAGGTGCTATCTCCTAAAATTTTTGAAACTTGAAAAAGACCTATCCAAATTTTATCAAATTTACCATGATCTCCTTTCCTTTCATGTGCTTTATCCCACATAAGGACTAAATCTAAAATTCTAAAAGCCTTAAGTCTGGCTCTTTTGTCAAACCAACTGTTGACAACAACTTGATGTTTAGCAAATTGATCAATTGCTCTATTCCTTTTTTCTTCTAGGTGCATTAACTAAAGTAACCTAACTTCTTGTTTGTTATCCATACCTAGATACTCTTATGCAAACTACAATGTGGGGATCTTTAAGTTAACAAGGAGGATGGGATCCACCTCATATACTAGGTGAAAAGGAGAATTTTCTAATGCAACCTTCATCCTGGTTCTATCTACCCACAATGCATACTTTAATAGGGTGTTCCACTCCCTTGGGCTTTTCTATCAATTTCTTTATGATGTTCAATAAATTCTTGTTTGTAGATTTTGCTAATCCATTCCCTTGAGGATAGTAATTTGAAGAAAACTTCAAAACAATTCCATGGTCAAAAGCCCAACTTGATAATCTTATTGATGCAAAGGCAGATCCATTGTCACATACTAAAGCATAAGGGACTCCATACCTGATTACTATGTTGCTTTCCAAGAACTTGATCACATCCTCAGCATTGCATGTTTTACTACTAATAACTTTGGTCCACCTAGTACAATAATTAGTAATAGTCAACACATACCTATGGCCTGAAGATGATGGAGGGTTGATAGGTCCTATGAAATTCATCCCCCATTGAGCAAACGGGTGCATCTCTGTCACTGGTTGTAAGGGCTGAGCAGCATACTTTTCTCTATTTGTAGCAACTTGACAGATATGACAACATTTGATGTGTTCAACAGTATCTTTAAAAATAATGGGCCAGTAATACCCTGCTCTGAGGATTGCATGAGTGTTAGCTAAGTATGATACATGTGTGGTTCCAAACATATCATGTAATTATGTTAACACTTTGTCTACTTCTTGCCTTTTTAGGCATCTAAGATATATTCCTTCATAGTTCTTCTTGAAAAGAACTCCTCCTTTTATCATGTATTTTTGTGATCTTATTTTCAAGGCTCTCCTCTGTGAGGCTTGCAACCTTGAAGGGCATCTTCTAGTAATCAAGATATGCCTGGTATCTAAATACCATTCTCTACTTTCCTTTGTATTTATGACATATTGTTGGCTCATGATGTTAGGATCAATTTCAAATATCATATGACTCAAGGCTTGTCCTCTTACTAATTTCATGGGTTTTATGTCCATATCATACTCTTGGAGGACAATTATCCATTTGGCTCTCTTTTCACCTAGTTCACTTTGCATTAAAAGCATCTTTATTACTACATCTGGTACTACAACAATCACTTTACTTCTCATGATGTAATGTCTAAACTTCTTGACTACTCAGACCAGAGAAAGTACTTGTCTTTCAAGATCCATGTATTTGAGTTCTACATCCTTGAAAGGACAACTCATGAAGGCTATAGGCTTTTCTTCTTTAGCCTCATTTCTTTGAGTTAGTACTGCTGCAGACATATGCTATGAAGAAAATGAGTATATGTAAAAATCATTAGTATAATTTGGACTAACTAGAATAGGAGCATCAGATATGGCTTTCTTGATATCTTCAAAAGCTGCTCTAGCTTCAGGTGTCCACTCAAGTTTGGCATCCTTCTTGAGCATCGCATTCAATGGTCTAACAATCTTTGTAAAACTAGTATAGAACTTTCTAATGAAATTGATCTTACCAAAATAAGATTTGAGCTCCTTACTTCCAGGAAGTTGTATCTTCATGATTGATTCTACTCTAGTAGGGTCAATGATGATCCCATTCTCTATTATCAGGTGAGCTAATAACTTCCCTATGGTTACCCTAAATATGTATTTCTTAGGGTTTAGGGATATTCCATAATGTTCACATTTCTTTAGTACTTTCCTGAGGTCTTCTACATGATTCCCTCTCTTTAGAGAAAACTATCAAGTCATCCATGTATATGACGATGCATTTACCAATTAACCCCCTGAAAGCTATATCCATTTCTTGCTGAAAAGTGGCTCTAGCATTTATCAATCAAAAAGGCATACGCTTGTAGGTGAATATTCCCCACTTAGTGGTGAATGCAGTCTTCAATCTATCTATCTTGTCTACCATCACTTGGTTGTAACCTGAAAAACCATCCAAAAATGACATCATCTTTGCACCATTTACAATCTGCAATACATCATCTAGAGAAGGCAAAGGATAATTATCCTTTTCAAAAGCTATATTTAAATTTCTAAAGTCTACACACAACCTAATGTCATGTTGGTCATGATGTTAGTCATTCGCAAACATAGAATAAAAGTTACACAACAACCTTTACTCATCTTGAAAGATACGATGAATTCAAAGAATTCATGATCCCAAGTCTCCGTTGATTAGGTCTTAATCTACTGACGTTACTCAGTGGTTGATGTGTGTTGCTGTTTTCCATTCAGGGGCCTTACGTGTTTCTGCACTGTTCATCATCATCATCTTCAAATATCTTGCTCTGGATGTTCGCTCTGCATAAGTCTCCAACAATTCTACCTCTGCACTGTAAATTTAGTCAAATAATGTGCCTACAGGCTGATATTTGCATGATTTCTACCATTATTTATGATTCCGTGCATGATATTTTCAATACTTCATGCATTTAACTCAAATATGCTAAGGATTTTCAGTTACCTACGGGATTTCAGCATATTTCACTGTTTCTGCTTGTTATTTATCATGATTTGCAGTTATGGTGATGAATTAATGAAATTGAAAAAAAGGAAAAGGGTTAGAGAGTGAGATTCCCAAAATTACTGGACTTAGATCACTGATCCACATACAAGCTCCCATACTTGCAATGAACAGAAGGAAAACTAGAAATCATACTTCACCAGGACATTCCACAAATCCGCATGATCTAGTGCAAATCTTCAAAGGAAAAGTTGACAACAACATGTAATGAAATGAAAGCGCTTCCAGTTGAACACAGCATTCACCAGTACATATCCAGAAATCAACAGAAAGATTACGTAAAATTTACAATCAGGATGTAATCTGGAACTTCATATTCATTTAGTATGCTCAAGAACAGGTACATTTACAGTGATCTGAAGAAAGAACCTTGATATTTCAACAATTCTATCCTCATTAGTCTCAGTAATCCGATCTCCTAATTGATCCTACAGTAATTCACTTTTTGCGCCAGATGCGTCTGTGTATTCTATTGTATATCCCCCCTTTTAATGTTTCAGGCTCTGGCTCTTATATAGAGCAACTGCTAGAAAACGGTTACAATGATCCAAGGATCAGGATCCTCTCATAACAAACAACGGTCCAGATGAAAAGCACATGCTTCGTCAGTTGGCAAATGCACAGCTGGCACAGAATATTCCAGCATCTTCAACTTGATTCGGCCTCCAGCTGGCGAACAGCATATTTGACAATATCCTCTTCATTTCTGGCTCATGTTGCCTCCATGCGCAACTTTGTAATGCTCAGCCTCAGCAGCATCATGACTTCAATGTTCAGCTTCAGCAGCATCATGATGTCTTCCTGCAAGTAAACAGACAAACATTAAGTTCATCATCATATTGATAAACAACAGGAAGTAGACATTTTATTAAACATACCTCCCAATGTGCAGCTACAGGCAATCAGGCTTTACCTGTGGAAAATATGCACTAAATGCATAAACAGCATAAAAACAACCAGGTCAACCCCTGTTGACCAAAAAAATCAGGTAGTCGGGCCTTCAAATTTCTATCGCTTCATGTTTTTGCCCATTTTCTTGTATATCGGGTTCAAATATGATCAGGTATGTCGAAATATACAAGGAAATAACTACCCCTAACAAATTACTTCATACCTGGCTTTGCATGCTCTGTTTGAATGTTTCAGGTCATCATCATCATGTTCGCATCAGTGCGACCACACCTGATCAGGTTGACAATATTGGACTTGGCCGACGGCAACAGTTATACCTACGCCGAAAATCATGATGATGCCCAACTCTATATCTTCTATCTAGCCGCAGGATATTGTGAAATATGATGCTCCTCCCCTTCGAATGCTCTGAGGAAAAGCACATCAGGATGTTTTGTTTTTGCATATTCGGGGAAGAAAGACATCATCATCATCATCACGATGAAGACAAATAGGAGGATTTGGAATATGATCCTGCTGCTGAGGAAAGGAAAATCATGGTGACGTCATCGTGATATTCGGGCTTCAATAAAATGCAAAGGGATGACGTCACCGTCATGTTTCGTTAAAATCAGGAGATAACTGGAATATCGGGTTCCCCCCAAGGAAGATGATCGCATGGATGAATGCAATATGACCCTTTTCGGCCAAGGCTATCCGCTCGAAAGATCAGGATGATGAACATCATCATCATCATATCTGCATTGGGTGATTTAGAATATGATCCTGCTGAAAGTCCTGATGACGTCATCAGGATATCCGCGGCCTTCATTAATCTTCGAACATGACGTCATCGTCATCATCATATTGGCGAAATGGATCACGCCTTGGAAAATATCCTGCCGAAGGAGAAAGGTGATGGTGACGTCATCGTCATCATCATATTTGCAAAAGGTTATACTTGTCGGCAGGATGATACTACGAACTGTCGGGAAAGACTAACAAGATCATGATGATCTTGTTCAACAAGGTTTGGGAAAGGAAAATCATCCTCCGTTTCGAAAGATAAGGTGATCATCATGATCACGCAAAAGGAGATCAGGAGGATATTAGGAAATGTCGGGTCCTGAAATATCATGATGATGTTGATCACCAAGACTGTCGTGCGCGCGCAAATTATGCAGATGGCAGATTTCTCTAAGTAAGGTGATATTATAATATCAGCATGATATTCTAATATCGGGTGATGTTGGAATATCATGATGCTCGCAATGTTTCCAAGGTTACTCGACGGGTAAAACACACTAGCACTTAAGATTGACGTCCGGATGTTTCGGGACTGCATGATTTTTATCAGATGATAGAGTAAGATCATGATGATGACCTTTGGCGACACAAAAGACCACTCGATGGGAAAAGATTACTACGACTTAAACTTGACGTCCGGATATTTCGACCTCAGGATATTATCGGGGGGCTTTTCAAATATCATGATGATGACGTTCATCATACAGCATTTATCAGGTTTGACCAAAACTTTGACTGCTCACAACTCCCTCATATGGACGAATTTTCAAGTGATGTAAAAGGCAAACCTGCATGGAATTTCAAGCTCTTTCTAACAATGAGGTCATAGAAACAAAATACGAACTTTGACAAACTAACCTCATGATGATGACCTACCTCATCCTGACCTTCATGATGATGATGCACCTGACTTATTTTTACCAAACCGCCAGAAAGTAGACAACACAAACCAGAACGAAAGTTGGGTCCCTGTTTTGCCAAGTCAAAATGGGGCGTGTTGTGTAACCACACAACATGTCACCATTCTTCTTCCTTACTGGGACCAAGTTAGCCACCCATGTGGAATGCCTCACAAGAAATATGATCCTTGCATTAAGCAATTTCTTCACTTCTTCAAAAATGATGGGCTTCAGCAAAGCATTAACAGGTCTATGCTTCTATCTAAAGGGCTTGACGTCTGGCTTTAACAGTATAGTATGAGTGATGATTGATGTATCAGACGTTTTCAACTCATCATATGTCCAAGCAATAACATGAATATAATCTTTATGTGCTTGGGTTATCCCTACCATTTCTTCCTCTGTACACACCTTTCCAATCTTAACATTCCTTTTCTCTACATCATGTCCTATGTTAACCAGTGAATATTCTCCTCCATTTGCTTTAGGGAGATCTTTCTATTTCAGCATGTTATCTAAATCAAATGCTCTTTCCAATTCTATCATTACTTGAGGAATCTTGTTACTAGGCAACACTATGATTTCTTCTTCTTCCCAGATATGGTCTTCTACATTTCTTTCATCTATGATCTATGTATCAAACACATCTCTATTGGATATGAAGTCTAAAATGTGCTAGTCATCATCAAACACTTGAAGGTTAACTACATTGTCTGGTACAGAGGGTATTGACACTAATTCAACTAATAATCTCTTCAAACAAGATATGGATAATGGTTCCAAAGTGCTTGTGGCCTAGGCCAAGGCATCTGCCCTGTGATTTTGTTCTCTAGGCACATGGGTGATGTTAAATGAATCAAAATCTTCTATCAGATCCCATACCCTATGTCGGTAATTAGACAACTTCTTGTAATTACAATAATATATATCTCTTTCTTGTCTTACTACCAATTCTGAGTCTCCATAGACATGTAGAATCTTTACTTTCTTTATGAGAGCAAACATTATCCCATGGATCAAGGCTTCATACTTTGTCACATTGTTTATGCATGGGAATTGCAATCTATATGCTTCTAAGTAGGATTTACCAGTTGAACCAATGAGATCTATTCCTACTCCAGCCCCTTTTTTGATTTAGATCCATCAAACCTGAGGATCCATGGCTTATCTTTAGTTAAAGGTTTGTCTAGGCCTTCTCTTTTCTTTTTATCTCTAGCAGCTGCACCACTTGATATCCATCTTAATTTTGGTGTTTCAAACTTCTCAAACTTCACCTTATTTGGCTAATGTGGAATTGATATTCCTTTTTCTTCTTTATCATCAAAAGGAGGATCTTTTGGACAAGGCAAAATCTACTTTTCTAGAATATGCAAACATAATAAGCAAGTAGTTTCTAAATGTGGTGCTTCATGTAACCTGCACCATCCCTCAATTAGGACATCTTGTGGGGATTTTTGCTATTGTATCATCTTCTATGTTTTGATAAGAATTCCTCAAACTTGGACAAATTATTGTCTCCATCTTTATTAGATATTTCATAATCTAACTTAACCAAGCAATCGGTTCCTAGGGTGATATTCTTGTTACTCTTAGAATTACTCTTGCTACACACCAATAGCTCTTCTATCATTTGAATAGGACTTTCATCATGATATGTGCTTTCTTCTATTCTTGCAAATGACAGGCAAAAATCAGTATCACTATCACTATCTATAGAACTTACCCTAGATGATGATGATGATGCCTCATTATACGCTTGTTCCAGTTGTAACATGTCTAAGCAAGCATCAAAGGTCTTTTTAGAATACGCTTCATCATGTAACGTGCACCATCCTTCAATTAGAACATCTTGTGTAGACACCTTTAACAATTGGCAATGTTGCACTTCTTTGGACAAGTGCATCTCAAAGTTCTTGAAGTGATTTACTTCTATCTCATTTTTAGAACTACTATCAGACTCTAAAATTATTCTATCATCCTGAAGATTTTCATTATGAACATGAAAATCATACATGAGGATCTCCTCTATCTTGATGGTCTAGGGTTTGATGGAATACACTCTAGGTTCAACATCTACATACATGATCTCATTGGTTTTATTATATTCAATGATCATATGTTTCATGTGAGGTTCAACATCTATCCTTATTTGATTAGGTATTCCTTTCCAAGGTAACCACATGTGACTGAAATCAGTGGACAAGTATCCATTGAGTGTTTTTTATGAATCCCTGCTGAGCAGCATCCCATAGGTATCAGGTATATCTACTACCTAAATATCAATGTAGTATTGGATTCTTGGATCTGATGCTAACTGCATATGGATGTGAATTAGTTATCCTTTGACACTCACTCCTATTTTATCTAACTATGTTACTTTCTTCAGTGACTTAGCAGGATGCAACCCTAAGGCATTACATATGGATAGAGGCATTACATTAGTAGATGTACCTAAATCTACTAAGAAATTATGCAAATTCTTACTAAACATCCTTATGGTAAGAAGAAAAGGAGGTGATTCAGTTTTATCTCTGTAAAGAGTCATGTGTGAAGTCTCTGCAGCTTTAACAATGGCTAGAGTTTTGTGTTTAACATTAATAGCCCTAATGGCATGATCTTTATTCCCAATTTGACTTGAGGTATGATTATCCTCTTTTGGAGTAGGATCATCTAAGGATTTCATGAAGGCTTTTTTGATAGTTGGGGTTTTGAGTAGTTCTGATAAGGATAGGCTGATCTTGATCTTTTTCATTTCATCTACTAAATATGTGACCAACTTATCAGACTCAGGGGGCAGATTACCATCTTTTGGTATTATATTTTGTGGTGCTAAATACTGAACATTAACTTTAGGAAACCTAGGGTTATTGCTTGCCTTAGGATTAGGAGGAGTGTTGAAATTATTTGGAGCCAAGGATGTAGTCAAAGGACCAGTAGGTTAGTTGGAGTTATTCCTTAGATTGTAATTATGTCTACCCTAATATTGTTGTTGATAAGCATGTACTTCTTCATGTTCAACTAATGGTTCATTCTCATCTTCAAATGGAAAAACATAATTGGTTTCAAAATCCATAGCTGACTCTTCACATGCTAAGGTGAAATTCTCATGAGGTGACATTGTCTGTTGATGAGGATGATTGATGAAACTTTCCAATACTAGAGCAGAATCATATCCACAAGGGACAATTTCATTTCCTTCAACACAAGGTAGATTACCTACAGTATTAGATACTTCAATTTGGAATATACTGGCTATCCTAAACTGAGGACAATCCAACTCTGCATGAGCATTGGTATTATGTATCGTACACCAGTTTGTAAGAGCTGCCTCTGCTAGGTTCACTCTAGTAGTCTATTTAGGTTCACTAAGAGGTTGATTATCTAGGGGTGATGGTAGGAAACCATTGTTTGGCCTAGTGTTCCACACTCTAGGTTGTCTAGGGGGATTATTGTTACTATTTTTGTTATTAAAGTTGTTATTGTATCCCCTATCAGGATAACTAGATCTATCATTGGCATATCCTCTATTCTGATTTGGTTGAGAATAGAAATTCTAACTCCTCAAATGAGTGATCTCAGTGGTGAGTTTCCTCAATTGTGCTGATATTTCTCTAATTTCTTCCTTTTCTTCCTAAACTTTGGCTACTACATTCTTTGTTTGGGGTTTAAAGAAGAAAGAGCCATTGTTATTGTTATTAGATTGTTCCACAACCTGAGGTACCTGTGTATGTCTTAGATATTGTATTATTTGATCATTTCCATTTGGAGGTGGCATGATACTGAGTGGAGGTATCTATAAAGGGCTTGGCATTATAGCTAGAGGTATCATGGCTCCATTAGTATGTTGTTGAGCAAGATATGTAGGATAAACAGGGAGTGTAGGAAACACAATATTAGGTGTTGGAGTAGGAATCAACTGTTGACTAACTTTGATAGCTTCTTCAAAAGCTCTTTCCAAGGTTGTGACACCAAGATGTTTCCTCCTGATAAACATAGAAGTCAGGGGATCTAAGGCTGAGTAGTATATACTCCTAGCAGCTTCATCTATTACAATATAAGAAGCAACTAGCTTTGAGAGCATCTTTTGGAATCTTGCATTGAAATTAACAATAGGTTCTCCCTCAAATCTCTTGATTGTGGCAAACATATGATAATTCATTGAAGGATCTATAGTTATTTTGAATATATCCTTAAAAGCTTTCTCCAAAGCAGCCCATGAACTGACTGAAACTTGACCAAGACTAATATACCAATTATATGCCTCCTCCCCTAAGGAAAATGGAAATAACCTACATACCACATCCTGATTTTCAATTCTTGCTCTACAACAGGCTTCCTTGAATGTTCTAATGTGATCATCAACATCCTGATATGGATGATATTTAGGACAAATCGTATCAAGATTTTTAGGTAAAGGATGATATGCAGTGAAAGTCAGAGGTGACTCTGTAGTAAAGAATGACATTGTGACTAGTGGAGGTTGGACTTGGGGCATGACAGGTGGTCTTGTAGGTATTTGCAACCTAATAGGATTTATTGGAGTGTGTTTTGGTGAAGCTCCTGATGCACTAGAACCAAGAGAATGATGAATATCTATTGTTCTAGTTCTAAGTCCCCGGATAGGCAATTCTTCAAAGAGTCCACTAGATCTGGACTTGGTATTTGGCCAGAGAGCTAGGATTTCTTGAATTTTAAGAAAATTTAGCTTGTTTACTATAAAGATCAACTAAAACAGTCAAGCAAAGGCTATATTTATGATCAGAATCTGAAACTAACTGGATATTTATGCAATATTTGCATAAATTATGCAAATATAAGGTGATGTGAGGCTTTTGGACACAAGCAATAGGATATCAAGTCTCTTTAGCAAATTACTTCTAAGATTTAGCAAAAAAACCTAAAATAGAGCTTCTCTTTTGAATATCACAATGATTGACCACAAAGCTTGAAATTTTTACACACTTTGCAATAGACTAGCACAAATAAACTCAAAACAACAAATCTTTGCACATGATTTGAAATACAAAGCTGCATGAGTATTACCTTTCCCCTTGTGTCATCAAATCAGACAAATCTATTGATGAAGGTGCTCCTTCTAGCACCAATTTATGTTGATGATGATTGTTAGTCATAACAACATGCATACAAATTTGCACAACAAACCTTTATTATTTTGTAAAGTATGATCAACTTAGGATAAGTTGATGACTCCAAGTTTTGGTTGATCAAGTCATGATCATCTGATGTTACTCAGAAGTTGATGTGACATGTTGTTTTCCATTTCAAGGGGTCTTACATCTGTCTAGGTGATCAGTATTGCACTATATCCTATAAATTCACTCCATAGAGAGGTTAATCCTACTCTATTTTCAACGATTGCTAAGATATTTGTAAGTTTGATCAATTCTTTTGATCATTGATCATTATGAACTTGCTCTTTCTTCTACACTATATATTTATTCAAATGATGTGTCTATAAGTGGATATTTACATGTATTTCATGGATATTTATCTGAATTTACATGATATTTATCAATTTGGCATGCTTTCACTCCAAATATGCTCTGTATTTTTAATTGCATACGGGATATCTGCATATTTCATGTTTTATTTACTTTTGACTGTTTATTATTTTCAATTATGGAGATGATCTGTAATAAAATTGAAAGAAATTTAAAAGAATACTTCTACTTTTAGTGAACCTTTAGTTATTGAATCACATACACACTAGATACATTCATGGAGAGAAGAAATTAAACCATAGGTCACCAAGATGTTCCATAGCTAGATATGGTTGATGTTAACTTCAAAGGAACTAGGAATGAAAACAATACATGGGGGCTGAAAAGCACTCCAAAGGATGTAGCTAATCAATGCATATATCAAGATTTCAATCACAGATTACTCAATATTTATGATGATTTATAATCAAAATGGCTTCTCTTTCATTAAGTATGTATAACATGTACATTTACAACAACTTTGAAATGAGTCCTGAACTTTTCAGCAATCAAATTTCAATTAAGTTTCGAATGTTTAAAAGATTGCACCCGTGCACCTTTCATAGAATAAGATGAGGAGGTAGTTACAATTGACCAATGGTCAAGATTTATCCATTAAGATCAACAGTTGACCATTACCCTATGTCTTAGTCAACTTTTCCTCATGGCAGGTTGCCAGCTGGCAACCATCTATATGACTCATTATTTATGAGTACCTTATGCATGTGTTCACTTAGTGATGCATCTTCATTCATTCCTTAGGTTCTTCTTCTTCATTTTCTTCCTCTTCATCGTTTTCCTCATCCTCATCACTTTTAGTTTCACTATCACTCAGATATACATCCTCTTGTATGTGGACCTTTATTGCTATCTTGATATGTTCATATGCTTGCACTATTTTATCAACCTCTCCCCCATCTTAGATTCTACCTTTTCTTATTGCATGTTTATGAGACTAGAACTTAGCCTTGAGAGCTTCTAGCTTACCTTTCCTGCTATTCAATGTCTCATTATATGTTTCTACTTTAACTTTTATCCTCATAATTTTATTCATTACTTCTTCTGTCAGGTGGGTGAGAGGGTCATCTTCTACTGACTTAAAAGTATCATGCAGGGATTTAATAGTAAAGCCTACATCCTGATTCTCAACTTTGCTCTCTATTTTTCCTCCTAGGGCCTCAAGGGTTTCTGCTTTATACGCCATCATGCTATGCAACTTTACACTAATATCCATGAGCTTGCCGCTACACTTCTTTAAGATATCACATTCAAACCTGATATCCTCATACCAGATGTCTGTCAGCAAGGTGGTATTATTATCCAATACTTGATTACTTATCAAAATTTGTGGATCAATTCTCGTCATTTCACTTAGAGTAGTCAGGTCCCTTTCCAATTGGAATGACCTTTTTCTTGCATCATTTTGCATTTTATCTACCTTTCTCTTTAGACTACTCAAAGAATTCCACCTTTGTAAAGAGGTTCTCTATACATCTTCAGCCCCAGTGAGAGTTGACAACATCCACTTTTCCATGACCATTGCCTCATGTTTCATTAGGTCCAACTTGGTGACCTCTTCTTGTGATATGACAGTCAATGGGACTATAGGATCAACTGGTGTATTATCAAGGTTAATCAACCCTTTTATGAAAGAATGTAGCTAAGCAATATGCTCCTTATGCATTTTATTTTTCTCTTTCTCCTTCTTCACCCTTTGGGTTAAAGAATCAATAATGTCCTTCCCTTCTTAACCTTCCTGATCTTCATTGGCAAAACCCAAATCAACAGTTGTGATTTGGAATTCCTCTAGACTAATTTTGCCCTTTTCTTTTTCAATTTTGCAAAGTGCGACCTATGCAATTCTTCTGCCTATAGCACGATCTCTTTTTATGGCTGATGTTTATCTAGCCTTCCTCCTTGGCTTCATCATTGTCTCAGTGAACAAGGTAGAAACATCAAACTCTTGAATTTTTGACCCTTGTTCCATACTTATCTCCTTTTTCAGCCACTGAGGAACATCACCTCTAGATTCTTGGTGGCCTTGGTCAATATCATGTATGCCCTATTCTCTAGTATCTACTTCTATTCTTGGTGAAGAAGGCACCTTCTTAATTTCTTCCTCATGTAGTTCCTCATGAGGGGGATCTTGTTGAAGTTCTTCCTGATGAGGGGTTGCCTTCTACAAAGGAGGATCCTATAGAATTTCCACATTATGATCATGTGCTTAATCATGTACTACCTCCTTTAGATTTTCATCCACTTTATTATTTTTCTCATGTAGTGGCATATTGACATCTTTGGATGTCTATGTATTTGGCCCTTGTGGATCACCCTGATCAAGGGTCATTTCTTGTTCTCCACCTAATGCACAGATATCTTGTGGCGTAGGGTCCTCCTGACTTGATTTATCTTTTGCTCTTGAGGTTTCTCCCAGATCTCCCTAAGTTTGAGCCAAAACAACACCTAATATATCTTTATCACCCCCACTCTTTTGTTAAACTTCTACTATTTTTGGTTCTATGGGTGTCTCATGCTGTTGTTGACCCATATCAGGAGCAGTGCTATCTTTTTCTACCTATTTTGTCACTTTTATATTCTCTAGTTCTTTGGGTGCACCTATTTTATCCTTAGGGCTTACATCACCCCTATATGTTAGATCTATAATTGCAGGACTAGTCACCTATTCAACCAAATTATCAAGCCCTATCTGTTGAGCTACCCTCTCTGGGATACCTTGTTTTACTTCCTATTCTATTTGATTTTTTTTGTCCAACACCACCATCTGTGCTAATAGAGTTAAATGAGGAGTCATGTGGGTGTTGGAAGTGATAGTGTCCATTTGTTGAGAAGCCACACTCTGAACTATGTCATCCTCAGATAAGTCCATGGTATCCTCCAAAGAGAAAGGAACACCTTGACTTGCTTTGACCACTTCTCTTGTTTGTTCCTCTACCTTCTTAGTTTTGAATTTAATTATGGTGGGAAGAGGAACATCATGTTGCAGTTGCTTTATGAATGCTTCACCACTGGCTCCTCTTAATATGATGGGGTCAACTTGGATATCACCCCTCATGGCTATTCTTTGCTTCTTGGGTGGTGACATCAGTAGCATCACCCTCGTCTTCTTGCTAGCTACCACCAGGTCATCACCTTTAGATTCTTTATTTACCTTCTCTTCTTCCAAAGGGATGCCTTCTCTCACTCCTTGTTGTAAGGCCTAGCCTTCCACCTGCACCTCTGTAGTTTCAACAACAGGCCTCAAAATCCTTTTCATCTTTGGTTTTTCAATAAGTGGTTGTGCAGATGATGCGGATGCCTGAGCTAATGTAGATGGACCTACAACTAATGTGGCAATCCTTTCTATTATCACCCCCTTTGGTTCATCTTCACTTTTCTTGAATTTAGGGGGACCTTCCCTTTATTTTTGTGTAGGCAATATTTCCCCATTGGATTTTCTCTTTTCATTGAGGAAATCATTGTATTTTTCATCAGATACCTCTTGCCTCTTCTTCTTAGAATCAACTATAAGGGAAACACCCCTTTTCTTCAATCTGGTTATCTCCTCATCTACCTAGGCCTAGGTTAACTGGATCACCCTTGTTAGCCGATCCAAGGATATATCATCCTATTGCGTAAGATCTGAGGCTGATATGGTGTCATTATACACCTTTTTATCCTCATATTGATTGGACATGATCTTCCCATCATCCTTACGTAGTTGTATTGGCACCAGGATGTAGTCAAAGGTTTTAATTTGATTCAAGGTGAGTCTCTAGTATTTCCTTCTTCTCACCTCAACTTCATCATCACAATCAGCCTAGAAGTCTTCTAGATGCTTTTGATGTATCATTTTTCCTAATATTTTATGCATCCTCCCATAAGGATCATATGACCTGGCTAAGAGAAATGGCTATAGATACATCAATTTTAGCCCTCCCATGACATGTATTATGCTCTCTAAATCTGAGCACATGTACCAGCCCATGGATACTGGAAATAAAATTAGAGGTATCTTCTTTTGTGCCTTGTAGGCTTCAACTATTATGGATACCTTCCTGACAAATTCCATCAAGACAATCCCATCAGTAGGGTATCTTGGCAACGTAAGAGGCTGTCCTTCAAATCCCTCTATCCTGATGTATGAAAAAGTGGTAAACTAGATAAACTAGGCTCCATGCTGATAAACAACTTCCTAAGCTTCCATGCTCAACCTTTTAGTCCTATCCTCCTCCATGGTTCTAACCAGATGCATGGAGAATGCATCATTTACTAATTTGTAGTCCAGGAGGTAGTCCTTCCTTTGTAATTGGGGATAATGATCCCATATGTGGGCATAATCAGCATCACCACCAACCTTACCCACTATCTTCAAAGCATAAAAAATTTCCTTATATGCACATGAGTATACCACATACGAGGTCATATAAAATAAGCATGTATGTCCTCCCAGGTTTCTCATTCCCTCATCCAGTGTGTCACTGATGATCTTAGCCCATAGTGGCCTATTGTCTACATATAAGACCATCTAGATGATTCCAAACATCTAGTTCTCTTAATTTCTAGCATGAGGTTTACCAGTCATCTTGCTTAGTAGGGCAATTATATATTGGTACTCATCATTAAAATCAAACTTATACAGATGCACAGGTAATTTCTCTAAGGTGGCATATGTGTTGCTATTTGACCTCCATTAGTAGATCCTCTTCCTTGCATTTTTCTTATTATTATTGTAGTCTGTTCCAACTTGCGTAGGTCCACACTCACCACCTTCTTCCCAACTAGCAGATTAAAAGTGGCGGTAATGCCCTTGATTGAGAAGTCTGCATATATTCTTCCATGTTTCTCCACCCATCTGGTTTTAGGGTTATAATTCCTTGTACATTCCACTACTAGCTCTAGGGTATCCATAGAATACAGAAAACTAGTTGCATGCCACATACCTAAAACATATACCCCATCCAGAATGGGATTGTCCTTATCATGATCCACTCTTGTGGACCATATTGTCAGGTTTGTATCTCCTTGGTATGTATCACCAATAACTCTATATTTAAACTACACCCCCTTAGGGTGGACAAACATGGGCTTGAGGAACTCTGCATTAGACCTATTCCTTCTGAGATCTACCATAGACTCTTGTAATAAACATGATATGCTTTACCCTACAATATCCACATTCATTTCTACAACATCATGTACTCTTATATCATGTGTACTATGTATACTATTCTTTACTTCATTATGATACACATTATCACAAAGCCAAAACATAGGCAAGAACAAATACTTTACCTAAACATAGAAAAAGTAACAACAGGAAGGTTTATAGTTACTTACCTGACAATGCTTTCCTCCTGTGTTAGGTGACTGATTATGGAGAAGTGCTATAAATGTCAAAGATCACCCATTCTATTATGTTGAAGGATCCAAACCGTTGATAGGTAGTTGTATGAGGGTTTGACTTCGGAGCTCTATAATTTCTCAATTTTTCGCAAGGTAATTTAAAATAACCTTCAAATTTCACCTTTAAAGTAGATCAATAGGACAAACTAGGGTAAAAGTGCATTGTCTTGATCAAATCTTTTGATCATCTGTAGGGAATCCATAGATGCTGCCAAGTGTTCAATTTGTATTTGTAATTGCAAGAATTCATCTACTGCATTTAAGTGCATTTAATGTTAGGAAATAGGGGGTGATCTTCAAAAGATCAGGGGATATAAAAAATATGACCCCCTCTGGATAAAATGACCCCCCTGCCTTTGAGCGGCAAAACTGAATGCAAAGGATCAGGTGATATTATCAACATTTGACCATATGTATATCAGGTCACGAAATTAAGATTAGGGGTTGTTCAAAATATGACCCTGTAGATAAAATGACCCCCTCAAAAATGATCAGGGTGACATCCCTATGTCGGCAACATTGTTTAATAGTTATGTTTTAATGATGTCATCATCATTTTAAAGAATATGACAAATATTAGATAGAATGGAATGATGACATCATCATCAGCATGATTTCCTTCATTCATTGGACTTGGATGACATCACTGTCATATTGACCTAGGGTGATATATTCGAAGAGTGTGATATTCGTAACATGACTAATATTAAAAATATGACCCTCCGTGAGATTACTGAAGTCTTTCGATAGGTAGATATCGACTCTTACTTAAATTTGACATCTGCACATTGCGGACCAGGCAATTATTAGGTGATAATCCTATATCGGGGTGATCCTATCTAATATGACTGATGTTTGAAATATGACCCCCCATGACTCAGGATATAAGGTTTGATTGAACTTTGACTCAACATAACTTTGTTCCCTTAGACAATTTTGGTGTGATCTAAAAGGTAAACCTACTTGGAATTTTGTGTACTTTCCAACCATGTGGTTAATAATGGGAACTACTGAATTTGACAACTGACCTCATCATGGTGACAGATCCACCCTCTTCCAGGGTTACATGCATGACTAATTTTACCAAACCGCCCAAAGTAGAAAACAACAAGCCAAAGCAGCAAGAAAAGTTGGATCCCTATTTTGTCAAGGCAAAATGGGGCATGTTGTGTAACCACACAACAATAAATTGGATGATTGGGAAATAGATATGATAGGGGGGATGTTGATATGGATGATTAAGGATAATATGGGTATGATTAGGATTGGATTAGATGATGTGGATGAAAGTGATAAGATGATTGGATGATGATATGGATAAGGATGGATGACTATGGATGATGTGTAAGGGAATTAGGAGATGAGATAGATAAGATATATGATTAGGATGATGAAGTGGATAGAAGGTATGATCTAAGATTGATATGTATTTGGATTTTGATGGATTAGGATGATTAGGATAGGTGATTGGACTAGAATGAGGTGTATAAGAATAATTAGGATGAATAGGGATGATTAGAGAGATGGGTTGGATTAAGATTAGGGATGGAATGGATTAGGATTGGATGATGAAAATGGATTATGATTGAGGATGAAGTGGATTATGATAGACTTGATTAAGCTCAAATGATGGAATTAGGGTAAGCTCAATTGGTGGGAAGTGATTAGGATAATGGTGATTGATTGGGAAATGGATGAGGTGGATAATAGATTAATATTATGACCTTTTATTGACTTAGCAAATTGATTAGGATTATGGTCTAATGATGATGGATTACGAGAATGATTTGGATGATTAGGATAATGATTAGGATAAAATTGGATAATGGGATAAAAGAATGATTGAAATTGGAAGGTGGTTATGGATGGATTAAAGCTTGACTTAGGCAACTTGCAAACAAAAGGATTGGTTCACATATATGCATGGGTTTACAAAGGGTGAATTAGATTGGGCTAATGTAAATGAACACACATGCAATACACACAAACAACCTAGATTTAGTAAGATAGGAGTGTATAAGATTATAATCCCACCTCATTGCCTATATTTAGATGTAATGTGCAAGTCCCCTGAGGAGGAAACTAACTACTTTTGATCACCCAAGATTTCTCTATGGTACAAGGGGAGAGCATACATGGCATGCACACCCATTTCTAGAGGGGATTTATACTTGGCAATAAAATTGATGTGGCTTGTGTGGTGAGTAACTTCCTAGGCCTAACTAGTATCCAATGCATTATAATCTCATACAACTAAAAGGTCATAATCTAGGCTTGAACAATTTACTGGAGTCCCTGATATATGCTAGGTACGTGGGGCACAAATCATAAACACTAGCCCATTGAAAGGATGTGGCATAAGTGATTAAGCAAATATCACTTCACCTTGTGTTTATAGTCACCTCAAGCCCCAAGGTTGTCCCAATGAGAATGTGACTAGATTGGGGCACAAGATTCCTTCTCCCCCCTTTGATATACCCTACTAGTATGCATGGTTGAGGTCATCCCTAGGGGTGATGAAATCCCCTAACAGGCATTCTAAATGGAAAGATTACACTTGGTGCTTTTGATTTCCAAGTTTGCATGAAGCACATAGGGAGAGCATATGCACTGAAGTGAACCTTATGATCAACAATGATAAACATAAAAAAAATATTGAGTGGACTTTTGATCCCAATATCACCCTAGGGTGTGAGGGGAGAACATATATCCAATCAAGACCCTGAAGGCATAAAAAAACAAGTTCTTTTTCCCACTAATCTAATTAGATGCAACTAAACTAGTAAGAAAAAGAGATTTTTTTGATAGCAAGGATGGAAACAAGTATTAGTAGTTTTAGATAGATGCCTTAGATAATCAAATAAGAGATACATAGATTGGATTAGTAACATAGATAAAAGAAACCCAATCAAATCAGTTAAAAGTGGTAATATAAGCATTAGAGGCACTAATAGAGCTACCAAATGCACTAAGACAGACACCACAAATGCTAATAGAAACAATATTTGTGCTAAACCATAGATTTATACCTATTTGAATCTAGAAATCCAAAAGCACTAATCTGGGGACTAGAGGCACTAATCTGGGGACCAGAGGTGCTAATTTGAGGATCAGAGGTGCTAATTTGAGGACCAGAGGTGTTGATCCAGGGGCTAGAGATGTTGATCCAAGGACTAGAGGCATTGATCTAGGGACCAAAGGCTTTGATCTGTAGATGAGAGGCACTAATCTAGGGACCATATGCACTGATCCAAGGACTAGAGGTGTTGATGAATCACAGGTGCTAATCTGGGGACCAAAGGTGCTGATCTACAAACAACTCAAAATCAAATAGAAACAAGGATTTTTAGGGTTTTCAAAAGGTTAGTATAAGAGGAAATTTGCCAAATAATAGGTGTTTAAACATTAATGAGGTTAGATATGAAGTATGTCACAAAAAACTAGATAAAACCCATGAGAAAATGAGACAAAATCCTATATTTTAGACCAAGAACTAAAATCCAGATGCATAGACCAAAAACACTGATCTAGGAACTAGAGGCACTAATCTAGGGACCAGATGCGTTGATCTAGGAACCAGAGGCATTGATCTACAAGGGGTCAAAAAAATTAGTCTCGAAGCTCAGAAGCACTATTCTATGAACCCTAGACACTAAAACTAGACCAAATGCATAGTCAAGAGGCCTTAAGGATCTATTCTTGGGACTAGAGGTGCTAATTCGTAGTATAAAGTGTTGATACGACTGCATGATAAACTTTAAAAAAATTGCCAAAAAAGGTTTTCTACAGGGATGTGGGTCCCACCAGGTGTGCCAAATAAAGATACTAGAATGCAGGAGATGTAAATAAACATAAAGGAAACAAAAACAAGTGATTATACCTCAAGAATCTCCTCCATTCAAGTATCCTTGATAGATTGGAGAATGTATGCACCCAATGCATTCTTTCTATACTCCATGATGAAGATGGGATGTATATTGCTCTCACTAAGCATAAACTAGGGCAATGGAGAGGAATGAGAGGATATTTGGGCAGCATAAAATTATAATGAGATGAGATGTGTTTTGGCATGGATGAGGATTCAGTATATAGATAGTTGAGAAAAGGATGGAGGGTTGAGATTGAAATCTTAGATCAATGACTAGGGTTGCTTGAGGATTAAGGGTTTGTATTGGAGTTGTAGTCATGTGACAAGTGTCACATAGAGGTTGAGTGAGAGGAATTATGGCCTAGATTTGGGTTTGATAAGGATTTCTAGGGCATCCTTATGTGTGAAGGGTCAAGATTGAAAGATGAATGGAGGGTGGGGATTGAGTTGTAGGTTTTTGTCCTCTATTGGAGGAATTATAAATTTGGTTTTATTTGTGGAGTGTGGAGGACATTGACATGTGTTTAGGATAACTAATTAAATATTAAGGATTATTCAATTAGTTGTGGGAATGAGATTAGATAGATGTTAGGATTAATTAAATAAGTTTTATTTAATTAATTTAGCTAGTGTAAGGGATGTTAATTGAATAAATATAGTTTATTTAATTAACCTAGGGATTGTGATGTTAGAAAATGTCTCCTTGGGGGCTTTTCCCTCTTTAGGTTTATCTCCTAGGTCTTGAGTGTGCATTTAGGACATTTTAAATCATATTTCAACATCCCAATAAGAAAACCCCTAAGTGTCTTGACAAATAGGACCTAGGGGGACTACTTGAGATAAGCCCTACCCAAAATAGGGGGGAGGACTTGGGCACCTGTGCCCTAGTCTTACCCTATTTTGGGGCAGTCCCAATTTTTGGGTGTCAGCTTGTGACCATTATTTGGGTCCTATGCTGACATAGTAAGTTTGAATTATGAAATTTTTGGTGGGAGTGTTTGTAGTTGCATATAAAAGCATGTTTAGGCATTCATTTGTAAACTAGATGATTACTAGCAATCTATTGTGTTCTCAAGGTGATTCAAGGCTTTCATTGTGTTGCAAGAGTAGATTTGTGTTGTCTATGTGTTTGTGTTTGCAAATTTGAGCATCCATTTCCTCATGGAATGAAGAACATCTTCCTCCTATGAGATCTTCACTACAAGGTGACATTTATTATGTTTGTGATCATTTATTCATTTGGATTTTGCCTCTATCTCACAAGGGCACGCACTCTCTATCTGACAAAGGTGTTTGGAAGACTTAAGTGTCCTTTCAAGGATTGACTAATGCAAGCTCCTAAACACCACAACCCCCTCCCAAAGTTTTCATGATTGCGGGTTACAGGTTGATGATGCAGACAAAGTGAAGTTGTAGGAGGGCATATTGGAGTGTCAGAATTGCAAATTAGAGAAGTAAAGAGCACCTTAGACTAGGGTACCCACTCATTAGTCCTCAAAGTTTTGTGATAGGAAAATCTCTAAAACAACAGAAACAAGTTACAAACCGAGTTTCTAGATCCTGATAAAAGCAAGGCCTTGGACTTGGGCACCTACTCTTTTGTCCCCAACTTTTCTAGGCTCAAAACCCCAAAAATAGGTGCATAGTTATTTGTTATTTTACATCTTTTTGTAGAAACATTTTATGTTATTCAACTGTTTACTATCATTTTCACATAATTAGGGTTTTGATGGATAATTGAACAAAAGAGAAGGAAAAATGATAATCAAATACCCTAATCCAAGTTTTCCTACATTTGTAAGTGTTTAGGGTGAAAATTGATAGTTGGTTTAAACTAGGTTAAATACTACCATTTCACCACTAAGCATTGGGAGGACAAGGACCAAGCTTGTGAAAAATCTTCTAATCACTTTGTCTATCCCTTATGCTCACATGGTTATGAAACCTAAGGCCCTAATCAAGATTTTATCAAGCATTTTCCTTTTAACCAAGTAGAACCCTAATTATACTTTATATCAAAAATATACAGAAACTGATGAAGTAACTAGCAAAACTAATCATAGAAGCATAGAGATAGAGTTCCAAAGATAGTGTACAAAGATTTTGAGGGCTACATGGACTAGGGCACCCGCTCCAGTGTCCTACAAGTTTCTAAACTAGAAAATCTTTTGTACAGGGTGTCTGAGAATCCTAAAAGGCTTCCGAATCCTAAAAGGCTTCCAGATCCTAGAGCAAACCCTTGGTTGGACTAGGGCACCCACTCCAATGTCCTGCAAGTCTCAGAATCTAAAAATCTGAAATTCTATCATGACTATACCTACAATATCCTCCTTTTTGTAGCTTCTTTTAGCTGGAACTCGCAAAGCACGATCTGCACATACAAAAGAAGGAAGATGTTGTGGCTATATAGGAGCTTGCCTCAGTCAAGCCCCATCTTTGGTAATTCTACCTAAATAATAGCCAAAGATAAAGATTTGTAGAAGTGTGTGCAAACCTAACAATGTGTTATGTATAAAATCAAACCCTAGATGTCTCAATCAAGGGAAGATCAACAACTTACTTTGCATCAATAAACACATACAACTTCACCTCAAGGAGATGAGACAAATGAAGACATGAATGAACAAGAAGGTGAATCAACAATATTTGTGGAGGATCTCCAAGCTTTTTGTTGGAGGCTTCAAACCTTGTCCCAATCATGCAAAGGGTGTACAAACCCTAGGAAGAACAAGATAGACTTAAGATCTTGGTTCCTAATCTTCATCCATTGTCTTCAAGATAGAAAATAAAGCACACTTTGAAGAGCTTCAATAAGTCACTGATCTTCAATGATAATTGAAGCAGAGTTTTGGCATCAAGCTTGCATAAGAATTGTGTGTGATAAATTGATTTGCAAATGTCTTTTTATATCTAGATTTAGGGAATTCTAATTTTGAAATAATGTCTTGATATCACGCAAAAACCAAGAATTTGAAAAGAAAATCCTGAGGCACTCAGCAGGAACTAACACCCTGCCAAAATTCAAAATCCCATGAAATAGGGGAGGACTAGGGCACGGGTGACCAAGTCCTAGCCCCCAATTTTAGCTTAGATCTGCATTTTTGGGGGTCCTAGGGAACCAAATCTCAAATCTCTTTCCAAGTTCTATCAATAAGTTACCTCAAAAAGTGAATAGACTGCTCCTAGACTTAGTCAATCAAGGTTTTGGGAAGGCTAAAAAAGAAAAGGTTGAGAGGTCACCAAGAGTGAGGAGATAAACTGAGGGAAATTGTATCATTCCATAGGGAAGACAATTTCTGACATTACATTTAGCCCCCACTTTAGTAGCCATATGAAACTATGTGCATATGCAACTAAAGGAAATTAAATACATCTATCATGAAAAAGGATACCCAAAAGGATACTGTAGAGGAAGTCAAAGTGTTGTCATCGAGAAGGAAGGAGCTCCCAAGTCTGTAATCTTGCAAGACCACAAAGTTAGGATCCACAACCTACACTTGTCAGAAAAATCACAAATCAAATCAACTTGCAACCACCACCAATGATTTAGTATCAAAAATGCTAAGGGAGTTGAGTGATGAGGCAAGGAGAAAATCGAGGGAGATATATGCCCCCCTTGTTTCTGCTTGCTTAGTCCAAGAGTAGAAACAAGGAGATATCCATGCATTGATTTCAAGGGAAATGTGTTGTCAGGGTCATTTGAAGAAATAACACTCAAATGACAGATTGGGGGAGAAAGAGAGTAGAACTAAGATTCTAATGTCACAAATGACATTGAAATCAGAGATTGACAGCTCAAGAAAAGGGCTAAAGAGTGAAAGAGCACACTTTTGCACCTAGTTAGGGATAGGATTTCTCACTCACTCACTTTATGTAAAAGGGAGTTGTCACTTATCGCTTAACTCATTCTTGTTTCTTATCATTGTAAAGAGAGAGAAGAAGAACAGGAGAACAACAATGCCTAGCTGACATCCATACCATCCACCACGACTGGAGATGCTCTGAGCCCGAGTGACAGAGAGATGCTTCAAGGCTAAGGTAGGGTCCTAATTCCATCCTTCTATCATCCTTCATTGTATTTTTGCTTTCGCATTTATCAATGTCTATGCCAAGAGGGGAAGGTGGACAAGGTTCCCAGACAGGGGCGCCCGGGTCCACCTAGGGTGCAAGAGTCTTTTTGGGGTGTCCTAGTCACATAGGGGCGCTAGTGTCCCTTTGGGGCACCTAGTCTTTCTAGGGTGCCTTGGTCCACAGAGGACACTAGCCCTAGGCACAGCATTTTTCTTAGTTCGTGTTAGCTTATTTTAGTTTCTAGCAGGGATTCTAATACTCTTACTTTCTTTCTGATCTACAAGATGTCCCTGAGATGCGTGAGCACATAGACAATCATCTGATGGTACTTTTGTGAGAGTGTGCTAGTGCTTTGACTATCGTAAAGAGAGAGTATTTACAAATGGTGGGCCTATGGTGGGTGTTTGAGATGCCCATAATTAGATTCCATTGTGTAATGCTTATGGTAGTGATGGAGAGATGGGATGCAGATACATCCACATTCCATTTACTGACTGGCAAGATTACCATCACACTGGAGGACATATTTAGGATCCTTTAACTGTCGATCTGAGGAGAGATAGTGAGGTTTATTGGACATCACTCAATGGAGTATACTCACAAGAGTCAGATGTATTTCTTGGGTCACACTATTTCACATGTAGACTGAGGACACATTCAACTTTGTTTTCTAGAGCAGGGATGTAAAGACATTCCCTTACTACGGAGGATCATGATTGTCACAGTCATACTAGCCATCACACCAGATGGACGAGGCACTCACCTTCACGGGGGTCTCATTCACACTATTAGAGAGATGGAGGAGCATCAGACTGTCTATGCATGGGGGCGCAGTATGCTTGCGTACCTATATTGTGAATTAGGGTGATATGTCCACTACAAGATGCAGAGTTTGATGGTCTGCACATTATTACAGGTTTGGGCCTTTGAGCACATCAGGTGCATGCGACTGGTGGGTTTTCCTATAGAGGAAGCATTCACCCATCCGCATGTCTATGCCTATCCACTTGTCAAGTGTTGGAGGCATGACAATCTATTATACTAGAGAGTAATATTTGATAGATTATAGCTTGGTGACATCATTTGGAGATGGTATCATAGCTATATCAGATGGCTTGGTGAACAGAGGTAGTTACATCAGATGCAGAGGGATTGACTGATGGCTAGTCACCTCTATCATGTTATATCATGGTTCTACTTTGACAGGGTGATACGACAATTCAGATAGGTATAGGATGTTCCTGCAGTTCGTCCTAGCTATGTACGTGCAACTTAGAGTGTAGTTAGAGCTAATACTATTTGATGGCCAACTATAGCAGACATACCACTTAGTGATGACAAGGGTCTTGAGGATGCAGAGCTGGTATTAGGTGCAGATGATGTTGGGTGTACCCAAGCATATCAGACCTAGTGGCACATAGCATGACCTGCACCTATCTTTCCACTTGAGCATCCTATAGGAGATGCCCGACCTTGGGCTAGTCACGCTAGTGACACAGGGGTGGAGGACAATATCAGTGACTTTGTGGGATACTACAATCTCAAGGAGTGTATGAAGGAGGATGAGGATGAGTCTAAGGAGGTCCCATCACAATACATCTTTAGAGTGAGAACACGATAGAGCTAGTAGGAGACAGACACTGACAAGGAGACTGAGTCGAGACCACGGTCTAAGGCTCATGGTCCTACTCCCGTAGATGATGCAAGGCCTAGTTAGACAGAGCAAGGGGAGAGTAGTAGGTCTATACCCCCAGCTACAGATTAGACAGTAGAGCTCATCACACTATTAGCGATTCGAGATCCATCCTGACGAGATGGAGATCTAAGTAAGGTTTGATTTATTATTTTAATGTTTTGGTATAGTTTATTATTTGTGATATTTATATGGGAGTGTAAGATCTATCTCATCCTCTATTTTGTAGTTGGGACAAATGCATGGTGAGACTTTGTGAGTCATGTCATAGGAGACATAGTACCGATAGATGCTTCAGAGTAGCAAGTATAGGTTGGTTATTTGCCACTATCATCTGCTAGTCGGCCTGCTCAGATATTTATGTCTATTGTCAGATATAGGACTGCTATAGAGGCCATGCTAGAGTAGTTTGCATGAGAGAGAGAGGAGTTTTGACAGAGAGTTGAGTACACCAAGTCTAAGCTCAAGGCACAGTGAGAGCAGATGTTAGCAGTTCCTACATCAGAAGGAGAGCCAATTGTCAGTGAGTTCTTATTGTGGGAGGTCCAGCAGGTAAGAGCTAATAGAGATAGGGTTTAGGCTAAGAGAGACCAGTACTAGAGGATGCACCAAGAGGCACCTGAGAAGATGATAGAGATGAGAGGTGAGATCAAGGGGTGACGATCGTGAAGCATCTCTAGGAATCATTCACAATCCATAGCCAAGCATGGTTAGGTTTCTGTCACTCGCCCACCATGATGGCCTGAGGGTACTGGCAGTCGAGGCTCAGCTATGTGATTCATGGACTTTAGGCACTATGACATCCCATTTTATTTTGAGGGATAGTTGACTCAAATGTATACATGAAACTGAGATATATATATATAATTATTTCTTTTTATCTGTGTAATGGCTTTTGATCTATCACATGTGATTTTTGTAAAAATACAACTTGTAATGATGTCTAAATGCTATAATTAGTTATTATTGTGGTATACTAACAATTCTAAAAAGAACATATAGTAATAAACATGATGATTAATTAACTTTTTAACTTCCATACTATATTCAGTTAATACAAAAGTGATCTAAGTAATTATTACTTAAACACGATGCAGCAATGATCAACTTGAAAAAAGATATAATGCAAAATGAATTAAGACAAGACAGTAATAGCTTGTCAAAATTGAAGCTAATCTATGTGCTAAATTAGCTTAGGATCTTTTAACATTAGATCTCAAGCATAAAATCTTTTGAGGTGTGCCGCATTAATAGGTTCTTTAAGTAGTTTACCTTTCTCATTAGCCAATTTATATGCTCCAGATCCAAAGGTTTCAGTGATTATTTATGGTCCAAGCTAATTAGGGCTGAACTTACCTTTTCACTAGGTGGTGCATTTACATTGCATTGATTTTCATATACAACAAAGTCCCTAACATTAAATGAACATTGTATGACTTGTGCATTATAGGCTCATTGTATTCCTTTTTTATAAGCCTTGAGATGTTCAAGAGCTTTAATACATCTTTCATCAAGCATCTCAAGTTCCTGTAATCTTTTCTCTCATTCTATGGCATCCTCCATGATATCTCTTAGGGAAATTCACAAAGAAGGGATTTCTAACTCCAAGGACATTATCACATCTATGCCATAGACAAGATTATATGGTGTGTTACTAGTAGCTATTTGAATACTTGTTCTATAGGCCCATAAGGCATAGGATAATTGTGTATGCCAATTTTTTTTATGTTTATTAATAGTTTTCCTTAGAATCTGTCCAATAACCTTGTTTGAAGCTTCTGCTTGGTCATTGGATTGAGTGTAATAAGGCATAGAGAAGCAATGATGTATATGATATTTTTCAAGGAACTTTTTCACATTGTTGTTCTTAAATGGTGTACCATTGTCTAAAACCAAGGAAGAAGGTATTCCAAATTGAGAAATTATGTTATCTTGTATGAATCGATAGATTACATCAACAGTCATGGATTACAAAGGGACCACTTTGACCCATTTTGTAAGATAATCAGTAGTAGTAATGATAAACGTAGTCCCTGAGAGGAGGGCATGGAAATTTTACGTACGAGATCTAAGCCCCAGATAGAAAATGGCCATGGTGACACCTAGGCATGAAGCTCTTGAGCAGGAGCATGGATGAGGTGTTTATGTTGTTGATATTGTGGGCATCTCTTGACATAAGCAAAGGAATCTTGTTCCATGTGCTGCTAGTAGTACCCCATATGTAACAATTTTTCCACCAACTATTTTCCACTGAAATGCCCTCCACAGGCACCAGAGTGAGCTTCTTCTAAAGCTATCAAAATCTCTACATTACTTAAACATCAGAGTAGAACACCATTATAACTTCATCGATACTACCATTTGATAATATAATGTATCACCCTACTAGTTTGCATAAACAGAGTTAGGCATTCTTAGATGTTGAGTCCAGGATGGTTCCATCATGTAAATAATTGAATATGTAGGAGAACCATTCATCAGTGTATGTATTACCATAGAGTTCTAAATTCACAACTATAAGGCTTTCAATTATCGGTGCCTTAAGATTATGAACAACAAAGGTAAATTTCTCAGGAGAACCATTAGGGGATATAAGGGAAATTGTGCTTGCCATTGCATCCGCATGCTGGTTATCTTTCCTAGGAATGGTATCGATCATATATGATGTAAATTGTTTTAAGATAGATAATGTAAACTCACAATATTGAGAAATCTTATCATGCTTAGTTTGATACAATCTCATGATTTGTTTAACAATCAACTGAGAATCATTGCATATTGTAATGTTTTTGATGTTAAGAGCCAAGGCTACATGAATTCCAATGATAAGAGCTTCATATTCAGCTATATTGTTTTTGCATAAGAAATCTAAGTGGTAAGATAAGGGAATCATCTTACCAACAGAGGGTATCAGTATAACACCATCCTTGGAGCCAGTTCAACATTTTGATCTGTCAAAGTATAACTCCCATTTTTCATCTGCAGAGATTGTTAAAATTTATTCATCAAGAAAAACATTGACATTCTGTATAGAAAAGGGCAATGGAGCTTCACCCAAGTGATCAGCTATCACTTGCCCTTTGATTTATTTTTGTGAAATAAATTTGAGATCGAATTTTGTTAATAACATAACCCATTTAGCAAGATGACCTGATAAATCTATTCTTGTGAAGAGATGTTTCAGGTTCGAATTTTACCATTACATTCACTTCAACATTTAAGAGATAATGTCTAAGCTTTTGAGTGGCAAACACTAAAGATAAGCAATGATTCTCTATGACTGTGCATCGCACTTCATAATTAAGCAAAGTATGACTGATGTAATAGACATCACATTCTTTGCCTTCAACATTATGTTGTGCTAACAAAGCTGCCAGGGCATTGTTAGATGCTGAGATGTATAACATAAATGGTTTATCAGAAACAATAGGTTACAAAATAGGTAGATTAGCTAAGTAATCCTTTAAGTCATTGAAAGCTTTTTGACATTCATAATTCCATTGGAAATGAAAATCTATCTTCAGTAATTGCGTAAAGGGGCGAGTCCTATCTGTGAGTTGTGAAACAAATTAGCGAATGGCCTGTATCTTTCTCTACAAACTACAAAGTTGAGATATGTTCTTAGGTATTAGCATATTAACAATTGCATCTATGTTCTTCGTATCAACTTCTATACCTCAATTTAAAATAATAATTTTGAGTAACTTTCCACTGTCCACACCAAAAACACACTTTCGGGGATTCAATTGCATATTATATTTTCATATGCGCTCAAATATTTGTCGAAGATTTATCACATGATCCTTATGATGGATAGACTTTTCTAGGATGTTGTCAACATAATATTCTTAAATATTGTGCATATAATCATGAAATATAAGAGTCATTGCATGTTGGTAAGTAGCTCTTGCATTCTTAAGTCCAAACAGCATGACTACCCAGCAAAATGTACCCCAAGGTGTTATAAAGGCTATTTTATACTAAACCAGAGGATATATAAGGATTTGATTATATCCTAAAAATCCATCCATAAACGATAGCAAGTCATGTTCGGCTATGGAATCTATGTTCATATCGATATTAGGGAGCAGAAAATTGTCTTTCAAAGATGCTAAATTTGAATCCTAGAAATCTGTGTACATTCTTATATGACCATTAGGTTTAGCGACGGAAACAATACTTGAGATCCATAGACAGTAATCAATAGGTCAAATAAAACCAACTTGTAAGAGTTTTTTTATTTCAATTTTAACAAGTAAAGAAATCCTAGGATTCATCTTGTGAATCTTTTGTTTGAATGTCTTAACATCTAGTTTCAACACAATATTATGCATTACAATCTAAGGATCTATACCAGGCATGTCTAAATAATTCCAAGTGAACAATTCTAAGAATTCATTCAATAGTTTAGTCATTTCTTCTTTTTCTTCCACATCTAAACAATCACCAGTAGGGATAACTTTTTTAGGATTATCCTTATCCATAACAACATTGATAGTCTTTCCTTTAAGGAGAGTACTATGGTCAGTGGGATTGTAGGATTGTAATTGTTCTTCAAGTTCTTCATTTTGCTCTACTGTAGTAGTTATTGTGCTAGTAGTCTTTCCAAAATATGCATCATTGTTAAAACAATAAGGTAGGCCATGTTTATGGTGATAATGAGGAATACTATCATAAGCACCTAAGAAGTTCATTATCGCTTCATCCACCGTAAACATATCTAATGGAAGTGATCTTGGAGGACAATTGGTGTCAATCATCTAAGGAAATATCAAACTAAGTGTTGATATTGTATTCACATTTAGAGTAGGGAAATTGTGGGCTTTGGATTCCTTAAAAGGATTATATCCAATGCCACTTGAGTAATGTTGCCAAGAAAATTCTATAGGGACTTGATTCCTTGTTGATTTATGCCACAACCATTACCTACATAGTCACAATTTTTGTAAAGGATTCAGAATCCCCTGCCATAGAGAGAGACCATTTCTTTAGAGAAAGGTGGAGCTTTACAAGTCTCATAATTAGTAGTGTAACTTAGGGTATTGTCTTTATTTGTCACCAAAGAAGTCTAATGTTTATCATTCGAAGCATGTGATGTGATTGATGCAATATTTGATGTTTCGAGGATGGGGTTTTTAAGTTTATATTCTCCTGTGTAGGAAGATGCAAAATATAATGAACCCTAGTCATCACCAACAAATGTATTGGATTTCTTGGGCTCTTGCAAAACATTTTTAGAGGCAAGATGAGCTAACAATTTAGCTTTCAGATTGTTTAAAATCTTAGGACCAACAACATGTTTATGCACTTCCATTTGCAAACAATTGTCCAGTTTAGGATCTAAATGGATAGTATGCAATTTACCTTTAAATATAAACTTAATCAAATGGTGCAAAGTAGAAGGAACTACTCCTAATGCATGTATCCAAGGTTTGCCTAGAATCATGTTATAAGATAGAGAACAAGGCATGACATGAATCGAGGTAGGCACCATCATAGGTCAAACTTGTATAGGTAAGGTTATAGTGCCCATGGATTGTCGTCCAACATTATCAAATCCATGAATACTTAATGATTTTGGTTTGATAGTAGATATATCAACTTTAACCTTATGCAATAAATCAATACCACAAACATTAAGGGCTAACCCATTATCAATCATCACTCTCTTAACCAATGTTTTGTTGATTATAATTAAAATAACCAAAGGATCATACTACTTCTGAACCTTGAGAGATGATAACTCATGTTGAAATAAAATGTTTGCTTTCATTGCATGCATTCAATCTAGTAAAGAGGCAACATCATTTAGTTTAATAGAAGGAGGAACAATCACATTTTGTAAAGCTTCTTGAAGCATTCCATGGTAGGTAGGTGAAGTTTGTATAAATTCCCAAAGAGATATCTTTGCAGGAGTAGCGCAAAGATGCTCTACAAGATCATAGTCTTTACCACCATTATATGTTAAACAAGGTGCTTGATGAAGCATATTGGGAAGCTAGTAAAAATATTAGAACATTAATTTCTTGTGTACTTTGTTTGTTATTCCAAGTGTTATATGCATGAGAAACCATATTATGATTGGTTTGTTGTAAGTTTTATTTTGCAATTTGTTTTGCACAATCATAAATGTGATCAGGAGATTGAGAAGAGGATGAAAGACCTTTAACCACAAGAATAGGTTTAGAGGGTTGTTGAACCACATTTACACATAGAGTAACCAGACTTTTCAGTTTTTCAATCTCTTCTTTAAGTTTAGGAACATAAATTGCATTTACAAATATTTGGAATAGTGACATCTTAGAGGCCGTAGTGGAATGTTCAATCAAGATAAAGTCCTCAAGGGCTTCATCTAACATATCAAAGTCATAATGACTAAATGGCTCATCATAAGCATGGAAATATTACAAAAAATAATCTGACATTTTAACATGCTCTATTTAAACCAATATTTAAATGCACAATGATGCCCTTTGCAAATGAAATACAATTTCTAACAATAAATGATAATTTGCAACCCTTTTAGTGAAAAGATAAAGAATGTAATCCACAAATTAACATATGCAATTTCACTAAAGAGGTTTTCCAATGTAATTATGCTCTAGGACAACAAATTATTTCAAATTTGAAGTTTAAAAGGATGCAAATTCTTTAAAGCTCGGGTTCACCAAAATGTTTAGGGTGAAAATTGATAGTTGGTTTAAACTAGGTTAACTACTACCATTTCACCACTAAGCATTGGGAGGACAAGGACCAAGCTTGTGAACAAGCTTCTAATCACTTTGTCTATCCCTTATGCTCACGTGGTTATGAAACCTAAGGCCCTAATCAAGATTTTATCAAGCGTTTTCCTTTTAACCAAGTAAAACCCTAATTATGCCTTATATAAATAATATACAAAAACTAATGAAGCAACTGGCAAAACTGATCACAGAAGTATAGAGATAGAGTTCCAAAGATAGTGTACCTAGATTTTAAGGGCTGCATGGACTAGGGTGCCTGCTCCAGTGTCCTGTAAGTTTCTAAACTGGAAAATCTTTTGCATAGGGTGTCTAAGACTGCTAAAATGCTTTTAGATCCTAGATCAAACCCCTGGTTGGACTAGGGTGCCCGCTCCAATGTCCCATAGGTCTGAGAATCCAAAAATTTGAAAGTCTATCATGACTATACCCTCAATATCCTCCTTTCTATAGCTTCTTTCTATCAGAACCTACAAAACATGATCTACACATAGAAAAGAAGGAAGATGTTGCGGCTATATAAGAGCTTACCTCAGTCAAGCCCCATCTTTGGTATTTATACCTCAACAAGAGCCAGAGATAAAGATTTACAGAAGTGTGTGCAAACCTAACAATGTGTTATGCATAAAATCAAACCCTAGATGTCTCAATCAAGGGAAGATCAACAACTTGCTTTGCATCAATAAACACATACAACTTCACCTCAAGGAGATGAGACGAATGAAGACTTGCATGAATAAGAAGGTGAATCAGCAATGTCCATGGAGGATCTCCAAGCTTTCTATTGGAGGCTTCAACCCTTCTCTCAATCATGAAAAGGGTATACAAACCCTAGGAAGAACAAGATAGACTCAAGATCTTGGTTCCTAATCTTCATTCATTGTCTCCAAGATAGAAAATAAAGAACACTTTGAAGAGCCTCAACAAGTCACTAATCTTCAATGGCAATTATAGTAGAGTTTTGGTATCAAGATTGCATAAGAATTGTGTGTGATAAAATGATTTGCAAATGTCTTTTTATATATAGCTTTAGGGAATTCAAATTTTGAAATAACGTCTCGATATTGTGCAAAAATTAAGAATTTGAAACTAGAATCTCGAGGCACCCGGCAGGAACTAGCATCCTGCTAAAATTCAAAATCCCATGAAATAGGAGAGGACTAGGGCATGGGTGCCCAAGTCCTAGCCCCCAATTTCATCTCAAATGTGCATTTTTGGGGGTCCTAGGGACCCAAATCTCAAATCTCTTTCTAGGTTCTATCAATAAGTTACCTCAAAAAGTAAATATATTGCTCCTAGACTTAGTCAATCAAGGTTTTAGGAAGGCCAAAAAAGAAAAGGTTAAGAGGTTACTAGGAGTGAGGAGCTAAACCAAGGGAAATTGTACCATTCCATATAGGACAATTTCTAATGTTACAGTAAGTGACGAAGGACCTGATAGTGCTCTTCCACTCAATCCGAAGGTCCTTGAATGTAATTGGTGAAAGGAGGATTCAAACCAAAACTAAACAATCCAAATTTTATCCTTTATAGGGATATGAAGGTTAGAAGGTGGAATTAATTAAATAAATAGGAATTTATTTAATTAACAATAGATAAAGGGATAAATTAATTAAATAAATATGATTTATTTATTTAACTTAGGATAAAGGTTAACATAATGATAAAAGGTGTCACAAGGCGACACAAGGTGATGTCAACAAGGTGTCACAAGATGTTGAAAGTCAGGTTAGTGGTGTTGGAAGGACACAGTCGATTTTAGGTGTCTACACACTCCATTTATCACATTACGGTCCAAGTTGGCACTTTTGTAGATGTGATTGATCACTGGTATCTTAGGAGTCCACGTACTCAAGATTTCCACTAGAGTTGACTTGTTGGTAATGTGGATATTAAGAGCCCCTTCAAATTGTTGTAGAAAATCCAAGCACCTTCAACTCTATGCAATACCTTACTCATTTAGTGGCTCAATAAATTGATTATCAAAAAAAATTGTTCACTTCTATTGTCTTCCCCAGATGTTTCTAAATCATACTATTGCTTCTCCTTAATTTCCCTTGTAATTCAATAACAACAATAGAATCTCCTTCATGTCTAGATGAGCTCTTAGGACTAGATGTAGAGGTTAGTTGTCCCATTTCCATTCCTATAGGAGGAATAAGTACCTTGATTTTATTGTATTCATGTAGCAACCTTAGATAATCCTCTTTTAGTTTATCTAAATTTGCTTGTAGTGTTCTTGTTGTAGCCCCACTAAATTTAGCTGTATTTACCACCAAAGATGCAGCCTGAGGGTGAAGTATTAGAAAGCCTCCTCACATTTAATTACCTAATGAGCTCACGTAAATAATTTTCTAATTGAGGCTTGTTTTCATTTGGAGCAATTGCCCAAATTGCTAAGGATTCATGGTTGACATTGAAACTTGATCAGAATAGTTCAACTTGCTCCATTGTCATCACCTAATCTTTGATTGGTCTTGCCTTCTAATGGTATCCATAGAAATTGCAGATGCAATGTCCCATCCTAGTAGAAGCAAAAATCCACTTTCTCTTACTAATCTCCTTCCTTCCTCAGGGGTGATGGTACTAACATCCATGTCTATCTCCTTCAAGACTCTCTAGGCTAGTTCCATCTTTTCTTCCTACCCAACCTTTCCCTACTCTTTGTTTAACTTTTGTAAATACATTTTTTGTTTCCTCTTTGCCATCAAAGATTTGAATTTCTTTGATTTAACAAACTTGTCATCAAATAGGAATTCTCTGCAAGCTAAAGCTCTAACATCCTACACCACTACATTACTCTCTGCTAGACTTAACAGAGTCCTAGTTGGAGGAGCCATTTGAATTTCATTTCTTTGGGGGAAATAAAAAATATATTGAACCTCATCAAGATTAATTTGGTTCTCCCCAACCTCTTCAGTTAAAGAATAATCAACTAAAGGTTGATCTGAAATAAGTTGTTCAGGAGCAGGCAACTCCCTCCATGCTTCTTTAGCCACTTCTTGCGTTAGTGGACAAGCTGACTCTTCAACTTCCTCTACTTGTGCCTACTATTTCTTAGGTGATTGTGGTTTGGTATATTTCATCTTGACTACAAATTTGAGCTCCTATGCATGCTCAAGAATTTTCTACATCCTAAGAACAAGATTAGATGTTTCCTTGAAGGCTCCAGGGTATTTGGAGTTTTTAAGATTTATCTATCTTTCTCCCAAGACAATGAGAAACCAATCATCTCTTCTCTACTTCACTTCATTATTAGAAAGACAATTCTTGATCAAATCCTCCTTTCATAAAAATAATGTTCAAACCTTGACCTCTACCTTTCATTCCTTATTTTGTCAATGAAATATTAAGGGTCATATTTCCTGTAATTAGTAGTTTTCAATCTGTATTCCTACAACTTTGGAAAACATACCTCCATCCCTCCCTTGCAGTAACTAGAAAACTAGGAAATGAAATCCTTGCGAGAAGGAAAAATATCTTCTTACTCATCCTCAAACGAGTCTTGTTTGACTCATTCATTTGACACATAATTTCTAGAAATACAATTTTGTTAGGCAGTTTCTTGGGAAAGATATGGGGCTTAACATTTGCTCCATATACTATGATCAAAGTCCCCTCTAGATATAAAAACTAGTCACCCTAGTTGTGATCTATAATACAATCAAGCCTCCTCACAAGCGGCCATAGGAAATCCATGATTTCCTTTGAAAGTATTGGCTTCTCATGCCCTAGCAATCCCAAGACCCTCTCCATAAAATGCTCTTTAAAAACTAGATAATTTGCATTGCTCTAATATGAGTCCCATAGATGAACTCCTCCCTAAATGGGCATGGGATAATTATCCTTTGTTTGATTTTGTATTTGTAATTCTTTACCCCAATACTTCCTACTAGTATGCAACAATATGTGACATAACAAGGAATATCTTTTAAATGTAGGGATTTCACTAGATTGTTTTTATTCCACTAAATCCTTATAAATTTCCTTAGCCAAATGACTAGCGTAATCAACCATCCTTTTTTTAAATTTATCTTGGATGTCCACAAGCATTACTAACAGGGGAATTGGTATCACAGGGATGAAATCCAACCCAAACACCTGACATTGGGAATAATATGTAGTTGCAAAATAATCCTCAAACATGTCAACCCTTTAATGTTCTATCTCATGGTCACCAAGCTTCACATGGTTCCCGAGGTTCCTTGTCTTGTGAAGGGGAAGAAGATATGTCTTGTATCCCTACCTATTCCTATTGTATTCTTTCTTCAATTCTTGAAAGTTAATTTTAATATTTGTCGAGGGATCCATATTAAACATTTCTATGATCAATTCTTTACACAAGTAAAGGAGTTTTTCCCCTCATGGGATTTGAGTGTTAGGGTCATAATTTCTATAGACCACTTGGAGTAGGTCAACATTGAAAAAAACATTGGGGATGACTAGCTTGCCTAATTGTAATCACTAGATTTTTTGAAATAGGCGTATCTTGGGAGTGGCAGTAATAAATAAATTTAAACAATTCCCACCACATACTGGAAAAATTACATCCCTAATGTATCCATGGAAGTAATACATCCTATTAGTCAATTCCCCCATGCCTTGGGCATGCTTGTACTTTTTGGATGAGCCTGAGAGTTGATTATGTTGGATCTAGGGCATACAACTGAGAGGGGGGGGTGAATCAGTTGTATAAAACTTCTTGTCATTCAAACACTTAACTCACTGTTGTTAGTTAGCAGCATATCAAATAATCATCTATGGAAGCATAATACATAAACACAAGAGCAGATAAGCATCAACACATTGAACACCAAGATTTTGACGTGGAAAACCCGGTTAAGGGAAAAACCACGGGGTGATTAACCCAAGAATTATTCTCTGTTAGAAGAATAAAGAAAAATGAATGGCACATGCCAATAAGGGCTCACTACCCGAGCACACTGTTCACAAAGAGGCCCACTGCCTACAAGGAGACACACTATCTACAAAGTGATAAAAATCACAGTCTTGAACTGGAGAATGACATCTCTATCATGTCCGGATCAATTCCAATTAAGCCCAACAATCTCTGCTCTGCCTTTCGCACGTTTCTTCGCTATACCATACTCATCCTCACACCACACACTGAAATGAACTCACAAACCGTTATTTATACAAGACATCGACTTAGGAACAAACATCTAAGTCGGCAAACAACCATAGGAGTATCCGCAAGATGAATAACACATCCGGTCGGCCTTCACAAGAACATTCGCAGGATGAACAACTCATCCGGTTGGCTACACAGAGCAAGAACTTCATCCGGAAGAATAACTTCAATTCTGAGCTCTACCATCAATGCGGACCAACAACACAACCTAACCATGATCCAAGAACCTTCACAAGCCTGTCTGAATGTCCGGATACATCCGCACTTCCTCTGCTTACTGGGATCTCTTGTCTTCCTCATCTGGAACTTCAAGAACACAGTCTGTCGCCACTGTCATAATGCAAGAGGTACTTCCGGACCTCCAAATCATACACAAATCAGGATGGCACATCACAAGGACATCCCAACCACTCCTTCCAATCCGCAGATTAGGGTAATACAATTCCAGACCTCACCGGACCTTTTTGTGATCCTCTGTCACCTCCGGATACTTGCCGGACCCGGTTCTATACCGGCAGCCACAACTCCTTTAGATCTTCATGCGGACCTCTGAAATCTTATCTGTAGCATCTCAAGACTCATATCTACTAACCCTTTAATCCGCATCCTCCGGTTCTCATCCTATACAGTACATTTACCTTCTTCTCATCACTGTTCTTTACTGTTCCTGACTGAGGCTAATTTTCTCAATATCCTCAGCACACAGCTCATCAAATCCTTCTTGTTAATGCAATATGAGTATGTTGACATCAATGACAACACTAGATAACCTCATACTTGCAACAATCTCCCCCTTTGTCATTGATGGCAACATATGATGTGAAAAACTATTAAGACAAGAACTTCAACTTTTCATATGTCTTCTCTTCCTTTACTGCTCCCCCTTTGATCATTAACCACTTGTTTTTCACATGTCTTCTCTCCCCCTTTGACATCAATGGCGAAGGGCTCATACTTGCAATTCTCATGCATCAGAATCATACCAGCTACTCCCCCTTAGTTGCAGCTCCCCATTAGTCCGGATCACAAGATATGACTGTGATAGCCACCGGACTGATGCACATCAGTGCATCTTAGTTCATCACCGGAGGGGCCATGACCCCTAACTTCTCCCGGAGATATTCAAAAGAGTCTTTGGGAAGAGGTTTTGTAAAGATATCTGCAATCTGATCCTTGGAGGGAACATACTCCAATATGACTTCTTCCTTGTTTACTTGTTCTCTTAAAAAGTGAAATTTGATAGATATGTGCTTAGTCTTAGAATGCAATACCGGATTCTTGGAAATATTAATTGCACTTGAATTATCACAGAAGATTGTGATAGGCTCCTCATATTCAACTTTGATGTCTCTTAGCATCTGCTTCATCCATAAGATTTGAGTGCAACTACCTGCTGCTGCAATGTATTCTGCTTCAGTTGTAGACAGAGATATTGCATCTTGTTTCTTACTTAGCCAAGAAACCAATCTCTTCCCCAAAAAGAATGCTCCACCACTAGTGCTCTTCCGGTCATCCACATCTCCTGCCCAATCTGCATCTGTGTAAGCATGAAGAGAGAAATCCGGATCTCTAGGATACCATAGACCATACTCAACTGTTCCTTTCAAGTATCTAAAAATTCTTTTGATTGCCATAACATGAGATTCTCTAGGATCAGCCTGGAATCTTGCCACAAGACCAACAGCCTGCATTATATCTGGTCTAGTTTGAGTGAGATACAACAATCCACCAATCATTGATCTATACTTTGTCTGATCTGCCTTTGGAGAATCATCATCTTTGCTTAACTTACATCCGGTTGCCATAGGAGTGTTCATAGGCTTTGAGTCTTCCATACCAAATTTCTTTAACAATTCTTTCACATATTTGGTCTGAGAAATGAAGATCCCTTCTTTTGTTTGAGTAATTTGCAGACCCAAGAAGAAATTCATTTCACCAAGCATAGACATTTCAAACTCACTTTTCATCTGATTTGCAAAAGTTTTGCACATACTATCTCTTCCTCCAAAAATTATATCATCCACAAACACTTCAACAATCAGAATGTTTTCATGATCAATTTTGAAATATAAGTTACTGTCAGCAGTACATTTGTTGAATCCAATCTGCACAAGATGCTTATCCAACCTTTCATACCATGCTCTTGGGGCTTGCTTCAATCCATACAAAGCTTTCTTCAACTTGCAGACCATATTATTATTATCAGACAATTGAAATCCATCCGGTTGTTCAATGTAGACTTCTTCTTCCAGATCACCATTTAGGAAGGCAGACTTGACATCCATCTGATATACCTTGAAGTCTTTGAAGGCAGCAAATGCAAGAAGTAATCTGACTACTTCAATTCTTGCTACTGGAGCAAAAGTCTCTTCAAAGTCAATTCCTTCTATTTGAGAGTAGCCTTTGCAGACCAATCTAGCTTTGTTTCTGATTACTTCACCAGCTTCATTTAGTTTGTTCCGGAAGACCCACTTGGTTCCAATTACATTCCTGTCTCTAGGTCTGGGAACAAGATCCCAAGTATGATTTTTCTCAATTTGCATCAGTTCATCTTCCATTGCTTTGGTCCAGTTTTCATCATTGCAGGCTTCATTTATTGTTTTAGGTTCAATCTTTGAAATCAGACAACATTCATTCTGATCTTGAGTAATATTCCTTCTAGTTTGTACACCTTTGCTTCTGTCACCTATGATCTGATCTTCAGAGTGATTCAGTCTTACATACCTTGGAATTTTGGGAGTATCCAGCACTGCTGTTTCTTGATCAGGCTCATTCAAACCTATCTCTTCTTCCTGATTTACCGGATCAGGCTGACTCTGTCTCACCGGAGAGGATTGAGGTCCTTGAACACTGTCTTGGTCATCTTCATCAAACTCATAAAATCTTGAAGGCTTCTCAATTCCTTCATCAACCTTTACATTGGTGCTTTCTATCATCTTCCTCAATCTCTTATTGTAACACCGGTATGCTTTGCTTTGAGTGGAGTAGCCCAAGAAAATTCCTTCATCACTTCTAGCATCAAACTTTTCTAGGTCTTCATCTCTTTTGATATAACACTTGCTACCAAATACTCTGAAATATTTCACAGTAGGAGTGATGCCAAACCAGAGTTCATAGGGGGTCTTACCGGTGTTGTTTCTGATTTGAACTCGATTGAGAGTGTAGACTGCAGTGCTGATAGCTTCTTTCCAAAACATTTGAGGAACATTTGCTTCCAACATCATTGTCCTAGAAGCTTCCTGGATGGTCCGGTTCTTTCTCTCAACTACTCCATTCTGCTGTGGAGTCTTAGGAGCAGACAACTGTCTCCTTATACCCTGTTTCTCACAGAAGTCAATGAACTCACCAGATGTAAATTCACCACCTCTATCAGACCTTAGACACTTTAGTTTCAATCCGGTTTGATTCTCCACCATAGCTTTGAAGATTTTGAACTTCTCAAAAGCTTCTGATTTTTCTTTTAGAAAGGTAACCCACATCATCCGGGAATGATCATCTATTAACAACATGAAATATCTATCACCTTGCAGACTCTTGATTCTTGTCGGACCACATAGATCAGTATGTACTAATTCCAACAATTCGGTAGAAGACTGATCTTTGCTTTTAAAAGAGACTCTGCTTTGTTTGCCTAACTGACATTCTTTACACACACTATTTGTAGGTTTTATCAACTTTGGAAGATCTCTCACAGCCTGAGTATTGCTTATTTTGATGATGTTATCAAAATTTACATGACACATTCTTCTATGCCATAACCAACTCTGATCAATTTGAACAAACAAACAACTTTTATTTGAACCAACCAGATGAAAGATGTTACCTCTTGTCTGAGTACCGGATGCAATTTCAGTTCCGGAGCTTGTAAAGATTCTGCATTTTCCATTCTTGAACCGGAGATCATAGCCTTTGTCCACCAACTGACCAACACTGAGAAGATTGTGCTTCAATCCTTCAACATACAGTACATTTCCTGTTTTGCTCTTACCATCAAAGGAAATAGTTCCCCTACCTCTGATTCTGCCAGCAGAATTGTCACCAAACTTTACCATTCCTCCTTCATATCTTTCCAAATCTAAGAACTTATTCTTGTCACCAGTCATATGGTGAGAACATCCACTGTCAATAACCCAATCATCCTTTTCTTCCACTTGAGCAGCCAAGGCTTTTTCAACAACTTTGTGATTGACAGATTCAGAGAGTATTGAATCTTCTTCCTTGATGGCTATAAACACCCACTCATTTCCGGATTTGCTTCCTAGTTCTGATTCATCATCTGTTACTCCTTCATTGTCATCTTCTTCATGAACATAATAGCAATTCTTTTGAAACCTTTGTCTGTGAGTATTAGATCTTGCAGATCTCTCCGGACATCTTGAGGCAAAATGACCAATCTTATTGCAGTTGAAACACTTAAAGGGTAGTTTTCCTTCATACTTACCAGATCCTCTTGGCAGTCTCTTTGCAATGAGGGCTTCAAGTTGAGCTGTTTCTGCTTCTTCTTCTTCCATGTCTCTTCTTGCTTGATCATACCATGACATTTTCCTTGATGAGTTTTCACCCGGATCAAATCTCTGTTTGCCTTTCACATAGGCACTGGCTTTGAAAGCAGATTCAGTCTTGGGAGGATCATCTCCAAACTCGGTCATTTCAAATGCAGCTAGTTTGCCAGCCAGTTGCTCTCTTGTGACAGTTGTGTGGGCTCTGAATTCATCAATGGCAGCAACTTTGATTTTGTAGGCAGCAGGAAGGGATCTTAGGATTTTGCAGACAATCTCATTTTCATCTAAAGTTCCACCAGCATTTCTGATTCCACATACCAGCTCATTTACTCTTGGCATAAAGGTAGTGATGTTTTCATCATCTCTCATTTTCAATCTTTCAAATTTTCCTTTCAGACTTTGCAACCTTGCACTTTTGACAAACTCATCTCCTTCATACAGAAGTTCCAGTTTAGTTAGGATCTCATATGCAGTGGGTAGGTCAATGACATTCGAGAGATCTAAGTCATTCAATGCGCTTAGAAGAGCTTCCTTGGTCCGCAGATTGTTTTCAGCTTCTGTGATTTCATTCAGAGTAGTCAGACCACCTTGTGGAGGTACATATGGTTTTGAAATCATACCCAGGTATGCTTTTCCCATGCATTCCAAGTGACACTTCATGCGACCTTTCCAGAGAGTGAAGTTGGTTCCATCGAACTTAGGACTATCCTTCTTGTATGACGACATCCTGGATCTCCTCAAGCGGTTAAGCTCTTGTCAGAGGAACTTGGCTCTGATACCAATTGTTGGATCTAGGGCATACAACTGAGAGGGGGGGGTGAATCAGTTGTATAAAACTTCTTGTCATTCAAACACTTAACTCACTGTTGTTAGTTAGCAGCATATCAAATAATCATCTATGGAAGCATAATACATGAACACAAGAGCAGATAAGCATCAACACATTGAACACCAAGATTTTGATGTGGAAAACCCGGTTAAGGGAAAAACCACGGGGTGATTAACCCAAGAATTATTCTCTGTTAGAAGAATAAAGAAAAATGAATGGCACATGCCAATAACGGCTCACTGCCCGAGCACACTGCTCACAAAGAGGTCCACTGCCTACAAGGAGACACACTGTCTACAAAGTGATAAAAATCATAGTCTTGAACTGGAGAATGACATCTCTATCATGTCCGGATCAGTTCCAATTAAGCCCAACAATCTCTGCTCTGCCTTTCGCACGTTTCTTCGCTATACCATACTCATCCTCACACCACACACTGAAATGAACTCACAAACCGTTATTTATACAAGACATCGACTTAGGAACAAACATCTAAGTCGGCAAACAACCATAGGAGTATCCGCAAGATGAATAACACATCCGGTCGGCCTTCACAAGAACATTCGCAGGATGAACAACTCATCCGGTTGGCTACACAGAGCAAGAACTTCATCCAGAAGAATAACTTCAATTCCGGGCTCTACCATCAATGCGGACCGACAACACAACCTAACCATGATCCAAGAACCTTCACAAGCCTGTCTGAATGTCCGGATACATCCGCACTTCCTCTGCTTACTGGGATCTCTTGTCTTCCTCATCCGGAACTTCAAGAACACAGTCTGTCGCCACTGTCATAATGCAAGAGGTACTTCCGGACCTCCAAATCATACACAAATTAGGATGGCACATCACAAGGACATCCCAACCACTCCTTCCAATCCGCAGATTAGGGTAATACAATTCTGGACCTCACCGGACCTTTTTGTGATCCTCTGTCACCTCCGGATACTTGCCGGACCCAGTTCTATACCGGCAGCCACAACTCCTTTAGATCTTCATGCGGACCTCTGAAATCTTATCTGTAGCATCTCAAGACTCATATCTACTAACCCTTTAATCCGCATCCTCCGGTTCTCATCCTATACAGTACATTTACCTTCTTCTCATCACTGTTCTTTACTGTTCCTGACTGAGGCTAATTTTCTCAATATCCTCAGCACACAGCTCATCAAATCCTTCTTGTTAATGCAATATGAGTATGTTGACATCAATGACAACACTGGATAACCTCATACTTGCAACAGATTAATGATGTCTTGGGAAAAATCCCACTTAAGTTTACTACCATGGGATGACCTATGACTCATGTTTGCATATAGGAGGGCAATTTTAGAAAAACTAGGGTTCATCTAGTTACCAAGTAGGTTTATCTTGGTTAGGAGATACATGCTAACACTCTTAAAGAACCCTAGGAATTCATACAATTATTAAGAGGGAAAATTATTACATACCCGGGCCATAGAAAATTGTAGGTTGAAAACAAGGTAGTGAATTTACCAAGTGCACTCTTGTAGCTTGCTTCAATGTTACAAGATCCTTTTTGTTGTGCCCTACACACATGCCCTATTTTGTATAAAATGAGGAGCGCCTCTTTTTGTTTTGTCCTTTGGCTTAGGTATTGACTATGTGTCTCCTTGCTTTCAAGGAGTCTGAGGGATTTGTACCTTGGAGGAGTCTGCTTCAAAGGGGAGTTATTTTAGGTGTTCTCATCCTCTAGAGTCTTGGTTTTTATCTTGGTGCATGATTTTGTGAGGTCTTGGGTTTTGTTTGCATGTGTTGTTTTGGGGAATCCATGTTTTGATCTTTAGTGCTAATTTATGCTTCAAGTCGATATTAGGTGGGATTCCTGATCATCTGGATAATATCTAGACACCATATTTTTCCCACATCCCTTAGGAATGAAAAGTTTTAGAAGGATTTCCCAAAAGGTAGGCATTTTATCATTCACTAGAAATTGCATGAGAATTTAGTGTTTCAGGATATATCTTGTGTTTGTCATGCCCACATTTGTCATGTGGTCATGCCAAGCTACACATGTGTCATGTACACATTAGTCATGTGGTCATGACATGAAATATCAAAAAAATTTCTACCTGACTCTACAAACCCCCTCATGTGCATCAAGTGCACTCGGTGACACATGCACATAACATAGTTGCACCAACAAGCTTTGTTAAGCATGTCACTCGAAGGTGGGAAAGTTAATCAATCTTGATTTAATGCAATCTTAATTTGCAAACCCTATGAGATGATAGCCACTAAGGGGGTATACATCACGCAAGCAACATTAAGAGGGTTGGTTCTTGTCTCAAGATCCAACCCTAGAGTTCACTCTACGAGTTGGATCGATTTCGTTTCAAATCAAAATCTAACCTAAGGAACACTAACATCTTAATAAAATTAACATATAATTAATACAATAATCAAATTCAACAAAAATAATAAATTAAGCATCTAAAGCCAAAAAAGGGAAAATTAATCAGCAAAAAAAACATAATTTTATCCCATATAGTCTAGAGAAATTTCAACAGCATAACAAGTCAAAATGGATTAAATCCTATAGTGATTTTGATAACATAATGTCATCTCATCAATGATAGGAGATTTGCAAAAATAAATTAAAATAAATTCTACTCCCTAACCCCTTTCAATTTTAAATAAATCAAATGCATAACATTAACTATAAACTCTTCCCAATTATTTAATCCACTTAAATCCACATAACCACCACTATAGTTATAATTTCAACATGACACATAATGTAATTAAAATTGCACAAAAGGGTTTATTTAATTCATTCAACAAAAAGGGATCATTTGTTCTCACTAAGAAAGTACTAAAAGAGATAAAACAACTAAATGAAATAAATAAACATGACTAAATCTATGTGTGATAAGTGAAATCTAAATGAAGATAAAAACTAATCTAATGCATAGACAAAACGATTATACCTTCATTGAGACCTCACGAATCCATGCGGGAAGGAGATGCACCCAGGAGTTCTCCTCAGACTATTCCCTTTGATCAGAATGACTAAAGTGTAGAATGTGGATTGCTCAAGTGCTCACAACACAATGTGGATGAGAGATAAACTAATTCAGATGGAGATAGGGGATGATTAGAGTGATTTTGATAGAGTGATGGCATGATAAGGGGATTGTGAAATGATTTTGGCAGAGTTCTGATGCATGAAGTGGTCTTTTGAAAATGGCTTGGGAGAGGCTCAATTTATAGAATTTTGGAGATAAGGATGGAAGGTGAGGATTCAGTTGATAAGATCAAGGGATAGGAATAAAAGTGAATCTTTTATTCCTAATGGATGAATTAAATATTCCCATTTTGGGAAGAGTGGGGGACAATAGGAGACATCTGAATTTAAAATTTAGTGAGTGGCAGACATCTGAATATTAAATTCAGTGAGTGGGAGACATCTGAATATTAAATTCAGTGAGTGCATGAGTGGGGGACAAGGTTAATTAAGTGGCATCTTAATTAACTTAAGTCTAGGTTAATTAGATAATCATGATTTATCTAATTAATCAGGGATTAGGGAAATGAATAAATCAACTAAATGAATATTATGAATATCCATTCAATTAATAGGATAGGGTTGTAAGGTTAAATGGATTAATTGATCACCAGGGATATGCAGATGGGGAGAGTAGATTAGTGCAAGGTATGGAAAATCGGTTTGCAGAGCAGTCCAATTTTAGGTGTCTACATTTGCCCCTCTTTGAGATGGTGTTGCGGCTAAGTAACATCATTTCAAAGAAGTTAGAACATAGAGTTGGATTGGATAGAAAAAAGATTTTGGTTTGGAAGAATAAGGTTTGGAGATAATTGGTAAGGGTGATGCCCCCTCGAGAGGATAGGTGGGTTGCGAGAACACGGGTGTGCTCTCGAAATGGATGAAACATATTGGTAGATGTGGTTAGAGGATAGGTGGTGGGATGAAAGGATGATGATGTTTGGAGAGGATTGGTGGATGATCATTGTGTTGAAACTAAATTTGAGCAATCCTAGGTTTGATATAGCAAAGTGGATATGTTCACCAAGGTATAGAAGACCAGGGTGATGATGTTTATCCAACATTTGCATGGACTAGACACGCAGACAAAGGGATGATCCTCATGCATGCCCAAGATAGTACAACCTTGTCTAGACAAGGGAAGGGGACTCATAGCATAAGCCCTTAGTACAAAAAAGGTATGATGAACCTTAGATGCATAAGGAGATCAATATGCTAGAATCGACCCTATGCTCAATCAAGATATGAATACTAGCTTGGAGTAATGAAACCAACCCACAAGCACAGCATACAAAAGCAAGACTATGCCCCATTCTAGATGTTTTCACCACATACCATGATATAATAAGTTCAAGGTAGCTTTGATGTGATCTTTGAATAGGACAAAAGATAAAAACCAAAAACCAAAAGACCAACGAACCAAATAAGTAACCATTGTATCTTTTGCCAAAATGGATGATGATGTGATAGATGCTGCCTATCGTAGGAAAGATATATCCTAAGGAAAGAATCAATTAATGATTGGATCATGATTAGTTGATGTTGGATTGGCTCAAGATATGATGGTGACAAGTTATGATTGATGTTGATTTGATAGTTGATGACTTTGATGAAGGATAATGCTTTGATAGGTGATGTGATGCTTGGATCTAGTGTAAGCTTATTGAGGATAGATGTGATGATGATGTGGGATGATGATACATGCGATGATGATGAGAGTGTGATGGAGTAAGTTTTATTTGTGTGATGGATAGATTATGTTTGGAATTTTGTGTGTTTTCTATTGTTTTGGGATTTTTTAATGTTTTTTGATGTTTTTGAATTTTTTGATTTTTGATGTTTTTGGATTTTCTAATTTTTTTATGTTTTTGGATTTTTGGATTTTTTGATGTTTTTGGATTTTTGGATTTTTTTATGTTTTTGGATTTTTTTATTTTTGATGTTTTTGGAGTTTCTGATTTTTTTATGTTTTTGGATTTTTGGATTTTTTGATGTTTTTGGATTTTTGATGTTTTTGGAGTTTCTAATTTTTTGATGTTTTTGGATTTTTTGATGTTTTTGGATTTTTTGATTTTTGATGTTTTTGGAGTTTCTATTTTTTTATGTTTTTTGGATTTTTGGATTTTTTGAAAAGGAATGGTTTATTATGATGGTGTGATTGGATTCCATTTGGATAGCCTTTGTGTGAACAAGGGAACACCAAGTGTAGAGGTGAAGGTGATGGGGTTGGATAGGGGGGGTTGGCGATGAAAGGATGATGGATAACTGATTCATGATAGATGAATGGACAAGCGATAGAGATGTATGTTAGAGAGATGGAAGATAGGGATGAGGATTTTCTCCAAGGGCTAGGTTGCAAGGAATCATATGCCCTAATGCTTAGAATTTTGCATGATGGGTTCATGTTTGAATGGGTGGACTTTGCATTAGATGGATGGAGGATATACTTTAAAAGGGAGTATGCCAAGAGGTTTCCAAAGCATGTTGTTGATATTTTGCCCCTTGTCTTTATCAAGATCTAAGATGGGGGATATAGTGGATAAGAATATGATAGGATAAGGTTAAGACAGTGGATAAGATGTGCAAGGAGATTATGGATGTGGATGAGGGATATGGTTTTGCCCCCAAGTGTAGGGATACAAAATGGATGGAGAAGGGATTACGCATGACACCCACAAGGGGTTTTCATCATGGTACTTGCCCAAGGCACCACAAGGAGTGGTTTTCACCATTGGACGAATTTTTTTTTCTTTACTATTTTCTTGATTTTTTGATTTTTTGCTTTTTTTTTTTTGGAATGGGGACTCTAGTGTCTGTTTCCATAGCATGAAGAAGATGGTCCCATGTTGGATAGCATTATGGATGGTGATTGCATGGATGTGGGTAGATAGGAGAAGATGGAATGGATTATGGATAATGGATGATGGTGTGGATTATGTGGATTATGATGTGGACAATGCAGATTATGATGTGGATTATGCAAAAGCATGGACCATAGGGATGTGACGGGGAAGATATGTAGGATAGTGAATGAAAGATGGAGAGATGGAAGTATGTGGGAATTGCAAGTGGTGGAGGGGAACCAAGACCAGTGGTTGCACACATCGTGATGTATTTGGGAGCTTGTACTTGGGATGTGGAGTTGGGAGTAATGGGGATCGGGATGGGAGATTTGTGGATGGCCGATTTGGGGTTTTAGGGACCCAAATAGACTTAGGAATTATGGGATTTTTAGATGGGGAGTGGGATGTTTGGGATTTTGCGGTAGATTGGGATGTGGATGCCTCATTAGAGTTTGGTGCTTTTCTTTTGGGGACCCACACCATTTTTTTTTTTGCATGTTCTTATGATGGTGTGGGCTTTGATAGCCTTTGGGATTTTTCATTTTGATTGGAAGGGATAATAGCCTTAGGCCTTTGTGCTTTATGAGTTCAGGCATTCAAATTTTTGAATCCCATGGATTTGGGGGAAGCTTCATGTTTGAAAGATGTGTGCTTTTGTTGGTCTTGATTGGGAATTTGAGTGGTTTTTATGGATGGAGGGGTAAAAAGTAGATTTTTGGATAGATGGGTGAAGTGATTTGATGACTGGGATATTGGGAGTTGGTAGGATAGGAGGTAAAGTGGATTTGTGGATAGGGATGTTGGGAGTTGGTAGGATAGGAGGTAAAGTGGATTTGATAGGGATGTTTGGAGTTGGAAGTAGTGGAGGTAAATTGGATGGAGGGAGATGGATGGTCACATGCTTTTGCAAATGGTAGGATGATGGAGGAGGGATGGCGACATAAGATATGGGAGTGCGATGAGATGCACCATGTTTGGGATTGGATGAATGGATTTTGGAAGGTAGGTGGATGGTATCGACATGTTTAGGTTGTTTGCTTTGAGATGGATAGCCAAGTCCATGTGAGGATGGATGGAATGTGGTGTGAATGGGCTCCAAAATGCCTTGTTCATGAAGGCCTAAGCCTTTGCCTTGATAGTTCATAAGTTGGAGTATGCAACATGCGATGGGATGTTTGTTGCTGTGGAAACAAGACGCGAGTCCAGTATTTGTTGGAGATAGATATGTGATAGATGGAAGTTGTTCACCTCCTATGAGGGGTTTACCACAGATGAAGGTGCTTTTTCCAAGTGGATAAGGGGATGGATTTGGGATGGGATTGGTAGGTAGAGGCGAAGGATTAATGGGGTATGGTAAAGGGGTTGTAGAAGAAGGTGTGGGATCAATAAGTTGACCAATAGATGGGAGGGGATCGGGGATGGGATTAGATAAGATGGGTAGATCTTGATTAGGAGAAGGGGTTGATGTTTCAACATGCTTTGGAGTTGGTTCTTGACATAGCTCGTGTGCTTGCATGGAAGTGGGAGTGACTTGGATAGATGTGGTGGGTGCTTGGATGGAGGTGATAGGTGTTTGACTTATGTGTTCTTGAACATGGCTACATGATGGTTGTTGACCTATGATAGATGGTTGTTCAAGAGATTTGGTGGATGTTGGTTTGCATGAGGGTGTTTGATTCCTTGCTAATAGCCAATGGATGGCATCCTTCATGAGTGTATGTGTTGAAGGGCAATATAATGGATGGATAATGATGGTGGTTGGTGTGGGATTAGGATGGGGATTGGATATGGGGGTGATGGGATTAGGTTGTGATGGTGCGTGGATGGGTTCAAGGGTTGGTATTGGACTAGATGATGGTGTTGGAAGGGTGGTGGATTCCTTTTATTTGCTTGGTGATGTTCTTTGGAAGGAATCCCACAAGGATTCGTTGGATGTGATAGTGTTGGGACTTAGAAGGTTTGATGGTGGATGGGTGATAGGGATTGGTGGATTAGAAGATACATAATGTGATGGATTAAGGTTGATAAGGTTGGAGGGATATTGTGATGGGAGATTTGGGATTGACGGATTGTAAGATAGGTAGGGTGATGGAGGGATTGGAGGATGAGGATTAGGGGATGGGGGATTTGTCTAGGGAGATGGTTGTTGATAATAGGTTTGGGCTTCGGGGATAACGTGTGATAGATTGGTGTTCCCTTGATCAAGGTTATCATGGCAAAGGGTGGGGGATTGATAGGTTGGAGGTATTGGTTGATTGGATAAGTATGATGGCATGGGTGTGTAAGGGGATGGGGAATGGTATGAGGGTAAAGATGGATATGATGAAGGTTGAGATGATGGAAGTTGGTATGAGGATGATGGAGGTTGATATGAGGATAATGGAAGTTGATGTGATGGAAGTTGGTATGAGGATGATGGAGGTTGATATGAGGAGAATGGAAGTTGATGTGATGGAAGTTGATATGAGGTTGAAGGTTGATATGAGGTGGGGTAAGGTGATGCAGAATTGGTTTGATGTGTAGATGGATATGATGGGATAGGTGCTAGATATGAGGGTTGTTGGACTTTGCAAGTGGCCACGAGGTGTTGGATTTTTGCCAAGAGGTATTGTATGTGTGAGGATTGGCTTTTTTGACCTATTTGGATCAATTCTTGAATTCTTTGAAAGGTTCACTGATCTAAAGGGGATTGGCTTGCATGCATGTGGTGAAGCATATGAAGGAGCTTTTGGAATTCATCTATAGTTGACATGATGTCATAATGTGGTTAAATCTTAAGTCCTTTTTGGCAAGTGCTTGGTTATGATTCGATGATGATGTGGATCGTTTGGATGAAGTTGATGAAGATAAAGGTGACTAGGATGTGCTTAGGGATGATTGGGATGGAGGTTGATTTGAGAAGGATGGAGAGAATGATGGTGTGTAATGATTAGAATGATGTTGTTTGGATAATGATTTAGATAGAGTAGTGATGATTTGATTATGTAGAGTGACAAGGATGTGAGTAGGATTGATTATGGATGACTTGGATGTGATTAGGATTGAGGTGGTTAAAAATGGGTGATTGGATTTGAATGTGATAAATGACTTGTCTTATGTGTTTGATGTTTAGTTTGATTTGGCAATGTTTAGCAAATGATCACATGTACAAACAAGAATCACTCACACAAGACACAAGCAATTTTGACCGTGGAATTTACAAAATAGGATAGTGATTAACAAGCACATGTGTAAGACAAATCAACATGCCCTAATGCCTAGTTTGATGGGGTATGTCTAGTTAGTTTTAGTCAATGTTTAGATGAGGTTGGCTAGGAATTTGAAAACAAAATCTTGCCACATAGCCGGGAGAAGGGGGTAACCCACCCTTCACCTTCACTTCCCAAAGATAGAAAGTTCTTTGGGGCTTAGCCAAGAGTGACAGGATTCTAATTTCAAAGAGGGTGTCTTTCGATTCAGCCTCGGATGAGGTCATCCCTAGGGGTGATGAAATCCCCTAGCAGGCCTCCTAGGAAAGGGATTAACAAAAGTGAATCAAGTGAGGTGTTTTTGATCTCCAAGATCACCTTGCGGTGTGAGGAGAGAGCATACACACACCCACTGGATTCACACTCACAGTTGATTAATGCCCTTAGAAAAATGAAATGTGATGAAGAAACGTCAAGCAATGATGAAGAACACATCAAACAATGGTTCTTTTTAGCCCAATTTCAAGGTGTGATTGAAGACACTGATTTGTTTTAAGCCTGATTTCAATGTGTGATGATCAACCAATGTTCGTTTTATGCCCAAATCGAAGTGTGTTTGCAAGCAATGATTAAGAGATAAAGGATGAAAATGGATGCACCTGATTAAATTGCTGTCCAAATTGATGTGTTTGCTACTCCTGATGTTTGTCCAGTCCCGAATGATCACCTACAAGTCACAAAACTGAAAACAGAGCAAGTAGACTAGCCAAATAGATTGTGATGTGAAAATTGATAATCTAAGAAAATTTGATGAAAGATGAACTAATATGAGAAAAATAAGTACATGAACAGATTCTTCAGGAGACTCTATGCAATTTGAAAAAAAAATCACTGAAAACTAATCAAAATTGCAAAAGATATGATGATTTGAAGTTTAAATGCAATTTTGACTTTGACTGATAAAAAAGGTGGGAAAAAGGTACCATCACCTAATGAAAACCCACAACTACAAAGTTCTCGGAGTCCTCTTTCTGACGACTATTCGTTTGTAAAATTTTGCCTCCGTATACGAAAGTTATGAAAAGTTGAAAAAAATAGCTAATTTCGGCATGTAGGAGGCACTAGAGGTTGGTTTGACTATTTGACATAACCGCTAACAGCTATAAAGATGTGGTCACATGCTACTGTTGTCTCGTCGGTAGTTACAGTTAAAGTTGGTGGTTTAGATTAGCCCCTGGTCATTCATATGACTAGGGGCAAAAGAGTAGGAAAAAATAAAAATAAAACAAAGTAAAACTACTAGGGGCTTAAAGCCTGTGCCCTAAAGGAGTTTAGGGTGGTTCACAGGATTTGTAGGGCAAAGGGTAGTGGTGACAGAGGACGGGGTGCTACGCAGGGGGTGGTGTAGGGAGGAGGAGGCTTAGGCGGCGGGCAGATGGTGGTGGGGTCGCAGGGATCGACGGAGGCTACGGGAGGAGCAGGTGGCGGGGATGGCGGAAGGGGAGGAAGAGGGAGTGGAGGTCGAAAGTCTATGAGGTGTCAGGGGTTAGGGGTGTTGGAGGATGGAGGTTCAGGTGGCGAGCGGATGGTGCTGGGGCGGCAAGGAGAAGGGAGGAGGTGTTGGGAAGGTCAGCGGGAGAAGCAGGGGTGGTGCAGGGGTTAGGCGGTGGCGACGGGGTTGGAGATCCACAAGAGTGGCTGCAATGGGAGTTAGGGCAGGGAGGTGACGACAGGTGGAGGTCACCGCCATTGGCAGCGATGGGAGGTATAAGGTGGATGGGGGGTGTTGGCAGTAGTTGACAGTGGCAGTGACCGGGCGGTGAAGCATCACAAGGGTGGCAGGTTTTAACCATGAATCCTTCAAAACACACAATGTGAACCTGTTAAAAAAGAAAAAGCTTGCAACACAGAATAATCCATGATCAGTGCACCAGGGGCTATGGGATCTGTACGGTACGGCCTGTGGCCCTAAAAAATTTTCAAAAAATTTTCAAAAAATTTTCAAAAAATTTTCACAAAATATAGCCAATTTTATAGTCAAAATTCATGGAATCGACGTCCTGAGCGCGATGGTGAGGTCGGTTTTTGCCTAGGATGCAACCTACAACAGATCACCCACAAAACTTGCAAAACTTTCCACAAAGAGGATTAGAAAATGAAGATTCTGACAATAAAACCTTCACAAAATGACGAGTAAATTCGAGACCGAGCATGCCAATGTGATAAGTGAAATCTAAATGAAGATAAAAACTAATCTAATGCATAAACAAAATGACTATACCTTCATTGAGACCTCATGAATCCATGTGGGAAGGAGATGCACCTAGGAGTTCTCCTCAGATTGTTCCCTTGATCAAAATGACTAAAGTGTAGAATGTGGATTGCTCAAGTGCTCACAACACAATGTGGATGAGAGATAAATTGATTCAGATGGAGATAGGGGATGATTAGAGTGATTTTGACATAGTGATGGCATGATAAAGGGATTGTGAAATGATTTTGGCAGAGTTCTGATGCATGAAGTGGTCTTCTAAAAATGGCTTGGGAGAGGCTCAATTTATAGAATTTTGGAGATAAGGATGGAGGGTGAGGATTTAGTTGACAAGATCAAGGGCTAGGAATAAAAGTGAATCTTTTATTCCTAGTGGATGAATTAAATATTCCCATTTTGGGAAGAGTGATGGATAGTGGGAGACATCTGAATATTAAATTCAGTGAGTGGATGAGTGGGGGACAAGGTTAATTAAGTGGCATCTTAATTAACTTAAGTCTAGGTTAATTAGATAATCAGGATTTATCTAATTAATTAGGGATTAGGAATATGAATAAATCAACTAAATGAATATTATGAATATCCATTCAATTAATAGGATAGGGTTGTAAGGTTAAATGGATTAATTAATCACCAGGGATATGCAGATGGGGAGAGTGGATTAGTGTGAGGTACAGAAAATCAGTTTGCAGAGTAGTCCAATTTTAGGTGTCTACACTATGTTTTCAACTTCAACAAAAACCATATTGTAATAGAATTTGCAAAAGGGGTTTATTTCATTTATTCTACAAAAGGGATAAATTACCCTCACACTAAAATACACACATATGATAAAACAATTAAAAAATATAACAAGGAAATTAAATACCCACTAAAGTTCAAAAGACCTCCCACACTCCAAGTAGTTTTGCACAAACCGACATAATTAATTAAGTCTAATTAAACCCTCCCTTAGGGCTCCAAACCATAGACATGGAATTATAATTGCTTGCTATTATCCTATTTGTTCTCACTCTTCCAATATGTTTTCTACAGGTTGGTTGCAAATTTCAAGGTGGAGGCAATTGGAAGGTACCTTCCCAAGTGGAAGGTATCTTCCCTAAACAAGGATTTTCTAACCTTTTTCTTATAGTTTTCAAATAACATTTTGCTCCATGTTTTTCCTATAGGTTGCTCAAAATAATCTCTAACACTATGTTTGGTTTTATAGATTTATTTTCCATTTCTTCCTAGATTTACATGCACACAATTTTATGTTTACAAGGATAAAGTTTTGTTTTCTAAAGCCTACAAATATTTTTGCCTTTATAAGTTAAAGGATTACAAGGTTTTCCAAAGGCTCTCTGGATTTTCTTAGAAGGAAAAATATAATACACAGAAAGGCTATCTTAAACCTAGAGACATATATATAGAAATGATTGTAGGATGAATTGCCTCTAGGGTCAAATGACCTATCTCATAGAGCTTGATAATAATATTAACCCTAGCCGAAAGTATTGACAGGGCGTGAATCCATAGAGGGGTTGAGTCCTTGTTTTCATGGCTAATGGCCATGGCACCTGTGGAAATGGCTTCATGGCTTAAAAGATACTATGGGGGGGAGGGGGGGCGCAGGGCTCCACCACCCCCGTAGGACTGTTAAAAGCTAAATACAATGTAGGGGCTTCTACCCTTGCGACCGCCAGTTCCATTTTCTTTTCTTCTTTAAAAAAAGCCTAATATGATGCAATGAATACATGTGAAACAACATACTTTATATTATAATATGTAACATGAGTTTGACTTTAAATATATATATATATATTCACCGGTAAGACTATTTACCCTTGTCATAAAAAGAGTAAGCCATAAAAGCACAACAACTCCCTTTTTCTTAAAAACATATAAATATCTTTGCATATATTTATATTCTTAAAAATATATAAGGGAGAAAATACCTTTATATATCAAACAAGAATGAGCCAATATCACTATATTTTATTTCTAACTATTGCAACTAACATAAGAATATATTGAGAGAGAGAGAGAGAGAGAGATTCACTTCTTATTTTATCAACTCAATATCTCATAAAAGAACATTAGAAGTAAGAACATTTTAAGAGCCAAAACCCATTCACATTATTGATAATAATAAAGCATATACAAATATTTTAGTGCAACATGAGTAGCTTAAGAGAGACTTGACTCTAACAATTTCACTATATATTACAAACCCCAAAATAGGGCTAAGGCATCTCAATGCCATTTCTTATACAAAACTACAAAAGCCATAAACCACCTTATTTTCTTCCCAAATCCAAACTCCTCTTTAGCCACCAAAAGAACCTAGAAAACACACAAAAGGGTTCACAATGCCCATGGGAGCTCACCTCCCAACCATAGGCCTTCAAGTAGGCCACCCCCAAGCTTGTAGGTCTTCCAATAACCAAGGTTAAAATCACCAAGGAAACAAAACACTCATTTCATACACAAACACCCTTCCAAGGAAAACACATACTAACTCATTTTGCAAATGAGTTTAAGGGGTGAGAGAGTGGACTACTCTCAACTCAAGGTGACCCACACTCATAATACTCAAAATACTCAATATACTCATAATGCTCATAATCACTTGGCCTCTTTCCATAAACTTCCCATTTCTCAATACAAGGCACGCATGCCATAAAACCATACTTCTCAAAATTTCAATAAAAGACCCTTGGCCACAAAACTATACCAAACAATGAGGGGAAACTGAGGAGGTTCACACCTCTCTCACCCAAGACAAAGGTGAGCTCTCTCACATGGAGAGCTCACCCAATAACCCCTTTAAAAACCCACATACACAAAACTAAAATGATATAAGCATAACAATCATTCACATACATAATGCATAAGCAAAAACAAGTAAAAACAATAGACTTGAATCCTTGAGGCATACCTCTCAAGCTTCAAGGGTAGAGGATGTTGATGAAGAGATTTCCACAAGTCCTTCCCAAAATCCTTCAAAATTCTACAAGTTCTCTCCTTCCCAACACAGCTATCCAATCCCAAAGGAAACAACCCTCATCTCATCTCAAGGAGAGAGATAAATAGGCAAGACTCTCAAACCCTAATGGATGAGAAGGTGACACTTGTCACCCTCTTCCCCATCCACATAACCCTCCTCACAACCGCACAAGAATGAGGGGGTGAGCACAGGGAGGTGTGAGCACACAAAGGAAGCTTCTCATGAATGAGGAGGTGACACTTGTTACGTTCTCATTCAACTAAATTGCACTATTCCCCACAACTACTCTCACACATGTGTGGGAGCATAGGGAAGAGGTCTCATATATGTGAGAAGCTTCAAGAATCTTCTAAAGCACTTGAGGTAACCTTACCCAAGTGGGTGAGGTTAGGTTAGGGGAGAGGATGACATGTTAACCACCTCTCACATCTCTTCAAACTCGTCACTTGACTCAAGGGCCAAGTTTGGATGACCATACATGGTTTAAAACAAGTTTAAACATGTTAAGAATGGTCCTAGACCCTAGGGGTATGACCTAGGGTCAATATTTGACCATTAATAAAACTAGGAAACACATAAATTCACTTGAAGAGGGCTTCAAACATTTAGCACTAAAAATTGTGCAAACCCAACATTACAATTTTTTTACAACACATCAAGAGATAAATAAAAAAAGGGTAAACCTTACAAAATATCATAAATCCAATACAACATAATCAACATTCTCAAACACAAATGACCTTAGTCCAACTTAGGACTAGGTTAGCTTAACAAGGATATAACATATGGTTATTGTTCGACCTCCAATTTTCCATGGGCATGGAAAGTTACCTGCACACTTCCACAAACCCATTAATAGCACATGGTACAAACAAATAAAGAAAAGTGAACTACATATAACACATACATGATCACATAATCACATATAACATCAATAATAAACACATTCTAACATATATATGTCACTCAAGTCATTCACCATTCACAAGTATAATCAAAATCACATAATGTAAGATAAATTATCAATTTCACCATCACTACACATTTCAATATCATCAAATGAAATCATAGCATCTAAACATCATATCATAAAATGAAATCTAAAATGAGATCTAATCATCCACAAAGCATAAACCATCTATCTAATCAAGCATAAGATAAAGTAAGAAGGTCTCAGTACAGGATCAACAGTCCCTAATATCCACATGTCCATCACAAATCCATCAAAAGAGTACTATAAGAAAAAATAATAGGTGAGGTAAAAGTAGGCCCCACACCACAACATCACTATACTAACCCAAGATAGGGCCACCATCCCATAGATCAAACCCTTATCTAAGGTGAAGCAAAAATAACATAGTCTAAAAGGGCAACCAATCTAGTCACAAAAGGGTGGGCCTCATAGTGTCCCTCGCAAGTCCTACATAAGCACATATCTCAACTTTAGTCTAAAAGCAGAACTTATAGTGGAGACCGGATATTTTAGGGTTTTCAAATGACAATGGATATTATCCACTTGGGAGCCCTTTTCTCACTTATCTAGTGTAGGTCAAAATGCTCACTTTGGGTGCTAGTGAGTTATGAACACCATGTCAAGGGTACACAACATTTATGGTGAATGTTTCTACCGTATTTAAACTTAGATTCAACCCTCTTTCATTACCATTTTTCATATCTTCTAGTTTTTTCAAGCTCCTAGGCAATTTCATCAACATTCAAGTGATTTTATTCAATCTTTGATGCCTCCTCATCACAAATTGTGGTTTCATTGTGTCGGCCCCTAGAATTATTATTTGTATCTTTCAAGAAACCAAGTCAACTATTGTTCAAATTTATTCCACTTTTTGCATTTGAAACCTATTATACTTTGTATTTTGCTTAAGATGAGGGAGAAATGAAATTTAGTTGGTAAACCAAATCTACAAGATGATAGGTATTCATAATAAAACCCTAGCATGTTTTCTTCTCAAACTTCCATACGGTTCTCTTTTTTATAATTTTTATTTGCATGTATGAGATTATCCTTGCATGAATTGCACTAGGAAATTATGTTTTAGGATCTATCTTTGAATTTCTTTATTCTATTAAACCTAGGCCATTGTTGGAGATTTAAAAGTTGCCTTGAGTAGATTATAAAAGTTTGATTGTGAGGAAACCAAGGGATAAGGGATGATATCCCTTAGGGATAAATTAATCTGTACAGGTACCTTTGTAGGAAATTTTATAATCAAAGTTAGCCTAGGTTAAGAGATCCAACCTTTGTGATGATTTTGGGCTTTAGTGGATTTTATACAATGAGGGCTCACAAACCTACCTATCAGGTAAGGATTCCTAGGCCTGTTAAGTCATTCAAGCATCGAATCCATTAACCTTTGTGGGAATTTCATATGACAATGGATTTTATGCACTTAAAGGTATTTTCTCCACATAGCTTATGAAGTTTCCTGGGCTTGCAAAATAGTAAAGCTTGAAACACGTTAACCTTTGCGGATATTCTTGTAGGATGTGGATTTTATCCACTTGAGGGATTTTTCCCTGCTAATCTGATAAAGGGACTTCTACTCACTTATCCTATGTTGCAAGTTTTACCCACTTTAGTAAGAAGACCACGTTATGATGATTTCACCTGATACAATATTTATCATATTAAGCCCAAAATCTCTGCACGTTTGGTGAAGCCCAAAATCTCTGCATGTCTGGTGAGGGCCAAAATCTTTGCATGAATGGTGAAGGCCAAGGGACCTACATTATCCAGTCAGGGTTCTCAGACCCACTTTTGAGCAAAGATGACTCATTTATCTTGTGTAGACCCATTTTCCTACTCAAGACAAATGACTTTGCATGATTCCATGAATTTAAGGATTCCATCCCCGAATCAATGTGAAGTATGAATTTGACTATGTGTAATGCTCAAATCTTACGAGGGTAGAAATACCCAATTTTTATTAGATTGGTTGAAATATGGTGTCTTGGATGAAAACTAGTTGTTAGGAATTCATGCTACTATTTTGTCTAACTAATTTTAAGTAATTCCTAACCTGTTTGGTATATTGAACATGTTGAAAATTATTAAGACATAGTCATTAAGGTGATGTATGTAGAGTAAATGCCTTCTTGGGTTGTCAGCATGAAGTACAAGCTTAAGGGAGTCCCTCCAATGTCCAAGATCACCTCCAATGTCCAAGATCACCTCTAATTGGAATAACATAGTTGACACTGATATCAGTCATGTGGATTTAGAAAAATTTAAGATGAGGGTGTTTGGTGCTAACCCTATGAACTGGGCCCACAAATAGGAAACAATGGCATCACCCAAGAAGTAGGTTTTGCCACTATAGTCTAGTGCTTAGAGCTCATCATGGCTTGTGGAGAGAGATATCACCCACCCACTAGGAGCATAGTAACTCAAGATGGAAGAGTGATTTCCAACCTAACTATTGAAGCTATATTAGAGGCTTTTGATATTCCCATTTTTCCTACCATGACTATGATAACCAAAGAGGGAAACCAACGACTATATGCTTAGAATCCAGAGAAGTATAAGAAGGTGATCAATGGCACCTGGATGAAGGTTAGGAGGACTACTATATCTAAAGTTCCTTAGGTACTACACAAGAGTGATTTTAAACCTAAAGTAGGGGACATGGTGATGCTTCTCAACATAATCATGGGTCTACCAACTGCATCTAAATTTGAACCCTAGATGCTTGGGTACATTAAGGAAGTATTGAAAGGAGACAAGAAGATATACTAGGCACATATAATTAGTGACAACATCCATGGGATTTTCTTGGCCCTATATGAGATTTAGGTCTTCCATCAATCTTATTATATCATGTACATGTTGGACAAGAACTTTGTTCACCTTGGGTTAACTAGATTGGGAGTAGTTCACAATGCTTCTAGGAAATTCAATGTTTAATAGTACTACCTCAATTAGAACATGTTAATTCATTGGTTCACTACAAGAGGGTGAATGATGATTTCACTATGCACATTACAAGGATGTTGTAAGGGGATATGTCCAGAAGGATATCACTTGAGGCTGCCAATGTCATTCAGAATTATGGGTATTAGTTTATCCAATTCCCAAAATTTACCTATCTCATAGTTTAGGGGTTCAAAGGAGAACCATACAAGTTGCCAAAGTATCCCATAGATAAGGTAGTCCTACTTGAATTGACAAGGTAGTTGTGTACCTACCATCATTTTCTAAAAGACTTGCATAGAGCTGTTATCAAGTTCACAATTGCCCTAGTAAGAGGACTATTTACCTACATCACTATCAACACTACTGAGTCATTGGATGCAAAGATGCAACAATTGGACTTATTTTTTATAAGGCTTAGTCCCATTTTGATACTTTTGGTACCCTTGAGCAACATGTCCATAGGAAACTCTTCCATGTTGAGGAGTTAGATGACTTCCAGGCAAATTGTCCTAATGGGCATGGAGTCAAAAAGAAAAATTGTCTAAATTATCTCTTGACTTCATCAAGAGATTTCATATAACCCCAATGCTTGACTAAATTGTTGATGATGGGGTAGTGTTGCAAGAGGATGAATGGAGAAGGGTATTTAGCCATCCAATTCCCCCTTTGAATAGGGTTGAGGCCCAGGACTGTTCCCTCAAGGAAATTATGAGGAATCCTATGAGATACAGTAGAGCCTGGGTAGACTCAAAAATTAGACAACTTATTGCTTCGAGTGTGCCCTTGACATATACAAATCCTAAAGAAGAAAGGTATAGTGATAATGAAGAGGATGAACCCATAGAAGTGGTAGGTTTAGAGTAGGGAATACAAGGAGAGAAGTCAGACAATGAAGATACTCAGGACAAGGTGCCCCTTACTGACAAGAAAGGAAAGGGTAAAGAAGTAAAAGAACCCAAGAGGAAGACCATGAGGGGAAGTATCTCCTTAGTGAAAACTAGGACATAAAAGAGGAAGTTAGGCCAAATTGGAGAAGCCGAGGGGTCTAATCCTAGAAAGAACTGAGTTACCAAGAAGGCTCAAGCCCCTAAAGTTTCTCAAGATACCCCTTCTACAATAGCTGTTAACTCTACTCCACTTCTAGATGTCACCACCCCTACTGGTTGAGATGTACAAGCCTCTCCTTCTTCTTTTCCTCTAAATACCCCAAATGTACCAATTTTCCATGCTACCTCTACATCTCCCATCATGTTAGATTTAATCACTGATGCAGACGTGTCCACCTCACTTTTTACCTCCATACCATCTCCTCCTACATCATCATCCTTCATCAATCTTACCTCTACTTCCTATCCAGTTGCCACCACCTCTTCTATCTCTTCGCCACTCTCTTCCATTGACATTCTCACTTCTCCATTTCCTCAATTTCCCCTTCTCACTTCACTTCCTATGTCTTCCATCCCATTGCTTACATCTTTACCATTCCCCCCTCTTCCACCTATTTCCTCTATCCTATCACCTCCTTCTTTTTCCCTACCACAACTTAGCCTATAAACACCCATTGTCATTCCATCCTTCTCCACTCGTCCACCCATTCGGCCTTACTTGGGGTTTGCAACATTCACAAACCTTTCCAAAGTGCAGCTACCTGAGGCAGCAGTTGAGTCATTCGTTGCAGAAAACATTAGTTTTGCCCATCCACTTCAGGTTGCTAAAATAACTCCTGAGCCTTCTTCACCAAAGGTACCCTTGTTGGAGGGAATTGAGAAGGTCTATGTTGAAATGAATATCATCAGTGAGGAAGTGCACATCCAAGATGCTCCTGATAGTCCACTAGTAGATATAAGTACTGTAGAGGTAGTGGATCTTGAGGATAGTCCTCAAAAGGAGTAGCTAGAGAAACAAACTATATTTGATAAGGATGAGCAAGATACATGTAATCAATTACAGTAGGTTGGGCAGTCTTAACAAGATATTGCGGACTCTCCAGGAGAGATGATTTAGAGAAGAACCTGGTTGTAGTAGGGGAAGATTCTTTAAATAAAAAGGGAGGACAATCGGAGCCCCCTACTAATTCTTTGATATCTCCTAACTAGCTACAACAAAGATTACAATGCAAACAACCTCAAGTTGAAGTTGTTGATTTGGATCTAGATAGCTTCCTTGTGTAGCTTGAAAAGCCCAAGAAACAAAAGTAGGAAAAAGTCTACTCAAGGATAAATAAGGATGCCTCTAGATCTAGGGTTGGAGAAGTTGCAGTCCTCTAGTCCAAGTTAATAAACAAGAGGTTAGACTAGGAGATTATAACATTTCCACATTCAATCTTGGTCCTACCTCTAGGTTGCAAGAAATTTAGGAGTTTAAGGATTTCATTTCCACCCTTATCCATAGAATGGATAAGGATGATGATGAGAGCCATTCATGTTCCATTTTATACCATATTTTATCCCTTTTCCTATACCATTTAACCCATTTCCATATTCCATTTTCGTACATTATCATATCATTTTACCACCTTTTGTTGCTTATGGTTAAATATAAATAAGTAATACTTAATTTAGTTTTTAGATAAAATAAATGAATAATAATTATTAGATTGTATTTACTAGTATTTGCTTCCATTATGTTAGGAAAATATATCTTACAACATTCTGATTGAAGGAGAGGAATGTAGACTTCCTGTTGCCTTCTTGTTCTTGATGCTCGTGGGTACATATTAGCAAATTAATTCCGACCATAAAATCATTTTCTCATACAATACTTTGGTTATTTAGTTATAACCAATTAATATTTAGTTTTAATTTTATGGAGGAGAATGTCCTCACATTGAAAATAATACTCTATTTTATTCATTATAACGATGAGCTAAATAAACTTCTACATTTTAGGGGAAGTTGTTTCAACAAATCAAATAGCTAAATATCAGCCACAAAATAATAGCAAAGTGGCATAAAAATAGGAAACAACTTGCACACATATTTCTTATAAATATGAGCTATATGAGAAGAAAAGGGTGATATAGACTTTGTATTATTTTTGATAAATAAAACAACATATTCACGTGAGTAAATGAATTTTATTTTAGCACCATGCAGACTAAGGAGGAAGGGAAACCCCTTCTTGGAATGCTTGGTGATTTTGTAGCTTTTGTAGTAAGTGTGTTTATTTCTAGCAATGTGTTTATTTATATTATTGTGTGAATCTATTTACTCTTTATTGTTTATTGCTTATGATTTAATTGTGGGTTTTGATGATTATATTTGTTAATGATTGTTCATATTATTTGTGGCTATGAGTTTAGTTTCTATAATCATTACCATTGTTATTTCTATTGTAGTCTTTATTGCAAAAATATTGTAGTACAATCACAATCACAAAAGCAAAATAGAAACATTAATTTGATTTTTAATTTAGGTAGTTGATTGAGTTTAGGAATGCATTTTTATCCCCACCCACCTCACAAATTGTAGCCCTTGTGCATATAGCCATGACATCTTTCACAAGTTTACACCCCGAATTGACACTTAGACCAAGCTAAATATTATTATTAAACATTAAATCCTTCTTATTATTTACCCCAGTTTTGGCCTATTAGATGAGTTCACAAAAAAGTAGTTAAATCAACAAAATGAGGAGTTACGTTCCTATATTCAATATCTAGTAAAGCCTATGCATAGTGACTATGGCACTACAATTGCTCCATCCATTCTTTCAAAGGAAGAATTAGAGAATTTTGACAAGATGATGAAAATTGCATCGGTAACTAAGGAATGGTTAATAGAGATCTACACTAAGGGCTATGAAGCCATTGATGAACTTGTTATGTCAGAAAATGTCTCCTTGGGGGCTTTTCCCTCTTAAGGTTTAGCTCTCGGGTCCTTAGAATGCATTTAGAGCATCTTGCTTGTTAATTTTGAACCCTAATGAGAAAACCCTAAAGTCTTATGGCAAATAGGACCTAGGGGTGCTATTTTGATGATCTCTAAACAAAAATAGGAGGGTGGACTTGGGCTCTAGCACCCTAGTCCTGCCCTATTTTGGGTCTTCCCTATATCCAAATGTTAGTTTTATGCCTGCTGTTTAGGTCCTATGCCGACATCTCAAGTTTAAATTACAAAATTCTTAGCGGGAATGTTTGTAGTTGCATATATAAGCATGTTTAAGTTTTTATTTAGAAACTAGAAGATGATTGAGAACTTTAGGCATACTTGTGATTCTAGAGCATTCATGATATTCATTGTTGTAGAGTAGAGCATTGTTATTGTGTTTGTGGTTCTAGATTTGAATTCATCTTCTAATGTGATTGGAGAGCCTTCATTTATGTGAGATCTACACTTCAAGGTGATATCTATTTTTTTTTTATCATTTGGATTTTGCCTCTATCCCACAGGGATTTGCACTCTTATTCGAAAGACTTGAATGTCTCTTCAGGGCTTGATCGAGGTAGGCTTCTACACACCATAACCCTCTCCCACACTCCTTTGTGAGTTTAGGTTACAAGTATTGAGTTTCATGAAGTGGAGTTGCAGAAGGAAGTTGTAGACAACAAGGATTCAAGATCTGAAAGAAAGAGGACAAAGTTCAACATTTTGGGACATGGGCACTCCCACCATTGTTCTCCACCTTTTTTAGGGCAAAAATGGAAGATACAATAAGATCAGTATCAAAAGGAGATCCAGATTCTGTATAGAAAATAGTACATTGGACTAGGGCACTAGTCCCAGTGTCCCTGACTATTTCATATTCTAAACTTTGAAAAATAGTGAGTTAATAATCTCTGTCATTCACCTTAGTCTGAAAGGATTTGTCATAATTCATTAATTTGTTTACTATTTTTTTATTTAGGGTTTTAAGAGTAATTGAGCATTAAATTGAGATATTGTGTGATGCATTTGATCTTTCCTATCATTCCAAGAGGCAGCCCAACCAAATAGGTGAATGCTCTCACTTAGTGGAGATTCAACTCAGTTGATATGCCCTTGAATATTTGGTGAGAAGAGAGTATTTGCCTTTGAAACCTAAAACACATTCACACATCCCCCCTTTTCATCCTAAACATTTTGGTGAACCTATGTTTGTTTGAATTTTTTACCTTGTTGAGTGTTGTGTGATAGATTTGCATTCATTTATTTTATTGCATTCAAAAAATTACAAAAAAGTTAAAATTTTTGAAAAATTTAAAAGAATTGGCATCTTAGGCTTGCATTTTAACATGATTGTGAATGAATTGCCATTTAATTTATGTTATTTTCATTATATCTAATCTAAATTACAAAAATTCATCATTTAGTATTCACTTGCATTGCATTTTCATGCTTACTTTGACAAAAATTGCTTGAAATTGTGCATTTTTCATAAAAGCCTAGTTTTGTATTAGCTAGGGTTTGTAGTCAAAATCTTTTTTCATATTTTACTACCCTTTTAAAACACTCATTTAGGACTGATTTATAATTGTAGTGTTGCATCACAGTGGTTTTCTTGTAAAATTTCATGTCTAGGGTTTGAAACCCTTGCATTTTCACTAGATTTGGCCTTATCATCTCTCTAGAATTGCATCACAAGTATGTTGTGATGGATTTTAACTCTTTATTTGACCTATATTAGGATTATTATCTAATGGCCCTCCTCAAATTCCTTAAACACCCTTTCTATTGTGCATTTACATTGAAAATTGGTGAAAATTACATATTTTAGGTGTATTTTCACTAGGTTTTGACTTGTCATCACTCTAGACTTGCATTAAAGGCATGTTGTGAAGGATATTGTTGCATCATTGGTCTGTTATTAGTCATATTATTTTCTTTCCCTCTTTAAATTCCTTACAACACCTCTTCTTTCACTCATTTGCATTGAAAAAAAAAATGAAAAATATAGCATTTTAGGTCATATTCATACATACTTTTGCATTGGTTTCTTGTATAATTGTTGAAAATATTTAAAATATTATTTGGAATTCATTTGAAAACATACACATGGCTTCTCAATACAACAATAATGCTAGGCTTCCTCCTATACCTTATTTGAAAAGATGAGCCCCTGAACTTGAAATAACATTTTCACCTTATGACAAAGAAATGGTAGATACTAAAGGGCCTCTTTACATTACAGTAAAAATAATGGAAAGACCTATGGATGGAACACTTATAGACCCTAATTTCATGACTAATGTGGCTATGGAAGAGTTTCTTCTTAAACATGATTTGGCACAAGATTATTACTAATCGTCGGGTTTGAGAATTAAAACACATAATGGAGTTTTGATGAATACATTTGGAAAGATAACCTTATTGGTCTCAATTTATGATAAAGCTATGGATTAGTTTTGTAGATACCTAAAACGTGTTGCAAGTATGGGCCTAACTGGTGTTGTCATTGATGTTAACATATTCTTGTTGCATTGATGTCAAGGATTGGATGAGCTGTATGCTGAGGATATTAAGAAAATTAGTCCTATCAGAAATAGTGAAGATAGTGAAGCTCTATGAAGTGAAGATCCCAGCTAAGATGAAGATTAGAAGATGTGCATCAAAGGGTTTGTAGATATGTGTTTAAAGATGATATAGTTAATATTTGAGAGTTCCACATGAAGATTTAGACAAGTTATGGCTATATGAGTAAAACTAGTTCTGGCAAATGTTCAAAGGTGACAGAGTGTCAAAAATAGGTTTGGTAAGTTTTGGAAATGCAATATCTCATTCTGTAGATTTAGTGGAGTGTCTAGGAAGTCAATGAGAATTGACAACTCAATTGGTTTGTGGTCTGGTAGTTTGCAAGCATTTATTCCAATATGACAGTGATAAAAGACTATGTTCTTTAGGTTCTGGATGAAGGAGAGAATGATTTTAGTAAGCAGAAGTGGTGTGGATGTTGTTGGTGATTTAGGCAAGCTTGTGGGGGTCTCTAGATTGTGACTAGTTTGTGTTGGTGGTCTGCATTGAAGATTGAGCTTGTAATTGAAGAATTACTTTTGGATGATGATGTTCTTCCTCAACTTGGTTGACCGGATGATTTACACATCTTGCAGATGATCTTGAAGATGTTCTACAAAGGATGGCATGTTCCTCAAAGAAGATTGAAGTCCTAGATATGTGTTGCTGACAGAGTGGTGATTCGCAAGAAGTATCCTGAAATAAGTTAAGTTGTATTTGTGTATTTGCTCTGTAATAAAATAAAGTATGCTGACTTTGATGATTATCCCAAATTTGATGTCATGTATAAATAAGAGTTTTGAAGTCATTTCAAAGTATCTTGGAAAAGATGAGAGTGTGGTAGAGAAGAGGAGAGAAAGGTAGAGTAGAAGTGTTGAGCTTAAATGGAACTAACTCAAGCATGTTGAAGATAATATTCTTCAGTTCAAGTATGTAATATTTATTATTCTATAGATAGTGTGTCTCCTATAGGCAGTGGGCCTCTTGTGAGCAGTGTGTTCGGGTAGTGAGCCCTAATTGGCATGTGCCATTTTGTTCCTCTTCTCGGGGAAATGAATTTGAGATGTCCATGTTTGGGGAAATGAATTTCTTCTTGGGTTTGCAAATCACTCAAACAAAGAAAGGAATCTTCATTTCACAAACCAAATATGTGAAATAATTGTTGAAGAAATGTGGGATGGAAGACTCAAAACCAATGACTACTCCCATGGCAACTGGATGTAAACTGAGAAAAGATGATGACTCTCCTAAGGCTGATCAGAAAAAGTATAGGTCAATGATTGGAGGACTACTATATCTTACTCAAACTAGACCTAACATTATGAATGTTGTTGGTCTTGTTGCTAGATTCCAAGTTGATCCTAGAGAATCTCATGTCATGCAATCAAGAGGATTCTCAGACATCTAAAAGGAATAGTTGAGTATGGTTTATGGTATCCTAGAGATCATGATTTCTCTCTTCATACATATATAGATGCAGATTGGGTAGGAGATGTGAATAACCAGAAGAGTACCAGTGGTGGAGCATTCTTTTTAGGGAAAAGATTAGTTTCTTGGCTAAGAAAGAAACAAGAGGCAATATCTCTATCCAATGCAGAAGAAGAATATATTAAACCAATAGGCAATTGCACTCAAGTATTGTGGATGAAGAAAATGCTAAGAGACATCAGAGTGGAATATGAGGAACCTATCACAATCTTTTGTGATAACTCAAGTGCAATAAATATATCAAAAAATCTGGTGTTACATTCAAAGGCACAACATATATCCATCAAGTTTCACTTTTTGAGAGAGCAGGTGAATAAGAATGAAGTCAGATTGGAATTTGTGCCCTCTAATGATTAGGTTGTAGATATCTTTACTAAACCTCTACGTAAGGACTCTTTTGAGTATCTCAGGGAGAAGTTAAGGGTTATTACCCCTCCAGTCTTGAATTAAGGTGCATTGATGTGCATCAGTCTGGTGGATATCACAATCATATCTTGTGATCCAGATTGATGATAGGAAGCTACTACTCAGGGGGAGCAGTCTGTATGATTATGAGTGATGCAAGTATGTGCCCTTTTCTATTGATGTTAAAGGGGGAGAGAAGACATGTGAAAAACAAAAAGTGGTTGTTGATCAAAGGGGGAGTAGTAAAGGAAGAGAAGACATGTGAATGGTTGTTGTTGATAGGGGGAGCTATGTCAGTCAGTAAGGAGAAGTACTTGTCTTGATGGTTACAATAGTTTTTCACATCATATGTTTCCACTAATGACAAAGGTGGAGATTGTTGCAAGTATGGGCCTAACCAGTGTTGTCATTGATGTTAACATACTCTTGTTGCATTGATGTCAAGGATTGGATGAGCTATATACTATTGAGAAAATTAGTCCTATCAGAAATAGAGAAGAACAATGAAGACAGTGAAGATCTATGAAGTGAAGATCCCATCTAAGATGAAGATCATAGGACACACATCAAAGGTTTTGTAGATATGTGTCTAAAGATGATACAATCAAGATTTGAGAGGTCCACATGAAGATTTGGAGAAGTTATGGCTATATGAGTAAAACTAGTTCTGGCAGATGTTCAAAGGTGACAAAGTGTCACAAATAGGTCCAATAGGATCCAAAAATGCAATATCTTGTTTTGCAGATTTGGTGGAGAATTTAGGAAGTTAATGAGAATTGACAACTCAATTGGTTCATGGTCTAGAGGTCCACAAGCATTTATTCCAATATGACAGTGATGGCAGACTGTGTTCTTGAGGTTTCAATGAAGGAGAGAATGATTTTAGTAAGCAAAAGTGATGTGGATGTTCTTGGTGATTTAGACAACCTTGTGGGAGTCTAGATTGTGACCAGTTTGTGTTGGTGGTCCACATTAAAGATTGAGCTCGTAATTGAATAATTACTTCTAGATGATGATGTTCTTCCTCAACTTGGCCAACCAAATGATTTACACATCTTGCAGATGATCTTGAAGATGTTTTGTGAAGGATGGCATGTTCCTCAAAGAAGATTGAAGTCCCAGATATGTGTGGCCAACAGAGTGGTGATTTGTAGGAAGTCTCTTGAAATAAGTCAAGTTGTATTCGTGTATTTTCTCTATAATAAAATAAAGTATGCCAACTTTGATGATTATCCCAAAGTTGATGTCTTGTATAAATAAAAGTTGTGAAGTCATTTCAAAGTATCTTGGAAAAGATGAGAGTGTGGTAGAGAAGAGAAGAGCAAAAGGTAGAGTAGAAGTGTTGATCTTAAATGGAATTGACTCAAGCATGGTGAAGATGCTATTCTTTAGTTCAAGTATGTAATATTTATTATTTTGTAGACAGTGTGTCTCCTGTAGGTAGTGGGCCTCTTGTGAGCAGTGTGCTCGGGCAATGAGGCCTACTTGGCATGTGCCATTTTGTTCCTCTTATTCTTTTAACAAAGAATACAATCTTGGGTTAGTCACCCCATGGTTTTTCCCTTAACTAGATTTTCCACATTAAAATATTGGTGTCAAATGTGTTAATGTGTTTCTACTCTTGAATTTTTGCATTGTGTTTCCATGACTGATTTATTATTATGCTGCTGAATTACAAGAAGGATTTAAGAGGTTAATAAAAGGAAAGTTTGAGACAACTGATTCAGCCCCCCTCTCAGTTGTCTATCTTGAAACTAAAAAAAAGGTCTTCATCATCGAATCAACTCCCGACCTCCCTAAACATACCTATTTCCTTCCTAAACAATTAATTAAATTTTTATTTAATTGATTATCCCTCCATCACCCAATTTTTCATCATTTTATCTCCAACAATTTGATTAATTTGATTAATTCAATAGTTCAACTTTAGCTAATTAATTAAATAAATATGCAATATTTATTTGGTTAATTTGTCCCTTCTCACTAAAACCAATTAATTAGTTAAATTAGGTTTAACTAATTAATTCAACCTATTAATTAACCTAGATGTACCCTAAGTAATTAAATAGTCATTATTTAATTGCCTACCCTAGCCTATATCATCTTAGCCTTAGGATTGATTAAATAAATCCTTATTTAATCAATCTTAACTCTCATTAATCCATCTACTAATTTATTCTAGCTAGATTAATTAGGTTAACCACCCCAATTAACTTGGTCAAACCCTCATTGACACTTCTCCCCACATCCCATGAATAAAAAATTAATTTCCATGCCACATAAATCAATTTTTAATACACATTTGTCATAATCCTCATTAAATACCTCTTACACCCCTTACACATGTCATACCTCATTAATATCCACTCTTCCCCAAAGGAATTTTAAATTCATTTTACCCTTCCCCATGTGAACTTTTAATTCACAAATAATCCACTACACACCACCTCATTTATGAACCCCTCTTCCCAAGATGAACTAAAAATTCATCTTTATTCCTAGCCCTCCACATCATTTTCATCCTCCACCATTGATCTCTCAAATCAATTTCAACCGTTGGATCAAAATCTCTCCAAAATGCCTATAAATACAACATCCTCCAAGCCATTTGATCATCTAGTTTCTAAGTAACGTTACCATGCCAAAATATCCCTTGAGTTAAGTAATTTCTTGAGTTACATTTGTAATCTTGAGAGCATTTCACATCACCTTTGAGTATCTAGGGTATATCTTGGAGCATTTGGGTGGAAGCTCCTTCACCCTTATGAGATTGGGTCTTCATATCAAGGTATAACCTCTTGTTTTGCATGCATTTGGTTTATATTTTTACCTCAATTTTGATTTCCTAATCACAAGTTCTTTGATGTTATCCCCTTATTCAACCTCTTCTGTTTAAAACTAGGACATCCATGGCTTAAGGCCATGAATGTGGTCCTCTCAACTATTCACAAATGTTTAAAATTTCCTTTGCACGGAGAGATCATACTATCCATCATAATTTATATTGACCTTTGGCTAAGGATAAGAATTTCACTCTTGATTACTTTTGGATGCAACTTGATATAGACCCTAAGCCATGAAGAGACCAATCTTTCCTAGAATATAGATGATACAAAGAAAAACAACTAGCTAGAGTGGCTAGGCCTCCTTTACAAACAATGAGGGAAGAACAACATGCACTTGAAGATCCCCTTACAGCAAAAGGAAAATGACAAAATGACATAAGAATAACACAAGACTATTATGACTATGATGAAATAATTGGCATGATAGAAGTGAACAAGGGAAAGATTCATAACTCACCTTGTCCATGGAGAGATGGCATCTATGCTAAGGTTCCTCACTATCATCCTTACAATGATCAGGAGGTTTTCATCAACAACAAAATATTCCAAAAAGACCAATGAAATTTGAACATGCTGCTTCCTCCTCTAATGTAAAAACTCCTATGGAAAAACATAACAATTCCTTTGAAGAGAGAAGTAGTAAGACAAGAAGGAATAGATAAGCAAGAGAAAGGAGGAAGAGAAGACAAGCTTTTTCCCAATAAAATGTAACTCAACAAGAAAACATTCAACCAAACATTGAATCAAATTTAGATGAACTTAACACTGAACAATTGAAAGATAAGAACAAAAGTTGTGCTATGTTACCTTACACACCCCTTTCCTCTAGCATTCAAGATAGGGAGGGGGATGATTTTCTCATCAACAACCCTTAGTTTAGTTGTCCCTACATGTAGTATTTCTAACCCTTTACCTATTGCAAGTATGAGATTACCAGTGTTGTCATTGATGTCAACATACCTGTGTTGTCATTGGTGTCAACTATGCTCTTATTTTGATGCTTGCTTGTGTTGAGATAATTGGTTTTATCTTAGATAAGTATTGAAGATAATGAGAAAGTGTTCCTAGTATTGAGTTCCCAAGTGTGTTTGAGAAAATTTTCTTTACTAGTGGAAACATTGTATTGTATAGTATATAGGTTTTTAGAAAGACAGTAAAATTATTTTGCTCTACATTTCTTGTAGTTTGAAAATCTTTGTCTATAGTTTGGAAGTTGAGATGAAGGTTGTCTTTAGTTGCTATGTTCCAATTTTGAGCCTTCGGTATGAAGATTTGAGTGAGTTATTTTCACTAGAGTAAAAACTTATTTTTTGTGCCTTTAGTGGTGACAGGGAGAATGTATTTTGCTCCACATTCCTCCACAATTAAGTATTATAGTTTGCAATTCTAGAATTAATTTTCTAATGAGGATACGTGCTTTTAGTTTAATGGTTCATGATATGGTGGTTTGCAAGTGATCTTTCTTTTATGGAAGTGCCTGATAGTAATGTTCAAGTGCTCTGGTTTGAAGAATCTTGTGGGTAAAGTGTTTTGAGGTTGTGTGGATGTTCTTGGTGATTGTAACGTGCTTATGGATGTCTCTAGATTGTGTTCCTAATTTTTTTATTGGTCCACAAAGTGTAATCTAGATCGTGCATGAAGCATGTTCTAGAAAGCTTTAGTGTTAACACCAGTTTTATCTGACTTGGTCATTTTTACTTGTTGCAGTTATACTTTAGAGATTGTGATAGTATATTGTAGCATGGAAGATTGTGTTTGAGTCCCAGCTAAGGCTTGGTTTGGTCCACATTCATTCCTTCTCTTTCAATAATATGTTTAGGTCTAGACCTATTCTTATGTATATGTGTTTGTTGACCTTGGAGAATGTTCCAATGGTTGATGATTGTAATACTGAACTTGATGATTATTCCAAGGTTGAAGAATTGTATAAATACTTGTAATAGAGTAGTGAAAATGTATCCAAGAGTGAAGATGCATTAATAGTGTGAAGTTAAAAGTAGAGCAAAGGATGTTTATAATGCTTCAATGGAACTAAAATTTGGCATGATTTAGATGCTACCATCTCAGATCACCAAATCTTAGCAGTGAGCCACCTACTGGTAGTGAACCACCCAATGGTAGTGAGCCACCCCATTGGCAATGAGCCTCTCAATTTGTAGTGAGCATCTAGACAATGAGACCTAAGGCAGTGAGCCTCTGATTTTTGGTTTTGATATAACATAATATATTGTGAGCTAACACTCACCGCGGTGTTTCCCTTATAGGGTTTTCCATGTAAAAATTTGGTGTCTCTTGTGTTGATGCATAAATGTGTTAAGTTTCTAATTTTAAGCTTTCATGGTTAAACTTAATAACAATAATTAAGTGGATGATATCTTAATGGTTTTGAAATATTGGTTACAACTGATTCAACCCCCTCTCAGTTGTCTTGCCCTATTCAATAATTGGTATTAGAGTGAGGGTTCCTCTGTAAAGAGTCTAACATTTTGAGAAAGTCCAGGATGGCACACAGGAAGGAATCACCATAGTTTGATGGAATAGATTATGCTCTTTGGAAGGTATGTCTGAAAAGTCAGCTCATTTCTCTTGGTTATGGTGTTTGGAAAATGGTAGATACAAAATACACTATTCCTAAAAATGGTCTGAATGATGAAGATGAAATCAAATAGTATGAATTAAATGGAAAAGCTAGAGATGCTTTGTTAAATGCCTTTTCTAACACTGAACTGGTAAAGGTTATGGATTTGGAGACTACTCATGAAATCTAGGACAAGTTGAAAAGTTTATATGAAGGAGTTAATTCTGTAAAGAGTGCCAAATTACAAAATTTGAAGGCAAGATATGAAGCCCTGAAGATGAGTGAAGATGAGAACATAATAGTCTACATGCAAAAGGTTGATGAAATTGTTAATGGAATCAAGGGTCTTGGAGGAACTATTAAGGAAGAAGAGGTTGTCATGAAGATTCTAAGATCATTGCCTAAATCCTATGGTCAAAGGTTATCTGCAATTGAAGAACTTATGGATGTACAAAATGTTACAAAGGATCAATTTCTTGGTAAGCTTGTAACTTTTGAAATGAGAGAGTTTGGTGATGCTTTGCTGAAAACTAAGATTTCTTTCAAAGCCAACACTTCAAAAAAGACTTCAAGAGCTCAAAAATATGTTGTGGAATCTGATGATGATCTTGATGAGATTGAATCCAACTTTGTGGACAAAATCAAAAGAGGTACTGGTAAGTTCAAAGGAAAATTACCATTCAAATGCTTTTCTTGTGGTAAGGTTGGTCATTATGCCTCCAAGTGTCTGGAGAGAATTGAAAGAGGTAGGAAGAAATTTGAAAATAGACCTAGAGTTGTGAAGAAATGTTATATTGTTAGAGATCTTGAAGATGATGGTGTAATCGATGATGAGTCTGATGATGCTAATACTAATGCAAATGAATGCTTGTTTATTTCTATTAAAGAAGAGCCTGCATCTACTAACACTAGTAGAAAAATAGGAAAAAATGACTAAAAAACTACCAAAAATTGGTCATGTGATCAGCAGTTTGGTCACGTGACCATTGGTAGTTTATTGCCAGTCATTTATCTCACAACCAAACTTATGACCAAAAAAAATTTAGTCATTAATTTGGTAGTATATTTAATCATAAATTTGGTAGTGTATTTAGTCATTAATTTGGTAGTATATTTAGTTATAAATTTGGTAGTATATTTAGTCATCAATTTGGTAGTATATTTAGTCAGGTGACCATTGGTAATTTATTACTTGTCATTTATCTCGTGACCAAATTTATTTAGTCATTGTAATCATTAATTACCATCAATTGGTAGTATAATTAGTCATTTGTATTAATTAATTTCTGTCCATTGGTAGTATATTTGGTCATTTTAATCATTATGTTTCCATCAACTGGTCAAATATAAACAACTTGTGCATGATAAACTTCAACAAATCTGCTTAAAGGATTGAAACAACAATGTTGGAAAATAATTCACTGTATATTCAAATTGTATATAAAATATGTTACAAAGAACTCATTTATTAGCAAATTTTCTCAAAGGATTGAAACAATGCTAGAAAATAATTCACTATATAATCAAACTGTATGTAAAATATGTTACAAAGAACTCTATATATAGAGTTTTCAAGACAAAATATTTTTGCAGTATGCAAACTACTGATTTATTATGCTTTTAAAACTAAAAAAAACTAAAACTAAAGCTAAAAAGCCATCAATGTGAATGCATGTCTTTAGTGATGCCATTGTTGCACATGGGGTGGGTTGTAAATGCATCTAGAAGGCACTAGTTTTGTACTTTCTCCTTGCTCTGTACCTATCCACAATAAAAAACTCAAAAATTGTTAATATTTTTAAAAGATTTATGAAACTTTGAAATATGAAAAATAAAGTGGGATGACAAGGAATTTTATAGCAATATAGGCATATATTATGAAAGTATTCAAGAAGAAATGCATATGTAGTGTTAATCCATGGGCATAGACCTGCCCATGTTACTATACATGCATGTACTTCATTTGGTTTAAAATAGACCTGTTAGGAAAAATCAGCATCACATATTCAAGTTGGGCAAACTTGAAATTTTAATTTGAAATCTATTTTCATCAAAGAGATACCTTTTTCCTTGGTCCTACATGACAAAAATGAGATCTTCTTGGTATATTTAGTTTGACAATAATCTAGAACTCAAGAAAAGTCACAAATTCTGATATAAAACTAGACTGAAACCAAATAAGATGCACAAATAAAAGGCATTGAAAAATTAAATAAACAAAGAACAAACACATGGATTGTAGTCTCAGATAAAAGACTTACATCTTTTGCAACTACATCATCTGGGTGAACAAAGGACTACTTGCAAATGGCAAATTCAAATGGCATTATTGTGCTTTCTTAGTAATATTCTCTACCACTAACAAAATATTTCCAAATGGTACCAAAGTTACATTTAAAAGAAGAATGTTCACATACCATGAGAATGCAAGGGAATATTTTATGAATCTGTGCAAATACATGAGACATTTTCATTGGCCATGCATATCCTCACTGTGGAGCCTTTTGTAGCATAATGACTATAGTTGACACATTTTGACATGTTTCTATGGATCCGCTAAGTGTGGCCCCACTAGTATAGATTTTCTACCTTTCATCGATATTCTTTGATGTCACTTTTGCAGGTAAAGGTCATTGGTGTATTTTTTGAGTGAATGACTTTGGCTCTATTGATTTCCACTTACCATTAATTTGGTAGAGGTAGATGATATCTCCTTTGGCCATAGCTATAATTGATCTTGGAGGCCAAGGAATGTTGAAGTATGCATCTCTTTCCTCTGTGTGTGTTCTCAATTGTTCATCAAGTAACTCTTACCATTGTCTACAGACCTGGTCACAAATAAAGACTTCCCTTAAGAGATGGTTTCTAGTATCCTCCACTACTGATCAGAAATGAGGTTACAAGTATTGTCTTTTCTTAGTAAAACAAACATCGACTTAGTTATACACTCTATTTAAATATCATCCACTTCAATGGTCAAATAATCAATAGCAATTTACACTTCATTCACAATAAAAATTGTTAAATATTTGTCTTATTTTTATTGGGCAAAATTGACCTTTGACTATGAAAGTGGATGATATTTAAGAATATCCCTTAGTTTAATACTTGTCTTTGATTATGTTGAGATTCAATTTTTTAAATAAACTGAACTAATACACAATTTTAGTTATGATACATGAATTGTCAATTAATATGGACATCACCACAATGGTATAGAATGAGGAACACGGGCACAAAACACATAAAAAATAATGCAGCCTACCATTATCATTGTCATTAAGAGTAGTAATAAGAATGGTACATTTACAAAGAATGTAGAAAATGGTAATGCTTCTGTAGGAATCTACTCTTCTGTGGTAGACTTAGCATTGAGATCAAAGCTCCTAACAACCATTTTTTGATCACTTCCAATACAAGATTTTTTACACACCACCGAAGTGTCTGCGTTGTTGTTTGAATAATATGTAAAATTACAATCTTTCCAGGTGAAGCAAGAAAAATCCTCCAACTAGAAAGAGGGCTTCCATGGAGATTTAAGTTCGATGACATTGCTGCCCACAATCTGAGATATGGGTATTTATCCTATAAAAGGGCAATTCATTGGCTTCTATTTATAGAGCTTGTGCTTTGAATCAATTCTATCCACCAAAGCGAAAAACTCTTAGACTTCATCTTCATTGTCATCTTGTGCTACACATTTCCTACCCTTTTCTCCATCACATTACTTTTTCTCATGCTCCCCAAACTTGTGCTCTTGTCCCTTGAATTCCATCATAATACCAATCAGAAGCCTTAATCCAACATTACCACAATACCACAAGGTGCTTGTTGGGCCTTCGTGGTGATGCAGGAGTTCCTGCATCACTGTGAAGGCCCAACAAGCACCTTGTGGTGTTGTGGTATGCAAAATGTGGAAGCATTGATAAGGCATGTGAACTGTTTGGTTGAATGCCTCAAAGAGATGTCATCTCATGGAATGCTACCATTGCAACAAGCATTTCTCCTTAACAATAACATGGTGAATAAGAATGTGTGTTTCCTTTTATTACTATGGGTATGTTCTCATATAGTGTGTTTCCACTCAGTTGCGGATCTACCAAGATTCCAAACCCCTAGAGACTCTCAGGATTAGAGGATTTCTTCCATCAAACTTAATGTTTGATAAATCCAACACCTGTAAATTGGTGAGGTTTACCATCCATGCAAGAAGACTACCGTGAAGCTGATTATAGCCAAGATTCAAAACTCTCAATTTCTAAAAATTCACCAGGTACCAAGGAAGTTCATCTCTTAATTTGTTCCTTCTGAAATCCAAAAGTTGAAGTTCCTTATAGTTGACCACGGATACTGGCAAAGTCCCAGAGAAGCTATTGGAGTGTGTAGACAACTTCTAAGGAAGAAGAATAATTCATTTCATAATTTCCATGGAATAAATTATCCAACAACTTTATCTTCTTTAAAGATGTGCAGTTGCTAAGTGTGGGGGGAATTCTACCGGACAAAAAGTTACTAGATAGTATCAACTCTGTGAGTAAGTTGCAGCTATCAATTGAGGGTGGAATATTTCCACTTAGCTTATTTTGGGACAAAATTAAGCACTTGAGTGTAGTGCATTTAGTGATACCCTCAGGAATCTTTCCATCCAAGTTGTTATCTGGCAAAGATAACTCCTCCAGCGAGATCAAACCACTAATAGTTTCAGGAATACTCCCAGAAATGTTATTGCTCAGGAGAAACAACTGGGTAAGATTCTTAAGTTGACCAATACTATCTAGTATAGGTGTAGTAAAATTGTTAGAATGAATGCTACCATGTCATCTTAGAATAGAAACTCCCCACAAGGTGCTTTTTGGGCCTTCGCGGTGATGCGAAGGCCCAACAAGCACCTTGCGGTAGCCATGTATGCAAAATGTGGAAGCATTGACAAGGCATGTGAACTGTTTGGTAGAATGCCTCAAAGAGATGTCATCTCATGGAATGCAATGGTTTCGAGATATGCACAAAATGGATTTGTTGAAAAGGCTTTAGAAACTTTCAAGAAAATGCAATTAGCAGTTGTAAAGCCAAATTTGACAACCTTTGCCAGCATTATCCCTGCCTGTGCCAAAATGGGAGCTTTGGAATAGGGTATAGACATCCATCAAAGCATGAAGGATAGAGGAATTTTGTCATTTGTTGTAGTTGCAACTGCCCTATTAGACATGTATGCAAAATGTGGAAGCATAGAGAAGGCACGTGAACTATTTGAAAAAATACCTGAAAGAAATGTGGTCTCATGGAATGCCATGAGTGCAGGATATTGACAAAATGGATTTTTTGAAAAGGCTTTAGAAACTTTCAAGAAAATGCAATTGGTAGGTCTAAAGACAAATTCCACAACCCAACACTAATATTTTTAAGGGGTCTCAACATCATTGGGCATGGCATTTGGAGAAATTCCTGTCATTGGTGAAAAATTGAGAGTATTAAAGAAGAAATATCAGGCAAATAAATTGTGGGTGTCCTAGAGGCTGTAATCGATATTTGAACACTAGACATATTCAATCCTCCTTAATTACATGATACACTCCACATGAATCGACAAGAGAGACATAGCTAATGCTTTTCTTTTATAGCTTCTTCTTTGCCTTGATGCCTCACAGATACCAGCATCCTCCCTGCCTACGCCAAAATGGGAGCTTTGGAATAGGGTATGGACATCCATCAAAGCAAAATAGAAGGTGGATTTTTGTTAGAAATTATAGTTGGAAATGCTTTGGTAGACATGTATGCAAAATGTGTAAGTATAGACAAGGCACGTCACCTGTTTGACAAAATACCTCAAAAGAAATATGATCTCATGGAATGCCATGATTGCAGGATTTGTACAAAATGGATTTTGCAAGGATACTCTTAAGATCTTTGAATTAATGAAGCACTCTAGAGCATATCCTAACATTGTAAGCTTTGCTTGTGTTCTATGTGCATGTAGCTATTTAGGTTTAGTGGATGAGGGCTATACATACTTCAATCACATGAGTAACCCTTTGCATTGCTCCTATAGTCGATCATTATGTGTGCATGGTTGACCTTCTTGCCTATGTTGGCTATCTTGAGGACAACCTAAATTTTATCATTATGATTCGAGTTAAACCTGTGGTGGTTGTGTGGATGTGTTTTCTTGGTGCCTATAAATCACATATAAATATATGCTTAGGAATATTTACAACAATGCTACTTTTTGATTTGGATCCTAAAAATGCTCCAACTTATGTTATTCTCTCAAAACATATATGCAAAAGTGGGAAACTGGGGTGAGGTTCAAATGGTAAGGAGATTGATGAAAGATAGAGGAATTAAAAATACCCCTAGATGTAGTTGGATTGAAGGCCATAAAATGGTACATGCTTTTTCTGTAGGAGAAAGATCACATCCACAAACACAGCATATCTATGCAAAGAGGGAGAAATTGGCTTCGAAGATGAAGGTAGAAGGGTATTTTCCAGAGGCAAGACATTTACTTAATGAAGGGTACACAAAAATAAATGTGATACAAAATAGGAAGATGGGATACACCACCCTCCACCTGTGCATTGTAGTGAAATATGAACAATTCAGAAGCATGTGGATTAAAAGTTCATAGAAAACAAGTCAAACCAAAAGGCTATATGATGCATACTTCTTTGTTATTATTTCAAATAATACTAGTTGTAGGTTTCTAAATTGAAAAGAACTCTCTTCTTACTCCTGTCCTAGGCATCCTATATCTCTTCCTAAGCATAAGAGAGTATATACGACTTCTTAAGAAAACAATAAATGTTAATATGCTGAGTCAACATACATTGAGTTCCCATGAAGAGTCCTTTCTTGATTTGGATACTTGAAAATCTCATTGAGGGTATTGAGGAATGGGATATTTGATGTTTTCCACCTTTATCCACTCTTGCATGTATTTGTTCAAGCTCCTAGATTTTAGCAAAATGTGGGAACTGCTCTTTATCATCCCTTCAACTATCCCAACTACCTTCATCCTCTTCAAACCTCATTATGCTAGATTAAAGGACATGTGCTTCAGGATTTTGAAAATTTTAAAACTCCTTGGAGGGTATGGAGAAGAATCTTGCTTCTTTTTAGATTTCTAAAGATCCATCTTGTGACCATACATTCAAATTTCACCATCTTGATGCACTTACAAATAGTAATCAAACCTTCTAAGAACATGGTGGTGTATTCGAGGTCAACTTAGGGTCCTTAAAGCTTCTTTATCTCTCACTCATCATTTGACAAACACTACATTCTCCATCAGATTTGTTAGTATGTGTGCAAGCTTGTTTTGACTGGGTGACTTCTCTTACGTCCTCAACTTCTAAACTATATCTCTTCAAACTAATTCACTCTCTCATATCTTCATTCTCCAATGCAATTAAATCTTTGTATAATCTCATCAAAACCTTCAAATTCTCTAGACACATTTAATACAATGAGATGGTTAAGACTATGAAATGGCCATCTTATGTAGTTCTTCATCCTTCAACACTCTGCAGTCTTCACATATCTTTGAATAGTTTCTCAACTATTATTAGGTTCATTCTCTACATATCATCAAGAGAATGAAAATGTAGGTCCTACTAAGCATGCACAAACCTCCATGTTCACTATCTCCTATAGGTGTCTTAGGTCTTTGTGCACTTATGAGATCACTGCATTACACTGTTGACTATCCCTTCATCCTTAGTCATTATCATTCAAACAATACTCCTATTAGGATCTCATAAGGTTATTCATCACAAGTTTTTGATGTTTGTAGTCCTTCTAGCACTAATAAATCCTTTTTATGAGATCATTGAATAGAACTACCTCATTATAGTTGGTTAGACAAGTTGTTATATCATAGTCACAAGCTTCTAGAGTTTTGAGAAGCCTACAAAGAAAGCGTTTATACTATATTTTCCATAGGCCTATCAAAGGGTTCATACCATATATCCTTGAATCATAACACTTTAATACTTTTGTTCAAGGTCTTAGAATCATATGACACATCTTTTATCATTCACTTGGTTACAACATCCTTACCATTGATTGTACCCTTGTACATAGAACATGTTCTAACCCCCTCTTGACAGACCTAAAATCACTAATAGATCATAAGTAATTTATTTTATAGTGCTTTTATTAGGTCTAAGATCACTGTGGCTTCATGTTATGCCTCATTCTTAACAACTTTGTCCCTACATTAACTGTCCACTACCTTCAGTAAAAGTCAAGGGTCTCTTAACAGCCTTCATTATTTCTTTCTTTAACAAACATTGTATATTAGACTAATATTAGATCTCATTCTATCATGCTAAGGTTATATCAGACCAAATAGTGAGGCTATATCTTAGATCAACATTACAATGTCTTTACCACATTAAAATATGACTATAGTCTCTAATGACTCCTAGGTTTTCTCAAGATATTGAGTCATTTGATGATTGTTCCCAATGAAGTCTAACCTCCATAATCATAATGAAACTCAAATGCATCTTAACCTTCCAATCTGGACCTTGTGAATGGAGTTTCTAGAAAGTTATTATTGTATAACAATTAAGTTAGGAGATTAAAATACAAATGAGCAGTATTGATAATATGCTTAAAATCAATGGAATAATTTAATGAACATATCACAATAGAGACTTGAGTCCATAGTATAAAAATTTTAAATCTAGGGCATTTAAACATAGAAAATGTCTTTTTGTGACCTGATTAATCTTGCCATCTATAAAACCAAAAGAAGGCAAAAGAAGGCAAAAAAAAAACATGATAAATAATGAAGTATAGCTTGCTTGCACTAGTGAAGATTTATGCCACAGTTTCAATCTTGGAAAAGCATGAGTAGAAGAAGGTGACATATGGACAAGTATGGAAATGTATTCATTCATATTTTGCAAGCAACCAAGCATCACAACTCGTGAGCAAATTTTAAGTTTATATAGATAGAGTCTCAAAATATTTATTTTGAGATGAACAAAATAGACAACTATTGGATGTGATAATTGAGATGACAATGAGAGGAATTAAATGATTATCGAAATTTACCTCATAAGGATCTTCCTCAGTTTGGTCAGTGGCTGGAGGCTCGACACACTGTCTTCTTTGTGGCCTAAAATCAACATCATCATCTATGTCTAAACTACCCCACATAAAATATGGGTGTTAATCCCGACTTGATTATAAGAGACATCATTGTGTTACAAGAATTCATTGAAGAATAGTTTACAAGAATCTTTGAAGTAGTTTGCTTATAAAATAAACTCTACAGTTTTCACAACACCAAGAATCCATGAGATATCAAAATATGTTCTTTCTTGGACACCCTCTAAAATTAATAGCCCAATCTTTAATAAAGAAAAGTAAAAAAGTAAATTTGAAATACCACAAGATTGATAATTACAATAATACCACACATGTATGAAAAATATTTACAAGGGAATTGCACACACTATTTTATTCCAATATTGGGAGATTCTGAGACTAGACAAGTTACCACATCTCATGGCACCACTTTCCTTTTACACCATTCAAAAGTTTTGGCTTCACTAACAATTTGTAGAGAAATAATTACCATTGATATAGATCTAACAGTGTGACTTGATCTATTAACTCTATATCAAACTAATCATAGCTCTACATCAATATATTAACTAAACATTTTGAAAATATTAAGCTTTGTGAAACACATTAATCAATACTTTTTTAATAATGATTAGAATTAACACACATTACAAGCATTGGTAAACCTAATCTCTTTGTCAAGGATTAACTTGTAAGCTTTTTACTCAAATGACAAATCCAACAGGAAGCCCCAAAACATCAGTAATTAGAAATAATACACAAGCAGATCTAGAAGCCCTTAGCAAGATATTTATTTCACCTAGTTATATTAATGGAATCATGCTTTTCTAGTTTGTTTCCAACTAGAAGAAACCTATGTAAGACAATGACCTTTGAAACTCCATAACAGCTACAAAGGATGACTTGGTTAATGTGTCTATTAAAAAACAAACTTGTCTCATGGCATTGAACATATTTTACAAGCCAATAAACTTGTTCCATAAAATGAATAGGTTGATTATGTCATGCCCACATTTCTCATGCAGTCATGACATGCATCACATGTGTCATGTCCACATTTGTCATGTGGTCATGACATGAAATACCAAAAATTTTCCACGCATCCCTAGAAACCCCCTCGTACATATAAGCGTGCCTGGTGGCATTACGTATAAGGCATAAACATGTTAGTCAAATGTGGGGTAATGCAATCACACGTGCATTTCCCCTATGTGGTGAAGACCAACTAAGGGGTCGATGCGACATGAATAATGTTGCTAATAGGATTAGGATCAAGGATCAAAACCCTAGGTTTACCTAAGTGAATGATGGGATTTTGACACAAGCCAAAATCAAGTCTAATTCTAAAGCATAAGAATAAATTAATGGTTTAATCTAAAATCAGCATGTTTGCGGAACTGGTAAATTGACACTACACAAGGTTCAAACAAAATGCTAAATTAACTAATCCTAGATTCTAGAAAAACCCAGCAGCATAACACCTCACGGGCGTGAATAGGATTTATTCTAATTAATTTTTTTTTTCAAAGTATACTAGGTTTGCAGAGTGAGTAAAAATGAATGATCTATTTAATTCTCGCTAAACTAAATAAATGACGCAATTAAAAATTAATAAAAATTATTTATCTTTATAGCTAATGCCCACATACAATTAAATTAATCTCAAATAATTTTATCAACAATCTGGGCCATTATTAACTTTAGGATAGTCATTAATAAAAATATAATTAAATACATTAATTAAAACCCCAACCTCATTAGTTAAACTAAACTAATTTTATTTTTTCCTCTAGCATATCTAATTAATCCCAAGAGAGCTAATTATTTATTTAGTGATAAATAGTTTTCCCATCCCTAGATAATTTAAATGCCCACATAAATAACACTTCTAGAGAATAATTAACTAAACTAAAACACCCTTTACTAAAATCTCCTATACTCCCATTTAGAATAAATATAACCATGATATCATAATAGAAAGAGGGAAAAGAAATAATAAAACCAATTTAAAACCTCAAGCCCTATTATGTTTTCCAATTAAAAAACTAATATCCTTATGAGAGGACGAGAGAAACCCTAGCCTCCATCCTTCTCTTTCTCATTTCTCTTCTCTCTTCATTCATCCTCTCAATCTCATTCTTTCTTTATTCAAGTTTTTGTGATGTAGGTTTTGGAAATGGCCATTCATGGCCATCACACAAGGGGAGGTATACACATTTTGTATGTACACCTTTTTTAATATTTAATCTTATCTAGTTCTAAAAGGAAATGTGTATATGTTTTTAAATATACATAGTTATTTATTTGTCTCTGGTTTTAAAACTAGAGGGTTTTTTTTTTTGTTTTTTTTAAAATAAGAATTGGGAGTATACATAGGATGTATATATATATTAAATGAATATATTGACAAATGCATCAAGAAGAACTTGCAGGGTTTCCAATGGCTGACGGCCCTAAGGAGGATGACAAACAAAGGGTTTTAGGCTTCGCTATCGTGCATAGTGCATATTGCAATCCTATGTTTTAATCTTGTTTTGCTTAAGGTAGTGGGGGTGTGGGGAGGGGCCGAGCCCCACCCATAGTCCACTATGGTGGAGTGTGGGTGGGGCTCAGCCCCTCCCCACACTCCACTATGGTGGAGTTTGGGTGGGCCTCGGCCCCTCCCCACACTCCAATAAACATTACGATGGATAGTGGGGGTTAAAACCCACACCAAACAACTTCAAACTGTATTTCTATAAAAACATGCAGTCTATTAACTCTCTGTCGAAAGCACTGTATATGTTATGAATATATATATATATATATATATATATATATATATAAAGGTTTACATAGATTTTCTTATTAAGGACAGAAATAATAAAAAAAAGATATATGTTTAAATATATATATGTATATATATATATATATCCTCAGGTATATATATATATTTATATTTATTTGCATATATGGCCAAACAGATTTTCATTTGATACCTAAAAGTAATAAATGTATATATATCTATAGATGTATGTATACATGTATATATACATGTACATGTATATATACATGTACATGTATATATATATACATGTATATATATATGTATCTATATATATATATATGTATATATATATATGTGTGTCTATATATATATATATGTATCTATATATATATATATATATATATATATATATATATATATATATATATATATATATATATATATATATATATATATATATAGTAAAACAAAAGGCCACTTTAAAAGTAGGAACATATATTTGCATAATAAGGAATGAAAATTTCATCTTCACAATAATGCTAGTAATAAAATTTACATAGCCAACTCAAAGAACCATTTATATTATTCTTTTTCTTTTCTTTTCCTTAAATTTGAAAACAAATGCATTATAAACTTTCCTTTTAAAATAAACAACTATAACCAACTTTCCTTTCTAAGAGTGCATAATATTTGCACTATATTTTTCACATATAAAACAACAACTATCTATATTCTTCTTTGTTGAAATAACACATATAATTACATCAAAATTTGAACATGCTTTCCTTTCTTGCAATACTTTTTTTTTTAAAGAGCTTTTAAATCAGAAACTATAGATTTTATTTCTAAAAGTAAATAAGTCTAATACAACTTCAAGTTTAAAAACATAAATTCTTAAAACTTGAGAGGGCAAAGATCTCCTCTCTTGAAAACTAGAAACAAATACACAAGGCCATCTTGGCCATGCTCTCTCAAGAGCTCAAAAATAACTACACAAGGAAGAAGTGTTATTTTCTCCAACATCTCATAGCTCCAAAGAGAAATCCTACAAAGACACAAAAGGGAAAGAAGCCACAATGAACTACTCTCCTCCCTACCATTGACTCACTCATGAGTCACCCCTGAGCTAGGAGGTCATCCTCACACAAGGTAAACACACACCACACCACAACAAAGCATACAACACCCAAAACAATATACTCCCATGGCTTCCACATAACAAAACTCACCCAAGGTGAGTTTAATGGGGTGGGGGAGTGGACATCTCTCAACTCAAGAGTGTCACTCCAAAATACTTCCCAAAACAATTTCTTCTCAAGGCCTCAAGCCTACACTTGAAACCATATTTTTACAAAGCTTTCTATTGGCTCTCAAGCCATTTCAAAAATAGTCATATACACATATTGCCCTCAAGGCTAAAATCCCACAAAAATAAGGATGTGACCTCATGGAGGTTCACTCCTCCCCCACCCCACACATGTTGAGCATTCTCTCCAAATGGAGAAGCTCTCACCACTCCCTTAACCAATTTTTCCACAACAAATAACAAGAGAAAAAAAAAAATAGAACTCACACATACATCATACAAGTAAAGAAAAATGCATAAGGAAATGCATTAACCTTGTGTCATGTTGATAATTGTTTTTACACATTCATAACAAAAGTTAAAATTCACAAAATGAACCTAACTATCTTGAAAGATATGAAGAAATCAATTAAGATCACTTAATCCCAAGTTTTTGTATGGTTAAGTCTTGACCTTGTGGACAATTCAGTAGGTTAATGTGAAGCTATAATATGCAAGGGGCCTTACTTGATTTAAGGTGTTTTATGACTCACTGGACTTGAATTATGCAAAAAATATCATAAATATCAACATATTATTCATTCCTTTGCATAAATTTCCTACTGTATCACAAAACTTTATATTATTTATATTTAAACAAGCCTTTATTTTCAAGTATTATGAAAATTGCCAAATATCAACTCAGTTGTTCATGTTTCCTTCAAATATCAGATAATCTCCTTTAAATCTCTGCATTTAAGCTAAGTATTTCAAATTGTTTGGGAAAAGTTAGAGAAATCTAAATTGAACTTCATTATGCTACATGATCTAAATGCTCTGTTATTCACATTATAAGTAGTACAACAAACTTGATTAAATCCATAGACTAAACCTTCAAATGTAAGCCCTGAGTATTTTCACGAACATACATTCAAGATTGCAAAGCTTTTGAAGAGATAATATTTCAAATACAAATAAGAGCTAGAAGACACTCCAAAGTAGACGCAAAATTCTAGATGTATTTGTATTCAAAATATACAGTCACATATGATTTACAATGTATGAGTGACTCTTTGTTTCATTAATCAACTTATAGAAAACTTACAAAACATCTTACAGATACAGTAAGGATGCTAGATGTTCCACACATTCCTTATTGCAAATACAGGTGACCTCCTTCAAACTAAAATACTCTTTCTACTCAAAATGCTCAGACAAATTACAATTTCCAGCTCTGTTCTATAAATCCATGTGTGTCATTACAAAGTAAAGGGGCTCAATATATAGATTTGATTATCCCCAATACAGTTACAAAACATGGTCAATCAACGGTCTATATCTCAAGTACAACATCAATGGTGGAAAATAAATCCTACCAAAATTCCTGAGAAGCATATTCCATACTAAGTGTATAGATGCCCTTTGGAATCCCTAACAACCTCAAAATATCTTTTGTTTCTTTGCCCTTTTAATTATGCTTCTTTACACCTGTATATTTCTTCTCATTGAAATCCTTTACTCCTTTTACTTCCTTTGTGATCCATTCCACCCTTTGTGATGTCATCATCATTTAAGCTCCACCTTTATATCCTCATCGTATGCCCTTGTATACATCGTCCCTTGGTGAATCCTTCACCTCCACCTGATACAAAAAATGATAAACAACAGACACCACCGTTAATAGAATGTATTAGAAATCTCTTCAATTTCGTCGCTTTCCCTGGTAAAACATACAAAATGGAGTTCAAAAGCTTATAAAATGAATTAAAAATGCACTCAATTCCACTATTTGTATATAAACCATATTGTATTGCCTTTGCATATTTCGTTGTATGTTAAATTGTATGTCATTTTGTATCTTACATTGTATATCGGGTTGCATATTATAAACATACAAGCATTTAAACATTCAAATACTTTTCTATATTGAACTTCCTTTTGATATCCGGCTTGTATCTTTAACTTATATCTTTCGCTTTGCATATCGGCTTGTATATCGAAGATATACATTGTTATTATACAAAATTGACATAAAAGCGGTGGAGCCCACATTACTTTCCCCTTGTATCTCCGTGATACAACAATACTTGTATCAAAACCCTTAGATACAAAGCCCAATACATACAAACTCCTTTGTATCACCTCTTTCAAACTTATCATTTTTATAGACCATAGTTTACTTTTTTTTGGCTCCGCGATGTGTATAAAGTGCCATGCATCTTCTGATATACTTTAAGTCATGATGCATCACTTTAACCAAATTTTAATCTTTCCTAAATTCTACATTGTATGTATATTAAAATGTATAATTCGAAACATACATATTGTTAGATTCAGGGCAGACAACTGAGAGGGGGGGGTGAATCAGTTGTCCAAAACTTTCTTCCAATTAAACACTTAAATCCTCTTTGTAATTTAGCAACATAATAATAAATCAATCATGAAAACACAATGCATTAAATCAAGAGCAGAAACACATTAACACATGAGACACCAAGATTTTGACGTGGAAAACCTAGTTAAGGAAAAAATGACGGGGTGACTAACCCAAGAATGTATTCTCTATTAGAAGAATATAGAAAGAACAAAATGACACATGCCAATTAGGACTCATTACCTGAGCACACTGCTCACAAGAGGCTCACTGCTCACAAGAGACTCACTGTCTACAAAATAACAAGTATCACATACTTGAATTGAAAATAGCATCTTCACCATGCTTGAGTCAGTTCCATTTAAGCCCAATATTTCTGCTCTACCTTCACTCTCCTCCTCGCTACCACACTCTCATCTCCACAACATACACTTTGGAATGACTTTCCAATTCCTTATTTAGACAAGACATCGACTTAGGAATGATCATCTAAGTTAGAAAACATTACAGAGAAAATACATAAATACAACATGACTAATTACAAAAGACTTCATGCGGATCAACACACTATCAGCCACACAGATCTGAGACTTCAATCTTCTTCTAGGAACATGCCAATCTTCACCTAACATCTTCAAGATCATCTGTAGGATGTGTAACTCATCCAGTTGGCCTGACTTAGAAAGAACACCATCATCAAGAAGTTATTCTTCAATTGCGGGCTCCAACTCCAATGTGGACCACCAACATGAACTAGACATGATCCAAAGACCTCCACAAGCTTTCCTGAATCACTAAGAACATACACACTACATCTGCTTATTGAAATCCTTCTCTCCTTCATCTAGAACCCCAAGAACATAGTCTATCATTACTGTCACAAAGGAATGGATGCTTACAAACCTCCAGACCATGAACCAATCGAGTTGACACTTCACAAGGACTTCCTAAACATGCCACCAAATCCATAGAATAGGATATTTCATTTTCGGATCTCACCGGACCTATTTGTATCACTCTGTCACCTCTGAACATCGACTAGAACTGGTTTTACTTGAGCGGCTACAACTTCTTTAGATCATCATGTGGACCTCTGAAATCTTTACTAGATCAACTTAAGACACATATCTAAAAACCCTTTAAACTACATCCTCTTATCCTCATCTTATCTTGGATCTTTGCCTTACTGTCTTCACTATTCTTCTTTGTTCCTAATTAGAACTAATTTTCTCAATATCCTCAGCATACAACTCACTCAAACCTTATCATTAATGCAACAGTAGTATGTTGACATCAATGACAACACCGGTTAGGTCCATACTTGCAACACATACAATGCATGAAACATACAACAATAAAACCTTATTTCATAATCTTTTCAATTTTGTGGCATGCATATCCCATTGTATATCATCTTGTATGTTTCCCTTTGCCAAACATACAAACCTAAAATACCTTTGACGAATTTGACCAATTATTTATTTAAACTCCGAACTCTTTCGGGTCTGATTTGTATGTAAAGATATCGAAATGCATACAAGTATAATGATTTAATAAACCTGACTGCTCCCTTATGCAACTCATATAACAACTTGATATACAAGCAACTTTGTATATGCAACATACAAACCTTCTTATTGTACACTTTACCAAAAACATACATACCTTGCAAAATATTGAGAATTTTAAAATGGTTCAAAAAGCAACCCTCACTCATTTTTGACAAGGAATTCACTCATATTCTACTCTGGTACATAATGTTATTTTTTCTTTATTTTCAACAAGGTTTGTAACTTTCACTTCCTTTTCCATTTTACCACCAAGCAGACCCACACACACACAAACAGAAGCAAAGCCAAAACAGGGGTCCTCATTTTGCTAAGGAGTAAAATGGGGCATGTTGTGAGCATCACAACAACTAGAAACCAAATAAAACAATCAAATTCAAACCATTAAAGAAAACTAAATGAAATAAATTCATAACTTCCAACTATCTTTTCTACAAATCATTATCTAACTTGAGACCTAATGTATTCAATAAGGTGCATGAATTTTTCCTTTAGTTTAAGTGAGTGCACGTGATTAATAATCCTCATCTTAAAAATTAGTTGAACAAACCAGTGACTAATATTAGACTACCTAGTTGATGTCATTCCCTCATAGCCAACCGGATAGAGCCTTGTTGCTAGTAGGTGTCCATAGCCCCGACAAGGTTATCATTACAATTCTCCTAAGTAGAGCCCCACTGCCAGCAAGCATCTATAGCCCCGGTAGTTTTACTTAGATGACTTAATCTAGATTTTTTTAGTAAAATCCATTTTATTATTTTATTTATTTTATATTTTGTATTTGATAGAGATTTCATAAGATATTACAGTTGTAACTTCATGATGCAAGGAGTGATCACTTGCTGAAATTAAGCTGAGAATTGTAATGGTAGCAAGGGTGACCTCTGATTTTTCACCTAATATCTACACTAGTAGGTTCAACAAACCCAAGGATTTTAGGTGTGTCATTGTGAGAAACTTCCCTTGAATACTCAACCCACAGTTATTGAATACAAAATTTTACAAGTGAAACAACTTTCTACATTCATGGCAGTCACAACAAGTTATACATAAATTTCAAATAATTAACCTAAATGTTCTAAATTTTCTATTGTTTTCAGTGGTTGTCAGTCTGCTCCTGTATACCCTAAATCAAAATAAAGACCCTAGCACACAAGAAAACAACAAAGCAAACAAAACAAATGGACTATACAAACAACTAACTACAAAAGGAAACAACACAAAGCAAGACAAGAAAACAAAGAAAACAAATAAAACAACCACCCCTCCCAAACTATACAAGACACCATCGGGTAAACAAAGCACACAACTAGAACCAAAAACACTCATATTTAAATGCCTTTTTAGAATATGTAAGAACATCAGGGCATTAGTTATAGTTCTCAACTTAGCAAATTTATCTTTGAATTCTGAAAAATACTCATTTATTCTACCCTCACTGTATTTAACAGAATAATCTCTAATTATCATCAATTGAGGCAGCCCATCACGTTCATGATTAATCCATATGCATGTCTCATCCTTTGAATTTCCACAATCAAAACAATTTCTTACATCATTACTGTGGAAAGGAAAGAAACAACCTAATGTATTTCTGGCTCTACTGGGCCTACCTATTCACTGCCAACCAATCCTTTATTTAACTTTGGATTTTCATCACTCCACTCAATTTTATGTCCTACTTCCACCTTGGTGACATGTGACTCCTGATGTGTTACTTTAGCATCTATATTTAACATCAACTCTTCATCTTGCAAGCTTATCTAATTTTTAAACCCCAGCAACACCTAAATGTCCTCTTTAATTTTCTGCACATTAGCACATGAATGAGTACCATTATAATCTGACATATCTAAATTTATCATTTCTAGATTATTTGGCTGTGAATGTGAAACAACATTTGATTCATGAAAATACTTCCCTATTTCACTTTCAAAATAATGCTGGAGTGATGCTTGATTATGCACAGCAATAGCATAATCTTCTGTATCTTCCATTTTCAAGAATTGTTCCCCAAATAATTTAGTCCTATCATTCAGCAAAATATCTGGTTCCATTATCTTGCAACAATCCTAGATTTGGTGAATCAATTTAAAGCCATCAAATAATAAATCAAGATTTACTTCTTTTCCTATGATTCCTTTATTTGTTGATACAAAAACTTTTTTAATTTTAGTACACTTTAATTCTATCAATACTTGTTTACATTTCTTTGGCCAATCATTTTCATTAAAACTTTTCAAATCAGATCCAAAGATTTTTTCTTGACAAGTATTCCCTAGTAATTCAATATATTTATCAAATATATTAAGATTAACTTCACTTTTCTTTTTCTTTTCATTAAATCCTCTTTGCTTATCATCTAATAACTGAAAATAAGGTGTGCTTTCTTCTTTGTATTTTTCAAGATATTTATACTTGTCATTAGCTTTATTCATATTTGAACCTTGACAAAAAAATAGATTATTTTTCTTACCATCACATGATTCCAAAAAAGAGATTTTGCTATCCTTTATTTCTAGCATTGGTTCATTCTTTGCATTATCTGAACAATTAATGATTGCTGATATTGCATCCTCCTGCTGCTCCATAATCCCCTCATTTTCTTGCTAACCTTCAACCCTATACACATTTGAGAAAGAGATCAGTCCTTTTAAAGCCAAATCTAACCTTGTAAGAAAAGTCAGACAATTGATTTCACCATGCTCTGTGGACTTATGTATCTTGCACCATCCAAATAAACAAAAGTTAGATAAATTTTTAGGATAAATCCTCTCATTTAAAGTTTTCTGAAAGACATGAATATTAACCTAGAAATTGTCTTGATATGAGTCCATTGAAAATGATACTTTTTTTTCAACTTTTTAGATTTTGAAATTTTATGAGATCTAACATATCTCAGAATAAAACATTAAAACTCAGAAAATTAGAATAGTCCTTGAAGTTTGAGTAGTACCTTTGCAAAAAAAAAACATTCAAATTCTTTCAAACAGAAGATCTTTGCAAACAAAATGCTCAAATTTCCAAGAACTAAAATGATCCTCCTGGCTAGCCTACACAAAATCCACCTTAAATCCTATCAGGCCCTCCTTCTAGTGCCAAAAACTATTGATGATTATTTTTACACATTCATAACAAAAGTTAAAATTCACAAAATTAACCTAACTATCTTGAAAGATATGAAGAAATCAATTAAGATTACTTAATCCCAAGTTTCTGTATGGTCAGGTTTTGACCTTGTGGACAATTCAGTAGGTTAATGTGAAGTTGTAATATGCAAGGGGCCTTACTTGATTTAAGGTGTTTTATGACTCACTGGACTCGAATTATGCAAAATTTATCACAAATATCAACATATTATTCATTCCTTTGCATAAATTTGCTACTGTATCACAAAGCTTTATATTATTTATATTAAAACAAGCCTTTCTTTTCAAATATTATGAAAATTGCCAAATATCAACTCAATTGTTCATGTTTCCTTCAAATATCAGACAATCTCCTTTAAATCTCTATGTTTAAGCTAAGTATTTCAAATTGTTTGGAAAAAGTTAGAGAAATCTAAATTGAACTTCATTCTACTACAAGATCTAAATGCTCTATTATTCACATTGTAAGCAGTATAATAAACTTGATTAAATCCACAGACTAAACCTTTAAATGGAAGCCCAGAGTATTTTCACGAACATACATTCAAGATTGCAAAGCTTTTGAAGAGATAATATTTCAAATACAAATAAGAGCCAGAAGACACTCCAAAGTAGATGTAGAATTCCAAATGTATTTGTATTCAAAAGATACAGTCACATATGATTTACAATGTATGAGTGACTCTTTGTTTCATTAATCAACTTATAGAAAACTTACAAAACATCTTATAGATACAGTAAGGAAGCTAGATGTTCTAGGCATTCCTTATTGTAGACACGGGAGACCTTCAAACTAAAATACTCCTACTCAAAATACTTACACAAATTACAATTTCTAGCTCTGTTCTATAAATCCCTATGTGTTATTATAAAGTAAAGGGCTCAATATATAGATTTGATTATCCCCAATATGGTTACAAAACCTGGTTAATCAACGGTCTATATCTCAAGTGCAGCATCAATGGTGGAAAATAAATCCCGCCAAAATTTCCAAGAAGCATATTCCATATTGAGCATAAAGATGCCCTTTGGAATCCCTAACAACCTCAAAATATCTTTTGTTTCTTTGCCCTTTTAATTATACTTCTTTCCACCTGTATATTTCTTCTCATTGAAATCCTTTACTCCTTTTGCTTCCTTTGTGATCCATTCCACCCTTTATGATGTCATCACCATTTAAGCTCCACCTTTATATCCTCATCGTATGCCCTTGTATACATCGTCCCTTGGTAAATCTGTCGCCTCCACCTGATACAAAAAATAATAAACGATGGACACCACCATTAATAGAATGTATTTGAAATCTCTTCAATTCCGTCACTTTCCCTAGTAAAATATACAAAACAGAGTTCAAAAGCTTCTAAAATGTATTAAAAATGCACTCAGTTCCACCGTTTGTATATAAACCATATTTTATTGCCTTTGCATATTTCATTGTATGTTAAATTGTATGTCATTTTGTATCTTACATTGTATATCGGGTTGTATATTATAAACATACAAGAATTTAAACATTCAAAGACTTTTCTATATTGAACTTCCTTTTGATATCTAGCTTGTATCTTTCTCTTTGTATATCAGCTTGTATATCAAAGATATACATTGTTATTATACAAACCCAACGTACAAGCAGTGGAGCCCACATTACTTTCACTTGTATCTCTGTGATACAACAATACTTGTATCAAAACCCTTAGATACAACTTCATTCTGCTACACGATCTAAATGTTCTATTATTCACATTATAAGAAGTACAACAAACTTGATTAAATCCACAGACTAAACCTTTAAATGTAAGCCTTGAGTATTTTCATGAACATACATTCAAGATTGTAAAGCTTTTGAAGAGATAATATTTCAAATACAAATAAGAGCCAGAAGACACTCCAAAGTAGATGCAGAATTCAAAATGTATTTGTATTCAAAATATATAGTCACATATGATTTACAATGTATGAGTGACTCTTTGTTTCATTAATCAACTTACAAAAAACTTACAAAATGTCTTACAGATATAGTAAGGAAGCTAGATGTTTCAGGCATTCCTTATTGCAGACATAGGAGACCTCCTTCAAACTAAAATACTCCTACTCAAAATGCTTACACAAATTACAATTTCTAGCTCTGTTTTATAAATCCCTATGTGTTATTACAAAGTAAAGGGCTCAATATATAGATTTGATTATCCCCAATATGGTTACAAAACCTAGTCAATCAACGGTCTATATCTCAAGTGCAACATTAATGGTGGAAAACAAATCCCGCCAAAATTCCTGAGAAGCATATTCCATACTAAGCATAAAGATGCCCTTTGGAATCCCTAACAACCTTAAAATATCTTCTATTTTTTTGCCCTTTTAATTATGCTTCTTTCCACTTTTATATTTCTTCTCATTGAAATCCTTTAGTCCTTTTGCTTCCTTTGTGATCCATTCCACCCTTTGTGATGTCATCACCATTTAAGCTCCACCTTTATATCCTCATCGTATGCCCTTGTATACATCATCCCTTGGTAAAACCTTCGCCTCCACCTGATACAAAAAATGATAAACAATGGACACCACCATTAATAGAATGTATTAGAAATCTCTTCAATTCCGTCACTTTCCCTGGTAAAACATACAAAATGGAGTTCAAAAGCTTATAAAATGAATTAAAAATGTAGTCACTTCCACCGTTTCTATATAAACCATATTCTATTGCCTTTGCATATTTCATTGTATGTTAAATTGTATGCCATTTTGTATCTTACATTGTATATCGGGTTGCATATTATAAACATACAAGCATTTAAACATTCAAAGACTTTTCTATATTGAATGTTACGCCCGCCTTGAACGCCTTAAAGAATACACACTTTTGCAATATGAAACAGGAAATTTTTTTTTTTTTAAAAAAAGATTAAATAACGATAACATAACTAATTACAACATATTCTCTAAGGGTCCAAGGCTGCATCACTTAACAAATCAGCTAACATAATTTAACATACATCAACAACTGATCCAATTCCATACTCAATTTAAATAACTTATCCACATTCATTGCAATCATCAAATAACAGAATCTGCATGATTAAATACATAACTAAAATGCTTTCATATAAGTACATCATAACATCATTACATTGCTACTTTTAGTCTACATCAAAAGTTACATACATAAGAATGTTCTGTTACACAAATCTGGTACAAGGTTATGCACTTACATCATCACCATTGGAACAAGTACAACTGGAACAAATCCTTTCTGCATATGATCTCAACAGGAATAACCAATGGATAAAATAGCTCTTCCACCCGACCATGTGGAACCCAAAGGTCCACCCCCCGAGCTAGGAGTTAACATGAGGTCCCAAACACTGACAGTCAGGTAGACGAAAGACAAACAAGAACAAAGGACGACCATACGCCAATACTACCCAAGGCAATAACAATACAACACAACATAACTTAACTTAACTTTCACTTTCACTTCCACTTTCACTTCCAGAGGCGACACAAAACCAATGAGGAGAGACCGAACAAGGAATGCTAGGTTGTAGTAGGGAGAGTGTCATCGCACGGTCCTAACATGGGTTATCCTGACAGCCTCTCACTAGGCACCGGCCCCCATCTATGGTTATCCTGACAGCCTCTCACTAGGCGCCGGCCCCATAGGGTGACACATGCGGAATCGACCTTCCTTTCATGAGGACAAGGAAGTCAATCATGCCGACCAGGCCTTCTCTACCCATCCTTAGTCTAAACAAGCACTACAGGCCATGGGAGAGGAATCCATTAATCTTATTAATGTGAAATCTACCCTTAACCCCCTAGTTAATTTTAGGTTATCACTTGATTAATCTACTTCCAACGGGTTATCCTGACTGCCACTTTGGGCGCCGGCCCCACGTTGAAAGCCACTCTCCTTCCTAACACCTAGTAAACCTTAAAACATCATACAAGACTTAATAACAACACACATATAAGTACACTGCAAGGCATAAACCTTCTTGCATCAAAATAGAATCATAATATCAATTGTTATCCAACACTTTTACCATCACGATACTTTATTCTTTACAGATTTCGGGTCTCTCCATATGACAAAACGGTACAATAAGATCACAAGAGGTTTGATATCTCATCCTGAGATTATTACTTTACAATGCACAACATTCAACTTGACAGTACCTCATTATACTTCCTACTATGTTTGATACACATAGATGCTATTACATCGTAATTACAAAAACAACAATACACAAGTTGCAAATACTTACCAACAACAACTTAGCCTCTGGAATACAAGTTTGAACAACCCCAATCCGACTCATTACAACACTCATTCAACTCAATTCAATTCAGATTCAGGAGATGAAATACTACAATTCATTCTCAGTTCAATGCAAACAATTTCTGAAATAAAATCAACATTATATTACAACAATTAAATTAATACCTTGCAACTAAATCTCTAACTAACCTTTATTTTGTTTCAAGAGATAAATAGATTGATTAACTAAATCATTACAATAATTGATAAAAGAACCACTTAATTTCTGTTTACCATTCGACACTTTCATAACGATACGATCTTATATACTTTCCTTCAATCTTGTACAATTAACTTTATTCTATTAAGGATAATAATGCTAGGAGAGATATCTTACGGCTAAACGGCAATCACACAAGGCAATTCAATCACGAAATGTTTGTTATCCTTCATACGGTCTTGCAGACATTCTAGCGAGCTCAATCAAATGGATTCTTTTATGATGATTTGAAGATGTTTCTGAAATTGATCTTATCCGTGGTGATATAATTTCTCCAGAGAACAATCGTAAATGCGCCCTACGCGAACAGCTTAAGATATTTTACTACTGCGATGTAAAATTGCTATTGACTGTTTTACCACTGACGTGAATGATATTTGATTGTATCAGCGTTCGTCAACTTGGAATTTTACTAAATTGATGACACAACTTAAGGGTTTTCTCTCTCTAACAAAAAGGCAAGGACTGCAGGAAAACAGTGACACACAGAAATGACGAACTGGTGTTGTCGAAAAGATTACTTACGGCCTCTAACAGCGTTCTTCAACTACTCAACGCCATGCAGATTTCCAATTACAAAAAGGTGTGGAAACAGTGTTGTATACTGAAGGAAGTTTATCTCTGACGGAAAGTCGCAGATTACAAAACCTCTGTAGATTTCGACTGCTGTTTACTATGTGAAGGCAGAACCTTCTTCCTTGGCAGCGCATGCCTTTCTATGCTAACTCAGTTATTGATATAACTGATAACTCTGCACTGATTGTACGAATCATTTTCCAGAAAACAGTTGAATAAAGGTAAAGGTGAAACTTGAGCGCTCAGCTGAGAACCACTCTCCAAATAGATGGAATGATTGCAGCCAACAATACTGGATTTGTTGCATAAACTCTACAAACTTGTCATAGGGCGATCTGTGGTTGTAAACTAGATTATAGAGAAATACTCTTTGGGATGAATCAAATGGTAATCCTACTGTTTGAGCAAGATCGCTGGTATACACAGAATGGTTTTGCTGACAAGGTATTAAATTCTCTATTTTGACAAGGTGAGCCTTTGGTTTCCAATTTGCAACCCTACAACAGCTAGGAATATTGATTACTGAGTTCAGAGGTATTTGTAACCAATGACCCGCGCCATGTAAGTACTACTTCCCCACAAATATGAGCGCCAAATCAGACCAAACAATAAACACATTAGACTCTTCCGGCAGACAAAACACTAGTCGTCTAGGGCACATGACTCCATATGGGAGATGTTGATCAGTCCCTTGTGAGTTTGTTCACACTACATACCTCCTATCCCACGTCTTACACATATAGCATGCGTCTATAACATCGGCTTTGGAACCTTAAATCTTATTATGATTTCTTAGCCATACCAGGTGTAATTCGCAAAAAACCACACTTTCCAGACATGCGCCTAGTCCAGCGGCTTAGGGAGACAATGGAACAAGACAGAGCCATTATCCAACAAGAAGACTTCATAACCAAAAATGACATGATTTGATAGCTCCAGCTAAGGAGTAAGCTTAGACAACGGTACATAGCACAGCATTCCGAAAACGGCGAATAAAAGGGATCCGGAACTCTTATTCAAAATGAATGACAGCAAGGCAGAAACGCAAGAAGCAAGGCAGCGGCTACCTATTACTATCGGTCCTCAAAAGATTAATACCAACACACAAAACAATATACATGGGATTCGTCTCACCACACTGGAGATATAACGAAATGAAAAGGCTTCAGAAATTTTCATCAAATCGCAGGACCATGAGCCAAAAGCAGCGCTCTACCAATGACAAAATTAATAATCTTAATATTTTAACTTGCTCTTCTCTGCACATTGTTTTAACAAAATTAATAATCTTATTTGCGAAATCATTAATTCCTCCGTTCATCACAAACAGCGTGACAATCAAATCAATTAGCTTTCCGAAATTTCATCATAAGAACAGTCGGATCTGAAGGCATAAAAAGGAACATTCTGCTTCATTCAATTCAAATTAATATCATCATAACTCAATAATATCCGCAGAACACAGATTACCTACTCTTGTTGCTCAAGTCGATGCAAATTAGGTAATACTATCACAACTTAATATCTGCAATACCCTTATGAGCATCCATGAGAGGAAAAACCTCTGGAGATGATGAATCCTCCCTCTGGCAGATATGCACTTATCTCCAAGCGACTAGGAATACACTAGGATGAGTGCAGAGTTGTATCCAAACAGAAGAACCTTTAATAATCGAAAATGATAAGGTTTCATTCGCTCCAGCTATGGCATAGTTTTTCAACGGTCCATAGTATGATATCTAGTAAATAGCGAAAGAAGAGCTTTCGGATTTTCATTCCAAAACGAGCAGTGAATTACCTATGATTACCTGTCCACAACCGAAGTAAAACTAACCACAATACCTATGATTATCTATCCACAACCGAAGTAAAACTAACCACAACAATACGCAATATATACACAGAGCTCTCAATCATAACGGCTGAATATGTTCGCTGACCTGCTAAAGTGTGACTAGCTATTGCTAAGGTGATCCATGATTAGTTCGCTGAGCTGATAGATGTACGACTAGATGTTGCCCAAGCGATCCATCCTATGTGTTCAATTCACACTACTTATCTCTTGTCTTACGTCTGGCCTAAGAAGGATTCGCCTATTCGTTGGCTCGATGATAAATCTGCATTACACTTGCATTACAGGGTTTTAATGGAACGAGTGAAGGACGGGTATCCTAACAAAAGAAATTTCAAATAATTGACCTTGAAGAATTCGTGGCATCGTGGCGAAGGATTTTCTGGGCAACATCTGCCTTAAAGTTGCCGTTGGAGGATGGAACACTGCCGAAAAGAGAACATCCTCTATTGACGACCTAGGGTTTGAAGACAGATCAAGACGTCCCTTATTTTTTAAAAAAAATTCAATGATAACATAATACGGAGATCTAAGTATTGTTGTTATACCACCAATAGCTAAAACCCTGACAAAAATTATAGTGCCGATCAAAGAACCAACAGAATTTCACCCTCAACGCCATGTTTAAGTTCATTTTCATTTTTTTGATGAGACGTCTAGGGTAAATTGATGTGTTCCTAAGAATTCATGATTCTACTATGGTTTCATCCTTTGACGAGGAGTAAACACAGAAAGGGCAGACATATTTCACAGGAAGTAATTCAACCACAAGCATTCCATTTGCAATTAAAGAAACATTCAACCCAGCATATACAGATGCAGAACCAGAGGCAGAAATCGAGCATTAGAGGAACCTGGCAACGATGTCAATCGACGAGTCTGCTTCAATTGTTGCAGATCCAAGCTGCTTCTTTCCTTTCACCTCTCCTCCTCTCCTTGAAGCCCCTCCCGCTCTTTTATAACTCAGCCTCTCTCCTCTCCAAGGGCTTGGCACGCGATCCCGAGCACCACTCATTTTAAAGAATATGTATTTTTTATTTAATTTAAAGATCCCAATTATTAGATATTTTATCTTATTATTATTTTTCTTTATAGCCGACCCAAATTATTGTTATAAGTAGAATAGTACTATATCGACAATTATATAATTTTGTACTATACTTTAATTTATCTTATTAATCAAGTTGTAAATCACAATTTACAACATGATTACATCTATTTATTTATTTAAATATTTATTATAATTAATATTATATTGAATAATACAAACTTCTTACAACTTTATTTATCAACAACACTTCTATTAAAATAGTAATTTATTTATAGCTAAAATTGACAACTAACGACATTATGCCCATTTAACAACACTTATACTCTTCCGTAGAATAATTCTAATTAAAGCACAACATTGCCACACATACTTAGACACCTGCAGAACTCATTAGACTCCAAGATATGGTATTACCTGACCGTAAGACATGGGCGAATGACCACCACTAACCACAAGGGTAAACTGACGACGAAGGAACACTGACTAGGGACCTCACGTTAACTCCAACCAACTAATCCATTGGCGAAGGCATGCTCAGACCTGTAATCAGGTGGAGTTGATGCCTAGTACCTGTATCCTGCAACAACGCACAGTTAACCATAACAAGATATACATATACATCACAAGCAGTCCTATCGTGAATGGAAATCGCAGTGGGGTAGGGTACTCGAGAACGAGTAATACAACACTGTTCCATTCACGTTTATAAATAACAATCAACTATATTGAACAGAGTATCAGATTACTAATCTACGACATAAAATGATCAACTAACTTCCAATCCATATAATGAATAACATCAAAGCATCTAAAACATCAGTTCATTTATCAAATTGTAAAGCATAAAATCGCATAATCCAACATCAACATCTGTTATCTTAACAATTAAGTTCACAATGAAGTAACAAGATAACAAGAGATCCATCTTCTACGGTCTAGGACACTATAAAGTTTAAGCAAACATCAATCTGATGGACGATGAGACGAGGGGCACTACATTGAACTTCCTTTTGATATCCGGCTTGTATCTTTAACTTGTATCTTTCACTTTGCATATCAGCTTGTATATCGAAGATATACATTGTTATTATACAAACCCGACGCACAAGCAGTGGAGCCCACATTACTTTCCCCTTGTATCTCCGTGATACAACAATACTTGTATCAAAACCCTTAGATACAAAACCCAATACATACAAACTCCTTTGTATCACCTCTTTCAGACTTATTATTTTTATAGACCATAGTTTACTTATTTTTCGGCTCTGCAATGTGTATGAAGTTCCATGCATCTTCCGATATACTTTAAGTCATGATGCATCGCTTTAGCCAAATTTTAATCTTTCCTAAATTCTGCATTGTATGTATATTCAAATGTATAATTCAAAACATACATACAATGCATGAAACATATAACAATAAAACCTCATTTCATAATCTTTTTGGTTCTGCAGCATGCATATCCCATTTTATATCATCTTGTATGTTTCCCTTTGCCAAACATACAAACCTAAAATACATCCGACGGGCTTGAACAATTATTTATTTAAACTCCGAACTCTGTCGGGTTTGATTTGTATGTAAAGATAAAATGTTATCGAAATGCATACAAGTATAATGATTTAATAAACCTGACTGCTCCCTTATGCAACTCATATAACAACTTGATATACAAACAACTTTGTAAATGCAACATACAAACCTTCTTATTGTACATTTTACCAAAAACATATATACCTTGCAAAATATTGGGAATTTTAAAATGGTTCAAAAAGCAACCCTCACTCATTTTTGACAAGGAATTCACCCATATTCTACTCTGGTACATAATGTTATTTTTTCTTTCTTTTCAATAAGGTTTGTAACCTTCACTTCCTTTTCCCTTTTACCACTAAGCAGACCCACACACACACAAACAAAAGCAAAGCCACAACAAGGGTCCTCATTTTGTTAAGGAGTAAAATGGGGCATTTTGTGAGCATCACAACAACTAGCAAGAAAATAAAACAATCAAATTCAAACCATTAAAGAAAACTAAATGAAATAAATTCATAACTTCCAACTATCTTTTCTACAAATCATTATCTAAATTGAGACCTAATGTATTCAATAAGGTGCATGAATTTTTGCTTTAGTTTAAGTGAGTGCACGTGATTAATAATCCTCATCTTAAAAATTAGTTGAACAAACCAATGACTGATATTAGACTACCTAGTTGATGTCATTCCCTCATAGCCAACCAAATAGAGCCTTGTTGCCAGTAGGCGTCCATAGCCTCGACAAGGTTATTGATACAATTCTCCTAAGTAGAGCCCCACTGCTAGTAAGCATATATAGCCCCAATTGATTTACTTAGATGACTTAATCTAGATTTTTAGTAAAATTTATTTTATTATTTTATTTATTTTATATTTTCTATTTGATAGAGAATTCATAAGATATTACAATTGTAACTTCATGATGCAAGGAGTGATCACTTGCTGAAATTAATCTGAGAATTGTAATGGTAGCAAGGGTGACCTTTGATTTTTCACTTAAATCTACACTAGTAGGTTCAACAAACCCAAGGATTTTAGGTGTGTCATTATGAGAAACTTCCCTTGAATACTCAACCCACAATTATTGAATAAAAAATTTCACAAGTCAAATAACTTTCTACATTCATGACAGTCACAACAAGTTATATATAAATTTCAAATAATTAACCTAAATGTTCTAAATTTTCTATTGTTTTCAATGGTTGTCAGTTTACTCCTGCATACCCTAAATAAAAATAAAGACCCTATCACACAGGAAAAAAACAAAGCAAACAAAAAAAATGGACTGTACAAACAACTAACTACGAAAGGAAACAACACAAAACAAGACAAGAAAAGAAATAAAAGAACCACCCCTCTCAAACTATACAAGACACCACGGGGTAAACAAAGCACACAACTAGAACCAAAAACACTCATATTTAAATTCCTTTTCAGAATATGCAAGAACATTAGGGCATTAGTTATAGTTCTCAACTTAGCAAATTTATCATTGAATTCTAAAAAATACTCATTTATTCTACCCTCACTATATTTAACAGAATAATCTCTAATTATAAGAAATTGAGGTAGCCCATCATGTTCATGATTAATCCATATGCACATGTCTTATCCTTTGAATTTCCATAATCAAAACAATTTTTGACATCATTTACTAAGAAAAGGAAAGAAACAACCTGATGTATTTCTGGCTCTACTGGACCTGCCTGTTCACTACCAGCTAGTCCTTTATTTAACTTTGGATTTTCATCACTCCACTCAATGTTTTGTCGTACTTCCACCTTGGTGACATGTGACTCTTGATGTATTACTTTTGTACCGATATTTAATCTCAATTGTTCATCTTGCAAGCTTATTTGATTTTTAAACTCCAGCAACACCTCAATGTCCTCTTTAATTTTCTACACATTAGCACATGAATGGGTACCATCATAATCTGAGATATCTAAATTTATCATTTCTAGATTATTTGGCTGTGAATGTGAAACAACATTTGATTCATGAAAATACTTCCTTATTTCACTTTCAAAATAATGCTGGAGCGATGTTTGATTATGCATAGCAATAGCATAATCTTCTGTATCTTCCATTTTCAAGAATTGTTCCCCAAATAATTCAGTCCTATCATTTAGCAAAATATTTGGTTCCATTATCTTACATCAATCCTAGATTTGGTCATTCAATTTAAAGCCATCAAATAATAAATCAAGATTTACTTCTTTTCATATGATTCCTTTATTTGCTGATATAGAAATTTCTTTAATTTTAGTGCACTTTAATTCTGTCAATACTTGTTTACATTTCTTTGCCCAATCATTTTTATTAAAACTTTTCAAATCAGATCCAGAGATTTTTTCTTGACAAGTATTACCTAGTAATTCAATATATTTATCAAATATATCAAGATTAACTTCACTTTTCTTTTTCTTTTCATTAAATCCTCTTTGCTTATCATCTAATAACTAAAAATGAGGTGCACTTTCTTCTCTATATTTTTTAAGATATTTATACCTATCATTAGCTTTATTCATATTTGAACCTTGACAAAAAAATAGATTATTTTTCTTACCATCACATGATTCCAAAAAAAGAGATTTTACTACCCTTTATTTCCAGCATTGGTTCAATCTTTGCATTATCTGAACAATTAATGATTGCTGATATTGCATCCTCCTATTGCTCCATAATCCCCTCATTTTCTTACCAACCTTCAGCCCTATACACATCTGAGAAAGAGATCAGTCCTTTAAAAGCCAAATCTAACCTTGTAAGAAAAGTCAAACAATTAATTTCACCATGCTCTGTGGACTTATGTATCTTGTACCTTCCAAATAAACCAAAGTTAGATAAATTTTTAGGATAAATCCTGTCATTTAAACTTTTCTAAAAGACAGGAATATTAACCTAGAAATTGTCTTTGTACGAGTCCATTGAAAATGATACTTTGTTTTCAACATTTTAGATTTTGAAATTTTATGAGATCTAACATATCTCAGAATAAAACATTAAAACTCAGAAAATTAGAATAGTCCTCGAAGTTTGAGGAGTTCCTTTGCAAAATTAAAATTAAAATTAAAATTCTTTCAAACAGAAGATCTTTGCAAACAAAACGCTCAAATTTCCAAGAACTAAAGTGATCCTCCTAGCTAGCCTACACAAAATCCACCTTAAATCCTATCAGACCCTCCTTCTAGCACCAAAAACTGTTGATGATTATTTTTACACATTCATAACAAAAGTTAAAATTCACAAAATGAACCTAACTATCTTGAAAGATATGAATAAATCAATTAAGATTACTTAATCCCAAGTTTCTGTATGGTTAGTTCTTGACATTGTGGACAATTCAGTAGGTTAATGTGAATCTATAATATGCAAGGGGCCTTACTTGATTTAACATGTTTTATGACTCACTAGACTCGAATTATAAAAAAATTATCACAAATATCAACATATTATTCATTCATTTGCATAAATTTGCTACTGTATCACAAAGCTTTATATTATTTATATTAAAACAAGCCTTTCTTTTCAAATATTATAAAAATTGCCAAATATCAACTCAGTTGTTCATGTTTCCTTCAAATATCAGACAATCTCCTTTAAATCTCTGCGTTTAAGCTAAGTATTTCAAATTGTTTGGGAAAAGTTAGAGAAATCTAAATTGAACTTCATTCTACTATAGGATCTAAATGCTCTATTATTCACATTGTAAGCAGTACAACAAACTTGATTAAATCCAAAGACTAAGCCTTTAAATGTAAGCCCTGGGTATTTTCACGAACATACATTCAAGATTGCAAAGCTTTTGAAGAGATAATATTTCAAATAAAAATAATAGCCAGAAGACACTCCAAAGTTGATGCAGAATTCCAGATGTATTTGTATTCAAAATATATAGTGACGTATGATTTACAATGTATGAGTGACTCTTCCTCTCCCTTCCAAACTTCCATTTTCGTCACTTTACTTTAGAGTGAAGATAAATTGACCAAATGGGAGTTTACCTAAGGTTATACAAGCTCAAATGGTCCCTAGACCCTAGGGGTACAACCCAGGGTCAATTTTAACCCATGTTGAGCACCATAGGTTGAGTAAAAACACATAAAAAGGGGTCTCAAAATTTATAAACTCAAAATAAAATTCAAATAAACATTACACTTAACAACACCAATCAAAAACCAAATATAAGAAGGGCTAGACCTAACCCAACTAACATCACACAACAACATTACCAAAAATCATCATACATCACATAGTTGATCTTGGTTCCTCTTGGAACTAGATCAGATTTACATGGGACACAACACAATGTGTGGGAATGATCTCTAAATATCTGTGGCTTTGTTAGAACACCTGCATGCTCAAATGAAATGTTAATCCAACATGTATATAATAGCTAAAGCAAAGTGAAACATACACTCACATCATCACATGATCATATAAACATCAAGAAATCACATCATAATTAAATTCTTAATTTTGTATTTTAAAATCCATCACAAGATACTATCACATAATAAATCTCTAACTAAAATCACATGAATAATATCCCAATAACCTCATACTATAAATCATATGTATAACATCATCAGTGAATCAATATCGGGGTTTAATCTCATCGTAATCATGCTAAACATAAAAAATCCACATAATCATAAAGTCTAATAATCTTGCATATCAGGAAGAATAGTCCCATAAGTCTAATATTTGTCTACAACAGTAAAATAAAGTAGTCAATATAAGGGAATGAAATGGTAGACCTCACATCCTCCCTCCTAAGACTCTACTTCCTCCTAGTAGTCATTAAAGAGGTGAGGATAAAGGGCCCTCAATCTCGCTACATGTCCTATTAGACCCTAACCTAGTCCAGCTCTCGATGTCAAAGGCCCAGTGTCCAACAAGCCAATATGCAAATTAGATCTAAAGCCAACTGACCATCTGCCTCTACCTGAAGAGTACTCCAATCCAATACATGAGATAAATTAGATATGTAATGATGCAAAATAGAAACATGAAAAACATCATGGATGTGTGATAGGCTAGGTGGCAAGGCTAGATGGTAGGATATAGGTCCTATCCACTCCAAGATCTCAAAAGGTCTAACAAAATGAGGTGTGAGCTTAGAGCGCTTTCCATACTGGATTGGACTCTTATGCAGTCGCACTCTCAAGAATACTTTGTCCCCAACTGAGAAGCTCTGATCTACCCTCTTAGCATTAGTATACTTCTTTTGTCGATCCTAAGCCTCTTGAAATCTCTGCCTAATCAAAGTCACCTACTGCTCCATATCTTGAACCAACTCTAGCCCTATCACAAACCTGTCCTTAATACGGTCCCAGCTCAAAGGTGTCCTGTAAGGTCTACCGTACAAGGCCTGAAAATGAGGCATACCCAATGAGCTGTGATGCCCATTATTGTAGGCAAACTCAACTAGATATAGATACTCCTCCCATCTACTTTGGTGATCCATGACAGAGCATATCCTCAAGAACCTAATTAACTCTCTCTGTCTAACCATCTATGTTAGGATGATAAGCAGAACTGAAGTTGAGTTATGTGCCCAATGCCTACTGCAATGCCCTCTAAAAGGTTGATGTGAATACTGAATCCCTGTCTGAAATAATATGGTGAGGTACCCCATGTAGTCTAACAATCTAATCCAAGAATACTCTCACCACTAATGGTGCATTATACGTCAAGCATATAGGTGAGAAATGCACCACCTTGGTCAACTTGTCAACCGTCACCATGATGGCATCATGGCGGTGAGATGACATAGTAAGACCAATAATGAAATCCATGGAAATGGTGTCCCATGTCCACTCAGGTATCTCATGAGGGTATAAAAGACTTGCTGGATGTTGATGCTTGGCCTTGACCATCTAGCACTCAAGGCAATGAGTAACATACTCTACAATATCTCGTTTCATACATGCCCAATGGTATAACTGTCACAAGTCAGCATGCATCTTCTTCACCCTTGGGTGTGTTGCATAAGGTGATCTATGAGCCTCTGAAAGAAATATTGCATGAAGGTCACCCGCAACAAGGGGTACATAGATGCATTGTCAATGTCTAAGTAACCTATCTGACTCAAGGGAATATCTTACAAATCTACCCTTAAGGGCCCTCTATGACTGGATCTCCTGTTGCACCTCAAAAAACCACTCATCGTCAGGTAGATGCTGAATGATGCGCTCTCTAAAGTCCACACTCAAGGTCAAGGTTAGGATCTTGTGGTGCCTCTGACTCAAACCATCAGTGGCCACATTCTCCTTCCCTTTGATGTAGTGGACATCAAAGTCATTTTTGCATAGAAATTCCATCCAACACCGTTGGCGGGCATTCAAATTCGGCTATGTAAATATATACTACAAACTATGGTGATCCAAATGAAGCTCAAAGAGATGACCCAAAAGAAAGTGTCTCCAATGAACAAGAGCATGTACCACTATTGCGAGCTCTAAATCATGAGTAGGGTAGTTTAGCTCATGTGTCTTGAGCTTAGATGACTCATATGCAATTGCTCTACCACCCTACATAAGCATGACTCCCAAACCCTCAAGTGAAGCATATGTACAAACCACAAAATCCTCTATAGGATCAGGAACTGCTAAGATGGGTATGCTGATAAGACACTCCTTGAGGACCCCAAAGGCCCTATCGCAGTGCTCAGTCCAAGTGAAACTCTTCCCTTTCCACTAAAGGGAAGTGATGGGGTGCACTATCCTGGAAAAGCCCTCTACGAATCTATGGTAGTAACTGGCTAATCCCATGAAACTCCTAACTTTTGTCACACTAGTGGGTGCTAGCAAATCTTTGATAGCCTTGATCTTTGATGGATCTATAGAGATACTATCGCTAGATAAGATGTGTCCTAAGTATTGAACCTGGGTCCTAAAAAAGGCACACTTCACCAAGTTTCCATATAGCTGCTGCTCTCTCAAGCACTATAAAACCTAACATAGGTGCTCCTCATGTTCCTCCTTGGTTTGCGAATAGATCAAAATGTCACCAATAAAAATAATCATGAACTGAACCAAGTAGGTATGGAACACCCCATTCATGAGACTCATGAACACTGCAGGGGCATTCGTCAAACTGAAGGGGACCACAGTGAACTCATAGTGTCCATATCATGTCCAGAAGGCAGTCTTATGGATGTCTGCCTCTGTGATATGCAACTGATGGTAACCAAACTTCAGGTCAATCTTAGAGAACACCTTGGCTCCTTGCATTTGATCAAAGAGATCATCAATCCTAGAAAGAGGGTAATGGTTCTCCACTATCACCTTATTCAACTGCTTATAATCCATGCATGGACAAAGTGACCCATCCTTTTTCTTCACAAAGATGACCGAAGAACCCCAAGGTGAAACACTTAGTTAGATGTGTCCCTTCTCAAGAAAGTCCTCAAGCTACAACTTAAGCTCTATGAGCTCATGAGTGGTCATCCTGTAGGGTGCACGAGACACTAGCTCGGTACCTGGCACTAAATCAATATGAAAGTCTACCTCACGATGGGGTGGCATCCCTAGTAACTCTGCTAGAAACACATCGGCAAACTCTCTCAAGATGGGATGGTCATCTAATGATGCCTCAGGCTCATCCTCTGATCAGTCACTAACTGTAATAGTGAACATCTGGTATCCCTTCTGCATGTAGCACTTAAGTTGCTGAGCGGATATCATACGAACTACTATGGGCTTCTAAATTCCCACTATCTCAACTGATGTATCATGATTGCCTAAGTAGCTAATCACCTTTTGGCGACAATCTAGCTTAGCTCTATGAGCCACAAGCCAGTCTATACCCAAAACCACATTGTAGGATCCTAATGGCATAACTCTAAGGTCACAAGATGTAGTGAAGGACCCCAAAGAGATCTCACATTTTAAAACTAAGACATCTACTGACATCCTAGCCCCAATGGCCAACTCAACCTCCCACCTAATGTCCTGCCTAGAAGCCACCAGCCTACAACACTCCACTAATGATGTAGATAGAAAGGAATCAGTAGCTCTAGAGTCAAAAAGAATAGAAATGGGGGCACCCCCATTCATACCTGATGCTTAATCACTAATGCCTGAAAATCAGCCTAGCGGTTATCAATCGCTGTGAACATGTGGGACTTACCCACATCTCCTATAGTCTGCTCTAACCCTCTTAAATGGGGCTGTCCCCTACCATAAAGCCCTGTGGTCACTCTCTGGCTAGATGTCACGCTCCACCACACACATAGCATGGGCCTCGAGCCTATACCTATCTAGTCTGAGTCCTACCTGACTGCTGCTGTCCACATCTACCTGTGGACCCCTATGAACCCCTGTATGACTGTTGTGACCTTGTAGGTCCCGCAGGTGGTCCCTGCTGTCTCTAATCTCTATGCAGACCCTACTGTTGCCAACCACGATTCTTCCCTGCCTATGCCCTCTGCTAGGGTCTAGACCTCTGCTAATTCTGTTGCTACTGTTGTGGAGGTCTAGGAGCTAATGTTGGAGAACTAAATCCTCCTCTCTTTGGTAGTAGTGGTGGTCTGTGGTAACTCTGCTAATGTTGCTGCTACCCACGATCCTAAAACTGGGGGCATGAACTCTACCCTCGTCCCTGTATCTCCTCAGCTATGTATGCCTTCTTGGCAACATCACTTGATGTATGGGGGTCTACCATGCGTACAGGCCCTGCTGTGCTATGGTTCAATCCTTTGATAAACTTATGAACTAGGAGTTTCTCATTATGGAGATACTCCACATATCAAGACAACTTGGTGAATCTGCCCTCATACTGAGCAACAGTAAGCCCTCTATGTTGAAGGTCATGAAACTCATCTATGCAACACTGTCTATAGTGATCTAATAAATATCATGCATTGAAGTGCTCAATGAAAGTCTCCCAAGTGAGTGTGTCCAATGATAAATGGTGCTTGCACTCCTTAGTATGCCACCAAGTAGCTGCTGCATCTTGCAACAGATGGACTGCCACACGTGCCTTCGTGTTGCCCTCATAAGGATGCAACACGAAACATCTTTCTAGACTGATGAGCCAAGCCTCAGCTTTAGCTCCCTCTGTAGTCTCGGTGAATGTAGGAGGATTTAGCTTCAACAAATCCCTGATGGGGTCTCCTTGGTCTTTGTGCCCTCTGATAGGCTCATCTGCATAATAATCATATGGCCTGTGAAAAACCTGCTCCACACGCACTGTCTCCTCACGCCTAGCATGATGTGGAGGGCTCCTGCTATAGGCCCTTTAGGCTGACCCAACCCCCTCTACTATCGTATCTGGTATCTCAACATATGGCTCCACATGTGGTGCCTCTAGTAGCTCGACGCGGGGCTCAACACATGGCTCCACACATGACTATGCTTGTGGCTCCATCTGTGGCTCCTCTCACAGATCAATGCAAGGATCAACACGTGGCTCTATCTGTGGCACAACTATGGCCAATGGTAGCCTATCTAATACTGCATGTAGTGCTTGAAGTATATGTGGTCCAATATTTGGTATAGGTAGGACCTGTGGTACCAGTGGTGCCTACAGTGCCTGACCCTCAGCTGAAGAATCATTATGCAACTCGATGGATGCAGTGTGGCATGAACACGCTCGCCGAATTCGTCAAGGACGCATCCTACAAAAACAAGGTAATCACTAATTAATTGAAATTGTAGAATAAGTAACATGCCCAAACAAGTCTAGTGTTTAAACTTAGGCTCTAATACCAAATGTCATGCCCACATTTCCCATGCGGTCACGACATGCATCACATATGTCTACCAAAAAATTTCCACGCATCCCTAGAAAACCCCTCGCACACATAAGCATGCTTCATGGCATTACGCATAAGGCGCAAACATGTCAGTCAAATACGGGAATGCGATCACACATGCATTTCCCATACACGATGAAGGCCAACTAAGGGGTCGATGTGACGTGAATAATGTCGCTAATAGGGTTAGAATCGAGGATCAAAACCCTAGGTTTACCTAAGTGAATGATGGGATTTCGACACAAGCTAAAATCAAGTCTAATTCTAAAGCATAAGAATAAATTAATGGTTTAATTTAAAATCAACATGTTTGCGAAATTGGTAAATTAACACTACACAAGGTTCAAACAAAATGCTAAATTAACTAATCCTAGATTCTGGAAAAATCCGGTAGCATAATGCCTCACAGGCGTGAATAGGGTTTATTCTAATTAAATAATTTTTTATCAAAGTATACTAGGTTTGTAGAGTAAAAATGACTAGCTTATTTAATTCTCACTAAATTAAATAAATGACAATTAAAAATTAATAAAATTTATTTATCTTTATAGCTAACGCCCACATACAATAAAATTAATCTGAAATAATTTTATCAACAATCCAGGCCATTATTTACTTTGGGATAGTCATTAATAAAAAAATAATTAAATATATTAATTAAAACCCCAACCTCATTAGTTAAATTAAACTAATTTTATTTTTTCCTCTAGCATATCTAATTAATCCCAAGAGAGCTAATTATTTATTTAGTGATCAATAGTTTTCCCATCCCTAGATAATTTAAATGCCCACATAAATAACACTTCTAGAGAATAATTAACTAAACCCATTTAATTAAAACACCCTTTACTAAAATCTCCTATACCCCCTTTTAGAATAAAAATAACCATGATATCATAATAGAAAGAGGGAAAAGAAATAATAAAACCAATTTAAAATCTCAAGCCCTAATATGCTTTCCAATTAAAAAACTAATATCCTTATGAGAGGAGGAGAGAAACCCTAGCCTCCATTCTCCTTCTCATTTCTCTTCTCTCTTCATTCATCCTCTCACTCTCATTCTTTCTTTCTTCAAGTTTTTGTGTTGCAAGTTTTGGAAATGGCCATTCATGGCCATCACACAAGGGGAGGTATACACATTTTGTATACATGCCTATTTTTTTTTATTTAATCTTATCTAGTTCTAAAAGGAAATGTGTATATGTTTTTAAATATACATAGTTATTTATTTGTCTTTGGTTTTAAAGCTAGAGGGTTTTTTTTTTATTTTTTTAAATTAAGAATTGGGAGTATACACAGGATGTATATATATATATATATATATTGACAAATGCATCAAGAGGAACTTGCAGGGTTTCCAATGGCTGACGGCCCCAAGGAGGATGACAGACAGAGGGTTTCGGGCTTCACTATCATGCATAGCGTGTATTGCAATCTTGTTTTTTAAGCTTGTTTTGCTTAAGGTAGTAAAGGGCGCTGAGGGGAGTATGAAGCGACAAAGGGAGAGGGTAGTGGGGGTGTGGGGAGGGGTCGAGCCCCACCCAAACTCCAATAAACATTATGGAGAATGGTGGGGGTTAAAACCCCCACCAAACAACTTCAAACTATATTTCTATAAAACACATAGTCTATTAACTCTCTGTCGAAAGCACTGTACATGTTATCAATTTACATATATATATATATATATATATATATATAGCAGCAATAATAAGTGTATATATGTGTATATATATATATATATATATATATAAAGGTTTACACATATTTTCTTATTAAGGACAGAAATAATAATATATATATATATATATATATATGTTTAAATATATATATGTATATATATATATCCTTAGGTATATATATTTATATTTATTTGCATATATGACCAAATAGATTTTCATTTGATACCCAAAAGTAATAAATGTACATTTATTTATAATTTATATACACATACACACTAATATATATATATAACTTAAAACAAAAGGCCACTTTAAAAGCAGGAACATATATTTGCATAATAAGGAATGCAAATTTCTTCTTCACAATAATGCTAGTAATAAAATTTACATAGCCAACTCAAACAACCATTTATACTTGTATATTTATATTTATAAAAATATATCTACCGAGAGATATATTTTTATAAAAATTTACACAGCCAACTCAAACAACCATTTATACTTGTATATTTATATTCCAATTTGTTGGTATTTATAAATTACTTGTAGTTAGAATATTTGATATGCTCATATTAGTTAATTTAAAGAGACTGTGCTACAAGACTCTTCATATTCATCAAATGTAATAAAGATTTCATTCCATGATTGCCCAAGTTTTTCTATTTTTCTATCCATTTGGCTTCCATGAATTTATTTATTTATTTGTTTAACATGATAAAGATTTCACTTCATATCTACCCAAGTTTTTCTATTTTCCTATCCATTTGGCTTCCACAAATTTATTTAATTACACATTTTATGAATTTTGTTTACATGGAATTTGAATCTTAATTGTTTATGGGAATCTGAATCTTCCAGCCCTTGTTGTGAGTGTAGAACGCCTCTTGGCGTAATTATTCTTTTTTTTTCTCTTAAATTTGAAAACAAATGCATTATAAACTTTCCTTTTGAAATAAACAACTATAACCAACTTTCTTTTTTAAGAGTGCATAATATTTGCACTATATTTTTCACATATAAAACAACAACTATCTATATTCTTCTTTGTTGATATAACACATATAATTACATCAAAATTTGAATATGCTTTCCTTTCTTGCAATATTTTTTTTTTGTTTTTAAAAGCATTTAAATCAGCAACTATATATTTTATTTCTAAAAGTAAATAAGTCTAATACAACTTCAAGTTTAAAAACATAAATTCTTACAACTTGAGAGAGCAAAGATCTCCTCTCTTGAAAACTAGAAACAAATACACAAGGCCATCTTGGCCATGCTCTCTCAAGAGCTTAAAAATAACTACACAAGGAAGAAGTTGTTTTCTCCAACATCTCATAGGTCCAAAGAGAAATCCTACAAAGACACAAAAGGGAAAGGAGCCACAACAAACTACTCTCCTCCCTACCATTGACTCACTCATGAGTCACCCCCGAGCTAGGAGGTCATCCTCACACAAGGTAAACACACACCACAACACAACAAAGCATACAACACTCAAAACAATATACTCCCATGGATTTCACATAACAAAACTCACCCAAGGTGAGTTTAATAGGGTAGGTGAGTGGACATCTCTCAACTCAATAGTGTCACTCCAAAATACTTCCCAAAACAATTTCTTCTCAAGGCCTCAATCCTACACTTGAAACCATATTTTCACAAAGCTTGCTCTTGGCTCTCAAGCTATTTCAAAAGTAGTCATGTACACATATTGCCCTCAAGGCTAAAATCCCACAAAAACAAGGATGTGACCCCGACGAGGTTTACTCCTCCCTCACCCCACACATGTTGAGCATTCTCTCCAAATGGAGAGGCTCTCACAACTCCCTTAACTAATTTTCCCACAACAAATAACAAGAGCACAAAAAATACAAAATAGAACTCACACATACATCATACAAGTAAAGAAAAATGCATAAGGAAAGGCATTTTCCTTGAGTCCAACCTTTTAAAGTTCAAATGGAAGATAGTTGAGAAGAGCTCCTCTAACTCCTTCTCCAAGTTTAGTCTCCAACCTTTTTCCTCTAACTTTCTCCCCAAAAGCAACTAAATTTAAAAAATTAAAAAAGATTCAACAACCCCCTCCCTCTCTTCAAGAGGGATTAAAATAGGCTCTTCTCATGAGCCTTGAGGAATGAGGAGATGACACAGTTCACCTCCTTACTCCTCCACACAACCACTTGCAAAACTCTTGAAATGGGGTGGTGACACATGTCATCCACCCATTCCACCAAGTCTTTCTCCCATACACTTGCTCTCTCTTACATATGTGGGAGAGAAGGGTGGATCCAAAGGATTAGTGGGTACCACATGTGCCCCAATCATATCCTCCTAAGAAAGCCTACTCAACCCCAAAGTACCCTCACCAATTGTGGGAGAGGCTTGGAGTTGAGTCCTCCACAATTAATGGGTCTTGAAGACTCCCCCAACCTAGGAAAGAGGAAAGAAAGAGGTTGAGTGTTTGACCCACGCATCCTCTCCATCCCAAAATTCTATTTTCGTCACTTTACTTTAGGGTGAAGTTAAAGTTACCAAATGGGAGTTTACCTAAGGTTATACAAGCTCAAATGGTCCCTAGACCCTAGGGGTACAACTCAGGGTCAATTTTAACCCTTTTTGAGCACCATAGGTTGAGTAAAAACACATAAAAAGGGTCTTAAAATTTATAAACTCAAAATAAAATTCAAATAAACATTACACTTAACAACACCAATCAAAAACTAAATATAAGAAGGGGTAGACCTAACCCAACTAACATCACACAACAACATTACAAAAATTCATCATACATCACATAGTTGATCTTGGTTCCTCTTGGAACTAGATTGGATTTATACAGGAAACAACACAGTGTGTGGGAATGATCTCCAAATATCCGTGGCTTCGTTAGAACACCTATGCACTCAAATGAAATGTTAACCCAATGTGTATATAATAGTTGAAGTAAAGTGAAACATACACTCACATCATCACATGATCATATAAACATCAAGGAATCACATCATAATTAAATTCTTAATTTTACATTTTAAAATCCATCACAAGATAAGATCACATAATAAATCTCTAACTTAAATCACATGAACAGTATCCCAATAACCTCATACTATAAATCATATGTCTAACATCATTAGTGAATCAATATCATGGTCTAATCTCATCGTAATCATGCTAAACATAAAAAATCCACATAATCATAAAGTCTAATAATTTTGTATATCGGGAACAATAGTCCCATAATTCTAATATGTGTCTCCAACAGTAAAATAAAGTAGTCAAGAATGAAATGGTAGGCCTCACAGATTAAGTCTCTCAGACAAGCCTTTGATTCTAATTGTAGCTAGATTAAGAACCTGCAGAAATGATGAGATAAAGAATGAGAGACAATGAATAAAGGACATGGAACGGTAGAATAAAACTTTAATATTAAAACATTCATTCTTCATCCAAACATATGCATATGATAAAAATTCTAGGAAGTGTTTTACACAATACAGGCCTGAGGACTTAAATGAGTAGCTATTTTAGTACAGCTGACACAGGAGGAAACACATACCTTTTGGAAGAATACATTTATTCCAGTCTCTGCACAAGTCTCACCTCCTTCTACAAAACATGCTTGTGTGGGACTAAACATGGACCAAAACTAGCATGCTGAGTAATAAGAATACCTTATAGTTGGAAATGCTCTGGTAGACGTGTATGCAAAATGTGGAAGTATAGATAAGGCACGTGAACTATTTGATGGAATGGCTCAAAGAGATGTCATCTCTTGGAATACAATGATTGCAGGATATGTACAAGATAGATTTGTTGAAAGGCTTTATAAAATTTAAAGAAAATGCAATTGGCTGGTGTAAAGCCAAATTCCACAACCTTGGCCAACATCCTCCCTGCCTATGTCAAAATGGTAGCTTTGCAATAGGGTATGGACATCCAACAAAACATAAAGGATAGAGGAATTTTGTCAGATATTGTAGCTGTGCAACTACACTGTTAGACATGTATGCAAAATGTGGAAGCATAGACAAGGCATGTGAACTATTTGATACAATGCCTCAAAGAAATGTGGTCTCATGGACTGCAATGATTGCAAGATATGCACAAAATGGATTTGTTGAAAAGGCTTTAGAAATTTTAAAGCAAATACAATTGGTTGGTGTAAAGCCAAATTCTAAATAAAAGCAATAATTATTTAGCAAATTACATAGGATATGTACAAAATGGATTTGTTGAAAAGGATTTAGATATCCAAGCATTTACAAAGTTTCTCTATGTATAATAAAAAAATCCAACCCCTACCCCATGTCAGAGTAAGAAAAGAAACAAATAAATCTTAGTGACCCCACCACATATCAACCCAAACCCTAAGATTAAAATCATATATCAACATCACACCTTCTAGGGTGAGACAAGTGGCCAAAAGAGCCATTCAAGTCAATTGTGATATCACAGAAAACCTCCATGGGATAATGCTTGGTAGTGCAATCGCCGACCATGAATCGAATCATGCTTCTAATTTTACAGTCATGTTAAAGCTCTTGGCCAAATCCTATGACAAATCACTTGAGCCTTGCCATCTAAGAGCATGTCAGTGGAGCTCAAAGTGCACATAATAACCTTAGTACTCTTAGAATAGCTATGAATAGCTATGCCTGCCAAGACTACCTAACGATCTGCTCTCTAAAATGAAATGGAGGTGGGTACCAAAATGAAATGAAAATTAAATTTGGCACCCATATTATTAAATATAATATTATATTATATTATTAAATAATATTAAATATATTATAATATTATATTATTATATAATATATAATATAAATATAATATTGTAATATTAATAATATAATATTGTATTATATTATTATACAATATTATATTATTGTAAAATATATATTATTATTAGCGGATATGCTTTTATATATGAGTATTATAGTGCTCGAAATTGTCTCACGCCGTAAAAAAATTCACGCCGGGAAATTTTCTTAACTCTTCAATTGTTCTTTATGAAAAGGATTTAAAAATAACTCAAGCGAACATATTATAATATATATTATATATATTATATTATATAATATCATATTATATTATAATAGCTTATATTATGTTGTATTGTAATATAATATATTATTATTATATTATATTATAATACAACCCACTCCCTCAATTTGAAATTATTTTTTAATTATCCACTTTAGTTGTGTTTTTTGCCCGATGACCAAATTAGTCATTTATTTATTCATTTATTTGGTCATTTATTTAGTCATTTCAACTGATGGCCAAATTAGTCATTTATAGTTGTGTTGCAAAAAGTTTTAGTCATGTGACTAAAAGTTTTAGTCACCTGTTCATTTATTTCTATTAGTGTAATCTTGCTAGTTGTGTGAAGGAAGAAAAGCTAGTAGAAGAGAGTGCTTTGTTTGTTCAGGTTGAGAAGGATAAGGATGAATGGATTAATAATAGTTGATGCTCACATCACACAACTGATGATAAAAGTAAGTTTGTAAGTTTGGAAAAGTATGATGGAGGACTGGTTAGGTTTGGAGATAATATAGCTGATAAGATCTATAGAAGATGATCTATTTCTTTTGATGGCAAGCATTATACAGATGATGTTCTATATGTCAAAGGCCTAAAACATAATTTTTTAAGTGTTGGTCAGATGTGTGACAAAGGGTATGATTTGAGTTTCAAGGATAATGCATGCAAGGTCATGGAAAGCTCCAGAACAATGATTGCAACTGGTAAAAAGGCTAGAGGTAATATTTATCATTTGAGAGGAACTAATGATTGTTGTTTGTTGGCTAAGACAAATGAGAGTTGGTTGTGGCATAGGAGGATGTGTCATATCAATTTTGACAATTTGGTGAAGATAAGTTCAATCCAAGATGTGAGAGATTTGCTTAGGCTTGTGAAGCCTACTAACACTATTTGCAAGGAATGTCAAATGGGCAAATAGACAAGAGAAAACTTCAAGAGTAAGGAACAATTTTCTGCTAGATTGCTTAAGTTGGTACATACAGATCTGTGTGGTCCTACAAGAATAAGAAGTCTGCAAGGAGATATGTATTTTATGTTGCTTATTGATGATTATTCAAAAATGACTTGGGTTACTTTTGTAGACACCCAAAATTGACCTATTTTCATTATTGTCAATTTGTCGCATAATTCACCTTGCATATGTCGATTTTGCCTAGCACACTTGTGTTAATTAACTATTTTCTTCTATACTATCCCTTTTCTATCATTAATTAAATACATTATGTTTATTTAATTAATTCCATCTATTATCATCTATTTTCCTTTATTTTCTATCTATAATTAAACAATCTTTAATTGTTTAATTATTTCATTATTCCTCTTATAAATAAATAAAATCAATATTTTATATATTTATCTTCTCATCATCTAAATAAATTAAATAAATTTATTTATTTAATTTATGTTTACTCTAAATTTAATACTTTCTTCTATCATTTAAAAATAAATTAAATGAATTTATTTATTTAATTTGTTTTTATCTTACCATTTCCTTATCTTACCACATTCTTCTATGTGTACAAGATAGGTCCTATCCTAAATCAATACAAAAAATGATTTAATTGGTTCTAAAATCAATCATCCACATCATCTAATCCCTAAAATAGAAAAGAACTCTATATTAAGAAAGTTAATCTTAGTACTACCAATAAACCAACTACAATCATTTAATAAAAGATTTACCTATGGACACTTGTCCTGTACACATTCATCTAAGCTTATTGTTTAGTCTCAACAATTCATGTAGCCTCCTAATCTCCACTATTGAAAAATCTTAGTAGAGAGCTATATAAACATCCTTCCACCTCATTTCATGATCATCCTGCACAATCTTGAAAGAATCTATACTATCATCGCATGCATGTTGAGCATCTATTGAGCATTGTGAGCATATCATCCATTATCATTGCAGCTATGGCAACAATGGTTGTTCACTATTGAGAAGAAATCCACAATTCCAACCAAGGAATCAAGCAATCTAGGTGACTTTTCTTTTGATTTGCATTCATTTTGTTTCATTTAGATGTATTCTTTGAAGGTGGTAGGATTAGGTTTGATTTGCAATGCTCGATCTTATAAACTTGATTTTTCCTACATACATATTCTGGCATGCTTGGTGAGACCCATGTCCTTGATTAACATTTTCATTTTTGAAAATTTTTGTGAAGTTTTGATATGCATAGCACACTTGATCTATAGATCGTCACACTTGAATGATAGAAAATCACGTTTACACAGTTCCTGGCCACAATTGGCATATAGAAAATCATGTTTGCACTATTATTGGTTGCATTTGGTCCTCAAGAATCACATTTGATCAACAACTGCTTGCATCTAGTTATCTAGGGTTTATTCATTTTTTTTGTCCTTGCGGGGTTTTTTAGGGTTTTTTAGGTTATTTATCTGTCAAGTTTGGGTTGCAAGCTAGTTTATATGCTAACCCTAGGTGTCCTATGTCATCCCTAAGTTGGTTTATTTAGGGTTTTCATTTGTCTTTGATCTGATCACATCAATTAGTTAGATATGTGTCTTTGTGTTACAGAATATAGGGTTTTGATCTAAGCCATTCATCTCAAGAGGTTATTAGAGCTTTCATCATTATCTATTGATCATTTACCCTAATCAAATTTTGAGTTTTTTGCAAAAATTACAGGATCTGAGTGCTTTTGATTATCAGACAATCGCATTTGCATGATCTCTGAGCACCTTTACATAATACAAAATCACACTTGAACAACAGGTGATCACATATGGTAAAATCTCCATTGCATTTGATTAAGAGGAAGTCACCTTTGGTTTCTGTCATTCGCATTTGGTTTTAGATATCTACATCTTGATTTGTTTGGCATCTAACATCTATTTGTGCAACATCTTATCACTTGTCAAAGAAAGGAGGATTTAAACTACTGACAACTCTATTTGCAAGATTGATTAGTCAAGGACTCATCATATTTTCCACTAATCTAAGAACATTTGGTTTAGGTTCTTAAAAGGAATCTTGTTTTCTCTATGTTTTCTTTATCTTTTTTGTTTTCTTGTTGTGTATGTTTGTAACCCTAAGCTAATAACAAAAGTATTCTCTCCCCTTGCCTATCAAATGGATCTTGGGTGTATGAGAACTTGTTATTATCTTTAGAGAGGGCCTGGTCTTGAGACACATTCAGAAGGAGAACTCATTTGTGATGTCAAGTGGTACTTTCATCTGGTCTACTATATTGATAAGGATAAGGCAAAAGCCAAGTCCAAACCGGTATAAGTGCTTACTGTATGGTGCTAGTTCAAAAGGAGGTGTAACTAGTGTATATTAAAAATCCTAGTAGAGCTAGTTAAAGCTTTAAGTGGCTCGTTGGATGCTCATAAGGTGCCAGTCCCCAAGATATTCACTAGAAATTCTTGTGTAGTGGCCAAAATACTTCTATTTGTTGATGGAAGAGGTTGGACCTCTGAAGCTGTCCTATGTTCTCACAGTTCTAAGTAGAGATAGCAAATTCTCTTTGGGAATTAAAAGTTTGGTATGCCTGAGAAGTGAATGTTGTGTAAGGAGGATCTAGTGCTACCAAACTTCTAGGCTATCCACTTTGAATAAGTGCAGATGGAGAAATCCAAGTGGGAATTTAGCAAATATTGTCCTTGCCTAGCCTAGGTTGTATAATTTTGAGTGTTCTACATGCTTGTGTGTTTGCAGTCATCTATTTTCTTGTCAAAATAAACAAAAACATCACCAAAAACAATTCCCTATTATAGACAGTCATAGTTGAACAACAAACAATTGAATTTGAGCCTTTTACAGTTGTAGTTGAACAATAGACAATCACATTTGAGCCTTTCACAGTTGTATTTGAGCCTTTCCCTGTTACATTTGAACTGTAGATGCTTGCCTTTGGCTTACCTTGTAATTGCTAAAAATTTCAAGCATAGTCTCATTTACATTATTAGCTGTTGCATTTGAGCCTTTCCTAGTCACATTTAAACAGTAGAATCTTGCACTTGGTCATTAGATAGTCACCTTTGCATTATCCTAGATCACATTTGAGCTATCGGTAGTCACATCTAGTCTACATAGCATTGCTTTTGGTAACCTATAACCTATCATTAGCTATCTAGTTGGTTAATCACAATATCATTCAATCTTGAGTCCATTAGCAACTTCTAGACATAAACATTGCTCATTTTCAGCCAGTATCTATTGTATCAAGCCTCAATCCTATCACATTTTTGGACTTGTTGAGCCCTCCATCCTTTTGCGACTAAAAACAACTAGCATCACCACCCATCAACTAGAAAATCAGCATTATCACTTGGCTTTGATCATTATCTTGTCCCCTTTGGTCATCTCAAACATCAACAAAACAATCTTGTCTACCCTTGAGTTCATGAGTCTATCTCTTGGGGGATAATCAATCCATCTAGCTTACCCAAGAAAACAATCCACATCAATCCAAAGAAAATCTACCAAACAATCAAACCAAACCAAACCAACAACAATCAATCCAAAACACTTGAACCAAACCCACCAACAATTCAGCCAAACAAATTAGCTAAGAGTTTCAACTCTGTCAAACTTGTCTAAAAACATCACATCCAACACATCTCCAAAAACAATGCCTCGCACAAGAAGCCAATATAAAGCATCTATGGAAGCCAATTTGTAGCAATTTCAAGCTACCCCTCTTAAGGATGCTTCACAATTTATTATTGGAATGCCTAAGGACATGTTTGTATCCAAAGGTTACACTATTATAGCTCCATCAAACACTGAAATGTCACAACCCCATTTTGGACCATCATCATCTACTCATGTGCCCCAATATCAACCTACATATTAGGATTCATCGAATGGTCAAGAGGATCTACAAGACCCTATATCTTTGTGACATACTAATAAAATCATAGATGCCAATCAAGAAAAAATTCTCCTATGTTTACAAGTAGGTGTGATAACACTACCTGGGGCTCAACCTTATGAAGAACCACAATACAAGCCCAATTGGTACAAATACAATGAATATTGTGAGTTTCACATAGTGAAATGACATAGTACATCTATATGCATCAAATTAAAACATGTGATTCAAAACCTCATTGATCAAGGGGCCATTCGCATTGATCCACCTAAACGAACTTCAAATTATGACCTTGATGCTTTTAAAAATCCACTCCCATCACATAACCAGCCAAGTACTTCCAATAAAGGGAAGAATATCCAATATACCTATGAGTCATCCACTATTGGTTACATTGAACAAGCTCATATCTCTACCATTACCATAAGAGAAACAGAACAATATCATCCTGATACCATTCGTCAAGCCTCAATTACTATCCAAGGAGCTCCTGATTGTGTTGTTACCACTCACCGAGGTCATGTTACTATCCAAGGTGCACCATCCAGTATTCGCTCAACCTCTACCTATAATATCCTTGATCATCTTGGTTAGACCCCTACTCACATTTCCATTTTGGAGTTGTTATGTATATCACCTGCCCACAAAGCTATCCTTGATAAAGCCTTGTAGGAGTCATCAGTCCCTAATGATATTAAAACTACACAATTCCAAACCATGATAGCTAGTATTGCATCACCTTGCCATTTGACCTTTTTTGACAAAGATCTTTAATCACTTGGTCCATCCCATCATGAAGCCTCCATATTTAAGTTTATATCAAACAACACCATGTTAAATGAATCTTAGTAGATGGTTGAGCTAGACTAAATATCTATTCCTTAAAATTAATCAAATTATTGGCATATTCTGATGATCACATAGATACTACTAAAAGCATAACCATCAAGGCATACAATGATGTTGAGAGAGATTCTAAAGGGATTATATATTAACCCATCAAGGTTGGTCCTATTATTATGGATACCAAGTGTCAAGTCCTAGATGTTGAATTGCCATACAATATTATCCTTAGTCGCCCATGATACATGCCACCAAAGCTATCCCATCTACATACCATCAATGCCTCAAATTTCCCCACAATGGAGTTGAAATCACAATCCCCACTAATCTCAATCCATTTGAGTATTGTCAAAATTTTCAAGCTAAATACCAAGATCCCAATCATGTCCCCATCAATGTCAAATGATACCCATCCACCTCATATATCGATCAAACTGACTTACATAAGCCCTCGTCTAGCAAATTGATCCCCGCCATTGTAGCTAAATACCAAGAGAAAGGACTTGGTGAGTACACTTTACAAGAATATTTTTGTGTAGGAACCTTTCCCTTGTCTCCAAAATCTTATGGTCAACCATCCATATCCAAAATCACTTCATCCCTAACCATTATCAAAGCACCTCCTCCGGTATGCATAAAAACTAGTATGCTTGAGGACAAAGATATTGATGACATCAACTCTTGGCTTTTCTTTGATAAGAATGATCAACTTACTCTAGAAGTTGAGCGTTACAACAATGTTATTTGCATCATCAAGAATATGGGCTATAAAGGACAAGGAGGTTTAGGAACACAAGAACAAGGACCTGTTGAACCTATTATTGTTACCAAAAAGTTTAATAAGCAAGGTCTAGGGTATGGTCATGAGGACCTTCCTTCCAAAGACATTGAGTGTATTCTTGAGGAAGTAGCACAAGCTTTCCCCTCAGATGGGACTTCTAATATAGGTATCATTAATGACTCTTCTTTCCATATAACTAAGATATTCCAATAGACCTCCATCTTTACCTTTTCATTAGCCTTATCCATTTCCTACTCCGCATCCTCTAACCTTAAACTTGTATATCCTCATCTTGTCAATTGGGACTGTAACATATGAAAATTTGGAGAGTTGATTAGATGGTTTGTTAAGTGTCTATCCTCCTTTCACCATTACCTTCAAGGACCTTAGGTCAAGTGACAATGCACTATCAATCCCTTGGTCACTTAGTAATACTGGGAAGATTGGATTTGTGTGATTTGATAGCCAATTATCTTCTCTTATGCTCAATTATACCTTAAAACCCTAATTATGCAAATACGACAGTAAACAGATGAATTATAGAAAATGCTACTACAGAAAGATGTGAAATAATAAATAACTATGCACCTATTTTTGAGGTTTGGAGACAGAAAAGTCAAGGACTAAAGAGAGGGCACCCAAGTCCAAGGCCTAGGTTTTTGTCAGGATCTGAAAGCTCAGTCTATAACCTATTCCTACTGTCATAGAGATTTTCCCATTATGGAACTTGGAGGACTAAAGAGTAGATGCCCTAGTCTAGGGAGTTGTTTTCTTCTTTGATCTGTAATTCTGACACTCTGTTGTACCCTCCTGCAACTTCACTTTGTCTACAACTCCTACCTATAACTGACAATCATGAAAACTTTGGGAGGGGGTTGTGGTGTTTAGAGGCTTGCCTTAGTCAAGCCCCGGAGAGACATTCAAGTCTTCTAAACATTGTTGTTAGATAAAGAGTGCATGCCCTTGGGAGGTAGAGGCAAAAACCAAATGATAAATGCTTACAAACACAAATGATATCACCTTGTAGTGAAGATCTCATGGGAGGAAGAAGCTTTTCATGCCATGAGGAGATGGATTCTGAAATATGCAAATACAAACACATATACAACACAAATTTGCTCTTGCAACACAATGAAAACCTTGAATCACATTTAGAATGCCAAAAGTTCACAATAACCATATAATTTCCAAATGAATGCCTAAACATGCTTTTATATGCAACTACAAACACTCCCGCCAATAATGTTGTAATTCAAACTTACCGTGTTGGCATAGGACCCAAGTAACGGTCAGAAGCGGACACCCAAAAATTGAAACTACCCCAAAATAGGGTAGGACTAAGGTCTGGGTGCCTAAGTCCTCCCCCCTCTTTTGGGTAGGGGTTATCTTAAGTGGTCCCCTAGGTCCTATTTACCAAGACACTTAGGGGTTTTCTCATCAGGATGTTGAAATATGATGTAATATGTCCTAAATGTAGCTAGGAGACCTAGGAGCTAAACCTTATGAGGGAAAATCCCCCAAGGGGACATTTTCTAATGTTACATTTAGCCCCCACTTTAATGTATGTATAAATGCAAGGCCAATACATGCATTAAAGTATGGTCAACAAACATAGCCAACACACCAAGCACAGAGAAGACACACTAGACACATTGAAGACAATGACAGGTACGCAAACATGGAGAATACACTGAATGCATAGAAGACAATAATGATTTCTTTTCTTTCTTTTTCTCATATATATGAAATACAGATGCAAGTATATGAAAGTAAACAAATCTCCCATAATGTAGGATGTACTCATTGTATAGGTCTTTAAACTACATATATGGGGCAACACACACGCAAGACACACAAAACCTCCCAAAATGCAGGATGTACTCATCGTATAGGTCTTTAGACTACATATGGGGCAACAAACATGCCAAACAAAGCAAGCATGCCAAACACACACTTTGAAGACATGGAGAAAACATGGCAAACAAGAGATGGAGTGTTCCTATTTCTAGATCCAACACCATCTCAGGCACATTATAGGCACACACTGATGATTTGGCTTCACCAAAACAATCACCAAAGACACACTTAAGGGTTGAGTTAGTCATAGAACCGCTCCCTGCCTCGTGATGAGGACTTTTTGAAAATGACAAGATGGGCACTGTCCAAAAGAGATACACTAGCCCTGCCTCCATAGAGGGATTAAGATAAAAAGTATATATGTGATATCCCACCTCTATGGAGGGCTTAAATGATTGATTGATTGATTGAAAACAAACTCAGTGTATAGGATGTACTCATTGCACAAGTCTTTAAACTACACCTGAGGACAAGCACATTGCTGACATCTACAACAGACAACTTACCTTATATATGCCCCCACCTTAAGGTGGTTGATATCATGTATTGATATCAGGCACGTTAAGGTAGGAAGAAAACACACAAGGGAATACAGACTTTCACAAATCCCCTACCCCCCAAAGGTGATATGTACTTTATGATTGCCAAATGTTCCCACAAACACATCCTTACAAGAAACATGTTAGTGTCTACATGGTGCAGGTGCACCCTAGCATGAATATGCCTCCATAAGGTAGACTTAGGATTTTGATTTTGTATAGGTATTCTTATGTTTTAATAAGTCCTAAATGGCTATATTTAACTTGTAAAAGGTCCTAGTTAGTCATTTTGATGTCATTTGATACCTAATGTAAAAGTTGCACAAATTGGCAAAAGTTGTCATAAGCAACAAATTGCAAAAATGCAACAAATTGTAATAAGATGGAAGGTGAAGGGACAAAGTAGTTAGAAAGTTAGTTTTAGGACATTGTTTTGGTTATTTAAGGCATACTGAAGCCTTACAAACTTTGAGGCAGGTTGAGGGATGATGTATAAGGGAAGAAATCAATAGAATACTTTGTTTTTCTGTAATTTCCTATATTTTTATTATTTTCAGGCCACTGTATAGACAATTACTGTCCTTTAACCTCTCCTCCTCTATTGAAGGTGTTATCCCTTTGAATATTCTTTAATATTCTTTTTGTCTCATGAAAAATGATTTAGTTTTGTGAAAGATATGAGTTTTTTATGGACTGTAATTTTCTGATTTTCCCTGCAACAATCCCGTTGCAGCATTTGGTACGGTTCTGTACGGACATATACATGGAAAATCCATATATAGTTAGAAAGAGGATTGATCTACCTTTCAAATTCACTTGGTGTGAGGTCTTAACTTGATTCCTAGAGGAAGATATCTTATTTTTTCTAAAACTACTCTGTTAACTAGGTTAACTAGGGTTTTGGTAGGAAAAATGTCATAAAACCTCATTCCACCATGGGAATCCTCTAAAACTCAATGGAATGGAAGTAGAGGGAGTGATTGAAATTTTGACCAAGGATCAGGACTGAAAAAGTTGTTTTGGTGTGTTTAAATTGATGCCCTAGGTGATTGTAGCAGCATTTTCCTTGTTATTTTTGCATTTGAAGTGGAAAAACAAGCATAGAATGAAATTGTCTTGAATCCTGACCACAAAACCCTTGAAATATATTATTTTTCCATCCATGTGAAGTGTCCAAGGGATCCAGAGAGTTTGGTGGTTCCATCCAAGGGTACTTGCTTCACAAACTAGGCCTAATTATGGCTTAAAACCACTAGGAGGGTTATTGGTTAGGGCATACTTTCCAAAGCAACCCAAACCCATTCTAGAGTATATCATGGGGAGGCATAATGGGTATCTAATACATGTCTGATATTTGCATTTGGATGTCTGTAAAAAAATTTATTGGGATTGTTCTCTGTTTGTAGGGCTACTAGCCTTTCTTAAGGTTTGTGAAGGAACTAATAGTTCAAAGTTTGAACCACCTTTGCCAATGGGTGGGATGGGTTCTAGTACATGCCCAAACATCATTTCCAAGAAGAATTCAAGAGCCTTAACTATTGTTCCCACTTTTCCATGAAGATCCTTGTTTTTGGGCTCATTGTGTAAGAGAACCTTGTGAAGATTTGAAGCTTGAAGCTGAAGAGACAGAGTGAAAGATGAATCTAGATAAAGATGTAGGAAAAGGTAGATTTGTTTTGCAGGTACATTTCCAACGGACTTGGAAATCTTTGTTGGTTGGTTGTATGGTACAGGTGCACCCTAGCATGAATATGCCTCCATGAGGTAGACTTAGGATTTTGATTTTTTATAGGTATTCTTATGTTGTAATAAGGCCTAAATGGCTACATTTAACTTTTAAAAGGTCCTAGTTAGTCATTTTGATGTCATTTGATACCTAATGTAAAAGTTGCACAAATTGACAAAAGTTGTCATAAGCAACAAATTGCAAAAATGCAACAAATTGTAATAAGGTGGAAGGTGAAGGGACAAAGTAGTTAGAAAGTTAGTTTTAGGTGGTGTTTTTTGTTGTTTAAGTCATATTGAAGCCTCACAAACTTTGAGGCAGGTTGAGGGATGATGTATAAGGGAAGAAATCAATAGAATACTCTATTTTTCTGTAATTTCCTGTATTTTTATTGATTTTAGGCCATTGTATAGACAATTACTATCCTTTAACCTCTCCTCCTCTATTGAAGGTGTTATCCCTTTGAATCTTGTTTAATATTCTTTTTGTCTCATGAAAAATGATTTAGTTTTGTGAAAGATATGAGTGTTTTTATGGACTGTAATTTTCTGGTTTTCCCTACAATAGTCCCGTTGTAGCATTTGGTATGGTTTTGTACGGACATATATAGGGGAAATCCATATATGGTTGAGAATTGAGTTACCTTTCAAATGCATTTGGTGTGAGGTCTTAACTCGATTCTTAGAGGAAGATATCACATTTTTTCTAAAACTACTCTATTAACTAGGTTAACTAGGGTTTTGGTAGGAAAAATGTCATAAAACTTCATTCCACCATGGAAATCCTCTAAAACTCAGTGGAATGGAAGTAGAGGGAGTGATTGAAATTTTTGCCAAGGATCAGGACTGAAAAAGTTGTTTTGGTGTGTTTACATTGATGCCCTAGGTGACTATAGCAGCATTTTCCTTGTTATTTTTGCATTTGAAGTGGGAAAATAAGCATAGAATGAAATTGTCTTGAATCATGACCACAAAACCCTTGAAATAAATTATTTTTCCATCCATGTGAAGTTTCTAATGGGTCCATAGAGTTTGGTGGTTCCATCCAAGGGTACTTGCTTCACAAACTAGGCCTAATTAAGGCTTAAAACCACTAGGAGGGTTATTGGTTAGGGCATACTTTCCAAAGCAACCCAAACCCATTCTAGAGTATGTTGTGGGGAGGAATAATGGGTATCTGATACATGTCTGATATTTTCATTTTGATGTTTGTACAAAAATATTATTGGGATTGTTCTCTGTTTGTAGGGCTACTAACCTTTCTTGAGGTTTGTGAAGGAACTAATAGTGCAAAGTTTGATCCACCTTTGCCAATGGGTGGGATGGGTTCTAGTACATGCCCAAACACCATTTCTAAGAAGAATTCAAGAACCTTAACTTATGTTCCCACTTTTCCATGAAGATCCTTGTTTTTGGGCTCATTATGTAAGAGAACCTTGTCAAGTTTGTCCTCCTTCTTCTATCTGATTTGCCTCTACATCACCACATAATCATGATAAACAACATCAATGCATATGATTAACCACACAAAGAGCCAAGGTTATACCAAAAATTTGGAGTTTGAGGATAACCATGGGGATATATCACAAAGATCTCCAAATTGAGTACCACCAAGGCTAGATTCAAAGACAAACAAAGTGCACAGAGCATCAGTATTGTTATGATTTGTAAATGAGATAAAAACATCATCAATATCACTATGTAGAAAGCATGAGTGCTTCCACTAGCCAAGCATCAAATAAGATATACAATCCCATCATCATATTAGGAACTAAGTCCAATTTTTTATTTCTCACAAAAGGGACGCTAGGTCTGCATCAGTATAAATATTTTTCATCATCCACCCGCTAGATAGAAACACTAGAGGAAGGGAAACAATAAATAAGAGAGGAGAAACAAGTGTCTTAGGGATAGTCATGTATGAGGGTGTCCCCAAGTCACCAACAACAACGCTATGTCCATAAGACACAACACACAATAATGAAATCGGAGAGAGGTAATATAGAAGAATGATGATACAAATAGAAGGTCATAACAAAGGTGGTCTCCTAGTATCCTAGACCTTACAAAAGAATCAAGGGTCATCCTAGGAGGCCTAAACAACACATAACACATCACAGGGGAAGCACATCATGAGAGAGATAAAGGGTTAAATATACTTACCCATTAGGGTACCATCATTAAGAACATACATATCTAGGATATTTGTCATGTTGTTTTGATCTTGTTGAATTAACATTAAGTTTAGGATGATGGGAGGCTTTCTTTTCTTTAAAATGATTATATCCAATGCCGCTTGAGTAATTTGTTGAAATGGATTTTATAGGTACTCGAATCCCTTGTTGATTTACACCACATCTCTTACCTACATATTCAGAATTGTTATAAAGGATTTTAAATCCTCGACCATAAAGTTATGTCATTTCCTTAGAAGATGGTGAAGCCTCATAGGTATCATAATTTGTGGTATAAGTGAGAGTGTTGTTTTTAATTTTAACCAATGGGACTTTATGTTTCTTAGGTGCTTTAGAAGATTGCTTAGGTGAGATCGATGCCACTTTTGATGTGTCAAGACTATTAATTTTATATTCCCCTATACTACAAGGATTGAAATCTAATGAGCTCCAATCATCACCAAAGAGTGCATTTGTTGATATCTTTCACAACATCATTCTTGGCTAGAGGATTTGATGAATTAGCTTGTAAATTGTTTAAGCTCATGTGATTGTAAACTGGTTTTTGCATTTCAATATGTAAACAGTTATATGGTTCAGGATCAACATGAATAATATGAAGTTTATCTTTGAATATAAATTTGATTGAGTGATGTAGGGTAGAAGGAACTGCCCCCAATGCATGAATCCAAGGTCTACCAAGAATCATGTTGTAAGATAAAGAACAAGGCATGACATGAATCAGGGTAGGCACAAGCATAGATCCTACTTGTATAGGTAGAGGTATAGTGCCCACAGATTATCATCCAACATTATCAAAGCCATGAATGCTAATGCCATTTGGTTTGATTTGTGATGTGCCAACCTTGATTTTTTGTAGTAGGTCAATGCTACAAACATTAAGAGCTAATCCATTGTCGATCATAACTCATTTTACCAACATTTTATTTATTATGATAGAGATTATAAGTGGATCATATTGGTTTTGAACTTCAATTGATGGTAATTCATGTGGTTGAAATATAATATCCATTTTTGTCACATGCATACTATTCAATATAGCTGCTACATCATTAGGCTTAGCAATAGGTGGGACATTCACCTTTTGCCAAGCTTCTTGGATCATTCCATGGTATGTAGGCGATGTTTGTATTAAATCCCAAAGAGAGATCTTAGCTGAAGTAGCAGGAAGTTGTTCGACAAGATCATACTCTTGACCACTTTTATGAGTAAGATGAGGTGGTGGAGGGAGCATACATTGAGAATATGGAAGAGAGACAGGCACATGTGGTGCTTGGTTTCTTTGCTTGTTATTACGAGTGTTGTATGTGTGAGCAATCACATTGTGGTGTGGTTGTTGTAACACATTTTGAACACCTTAAACCGTAATCACTAACTTTAAGAAAGAAGGTGCATCAGGTGCCCCACACACAACCATCTTAGGAAATTTACTACCAATTCTATTAATTAAGATTGAATAAACATTATTTTCCTTTTGATTACACCCAATGTCCAACCCTAAAGGATTTAATGTGAGAGACCTTTTCTCATCCACTAATACTTCATTTTGGCCAGGGAGAGCATTGGGATGAGAGGAAGGTACATCATCATCATCATATTCTATGGCAAAAAAAGGCTTTTCACTCTCATCTTTCTCATGAGTGTTCCTAGAGATGAATTTGGTTAAATCTTCTAATATCAAGGGATGTTCACTCATGAGGATTAGGAATTTGTCAAAATCAAGATCTTTGATAAATTCATGCAGAGATAACATAGAAAAATGACTTGAAGGTGTCATTGCATTGTTTTCAATGTAAAATTAGATTTTAAAAGATTTTCAAATTTGATGCAAAGGACAAGTGCAAAAGAATGTATGAAAATGACTTAAAATGCTTGATTTTTTGTACTTTTTCAATGTAAATATATGAAAGAAAGGGTATTGTAAGGATTTTGATCAGGGGCAGAAAATGATATGTCTATTTTCAGTCTAATGAAATAGAAAAACCCTTTACAACACACTTTTGATGCAAATTTAAGATGATGGTAGGCCAAAATATAGTGAAAATACACTAAAATATGCAATTTTTTCACCAAATCTTAATGCAAAAGAGCATGAAAAAGGATGTTGTGAGGAAAATGATAATGGAAAAAAAATATATCAGTAATAATAGCCACTTAATGCCAAAAAAATTTGTCACAACACACTTATAGTGCCAATCAAGGTCAAACCCTACTGAAAATATAGCAAAAATAGGCAATTTTTCATAGTTTTTCAATTCCAAGACCTAGCAAAAGGGGTGTTGTAAATAATTTTAGGAGGTGAATAAAATAATACCAATGATATCAGTCACCTCATTCAATAAAATTTGTTACAAAATGCTTGGAGTGCAAACTAGGCCAATCCCTAGGGCAAAAATAGAAAAAATATGCAATTTTTCACCAAATTTTCAATACAAAAGGCCAATAACAAGGTGTTGTACATAATTTTAGAAGGGGAAGAAGATAATACCCCTAATATTAGCCAATTTGTGCAAAAATATTCTTTACAACATGTCTATAGTACAAGTTTAGAGAGTCGATAAGGCCAAATCTAGTGAAAATCAATGTTTTTCAAGCCCGAGGTTTGAGATCTTGATGTAAAATGCTATATGAATGTTTTTCAAGCTTATATATGATGAAATTATATGATTTCAGATCTGAAAATGATTTTCACATTCTAACATGCAAAATGCAAGTGCAATTCTAATGAAAAATTAATGAAAATGCTAGTTTTTGTTGACTTTTTCTATGCAAAAATATAAAATCAAAATGCAATTTAGTTCTAAAATGCAAGACTACATCCAAATAAAATTTTTAATGAGTCTCTAAAATGAGTATAAAAATCTGAAACAAGATTTTACCTACAAACCCTAGATTTTGGAATTACTAGGTTATATGCAAAATTCACAATTTTCAACAAAACCCTAGCAATTTATGATGAAAATGCAATGCAAGATATTGAATTTTTGTAATTTTCTATAATTTAAATCAGATATAATGCATAAATAAAAAATTTGATGAAATTCAAATTAATTGATGCAAAATAGAAACCCTAGCATGCAATTTGTTTTTCAAATTTTTCCAATTTTTTAATTTTCTTGTAAGTTTTTTAGTGCAATAAGATGAATGACTATATGAATGAATGAAATCACTATAAATCTGAAGAAAAACACTTAGAAAGGTGCAAATAAGTCCAATAACAATGGTTCACCAAAATGTAATGTGTGAAAATTTGGATAGAGTTGATTAGATGGTTTATTAAGTGTCTATCCTCCTTTCACCATTACATTCAAGGACCTTAGGTCGAGTGGTAGTGCACTATCAGGCCCTTGGTCACTTAGGAATGATGGGAAGATTGGATTTGTGTGATTTGATATCCAATTATCTTCTCTTATTCTCAATTATACCCTAAAACCCTAATTATGCAAATGCGATAGTAAATAGATGAATTACAGAAAATACTACTACAAAAAGATGTGAAATAACAAATAAATGTGCACCTATTTTTGAGGTTTGGAGATGAAAAAGTTGGGGACTAAAGAGTGGGCACCCAAGTCCAAGGCCTAGGATTTTGTTAGGATCTAGAAGTTTAGTCTGCAACTTGTTCCTATTGTCACAAAGATTTTCCCATTGTGGAACTTGGAGGACTAAAGAGCGGCCACCCTAGTCTAGGGAGTTGTTTTCTTCTTTGATCTACAATTCTAACACTCTGTTGTACCCTCCTACAACTTCACTTTGTCTGCAACTCCTACTTGTAACCTTCAATCATGAAAACTTTGGGAGGGGGTTGTGGTGTTTAGAGGCTTGCCTCAGTCAAGCCCCAGATAGACATTCAAGTCTTGTGAATACCGTTGTCAGATAGAGAGTGCATTCCCTTGGGAGGCAAAGGCAAAAACCAAATGATAAATGCTTACAAACACAAATGATATCACCTTATAGTGAATATCTCATGCGAGGAAGAAGCTCTTCATGCCATGAGGAGATGGATGCTCAAATTTGCATATACAAACACATATACAACACAAATATTCTCTTGCAACACAATCAAAGCCTTGAGTCACCTTTAGAATGCCAAGAGTTCACAATAACCATCTAGTTTCCAAATGAATGCCTAACCATGCTTTTATATGCAACTACAAATACTCCTACCAAGAATTTCGTAATTCAAACTTACTATGTCGGCATAGGACCCAAATAACAATCTCAAGTGAACACCCAAAAATTGGGACTGCCCCAAAATAGGACAAGACCAGGGCATAGATGCCTAAGTCCTCACCCCCTCTTTTGGGAAGGGGTTATCTCAAGTTGTCCCCTAGGTCCTATTTGCCAAGACACTTAGGGGTTTTCTCATTAGGATGTTGAAATATGATGTAATATGTCCTAAATATAGCTAAGAGACTTAGGAGCTAAACCTTATGAGGGAAAAGCCCCCAAGGGGACATTTTCTAACATTACAAGGACCAACAAGGGGTACCTATTCTAGACACATTTCAAAATGATAAAGCTATAGCCAAATTCATGGGTTTGAGACAAGGCATACCATTGGGAGATTATAAAGAAGTTTTCATGATGGATCTACTTTTGTTAGCATATTTTGGTGGGAGCGTCAAATCCTTCAGTCATAAAAGTGAACTAAACAAAATCAAAAAAGATAGGTCACTAGGTGAAAACTGCAGGGCACCTCTTAACCATGAAAAAGTAAAAATAAAGGACGTATCTGAGGTACCTAAGGATGGAGGATTTGACCTTCCTTGACCACTAAATATCAAGAACAGTCACCACTGCTAATAGAGAAATCTCAAGAAATGAATCTAGGCACAACACAGAACCCTAAGATCACATTCCTAGCAGCATCATTATCAGAACAGAAAAGGAAAGACTTCACGACCTTCTTCGTAAAGAGAGCAGTCAACTTTGTATGGACTTATGTAGATATGTCAGGCTTAGATCCTTCACTTGTTGTATGTCATCTAGCCGTATCTCCAAATGCAAAACTAGTTAGGCAAAAACTTTGAAAGATGTGGTGAGATGTCATTGTACCTCATCATTTAATCTATTTTTAGATGTCAATAATCTAGGGGCTGTGTCCTCGGCTGTTTGCAATTAGGGATTCTATAGTTATCAGTTTTCCTAACTAATCTGAATTGCTTCTACTAATTTGAAAAGATTAACCTATCTACTTACTAAATGAATTCAAGAAATGCTGAAACAGAATAAAACAGGAAATTACTTAAATCAATCTTGAAAACAGTAACATACATCTATCTATCAAAATCAATAAATACTTTTCATAGCAAAATCTAAAGTAATAAAACAATGGTACTAGCCTTCCGCCTGTGTGGTGAAAGTGGGCCCTTGCTCCACACCATTAGAGCTAAAGGCTACAGTAGAAAATCAGCACAAAAGAAGATCACAACTAGATCTAGTCCAATTCATTCACTTTGCATTCATAAAAATATTGCTATCACAGAACTAAGATTATCAAGAATCAGAATAATTCAATCATTATGTATTTCTTCTACTATTTCTACAGTATATATCAAAAAGAATGATGACCTATCACTGATCTTATCTACCAGTTCCTCTATGAGATGACATCCATCTCTTTATTACACTAGTTGTCTAACTATGGAAAATAATCATGCAAGAAAAGAAGACTAAGTGAAACAGAAGTCCACTCAGAATTCTAAGTTTGAGTCTTAATACATTTGGGTAGCGAGGCCCTAAAAATGTGGATATTGAATTAGTTCCATCCGTAACTTATCCAAAAACTTTGAAAAGATAAAACTCCAGCAGTTTAACTAAAGACGACCCTTCACCACTCAGGTGATGATTTGAGTGAAATGAGGGGTATTAAGATCACTGCTGAGAGTGCTTGATTGGTAGCTTATGATGGAAATATACCCTGCTCTCAGGAGGCACCGGAGATAACTGTTCCTATCTGCAGCTCTGGAGATATGTCTGTAGCTCCAGAGATATCTGTAGCTTCCTTTGTTCAGGTCCAGAGATGTCTGTAGCTTTCTCAGAGCTCCAGAGAGGCTTTCCTCATTACTTCAAAACTTCAAGTGTCATGGTACTTTGGTATTGTCTCAGGAGATCATTGAAGACTATATCCAGATATGCACAAAATTGTTGTTCCTAGCATCTACACCTATTGATTCAAAAAGAGAGAAGTTTCTGCATTTTTCCAACAATTCCATGCACATTAGCCACTCAATCAGAAATTATAATCTTAAGTAATCTATCTCAATTAATCATTAACTAGAATGATCTTGCTAACTTATTTGGGTGCGAACATTTGGAAAGATGTACTCAGAAAGGGAAAAAAGTGAGGTAAAAAGATGTATTCCATGGGTGCAAATTGGCACTCATCATCCCCCCATACCTAAGGTTTGGTAGGTCCTCCTGCTTCTCACATTCTGGATTTATTCTGGCAAAGCAACTTGTAAGTCAAGCTATAATCCTGTGCATAGGTGGTCCAAGTTGTGCAGTTGGTATTACCATTGCCTCTATATTGATCAACCTGCTTCATCTAGTCCTGCAATTTCTTATCTTCCATCTGTTCTACCCATATAGGGAGTGGTTCAATTATTAGAGGGGGCCTAAACCATCTGCCTATCCATTCCTGCTTATGGTTATCCATCTTTTTGGATATCAACTTTGCTTTTTTCATGAATAATCTTAGGTTTGCAGGGGTGACCACCTCTCTCATTTTTTGTTCTATGGTCAAAATGTTCCATCTCTTCTTTGCTATGACAAGCACTGAGTTTGCTGAATTGATCATGAAAAGACCAAAATTTATGGAGCATTCTTGCAAACTTTTTAGGTATAAAGGCAAATTTTGTTCTTATTATTAGGATGATAGATAAGGGACCTGAATTGGACCTTAAAAGCCTGGGGATTGGGAAATTCCTTCCTGATGAAGAGGTCTATTTTTAAATCTTTCTTGAGATGATCTTCCATCCTTTCATCCTAGATCTGATGATTCATCATTAGGGACATAAATGCTTTAAGCTGGTATTCCCCCACAAAATGATTAAGAATGAAGGTTATATCATTAACATAGAACCCATGAAAGTATAATTCACATAGGAAATTCTTGTCCTCATCATTACTCCCGGTATATGCTGTCATGAATCCTTCTATTGTTTCAGTATCCTCAACCAGGTCAGATAGAACTAAAGAGAATTTCCTCTGCAGTACTCTTTCTTGTAAGAACATGGAATAGCTAGCACTTGGAGGTCTGCAAGATAGAATTTCTGAAGAAAGGGAGGCCATTTCAAGGATTTTTCCTTCCAGAGCTTCTATTCTCTTCATTTTGGTAGTGATTGCCCTTTGTAATTGCAGCATAGGATTTGAAGCCTCATATTCTCTACATTTCTTTTCCCAATGGAACAAGGCCTTAGGAATGTCAATGGGGATTGGACCCACATAGGTATCTATTTGTATTTCCTGCTCATTGGTTTCCCTTGGGCCAGTCAACTCTTGAATATACTCCTCCTAGTCATCTAGTCTATTGTTGGCCCAAGTTAGTTGTTTATCCTGGCTTTGTATTTTCTCAATCAATGCTGCCATTATTGTGAGGCTATTGTCTCTATCCCTGGTGAGCTTAGAAACACTCTGTACTGCCTCTTTCTCTTTTTCTTCTAATAGTTTGGCTGCCTCAATTTTCTTTGCCTCCAACTCTGCCTCTTTCTTAGTTCTCTGGGCCTCTAATTCTACCTCTTTCTCCTTGATGATCTTGTCTTTGCTTTGGAGTTTTGTTTGTAGATTTGCAATGATTTGTTTTTCCTCCATTTCCACCTCTACTCTGACCTTCTTGAGGTCAATAATAATCAGATTCTTCCCCTAGAGTAGTCTCTTTAAGTTTTCAAATTTCTCCATCATTTGCTGTTCTTTTGAAATTTCTACATCCTCTTGATTAGAGGGATGAGAGAAGGTTTCTACTTCTGCTGCTATTTCTGTGGTTGTTGGCTAATCAACAAGGTTTTCCATGGCCATCTGCCCTATACTGCCAACTATACCCCTTTGCCCTGTTTCTTTTTCTTTAGACTACCTGTTCTGAGGGTCCTCTTGGGGTTCCTCTACTTCTTCTAGTACCGATGAAGGCCCAGCTTTATCCTCACATGCTCTAAAACCTAGGAGTACCTCAGGGAGTAAAGAAGTATCTTTTTCAGCCTGTGAGAGCTATCTCTTCCTTTTGCTTCTCTAGAGTAAAGGTGGGGCAAGTGCCTTTGGAGTAGGTCTCTCTTCTTGAGAATCTGAGGAAAAAGCAAAAGTTTGTATGTGTTCTGTCTCTGGAGCACATGATGGTTCTGAAATTGGACTCTTTGGAGCACATGATGGTGCTGGGGAAACTTCCCTTTATTTCCTCTTCCTAACCATAGGGATCTCATTTGAATCATGAGATGGTTCTTCAGCCCACCAGGTTCCCTCTATTTTCTTTCCTGACCTTCCCTCTACTAATTCCTTAGGGCAAGATTCCTCAGTTAGAGTCATCTTTCTCCTAACTGATCGAGTCATATATAGGGTTTGTTTAGGAGCAGGTTTTGCAATTTCTTTGCCTTTCTTCTTTTTGTTAGGAATAGGGGTTGTAGATGAAGTTGCCTCCTGTGAGGGCTTCTTTCCTCTATGAATAGTTGTGGAGGAGGCTGAAGGCTCAGTTTCCTCTTCTTGGTGGGTAGGAGGACTCTCACCTCTTGGCTGTGCCATTTCTAGTCCTCTGTTCTGGGAAGTCTAGTCAAGAAAGTTGTTGGTGCCTACATGAACAATCAGGTTTCAAACATCTAAATCTACAGGCACCCTCCTAAGAAATCCAAAAAATTCTAAGCCATTGGGGCCCCTCAGCATCTTTCATCTTGACTCGATATTCTGCAGAGGGGTCATCATGTTTCTAACATCAGTCATCTTAGGAATTTCACCCTTTCCACAGAATATCACCCTTTGCAACATGATGGTGATGTCATCAGGATTGGTGGGGTGCATCATGTGGTCTTCGGCATGATATTATCAGCAGGTATTATGAGGATCCCTCAATTGCTAAGGATATGAATATGATGATGATATGAATATGATTAGGATGGTTCATCGGTGAGGTATTTGGTACGAATATGCAGGAGGATTTTTCTCCGATGCATCAGGATGCACCGATGAGGTTGGTCATCAGGCTGATTTTGAATATTAGGTGATGCAGTCAGGTGATTTTTCTTATCGGGGTGATTTTCTGATAAGGGTGATATTTCGCATCAGGGTGATGCAAAATATTGGGGTGATGTTTCATATCGGATGATGCAGTCATCAAGGTGATATAAAATATTTGGGTGATATTTCATATCAGGATTATCATGCTGGAGGATCATGATGAGGTATATGCTGGCATCATCAGGAGCAAAATCATAGACATCATATGTGCTCATGACCTAGTATATAAAGTGTCAAGGAGGTCACTGTGGGGTGAATGTGGGATAATTTGTTCTCACATAATTTGAATAATCAGGGTCATATTTCTTGGCGGGAAGATTTCAAAAGTGCACAGTCTACTGCATTTCCCAAGGCTACAGGTTGGTATGCCTTTAATGGTAGATGTTACAGGGTATGGGCGAAGGCGTGGACAGATCATGTACCCGATTGAAGATGTGAATCCCCAAGCAGTGGCGCAAGGCTTGAGTTCAACCACCCTGTCTCCTCCCCACCTGTTGCATTCAATGTTGAGTGCCATTTTTGGTGATGCAATGTATCTGGCAAATTTTGAATGGCCATGTGATTAATGTTGAGTACAGCTTCCTTGTTGTATATAGCAGATGGTGTTACTCATTTGTTGTTGTTGAAGACCTAGGCATTTTTGTGCGAATAATGAAGAACAAGGCATTTCCTTGATGTTCTATCTCATTTTTGGAGTTTATGAGTTGCATTATGAATGTGCATTGTAGTTATTTTTAGTTTAATTGTTGTTTTATATGAGAAATGCTCTTACACATGTGTTTAGCTACTTGTCTCCATGTGTTGCATGCTTTTCCTTCTTTTGAACCTAGCTGCTAAGGGTTTCTCAGGTTCTAGGGAATGGATTTCTATATTACATGCTTCATCTCTAACTTCCATTCAAGGAGTGGATTAAATTGTTTTAGGTGAAGTATGGAGAAGGTTGTATGTCAGCTGAGATATATGTAAGTAGAGGCAACTAAATACATATACTTGGGTGATGTTTGTAAGGCAAGCATCAATCTAACCTCTTGAAACTTGAATGCCAAATGCAATCAATTCTCTTGTATACGTCTAGTTGACTCCATGCCCTGAGATAGGCATTGGTCTGTTCCTGGGTTAGTAGTTATGATCTAAAACCCCTTGTCTTACATCAAAAACATAAAATCAAATCTTTTCATATCTTTCATCCTATTATTTTGTAGGAGTAGGATTAGGACCCCTACATACTCTCATCCACAACTAGACACATATGTCCAAGAATGTTACCAACCTTGTGATGTATCATGCACATTTTGGTCCACACATGAGAGTATTCTGCCTGTTGTTGTCAAGATAAATCTTTCTATCATTGGGTGAGTCAAGTGTTACATCTTTAACTTTAGGGATACCCCCCTTGGTGCAGTAGAACCAAAAGTGAAGGGGAGGCAACTCACGCAACCTCATGTATTAGTTGGCCAAATCTACCTGTGCATTGGAATTGGCAAACCCTCTGCTGATTCAGAAGAAAAACCAACAAAAGTTTTGCCATAATTCCTCCCCATTGGCCTGAGATAGGAAGTGGTGTTTAACTACAAGAAAGATGAGACCATGATGTTTCATGGGACCCTTATCCTATTGATATTTCTCTATACTTGCCTTGATGGTAGAATACAGGAAATTGGGAATGTTTATACTATACTCAGGGTGTCTATTTCCATATTTCAGAAAAATTAGCATTTTCATGATTGGCCCTAATAATACAGAGAATTGACCATCACAAGTAAAATATTTCATTAACTAGGTGGCAACAAATGCCCAAGGGTTTGGGAGTGTGGACCTTAGAATTCATTTGACTTCATTTTTATTGGAATGCAATTGAATAGGAGGTTCACCACAAACAACAAAATTTTTAATCAAATCAGTGTATAAGGTTTTCAAGTGGTAAAACCTCTCACCTTGTTCGGGAAGTCTAGAAATGTGGCTGATAGCGACTGAGGAGAAATTGATTTGTACTCCTCTGATAGTTGTCTAATTGTCCCTTAAATTTTTGAGGAATTCATCCACAACGTCTTCCTGAAACCCTTCAATTTTTTTAGGAAGTCTAACCATCCTGCAACTCTTAGAATGTTTGTTGTAGCTTCATCCTATAGAAGACCCGCAGCACTTTCTGGCTCAGACTTCTTCTTGACCCCCATTGCTGAATTAGTTCCACCTTCTGTGCTTAATTCCTCACCTCCTCAATCTATAGTATAACCTTTCCTTTTATCTTTGTAGGCTTCAGAGGACTTGTTCAATTTGCTATGTAGGCTCTGGAGGACTGTTCAATTTTCTATGTTCTTTAGGGTACTTCAGAGGTTTGAATGAGGAATGTTATGTTTGTTAGCTTAGGCTTATGCAGATTAGTTAGAGTACCAAGGTAGTCATAAATGCAACAGAATGACAGAACACTCCGGAGGCAAGGTGGCAGTATAGTACAGATGGCGACATGTGTGAATTTTAGAAAGGAAATGATGGTAGGAGGTCGTGTCATCGTGGCAACACCCAAAAATAGAAAGACAAGACAGTTGCTATTAATAATTAATTAAAGATAGAATTACCTAGATCACTTTTAATGATGAGGGAGATGTACATGGTAGAGATGTTGCATCATTGTTGGAGACTGCATGCGTTGTGGCACATGAGAAGCTTTTGGTGGCTAGAGATGACGTCCACTACTCCGTTGGCACATGAGCTGCAATCATTGTGCTAAGTGGTTCATCCATGTTCCTTGGGTGATGTCAGTGCCAACTTTGTGAATACCCCTTCAAATAAAATTTGTGCCAATTGAATTTATTCTTTTGTGATAAAGTAGAGGATGAGCCATGATGACCTCATCATGTGATGTGTCTACTTTACCGTCTGGAGAGGTGGGTCCCCTCTCCTATTATTGAAATTGACTCCTTTATTGACAAAGCGCTGGAGATGCTCCTAGTTTGAGAAGCACCAAAGGTGCTCCTAGTTTGAGAAGTGCCAGAGGTGCTCCTTGTTGAGAAGTGCAGAAGGTGCTCCTAATTTGAGAAGTGCCAGAGGTGCATTTGGTTTGAGAAGCGTCGGAGGTGCATTTGATTAACTCCTAGCACTTGATCATCTCCGGAGCTCAATTGTTTTCAACTGTCTTGAAGAAGGGAACTGCCATTTACTAGTTTTCAACTCCCTTGGTCGAGGAAGACATCCATTTACTAGTTTTCCATCTTTCTCTATTTTTTATTTTTCTTTTTCTTTTTAGAAGGCAGCCATTTGCTGGTTTTCAACCTTCCTTTTTTTTCTTTTTATTTATTTATTTTTTTTCAATCCAACACTGTGACAGAGGAGGTGTCCCCTGTATCAAAACACAAATCATTAAGAAACTCCTCTTTACTAGATCTTTTGTAGGGCTTGATTCGGTGACCATTTACTAGAAATGTGTCTGTGCTTCCGTCAATAGGTTGCAATGATATTGTTCTATTTTCAAAAACTTCCTTGATTTGATAAGGACCCATCCAGTGAGTTTTTAATTTCCCTTTGAACTCCTTGAATTTAGAATCATAAAGAAGAACCCAATCACCTTGTTGAAATGTCCTCCTTTTGATGTGTTGGTCATGCCATTGCTTCCTCTGATACTGAACCAGTTCTATTTGCTGAATGGCCTCTGTCTGAATTTCATCCAACTCATTGAGCTAAAGAATTCTATTTTGTTGAGCTATAGACAATGGTAGACCAATATCCAATGCAGTTTTAAGTGTCTAGAGTTCAAATTCTATAGACAAAATAGGCTTTTTCCCATAAACTAATTCATATGGTGAGAACTTTGTTGTGGACTTCCAAGTGGTGTTGTAAGCCCAAACTACTTCAGGTAATAAGCTAGCCCAATCTTTTCTGTTCATTGCTACTATCCTTGTCAGAATATTTTCAAGTTCCCTATTGGTTACTTCTACCTGCCCATTCGCTTGAGGATGGTAAGGTGAAGATTTTCTGTGTCTAACTTGATATAAATCTGTGAATGCTTTGATTACCTGTGAATTAAACTTAGGTCCTCTGCCTAAAACTATTGATCTTGGGGCTCCAAACCTTAAGAAAATCTTATTGTAGAGGAAATCAACAACTTTTTCTTCTCGTGCAAATTTTAATGCTTGAACCTCAACCCATTTTGTAACATAGTTTGTGCATACTAGAATGTACTCCTTGCCTAATGATGGTGGGGAAATTGGTCCCACAAAGTCTAAACCCCACTGCTCAAATGGTTCCATCATGACTTGAGGATGCAGTAACATTTCCTGGGTAAAGGTTGGATGTCCCATCCTTTGGCACTGGTCACAGTGCTGCACATACTTCTTTGTATCTTTATGAAGAGAGGGCCAGTAGTAACTAGCTCTAAGGATCTTGTGGACTATCTTGTGAAAGGAGTAATGGCCACCAAATGGTTCATCATGACATGCTCTCAACACATCAAAAATCTCATCAGCTTTTAAATACCTACGTAGAATGAAATTGGGACCACATTTAAATAGTAAACCATTCAACCATTTGTAAGATAAACTTTCTTTAACCAAGCATTTTCTTTGTTTTGAGATAAAATGGGATGGATACAAGCCTATAGCTAAAAGATTAGCTATGTCAGCAAACCAAGGTGTAGTAGAGGATATAGCAAAAAGATGTTCATCTAGGAACTTGTCCTCCACTGGTTGGTTTTCTCCTCCTCTATGCAATCTTGACAAAAAATCAGCAACCAAATTAAACTTTCTTGGATTATCAACTATGGTAATATCAAATTCCTGCAATAACAATAACCACCTAATGATCCTTGCACCTACTACTAGTTTATTCATTAGGTACTTGATGGCTGCATGATCAGTGTGCACAAATATCTTATATCTAGTGATGTAATGCCTGAATTTGTTTATAGCATAGATGACTGCCAAGAATTCTTTTTTAGTTGTGGTGTAATTTCTTTCTGTAGGGGTAAGGTTTTTGCTGATGTAATAAATGACATGCATACCTTCTCCTTCCTCCTTTTGTCCTAAAACTACCCCAATGGACTCATTTGAAGCATTAGTCTGTATGTGAAATGGCAAAGTCCAATTAGGTCCTCTTAAAATTGGTGTGATAGTAAGCTTCTCTTTCAAGGTATCAAATGCTGATTGACATTCTTCTGTCCATAGAAATTCTATCTTTGTTAAGCAGGGTATACAGGGGGCAGCTATTTTGATGAAATTTTCTATGAATCTCCTATAGTAGCTTGCATGACCTAGAAAAATTCTAACATCTGTTTGATTTTTAGGTGAAGGCAATTATGTAATGATTTCTATCTTGTTTTGATCCACTTTGATCCCCTTTGCTGAAATGTGGTGTCCTAAAACAATTCCTTCCTCTACCATCATAAAGCACTTTTCATGGCTAAGGGATAATTAATTTTTCTGATAGCATTTTAGTACTTTCTCAAGGTTTGTGAGAGCTTCTTCAAAATTATCCCTATACACAGTAAAGTCATCCATATATACCTCCATGCATTCATTAGCTAGTTCAGCAAATATAGCTAAAACGAGTCTCTGAAATGTAGCTGGGGCATTGCATAGTCTGAAGGGAAGAACTTTGTAAGCAAAAGTTCCCCAAGAGTAGGTGAAGGTGGTTTTTCCCTGATCTTCAGGTGCTACTTGAATTTGATTATACCCACTAAATCCATCAAGAAAAGAGAAATACTTTCTCCCAGCAAGGTTGTCCAGAACCTGGTCAATGAATGGTAAGGGAAATTAGTCCTTTTTTGTGGCCTTGTTGAGTTCTAGTCAATACACACCTTCCATTTCCCATTCTTTTTGGACACTATGACAAGGGATGAGACCCATTGATTGTCTGAGATTGGATATATGAAGCCTGCTTGAAGTGATTTTTCTATTTCAGTTTTGACAATATCCTTAAAAGTAGGATTCAATCTTCTTTGGGGCTGTCTGACAGGTTTAACATCCTCAGTGTATATATGATGGCTACAGATCTTAGGAGGTATGCCTTTCATATCTTGGTATTCCCAAGAAAAAGTTGTTGAATGGGAAATCATAAGTTGGATGAGGTTTTCTTCTTGATCGATTGTTAATTGAGTATTGATATTGAGTGTTTTCCCTGGTAGAATCATGACCTGTTTTGTGATTTGTTCCATAGATGTAGTTAATCCAGACATTGGAATTATGGTATTGAGAGGACAAGAATGTGGAAACAACATGTGGAAAGTGGATAAGTCTCTATAAAAGGTTTCCCTACAAGGAATGATGTTGGTGAGGGTACAATGAGAAGTAAGAAGTTCTCTCCTAGAGTCTTTGGTGAGTTCCATCACATCCTCATTGATTAGGATGTGAGTAATGTATTTTGTTGTATCACAATATATTTCTTCTTCTAACTCTCCCAGATGTTCCTTGATGGTTACCATAGCTATTGAGGCACTGTTGTCATTGTTCTCTGGCTCATCCACCCATACTCTTCCTGTATAATGCATTGATGGTTTAGCTGGAGGATATAGAGATATTTTCTTTAGATCTATCCCATTAGAAATGACCAATCCCTAGTTTGACAATCAATAGATGCTGCTACTGTAGCTAGCCATGGTCTTCCTAAGATCAGTGGATAAGCATTTCTCTAGTTTCTAGGTTCTAATATCAGGAAGTCCATTAGAAATTCCCATGAATCTATCACAACTGGTACATCAGTGATTACTCCTTTGGAATAGCTACTGAATGGTCAGCAAGTTGAAGAATTGTAGTTGTGGATTAGATACCTAATACACCTAATTTGTCCATTGTGTGAATTGTCATCACATTAATTACTGCTCCCAAATCAACCAGAACATTTGAAATTTCTACCCCTGAGATGAAAATAGTTATGACAGGATTTCTAGGGTCTCCATATTTTGGAAGAATAATTTCTCCCATCAATAGTGTTAGACTTAGGGCAGACAACTGAGAGGGGGGGTGAATCAGTTGTCAAAAACTTTCTTCATTTTCAACACTTATATTCACTTAGCAGTATAACAATAAATCAAACATGAAACTTAATCCATTTAATCAAGAGCAAAAACACATCAACACATGAGACACCAAGATTTTGATGTGGAAAACCCGATTAAGGGAAAAACCATGGGGTGACTAACCCAAGATTGTATTCTCTGTTAGAAGAATAGAAAAAATAAAATGGCACATGCCAATTAGGGCTCACTGCCCAAGCACACTGCTCACAAGAGGGTCACTACCTACAAGAGACACATTGTCTACAAAAGAATAAGTATCACATACTTGAACTGGTAAATAGCATCATCACCATGCTTGAGTTTGTTCCATTTAAGCCCAAACCTTCTGCTATGCCTTTCGCTCTTCTGCTTGCTACCACACACTCATCTCCACAAGTCCACACTTAAATGACTTCGTAATCCCTTATTTATATATGACATCAACTTAGGAACAAACATCTAAGTCAGCAAACATCCACAAGAACATCCGCAAGATGTATAATTCATCCGGTCAGCCAGTCACAGAAAGAACACCATCATCTGGAAGTATTTCTTCAATTCTGGGCTCCAACTCTAATGCAGACCATCAACATGAACTAAACATGATCCAAGGACCTCAACAAACTTTCCTGAAACACCAAGAACATCCGCAATTTTTCTACTTACTGAAATCCTTCTCTTCTTCATCTGGAACCTCAAGAACACAGTTTGCCATTATTGTCACAAAGGAATGGATACTTGCAGACCTTCAAACCACAAACCAATCAAGCTGACACACCACACAGACTTCCCCAACACTCCCTCAAATCCGTAGAACTAGATAATGCATTTCTGGATCTCACCGGACCTATTTGTATTACTCTATCATCACTGAACATCTGCCAGAACTAGTTTCACTTGAACTGCCATAACTTCTTCATATCTTCATGCGAACCTCTGAAATCTCTACTACAACATATTAAGACATACATATACAAACCCTTTAATCTGCATTATCTGATCCTCATCCTATCTTGGAATTTTACCTTATGTCATCACTGTTCTTCACTGTTCCTGTTTGAGACTAATTTTCTCAATATCCTCAACACACAACTCATCCAAACCTTGTCATTAATGTAACAGGAGTATGTTGACATCAATGACAACACCAGTTAGGCCCATACTTGCAACAATCTCCCCCTTTGTCATTGATGGCAACATATAATGTGAAAAACTGTTTTGACGATCAAGACAAGAACTTTTCTTTACTGTCACAACTCCCCCTATCAGCAACTACCATTCACATTTCTTCTCTCCCATTACTGCTCCCCCTTTGATCAGTAACCACTTGTTTTTCACATGTCTTCTCTCCCCCTTTGAAATCAATGGCAAAGGGCTCATACTTGCAACTCTACCACTTTAGAATCATATTTGCTGCTCCCCCTGAGTAACAGCTTCCCATCATCAGTCTGGACTACAAGATGTGACTGTGATATGCACCAGACTGATGCACCTTAGTGCATCTTAATTCATCACTGGAGGGGCAATAACCCCTAACTTCTCCCTTAGATACTCAAAAGAGTCCTTAGGTAGAGGTTTTGTAAAGATGTCTGCAATCTGATCCTTGGAAGGCACAAACTCTAACCTGACTTCATTCTTGTTCACTTGTTCTCTCAGGAAGTGAAACTTGATGGATATATGTTTAGTCTTTGAATGCAACACCAAATTCTTAGAAATGTTTATTGCACTTGAATTATCATAGAAAATTGTGATAGGCTCCTCATACTCCACTCTAATGTCTCTTAACATTTGTTTCAACCACAAAACTTGAGTACAACTACCTGCTGCAGCAATATATTCTACTTCTGCAGTGGACAGAGATATTGCTTCTTATTTCTTGCTTAACCAAGAAACTAATCTCTTCCCCAAAAAGAATGCCCCACCACTGGTACTCTTCCGGTCATCCACATCTCTTGTCCAATCAGCATCTATATTTGCATGAAGAGAGAAAGCATGATCTCTAGGATACCATAACCCATACTCAACTATCCCCTTTAGATATTTAAAAATCCTCTTGATTGCCATAACATGAGATTCTCTAGGATCATCTTGGAATCTAGCAACAAGACCAATAGCCTACATAATAACTGGTCCAGTTTGAGTGAGATACAACAATCCTCCAATCATTGATCTATATTTTGTCTGATCAAACTTGGGAGAGTCATCTTTGCTCAACTTGCATCCGGTTGCCATTGGAGTGTTCATTGGCTTAGAGTCTTCCATCCCAAATTTCCTCAACAATTCTTTCACATATTTTGACTGAGAGATAAAGATTCCTTTCTTTGTTTGAGTAATTTGTAGACCCAAAATGAAATTCATTTCTCCAAGCATGGACATCTTAAATTCACTTTTCATTTGACTTGCAAAAGTTTTACACATACTATCTCTTCCTCCAAAAATGATATCATCAACAAATACTTCAACAATTAAGATATTTTCATGATCAATTTTGAAATACAAATTACTGTCAGCAGTACCTTTGTTGAAGCAAATCTTCAAGAGATGCTTATCCAATCTTTCATACCAGGCTCTTGGGGCTTGCTTTAGTCCATACAGTGCCTTTTTCAATTTGCAGACCATGTCATCATGATCAGACAATTGAAATCCATCCAGTTGCTCAATGTACACTTCTTCCAAATTACCATTTAGTAAGGCAGATTTGACATCCATCTGATACACCTTGAAATCCTTAAAGGCAGTAAATGAAAGAAATAATCTGACTACTTCAATTCTTGCCACCGAAGCAAAAGTCTTTTCAAAATCAACTCCTTCAATCTAAGAGTAACCCTTGCAGACCAATCTAGCTTTATTTCTGATTACTTGACCAGCTTCACTCAGTTTGTTCTGGAAGACCCATTTGGTTCCAATCACATTCTTGTTTCTAGGTCTGGGAACAAGATTTCAAGTGTGATTTTTCTCAATTTGTATTAGTTCTTCCTCCAATTCTTTTGACCAATTTTCATCATTGCAAGCTTCATTCACTGTCTTAGGTTCAATCTTTGAAATTAGACAATACTCATCTAAATTTTGAGCAATTATCCTCCTTGTTTGCACCCCTTTTCTTTTGTCACCTATGATTTGATCTTCAAAGTGGTTTAGAGTTACATACCTTGGAACTTTGGGAGTTTCTTGTACCTCTAACTCTAGATCAATCTCATTGAGACTTATCTCTTCTTCCTGACTTACCGGATCAATTTGACTTTGTTTCTCAAAAGAGGCTTGCATACTTTGAATCTAAACACCATTCTAATCATCTTCATCATACTCATGAATTCTTGGGGGTCTTTCAGTTTCTTCATCAACCTTCACATTTACACTTTCTACAATTTTTCTCAGTCTCTTGTTGTAACACCGGTATGCTTTTCTTTGAGTAGAGTAACCCAAGAATATTCCTTCATCACTTCTAGCATCAAACTTTCCTAGATCTTCATCCCTTTTACTGTAACATCTGCTACCAAAAACTCTGAAATATCTTATAGTGGGAGTAATGCCAAACCAAAGTTCATAAGGAGTCTTACCGGTATTTTTTCTAATTTGAACTCGATTGAGAGTGTAGACTGCAATGCTGACAGCTTCTCTCCAATAGATCTGAGGAACATTTACTTCCATCATCATGGTCCTGGATGCTTCCTGGATGGTCCAGTTCTTTCTCTCAACTACTCCATTCTGCTGTGGAGTTCTAGGAGTAGACAACTGTCTCTTAATTCCATGTTTCTCATAAAAGTCTATGAACTCACCGGATGTGAATTCTCCACCTCTATCAAACCTCAGACATTTCAATTTTAATCTAGTTTCATTCTCCACCATGGCCTTGAATATTTTGAATTTCTTAAGTGCTTCTGATTTTTCTTCTAGAAAATTTACCCACATCATCTGAGAATAGTCATCAATTAGCAACATGAAGTACCTATCACCTTAGATACTCCTAACTCTTGTCAGACCATAAAGATCAGTATGAACTAAGTCCAACAGTCCAATAGAAGACAATTCCTTACTTTTGAATGTGACTCTGCTCAATTTTCCTTACTGACATTCTTTGCACAAGCTATTAGTAGGTTTCACTAATTTTGGAAGATCTCTTACAGCCTGAGTATTGCTTATCTTGATGATATTATCAAAATTCACATGACATATCCTCTTATGCCATAACCAACTCTGATCAATTTGAGCAAATAAGCAACTTTTACTAGTACCAACCAAGCGGAAGATATTACCTTTAGTTTGAGTACCGGATACAATCTCTGTTCTAGAACTTTCAAAGATCTTGCATTTTCTATTCCTGAACCTAAGATCATAGCCTTTGTCCACCAGTTGTCCAACACTTAGAAGATGGTGTTTTAATCCTTCAACATACAGTACATTACCGGTTTTGCTCTTTCCATCAAGAGAAATAATTCCTCTACCTCTGATTCTACCAACAGAATTATCTCCAAACTTTACAATTTCTCCTTCATACTTTTCAAAATTTAAGAACTTATTCTTATCACCTGTCATATGGTGATAGCATCCACTGTCAATGACCCAATCATCCTTTGTTTCAACTTGGGCAGCCAGAGATCTTTCTTCAACTTTATGATTGACAGATACAGAGGATATTTGTTCCTCTTCTTTGATGGCAATAAACACCCATTCATTACAGGATTTGTTTCCTGTCTCTGATTCATCATCTGTTACTCCTTCATTATCATCTTCTTCATGAACATGGTAACAATTCTTTTGAAACCTTGGTCTATTAGGATTTGGTCTTGAAAATCTTTCCAGACATCTTGAGGCAAAATGACCAATTTTATTGTAGTTAAAACACTTAAAAGGTAATTTCCCTTCATACTTACCGGATCCTCTTGGTAGTCTTTTTGCAATAAGAGCTTCAAGATGAGCAGTTTTAGCTTCTTCTTCTTCCAAGTCTTTTCTTGCTTTTTCATACCATGATGGGTTCCTTGAAGAATTTTCTCCTGGATCAAACCTTTGTTTCCCTTTTATAGAGGCACTGGCTTTGAATGCAGATTCAGTCTTTGGAGGATCATCTCCAAATGTAGCCATTTCAAAAGCAACCAACTTACCAACCAATTGATCTCTTGTGACTGTTGTGTGAGCTCTGAATTCTTCAATTGCAAAAGCCTTGATTTTATAAGACTCGGGAAGGGATCTAAGAACTTTGCCAATGATATCATCTTCACTCAAGGTTCCACCTGCATTTCTATTTCCACAAACTAGCTCATTCACTCTTGGCATAAAAGAGGTAATATTTTCATCATTTCTCATCTTCAATTTTTTAAATTTCCCTTTTAGACTCTGTAACCTTGCACATTTAACATACTGGTCTCCTTCATGCAAAAGTTCTAGTTTATTCCAAATCTCAAAGGCAGTTGGTAGATCAATATCATTTGAGAGTTCTAAGTCAGATAATGCGCTTAAAAGAGCCTCTTTGGTCCGCAGATTATTTTCAGCATCAGTGATTTCATTTAGGGTTGTCAGACCACCCTGTGGAGGTACATAAGGTTTTGTAACCATGGACCAGTATGCAAATCCCATACATTACAAGTGACATTTCATGCAACCTTTCCAAAGAGCAAAGTTAGTTCCATCAAACTTCAGACTATCCTTCTTGTAGGACATCTTGGATCTCCTCAAGTGGTAAAGCTCCTTTTAGAGGAACTTGGCTCTGATACCAATTGTTAGACTTAGGGAAGAGAATAGAGAGGGGGGGTGAATCAGTTGTCAAAAACTTCCTTCATTTTCAACACTTATATTAACTTAGCAGTATAACAATAAATCAAACATGAAACTTAATGCATTTAATCAAGAGAAGAAACACATCAACACATGAGACACCAAGATTTCGACATAGAAAATCCAGTTAAGGGAAAAACCATGGGGTGACTAACCCAAGATTGTATTCTCTATTAGAAGAATAGAAAAAACAAAATCGTACATGCCAATTAGGGCTCACTTCCTGAGCACACTGCTCACAAGAGGCTCACTGCCTACAAGAGACACACTGTCTACAAAAGAATAAGTATCACATACTTGAATTGGTAAATAGCATCTTCACCATGCTTTTGTCAGTTCCATTTAAGCCCAAACCTTCTGCTCTACCTTTTGCTCTTCTCCTTGCTACCACACACTCATCTCCACAAGTCCACACTTAAATGACTTTGCAATCCCTTATTTATATATGACATCAACTTAGGAACAAATATCTAAGTTGGCAAACATCCACAAGAACATCCGCAAGATGTATAATTCATCCGATCGGCTAGTCACAGAGAGAACACCATCATCCGGAAGTATTTCTTCAATTCCAGGCTCCAACTCTAATGTGGACCATCAACACAAACTGAACATGATCCAAGGACCTCAACAAACTTGCTTGAAACACCAAGAACATCCGCACTTCCTCTACTTACTGAAATCCTTCTCTCCTTCATTCGAAACCTCAAGAACACAGTCTACCATTACTATCACAAAGGAATGGATACTTGCAGACCTACAAACCATGAACCAATCGAGCTGACACACCACATAGACTTCCCCAACACTTCCTCAAATTTGTAGAACTGGAGAATGCATTTCTGAATCTCACTGGACCTATCTGTATTACTCTATCATCACTGAACATATGTCGGAACTAGTTTCACTTGAACTACCATAACTTCTTCATATCTTCATGTGGACCTCTGAAATCTCTACTGCAACATCTTAAGACATATATATACAAACCCTTTAATCCACATTATCTGATCCTCATCCTATCTTGGACTTTTACCTTATGTCATCATTATCCTTCACTGTTCCTGTTTGAGACTAATTTTCTCAATATCCTCAATACACAACTCATCCAAACCTTGTCATTAATGTAATAGAAGTATGTTGACATCAATGACAACACCAGTTAGGCCCATACTTGCAACATATAGATCTACCACTTTTCCTTCCACCTGTATTGTGGAGGGAAAGTTTTTCTTCCTACCCTGCATTTTGATACAATGTTGTTTAATGAACTAATTTAGTTTTGGAACATCTCTGATTGCCTAGAGAAGGGGAATTTCAATGTTTACTTGCTTGATTTCTTGTAAAAGTTTTGATTCCAGGTTGGTTTGGATTGGTTTTTGTAAGATCTTTTTTTGGGGAACATTCTGTTTAAGTCGTTCTGGGTATGGTGCTAGTTTTTCCATCTCTGGAGCATCTCCGAAGCTCTTGTCATAATTGTGTTAAGGAATGTTCTCCAGAGTCGATCTTTTAGTAGCAACTCTAGAGTTGTTCAAGGATGATTCTTTTAGCACTTTTTTGTTAGTAATCTCCTCTAGGGGTTGAGTGGATAAATTTTTAGGTTCCTCATCATTGGTTACTTCAACTATAGTTGGAGGAGATGGTCTTGGGAATGCTTTCCCAAAATGTAGCTAGAGATTATTTGAATATATAGCATTAATTCCAGCCAGATTTTCTTGCTCTATCATGTAAATAGCTACTCCCTGTTTATTCTGTGGGTTTGGTATAGGTTGAGTTGGTAAAGGTGGTTGGCTAACTAGTTCATTTTGTGCTTGACCTTGTGTGTTGGAGGGTCTAGTTAGTAAAACTTGTTGTTGAGGTTGGAAATGTGTAGGTTGTCCCTGGTATTGTTGATTATATCCCTATTGAGAACCCCATTGAGGTTGCATGTTTTGTGATCCAAACTATGGTGGCCACTATTGATTTCCCCAAGGCTGATTTTGCCAATGTGGATTTGGCCAATCCTATTGTCCCCAAGGAGGATTATTTTGAGGCCCATGCCAAGTTGGATTCCACTAATTATTTCCCCAATTAGAAGGACCCTTGTAAGAAGGCCGGTTTGTATACTGATTATAAGGAAAATTCCCAGCTTGTTTTTGTCCCACATAGTTCAATTCCTCTTCTATTATAGCATTCTTCTTACTCAATCTTTTCAAGGCTAGAAGTTGACTACATTGACTGATAGGATGTTCTTTATCATAGATCTGACAAATCTCTGATTTGTCCAAAGGACATTCTCTTAACAGATGTTTGTTTCTACACCTAGGACAATAGATGGAGAGTTGTTCAATTGCTCTGTTTTGATTAGTTGTTCTGGTTTTTGCCTGAATCCCATCCAATGTGGTATTTAATTGGACCAAAATGTCTATTTTTAGATTTGCAATCTCTTCCATTATCTGTCCTATTTCATTCTTCCCTTTAAAAGTTTTGGATGGCCTCACTCCATTTTGGGTTCTAGAATAGTTCCTACAGAGTTCTTCTATATCAGGTATTTCCATTTTATTGATATTCCCTTTCCCCATTAGATCCAGTGCCTATTTTGATTCTTTATCCAATCCTTTTACAAACAGGGTTCTAGCCAAGGAGTGATCCACTGGGTTACCATACCTTCTCAAGGCAAAATTAAACCTATCCACATAGTCCTCTAAGGTCTCTTCCTCCCCTTGCCTAGTTTTAAACAATTCCTCATTTTTATTACTAGATCTACAGTAATCTTGGTATTTCTCCAAAAACTCTATTTCCATCTGATCCCAAGAATGGATAGAATTCTGGGGTAAACCCATAAACCATCTCATCGCAAAATCTTTCAAAGGTTAAGGGAACAGTTTGAGTTTCTGGTTAATTGATCTATAATCATAAGTCTGGTAGACTACTTTGAATTCAAACAAGAACTAATTTGAATCCTCAGAAGAAAGTCCTCTAAAATTTGGCAGGTGTGCTGGTGAGATATTCTTCATAGGAGCATTGTCTCCAACAGCCAAAACAATAGGATATGAGAAGGTTCTTGGAGCCTAATTTTCCTCTTCCCCATGATTATCATTTTCCATGTTTAGTACTGGTTCTTCTCCCTAAGGTTCTAGGAAATTAGGTTCTATTAAAGGATCTGCCTAAAACTTTTGTTGTAATTCTTGGATGTAACTGGCAAGTAGAAGGTTTGGAGGGTCTAAGGGATTACTGTTTTGAGGTGCAGCTTCCAAAGTAGGCTCTAGGTTTCTCTCCTCAACAAGATCTTGTGCCACCCCATTGCTTTCCCCTATGGCTTGTTGTTGGGGTGTCCACTTTATATATCTTCCTTTCGAATCTCTAGCTCTAACCATACAAATCTATCTTAAAAATTGTTTTAACTCGGTTTCCCTAATTAACACAATAAGCCCCCAGCAACGGTGCCAAAAATGGTGAGATGTCGTTGTACCTCATCATTTAATCTATTTTTAGATGTCAATAATCTAGGGGCTGTGTCCTCGGCTGTTTGCAAGTAGGGATTCTACAGTTATCTGTTTTCCTAAGTAATCTGAACTGCTTCTACTAATTTGAAAAGATTAACATATCTACTTACTAAATGAATTAAAGAAATGCTGAAACAGAATAAAACAAGAAATTACTTAAATCAATCTTGAAAGTAGTACCATGCATCTATCTATCAGAATCAATAAATACTTTTCATAGCAAAATCTAAAGTAATAAAACAATGGTACTAGCCTTCTGCCTGTGTGGTGAGAGTGGGCCCTTGCTCCACACCCTTCGGCTTGAAGGCTACAATAGAAAATCAGCACAAAAGAAGATCACAACTAGATCTAGTCCAATTCATTCACTTTGCATTCATAAAAATATTGCTATCACAGAACTGAGATTACCGAGAATCAGAATAATTCAATCATTGTGTATTTCTTCTGTTGTTTCTACAAGTATATATCAAAAAGAATGATGACCTATCACTGATCTTATCTACAGTTCTTCTATGAGATGACATCCATCTCTTTATTACACTAGATGTCTAACTATGGAAAATAATTATGCAATAAAAGAAGACTCAGTGAAACAGAAGTCCACTTAGAATTCTATGTTTGAGTCTTAATACATTTGGGCAATGAGGCCCTGAAAATGTGGATATTGAATTAGTTCCATTTGTAACTTATGCAAAAACTTTGAAAAGATAAAACTCCAGTAGTTTAACTACAGATGACCCTTCACAACTCAGGTGATGATTTGAGTGAAATGAGGGGTATTAAGATCACTACTGAGAGTGCCTGATTGGCAGCTTATGCTGGAAATATGCCCTGCTCTCAAGAGGTACCAGAGATAACTGTTCCTGTCTACAGCTCCAGAGATATGTCTGTAGCTCTGGAGATATCTGTAACTTCCTTTGTTCAGTTCCGAAGATGTTTGTAGCTTTCTCAGAGCTCCGGAGAGGCTTTCCTCATTACTTCAAAACTTCAGGTGTCATGGTACTCTAGTATTGTCTCCATAGATCATTGAAGACTATCTCCGGAGATGCACAAAATTGTTGTTCTTGGCATCTACACCTATTGATTCAAAAAGAGAGAAGTTTCTACATTTTTCCAATAATTCCATGCACATTAGCCACTCAATCAGAAATTATAATCTTAAGTAATCTATCTCAATTAATCATTAACTAGAACAATTTTGCTAACTTATTTGGGTGCAGACATTTAGAAAGATGTACTCAGGAAGGAGAAAAAGTGAGGTAAAAAGATGTATTCCATGGGTGCAGATTCGCACTCATCAAGATGCATCCTTAAATAACACTATTGGTCAAAGCAAAAATTTAGAAATTGTTAGATGCAGAGTTTGTAAGGCCAATCAATTATCCAGAATGTGTTTCCAACCTAGTACTAGTCTCAAAGCCTAATGGTTGTATCCACTACTATACATATTTTAGAGATCTTAACAAAGCTTGTCCTAAAGATGACTTTCCACTACCAAGCATAGATACAATTGTGGATCTCACTGCAGGACATGAGATGCTATCATTAATGGATGGATTTTCTAGGTATAATCAAATTAAAATTGCAAATGAAGATCAACACAAGACTTCCTTCATATGTCCACGGGGTACCTATTGCTGGGTCGTTGTGCCTTTTGGTATTAAGAATGCAAGAGCTACTTATCAGCGAGCCATGACAGTTATCTTCCATGACCTTTTTCATACCATAATGGAAGACTATGTTGATGACATCTTGGGAAAATAAAAAACTAGAGAAGGTCATTTACAAGTATTGGAACAAATCTTTGATAGATTAGAGAAATATCAAGTTAGACTGAATCCAACGAAATGTGTATTTAGGGTAACATCTGAAAAGATGCTAGGTTATATTATATCTCGACAAGGCATAGACGTGGATCCTGACAAGGTAAAAGCTATAATGGAAATGTCTCCTCCATCCAATTTCAAATAGCTTCGTAGTTTATAGGGCAAATTACAGTCTATTCACTTGTTCATTGCGTAGTTAGTAGATAAATGTCATCCATTTCAACACCTTCTTTGAAAGGGGGAACCATTCAAGTGGGATGATAAATTTCAATAAGCCTTTTAGAAAATAGAAGAATATCTAGCTAACCCTCTAGTGTTGATACCCCCTGTGCTTGATCGACCATTGCTCATATACATCTCTTCAACAATAGTACCATTAGGTGCTCTTTTGGCTCAACATGATGAATCAAGTCAAGAACAAGCCATCTACTAGATCAGTAGAACTCTTGTTGGATACGATCTTAACTAGACAACCATAGAAAAAGTATTTTTAGCAGTAGTGTTTGCTTCCCAAAAGTTGTGACATTATATGTTAAACCAAACAACAAAGCTCATATCTAAGTTCAATCCCCTTAAGTATCTTCTCTCCAAAGTGGTGCTCACAGGAATGTTAGTGAAATGGCTCGTGATTCTAAGTGAGGTTGACATTGAGTATGTAGATCCAAAAGCTATCAAAGGGCAAGTGATCACGGATCTACTAGTAGAAGCACTAATGACAGATGTCCATCCTATCCATCCTGAATTTCTTGATGAAGAATTATTCAACTTATACCCTTCCATTAATTGGCAACTATATTTTGATGGATCATATACACAACATGGGTCTAGAGTTGGAATTTGTTTTATTACACCTCAAGGAGATTATATACCAAAGTTATAGAGAATTGCCTTCCCTTATATAAACAACATTGCCGAGTATGAAACTTCAATCACAGAACTATGAATGGTTGTTAAATTGGCCATCACATAGTTACAAGTCTTTGGGGATTCCTGATTGGTTATTAGATAGGTCATGGATAAATATCAAGCCAAGGATGAAAAGATTCTCCCATACAAGTTGATGGTAGATGATTCCAAGAAATATTTTTCCAAGATCACATTTGAAAAAATTCCTAGCGTCAACAACAAGGCAACAGACTCTATGGCCACTATTGGTTCTCTCTTAGACATGCCATCTAATGCACACAGATGTGAGTTCTTAGTTGAACAACTTTTGATACCTACTTTTGAAGTTTTGCAATCTAATCTTGTATGCAAACTCATTGGTCCCAATTCTCCTTGGTTTGAGGATATATATGAGTATCTCTGCCATGATACCTTCCCATTCCAACTATCTAAAACCCAATGTAAAACTTTCATTTGTTGAGCCTCTCATTATACTATCCTTGGGGAAACCCTATGTTGCAAGAGCCTCGATGGTATCTTTCTTAGATGTCTTGACTTGGAGGAAGCAAATGTTGCTTTATGTGATGTACACAAAGGTGTCTGTGGTTTGCATTCCACTAGCCCTAATCTTGTTAAGAAAATTTTGAGAGCTGGATACTATTGGCTAACAATAGAGCAAGATGAATAGAAATTTGATAAGCATTGTCTACAATGTCAGAAAAATGGGGACCTAATACATGATCCACCACATGAGTTACAACCTGTTACTACACCTTGGCCTTTCTCGTAGTGGGGACTCAACCTCATAGGCAAAATCCATCCCACCTCATCTAATGGTCATAAGTTTATCATTACTTCCAGTGAGTATTTCACAAAGTGGGTAGAAGCCATACCAATGACCTACATCACTAGCAAACAAATATCTAAGTTCATTCTCCATCATATCATTTGCCACTATAGAATCCCACAAGCCATCATGACAGACAAAGGGCATCCCTTCAAGAACTAGGAAGTCCATGAGTTATGCAACAAATTCCATAACCAACATAGGTTCTCAACACCTTACTATCCTCAAAGTAATGGTCAGGCTAAGGCTTCTAATAAAACCATTATCAATATTCTCAAGAAGACAGTCAATGAAGCTGGCTGTGATTGGTATTTACAACTTAAGCCAGCCTTATGGGCTTATCAAACAAGTATCAGAACTCCCAGTAGTGCTACACCCTATGCTCTTGTATATGAAATTGAAGGTATCCTACCTATAGAGGTTGAGATCACCTTGCTAAAAGTATCCTTACAACACCTTATTTTTGATGAGGAATATAGGGTATCTAGGCTAAATGATCTAGAGCTATTGGATGAACAATGTATCATGACACTCAATCATCTCCAAGTTTATAAAAATTGTATTCACCATAGCTACAACAAAAGGATTAGAGAAAGAAGATTCCAGGTAGGAGACCTTGTCCTTAAAGAGAATTAGAAGAATCAACAAGATTGTGAGTACAAAGGAAAATTTGAACCAAATTGGCTAGGACCGTATGTGATCACATTAGTCTATTGATCAGGAGCTTACACTCTTGCAACACCTAAAGGCATTCCTTTGGATGAACCCATCAACAGTGTTCATCTAAAGAAATTTTATGCTTAATCCTAAAAAAAATCAAAACAATAAAGATAAATAATCCATCCTCTGGTGAAAACCTGGTAAACAAGTGGCTTGGATAAGTATCATAATGAAAACCTAGTAAACAGGTGCTATGTGTAGAGTCAGCTCTTATCATCTACTTAGTCTTTGTTTGGTATTCACCATCCATAATAAATCTTTTCCATATCATAAATACCTTCACCCATCTCCATTATAAGCCTAATTATCTACCTAATAAGATCACTTCCTTTTTTACCCTTATGCTTAGTGCTATCATGAGTTTGGAAATTGTTGGAGTTGACATGTCATCATCCCTCTAGGTCTAGGTTATCACCTCATCCTTCATTGTCCATAGTAAATTCAACCCACACTATGGGCTCTTGTCTTCATCTAGTCTTTGGAGTGGATATTTTAAGCATCATTGTCTAGAACTACACCAATCCATATCATCTCATCAATAACATCATCCTCAAACATCCAATCAATCTCAATTAATCCACTAACTCAATCCATTCATCTTCATCATCACCATCCATAAAAACACAAAATTAGAACTACATCCTATCTCTATCATTAAAATCCTTGATCTCGTGGATATAGGGTATGTAGGTAATCTAGTATACGAAGTAAGTACCCAGATTTAGGAAAAGGTGATAGATTATTTCCATCTTCCATCCTTCTAATCTTCATCCATCATCATCCTCATCCATCTCACTTTCTTCTATCATCTATCTTCCACATCACAAATAAACACCCAGAACTACATATTATCATGTCTCATCATGTATTGTACTGTGTTTTGATCCCGTGGATATAGGGTATGTAGCCAGTTTGGAATACGAAGGAAGTATCTAGTACGCAAGTATAGTCAATCCTTTTCTCCATCCCCATCTCATTCTCTTCTCCTATCTTCCTATCTTCTTCCCTTTTGACTAACTCAAGTAGGAACCAAACTATGCAGATCATGATAGCTCAAATCACTTATCAAATCAGGAATAAACCAAAGCCACTTGTCTACATGCGTTTAGCCAACTTTTTCTATATCAATCCAGCATCTTAGCCTTCAATAGGATATATCTATCCTCATATCAAGGCACTATCCAATCCATCCAAGAGCATCCTAAATTTGGCAAGAGAACATGATGGTAGTGTATTTTGTTTTCTTTTAATTTATATTTTTTCCATTTATAATACTTAGTCAAGACTACCTTGATCTATCATATCTTGGTATGTTGCGATGAAGTATAGAATGGGCCATGGTCATTTGTTTTTGTATGTTGTGTTTGCGGGATGATATTATTCTCCTACCTTACTAATGATATCTTGTACGTGTTGGGAGTAGCATCTTGCATATCAATTATCTTTTGCATCTGAGAAGCTAAACAATCTCTTATGCATTAATCTTATTCTATGCTAAGACTAGTTTCCATACATATAACAAAGAATGCTTCATTATGTTTAGTGGAATTAAGTTCAAACCATTGCTTACAGAGTCAAAGTTCATCTCAAAACAACTAATATTCATATCTTGTGCATGTTGGATCAACATCTTGACCGCATACAATGGACAAGGTTGTATCATCACCCTGGTAATTATACCTTGGTGCATAACATCTGTATGCTATATCAACCATAAGGATTGCAAATCTCATTAATTTGTGTGCAACCATTGTCAAATCCTACATCTTCTATCCATTTACCATAATAAGATTCGTAGCTCTCACAAGGATTGATCAAGTCTGATCTTCTTACGTCTTCATCCTCTTCATCTTCCTTTACTTCATCCTATCAAACAAGTGTGTTAGACATATCAATATTCACTCATTTTCATATAGCATTTGCATTAGCAATTGGTCATCATACATATCATTTATAAGCATTTACTATATAATCATTATAAGTATTGCATACCAAAATAATCATCATTTCATCAAGTCATAATCATAAGTACCCATACATATAACCAATATGCATCTCATCATCAAATATGCAAACAAAGTCAATATCCATAACACATATGCATCCATAACAATAGAAATCATATACCAGTATCAAAAGCCTCCATCATAATATATACATGTATAAGCATCTTGGTCAATATACAAGTGTCTCATCCATGTACAAAAGAATCAATATGTACAAATCTGGCTAACGCGGAGACATCAAAATAATGCATATATAGGCTCATATGCCTCAAAATAATACAAAATTGATACAATATACAAATAAGGCCTAGCCCTAGTGTTTGGTGACACTGCTTGAGGAGTCCTCTCCCTGATCTCTACCTCTATCTCCACCTATCACTCTACGTTGTAGTGGTCCCATCACTAAGCCCACTGACCGTGATCCACCTATCTATCTAGAGGCCAAAGCACCCAACCTACTCCAGTAACTCAGCTACCTCTAATCTACTGGAACAACTCCATAGTATAGTCTACGATATACTCTGCCTTGCCATGTGCTCTCCATACCTCACCCTATACTCTAGCTAGCTCTGTTGCCAAGAACATTGTGGCTTGATCCATGCCAAGTGTAGCCCTCACTACATCCCTCTTTTACATCATCTCCTATATCCTCTGGAGAGCTGTGTCTCTCTCTGAAGTCATAGCCTGTACTCTCTGTAGCGGTGCATCGCACTCTGTTGTCACTCTAATCATAGCCCCATCATCAAGTGTAGCTTGTGGTACCTATTGTGTCTATGCCTATAAATATACAACCTATCTTTGATAGGCCTGCACCTATCCTCGTGCCTATCTCATGGTGACTAAAGCTCTATCCTTGTCAATCCCTAGGCATTGATATCATGCCCCTTGTCTAATCCTCCACCCAATATCTCACTGTAGCTATCTCCACAGCTGGTCCTCCCTATCTCCTCCATCTCCACCACCTCTTGTTGTTGCCACCTACTATTGTGGTGGATTTACCTATACTACTCTAGGTACTTGTATTTGTATCTGTCCCTACCCTGAGGCTACCATTGCTACAACTTGCACTCGTGGATGTCATCTTTGTCCTCTAACTCCTCCCCATCAAGGTGTGAACAATGCTACCTCCCCCATCTCTTCTAGTCTAGTCAGTTGTGTCAACGTGTGAGTCACCCAGTATGCATCATACTCTATTGTCATGCCTAGATCTGTTGGCCCTATAATCCAATCCCATACAATTAGTTGTAATGCCTATGTCTACCAAGGCTATATCCACAACAATCTTAGGTCCCCAATCTAGAATCTCCCTCTGTGTCTTCCTATAAATAGCATCCCCGACTAGCTCACCCTGAGGTAACCCAAACTATCGTAGTACTCTCTCTAGTAAATATCTCTCTATCACATATATACAACACCCAAATAGATATTATGGTTGTCATGCATATAGTTGTTTGGTATGAAAAAGAGGGGTTTTGTTTTTGAGGAGTTTTAGTTTGAATCCTCCTTTCCACTAAACATTCCAAGGGCTTTTCAACCAAGTGCTTCTCCTATTGAGACAAGAGTCATCTATCAGATTGGGTTGCCACTTGGTTTGCTGGGAATTTCAGAAGTTATCACACAATGTTGCTAATTAATGCTTTTATGCTCTTGAAACCCTAATTTAAGAAAAATAATAAGTAAATCCACAAATTACAATTGATGCTATTGAAATAATATAGAGGGTAGAGAAACTTAACTCACTATTTTTCATAGTCCAGAAAATGGAAATGTCAGGGACAATGGTGATGGTACCCAAGTCCAAGATGTAGCTTTTTCTGTAGAATCCCAATCTCCTTCTAACAATGATTTCTGATGTACCTTCAATTTTTAGCAACCCAGATGTGGAGGAAAATGTTGATGGTGCCCTAGTCTATTGAGGGATCTTCTGTCAGATGTCAGAAGCTCTGCAGATCCTAATTTTCACTATCCAGTCTATTTCTATAGCTTCAGATGCAAAGGACAATAGTATGGAACCCTAGTCCAAAAGGCTCCTCCTTCAAGATTTGGAATCTCCACAATGTCCTCTTGCTCCCTGCAACTCCACTTCTTTCACTTTTGCAACTTGTAACCTACAATCATAAGAAGTGTGGGAGGGGGTTGTGGTGTTTGGAGGCTTTCCTCAGTCAAGCCCTTGAGAGACATTAAAGTCTTCTGAACACCATTGTCAAAGAGAGAGTGCATATCCTTGTGGGATAGAGGCAAAAATTCAAATTATAATGATGATAAAACACAATAGACGTCACCTTGATGATAAAGCTCTCATGGAAAGAAGATGATCTTAAATGCTATGAGGAGAAGATGAAATCCAATCTACAAAAACAAACACAATAACAATGCTATGCTCTGCAACACAATGATATCACAAAAATCTCAAGTATGCATAAAGTTCACAATCCTCTTCTAGTTTCTAAATGATAACGTACACATGCTTATATATGCAACCACTAAGATTCCCGCCAAGAATTTTGTAATTAAAACTTATGATGTCAACCTAGGACCCAATTAATAGTTACAAACCTAATATTTAAATTTAAGGCAAACCCAAAATAGGGCTGGACTAGGGCACTAGCACCCATGTCCACCCCTGTCTTTGTTCTAGGATCATCAACATAGCACGCCATAGGTCCTATTTGTCACAAGACCCAAGTGTTTTCTCATTAGGAGTCTGAATTATCATGCAAGATGCTTTAAATGCAATCTAAAGACCTAAGAGAAAAACCTTAAAATGAAAAAGCCCCCAAGGGTGCATTTTTTTGACATAACATTTAGCTCCCACTTTAATTTATGTATAAATGCAAGGCCAATACATGCATTAAAGTAAGGTCAACAAACACAACAAACACACCAAGCACGGGAGAAGACACACCAAACATAATGAAGACAATAACAAGCATGCAAAACATGGAGAAGATAGTTACAATCATGCAAAACATAGAGAATACAACATTGAAGACATGTAGAGCATAGAAAATACAATGAATGCAAAGATTTCTTTCTTGATTTTCCCATATAAAATGCAGAATGCAAGTATAAGGAAAGTAAGAAAACAAATCCCAAAAAGTGTAGAGGAGCTATTCACTACCAGTCTTACACTTTTTGAGAACATACACACCATACAAAATTCCAAGGTGTAGAAGAGCTCATCACCATTGGTCTTGCACCTTGAGAACAAACATGCCAAAAAAATCCCAAAGTGTAGAGGAGCTCATCGCCACTAGTCTTGCACTTTGAGAACAAACATGCCATACACACACATGGAATACACAGAGAAAACATGACAAACAAGGAATGAAGTATTGCTAGGTTCATCACCATCTCAGGCACATTATAGGTACATACCGATGATTGGGATTTGCCACAACAACTGTCAAAAACATGCTTAGGGGTTGAGTTAGTCACAGAACTACTCCCTACCTCACGATGATGACTTTTGAAAATGATAGGATAGTGCAATCTCTCTAAGAAATACACCATCTTTGCCTTACGATGAGGGCTTAAGATAAAATGATATGCTTGATATCTCGCCTCCATAGAGGGCTTAAATGATTGTGATTGATTTTTAGATTGTTTAAACATGCTTTACTATCATCTAAAGCAAAGTACTTACCTTATATATTTCCCCACCTTAATGTGGTTGATATCACTTATCGATATAAAGCACGTTAAGGTAGGAAGAAAACACACAAGGGAACATGATCTCTCACAAAGACCATGCCCCCAAAGGTGACATGTACTTTACAATTGCCAAATGTTCCCACAAACATACAATTTCCTACAAGAAAGGTGTTAGTGTCCAAACAATCATGATAAACAACAATGCATATGATCAACTACATGAAAGAGCCATGCAAGGAAAAATCCAAGATAGACAAAGTGCGTAGAGCAACAATATTGTTAAAGTGTTGTTAGCAAGATAAGATAACATCAACATCAACATAAAGATAGAGAAATCACATGGAGTGATTCCACTAGCCAAGTGTCAAATAATATGTTACATCCCCGTTGTCATGTATGGACTAGGTCCATTTTTTGATTACTCGCTAAAGGGACATTAGGTCCACATCAGTATAATATGTTTTTAATCATACGCTTGCTAGATAGAGCCACTAGAGGAAGGTAAACAATAAATCAGAGAGGAGAACAAGTGTCTTAGGGATAGTCACGTAGGAGGGTGCCCCCAAGTCACCAACTGCAACGCTATGTCCATTAGACACAACACACAACAATGAAATTAAAGGAGAAGTGATATAGAAGAATGATGATACAAATAGAAGGTCACAATAGAGGCTGTCTCCTAGTATCATTAACCTTACAAGAGAATCAAGGGTTATCTTAGGAAGCCTTAACAACACATATTACATCATGAATGAAACACAACACAGAGGTAAAGGGTTAGAAATACTTACCTGATAGATCCTAATGTTAAGAACATACATGTCTAGGAAGAGGCCACCCTTTAGAGCTACTATAATATTCGCTATAACAAGTGTGGCTTATCAACTTAGGATATCTTGCATGTTGGTTTGGTCTTGTTGATGTCATATTTATATTTAGTTTAGGCTGACAGAAGGCTTTCTTTTCTTTAAAAGGATTATATCCAATGTCGCTTGAGTAATGTCTTGAAGCAGATTCTATAGGTACTCAAATCCCTTGTTGATTTACACCACATCCATTACCTACATAGTCACAATTATTATAAATAATTTTGAATCCTTGACCATAAAGGGATGTCAGTTCCTTAGAATATGGTGAAGCCTCATAGGTGTCATAATCTATAGTATAAGTAAGAGTGCTATCTTTGTTTTCTAGAAAGGAGGCTTTGGTTTTTTTAGGTGTTTCAAAAGATTTCTTGGATGAGATCGATGCGACTTTTGATGTGTCACAGTTATTAAGTTTATATTCCTCTATACTGCAAGGATTAAAATCTAATAAACTCCAATCATCACCAACAAGTGTATTTGATGGTTGAGAGTTTTGTACAACATTATCAAGAGGTCTTGAAGAATCCACTCGTAATCTATTTAAACTTGAATGATTGTTAAATTGTTTTTTCCTTGAACATGTGAATAGTTATTTGGGTTAGGATCAGCTTTGACGGTGTGGACCTTTTCTTTATGAATAAACTTTATTGATTGATGAAGGGTAGATGAGACTACCCCCATGGTATTAATCCACAGTCTACCAAGAATCATATTATATGAAAGTGAACCAAGCATAACATGAAAAAGGGTATTTAATGTCGTGGGTCCAACCTGTATGGGTAAAGTTATGATACCTATTGATTGTCTTCCAACATTATCAGATCCATGAATACTAATCCTTTATGATTTGATTAAAGATGTGACAACCTTTATTCTATGTAATAGGTCTATGCCACAAACATTAAGAGTTGATCCAGTGCCAATCATAACTCATTTTACCAACTTCTTATTTATTTAGACATATTATAAGTGGGTCATATTGGTTTTGAACTTCAATTGATGGTAATTCATGTGGTTGAAAGAGGATATCTGCTTTTGTCATGTTCATACAATCTAATAGAGCTACTAGATCATTTCACTTAGCAGTAGGTGGTACGATCACCTTTTGTAAAGATTCTTGGAGCATTCCATGGTATGTAAGTGATGTTTGTATTAAATCCCAAATAGAGATCTTAGCCGGAGTAGTGTGAAGCTATTCGACAAAATCATATTCTTGACCACTTTTATGAGTAAGTTAAGGTGGTAGAGGGAGCATAGGTTGAGAACATGGAAGATAAATAGGCACATGCAGTGCTTGCTTACTTTGCTTGTTATTATGGGTGTTGTATGTGTGGGCAATCATATTGTAGTGTGGTTGTTGTAACACATTTTGAACACCTTGACTCGGTTGAGAAATTTATTGTGCATATTTGTAGATGTAATCCTTAGGTCAAGATGGTCCTCGAACTATTATAATTGGTTTTAAGAAAGAAGGTACACTAGGTGGCCTCTACACAATTATCTTAGGAATATTGTTACAAATCCTATTAGTGAAGATTGAATTAACATTGTTTTCCTCATGATTATAACCAACATCTATCCCTAAACCATTCAAAAGGTTAGGTGTTGTATCAGTAATAGAGCTATCCATAGTTAATCTAAGGTTTTTTGGATATTCAACTATAGGAGAAGTAAGATAACCTATGGAATCATCATCATCATGTTCTTTAGCTATTGATTTCAAAGGACTAATGGAAAAATAATTTTCACTCTTATCTTTCTCATGAGTATTCCTAGAGATGAATTTAGTTAAATCTTCTAATATCAAAGGATATGCTCCTATGAGTAATACAAAGCTAGAAAATTCATGTGTATAACAAAGTAATTGTAGCTCATATGTAGAATATATAGGAGCATCAATATTACTTATAGAAGCTATGTGCTCTAGAACATGAGGGTTCTCATTAGTGAAATTAGAGAAATTTTCAAAATCTAGGATATACTCATACAAAGGTATCAAAGATGAATAACATGAAGATTCAATAATGAAATGTTTTGAATGCCATATCAAATTTCAAATATTTTCAAAAACTTATGCAAGAAATAAGTGCAAACGTTATGTAAAAATGCTCTAAATGCTTTCTTTTTCAACTTGTCTCAATGCAAATGAATGAAAGAAGAGGTGTTGTAATGATTTTAAAGAGGGATAGAACATGGTATGCCTAAAAACATTCCACTAATGCAAAAATATGTTTCACAACATGCTTTTGAAACAACTCTAGAGAGTCAATAAATCAAAACCTAGTGAAAATAGGCCAAAATATGCAAATTTTCACCAAATCTCAATGCAATAGAGTATGGAAACGGGTGTTGTAAATAAAATAATGATGAAAAGAAAATTATAATAGTAATAAAAACCACCTAATGACAAAAAATCTATTACAACATGCCTATAGTGCCACTCTATATCAAACCCTATTGTAAAAATAGCAAAAATATGCAAATTTTCACCAAATTTCAATGCAAAACTCCAAAAGAAAAGGTGTTGTAAGAAAATTAGAAGGGAAAGAAGATAGTAACCCTAATAATAGCCAATTAGTGCAGCAAAATCCCTTACAACATGCTTGGGGTGCAAATCGAACATGATGATAAGGCCAAATCTAGTGAAAAATGCAAGTTTTTCAAACCCTAGACATGAACTTTCGCAAGGAGGCAACTATGATGCAACACTACCATTAGAAATCAGACCTAATGAGTGTTTTAACAAGGTATAAAAATCTGAAACAAGATTTTGACTACAACCCTAGCTCATGCAAAATGCAAATTTCAAGCAATTTCTAACAAATCAAGCATGCCAATGCAATGCAAATGAATTGTAAAATGATGAATTTATATATTTTGTATTATATATAATGTAAATAATAGAAAACAATTTAAATTAGATGCCAATTAATTCAAACTTTACAAAGATGCAAGTCTAATATGCCAATTTTTTGAATTTTTCAATTTTTTTGAATTTTTTATAATTTTTCAAATGCAATAGAATGAATGAATGCAAATTTGTCATCTATCGGATTGGGTTGCCACTTGGTTTGCTGGGAATTTTAGAAGTTATCACACAATGTTGCTAATTAATGCTTTTATTCTCTTAAAACCCTAATTTAAGAAAAACAGTAAGTAAATCCGCAAATTACAACTGATGCTACTAAAATAATATAGAGGTCAGAGAACCTTAACTCACTATTTTTTATAGTCCAAAAAATGGAAATGTCAGGGACAATGGTGATGGCACCCAAGTCCAAGATGTAGCTTATTCTGTAGAATCTTGATCTCCTTCTAACACCAATTTTTTATGTACCTTTAATTTCTGGCAACCCAGATATGGAGGACAATGTTGATGGTGCCCTAGTCCACTGAGGGATCTTCTATTGGATGTCAGAAGCTCTGCAAATCTTGATTTTAATTGTCCAATCTATTTCTATAGCTTCGGATGTAAAGGGTAATAGTGATGGCATCCTAGTCTAGGTAGGTTCCTCCTTTGGGATCTAGAATTTTCACAATGTCCTCCTACTCCCTACAACTCCACTTCTTCTTTCACAACCTATAACCTACAATTATAAGATGTGTGGGAGGGGTTTGTGGTGTTTAGAGGCTTGCCTCAGTCAATTCCTGGAGAAACATTCAAGTCTTCCAAACATCGTTGTCAGAGAGACTTCATATCCTTGTGGGATAGAGGCAAAAATCCAAATGATAATGATGATAAAACAGAATAGATGTCACCTTGATGATGAATCTCTTAAGGAAGGAAGATACTCTTCAATGCCATGAGGAGAAGATGAAATACAACCTACAAAAACAAACATAATAACAATACTATGCTCTACAACACAATGATATCACAAAAATCTCAAGTATCCACAAAGTTCACAATCATCTTCTTGTTTCTAAATGGTAACCTACACATGCTTATATATGCAACTACTAAGATTCTCGCCAAGAATTTCATAATTAAAACTTATGATGTTAGGCTGGGACCCAAATAACGATTACGAACTTGACATTTGAATTTAGGGAAAACCCAAAATAGGGCTAGACTAGGGCACTAGAGCCCATGTTCACCCCCTATCTTTATTTTGGGATCATCAACATAGCACCCCTTAGGTCCTATTTGTCACAAGACCCAAGGGTTTTCTCATCGGGACTTTGAATTATCATGCAAGATGTTGTAAATGCAATCTAAAGACCCAGGAGCTAAACCTTAAAAGGAAAAAGCCCCCAAGGGTGCATTTTTCTGACAAAACAATAGTAACTTTGGAACATCATAATCCCAATTCTTGTAGTCTCTCCATGGTCTCCAGCTAAACTGATCAAGCTCATCTAAAGTCCGTCTCCAGTAAACCAATGCATGAAGCTGTTGACATGCTAGATCCAAACATATACACACAATGATGTAGATAGTGATAGAGCTCTCTCAGTACACAAGGACCCCATGCGTATCTCATGCCATACTCAAACATGCTCTCCATGGCAGTACCCCATCCTTCTAAAAATCCCCGTGCTTAGTGATCTAGAACTAAAAATATGATAATTGCAACCACAACCCTCTATAGCCAATCACACATCTCCCTCATCCTCCACATAGGAATCTCATAATCCTCAACACCTATATCTAGAGTCCCAAATAATCATCGAAATATAGCTGGCCCAAGATCTGGATCATAGTCCACTCACTCACCCTCGATCAAAATCTGCAAAATGTGCCATACATCCTCTAATGTGATAGTAGCCTCACCATTCAGGAATAGAAAGGAGTTGTACTCATTGTACCATCACTCTACAAAGGTGGTCATCAATGTTGTATGTGCACGAACTAGCTCAATCTGTGATACATGCTCCAAGTTGATGATCTCCAAGAATGAATGCTCCTCCACATCTAGTTCTAGCACTAGTCTCAAATTTGATGGGTGTACCTCTTGATAACAATGGTCACAAAATAGACTACAAATCATTCAATCGACTCAGTATTTATGACTTTTTCTAGCAAAAACCTAGAAAATTGTTATTTTGACCAAATGTGACTTATTTTAACCAAAGGTGATTTATCCCCAATCATATGCAATTTCATTTTACATACACAATTTACTGTCCCTCAAATGTGACTAGCTTTATGGACTGTAACCTATTGTTATTCATACATGACCACTTTTAATCAAATGTGCATGCATGACTTTAAAACCCTAATTCTTCACCAACTGTACATCCCTATGACTAGAGGCAATGAACCCGTGCCCATATGTGACTTATTTTTCCAAACGTGACTTTCTATCGCTCAAATGTACTTATCCTAAACCTATGCACACTTGGTAGCATAGACCTGTTTATGACTCATATGATGAAATAAAATCACACAAATGGAAAAAAATTCGATACATACTGGTGTAGGAGCCCCTGCTGGATGTCCATGGGTCCTCACTCTCTTAGCTCGGTGATCTGCACATGGAATTGGCATCCTCAAAGCTCTCAGAAGTCCTGAAGCAGTCTAAGCACTCAGAGCTCTAGAATTCTCAACACAAATGCTAGTACAAATGAGCTGGATTGAGCCCTCACATCCTATTTATAGAGCCTAACCCCAATCTTTCTTCTAAGCCAAAAAACCTATTTTTTCTTCTCCATCCTAGTTTTTCCCTAACTTACCCCTAAGTCTTCATGTCAGCCTAGTCTATCCTCGTCTTGTCACTAATCATGAGTCAACCCAATCTTTTTCTCGGTAGCTTGGATTTCCTCTCAAGGGGGCACCACCACCATATTCACTGGGGCATAACTTGTTTATCGTAATATATCAGTTTCATCTTCTTTGAAATAATTCCCTAACGGACATTGTCTCAAAGAGGGGCAAAATGTAGACACCTAAAATTGACCCCTTTTCATTATTGTCAATTTGTCACATCATTCACCTTGCATATGTCAATTTTGTCTAGCACACTTGCATTAATTAACTATTTTATTCTAAACTATCCCTTTTCTATCATTAATTAAATAAATTATGTTTATTTAATTAATTCCATCTATTATCATCTATTTTCCTCTATTTTCTATCTATAATTAATCAATCTTTAATTGTTTAATTATTTCATTATTCCTCTTATAAATAAATAAAATCAATATTTATTTATTTATCTTCTCATCATCTAAATAAATTAGATAAATTTATTTATTTAATTTATGTTTACTCTAAATTTAACACTTTCTTCTATCATTTAAAAATAAATTAAATGAATTTATTTATTTATTTTGTTTTTATCTTATCATTTTCTTATCTTATCACATTCTTCTATGTATACAAGATAGGTCCTATCCTAAGGGTAAATGCAAGGAGATGGGGGAACAAAAAGTTGCCACCATCTCCAAAATTAAAGCAAAACATGAGCACATTATAACGTGCTTGCGTTTTGCTTTTAATAAAAGCAAAAAAAAAAAGCATTTTCTACACATTCACCCGTGGCTAGGTTATTGATAGCAGCAAAGAAAGCAAGAAAAACATGCTCGTGTTGATAAAAAGGAGATTAGATCAAGTGCAAGTGAGAAAACAAGAAATTCACAATGCCACCTCACTACCAAAGACATCTTCGTGCAAATTTGGAGGCTCCAGCACAGGAAGAAGGTAGGGTTTGTCTGAATTTGTTACTTTTAGATCAATTTTTTAGTTTTACAATGTTTGATTTATGTTTATATTGCATTTACAACTATTGGAGAAGCAAAAATCTAAATCTAGTTAAGAAGGGTGAAAACAACCCCCAAAACCCTCCAAACCCTCAAAACCCACCTTCACCTCCTTTTCATGTAAGGGATAATAGAAGAAAACAAGAAACATCTTGAAACTATTATTCAAACCCTAAATAATCCAAGTGGAACCACTGAGCATAGGAGGGCACTTGTAAAATCACTATAGGAGATTGTTTCCCACATGGATTTGGTGACATAACAAATCACCAATTTCCAAGACTATAGGGAGAGGAGTCGGCAATATTATGCTGACAAGTTGTCATATGAACAAGTGAAGAAGGAAAAAATTACAAAATCTTAATTATGTGTAGAATTTACTAATCCCAAAACCGGCCAAACATTAGGGGAAACTTGCAAACGGTTTCCTATACATTGGTGTAGGAATGAAGACATGTCCCAAACCTTTTGGGATAGATTGTACATGGTCTTTGATGGGTGGCCATGTAAGAATGATGACGTACCATAATATTTTTTGAGGAAACTCTATTGCGAGTTCATCCTCAACAAGATTCTAAATTATTTTGATAATCATGATTTCCAGGGTAGAGGTGGTGGCTCTGCCCAAGATAGACCTAAGGCTCAGTGAGATGAACAACATGTGCCTATACCCTGAGGGAGGCCAAAATGTAGGTCATTCTCTTTGGCTCTGAAGGAGAGTGTTGATCTAGAGACTTTGCATTCACTGACTACTCTCACTCAAACTCTATCATAGCACATGAATGATTTGACCTAGGGCAATGAGGATGAGAGTAGTAGGTGTCATGTGTCCCCACATTTGTGTAGTATATGTGGGAACCTATGTGGTTATGACCACAGGAGGCACGACAGGACTTTACAACATAGGGGCAACATGCTAAGACATAGGGGCAACATGATGCGACACAGGGGCATGACATATTGGATGATCTTGTTCTCAGTGATGATCTCTTACAGCATACATTTGGTATTGACTTTTAGGTAATTTGTTACAAGTTTCATCTTGATTTAGTATATTGTTATTTGAAATTTGTAATTAATTTTATATGATTATCTATATTATAAGTCAAAAATAATGTATGTAATTGTTTGCACAATGAAATTCTAGGGTCAGAGTCTTCATCCTGCCTCTGTTAGTTGTCCATTGGCAGCCTATGAGCAGAGGTCAAGTCAGTAGGTATGTAATTTATCACATATTCATAATTATTGTAGATATGTCAATGGTAATATTATTTTGTGACTTGATTTGATTATTTCAATAGTCACCAACACCTCCACAGTTTCCTTGGTCTCCTAGACACCAAACCATCACTTTTACTGAGGTAAATTTAACCATTTCTAATCATTATACATTTTAAAAAATAATGTTATGTATTTATTTTGTCTTAATAATCTTGAACTTGATTTTCAGATGTTGAATATAGTGGAGACTCCTCTTCTTCGTGAGTCAGCACAAATAGGCATTGATGCAACCATGATCTCTATAAATCCTTTGACTGAGGTATGAGACAATAACATGAAAATATCATAATTTTATATTTCTTTTTTATCTCATGTCATTTGATGTACATAAATGATATTTATGTTTAGTCAATTTTGCTTCTTGATGCTTCTCACAGGAGGTCACAACTCTAGTCCATCCCACTATAGACGAAGAGAGTCAAGATGATGGAGAGCGATCATCAGTTGGCAGTAAGTGATCAATTACATATGTGATGTTATATGTTTCATACATTTTTATACTAATGTGCATATTGTTTGTTTGTATTAAAAGGTGCAGCTTGATGAACTTTATTCAAAGAGGTCTACTCGATGGTAGAGAGAGGATGTGTCACTGACTGGCTCTCCATCTTCATAGTCAAAGAAGGGCCACTAATTATTTCCTAAAAGTCCATAGGAAACTAGTTTTGGGAAACTTTTTTGTATGCCTAAATGGATTTGTATACGTACTTTTGTATGTTAATCCAATGTATATTTTTGTATATTTTCCTATATGGCTTTGTTTGGACATGCCTCTATGGCTTTTAATATAAACTAGATATCATGTTCATGACATTATGTATATAGGATAGTTTATATTAAATATTTAATATGATAATCAATTATTGTTATAGGAATTTGGTTTTATAAGTGCTAATTGTATTTGCTTGAAAGTTTATGAATTGTTTTCAAGTAATCCATTTTGTGCATATCTTTCAATCATTGAATTCTGTTGAACTATGCATTTCTTTGAGGCATCATTTTAAATAGTTCATGTGCCTTGTCTATGCTTTGATACTTTCCATACATGTCTACAAGGGCAACTTTGCAAATACAATACATGTGAGAAAATTCCTATATCATTTATGCTTTGATGGTTTTCCACACCATGTTCTCTAGATCCCATTATAGCATAGGCAAGGAGGAAGTTGGTTAAGGTTTTGCAATTTGGTTTTAGATGTGCCAAAATTTGTGTAAATGGTTAAAATTTATTTTTGTGCATTTGCTTGAGAGTTTTTAAAGCCTTATAAAAAATCCATTTCCTAAATATCTTGCCATTATTGCATTCCATGAGACAACATTTATTTGAGGCATCACATCTAATAGTTCATGTTCGTTATATATGCTTCCACACAAGTTACATACATGTCTTGCAGTGTACTTACAACTATGACATTTGACAAAATTACTATATCCTTTATGCTTTGATGGATGTCTATACTATACTCCAAATATACCATTTCTAAGGTTTTGGAATTTGGCTTTACACTTTCCAAATACATTTTCTTGGAACTTTCTAAAGACTTATCAGTAAATCCATTTTCTTCATATCTTGCGATCATTGTATTCCTTGAGGCGACATTTCTTTGAGGCATCATGCCAAATAGTTCATGTGCCTTGTCTATGCTTCCACACTTTATATACATGTCTTTGAGGGCAATTACAACTACATCTAACAAAATTTCCATATTTTTTATGCGTCGGTGAAGTCTGTTCAGACACACGAGCTATGGAATGCAAAATGTCACTCCTAGCACCTTTCCGTAACATGAAATTGAAGCATTTTGCAAGAATGTGTTTGATTTTGGCATGGTCAAAGGGACTGGAGTTGAACAAAACTGAGAGAGGTTATTGTGTATGGACCCCATTTACACCTATAGGTCCAAACGAAATGTTCCCAACTGCCACAAATTCTAAGAACTATCCTATCAAAGTTTGGCAATTTTTCATCTTAGGGAGCACTTAAGGGACTTTGCCAATAGCCTGCTACCCCGAACAAGTATGACGCTTTGTACACAAAATGAGACCTGCCCTGGCATTTACTCATCCACCCCAATGCATCGACGAAGTCCGTTCGGACCCACGATCTATGGAATGTAAAATGTCACTCCTAGTACCTTTCCACAGCATGAATCTGAAGCATTTTGCAAGACTGCATTTGATATCAGCACAGTCCAAACAAAACATTCCCAGCTGCCACAAATTTTGAGAACTATCTTGTCAAAGTTTGGCAATTTTTTCCTCTTAGGGCTCTTAAGGGACTTTGTCCGTAGCCTGCTGCCTTGAATGAATGCGACACTTGGCACATGAAATGAGACCTCCCCTGGAATTTACCCACCCACTTTGACATGTTGGTGAAGTCCGTTTAGACCCACGAGCTATGGAATGAAAAATGTCACTCCTAGCACCTTTCCACAACATGAAACTGAAGCATTTTGCAAGAATACATTTGATTTCAGCATAGTCAAATGGACTGGAGTTGAATGAAACTGAGAGAGGTTATTATGGATGGACCCCACATACACCTATAGGTCTAAACAAAATATTCCCAGCTGCCACGAATTCCAAGAACTATCCCATCAAAGTTTGGCATTTTTTTCCTCTTAGGGCACTTGAGGGACTTTGCCAGTAGCCTACTGCCCCGAACGAATGTGACACTTGGCACATGAAATGAGACCTCCCTTGGCATTTACCCACCCACCCCAACATATTAGCGAAGTCCATTCGGACCCATGAGCTATGGAATGCAAAATGTCACTCCTAGCACCTTTCCAAACATGAGGAAGAACCACATCCCAATCTAACTCCTAAAAGCATGAAGACACTAAGAACATTGAAGACATGGAGGACAAAGAAGCATGAAGACATGAACTAAATCCTATCATGAGGAAGAACCACAACCCAATCTAACTCTTGAAAGCATGACATGTTATGAGGAAGAAGCACAACCAAAATCCAATGATCCAATGGCATGACCCAATGACATAAACAACTATGTGCTACTATTGTAACATGATAAACATGAATGTTATGAACTAACATCCAAACCCTTTGACATGAATCTTGATATGACATGAGTGAATAAGATTAAGAACAATTAGGATCAACTTCATCCATTACTTAGATCTAACCTCATGAAACAAATCAATTTAAATGTACATGAAATATATAACATCACTTATATAATCAATCACTTATTGCCATCTGATAATCAATCTCCATCATCTTTTCTCGAGCTTCTTTATCTATAGTTGGAAGGACTGGAGTTGTGACCTCCTATGAGAAGCATCAAAAAGAAAAATTGACTAAACATAAATATACTAGAGGGAAGCAATTCATACTACTATTTATATATAAAACAAAGTACATGTAACCATCTAGGAAAGTTTTATGCAAACTCACAAATTATTCCAATGAACCATCTGGGTCTTCTCTACTCTTTATTGTGTCAAGAATGGCATCATGCTCAAAGTCACACACCTTCCACAAGGTCTTGTTCAAAGGTCTACCTCGATATTGTATCAAATGAACATTGGTTGCCACAAGGTTGGAGTAATGAAGAATCTTGTGATGCGTGTGTTGGGACTTGAAAATTCTGGTAAAATTTTAGGTACCCATGATAAAAATTGGAATCTGCATTGAAAATAAGTTGGGGTTGCCTTTTGAAAATTTTGAGAATTCCTTGTTCTTTAAAAAGTTATGACCAAGTCAACGAAGGTCAAACTGCATATTGTATACTAGATACAAAAGAAAGTGCATGTATACCAGATACAAAATGGAGCATTCGATCATATATACAAAAATGAACAATCAAAAGTTTTGTATATTTGTTTGTATATATACAAGATATAAAGTGCATAAAGCTTGCGGATACAAAATAGGCAGATGCATTCATGGGCCCCACCATAAATGGATATAAAAAACTAGAGATGGAAGGCTGGACTTGATTAAAAAATTAAACATTGTGAATTTGAAGTTGGGTCCACATTGGTATATCATGATGCATGTATTTGATGAAGTTACAGATTTGAAAAGAATTAATTGATTTGTGAATCTGTTGGAATCAAATTTGTATATACATAAGCATATACAATGAAATGTGCATAGCAAACAGTGAAAAGTACATGTACATGATATGTAAGGGATAATACAAACAAAAAAACATACAAATCCAGATGCAATTAGAAAATCAAGTATTTATGTGGGACCTGCACTTGTGTATAAGGGATATGTATTTGATATACAAAAGATGATACAATTCCGAACCCAACTAGAAAATTAAACATTGTGAACTTTATGTGGGGTTCGAGTTTGTATGTGAGAAATGTATGCATTAAATATGCAAAAAGATGTACAAAAGATGATACAATTCCAGACCCGATTAGAAAGTCAAATTTTGAGAACTTTGTGTGAAGTCCATGCTTATATATTATAATGCATTGTATCTAATATACAAAAGGAGAGATGTAGTTGCGGATTGTATGTATATAAGATACATACAATGGAAGATCCGAAGATAATTGCAATTCATTTCATAAATCCAATGAAGTTCGTGATTGTATAAAAAGTGTATGCATACGTGATATATATAAAAAAGGTGATACAAATGCAAGTTCGAAGGTGATTTCAATTCATTTCATAAACCTGGTCGAGCCTGCTCTTGTGTACAGAAGAAAATGTATCTGATATACAAAAGATATGTATACAAAAGGAGGATGCAGGAAAATATACAAGGACAGATCTGAAATCCAATTTATTTTATAGACCTGATGGAGTCTGTACTTGTATGTGTGTCCCAAATGCATATACAAAAGTTGATACATAGGAATTTCTGATGCATATATGTTTATTACAACTCTGAGATAGATTTGTTTGTTACTAGAGCAATATGAAGAGGGTCGTATAAAATAAAAATGAGATTTTGTCGATGTAAAAATTGATGTATTGCTTTTAGCAATGAGAACAGGTGCAACTTATTTGATAGAAACTGTAATATGGAATACCTTGCCAGATGATGATTAATGGATCCAGCTCTTAATCAAATTTGTCTATTTCTTAATTCATTTATGTGAAAAGGTGTGAGCCACGAATAGTCATACTGTTTCAGCCTAAAGTTTGTTTCCTACACATATATATCAAGGAAAACAAGGCAGAAGTTGGATGATGAGGAGATTAGAAAAAACATCATGATCAGAAGTAGGAGTTAGACAACTAGATGGATTGATCAGTTGCCAAAATAAAATATTATGTTGTATATTGTAAAATCTTTTGAAATTGTATAATGGAGAAGAACATATAAATTGGTGATTTAATATTGATGTCTATTGTTTGTTGAGCTAAACAATTTTTTGGCTTTCTCCACATTGTTATTTCTCTATTGTTTGAACCTGAGTTTCCAAGTTGATATTTCAGTTTCATCAAGACACACTTGTTGTTTTTGTGTAATTGAATTAATTGGTTTCTATTAAGGAATTAAAATCCTCTTGATTGATTACAGTATCTTGGAAGTAACATTTGGATCAGTAAGAAGAGCTCTATAATTGACAAGATTGCCATACTATCTCCAACTTGATAATGTCTTGTTATTCAAATTAAGGATCTACTCCATTTTTCAATACACACTTGTTGTCATTGTGTGATTCTGTTGATTGGTTCCTTCAAGAAAGGATTAAAATCCTTTCAATAAGTCATAGTAACCTAGTAAGATCAAGTGGATCAATAAGTAGAGTCTGTCAGTCACATTCTTGCACGTTTATACAAGTTATAAACAAACACAAGTGCCAAACAATTAGAATTGTAACCAGTAACTAAATCATATAACATATACACCTTGACTCCATTAGCCCAATAGAAATAGGCACTGGTCATACCAATTCCACTCTAGGATTCCATAAAATCTTATTTCAAACAATTACATCTCAGATCTTAGTATTAGGAGTAGACGTAGTTCACAAGCTTTCATCTATTCCACACTTTATGCCATTGTGGGTAGATACCTAAATTCATTTGAGTCATACATTCCTTTTATCTGCTTCATCTTTCAAGGTTCACCTACCTAGGTTTAGCAAAGCCTAAAGTGTAGGGAGTCATCAACCATTTAGGTTAATTCCGTTAGTTGGTTCAAAAACATTGCAAGTCTGATCATAGAGCTTGGCATCCTCTTAGGGCTTACAACCTACATTTTTGAGACCTAACAAATGGTGACTCCACTGGGGAGTAATCCAGAATCTGGTTAAAGATCATCTCATTATAGAGTCAGTAAACTTTTGAATTCTGACATGAATTGGTAACTCTACTAGCAAGGACCCGGAAAAGAAAAAATCATTCCTCTTTTGATAAGAGATGGTGACTTTGAAAGGGAATTCAATGAAGAATATTAATTACAACTTGTAAATAGCAGCATTTGCATTCAAAATGAATATGTCAGAAGAAGAGGAACTATTGGAGTTGTTAAGGAGAAAAAAATGGCCGATTCAAGAAATACAATGATTAAAAGCCAAACAAGCTTCAAGTTCATTACAACATATACCAAAGACTAATGAGAATGGGTATAATGAACCTTTGAACTCACAAGTGTTCCATGATTTAGGCAACAGATATAGTGCATACCATGCACAATAAAACAATTATTTTCCGCAAGCCTCATACCAAATAAGTGCTTATCCCGTATTCCTTGACCAAAGATCAATCATCTACCAAAACCCATATGGCCCTCCAAACTTTATCTTAGCCATCAATAAACCATTTAACTGCAACAGTATCTAGGGCTACCTAAATCCTTATCCTTGGAGGCTAACAGAAATACTAAAGGATGTCCCTAAATTTCATGGAGAATGGGGTGAATTAGCTCATAAGCATGTACAACGATTTTGGGATTTCATTTTGGACTTTCAATTTTTTCCAAAAGATGTCATTATGAGGTGTTTGTCAAGATCTTTGAGGGATGACGCAAGGGATTGGTTTATAAACTTACCTATGCAAAGTATATCTTCATGGGAAGATCTCAAAAGACTATTCCTTAGCCGCTATAGTGACTATTATGAAGATGAATATGGAGAATCTGATCAAGCAATATAACCAATAAATGAGACATATGCAAGTGAAAATTTTCATGATAATGTTTCAGATTTAAATAGGGAAGAAGTTTTAAAAGATCAATTCTTCACCTGGAATCATGATTGCAATTATTAGAATTGTGTGCAAGACTTGGAGCCACAGCATATACTTGAAAATGAGAGTAATCTTCAGAATATGGATTTTTCTTTTGTCCCAGCCCATCCACTGCAATACCTGAATTAATAGTTTGAGGAGGAAGAGGATGATTGGTCTCAACAAACAAGGCAGCCTCACGATGAGGAGGAAACACACATATTTGAAAATAATTTTTAGATTTCTTCAAACCTATTGTATGATGAAGAAGTAAAAGAAGATCAGATGACATTTTGCCAAGGTGTGCTAGAAAATGAATTTCATGTGTATGCAAACCCATTCTATGAAGAGGATTAAATGCTTTCGGATAGTTAGGAAAATGAATATGCTGATAATGCTAATGGTGAGTCCATAAATGAAGGGAAGTCATATGATGAAATGAGCATAGTTGATTATTGTGATGATCATGAAGAGAACAATGAGCATCCCTAGTTTCCAGATTAGCTAGGATGTCAATCTACAATGCATGACAACAAGAAGAATAATGAAATATGTTGTATTGAAGAGGGATACTCTTCATGTAGAAAAAATATCACATAGAAATGAGATTGCTCATATTATACTTGGATTTTAGCTGCACAATGAGAAAAAATATACCAGCAACATTGAGCAGAGAAAATTGATCAATGATATGAATGCATTTGATCAGATGAGCTTTAAAAATATTGACAAATTGACTTCACCATAGCATGATGAAAATCAGATTTTTGATAGAGGGAAACATGGCTTTTTCTTTTTTGGTGGCATTGAACTGTCTACTATGGTGTGATTCTTCAAACTATATCAGATTAGGGCAAAAAGAAGAATTTGACTCTATTGCCCAACAGAGTAGGCACTGGTCTTCTCCCCAGAGATCTGGGATCTTGCTATACCCACAAGGGGCATACATCCCCAGAAAGAACCATTGTTGGGACTTGAAAATTTTGGCAAAATTTTAGGTACCCATGATAAAAATTGGAATCAACATTGAAAATAAGCTGGGGTTGCTTTTTGAAATTTTTGAAATTTTTGAAAAATCCTTGTTCTTTAAAAAGTTATGACCAAGTCAATGAAGGTCAAACTGCATATTGTATACTAGATACAAAAGAAAGTGCATGTATGTCAGATACAAAAGGGAGCATTCGATCATATATACAAAAATGGATGATCAAAAGTTTTGTATATTTGTTTGTATATATACAAGATATAAAGCAAATAAAGCTTACAAATACAAAACAGGCACATGCATGCATGGGCCCCACCACAAATGGATATACAAAAAACTATAGATGCAAGGCTGGACTCGATTAAAAAATTCAACATTGAATTCTAAGTTGGGTCCACAATGGTATATTTTGATGCATGTATTCAATGAAGTTACGGACTTGAAAAGAATTAATTGATTTGTGAATCTGTTGGAATCGAATTTGTATATACATAAGCATATACAACAAAATGTGCATAGCGAATAGTGAAAAGTGCATGTACATGATATGCAAGGTATAATACAAACAAAAATGCATACAAATCTAGATGCAATAAGAAAATCAAGTATTTATGTGGGACCCGCACTTGTGTATAAGGGATATGTATTTGATATACAAAAGATGATACAATTCCGGACCCAATTATAAAATTAAACATTGTGAACTTTATGTGGTCTGAGTTTGTATGTGAGAAATGTATGTATCCAATATGCAAAAAGATGTACAAAAGATGATACAATTCCAGACCCGATTAGAAAGTCAAATTTTGAGAACTTTGTGTGAAGTCTATGCTTGTATATTATAATGCATTGTATTTGATATACAAAAGGAGAGATGTAGTTGCAGATTGTATGTATATAAGATACATACAATGGCAGATCCAAAGATAAATCCAATGAAGTTCACGATTGTATAAAAAGTGTATGCATACATGATATACAAAAAAGGTGATACAAATGCAGATTCGCAGGCGATTTCAATTCATTTCCTAAACCTAGTCGAGCCTGCTCTTGTGTACAGAAGAAAATGTATCCGATATACAAAAGATATGTATGCAAAAGGAGGATGTAGGAAAATATACAAGGACATATTTGAAATCCAATTTATTTTATAGACCTGATGGAGTCCGCACTTGTATGTGTGTCCCAAATGCATATACAAAAGTTGATACATAGGAATTTCTGATGCATATATGTTTCTTACAAATCTGAGATGGATTTGTTTGTTGCCAGAGCAATATGAAGAGGGTCGTATAAAACAAAAATGAGATTTTGTTGATGTAAAAATAGATGTATTGCTTTCAACAATGAGAATAGGTGCAACTTATTCGATAGAAACTATAATATGGAATACCTTGCCAGATGAAGATTAATGGATCTAGCTCTTAATCAAATTTGTCTATTTCTTAATCCATTTATGTGAAAAGGTGTGAGCCACGAATAGTCATACTATTTCAGACTAAAGTTTGTTTCCCACAAATATATATCAGGGAAAACAAGGCAGAAGTCAGATGATGAGGAGATTAGAAAAAAACATCATGATCAGAAGTAGGTGTTAGACAACTGGATGGATTGATCAGTTGCCAAAATAAAATATTATGTTGTATATTGTAAAATATTTTGAAATTATATAATGGAGAAGAACATATAAATTGGTGATTTAATATTGGTGTCTATTGTTTATTGAGCTAAATAATTATTTGGCTCTCTCCACATTGTTATTTCTATGTTGTTTGAACCTGAGTTTCCAAATTGATATTTTAGTTTCATCGAGACACACTTGCTATTTTTGTGTAATTGAATTAATTGGTTTCTATTAAAGAATTAAAATCCTTTTGATTGATTACAATAACTTGGAAGTAACATTTGGATCAGTAAGAAGAGCCCTATAATTGACAAGATTTCCATACTGTCTCCAACTCGATATTGTCTTGTTATTCAAATTGAGGATCTACTCCATTTGTCAATACACACTTGTTGTCATTGTATGATTCTTTTGATTGGTTCCTTCAAGAAAGGATTAAAATCCTTTCAATAAGTCATAGTAACCTAGTAAGATTGAGTGGATCAATAAGTAGAGTCTGTCAGTCACATTCTTGCACGTTTATACAAGGTATAAACAAACACACATGCCAAACAATTAGAATTGTAACCAATAAGTAATCATATAACATACACACCTTGACTCCATTAGCCCAATATAAATAGTCATTGGTCATACCAATTCCACTCTAGGATTCCATAAAATCTTATTTCAAACAATTACATCTTAGATCTTAGTATTAGGAGTAGAAGTAGTTTGCAAGCTTTCATCTATTCCACACTTTATGCCATTATGGGTAGATCCCTAAATTCATTTGACTCATACATTCCTTTTATCTTCTTTATCTTTGAAGGTTCACCTGCCTAGGTTTAGCAGAGCCTAAAGTGCAGGGAGTCATCAACCATTCAGGTTAACTCTATTAGTTGGTTCAAAAATGTTGCAAGTCTAATTATAGAGCTTGGCATCCTCTTAGGGCTTACAACCTAAATTTTTGAGACCTAACAACGTGTCAAAGTCCTCAAACAGCCAAACATTAAGACTCTTATGTCGGTACCTTCTAAGCCATGTTCTAGTAACGACCACTGAGCCTGTAGGGTATTTGATGTTTTCTCCATATGTAACTATTGTGTGGTTACACAACACACCCCATTTTGTCTTAGCAAAATAGGGACCCAACCTTTTGTTTGGTTTGGCTTGTGTTTGCTGCTTGCTGGCGCTCTGGTAAAAGTAAGTCATGCATATCATCATGCATAGAGAGGCTAGGTAAGTCATCATCATGAGGTCAGTTTGTCAAAGTTCATATTTTATTCCAGTAACCTCATATTTAGAAAGAGCATCAAAATTCATGTAGGTTTGCCTTTTGCATCACCCTGATATTCGCTAGGGTGTGAAAGTTATGAATGGTCAAAGTTTGAGTCAAACCTGATAGTCACAGCAAGAGGATCATATTTCTTAACATCAGTCATATTACAGAAGGTTATCCTGATCTAATTTATCACCCGATAAATCATGCGGTCCAAATATCCAGACGTCAATTTTAGGTGATAGTGACCTTTACCCGTCAATAGCCTTATGTATTTCGCGAAGATCATATTTCTCAATGTAACCTGATTTCCAAATATCCTCCTGCCGCGAAATATCCCCTAGCCATTATCCTGATGATGTCATTCAAGTCCGATAAACAATGAAACAATCATGACGATGATGTCATAGTGCCACAACGCTGAACCAAGTCGATACCCTAATGATGTCATCATGATATTTCGACACTGGGTCATTTTAGTCTAGGGGATCATCATCTTGAAACATCACCTGACATTTCTACATCACCAGATCTTTCGATGTAGGTTTTCCTGCTCAGAGGCGGATGATCATATTACACCAAGGGGATCATCATATTTGAACATCACCCAATATCCAAATATCACCCTGCTGTAGAATATTACTCCGATCTGCTAACATGACAATGACATCATAATGACATAGTGATAAATGAGGTCTTCCATCTGCTGACGTCCTCCTGATTTTTTCCAGGGGGTCATTTTAGTTGCGGGGGTCATACTTCAGATCCTCCTGATTTCTTAGCATGACCATGACGTCAGCCTTTCATATTTTAATGAAGCCTGTCCATGATGATGACATCATCATCATATCCTGATCTATGAAGAGAGTCATATTAGTTAATATCCCTCATATTAGCTAATGTGCATACCCGGACCCGATAGTTTTATTCAATGGAATTTAGTGAACAGAAGCGCATGGATTGCATATGCATGTTCTTATGCATGTGATAACTGAAAATGTAAGGCTTGCATATCATATGAAAGGTTCCCATCACCCTTGGAATACAAAAAAGGCTACCGGAAGGTGAAACTATTTGCAAAAATTCAGAGAAACTCAAAAATTAGGAAATTTTTGACCTTCCCCTTGGCAAGGTCATAACTCCTAGCCATGTTATCAGAATTTAAACTTTTTGGACTCATTGGAAAGATAAACTAGTTATCTAGTTTGAGTTGCCTAGTCACTTAGGCTTAACACAACGTGTTGAGCCCTAATTTCGCTCCGAAGGCCTCCGAAAATGCAATTTACTCAGATGTAGAAAATACAAAAAAAATTACATTTTCGATATTTTTATCAAAAATCGCTCAAATGACCCTGGCTGGACCTGATCAGATATTGAAACTATTTTAGGGCCTGACAGCATGTTTTCCAGTCAACGATAGTCACCTGGACCCTCTTGACCACCTATGGGCATTTAGTTGCGTGAATTTTCTCAGATGCTCAATATTCATAACCCGATATATATAGGTTTGCACATTCACAACCTGATAAAATGTAAATGTTTATTTTCCTGCTAGTTATTAAATGATGATGTTTAATTCTTGTCTGTTTGTTGCAGGATGTTGGAGCTGTATGAAGTGGCTGAAAATTGCCAACTGGCAGGCAACATGAACCGGAGCTGGGGAGGATATTATCAAATATGTTGTATGCCAGCTGGAAGGTGGACTGAGTCAAATATACCGGTATTCTCTGCCAGCTATGTATTTGCCAACTAGCAGGCACGTGCTGTTTGTCTGGACCATTGATTGTTCTGGGAGGATCCTGATCCTTAGATCATTGTAACTATTTTCTAGCCTTTGTTCTATAAAAGGGCAGAACTTCTTTTCATTGTGGTATGGGAATGTCTGGCAAAATAAGGCCAATTACTGTAGCATAGAATAGGAGATCAGATTACTGAGACTAATGAGGATTGGATTGTTGAAATGTCAAGGTTCTTTCCTCAGATCATTGTAAATGCACTTATTCTAAAGCATACTGAATGGAGATGAAGCTTCAGATTACATTTTGATTGTAAACTTTACGTAATCTTCAAGTTGATTTCTGGATATGTAATGGTGAATGCTGTGTTCAAATAGAAGTGCTTTCATTTCATTGCATGTTGTTGTCAACTTTTCCTTTGAAGATTTGCACTGGATCATGCGGATTTGTGGAATGTATAGGTGAAGTATGATTTCTAGTTTTCTTCTCTTCATTGCTGTATGGGAACATGTATGTGGATCAGTGATCTCAGTTAAGAAATCTTGGGAATCTCATTCTCTAACCCTTTTTCTCATTTTAATTTCATTGAAATCACTTCCATAACTGCAAATCATGATAAATAACAAGTAGAATAGAGAAATATGCTGACATCTCGTAGATAATTGAAAATCCTTAGCATATTTGAGCAAAGTGCATGTAGTGTTAAAAATATCATGCAAAGAATTGCAAATAATGGTAGAAATCATGCAAATATCAACCTGTAAGCACATTATTTGACTAAATTCACAGTGCAGAGGTAGAATTATTGGAGATTTATGCAGAGCAGACATATAGAGTAGGATATTCGGAGAAATAATGATGAACTTTGCAGAAATTATTGAAGAACGTAAGGTCCCTGAATGACTAACAGCAACACACATCAACCACTGAGTAACATCAGTAGATTATGAACTAATTAACGGAGACTTGGGATCATGAATTCTTTGAATTCATCGTATCTTTCAAGATGAATAAAGGTTGAGGTGTAACTTTTATTCTATGTTTGTTTATGACTAACATCATCATCAACATTAACTAGGGCGTCTAATTTCTTTTTGGCCTCTACACAATGACACATGTAATAATTAGTTCCCTCTTTGTTATCTTCATCTCCAATAACTACATAAACATGCCCTACAATGATATGCGTAGCAAATTAGATGAAATTTCCACAACATTACAAAAATACTACAAAGTTTAAGATAACATTTGGAATTTTAAATTTAACTATGCAAGTAGATATATTACCTAGTTGAACTAGATTTGATATGTGGTCAAAGTCAACTGACGATTCCATCTCTGTCAATCCTAGTGTCATCAGGTGTTGATACGTGTCAAGTGAGCAAAGATAACTAAACTGCCATTCGTCAACCCACTCCCTTGACTCCCACTCATTACAGGCTTGAATTGCACATGCAGAACAAAAGCACACCATCTTTTACGTATGTATACTCCATGAACCTGCAATTGAGCTTCTGATAGAGTGTAGTTCCCTTGATCCTTTCAGTGTACAACAGTCCTCATATGGTGCAATGTTAGGATCATCTATCAACCAAAAAAATCTATGAATTGAAGACTTACCTTGATTACCTGGACCCATCTAGGCATTACACCACTCAACGATTGATTTTGCATCTGTCAGCTTTGCATTGTCTTTATACTTTAATTGTTCTCATGCTATGGCTCTTTTGATACATGCTCTTGCACCATCACTCTCCCCCTTTCCATACCTAGCCTCACAAAAATTTCACATATACTGAACACCTAAAATATTATGCCTCCTACTCAGCCAATAGAAATTTAGTGAGTTCTTGAATTGTGATGTAGAGTTATCCGACCATATGATATACTGACTAAATGATATGCCCCTTCTAGCTAGATCTTTGTAGAACACTTGAAAAAAACCTTGCATGAACTCCGCATAATGCATGCGATCATCACTTATATAAAAATGATACTCCCTTATGATCTTTCTATCATCCTTTGTACTATCATTCACATAAATGAATACGATGTGCACAAATATAGAAACCTATGTTGAGTTATAATATTGGGATTGCACCTCATACTATGGCTATAGACTATAGTTCTCTACAAAGTCGATGACTGAAACAATGCTACCAACTAGAAATGTGTCCTTGCATAACTTGAATTGCAAGTCCAACCATCGGGCTCTATGGGCATGTCTTACATACTCATACACTATGTTGTCACAAAGTATAGCCATAAAATGATACATTGGAATCTTCTGAATAACATATTCACACCTCTTTGCTTCTTTACCATCTCTTGTATTGTATGCCACTATTTTATACTTGTTGAACTGTACTAGTTCATTTCCAACCTCATGTGTTAATTCCATATCTTCACATATTGGCATATGTTGCAAGCCATCGCAATGCTGACATGTGCCATCCAAGCATAATTTTCTATAGAATAATTGACCCTCCTTTCTATCACATAAAATCATTGATATGAAGTCTCTTGAGGTAGTTGGTGGGGCATGTATGCCACAATCCTACAAAACATTGTTAGTATGCAGATCTAAACATATAGACCGATAAACATCAAAATAGTTAGAAAATTCAATATGTAATCTACAACAACAAGTAGTGCGTGTGTGATTTATTTTGACAAAGAAAGGTTTTAGCATTTCAAAATATCTTTGATAAATTTTACTTTGAGGATACTTCTCTAGAAATTTACCAAAAAACTTTGTTTAAGTCATATCTAAAAAATGCTTTAGATGTGGCTCACGGTTTTGACTACTGATTCTCCTTCTTACCACATCCATTTGATTTGGAGATACCCTTGTGTAATTCTTCCAAAAGTCTTCAATTAGTGATCTCAAAGCTTCGACAACAACTTTGTCTTTTCATGGGAGTCTCCCAAAGAATGCCCACAATTCATTAGTGCTTGGATTCTCAACTCTTTGACATCTTCCAATAGCTCCAATTAGAGTTTTTCTATTTATTTTCAATGCTTGACTTGTCTTTCTAATGAGGTGAGCTTTTTTTGTTTGTTGGCTTACAATTATCGATGTAATGACACATCATGTGACATTACTATCCTTGGTGCGTGAGGTGGAACCCACACTCTCATACACACTCATTAGATTCTTGACAATTGATTTTTCACTTGATGCATTGGATGTTCTTAGGCCAAGAATCTTCATAGTGGGCCTAAATTTTAGATTTCTCATCAATTCAACAAAGAGTTGACATCTTCCAATTTCATTTAAATTCTCAAAGAATATTTTCCATATCTTATTTGCATATCTTTGGCAAGTGCGCATGGGAATCTTATCCTACATGGGCTCCAATACATTCTCATCAATATTAATTAGAAACTTAGGCTCCTATGCAAAATTCTAGGAGGCATTTTATTTGGTAAAGTAGACTAAACATTACGAATTTCTTCAATATTTACTTGAGATGGGATAGATGACATACCTTCGATTAGAGGTGAAAAGGTTGAAAATGATGTACCTTCAACTTGAGGTGTGAATGATGGCATGTGACCAACTTGAGAAGAAAATGTAGATGTCCTTTTTACTTCACCTGTGAAAGATGGAGTGTCTCCAATTCGAGAAGGTAATGATGGTGTTCCTTCAACTTGACCTGTGGATGATGGAGTGCCTCCAACTTGGAGATTCACTTTCCTCATTACACAAAGGTTTTACATTTGTTCCCTTTGTGCTGCCAATTCCATCTCTTTCTTAGCTTCATTAGACATGGGACATTCCTCTTCAATTGGCAATGGTGGAATATCTTCTTGTATGGTTGACAATTTCCTCCTTTCCTGAATTTGCCTCATGCTTTCTCTTTTCCTCTCATTCTTAGCAACATGCTCTTTTGGTGTTAGAGTCTTTGCTCATTTCCTTGGCATGATGATTATTTCTACAAGCATTAAGAATAAGACAATGATCATTAGAAATTTTATAATGACAATGAATAACACAGTCAAAATGAATAACAAGGTTTTGCAAACTTCTAAATTAGACACCTCATATCAAGATAACTTGAACATACATAAGTCATGGAGTATGCATTTGAACACACATATACACCTGAATCTAGTTTGAATAGAAGAGAGGAGGATGAACTTGGAGGAAGAAATAAGAAGTTATACCCTATTTTTCTGTTGTAACTCGTTATAACCTGTTTTCATGCATTTTCCAAGTGGAAAGGGTAGCTAACTAGTGGTTCTTTGTGAATTTGAATGCAAACTAGCCAAGTAGGTGTTCCTATAGCATATGCAAGCCTATTTAAAGGTGAATCAAGTGTTAGTTTGTTCTAGGTTGGAGTGGATATGATATTTTCATTAAAACCCCCTTATTTGTGAAGAAATGAAGGGTTTTCTAGTTTGCACCCTAGATGAGCATGGATATACTAACCAATGATGGAATTTGAAGTTTTTTGACATATTGATCTACTGTTTTGGGGTTTGGAGTGGTTATTGAATGATCCTAGGGTACTTGCTTTGTTAATTGGACCAAATTAGGCCTATTTATAGAGAGGGTCAGTCATAGAACTCACATTTTTCCTGAAACAATGGCATGAAATCTTTTGATATGTTGTTCTACTCCATAATGAGTGTCTAAATACTTTACGATGCCTATAAGCACCTAGTTGGGCCATTGCAAGATTTTGGTTTATGGTTGAGTTGATTTGTGAAATATGGTATCAATGCTTTGAATTCCTTCTTGTGTATGCATCATAAATGATCATGCCAATTTAATGTGAGTGTGGATTTGGGAGTTTAGCAACCTGAATAAGGATTGTTTACTGAGTTTAGGGTCTATGGAAAGTTTGGAGAAGTAGAAAGCTGAAGTAGTAAATTGTAGAATGATGCATAAAGCAAACACCACTAAGGATCATATTTTCCATAGCAAGGATGGAAAAAGAAGTAACTCTCTAAAACTAAGGGAAGAGAAAGGCCAAAACAAACTCAATGAAGATAACAAACAAGTTGATTTGAGTATGTACAAAGCTAACAACTATTGGTCTTATTTCAAGGTTGGAGGATATTATTATGACAAGTGTTGGAAGCTTCATGTAGAGATTCACCCAAATGACAAACGCAAGAGTAAGCAACCACAAATGAAAAAAAAGAACACTAAAACATCAAATTCAAAGAGAGAACAACTCGCACATGAGTCTACATCAACATTCAATGATGTTAGTAAGTAATGCTCTACTTGGATAGAGTATTTACTTGATTTGCAAAGGAGATAACTGTGAGTTTCTTTCATTTGTAGGGGCATTTGATTAGCACTCCAAGTTTTTCACTTGTAGAGCAAGTAAGTAGTACATTTCACTCGCTATAGGTGAGTATGAGAAGTATGGCCACTTGGAGGTCAAGAAAGGACAAGGAAAATAGAGAATGTAAGAGCTAGTGATGACATGTTTTGGGTGTTGTAAGCATGCACATTTGTGTTCCATAGTAACATAAATGTTGTAGCATGTAACATAGATGACTTGTAGCATGTTGTAGCATAACAGTGATGCTTTTCATTATTGTAATGTGCACAAACTCTTATCTCAGTTGTAGCATGTGCATAGTTATAGGAAGAGAACTCTTTACACATTCATTGTAAATAGTGTATAAATGTATGAATTTCATTGTACATAGATGTAATAAGAAGGACCACTTTGTAATAAATTATAACTTTCATAGCATTGTAAAATGACCTTCGAATGCAAGGAGGATCATACATGGCAACATGGTTATATATAGACTATGATAGTGGACTATTATATCTAGACTTACATGACTGTCCTACACTCATGAAAACCTCCTTTTTAGTGTTTTATCTCCTTGTAACTCCCTTTGTATCATCTTATGTCATCCTAAGGCAAAAATTAAGAGTCTTCCAAAATCAATTTTGGCTCCATGTATACACTCAAATGTGAGTATGACAAATAGTTGTTCACTAAAATTATTTTATTAAGTATTTGATAATGTTTTTCTCTTGTATAGCTAAAAATAGGTGAAATAAAGGCATGAAGGGTGGAAACAAGGTGAAACATAAAGAATTTGGAGTCTCTTTGACTGAACTAATTGATATACCTAGACACATATATGTCAAGAAGAACATAAAGAACATAAGAAACATAAAGACATAAAGACATTTAATGACATAAAGAACATAAGAACATATATATGTGAATTAAAATTGAACATGCCTTAGAATTCGATATTGCAGTTGACCAATTCTCCAAAAGATGGCTTCAAAATCCTCAAATTCTTATTTTTCTCATGTTTGATTATGAATTCTATATAATTCTAGAATAGGATTAGTAAAATTTATGTCTAAAAAACATATATCATCAAATTCAATCTATATATCAATGGTAATTAGCTTTGAAAAAAAATCACACATGAAACATGAAACTTTCAGTTTAAATAATCAAATTTTCTCAAAAAACATGAAAAATCACTTCTTGTATGTTGAAAAAACAAAAAAAGGTGGTGGAATCATATAAAAATAATTCTCAATTAGTCAACCAACATGAAAAGCATTTTTTTGTCTGATATACTCGTGAAAAACAGGAATAATAGGCATGTGCGGTCTAAAACATGGATCATGCATACTTTTTTACCATTTTCCATGCTTCCAATAACACAAGTGTATTATGGGAAGCATGATAACATAAAGGTAACCTTGTATCTACATGAGAGAGTCTCTCTCCCTCTTCATTTCTCTATCCTATATATAAAGAGGGATCGGGAGACATGAAGATATAGAGACAGACATGGAGATAGAGAGGATAGGTGGACATAGAGATGGGGAAAGGGAGAGATGGGGATCGAGATAGAGAAAGGGGTCTATAGAGGGAGAAAGATAGAGATACATATATAGAGAGAGGGGAGATATAGGGAGATAGATCTAGAAAGGGAGAGATAGATAGGGAAATACAGAGAGAGAGGTAGAGATGGGGTTATGAGGATAGATAGCTCGATAGGGAAAGAGATCAAGAGATGTCTAGAGACATAGGGAGAGAGATTTCAAGAGGTAGAAGGATGGGGAGAGAGATAAAGAGGAGGAGAGAGAGGTAGCAAGTGATAGATTAAGAGATAGGGATCCATATGTCTAGAGAGATAGAGATAGGGATCCCTATTCTCCCCTCTACCTAAACAATAAACCTAAACCTCTAAACTGTAAACCCTAAACCCTTAATAATGCCCCTAACCCCTAACCCTAAACCCTAAAATTTAGCAACCCTAAACCCCTAAGGTCCCTAAACCATAAAACCTAGAATAAAAGGTAGGTATAGTTAGAGAGAAGGATAGAGGAGACAAAGATATCTCTCCCAGGCTCGGTCTCCTCTGTATCTCCCAATTCACCTCTCTACCTAAACCTCTAAACCTTAACCCCTAACCCCTAAACCATAAACCCTAAACCCTAAATAATGTCCCTAAACCCTAACCCCTAACTCGTAAACCCTAAAAATGAGCAACCCTAAACACCAAAACCCCTAGGGTCCCTAAACCATAAAACCTGGAAGCAACCCTAAAGCTCTATCTCCCTATCTCTCCCAATCTCCATAAGGTAAAAACATGAAAACATTAAGCTTTCATTCCAACCAAATTCATTCCTAATCAATCCCAAAACATTCCTAATCCATTCAATTTCATCTCTAATCATCCCTAAACCTTCTTCTAATCAGCCCTAAACCACTTCACACTATCCCAAATCACATCCAAATCAATGTAACTTCATCCCTAATCATTTTCCAATCAACTTGGATTTCATCTCAAATACCATCCCTAAACTATTCCTAAATCATTCTAATCATTCCCTAATCAACACTAAACTACTTTAGACCATCCCTAAAACCATTCTAATCATTCCCAAATCATTCCTAATCTAGTCCTTTTAACTTCTCGTCACCCCTAAACCAATCCATTTCATCCCAAATCTATCCCAAATCAATCTAAGCTCTATCTCAAATGATCCCCAAAAAAATCAAAATAAAAAAAATACCTCACCAGTAGCCATTAGAAGATCATAGTGCCAATCTGTTAGTCATTTACACCATTTTGTATATCATATGTGCCAATATGCTCCTTAGTATCACATACCTATCAATCACAAACATCATTCTACACCTAGCTAGTCATAGGTGTCATTCTACCCTCTGCTAGACATAGGAGCCATGAGAACATCATAAGCACCAATATGTTAGTCATTTACACCATTCTATATATCATATATATACCAACCATAAACCTTAAACCCAATCAACCCTAAACCTGATCAACTCTAAACCCATATCTCCTTATCTCTATCATCCCTCTACCTCTCAATCTCTCTGCCTATGTCTTTGGCTATGTCCATCACCCTATATCTCCCTATCTCTCCCTCTCTAAACTCCTAACCCCTAAACTCTATACCTGATCAACCCTAAACCCATATCTCCTTGTCTCTATCATCTCTCTACCTCTCAATCTTTTTAGCTATCTCTGGTCATGTCCCTCACCCTCTATCTCCATATCTCTCCCTCTCTAAACTCCTAACCCCTAAACCCTAAACTTGATCAACTCTAAATCTAATCAACCCTAAACCCTATCTCCTTGTCTCTATCATCCCTCTACCTCTCAATCTCTCTGCCTATGTCTCTAGCCATGTCCCTCACCCTCTATCTCCCTATCTCTCCCCTTGGTCTCATCTATATCTCCCTATTGGTCCTCTCTCTAAACCCTAACCTAAACCTCTAAACCTTAATCCCTAACCCCTAAAACATAAACCTTAAGTTACCCTAAATAATACCCCTAAACCCTAACCCCTAACCCCTAAACTCTAAAACTAAGCAACCCTAAACCCTAAACCTCTAAACCATAAACCCTAGAAGCAACTCTAAACCTCTATCTCCCTAGATCTCTCCCAATATCTATCGATTCCCTCACTCTCTCTCTAAACCCTAACCCCTATTTACCCTAAACCTGAGCAATCCTAAATCCTTAACACATAAACCCTAACCCCTAAACCCTAAACCATAAACACATAAACCATAACCCAAAACCCAAAACCCTAAACTTGAGCAACCTTAAACTCATAAACCATAAATAATTAAAGGTCTAAGTAATCCTAAGCTCATAAACCCTAAATAATGACCCTAAATTTGAGAAACTCTAAACCTCGCTCTCTCTCTCCCAAAACCCCAAAACCCTAAATAATTCCCCTAAATCCTAACCCTTAAACCATAAACCATAAACCTAAGTAGCCTTAAACCCCTAAACCCTAAATGATTCCACTAAACCCTAAACTTAAGCAATCCTAAACTCATAAACCTGACCCAACCTCTATCTCTCTCTTCAAAACAAGAAAACTAGGACTCTCTATCTCTCTCTCACTCCCTATCACCAGGTATCTCTCTCAGGTTTCTCTCCCCTCTATCTCCATCCTCTCTCCCTTTTACTCCCTCTCACTCTCCCTTGTTGACAAAGAACATGGAAATGTAAGAAAAATAGGACATTTAAAGATGGATGATGATATAAATTGGGAGTCAATGAAATGGAAAAAAGATTATTATGAAATTTCTTTGGATGGGAAGAATGAGGAGGAGAGGTAGAGAGGGGAGGGAAGTAGAGAGTGAGAGAGAGGATAGGAGGTAGAGACAAGATGGAAGTAGAGAGTGGGAGAGGACCGTAGGAGGTAGACAGGGCAAGGAAGCAGAGAGAGAGGGTAGGAGGTAGACAGGGGAGGGAAGTAGAAAGTGAGAGAGAGGGTAAGAGGTAGAGAGGGAGGGAGAAGAGAGAGTGAGAGAGAAGGTAGGATGTAGAGAGACAAGGGAAGAAAAGACTCGGAAAGAGGGTATGAGGTAGATAGGAGAGGGAAGTAGAGAGTGAGAGAGATAGTAGAAGGTAGATAGGGGAAGGAAGAAGAGAGTGAGAGAAAATGTGGGAGGTAGAGAGGGGAGGGAAGGAGACTTAGAGAAAGGGTAGGACATAGAGAGGGGGGAGAAATAGAGAGAGAGAGAGAGATGATATGAAGTGTAGCTTCCCTTGTAGACATGTATTTAAAGTGTGGAAGCATAGACAAGGCATGTCAATTGTAAGATGTAACACCGCAAAGAGATGTTCTATAATGAAATGCAATGATTGCAAGATATGCAACAAATGGATTTGTTGAAAAGGCTTTAGTAACTTTCAAGCAAATGTAATTGGCATATGTTATGCCAGTTATGCTCATCATAATGCGAGCACATTATAATGCACTCGCATTATGATGTGCTTTGTTTGACATGTTTTTATTAGTTTTTAGCAAAATCTAGAGATAATCTGGAGTGTGCTTCCCATCAAGATGGTACTTTTTTCAGTGAAAACTCAAAAAAATACCACCATAATCTTAAGCTCTCTGTTAGCTATCTAACCATTTTTTTTTCACATTTTGAGTACGTTTAGTGTTTCATATTGAATTTCTTTTGTAAGTGTGTCTAGTATTTTTAACTTGTTTTTTTAACGATTCATCAAAAATTGAAATAAGTTATATTTTTAGAAACTAAACTTCATTCTACACGAATTAAAAAAAAATGATTTTCGATTAGTTTTCAAACATTTTAGGGGGAAGCATGCTCAAATTTCTATTTTTTAGGATGTGTCCACTTTAAAAATTACTAAAAAATCAATTATTCATTAAACAATTATCAGAAAAATTATAAATAAACTACATGGTGTTACCTAATTTCTCACTAAAGCGATTATTGAAATACTAAAAAAAGTTAACATTTTAGGGCGAGCACACCAAACGCTATGTTATGTTTTTTTGAGAAAAATAGGACCAATTTGTGTGCTCCCCATTTTTGAACCACTTAATCTCAACCATTTCTATAAAAAATTAGTAGTTTAGAAACTAGATTTGGAGCACTACAACTCTTGTTTTCATTCCATCTTCAAATTTTGAGTGTAGCTATCTTCAATTTCTCATCCAACATCAATGTTTCCTAATTTCAAAAAAAAAAGTGGCAACTTAAGACCCCATTTTGGTCCCTCATCTTTATGCACTTACCCCTAAATCAATACAAAAAATGATTTAATTGGTTCTAAAATCAATCATCCACATCATCTAATCCTTAAAATAGAAAAGCACTATATTCTAAGAAAGTCAATCTTAGTACTACCAACAAACCAACTACAATCATTTAATAAAAGCTTTACCTATGGACACTTGTCTTGTACACATTCATCTAAGCTTCTTGTTCAATCTCAACCATTCATGTAGCCTCCTAATCTCCACCATTGATCAATCTTAGTAGAGAGCTATATAAACACCCTTTCACCTCATTTCATGATCATCCCACATGATCTTGAAAGCGTCTAGACTATTATCTCATGCATGTTGAGCATCTATTGAGCACTTTGAGCATATCATCCATTATAATTGCAGCTATGGAAACTATGGTTGTTCACTATTGAGAATAAATCCACAATTCGAACCAAGGAATTAAGTAATCTAGGTGACTTTTCTTTTGATTTGCATTCATTTTGTGTCATTTAGATGGATTTTTTGAAGGTGGTAGGATTAGGTTTGATTTGCAATGCTTGATCTTATAAACCTGATTTTTTCTGCATACACAACTTTCTTAAAGGAAAAATCAGAAGCTCTAGACAAGTTCAAGTTTTTCAAAGTGATGATTGAAAATGAGTTAGATTGAAGGATCAAATGCTTAAGGTATGATAGAGGAGGAGAGTTTACATCAAATGAATTCAATGCATTCTGTGAAGAACATGGGATAAAGAGACAGTTGTTTACTCCTAGAACTCCTTAGTAGAATGAAGTTGTGGAAAAGAAGAACATGACACTTCAAGAGGCTACAAGGACTATGATGAAAGAGGCAAACCTACTAGAAGTGTATTGGAGAGAAGCTATACATACAACTGTCTACATTCAAAATATGGTTCGAGTCAAAGGTAATGGTAATAAAAATCCTTATGAATTGTGGTATGGAAGAGTTCTTATAGTGAAATACTTCAAAGTTTTTGGAAGAAAATGTTATATCAGAAGATATGATGATTTAGGAAAGTTTGATGCTAGATGTGATAAAATAATTTCCTTGGTTATTCCACTAAGAGAAAGGCCTACCGGTGCTATAATAAGAGATTGAAGAAGATCATTGAAAGTACAAATGTAAGAGTTGATGAAGATAGGGGAAGAATATTAGATCTGGGAGGCTATGAACGAGATGAACCTAATACTACAAAGAATGAAGAAAAAGTTGAACAAATGGAAAATCAATATGAAAAAGAAAAAGCTCCAAAAAAGACCCCTAAGTATGTAAGGATTAATCATTTTGAGGATCTAATTATTGGTTACAAAAACAAAGGGGTATTGAAAAGGAAAAGAGTTGCAGAAGAACAGGTGAACTATTGTTTACTTTCACAGATTAAACCTAAGAATGTAAACGAGGCATGCAAAGATGAAAGTTGGGTAAGAGCCATGGATGGAGAGCTGATGTAGATGAAGAAAAATCAAACTTGGGAATTGGTCCCTAGACTTGTTGATAAGAATGTGATTGGAACTAAATGGGTGTTCAGAAACAAGACGAATGAAAATGGAGAATTGGTAAGAAACAAAGCAAGACTGGTATGTAAAGGATATTCTCAAGTTGAAGGCGTAGATTTTGAAGAGATATTTGCTCCTATGGTAAGGATTGAAGCAATCCAAATGTTCTTGATATTTGCAGGACACAAAGACTTCAAAGTATAGTAGATGGATGTAAAGTCTGCATTCTTGAATGGAGAGGTAGAAGAAGAAGTTTACATTGAACAACCAGAAGGATTTCAGTCATCAGACCAAGGTAACATGGTATACAGATTGAAGAAAGCCTTGTATGGCCTTAAGCAAGCCCCTAGAGGTTGGTATGCAAGATTGGACAAGTACTTGTTGCAATCAGGATTTAGTAAAGGTACTACTGACAACAATCTCTATTTCAAAATCAATAATGATCAAATTCTAATTGTTGTAGTCTTTGTTGATGATATTATCTTTGGAGGCAATGAAGGTATGTGTTGTTGCAAGTATTTGCCTATGATAGGTAAAGAATCAGGTTAATAAGATCAAGTATAACAATGAAAACCTAACCCTACCATCATCAAAGAGTCTAATCCAAATGAAATGAAAAGCATGCAATTCAAGAACAATATCACCTAGATTGTATGATTCCTTATTTATGATATGGATTGCTTCATCAACAATAAACAAATATGAAGATAAAAGTTGCCATGATGGATGGAAGATAAAGCTAATATGCTAGATGAATGCTAAAATTCTCAATATGCTCAAGATGATAATGTAGACACTATAGTATGGAATGAGAGGGTGTTTATATAGAACTCAACGAAAATCAATCAATGGTGGAGATTTGGTTTCTATGTGAATGGTTAGGATTGAATGATAGACATAGGTGAATGTGTAGATGACAAGTGGAGGGAAGATAAGGCTTATGTGTGACCGTGTACAAAAAAAGTACTACATATGAAAGATATTACATAAAAGATGTAGTACCACTTATCTTTTTTAAATGAAAGAGTCACACATGTCAGCTCATTGAGATAAATGATAAGAGGAATTAATTAATTAAATAAAATTTATTTAATTAATTGGGAGGTGGTTTTTGTGAATGGAATTTTAATTAAATAAATAAGATTTATTTAATTAAAATAGATAGAAATAAGATAATTAAATAATTAAAGATTGTTTAACTATAGCTTAGAGGAAATAGCTAGAAATAGATAATGAATTAATTAAATAAATAGGAATTTATTTAATTAATAGAAGAAATAGGTAATATGGATATCTCTCAAGTGTGTTAGACAAATGTAGATGATAGATAATGCAATATTTGATGCTAATGCTAATGAGTCAATTTTGGGTGTCTACATTTTGCCCCTCTTTGATACAATGTTTGTTAGATTGTTGTATCAAAGAAGATATGATAATCACTCGATAAACAATGTTATGCCCCAGTGTAACTGGTAGGTGATGACCCCTCGAGAGGTAAACTAGGCTAACTAGGAAGGGCTGGGTTGGCTCACAATAAGATGAAAAGCTAGGAAACAAGGTTGACACAAAGAAAATAGGGGTTGGGCGGGATGAATTGGGATGGTAAAGGACGATGAAGGGAAGATGATTGATCTTGGTTGAGGACTATATAGGATGATGATGTGATGGATAAATGATATGACATATTTTAAAAGTAATTGCTCAGAAACAAATAAATGTAATCCTTATGTTTGATATAGCATGTGGATGTTATGCACCAAGGTATAGAAGACCAAGGTGTCGATATATCCAATGCAAAACTAGCATACTACAATCTTGTCTAAATGCATGAGGTCAAGATGTTGAGCCAACATACACAAGATATGAATAGAAACTAGTGTTTCAAGATGGACTTTGATGCTACAAGCAATGGTTTGAGCTTATGTCCACTACACATAGTGACACCTTGTTGGTTATATGCATGGAGTTAGTCTTAACATAGAATAGTCTCATGTGCATAAGAGACTATTTAGCTTCTCAAATGCTAGAGATATTGATATATAAGATGCTAATCCCAACATGTAAGATACCAATATGCATAGGAAGAGAATAAGATCATCCCACAAACATGGGATGAAAGCAATATGAAAGCAATATGACCATGCCCCATTCCTTACTTCATCGTAACATACCAAGATATGATAGATCAAGGCAGTCTTGATTAGGCATAGAAAAGGGACTAAAGATAAATCAAAAGATAAAACAAAATATATTGTCATCATGTTCTCTTGCCAAATTTAGGTGCTCTTAGATGTACTTAAGTTGGCACCTTGTTTGAGAGGAAAGTTGCATCCTGCTGAAGGCTAAAGATGTTAATAAAAGGCTATAGCAAATGTTGGCTTAATGAATGTAGAAAAATGCTTCTGGCTTACTCTTATTGGTTAAAGTGCTTGAGCTTTGAGTATACACATAGTCTACTTCCTGCTTGAGCTAATCAAAGAGAAGAAGATGGAAGATGAAAGAAGATGAAGAAGATGGGGTGGATCATCTGTGCTTGAGTACTGGATACTTCCTTCATATTCCAGACTGCCTACATACCCTGTATCCATGGGATCAAAGCACATTTACGATGATGATGAGACATGATGAATATGTAGTTCTGGGTTTATTGATGATGTAAGTGATGAAAGATACAAGAAAGTGAGATGAAAGATTGGAGGATGGTTAGAAGAAAGATGGAGGATGGATGATGAAAAGAGGGCTATTGTCTTTACCTAAATCTGAGCACTTCCTTCATACCTCATATTGCGTACATACCTTGTATCCATGGGATCAAGGTTTCAACGATAGAGTTGGTGATGTAGTTCTTGTGTATGACACTAATGATTGATGTTGAAAGAATCAACCTTACTATTGGATTTTTTTTTCTTTGGCGATGTTTGGATGTTTTTTGATGTCGTTTGAGGTTGAAATGATTGTGAAGATATAAATCCTGGTTACAAATGTTGCCATGTTTCAGGGTGGATGAACTCTATGGTTGAAGTTCAAAGTTTACTATGTTGTGAGCTTAGGTGTTTTCTATGTTATGAGCTAGAGTTGGCAGTATCCACTTCCAAATAAGGCTTAACAAGTGCCCCTAGTGTGGGATGAGGTTTATTGTGGAGAAGCAGCAATGGATGGTGTGTGCGGACAAGATGCTAAGGTGCCAAATGATATAGTTATCGCAAAAATGTCCAAAGTATGATAGCTAGCATTGGCAGAGGTAAAGATGGAAAGGTTGTTTATTATGAAGAAATGGGTTATGATATTTGTACAAGGTGAAATGTAGATTATGACATGGATTATATAAGAGAAGATGGAGAAGTATGCTAGGAAGAGTGGTGATCAAACAAAATGAAGCAGATGATGGGAGCTAGTCACTACACATAGCGCCTGTTTGCCAGGTTTTCACTATGGTACTTATCCAAGGTGCCTGTTTACTAGGTTTTCACTAAAGGATGGATTATTTATCTTGTACTATTATTTTTTGTTATCCAAAGTGTCACAAAGTAGTTTTCACTATTAGATGGATTTTTTTTCTAGGATAGCTGAGATTCATGGATAAAACTTCTTGAGATGGATGATGTTGATTGGTTCATCCAAGGGAATGCCTTTAGGTGTTGAGAGAGTGTATGCACCTAATCCATAAACTATTGTGATGATAAAAGGACCAAGCCAATTTGGTTCAAACTTGCCATGTTTCTCATGATGTTGCTGATTCCTTTGATTCTCTTTAAGGACAAGATCTCCAACTTGAAATCTGTGTTCTCTATTTTTTGTTGTAGCTGTGACATAGACAGTTTTGATAGACTTGGAGATGGTTGAGTGCTGTAAGATGCCATTCATCTAGTAGCTCAAAATCATGGAGTCTAGATACTCTATATTCTTCCTTTGATATGGTGTGCTGTAAAGATACTCGCAATGAGAGGATCTCGACCTCAATAGGTAAGATAGCTTCAGTGTCGTACACAAGAGCATAAGGTGTTGCTCCAGTGGGATTTTTGATACTTGTTCTATATGCCCATAATGTAGGATGGAGTTGTAAATGCCAATCACAACCAGCTTCATTGACTATCTTTTTGAGAATCTTGATGATTGTTTTGTTAGAAGCCTCAGCTTAGCCATTGCTTTGAGGATAGTAAGGGGTAGAGAATCGATGTTGGATATGGAACTTGTTGCAAAGATCTCTAACCTCTTTGTTCTTGGAAGGGCAACCATTATCAGTAACAATAGCTTGAGGAAATCCATAGTGGCAAATGATATAGTGTAGGATGAACTTGGATATTTGTTTGCCAGTAATATAAGTCATTGGTATGGCTTCCACCCACTTTGTGAAATATTCAGTGGCAGTGATAATGAACTTATGACCATTTGATGAAGTAGGATGGATTTTGCCTATGAGATCAAGTCCCCGCTACGAGAAGGGCCATGGAGTAGTGACAGGCTGAAGCTCATGCACTGGTGCATGTATTAAATCTCCATGTTTCTGACATTATAAACATCTCTTTGCAAATTGTTGTGCATCTTTTTCCATGGTTGGCCAATAGTATCTAGCTCATAGAAGTTTCTTAACAAGGCCAGGGCTAGTAGAATGTGAGCCATAGACACCTTCATCTACATCACATAAGGCCACTTTTGCTTCCTCAGAATCAAGACATCTAAGAAGGATACCATCAAGACTCCATCGATAAAGGGTGTCTCCTAAGATAGTGTAATGAGAGGCTCGAAAGATAAAGGTTTTGTGTTTGGTGTTAGATAGTTGGAATCGAAAGGTTTGATTATGGAGATACTCATATAAGTCCTCATACCATGGTGAAATGAGACCAACAATTTCACATATAAGCTCATATAGTGGTACTTCAAATATTGGAATCAGAAGCTGTTCAACTAGAAACTCACATTTGTGTGTATTGGATGGCATGTCTAGAAGAGATCCAATCATAGCCATGGCATCAGCTACTCTATTTTGTAGCCTTGGAATTTGTTTAAAGGTGATATTATCAATGTACTTTTTAAAATTATCAACCATTATCTTGTATTGAAGAAGCTTCTCATCTTTTGTTTGATATTCATCTAAGACTTGTTTGATAACTAGTTGAGAGTCACCAAAGACTTGTAGCTGTTTGATAGCCCATTATACTGCCATGCATAATCCTGTGATTAAAGCTTCATATTCTACTATGTTATTGGTACACAAAAATGTAATTCTATATGATTTGGGGATACAATCTCCTTGAGGGGTAACAAACAATATCCCTGCTCTTGATCCATGTTGTGTGTAAGATCCATCAAAATATAGTTGCCACAATGTTGGTGAAGTTAAATTAAACAAACCTTCATCAAAGAATTCTAGATGTATTGGATGAACATCTGTGATGGCTATTGCAACTAACTGGTTAGCGATAACTTGTCCTTTTATGGTTTTTTAGTCCACATATTGTATATCAAATTCACTTAAGATCATAACCCATTTTGCTAATCTTCTTGTGAGGATTGCTTTGGAGAGAAGATATTTGAGTGGATCAACATTAGATATGAGCTTTGTTGTTTGGTTCAACATATAATGTCGCAACTTTTGGGAAGCAAACACTAATGCTAAACATGCTTTTTCCATAGATGAATAATTAAGTTCATTTCCCACAAGAGTTCTGCTAATGTAATAAATGGCTCATTCTTTCCCTAAATCATCATATTGAGCGAGAAGGGCACCCAATGCTACTGTTGTTGATGATATGTAGAGCAATAATGGGTGATCAAGTATAGGAGGTACTAACATAGCAGGTGTTGCCAGATATTCATTTATTTTGTCGAAGGCCTATTGACACTTGTCATCCCACTTAAAAAGTTCACCCTTGTGAAGGAGATCTTGGAAAGGATGATATTTGTCTACTAGTTGTGAGATAAATCTATGGATGGACTGTAAGCTTCCTTGTAGACTACAAAACTACTTGAGATTTGCTGGCGGAGGCATTTCCATGATAGCTTTTACTTCAGCTGGGTCCACTTATATCCCTCATCAAGACACAATGTATCCCAATAGTTTTCTAGATGTTACACCAAGTACACATTTCTTTGGGTTCAGTCTGACTTAATACTTCTCTAGCCGATCAAAGATTTGTGCTAATACTTGTAGATGTCCTTCTCTTGTCTTGGATTTCCTTAGGATATCATCAACATAGTATTCCATGGTAGTGTGAAAAGGGTCATGGAAAATAACTGTCATGGCTCATTAATAAGTAGCTCTAGCGTTCTTGAGACCAAAAGGCATTACAACCCAACAATATGTGCCCCATGGACAAATGAATGATGTTTTATCTTGATCTTCCTTTGCTATTCTAATTTGGTTATATCCTGAAAAATCCATCCATCAAAGATAACATTTCATGTCCAGCTGTGAGATCTATAGTATTGTCTATGCTTGGTAGTGGAAAGTCATCCTTAGGACATTCTTTGTTAAGATCTCTAAAATATGCACAACAACGAACTCATCCATCAGGTTTTGCTACAGGTACCAAGTTTGAAACCTATTCTAGATAATAAATAGGTTTTATGAACTTTACATGTAACAACTTCTAGATCTCTGCCTTAACCAATAGAGCTACTTACGGATGCATTTTTCACAATTTTTGTTTAATAAGTTTTGCATTAGGAGATACTACTAGATGATGTACCACGAGTGATGGATCTAGACCCAGCAATTTATAGCTCTTTTTATGAAAAATGTTGTGAAGTCTCATCTTTCTTTCTCTGATAGTGATGCTACCAAAAAAGTGATCTTTGGATTTTGCTCTGTACCTAATTTCATGTCTTGTGATTGTTCAACTAGAACTGTTGATTTCTCATGATAGTTAGTGGCAACAAGAAGATCAAATCCCCCATCCTCAGGCACCTCAGAGAGGTTTTCACCTTTGGATATGTCCTTTATTTTTACTTTTTCATGATCAAGAGGCACCTTTCAATTTTCACCTAGTGACCTATTTTATTTGATTTTGTTTATTTCACTTTTGCGACTAAAGGATTTTATACTTCAGCAAAAATATGCTAGTTTAGGTAGATCCATCATGAAACATGCTTTGTGATCACCCAATAGAATGCCTTGTCATAAGCCCATGAATTCTACAATAGCTTCATCATTCTCAAACGTATCTAATACTGTGCCCCCTATTGGTCCCAATCGAAGAGGTTAGGATATTCGAGTGAAAGGGTAATGGACGAATGGTTATGGCTAGAAGAGGTTGTGGAAATCATGAAGATGGAGTTTTCTTGAAAAAGGTCGATAATATGAAGGGAGGAGTCGTCAATGGTATCCAAACTAGAAGTCTCTCCTACTGAGGAAGGTCCAGCATCTATATCAGAAATACACTTAATGTCTTTGGAACATGGTACCTTCCTCGGTAGGAGAGACTTCTAGTACCATTGACAACTCCTCCCTTCATATTACCGACCTTTTTCAAGAAAACTCCATCTTCATGATTTCCACAACCTCTTCTAGCCATAACCATTCGTCCATTACCCTTTCACTTGTATATCCTAACCTTATCAATTGGGACCAATAGGGGGCACTGATATTAGGTACATTTGAGAATGATGAAGCCATTGCAGAATTCATCGGCTTACGACAAGGCATTCTATTGGGTGATCACAAAGCAAGTTTCATGATGGATCTACCTAAACTAGCATATTTTGGTGGAAGTATCAGATGGATTGACATATGATGAAGATGGGTATGCTTTGATGTTGATAGGAATGTGGTTAGGACTCTGGTATTTAGCTTGAAAAGCATGACAAAACTCAAATGGATTGGGATCAACATGGATAGTAATCTCAACACCGTTATGTGGAAACTTAAGACATTGATGGTATGTAGAAGGAACTGCTTTGAGGGCATGGATCCATGGACGACCAAGGATGATGTTATAAGGAAGCTCAATATCAAGGACTTGACAACAGTTTTTAGTAGTGACTAGCCCCACTTGGATAGGCAAGTAAATAATCCCTTCAGTATCTCTCTCGACATCATCATATGCTCTAATAGTAATGACCTTGGAAGTGTCAACATCATTCTTAGAAAATCCCAATTGTTTTATTAATATCAAGGAACATATATTAAGACTAGCTCTGCCATCCACTAAGATTCATTTGATACGGCATTGTTTGACAAACACTTCGATATGGAGGGCTGAAGATCTTTATCAGAAAAGATTGAATGACAAGGGGTTGCAATGCTAGCGACCATAGATTGGAATTACATGGTATCGATATCATTGGGTATCGAAGATTCTTGTAAAGCTGTGTTAAGGATAGCTTTGTGAGCAGGGGATATGCAAAGTAACTCAAGAATAGAAATGTGCGTAGGTGTTTTTCTGAGATGATCAAGGAGGATGGATAGGTACTCCATAAATGGTAATGTGGCCTCTTCAAGTAGTTACAGCGTAGTTGGGTGCTTTGACTTGGATGGTAATGGTAGAAATGCAAGCATGGTCAATACGGCCAATAGTAGATGATTCATAGTTGTACTGAATGGCATTCCAAGCATGAGGGTTACTTGGTTTGTCATGAGATGGAAGTGAATTCTTGAAAGCATCTAGATCATAATTTGATGTTGGTTGTTGTGCAGGTTGAGTTGTTGAAGGTGTGATTTTGATTAAACCTTGATCGATGCAATCTTGGATAACATGCTTTAAGCACATACAACCATTTGTTTTGTGTCCTTTAACTCTGTGGTAATCACAATACTCATTTTATTTATACCAAGGAGCTTTGAAGAGCAGTTCACCATTAGATGGTGCATCCAGTAACATAATATCACTCGCTTGGAGAAGCTTTCGAAAGACAACTTCCATAGGTTCCACTAATGGTGTAAATTGTCAGTGAGGATTTGAAGTTTTCCATTATCAAGTTCATTGAAAAGGTTGAGTTGTTGTAGAAGCAGCTTGAATGTTAATGGGAGCTTTCATAGTTCCTATGTTCTTTGCATCCACAAAACCATCATTGACAACATTCTTGTTTTTGTTCCAAAGGTGAGACTTATCGTTGGACTTTTGAGGATAGTCTTTGTTATCATGAAAAATCTTGATAGTTCCTTTATCAATTAAAGCTCACTCAATAATGGTTCCTTTGGAAACAAGTTCATCAAAGGTGCTAGCACTTTACAATTGTAGTTGGAATGACAGCTCAGGATGGAGATTTTGAACAAAGATATCGAATTGTTGCTTTTTAGGTATTTGCCATAGGTAAGTGCAAGAAGTTGGGTGCACATAGAGGGGAATTCATGGGCAAAAGAAATCCTGATAGAAATGGGTGCCCGAGCCTAAACAGGTACCCGCTTAGGAATGGGTACCCATTCCATTTCTATATATATTTGAATTTGAAAAAAACCATGCACTCTTTCTTTTCCCACACAGAAGGAACGGGTACTCATTCTAAAATGGGTACCCATTTTATAATGAGTACCTGTTCTTAAAAGCTTAGGCTTGGGAAAGGCATGGTAAGACAGCCCCTTGTCTTGGACTTGCAAGTTTTTTTTCTAAGTACATAATAAGATAAAAGACTGAGTTTACTTATATGGCTGATGACATTTTTTTCTAAATTTTTTTATGAAATTAAAATCTATTATAGATGACAGTGTCTATTTTTCAAATATGTAATTTTTTTATTGGACTTATTTTTCTATTTATTATTTAATTTATGAGCAAACTGGTCCAAAAACATGAAATGATAGGTGTTTGTATTTTTTTAATAACTTTTAATTTTTAAAGTTTTTTGAAAAAAAATTATATGTCATCAATCTACATTTCATTCTTTACACAATGAAAAAAAATTATTTTATGATTAATTTTTCTCAAATTATGTTGGCCGTACACGAGGGGTTTTGAAAACAACAATTAGGGCCAATAAAAAATTAATAAAAAAAATATTTAGAAAAAAATTATAAAAAATGTCCTCATCAAACTTCACTGTACTACACATCTTTCCCCAAAAGGATTTAGAAAAATACTTTTATTTAGGTCAAATTATGTTGGTCGTACACATGCATGGTATGGTAAAAAAAAGTGACTTTTAAACAATGGTTTTTTGAAATGCTTATTGAAAATCAATTTGTGTCATCTAGGTATTAAAATAAATTACATATTTGGAAACTAGACTCCGAGTACTACATTTCATATTACTAACTTTTTTTAAGATTCAATCTTTAAGTGCCTCAAATGTTTAGATCAAATGTGATGAATTCTAAAAATCAGGGAAAACACTTCCACTTTTTGGCCAAAAAGTGGACCCAGCTTCTTGCACTGACCCCCATGATAGTTTGCTAGCCATGTTATGCCATTGTTGAATAAATGAAGAGAAGGCCTCACCATTGTGTTGTTTATTATTGACAAGGTCATTCATGTTTACTTCATGTTTGATGTTAAAAGTGAAGTGTGATCAAAATTTATTTTCTAACTCCGCAAAAAACTTAATTCCTGGAGGTAAATGAGAGAACCATTCAAGAGCTTATCCCACTAAGCTTCAGGGAAATGGTCTCAAAATATATGTATCATCGTGTGCAACATTGAGACATGCCACAAAGAATGCTCTAAGATGGTCTTCTAGATTTCCTTTTCCTTTGTATTTGTCAAATTGTGGAATTTCAAAGTGTGGCGGAAAAGGTATCATATGGAGTGACTTGTCAAATGGATAAGTGCATATGTTTTCTAAAGAAAATGCCTTCTTGCTTTGTCCTAGTGCTTGGTTAATCATTTTTTGAACATCCGTTGGAGATCATTGTTGTTGTTGCAAAGGGGGTGGTTGGTTGGGAGGTGAAGCATGGTATGATGTATATTGAGATTGTTGTTGTGGAATATATGAATCCATGACCATTTGTTGAGGTTGCGTACTCACAATGTATGTCAAAGGGTTGGTATGTGACACATATGTGGTTGAAGATTGTTGTCTGTGAGACACAAGTGGTGGTTGGGTATATTGCGATGAAGTAATACCAAGGTTTTGTATCACATGGAAAGTGGAAGATGGATTGGCATTAGTTAATGGTTGTGAGTTTGGAGTTGGATTTGTGACATGGTAGGTGATGGAAGGATTGGGGGATGGAGAAGAAGGATGGACACTTGGGTTTGTATTTTGGACAACATGGGGATTGGTATATGTCATGTGTTGGGTGACGATAGGCAAACCTTGGTTAGTATGAGATGGATTGATGGTTTGTGAAGGATTATAAGAAGATGGTAGAATGGATGTAAGTTGATCAACATAAGAGACTGTAGTGCTAATATTAGCTTGAGAAATAATAGGTGGGTCACTCATGTCAATAAGATAAACATTGGGATTGTATGATGTACTGGATGGATTCATGGATATAATGGAGACCATATTAGCAGTGGTAGGAATATGGGATGTGGTGTCCACATGTGATGTAATGGGGGTAGTGGATTGTGACAGTTTGAAGCTTGGACCGTTGGTGTTGTTTGGATAGCTTGGGAAGCTTGCAAAATGGGGATAGCTTGTGATGTTTGAGGAGTTTGCACTTGAGAAACATGGATAGCTTGCGTTACTTGAGGCATAGAAATGGTCATGGTGGGAGAAGGAGTATGTTGGGAAACATGGAAGGGTGGAATGTTTAGATTTTGTGAAATGAAAGGGAGTACATTGGTTGGAGTTATCAAAGGTTCTAAAGTGTACTCCAAACATGGTGGATCAAATGAAGTAACAATAGGAAATGAAAGAGATGGGTTGGAAACTGGCATTTGTAATATGGTATGAGATGGTGTGACTATAGTGGATGGTCCCTTTGCAACAACAGAGGGAGTGTTTGGATCATGCTCTCTAATAGCAGATATGTAAATATCTCTTGGTAATTTAGCTCCCATGTTGGCAAGTTGCAATAAGTAACGATTAGGATCGTATAAAACAAGTCTCTCAAATTGATCCCATACATGTGTATCTCTAAATTCTTATAAGTCTTCTTGGGATTGTTCTTCATAAGTCTCTAAAAATGTTTGAGGTTGCACTTGTTGTGAAGATGACTCTCCAATGGTGTACCCATGGGGCACAAACATGTGAGAAGGAATGCTAATCATAAATTGAGTTACATCTCTAAGAGGAGTTGATCTAGATTGTTGCATCTTGGCTTCCATCTCAGCTTGTAATTTGGCTTCCATTTGAGTTCTATATTGACTCCAAGTTTGAGGCAAGATGGTTGATGTTGAAACTTGGATTTTAGCTTGTCAAGGTTTTGAGACCCAAAATATGATGGTTTGCTGATTGTTTGGTTGATGGTTGCTAGTTGTTGGTTTGTTATTAGATTTGTTGTTAGGTTGCTTGGTTGCTTTGTTGTTGGGTTGCTTGGTTGCTTTGTTGTTGGTTGGACTTCCCTAGAGAATAGCTCACACACTCAAGGGAGAAGTTGTTTGCTAAGATTGTTGTTTTGCTGATGTTTCTAAAGCTAAAGCCAAAAGATGATGGTTTGCTTATTGATCAATTGACCAATTGATTGATGTTTAGTTTGCTGGTTTGGGATCTCAAAAAGATGAAAAGTTTACAAAGTCCAATTGGTTGGTATGCTCAAAATAGGAGACAAAATCTAGATATCTACTAATGATTAGAGATAGGTTTGAAGGCTAATGATAAGGCTAAGCAAGTTGGAAGTGTAGCTAATTCAACTGAGTCACTAAGATTTACTGGTAATTGACCACAGGAAATAGGTAATAGCTCAGATGTGACTCAGAAAAGGTCAAAAGTGACTGGTAATAACTTAAATGTAATCTGGTTTTGGTTCGGGTAACAAGCTACAATGTTAACCAGAGGTAAGCCGATTTGCTACAGGTGATTAGTATTGACTCAGAAGCAATTTACTATTGATCAAAGGCAACACAGTTTAGACCAGAGGTGAGTAACTGTTGTTTAAAAGTGATTTAGTTTAGGCAAAAGGTGACTGACTATTGTTTAAAAGTGATCTGATTGTCTATATGCGAGTAGTTTAAGCTCAAAGGTGGCTGTGTCTATCAAGAAATATGTTTGAATTGTGTTCATTGACAAGAAAATAGTAATTTCAGTCACTCACACTCACAAAAATCACAAAATTGTACAACCTAGGCTAGGAAAGGACTATATTTGTTGAGTACCATAGCCATGCTTGTTCAAAGTGGATAGCTTTAGGATCTTGGTAGCACCAACTCCTCTCCATGGCACACACTTCTCACACATACCAAGATCTAGGTTTCCCAAGGCTTGTCCCCCCACCAAACCTTAGGATTGTCCCTATTATCTCTTCTAAGAACCACGTGAATTAAGGTGGCTTTAAAGGTCCCACCTTTTGCATCAACAAATAGAAGGTTTTTAGCTACTACACAAAGTTGCTAATAAGGAGATTTGTTTGAGTGGCTATACATGCAGTAGTGTTACTGTCCATTATGGAGTCTCCCAGCCTTTAAGGGTTATGACTTGGAGGGTTTTGGGGGAGGTTGGCTATCGATATAACACAACAACACCCATTTTTTTGTGGCTTTTGAGATAAACACTTTTCTTATATAGCAGTTCGGAAGGACTTGGCTTTAGCCCATTACCACTTGGGTCGTACCCCTTCTCACACCAAGAAGGTAGGCCCTCTAAAGATAATAACAAGTTCTCATACACCCAAGATCCATTTAATAGGCAAGGGGAGAGGATACTTTTTCTATTAAATTTGGGTTACAATCAAGCACATGCAAGAAATCAAGAAAGATAAATCAAGCATGGAGCAAGCAATGATTCTTTTTAAGCACCAAGCCCAAATGTTCCTAAATTAGTGAAAAACCACAAGTATTGGACCAATTGAAGCTACAATAGATATGTTAGTAGTTTGATAACCTCCTTTTCTTAGACAATCAATAAGATGCTGCACAAATACCCAATTAGTAGCCAAGAAAACCAAACTGTAAATGATAAAGACTAAAAATGACACAGTTTACCAGAGGCGATTAACTATTGATCAAAAGTGAACTGTATTCTACCGCAAGTAAAATGTTACAAATTAGAAGCGATGCTAGTAATTCCAAATGTGGAATGACAAAGCTCATAAGTGATGAAAAAAGAAACAGTCATCTGGTTACGAGTCATAAGCGACTCAAATCTATGAAAAAAATAGAATATAACAAAAACCCTAGTTTTGTAGAAAGCGATCCAGATAGCTAAAGGTGATCACTATTAGATTAAATGTGATTCAAATAAAGATATGGGTGACCACTGTTAGCTTTAAGTGATGCAAAATAGAAAATAAGTGACTAATGTTCACTTAGAAGTGATCCTAGGAATGCTAAAAGCGGCAGGTTTCAGCTCAAAAGCAATGCCTTTGTGTAGACAGCAACTAGTTTTCACTCAAAAGCGAATAGAACTTACCATAAGTGCTTAGAAAATCTGATCTTCACAAAAAAAACTTCAAATAGAAAAGTTAATCAAGGACGTGAGTCCCACTGGGCATGCCAAAATGTGATAGCTAAAGAATCAAGTTAATAAGATCAAGCATAGTGATGAAAACCTAACCCTACCATCATCAAAAAATCTAATCCAAATGAAATGAAAAGCATGCAATTCAAAAACAATATCACCTAGATTGTATGATTCCTTGGTTATGATGTGGATTACTTCTTCAACAATGAATAAATATGAAGATAAAAGCTGCCATGATGGATGAAAGATAAAGCTAATATGCTAGATGAATGCTAAAATGCTCAATATGCTCAAGATGATAATGTAGATGATATATGAACACTGGATTGATATAGTATGGAATGAGAGGGTGTTTATATAAAACTCAACCAAAATCAATCAACGGTGGTGATTTGGTGGCTATGTGAACATTTAGGATTGAATGATAGACATAGGTGAATGTGTAGATGACAAGTGGAGGGAGGATAAGGCTTATGTGTGATTGTGTACATAAAAAGTACTACATATGAAAGATATTAAATAAAAGATGTAGTACCACTTATCTTTTTTAAATGAAAGAGGCACACATGTCGGCTCATTGAGATAAATGATAAGAGGAATTAATTAAGTAAATAAAATTTATTTAATTAATTGGGAAGTGGGTTTTGTGAATGGAATTTTAATTAAATAAATAATATTTATTTAATTAAAATAGATAGAAATAAGATAATTAAATAATTAAAGATTGTTTAATTATAGCTTAGAGGAAATAGCTAGAAATAGATAATGAATTAATTAAATAAATAGGAATTTATTTAATTAATAGAAGAAATAGGTAATATGGATATTGCTCAAGTGTGTTAGACAAATACAGATGGTAGATAATGTAATATTTGATGCTAATGATAATGAGTCAATTTTAGGTTTCTACAGTGCCTCATTGATGTTGTCATTAATGTCAACATATCTTTGTTGTCATTGGTGTCAACTATTCTCTTATTTTGTTGCTTGCTTGTCATGAGAGATGCTTTGTATTTATCTATGCAAGTGATTTTGATGTTGAGGATATTGAGAAAATTAGCTCCTCCGGTGGAAATAATGTGTTGCAGTGCAAACAATGTATTAGACTCTAAAGAACAGTCTAGAAGATAGCTCCGCATTTCCTATAGAAATAATATCTTTGTCTAATGATTGGAATTTATTTAGAAGTCTATCTGAATATGTTATATTCTAGGTTTGAGCCTCTGGTATGAAGATTTGAGTGAGTTATGTTCACTAGAGAGAAAATTGTTTTTCTTGTATGTTTGGTGGTGACAGGGAGAAAGTGTTATGCTCTACATTCCTCCGCATGGAAGTGTTTCAGACGTGGTTCTAGAGTTAAGTCTAGAATAATGTTAAGTGCCTTCAACTACAATGGTTTGTGATTTGGTAGTCCACAAGCTATCCTTATGACAGTGATTGATAGTGTTGTTCTTGTGCTCTGGTTTGAAGAATCTTCTTAATAGAGTGGTTAGAGATTATGTGGTTGTTCTTGGTGATTACAATGTTCTTGTGGATGTCTCTTGATCATGTTCCTACATTTGGATTGGTCTGCAAAGAGAAAATTGGATCATGAATGAAGAGTGTCCTTAGCAGACCTAGTGCTCTCATCAGTCTTGGCCGACTTGGTTGATTTCACTAATTGTAGAGATGCCTTGAAATTTGTGGAAGCAAGTCGTGGCATGAAGAATTGTGTTTGAGTCCTAGCTAAGGCATGGTGTGATCCACATACATCTTGACATCCTTTCCTTAGCAAGTTTGTATTAGGTCCATACCTATTCTGTGTATGTTTGTAATACTGACTTTAGAGATTGTTCCAATGGTTGATGAATGTATTGCCAACCTTGATGTACATTCCAAGGTTGATGACTTGTATAAATTCTTGTAATGAATTTAGAAATACTTGTAATGAATTGAGAAAAGAGTAATGAGTATGTGAATATGAGGAGATAAATGCGAAGGTGTGATAGAGCATAGCCGAGAAGTTTTATTGTGCTTCAAAGGAACTAAACCTAGGCATGGAGTAGATGCTACTAAATTAGTTCACCATTTCGATAGTGAGCCAACCCTTGGTAGTGAGCCACCCTTGGAAGTGAGCCATCCTTTGGTAGTGATCCATCCTTTGTAGTGAGCAATCTGAGCAATGAACCTTCTAGCCAGTGAGCCTCTATTTTTTAGTTTTGATATAACTTATATATTTATGTGGGCTAACACCCACTGTGGTTTTTTCCCTTTTAGGGTTTTCCACATAAAAATCTAGCATCTCATGTGTTGATTATGTTATTGTGTTGAGCCTTTATGCCAAGATTTGATGAACTTGTCAATGGAATAAAAGGTATGCGAGGAACTCTCAATGTTATGGAAGTTGTGATGAAAATTCTTAGATCACTACCAAAGTCCTATAGTCAAAAGGTAGATGCAATTGAAGAAGTAATGACTGTAAAAGCTATTGAAAAAGATAAATTACTTGGAAATCTTACATCATTTGAGATGAGAGAGTTTGGTGATGCATTGCCAAAATTTGAGATTGCCTTCAAAGCCATTACTTCAGAAAAGATCTCTAGAGATGAGAAATATAAGGTGGAACCAAATTATTTTGATGAACTTGAAGTTAACTTTGTTGACCGATTGCAAAGAGGTTCTAATAAATTTAAAGGTAAATTACCTTTCAAATATTTTTCTTGTGGTAAAGTAGGTCATTATGCTTCTAGATGTCCTAAAAGAATTGAAAGGAATAGAAAAAGATTTGAGAGTAGGCCTAGAGCTCCAAAAAAATGCTACTATGTTAGAGATTTTGATGATGAAGGTGTGATTGATGATGAATCTAATGATGCTAGTACTAGTACAAATGAATGTTTATTTATTGCCATAAAAAAAGAGCCTATGTCCACTAATCCTACTAGCTATGTGAAGGAAGAGAAACTAGTGGAAGAAAGTGCTTTGGTAGTTCAGGTTGAGAAAGATAAGGATGAATGGATTATTAATAGTGGATTCTCACATCATATGACCAATGACAAAAGTAATTTTGTGAGTTTGGAAAAGTATGATGGAGGACTGGTTAGGTTTGGAGACAATGCAACTGGTAAGATTTGTGGAAAAGGATCTATCTCATTTGATGGTAAGCATATTACTAATAATGTCCTATATGTGAAGAGTTTGAAGTATAATCTTTTGATTGTTATTTAGATGTGGGACAAAGGTTATGATCTAAGATTCAAAGATAATGGGTGCAAGATCATGGAAAGCTCTAGAACTGTGATTGCTACTAGTAAGAAGACTAGAGGTAACATTTATCAATTAAGAGAAACTAGTGATTACTATTTATTGGCCCAAGTAGATGAAAGTTGGCTATGACATAGAAGGATGTGTCATATAAACTATGACAATCTAGTAAAGATAAGTTTAGGTCAGACTATGAGAGATCTACCAAAGCTTGTGAAACCCATCAGTACCATCTGCAAAGAAGGCCCATTTGGGAAGTAGACTAGGACAAGTTTCAAGAGTAAAAATTAATTTTCTTCAAGTCTGCTAGATCTAGTGCATACAGACCTATGTGGTCCTACAAGGGTAAGAAGTTTGCAAGGTGATAGGTACTTCATCTTGCTTATTGATGATTATTCTAGAATGACTTTGGTTACTTTCTTAAGAGACAAATCCGAAGCCCTAGAAAAGTTCAAATTCTTCAAGGCAATGGTTGAGAATGAGTTAGAACTAAAAATCAAGTGTTTGATGTTTGACAAAGGAGGTGAGTTCACTTCAAATGAGTTCAATATTTTCTGTGAAGAGCAAGGGATTAAGAGTAACTATCTGCACCTAGAACTCCCCAGCAGAATGGAGTTGGGGAAAGGAAGAACATGCTGGTTCAGGAGGCTACTAGGACAATGATGAAGGAAGGAGGTCTACCAGAAGTCTTTTGGAAAGAAGCTATACACACTGCTATCTGCATTCAGAATAGGGTTCAAGTGAAAGGTTGTGAGGCCTATTTATTTCACTCCTTTATTTTTCTTATATCGCTTTTACATTTTGATGACATATGGACTATGGGACTATTGATCCAGATATGCAGATTTTCTTGACTATATCTCCTTATTTTGATTGGTTATATTTAGTATGTTGTGGTGTGACTATATCCTAATTTTAGATTTCACTAATGATTATTTGACATGTGAGATTCATTTTGATGCCATTAGAGATATTAGTTGTGAAATTATTAAATGGAATTGTTAAGTGATTTTGATCTTGAGTTAGTGTTTAGAAATGCAATAAAACTATAAACCTTGTTATTGATGCTATGCGATATCATGAGTGTATGCATTTCCTTTCTTCGACTATAATGAACATGTTGGATTAATCTTCTTGTTCAAGTGCGTAGGTGATTTCCCATGCCACAAAAAATCAGAGATCATCCCACACCCTTATGTGAATTCCGTGTAAATCAATCTAAATCTCAAGAGGGACTAAGGTCTTATGTGTTTTCCATGACGACTTTTCATGATGCCTAATTTTGATGTCCCTTCAATTAGGTCCACCAATTTTAATTGATTTAAATTATGGTGTTGTGAGATATATGTTTGATTTTACACATTTTGGTGTTTTTATTTTTGATGACCTTTTTATGTAATTTTATGCTACCTAAGGTGTTTATTATGGGCTAAATTTGATACTAGGTTGTACCCCTAGGGTCTAAGGCCCATTTGAGCATGCTAAACCCTAGGATAACCTCTATTTAGTCATGTTAACTTTAGCCTGAAGTAAAGTGACGAAATTCAAATTTAGGAAGGAGTTGCGGATGAGTCAAGTTTTTAACCATGACTCTCTCCTCCTTCCAAGGCTTTGGTTCCCTTGCCTTGAAGACTTGGGGAGTCTTCAAGACTCCCAAGTGTGTGGAACCCATCTCTAATGCTCTCACACATGTGTGAGAGCATCTTAGAGTGAATGGGATTCTCTTGGAGAATAAGACAATGACAAGTGTCATACCTTATCCTCTTGGAGTCCACCTTGTGAGATTCCTCCTCTCCACCTTTGCTCTCACATATGTGTGTGAGAGCACATGTGGAGAGGGTGAGGCTTGGTGGGATGGGGGAGTGACATTTGTCACCTGCACATCCCATGGAGCTTGCAAGTGGGTTGTGAGGAGGAAGGAGAAGGTGACATGTGTCAGCTTCTCATTCCTCAAGGCTCTTGAGAAGAGCCTACAATACTCCCTCTTGGAGAGAGGGAGAGGGTTCTCCATTTTCACCTATTTTCTATTATGATGGCATTTTTGGGGACTTAGCTAGTTTTGGAGACTTGGAGACAAGAGTTGGAGAAGGTTGGAAAAACTCTTCATCAAATTTCTTCCATTATTGGGCTTTTATAGGTAAGATTCAAGGCTTGAATCCTTTCTCATGTATTTAAATTTCTTTGTGTTGTATTTTGAGTGTTTGAATCTTTTTGTGCTGTAGGGTTTTTGTGGGAGTTGTATGAGACTCTCCATTTTTGGAGAACTCAACATGTATGGGGTGGGAGAGGAGTGAACCTCCTTGAGGTCACCCTCTTGGTCTACTTGGCATATTTTTTGGCCATTTGAGTATTTGGAGGTGTATGGAGATATTATTGAGAAGACAAGAGTGCCTTGAGTTGTTAGTTTGTTGGGAGTATTTTTCTATGGCTCGAGGCCTTGTTATTGAGATTCATGAGATTGAGTTTTTGGAGTACACCTCTTGAGTAGAGAGTTGTCCACTCTGCTACCCCCTTGAATCCATGAAATAGATTTTGTTTTTTGTTAAACTCGGATGGGTGTTCTTCCTTTTTGTGTGTGTTTTGTGCTCACTATGTTTGTGGTGCAAGACCGGGTGAGGATGGTCTCCAAGCTTGGGGGTGACTCTCTTTCAGGTCTATGGTAGGGTGGAGAGCATTTTGGTGGCTTGGAAGTTTCTCCTGATTTGTTTATTTCAGATTTGATTTGGAGACATTTGGAGCTTGGATGGAGAGTTAGCCATTTTAGTGTTGTGTTATTTGGATGTTTGAAGCCAAGGCCAAAAAGGCATAGTTGTAACTTGTAAAACTTTTGTGAGAATGAGTCCTCTTGACATATAGTAAACTGCATTTTTCCCTTCATGTACCCATGCATATTTTGGAAATATATTGTTGCTATTATGTAGTAAACCTATCAAAGAAAAGGCAAGAAATACTATTCTCTCATTTGTATTATTGTTGCAAGTAATATTGACTGCTATTTTTACTATGTTGGTTTGTCCAAATGAAATGTCTGTTGTTGTTTTTCTTGAGTTTTAAAAAAAAAAGGAATATATGGTTGCTATTTATTTTGTTAATTTTTTCAAAAAAAAATTATATAAATTTTGTTCTATAATGTTATAGTTGCAAAGAAAAGAAGGAGAATACATTTCTGTATTAAATTGTAAAAATCAAGATTATGGGAGCTTGCTGTTTTGACTATGTTAGGGTATGTTTTTTTAAAGAAAAAAATAGTTGTTATCCTTATATATATGTGTGTGTGTGTGTGATTTTATTGTTGATGGTTCTTGTTACCATAGAAGCTTATTTGTTTTCTTAAGATGTTTATATGTTGGGATATATATATATATATATATATATATATATATATATATATATATATATATATGTGAGTGTGTGTGTGTGTGTGATTTTATTGTTGATGGTTCTTGTTACCATAGAAGCTTATTTGTTTTCTTAAGATGTTTATATGTTGGGATATATATACATATATATATATATATATATATTTGAATGTATATATTTTGGGAAATGACTAAGAATTAATTTATAAAAAAAAGATGAGAAATATAAAAAAACCATATTAAATAATCTGGGAAAAGCCCTAACGAGCATTCTCTTTTCACTATTTAAAGAAAAGAAGTTTTTATAAAAAAATGAAGTTGTTGCAGGGGGCGACGGCCTTGTTGCCGCCCCAGCTCTCATAGTCAATGGTGGGTAGGTGTTCTCCCCACCCCCAATTTACTACCTCTTCTCAACAACACCACTGTTACGGTGCTTCCCTTTCAGCCCTCTACAGCCACATTCAATGTGTTTCACTTGTTATTCTTTTTCAGCCACCCTTCTCACTCAGTTGCCATGAGAACTTTGCCCTGTCTTTAATAGTTAATAACATACACACACACACACATACACACACACACACACACACACACACACACACACACACACACACACACACACACACACACACACACACACACACACACACACACACACACACACACACACACACACACACATACATATACACATACACATATTTTGTCTTCTGGTTGTTTTTTCTTGGCTATTCAAAAAAAAGAGAAGAGGTTGTTTACCTCTGTTTTTTACTAGAACATGTTTTAAAAAAAAGGGGAGAATGATGTAGAATAATAATAAATTTATCTTAAAAATAAAATAGAGGGAGTAAATAAAACAATACTCAATTTTTTTATACCTTTGTATTTTCCTCCATGGCTACCATGCCACAAAACAAAATAGAGAGAAAATGTGAAAAGAGAGAGAGGAGGAGAAAAAGAATACGTTAGAAAGGAAATGTTAGAAAAACAAAAGGGAATAGGATTAAGGTTTTGTAAGGAAAAGAATGTTTTTATTTAGAGGAGCTTTTAGGGTTCTAAGAGAAAAAGGAATTTTGTAATTTTTTTAATTCTTTGTGCGCACAGAATTTTCTTTTCCCTCTCTTTGTAAATTGACTTATGGGTGGGAAGGGAAAATTTAATAGCCTCATGACTTTGACTATTTTGGGGTAATTTCTAATTGAGTCCCTTATTTAATTTCTTTGGGCATTTAGTTAATGGGTTAAATTTTCTAACCTAGCCCCTTTTAAATATTAGAGGGGAGTTTTGGTGGAGATTTAATTTAGGGAAATTTAATTAACTTGAACCTTGTAATTTAATTGATTAGCTTTAATTTTTAAAGAGTCAAATTTAATTGCCTCATTTATGTTAGAGGGGTGAAATAATTAATTGATTTAATTATCGTTGTGATCTAGAGGGGATGTTTGGCTAATTTATGCTTAGGAGTGTATTTTATATTTTAATTTAATTTCCTCATAAATGATTCAGCTAGGATTTTTTTTAAAATTATTTTTCTATGTAGGCCAATAAAGCGTTATGTTACCAGATTTTTGTGAGATATAGGTAAAATAATTTAATTTTTTTGTTTATGCATTTAATTAATGTTAAATTCACATTGTAATTATGTGTTAGAAGAAACTACATTTTAATCTATCTTAGTTATAGTGATAGGGATTTGGATTTTGACACATGTCAAAATCCCTCCACTTCACTTAGGGAACTTAGGGTTATCTTCAAAATTGATTCTAACCCTATTGCTGATGCTCCTCATGTTGCATAACCCCCTAGTAGGCTTACATCTCGCAAGGGTTGCAAAAGGTGTTCATATTACCCTATTAATCGATTGACCAGTTTACACCTTAGCGCATATACCACTGAGCACATTGATGCGTGCGAGGGGGTTTCTAGGGAAGGATGGAAATTTTTTTGATATTTCGTGCCATGACCACATGATAAATGTGGACATGACATGTGTGTTGTGTGTTGTGACCACATGGGAAATATGGGCATGACATTTGATATTAGAGCCTAAGTTTAAACATTGGGCTTTTTAGGCACATTATTTATTCTACAAATTTGATTAATTTGTAATTACCTCATTCATGTAGGATGCCTCCTAGGTCAAGATGAGGGTGCTCATGTGCCAGTGAGTCTAGAGGAGCTAAGATTCATAGAGATTTGTCAGCATAGGTACAAGCTCTGTAGGTATTGCAGGCACCGTAAGCATCTAACTTAGGACCACAAATTTACATGTATTACAAGTTATGTTAGATAGACTACTACCAGTCTTGATTGAGCCATGTGTTGAGCCATGTGTTGAGCTGTGTGTTGAGCCACATGATGAGCCGCATATAGAGCCATGCTTTGAGATCTGTGTTGAACCACATATGGAATCGCGTGGAGAACCATATGTAGAGGTACCTATCTGTAACGCCTAGCCATGAATACCTCAGAGAACATCACATTTATGCTATATGCAACAGGATAATTTTTTTTTAAAAAAAATTGAAAGAGATAGTAAAGTAACAAAGTAATATTAACACATCATTTAAACTAATGACTTGTCCTCTAAGATAACATGGTTGCATTACTTGACAAAACAATTAACATAATCTAACACACATCATGAATTAACATCAGTAACTCATTGTAAACCTAATGCACTACATTAATAAACATTTACATTTACATAACATCATATAAGTATTCATCAGGGTCCAGTACATAGTCACAATTTCTCCCGACATATAAATACAACATTACATTGTTACATTATCATCTTCTGAATACATATAAATACATACATTATGAGTAATCTGATTCACAGGATAGTACATGAGCATAAATAACTGTCTTTATAAGCTAGTACAAGATCTGAATCTTCTACAGGAGTTACAACCTTCTTGCACATGAACAAAGTCAAGGAAAAACCAATGGAGGTAGAGCACATCCACCCGACCATGTGGAACCCTAAGGTCCACCCCTCATGCTAGGAGATAACATAAGGTCCCAAACATCAAACAGTCAGGTAGATAATTAACTAACATGAACAAGGACACAACATGACTCCATCACAACACATGACAACATCACAAGCAACTCAATATCACATCCAGAGGCAACACACGATGAATGGGGAGATTACAACTAGGGAATGCTAGGCTGTAGTAGGGAGAGTGTCATCGCACAGTCCTAACATGGGTTATCCTGATAGCCTCTCACTAGGTGCTGAGCCCCATCTATGGTTATCCTGACAGTCTCTCACTAGACGCCGGCCCCATAGGGTGACACATGAGGAATCAACATTCCTTTCATGAGGACAAGGAAGTGGATTTTGCCAACCATGGCCTTCTCATCTCATCCTTAGTCTAAACGAGCACTACAGGCATGAGAGATGAAATCCAATTATCTTGTTAATGTGTAATTTACCCTTTTCCCCTGTTCATTTTTAGGTTTTCACTTAGTTAACAACTTTCAATGGGTTATCCTGACAGCCACTTTGGGCGCCAGCCCCACACTGAAAGCCACTCCCCTACCTACATCTAGAAACCCCAACCATCAAGCAAGACAATCACTATCATACTGATAAGTATACATAACAATGCAAGACATTGCCTTCTTGCTTATTAAACATAATTACAACAACCAACCTTTACTTCATTGCCCAAAACTTCTAGTTGATCAATCGCAATAACCATAACAACGCATATCCAGAGCAAGGCATGGGTCATCTTGCTCGCAAATCTCAACCATGAACAAAATAGTTTCTCATTATGATTTCCAAGATCTCCCCATTACAATACTAAACACAAGCTCGATATCAACACATACGTGAAGGAGGTTTAACCCCATCATAATATATTCACAACACAGTATGCACATCATCTCACATTATTGTTTACCAAGACCCACATACATAGACAAAAGACATCATGTTCTTACAAAATCTTCATCTCAAGACACCTATGAATAGGATACATGCCATCGAATCATATTACCTTATGCCTCTGGAACCTAAACTTGACAATTTACACATAGACCAACTCACATGAAAATTTTGCTTGCAATAAGCAATTTCAACTAATCAACTCATTGACAACATAAATTTTTCTTACAAGAGCAATTCAATCTCTTAGTTATCCTGTTACCTATAAGTTTTACTTATAAGTCTAAATTTTCAAATACATTATTGCTTAACCTAATCCCAGCCTTAAATCCAATTTCAACTTAACAAAATCATTATAAAAGATCTTTACAAAACCAAATCAATTAAATTACCAATTAATTCCAACCCCTTGGTATGGTTAAGGGCTCAATAGTCACAATCTACAAATATGAATAATTGAATCTCTTAGTGCATCTCCTATAAAAGTTAGTAAAAGATCTAACAATGTCTCTAATATCGAACTAAATAAATCAAAAGATTCTACACCTACTACCCAACACAACACACACACATGACCAATTTGATCCAACAATATCATGGAAGAAAACTAGAAACCAACTGTGAGCATGCATCAACCATCAAAGCTAAACAATAATTAACTACTGATCAATATGGATCATGTACACTAGGCAATAATCATAATAGAAGTCAAAGGGTCCATTTTACATCATATAGCCTCCATGTAATTATTCCTCTAAACATTAGCATAATGACCATGAAGTGACATCATAGATTAAAATCATTAAATCTCTAAAACCTAAGAAGTTCAATACTAAAACCTATACCTTCAAACTTGTTTTCTATTTATTCAAAGACTCCATCATGATTGGTAAACCATTTCCATTTAATATTAAATTAACGTTTAAGAGTATATACTTACCCCTAGATACTATTTATATCATCTCTAATTCACTATATGAAACCTAGATTCATTTTATTTCTCTATCTATAATATTTCTTGTTTGAAATAAAGAAGAATTAAAATTTTAAATTCCAAATACTATATAAACATAGCTCATTGATTGACTAAAACAATTACGTAAATAGGATATACTTATAAGCACAAATTCATAACTTAATCAACTAACAAGAGTGAAAATATCTACTTGAATCTCTTAACCAACTTACAACATCATAAAAGGAACCCAGGTCTAGGGTATAACTATCTCACAAGATCTCACATCTAAATTTTATCCTAAGTGAAAGATACAAGCATAAAGACAAGGACAATTCTATCTGAAATAAATTAATACAATTCTCTACATATATTACACTTAATGCTACTTAGAGCATGAATAATGGTCCTTCAATAAAAATTAGTTGAGTTATGAAACCTAGGGTTAGACTCTCATCCCTACATTTTCTAAAAGGCTCGGGGACGACAACTATAACGTTAAAAACAAATAACAAAAATAATAGTAATAATAATAATAATAATAAATACCATGGATCATTGGATAGTAAATATTTTTCATCCAAAGACAAGTAAATATGTAATTATTATTTACATTCTAAATTGCAAAATTAACTAATACTACAAGAATTTTCTATCAATTGAAATAACTCTCTGAAGTAGGGTTTGGAAAAACCTAATTTTGAACATTTTATATGAGGCTATTCATTAGAAAGTCAAAAATAGCCCACATAGATATACTTTATGGTCATTCCCTATAGTAAATTTAACAATGGTAGTGGTGTGCTTTAACTTATCCTGTCATAAAACGCATAATTGGAATGCAATCCTCATTGTAGTCATGAGAAGTTTAAGAATAAGGATTATGATAGATACATGGCTGACACAAAACTAGAATAGTTTGTTTAGACACTGACAACATCACTGCCTGAGTGGATTTGATGAAAAGGCTTTAGAAAATTTCAAAACAAAAGGAATTGTTAAACATAAACAAGTCGTGCAATAGTTTGATAGAGCACCTTAGAGAGGCGATGTCCCAAGGAATGATTGCAGGGTGTGAACAAAATGGATTTGTTTAAAAGGTTTTATAAACTTTCAAGCAGTAGTGACCATCTTTAATGTCAACTTTAGTCATGCACACTAGTATAAGCAATCGTTTTAAATTGTTAACTTCATTTATAAGTGCTTCCACTAGACATCGAGGCCCGATATCTAAAGGCAGCTAGAAACAATGACGTCTTAGATAACTTTTTCGTTAGGGACGTTTGGCAGCCAAAAAACTAGATCTGGGGTGCACACAGTCATGTAGACTTGCTGCATGAGAGCTGTACAAAACTCTACTAGAGGAATATTTACTCCTCTTTATAAAATAAATGTAGCTATTTGTCATCAAGTGTATTGCTTGGGCTATGGTCACTGGTTCCATAAACTGGATTGAAGAATGAATTAGAGCAAAAGAACTGTGATGCAATGAGTGTCAAATTGACCATATAATCAATCCTAGACCAACTAGAAGCGTCTTAATATTTATGCCCAAGAAGATACCCGGGCTACGAGAACATCCAATCATGCACCAAACAGCCCCATTACCATCCTCAAGAAAGCATGCTCATTCGACAAAATTAGAGCACCCGCACCACTTATTCAAATACAAATATTAGATATAACCCAACCTCCACCTAGATGGTATGATGCAAACCAGTTCCATTAGTCACAATAAAATTACAGGCACTTCAATAAAGCACACGAAGATTTACAACATATTGCTTGGTCATATTTATATGGAATAGTTTTTGATCTAGAGACATTTATCTATGAAGGACAATTAACCTACCAATAGAAAATGCAAAACTGGGAGGCATAAGAACATAACACAGTACTTGCACCAGCTAACTTCTAATGTGTTAACAGCCCTTTCCCAACCATAATCAACCTCTGCGAACCTTAGTTAATAACATAGACAATTCAAATCAATATTTTACATCCACAATATTAGCTAGGCCAAAGGTGCCCAATCACTTATGATGACACAGGATTGTTAACATCCTCAATATATGTTACATTTCGAGTGACAACGAAGACCCTTAATCATTGAGCTAGTAAAGTATGTGCTGCCAAGGGTCAGCATAAAAGAAACAAACAACCCACCAAGCCAATAGAAAAGGTGCTACAAAAAGGGGGAAGAAAAGATAACGCAGTGGTCAAGCAACAAGAAGAACCACCCAAAAAGAGTAATCTGACAGAGGCTAAACCCATAAAAGAAACCAAGAACCAAACTAATTTCCAATCAATATTCTACTGCATTACATATATGCGCTCGTCTGAAGTATAAAAAAAACACAGTAAAACTTGGTAGGCTTTTCTTCAACCTTTAGAATATCTGTGCACTACTAGGTCTAAGAACTGTTTTTCCTCTTCAAAGATAGATTGCAAGTGAACAAAATGTTTCGAGAAAAATCAGGAGCATCCAGCACTATGAAAAAGTGACCCTACTCACTAAGCAAAGTAGCCCTAAAATAAAAGAAATATATCTCTCGAACAATCCATAAATACCAGCATATATTCATGATATCACGACTATTATTTACAGTTTAGATGAAGACATTATTAGAGAGAAGCTCGTGAGACTTACAATTGGAGAAATAGGGTTTGAGCAAAAGAGAAGTACCTGGCTCTTTCCTTCTCTTTTTGCCACGCAATGCTATGTTTGTTTCCTCTTTTGCCTCTCCCCCCAAAATAGAAATCGAAACCAATCTGTATACCCCCCCAACCAAAAATATTTTGGGAGGAGACAAGGTATGGGAAAAACAACCAACTCCAACTAATAACAAAATATTAAATTTATTAAGCCCATAGTTATAGAATAATTACCAATTACTCCCTTCTAAATTTATTCACGTAAACGGGTAATTTATTTACCCCACATTTACACATGCAAACAATTAATTGTTTACCCAATTACATTCTATTTAAACAACATATTATTATTATCATTAATAATAATAATTATTAAAATAATATTACACTACACATTAACAATAATTTATTTATACAAACAACTTATTAAATCTTAATAATAATAATAATATGATATAATCTTGTTTAATATTATAGTGGGTTAAATAATAGTATACTATATACTATAATAATTTCTATTTTGCCACAACAAAATCTAGGCATACATAATTAACCCACTGAGCAAGAAAGATCTCGAATGCGAAATCAACCTTGATCATTAGCCAGAGCCAAAACACACTTGACCAACAACTCAATTAAATGAAGTCAAATGTCAATTAATTACCTAACCACAACCCATCTTGAAAAGCAAGGCTTCAACCAACACTGCCTAACCATGACAAAACTGACAGGTTGAATTGAACATAACACACATCCTCATCGAGATGATGACTTGGTGTGTGGGACCTTAAGTTATCTCCGAAACAACTTATCCATTGGGTTCAAGGCACACTCAGACCTATTAATTCAGGTGGAGTCGATGCCAGGTACCTGCATCCTGCAACAAATGACACGGTCAAGCATGTATAGATGCACAAAAGCTGACACTAGGTGAAGAAGGAATCACAATATCGTAGGGCACTCGCAAGTGAGTGATACAACATCATCCTTTCCACATTATATCAATCTAGATCAGATAACACCTAATCATAACCAAATCCAATCTACTTCATTGTCTGAACAGAACCATACACTGCACATATAGGTGCATGAAATTGAATAAGTCTCAAAAGTACCATCATAACAAATGAATCTAACAGAATCAGTCCATGAGATCCATTCTAACATATAACAATTGTAGTAAGATCGACATCTTAATCATTGGAATGCAAAACAATGTCAAATCCTGCATTATCAGTGTTGTAATAAAACACATTAACCATCATATGAAACCACACATGGATGAAACATCTATCTATATTGTATGACATCAATCGTTTACCTTACTTTAATCATTCCTATTATTTTACCTTCATCTTCATGAGCCTTGATCAGTTCACCTACACATCCAAGGTGGGAACGGAGGGGCACTACACTATCACCACAACTAAGGATGGTGCATTAGCACATAGAGCTCATAGCAGGAGCCCTCCATGATATGAGGAACATGAGGAGGGAGTGTGGATTGAGTAGATTTATCATGGGCCATATGACTATGGTCAATGGGATGAGGTGGATGCACCATTTCAAGGACACAAAAATTGTGAAGACCCAATCATGTATTTACTTAGACTAAATCCACCCACCTTCACGGGGACTACAGAGGGAGTTGAGGCTGAGGCTTATCTCATTAGCCTAGATAGGTGCTTTGCGTTGCATCCCTATGGGAGCAACACAAAGGCATGCATGGCGGTTCATCTTTTGAGAGACGTAGTAGTGACATGGTAGCACAATGAGGAGTGCAAGCATCGCCTATCACTGGATACTCTTACATGGGACACCTTCACTGTGTGCTTTAATATGCACTATCTTTTGGATCACTATAGAGAGCGTCAGATTGATGAGTTCCATGACTTGTGGCAATGAAGTTCCACTGTAGCGTAGTATGAGAGTAGATTCATTGAGCTATCATGGTATGCAAAGTACCTCCATGATGAAAAACTTCTAGTTCATAAATTTATTAGAGGTTTGAATCATGGGATCTCAAGACTAGTGCGCATGGCAGACCCCCAGACCATGAGTGAGGCTACCAAGAAGGCAAACATCATAGAGGAGATCCAAAGGCAGAGTCACAGTTCACCTCCCCAGTATCAGGACCGTAACTAGTAGCAGTATTACAGATTTCACCAACCACAACCACCTTAGAGGGGTAGTTTTAGTTTCACACCACTACCTCCTAGATGTCCACAGTAGCAGCAGCAGCATCAGCAGAGGTTCAGACCATAGTAGAGGGCACATGGGGGTCATAGTCACAAATGGAAGCAGTAGGGACCACGTAGAGATGAGCGACAATAGGCACCGTCTGCAAGGTTTTCTAGATCCCACTAGTCCTTTAGAGGTTCACAAGGTTCCACAGGTCGACCTGGGCAACAACAGTCGAGCAGGAAATAGTCAGGACAGGTGTAGGATCAAGGGCCATGTTATGTCTGTTGTGAAGTAGGTCACTTAGCCAAAGAGTGCCCATAGGGCTATATAGCAAGGGGACAACCTCGTGCTGGGGGATCTGAGTAGACAGTTGGGGATGTGGGTAGGTCCCACCACATGTTTGTAGCGGTTAACAACCACTAGGTCAACTTTTAGGCCTTCATGATTGAGACCATAGGTACAATTGGGGATACCCCCATTGCTATTATGTTTGATTCTTATGCTACTAATTCTTTTATCTCTCCATTGTTAGTGGAGCATTGCAAACTCGTGACCTCTAGGCAGGATGATAGGTGGGAGGTCAACTTGGCCACAGGGGCCAAGATGGTAGTGGATGCATTGGCGCATGATTGCGAGATATCATTGGGAGCCTTCACTACATTAGTAGACCTTAGGGTTATGCCCTTAGGATCTTATGGTGTAGCATTAGGCATGGATTGGCTTACAGCTCATAGATCCAAGATGGATTGTCACTGGAAGGTGATAGGTTGCTTAGACGAACATGACATGACAATAGAGATTTTGGGCATTCAAAAGCCCACAATAGTTCACATGATCTCTGCTCAATAGATTAAGCATTGTATGCGGAAGGGTTGTTAGATGTTCACTATTACTGTTAGTGATAGGTCAGAGAATGAGCCACAGGCATCATTAAATGATCAACCCATTTTGAGAGAATTTACTGATGTATTTCCACCAGAGTTGCCAGGAATGCCACCTCGCAGAGAGGTAGACTTTCACATTGATCTTGTACCAGGTGCTGAGCTAGTGTCTTGTACACCTTACAGGATGACTACCCATGAGCTCACAAAGCTCAAGTTATAGTTGGAGGAGTTGCTCAAGAAGGGGCACATCTAACCTAGTATCTCACCTTGGGGCGCATCAGTCATCTTTGTGAAGAAGAAGGATTGGTCTCTTCATCTTTGCATGGACTATATGTAGCTTAATAAGGTGACAGTGAAGAACTGTTATCCTCTGCCTCAAATAGATGAAATTTTTGATCAGATGCAAGGAACCAAGGTGTTCTCTAAGATTGACCTAAAGTCTGGATATCACCAGCTGCGCATTACAGAGGCAGATATCCATAAGACCGCCTTTGAGACTCACTACTGTCATTATGAGTTCACTGTGGTGCCCTTCAGATTGACGAATGCCCCTGTAGTGTTCATGAGTCTCATGAATGGGATTTTCCACATCTATTTGAATTGATTCATGATTATATTCCTTGATGATGTATTGACTTATTTGCTAACCAAGGAAGAGCACAAGGAGCACTTATGCCAAGTTTTGTAGTGTTTGAGAGAGTAACATCTATATGGCAACTTAGCAAAGTGTGCCTTTTTTAGATCAAAGGTACAGTATTTGGGACACATCCTATCTAGCAATGGTATCTCCATAGATCCATCAAAGATTAGGGCTATCAAGAATTGGTCAGCACCCACCAGCATTATGGAGGTCAGGAGTTTCATGGGATTAGGTGGGTATTATCGTAGATTTGTTGAGGGCTTCTCCAAGATAGCACATCCCATCACTTCCCTTTAGCAAAAAGAGAAGAATTTCACATGGACTGAGCAATGTGAGAGGGCCTTTGGGGTCCTTAAGTAGCATCTCACTAGTGCTCCTATCTTAGTAGTACTTGATCCAGTAGCTGATTTCATGGTTTGCATAGATGATTCATTAGAGGAATTAGGAGTTGTACTTATGTAGGATGGTCGAGTGATCACGTATGAGTCACAAAAGATCAAGACCCATGAGATAAACTACCCCACACATGACTTATAGCTTGCAGCAGTAGTTCACACCCTTGTCTGTTGGAGACACTTTCTATTGGGATGTCATTTTGAGCCACATTCAAATCATCACAGTCTACAGTATATCTTCACACAACCAAATCTAAATGCCTACTAATGACATTAGATAGATTTCCTTTGTGAGTATGACTTTGATGTCCACTACATCAAAGGGAAGGAGAATGTGGTTGCTAATGCATTGAGTTGGAGGTGCCATGAGATCTTGACCTTGACACTGAGTGTAGACTTGAGAGGACACATTTTATAGCATCTACCAGAGGATGAGTGGTTTCTTAAGGTACAACAGGAGATCCAATCATAGAGGGCCCTTGTGGGCAAGTTTACAGGTTATTCTCTAGAGGTAAATGGGCTCCTTAGACATCGACAGTGCATCTGTGTACCCCGTGCAGGTGATCTACGTATAGTAGTTTTATCAGAGGCTCACAAAGCAGTAGATGTTGCACACCCGGGGGTGAAGAAGATGCATACCGATTTGCAATAGATGTATCATTGGGCAGGTATGAGATAAGATTTTGTACAGTTCATTGCTCAATGCCTTGAGTGCCAAAGGGTCAAGGCCAAGCATCAACATCTAGCAGGGCTTTTGTACCCTCATGATATACTAGAGTGGAAATGGAACACCATTTCCATGGATTTTATAGTTGGTCTACCTATGTCATCTCATCGCCATGATGCCATCATGGTGACGGTTGACAAGTTGACCAAGGTGACATAATTCTCACCTATACGCATGATGTATAATGCACCTATGGTGGCGAGGGTATTCTTGGATGACATTGTGAGATTAAATGGGGTACCTTGCTGTATTATATCTGATAGGGATTCAGTGTTCACATTAGCCTTTTGGAGGGCATTGCAGCAAGAGTTGGGCACTCAGCTCAACTTCAATTCTTCTTCGCACCTCGAGATAGATAGTCAGACAAAGAGGGTGAACTAGGTGTTAGAGGATATGCGCTGCATGTATGTGATGGACCACTAGTCTAGATGGGAGGAGTATCTATATCTGGTTGAGTTTGCCTACAATAATGGGCATCAAAACTCATTGGGTATGCCTCCCTATCAAGCCTTGTATCGTAGACCTTGCAAGACACTGCTAAGTTGGGACCGCATAGAGGACATGGTTGCTATTGGGCTAGAGATGGTGTAGGATATGCAGGAGTAGGTGACCTTGATTAGATAGAGATTACAAGAGGCATATGATTGATAGAAGAAGTATGCCAATGCTAAGAGGATGGATCGGAGCTTCTCAGTTGGTGATAGAGTTATCTTGAGAGTGTGGCCCATAAGAGTCCAATCCATTATGGAAAGGTCTCTAAGCTTACACTGAGGTTTGTTGGGACTTTTAAGATTTTTGAGCAGATAGGATCCATAGCTTACTACTTAACCTTGCCACCTAGCCTGTCACACATCCACGATGTGTTCGATTTATCTATTTTATGATGACATATATCTAATTTATCTCATGTCTTAGACTGGAGTGCTCTACAAGTAGAGGTAGATAGACAGTTGGTTTTGGAGCCAATTCACATAGTGGCTCATTGGACACTAGGCCTTCGAGGTTAAGAGCTAGACCAGGTTAGGGTTCAGTGGGATAGATACAATGAGGTCATAGCTACATGGGAGGATGCAGCTAGATTGAGGACACTTTATCCTCACCTATTTGATGACTTCTAGGAGGAAGTTTAGTCTTAGGGGGGAGGATGTGATGCATATTTATTTCACTCTTTATTTTGCTTATATCGCTTTTACATTTTGATGACATATCGACTATGGGACTATTGATCCCAATATACAGATTTTCTAGACTCTATCCCCTTATTTTTGATTGGTTATATTTAGTATGCTGTGGTGTGACTATATCCTAATTTTAGATTTCACTAATGATTATTTGACATGTGACATTCATTTTGATGCCATTAGAGATATTAGTTATGAAATTCTTAAATGGAATTGTTAAGCGATTTCAATCTTGATTAGTGTTTAGAAATGCAGTAAAACTATAAACCTTGTTATTTATGCTATGTGATTTTAATAATGTTTTAAATGGTTATGTGATATCATGAATGTATGCATTTCCTTGCTTTGACTATGATGAACATGTTGGATTAATCTACTTATTCAAGTGTGCAGGTGATTTTCCATGCCATGGAAAATTAGAGCTCATCCCACACCCTTATTTGAATTCCATGTAAACGGATCTAAATCCCAACAGGGACTAAGGTCTTATGTGTTTTGCATGATGGATTTTCATGATGCCTGATTTTGATGTCCCTTCAATTAGGTCCACCAATTTTAATTGATTTAAATTATGGTGTTGTGAGCTATATGTTTGATTTTACACATTTTGATGTTTTTATTTTTAATAACCTTTCTATGTGATTTTATGCTACCTAAGGTGTTTATTATGGGCTAAATTTAATCATAGGTTGTACCCCTAGGGTCTAGGGCCCATTTGAGCATGCTAAACCATAGGGTAACCTCTATCTAGTCACTTTAACTTCATCCTGAAGTAAAGTGACGAAATTCAAATTTAGGAAGGAGTGGTGGATGAGTCAAGTTTTCAACCATGACTCACTCCTCATTTCAAGGCTTTGGTTCCCTTGCCTTGAAGACTTGGGGAGTCTTCAAGACTCCCAAGTGTGTGGAACCCGTCTCCAATGCTCTCACACATGTGTGAGAGCATCTTGGAGTGAATGGGATTCCCTTGGAGAATAAGACTATGACAAGTGTCATACCTTATCCTCTTGGAGTCGACCTTGTGAGATTCCTCCTCTCCACCTTTGCTCTCACACATGTGTGAGAGAACATGTGGAGAGGGGTTAGGCTTGGTGGGATGGGGGAGTGACATTTGTCACCTCCACATCCCATGAGCTTGCAAGTGGGTTGTGAGGAGAAATGAGAAGGTGACATGTGTCACCTTCTCATTCCTCAAGGCTCTTGAGAAGAGTCTATAATACTTGCTCTTTGAGAGAGGGAGAGGGTTCTCCATTTTCACTTATTTTCTATTATGATGGCATTTTTGGGGACTTAGCTAGTTTTGGAAACTTGGAGGCAAGAGTTGGAGAAGGTTGGAAAAGCTCGTCATCAAATTTCTTCCATTATTGGGCTTTCATTGGTAAGATTCAAGGCTTGAAGCCTTTATCATGTATTTAAATTCCTTTATGTGTTGTATTTTGAGTGTTTGAATCTTTTTATGTTGTGGGTTTTTTGTGGGAGTTGTATAAGACTCTCCATTTTTGGAGAGCTCAACATGTATGGGGTGGGAGAGGAGTGAACCTCCTCGAGGTCACCCTCTTGGTTTACTTGTCATATTTTGTGGCCATTTGAGTATTTGGAGGTGTATGGAGATATTATTAAGAAGGCAAGAGTGCCTTGAGTTGTTATTTTTTTGGGAGTATTTTTCTATGGCTTGAGGCCTTGTTCTTGAGATTCATGAGATTAGGTTTTTCAAGTAGACCTCTTGAGTAGAGAGCTGTCCACTCTCCTACCCCCTTAAATCCATGAAATAGATTCCATTGTGTGTTAAACTTGGATGGGTGTTCTTCCTTTTTGTGTGTGTTTTGTGTTCACTATGTTTGTGGTGTGAAACTGGGTGAGGATGGTCTCCAAGCTCGGGGGTGACCCTCTTTCGGGTCTATGGTAGGGTGGAGAGCATTTTGGTGGCTTGGATGTTTTCCATTAGTTGTTTATTACATGTTTGATTTGGAGACATTTGGAGCTTAGATGGAGAGTTAGACATTTTAGTGTTGTGTTATTTGGTTGTTTGAAGCCAAGGCCAAAAAGGCCTAGTTGTAACTTGTTGTAGAACTTTTGTGAGAATGAGTCCTCTTGGCATATTGTAAACTACATTTTTCCCTTTATGTACCCATGTACATTTTAGAAATATGTTGTTTCTATTATTAGTAAACTTGTAAAAGAAAAGGGAAGAAATAATATTATCTCATTTGTATTATTGTTGCAAGTAATATTGACTGGTGTTTTTACTATGTTGGTTTGTCCAAATGAAATGTATGTTGTTTTTGTTTTTCTTAGTTTCAAAAAAAAGGGAATATGTGGTTGTTGTTTATTTTGTTTATGTTTTCAAAATAAAATGTATATAAATCTTGTTCTATAATGTTATAGTTGCAAAGAAAAGAAAGAGAATACATTTCTATATTAAATTGCAAAAAAAAAGATTATGAGAGCTTTTTGTTTTGACTATGTTAGAGTGTTTTTTTAAAAGAAAAAAGTAGTTGTTATCCTTATTTATATAAATAGGTATATATATACATGGGAGTATATATATATATATATATATATATATATATATATATATATATATATATATATATATATATATATATATATATGATTTTATTGTTGCTAGTTCTTCTTACCATAGAAGCTTATTTGTTTTCTTAAGATGTTTATATGTTGGGATAAATATATATATATATATATATATATATATATATATATATATATATATATATATATATATATATATATATATATATATATATATATATATATATATATATATACACACATATATATACTCATTATCAAAAAAATTTGGATGCATATATTCTGGGAAACGACTGAGTTTTAATTTATAAAAAAACAAAGGAGAAATATTAAAAAAACCATATTAAACAATCTAGGAAAAGCTCTAATGGGCATTCTCTTTTTACTATTTAAAGAAAAGAAATTTTTATAAAAAAATGAAGTTCCTACAAGGGGGAGACGACCTTCCCGCCACCCCAGCTCTCATAGTCAATGGTGGGTGGGGTGTTCTCCCCACCCCTAATTTACTACCTCTGCTTAGAGGCACCACTATTACAACGCTTCCCTTTCGACCCTTTGTAGCCACTTTCAATGCATTTCACCTGTTATTCTTTTTCAGCCGCCCTTCTCACTTGGCCACCATGAGAACTTTGCCATGTCTTTAATAGTTAATACACACACACACACACACACACACACACACACACACACACACACACACACACACACACACACACACACACACACACACACACACACACACACACACACACACACACACACACACACACACACACACACACACACACACACACACACACACACACACACACACACACATATACATATACCTATTGTCTTTGGGTTGTTTTTTTTGGGCTGTTCGAAAAAAAGAGAAGAGGTTGTTTACCTCTGGTTTTTACCAGAACATGTTTTTTTTAAAAAAATAGGGGAGAATAATGTAGAATATAATAAATTTAGCTTAAAAGGAAAATAGACAGAGTAAACAAAACAATACTCAATTTTTTATACCTTTGTATTTTCCTCCATGGTTGCCATGCCTACAAAACAAAATAGAGTGAAAATGTGAAAAGAGAGAGAGGAGGAGAAAAAGAATAGGTTAGAAAGGAAATGTTAGAAAAACAAAAGGGAATAGGATTAGGCTTTTGTAAGGAAAAGAATGTTTTTATTTAGAAAAGATTTTAGGGTTCAAAGAGAAAAAGGAATTTTGTAAATTTTGTAATTCTTTGTATGCACAAAATTTTCTTTTCCCTATCTTTGTAAATTTACTTATGGTTGGGAAGGGAAAATTTAATAGCCTCATGACTTTCACTATTTTGGGGTAATTTCTAATTGAGTCCCTTATTTAATTTCTTTGGGCATTTAGTTAATGGGTTAAATTTTCTAGCCTAGCCCCTTTTAAATATTAGAGGGGAGTTTTGGTGGAGATTTAGTTTAGGTAAATTTAATTAACTTGAACCTTGTAATTTAATTGATTAGCTTTAATTTTTAAAGAGTCAAATTTAATTGTCTGATTTATGTTAGAGGAGGGGTGAAATAATTAATTGATTTAATTATCGTGTTGACCTAGAGGGGATGTTTGGTTAAACTACGCTTAGGAGTGTATTCTATATTTTTAATTTAATTTCCTCAATAATGGTTTAGCTAGGAAATCTTTTTAAATTATTTTTCTATGTAGGCAAATAAGGCATTATGCTGCTGGATTTTTCTAGGATATAGGTATAATAATTGGAGTGTTTTGTTTATGTGTTTAATTAATGTTAAATTCGCATTGTAATTATGTGTTAGAAGAAACTACATTTTAATCTATCTTAGCTATAGTGTTAGGGATTTGGATTTTGACACATGTCAAAATCCCTCCACTTCACTTAGGGAACTTAGGGTAAGCTTCAAAGTTGATTATAACCATATTGGTGATGCTCCTCACGTTGCATAACCCCCTAGTAGGCTTACATCTTGTAAGGGTTGCAAAAGGTGTTTGCATTACCCTGTCGATTGATTGATAATTTTATGCCTTGACGTGTATACCACCGAGCATGCTGATGCATGCAAGGGGGTTTCTAGGGAAGTATGGAATTTTTTTTTATATTTCATGTCATGACCACATGACAAATGTATACATGACATGTGTGTTGTGTGTTGTGACCACATGGGAAATGTGGGCATGACAAAGGTAATGGTACTAAAACTCCCTATGAACTATGGTATGGAAGAATTCCAAGAGTAAGATATTTCAAAGTCTTTGGAAGAAAATACTATATGAGAAGAGATGAAGATCTGGGGAAATCTAATGTAAGATGTGATGAGGTAATCTTCCTTGGACACTGTACTAGGAGTAAGGCTTACCGGTGTTACAATAAAAGATTGAAAAAGATTGTTGAAAGTGCAAATGTGAAGGTGGATGAAGACAGAGGAATAACATTAGATTAGAATGGCTATGAATCAAATGAACCTCTTACTACAACTCATGAAGATGAAGTTGAACAATAAGATAGTCAAGATGAAGAAGAAAAGACTTTGGAAAGTGTTGCTAAAACCCCCAAGTATGTAAGAATCAATCACTCTAAAGATCAAATTATTGGAGATAAAAGAAAAGGTGTACTGACAAGAAGAAAAACTATTGAAGAACAAGTAAACTATTGTTTTCTCTCCACAGTTGAACCAAAAACTATGAATGAAGCCTACAATGATGAAAATTGGGTAAAGGCAATGGAGGAAGAACTATTGCAGATAGACAAGAATGAAACTTGGGAACTAGTTCTTAGACCTACTGACAAAAATGTTATTGGAACCAAATGGGTCTTTAGGAACAAACTGAATGAAAATGGAGAAGTTATAAGGAATAAAGCAAGACTTGTGTACAAAGGATATTCTCAAATTTAAGGGATAGATTTTGAAGAAACTTTTGCCCTAATAGCTCGAATTGAAGCAATCAGAATGTTTCTAGCATTTATAGCTCAAAAATATTTTAAGGTGTATCAGATGGATGTGAAGTCTACATTCCTAAATGGTGAGTTAGAAGAGGAAGTATACATTGAGTAACTGGAGGGATTCCAACTATCAAATCAAGGTGATATGGTATGCAGGTTGAAGAAAGCATTGTATGGACTCAAACAAGCCCCTAGATCCTAGTATGCAAGGTTAGATAGGTATTTGTTGCAATTGGGATTTAGTAAAGGTACTCTAGATAGCAATCTATATTTCAAAATGAATGATAATCAAATCTTGATTGTTGAAGTCTTTGTTGATGACATTATCTTTGGAGGAAATGAAGGTATGGGCATAAAGTTTGCTACTGAGACGAAAAGTGAATTTGAAATGTCCATGTTTGGTGAAATGAATTTCTTTTTGGGTTTGCAAGTTAATCAATCAGATAAAGGAATCTTCATATCTCAGTCTAAGTATGTGAGAGAACTGTTGAAGAAGTTTGGGATGGAGGATTCTAAACCAGTATATACTCCTATGGTGATTGGCTATAAGTTGAGCAAAACTGGTGATTCAACCAAGACTGATTAGAAAAGGTATAGATCCATGATTGGAGGATTACTTTATCTAACTCAAACTAGACCCGATATTATGCATATAGTTTGTCTTGTTGCAAGATTTTAATCCGATCCAAGAGAATCACATGTGATGGTATTTAAGAGAATCTTAAGGTATTTAAAAGGCATGCCAAATTATAGCCTATGTTAGCTAGAAGATAATGATTTCACTCTTAGTGCTTATATAGATGTTGATTGGGTAGGAGATGTTGATGATAGAAAAAATACAAGTTGAGGTGCTTTCTTTTTGGGAAATAGATTGGTTTCATGGCTGATCAAGAAGTAAGATTCAATCTTTTTATCAATAGCAGAAGAAAAATATATTGTAGAAGCATGTTGTTGCACTCAAGTATTATGGATGAAGCAAACATTGAAGGACATAAGAGTTGTGTATGAAAATCTAGTTGCAATCTTCTGTGATAATACAAGTGCTATAAACATCTCAAAGAATCCAGTGATGCACTCAAGAAGAAAGCATATATCTATAAGGTATCACTATTTGAGAGAAAAGGTGAATGAAAATGAAGTAAAGATGGAGTATTTATCCACAAAGGATCAGATTGTAGACATTTTTACTAAGCCTTTCCCAAAGATACTTTTGAGTATCTCAAAAAAAAGCTAGGGGTCATTACCCCTCCTACTCTAAACTAAGATGCATAAGAATGCATCAATATAGTGGTATCCAAAACCTCATTTTTTATTTGGATTGATGTTTTAAGGGCTATCCCTCAGGGGGAGTAGCTAGATGCTTCTGATGAAGAAAGTGTTGAAAAACAGAGAAAGTTTAGTGGATCAGAGCAGCAACATGCAAGTATGTGCCCTTTGCCATTGATGTCAAAGGGAGAGAGAAATCATGTGAAAACTTAGGGGGAGAAAGAATGTAGATGTGTAAAAATAAAGGGGAAGAATCTTGTCTTGATGGTCTTTTTAGTTCTTCAAATCATATGTTGCCATCAATGACAAAGGGGGAGATTGTTGTAAGTATGTGCCTAATCGGTGTTGTCATTGGTGTCAACTGTGTTCTTATTTTGTTACTTGCTTGTCATGAGTGATATGCTTTGTATTTATCTGTGTAAGTGATTCTAATGTTGAGGATATTGAGAAAATTAACTCCTCCAATGGAAACAATGTGTTGCAATGGAAACAGTGTATTAGACTCTGAAGAATAGTCTAGAAAATAGCTCCACATTTCCTATAGAATGAATATCTTTGTCTATGGATTGAAAGTTATTTAGAGGTTTATCTAAAGATGTTATATTCTAAGTTTGAGCCTCCAGTATGAATATTTGAGTTAATTATGTTCACCAGAGTGAAAATTACTTTTCTATATGTTTGGTGGTGACAAGGAGAAAGTGTTATGCTCTGCATTCCTCTGCATAGAAGTATTTCAGTCTGTGGTTCTAGAGTTAAGTCTAGAATGATGTTAAGTGCCTTCAACTACAATGTTTCATGATTCGGTGATCCACAAGCTATCCTTTACTTATGACAGTGGTTGACACTATTGTTCTTGTGCTCTACTTTGAAGAATCTTCTTGACAGAGTGGCTAGAGATTATGTGGTTGTTCTTGGTGATTACAATGTGTTTGTGGATGTCTCTTGATTGTGTTCCTACATTTGGATTGGTCTACAAAGAGAAAATTGGATCATGAATGAAGAGTGTTCTTAGCAAACCTAGTGCTCTCATCAGTCTTGGCCGACCTGGTTGATTTCACTAATTGCGGAGATACCTTGAAGTTTATGGAAGTGTGTCAAGGCGTGAAGAATTGTATTTGAGTCCTAGCTAAGGCATGGTCTGATCCACATACATATTTACATCCTTTCCTTAGCAAATTTGTATTAGGTCCTAACCTATTCTATGTATGTTTGTAATGCTGACCTTGGAGATTGTTCCAATAGTTGATGAATGTATTGCTGACCTTGATGTACATTCCAAGGTTGATGACTTACATAAAGACATGTAATGAATTGTGAAAAGAGTAATGAGTATGCGAATATGAGGATATAAGTGTGAAGGTGTGAAAGAGTAGAGTAGAGAATTTTTATTGTGCTTGAAAGGAACTGAACCCAGGCATGTAGATGCTACTAAATCAATTCACTATTTTGGTAGTGAGCCAACCCTTGGTAGTGAGCCACCCTTTGGTAGTGAGCCATTCTTTGCAGTGAGCAATCTGGGAAGTGAGCCCCATAGGCAGTGAGTCTCTATTTTTTCGATATTGATATAACTTATATATTTCTATGGGCTAATAGCCACTGTGGTTTTTTCCCTTCTAAGGTTTTCCATGTAAAAATCTAGTGTCTCCTATGTTGATTATGTTATTGTGTTGAGCTTCTCATTTTATGCTTTCATGGTTATATTAGAATATAAGTAATTGATAAGTTGATGCTCATAATTGGTTAAAAGTTTTAGGACACCTGATTCACCCCTCCCTCTCAGTTGTCTAATGTAGTCCAACATGTGTAAGATATCTGTAGAGAAAATGTAGAAAGAATTTGAGATGTCTATGTTTGGTGAAATAAATTTCTTTTTAGGACTACAGATTACTTAATTAGAAAAAGGAATTTTCATTTCTCAGTCCAAGTATGTCAAAGAATTGTTGAAGTTTGGAATGGAGGATTCTAGGCTAGTATGTACTCCTACAGTAACTAGATGCAAGCTGAGCAAGAATGATGAATTAGTTAAGACTGATCAGAAAAAGTATAGATCTATGATTAGAGGACTACTTTATCTAACCCATACTAGACCTGATATAATGCATGTATTGTGTCTTGTGCCAAGATTTCAAGAAGATTTGAAAGAATCACATATGATGGCAGTTAAAAGAATCATGAGGTATTTGAAAGGCACTTCAAACTATGGATTGTGGTATCCCAAAGACTCTAATTTCAATCTTTATGCTTATACAGATGTAGATTGGGCTAGAGATGTAGATGATAGAAAGAGTACAAGTGGAGGTGTTTTCCTCTTGAGTAATAGATTAGTTTCATGGCTGAGCAAGATGTCCATTGTAGAAGCAGAATTTATTGATGTAGCATGTTGTTGTACTCAAGTACTTTCTATGAAGTAAATATTGAAGGAAGAGTTGTGTATGAAGAACCAATTTCAATCTTTTGTGACAATACAAGTGCTATAAACATTTCAAAGAATCTAGTGATGCACTCAAGGACAAAGCATATATCTATAAGGTATCACTTTCTGAGAGAAAAAGTAATTGAGAATGAAGTGAAGATGGAGTATGTGTCTACAAAGGATGAGATTGTAGATATTTTCACAAAGCTTCTGCCTAAGGATAATTCTGAGTATCTCAGAGGAAAGTTAGGGGTTATTACCCCTCCAACTCTAAATTAAGATGCATGAGAAGTGCATCAGTTCAGTGGTGCCTAAAGTCTTATTCCTTGATTTAGATTGATGTTTTGAAGGCTACCTCTTAGAGGGAGTAGGTAGAAGTTGCTGATATAAGTTCCTAATAAAGATAAGTATTGCAGAGTTGATGATAGAAGAAATTCTAGATTGATCAGAGCAGTTTTTTGCAAGTATGTGTAGAAAAAAGAGAATTGATGTCCTTTGCCATTGATGTCAAAAGGGGAGAGAAAATCATGTGAAAAACTCAAGGGGAGAAACAATTCAAAAGTGTAAAATGAAAGGAGGAGAAAGTAATCAGTGTAAAATCTTGTCTTGATGGTGCTTACAGTTTTTCACATCAATGTTGCCATTAATGACAAAGGGGGAGATTGTTGCAAGTATGTACTTACCAGTGTTGTCATTGATGTCAACATATATGTGTTGTCATTGGTGTCATCTGTACTCTTGTTTTGATGCTTTCTTGTGTTGAGATTTGGCTTAGATGAGCATTGAAGATAATGAGAAAGTGTTCTTGGTATTGATTTCCCAAGTGCATTTGAGAAAATTGCTTTACTAGTGGAAATAGTGTATTGCATAGTATCTTGGTTTGTAGAAAGATAGTAAAAATATTTTGCTCCGCATTTCTTGTAGGTTGAAAATCTTTATCTACAGTTTGGAAGTTAAGATGAAGGTTGTTTGTAGTTTCTATGTTCCAAGTTTGAGCCTCCAGTATGAAGATTTGAGTGAGTTATGTTCACCAAAGTAAAAACTTTTTTTTTAATTTCAGTGGTGACATGGAGAATGTATTCTACTCCGCATTTCTCCGCAATTAAGTATTATAGTCTATAGTTTAGGAATTAAGTTTATAATGAGGATGTGTGCCTTTAATTTTAATGGTTCATGATATGGTGGTCCACAAGTGATCTTTCTTTTATGGCAGTGGTTGATAGTAATGTTCAAGTGCTCCGGTTTGAAGAATCTTGTGGGTAAAGTGTTTTGAGGTTGTGTGAATGTTCTTGGTGATTGTAAGATGCATGTGGATGTCTCCAGATCATGTTCCTACCTTTTTTATTAGTCTGCAAAGTGTAATCTGGATTGTGCATGAAGCGTGTTTTCAAAAGCTTTAGTGTTAACATTAGTTTTAGCTGACTTGGTCATTTTCACTTGTTGCAGTTATACTTTCAAAATTGTGATAGCTTGTTGTAGCGTGGAACATTATGTTTGAGTCCTAGCTAAGGCTTGGTTTGGTCCACATTCATTCCTTCTCTTTCATTAATCTGTTTAGGTCTAGACCTATTCTTATGTACATATGTATTTGCCAACCTTGGAGAATGTTCCAATGGTTGATGATTGTAATGCTGACCTTGATGATTATTCCAAGGTTGAAGAATTGTATAAATACTTGTAATAGAGTCATGAAAATGTATCCAAGAGTGAAGATGCATTGACAATGTGAAGTTAAAAGCAGAGCAAAGAAAAGGATGTTTATAGTACTTCAATGGAACTAAACCTTGGCATGGTTTAGATGCTACCATCTTAGTTCACCAAATCTTGGCAGTGAGCCACCCATCGACAATAAGCCACCCAATAACAGTGAGCCACCCCATTGGCAGTGAGCCTCTCAATTTGTATTGAGCATCATGGCAATGATCTCTAAGGCAGTGAGCCTCTAATTTTTAGTTTTGATATAACATAATATATTGTGAGCTAACACTCACCGTGGTTTTTCCCTTGTAGGGTTTTCCACGTAAAAATCTGGTGTCTCTTATGTTGATGTGTAAATGTGTTAAGTTTCTAATTTTGTGCTTTCATGGTTAAACTTAATAATAGTAATTAAGTGGATGATATTTTAATGGTTTTGAAATATTGGTTACAACTGATTCAGCCCTCCTCTTAGTTGTCTTGCCCTTTTCAACATTACCTTCATGCTATGTTTCCCCTATGACATGCTCTGTGTTGTTTAAGCCTCCTAGGATGTGTAGATGAGAAAATTTAGATAGATATGAAACATAAAACAACACATATGATTACCTTTTTACCCAAATCCTTTGAATATCTCAAATGTTGATGCATACATGATTTGATTGCTCGAATGGTTGAATGTTGATCACTCACGGTCACAACATAACATTGATAGGAGATTGATGGAGGAAGATAGATGAAAAAAGATGAAAGATTGAATGATGCAAAGGTTCCAATGTGATTTTCACAGTGTAAGGATATAAAACTCAATGCATACCGAATGGCTTGTGAGAGGCCATATTTATAGACAAGGGCTGATTTTTGATGTGGAGGGAAGAAGATTTGATAAGATAAGATTTGATTTGATTTTTTTTATAAAAAAGGAAATAAATCAAGATAAGATAGGAAAAAGATAAAAAGACTTTCTTTTAGTTTTAAATCCTCAAAAAAGGAAATAAATCTTCAGAAAAGATGGCCGGATAATTGATAAATTATCTAATTAAATAAATTAATTAGATACACATGAGTTTTTAATTTTGGAAAGAAAGCAAGATCTTTTAGGATTTTAAATTAATAAAATAAATATTTAATTTATTTAATTAATTTTGGATTGTGGTGAGAGATGATGTGAAAAGATAATTGAATAAGTAAAAATTTATATAATTATAGGAAAATAGATAAATGACTAATTAAACAATTAAAAATAATTATTTAATTAGAGGGGATAAATGGACATGAATAATTAAATAAATAAAATTTATTTAATTATAGAAGATAGGATTATGGATAGAAAGGGAATGTATGAAATTAGTCAAATAAATAAGATTTATTTAACTAATCAGGTGATGATATGGGTGCTTAGGGAAAAACATGCTACAAGATGTCTAGATACTGTAATGCAATATGAGTTTAGTGGATAAAGAATGAAATGGGTCAATTTTGGGTGTCTACATTTTGCCCTCTTTGAGATGATGTTCAAGATGATGAAATTTGTGTCGAGTAACATCATTTCAAAGAAGCTAAGGTATGAATAGAAGAAAAAGATAGGATGGTGATGTCCCCTCGAAAGGATAGGTGGGTTGGACAAACACAGGTATGCTCTAGAAATGAAATGAAATGACAAAGGAGGGATAAGATAAATGATGCAAATAAGAAGTGGAGGAAAAAGATGAAGGATATGTTATGCTGCAATGAAAGTTAGCAATCATGTTGTTTGATATAGCATGAGATGTTATATACTAGGGTATGAGGACCAAGGTGACGATGTGTCTCATGCCCCAGCTTAAAACAACCTTGTCTAGATACAAGATATGAATATTAGCTGGGCTGGATTTGATGCAAATGCAACATAAAAATGATAACACACACAAGAAAGCAAGCAAGCATGCATAAATGATTCAAAAACAAACAAGGTATTGCCTCTATCAAGCTATAAACCAATGATTAATCGTTGATTGATTGATTGATGATGATGATAGTGTTGTCATTGCGAGGAATGATGTATCCCTAGATAACCACAAGGATGGAGATGATTGATTGATTGATTGATTGATTGGGTTTACAACAAGGCTAGGATCAAGACCATTGATTGCGATTGGATAATTTGAAAAGCTTGATTGACTTGCATTTGAGTTTATTGCTTGGATGATTGATGATGAGATTGATTGGAAGAAGTGATTGAAGAAGGGATTTGATGTGATTGATTGGAAGAATTGTTTTGAAAGATTGATGAATTGATGGAGATAGATGATAGAAGAAGATGAGAGATGGAAGAAAGATAAATATCGTCTTGTGCCTAAATCTAGGTACTTCCTTCGTATCCCAGATTACATACATACTAGTGTCCATGGGATTAAGGCACTTAATGATAGAGATGAGATGTAGTTCTGATAATGTTTTATTTATGGTGATGATGAAGGTGGATGGATTGATTAGGTTATAGATTGATTGTGATTGATTGGATGTTTGTTGATATGTGATGGATTAATCTTATTTCTTAAATGTAATTTATTTGATTTGGATTGATTGGATTTGATTTGATGAGATGGGATTGATGTGATGTGATGATTGGAGTGTCCACTCAATCTAAGTGCAAGCAAGTGTTCCCAGTATGCTCAAATGATGCAAGAAAACAAACAAGGTATTGCCCTTGTCAAGTCATAAACCAATGATTGATTGTTTGATTGATGATGATGATAATAGTGTTGTCATTGCAGGGAATGATATATCCCATTGATGTTTTTTTTTTCTTGATTGGTAAGAGGCCGAAGCCATTATTATATAAAGTCATTTAGGAAAAATACATCTCTGTTCAGTGTGGGTACCGTTAGGAAAGAATAGAGAGAAGAAAACCTCCGGTCTAGCCCGGGACTTTAGCAGTCCAGTACATATTGTTTATATACATGGGTTCAAGCCCTTTAAGGAAACATAATTCTTTTACAATTGTTGAGAAAGATATACAGATATGGGCTTTCTTAAGATATCCTTATTCTGTATGTTTTAAGGCCCTTCACCTCTTGGGAAGACCTTCATGACTGAAATGGCATCTTCTATCTTTCACCTGTCTAACCTGAAACCACATAAAGCTACCACTTCTTTTCGCATGTTAGCTATACAAAATCAAAACATTCAATCTACTGCAAATATCTATTAGTTCTTAAAATCTTTGATTTGAGAAGAGAAAATACTTGATTGTTGCCAAGCTGATCAAAATTATACAAACAGACTTGTTTCAGTGTTACCTTAAATCTAGAGCACATTATGGATAGTTCACCTTCCTCCGAGTGTATCTACCAATAAGATTCTTTGAATAGTTGGGTCTGTTTTCGTTGAAAACAAACAGAATGGAATAGAGAGATCTGGCAGAAGCAAGTCATGTCTTGTAAGTACTACAGTTGAATCATAATGGCAAATTGGTGTAATAGAGTTTGAATTAGTAGGGCCAATCATATAAAGTTAAGTCAACGGTGAGAGCGGAACTTCAGAGATAGAGCGTGCAGAAAAACTATTTTAAACAAGTCAAAAAAATTGCACTATTGTTGTGGTAGAACCATTGAACCAGCGGTTATTGAACCTTCAAATGAACCTATTGAACTTATGGTTATTGAGCCATTAAACCACCTTGAATGTTGAAGTTATTGAACTGGTTTGAATCTTTGAACCAGTTGAACCTTCAAACTCTGTTGAACCTTCGATCCGGTTGAGCCTTCGAGCCAGAAGTACTCGGAGAACTTATGAACCAATGAACCATTGAACCATTTGGACCCGATGAATCTCCATCTTAAGGTTCAATGATTCAACACTTATCTGTTCCTTCATCACAATTCTTCCCTCAACTTCATAAGGTTTTGATCTAAGCTTTGAACTTATTGAACCAAATGAACCTTTTGAACTTGCGGTTATTGAACCGTTGGGCCACCTTGAGCATTGAAGTTAATGAACCAGTTGAACCTTTGAACTGGTGGAACCTTTGGGCTCCAATGATCCTTCGGGCTCCAATGCACCTTCGATCTGGATGAACCTACAAACTGAAAGTACCTGTTGAACTTATGAACTATTGAACTGTTGAACCTATTGGACTTGTTGAACCTCCATCTTAAGGTTCAACGGTTCAATGCGTTTTTTCCTTTAATTCTTCCCTCGACTTTCAAACCTGTAGGGAGAACCAAAGGTTAAACCAGTTTAGCGGTTGAGCAGATTCACAAAGGGTTCACCTGATTCTAAAGTTTATTTATGATGATAATGATTGATGATGATGATGATGATTGATTTAGTTTATGACAAGATTAGGATCAAGACCATTGATGTGATTGGATAATGTGACTCGATTGATTAGCTTGCTTGATATGGATTAGTGTGACTTGCAGTTGAGATCATTGCTTAGATTGATTTGATTGATATGACTGGATGAAGTGATTGAAGAATTGATTTGATTAGATGGTTGATGAAGAACTTAACTTAAAGGATTGATTTGAAGAAGTGGTGAATTGATTTGTTGGATGATTGAGGAAATAAAGAAGGGATTTAGTGATTGATTTTGTTGATATCGATTGATTGGAATGATGTGAGGGGTGAGTTTAGTGCTTGGATTTTTTTTGTTGAGTATTTAATTTGTTTTTTGTATTTTTTTAGGACTTTTTATGATTTAAAAAAAAAAATTTAGTACTTTTTATGATTTTTTTGGAATTTTTTTCAGGACTTTTTATGATGTTTTTAGAAATTTTTAGGACATTTTATGATTTTTTTGGATTTTTTATAATGTTTTGATATGTCAATGGATTTACAATTTGGGTAGCCTTTGTGCTAGATACCAATGACAAGGGAGGACCAAACCTAGGTGCTAGGAGGTAGGTAAGAAGGATTGGATGGACGAAAGGCTAGGTGATAGGGGATGAAAAGGATGTATGCATAAGAAAGCAAGGACGTGATCACAAAGGACTATGTCGCATAGGAATAACATGCCCTATTTCATGTGTAATACTTGGGATTTTACATGACGAGACTTATGATGATGGGATAGTGATAGGATTGGATGGAAAGAATGAGGTATATCAAGAGATATCCAAGGCTTGTTTCAACATTGTTTTCCCCAATCTTTATCAAGATCAAGATGAGGAAGGGAGGATGAATGTATGCAATGGGATAGGTGTATGTATGTGTATGGGATATGGAAGGTAAGATAGGAAATGATAGGATAAGATGGGAAATGGTAGGGTAGGTTGAAAATGATATGGCAGGTGAGACAAGGTGCCCCCAAGTGTAGGTGACATAGAAGATTGACTTACACATGATGTTTTTTTGCCAAGTTTTCATCATGGTACTTATCTGAGATGCCTGTTTACTAGATTTTCACCATTGGACAAAGGGATTTCTCTTTACTACCTTGAATTTTTTTTTAATTTTTGGATAAGATAGATGGATATGGATGGGAGGGACTCAAGTGTCTAGTTCCATGAAAGTGATAGTCTTGTTAGATGGATGTCATCGCATGGACCATGTCAAGTGTTGTTATGCTCATAGATGTTGGTAGGGGATTGCATGAGTGTGAGATTAGGTATATGGTGGATTATGGAAGGTGCAATAGTGGATTATGATGTGGATTATGGATGGAAAGATAGAGGATTGTGGAGGAAAGATAGCAGATTATGATGTGGATTATTTAGGGCTTATGCATGGAAGATGGCTGGAAGGCTTATGCAAAAGCATGGACCATAGGGAAGTGATGAGGAAGATATGTAGGATAATGGATGAATGATGGGAAGATGGAGGTATATGGAAATGTTGTAGAATGGAATGGAACCATGATCAACAATTGCATACACCATGATAAACATTGAATCTTTTGATGAGAAGGCAGTGTAGGAAGAAATGGAGATGTTTGCTTAGCAGATGGACGATGAAGTGCTTTAGGTATCCACATAGACTTAGTATTTTCATGGATTTTATTTTTCTTGTGGGATAGAATATGAGATTCTTGAAGGGAGTGGGAACGTGAGGTGGAAGTGGATTGGGATTTTTGAGAGGTGGATGCCTCATTTGAATCGATGGCTTTTTGCTTAGGGACCCATACCATTTTAGTTTTTGACTTTGCTTGTGAAGGTATGGGCTTAGGTAGCCTTGTACATGAATTTGGTTTTGTTTCTTTGATTTTGTACTCTAAGGCTTTAGGATTTGTAGGATTGTTGGCTTTATGTGTAGAGGCATCCAGATGTTTATTTTTGAATCCCATAGGTTTGGTGGAATGAGTGGAAGCTTTGTGTTTAGACAATATGTGCATTTGTTGGCCATGATTGGGATTTTTAAAGGATTTATGGATAGGTGGATAATTAGGTGTTAGAAGTAGTGGAGATAGATTCGATGGAGGGATGTTAGGAGTTGGAAATAATGGAGGTAAAGTGGATGGTGGAAGGTGTATGGTCACATTCTTTTGTGATTTGTAGGATGATGGAGGTGGAATGACAGCATATGATTTAGGTATATGATAGGGTTGGCAATGGAAAGTGGACTTAGGACATATGGGGGAAGTACCAACATCTTTAGATTGTTGTCCTTGGGGTGTGTAACCAAGGCCATCTAAGCATGGAGGGACATTAACATGGATGGTCTCCAAAATTCCTTATTCAAGAAGGCCTAAACCTTTACCTTAGTAGTTCATGTCTTGAAGCATGCAATTGACAATGGGGCTATGTGTAGGTGGAACACTAGACATGAGTTCCCTATATGATGGAGAAGGTGAATTGGATAAAGGTTCTTGGTGTTCTAAGGAGGAATGCTCATGGATGAAGGTGGTAAGATCAAGTGGATATGATGGTGGATTTAAAATGGAGTTGATGGTGGATATGGAAGGACTATTAGGATCTTGATTTTACTCTTTAGGATCCAAGTTATTGGTTTGATCTTTTATATAAGCTTAGGAGGCACATGTCTCATCATGGGAAGTGGAATCTTATGCATTAGGGCTAGATGGAAGATGGATGGAAGGGGTGATAAGGTCTTGGATAGGTATAGGATCAAGTTGCTCATAGATAGCTTCTTCATAGATGTCATCTTGATCATATAAAAGATAGATTTTATGAATGGGTTGAATAGGAAGGATTTGATCTTGATTTAGACAAGAGGTTGATGTTTCCATATGCTTTAGATTATGTTCTTGGCATACCTCTTGGTTTTGGATGGAAGTAGAAGTGGGAGACTCTTGGATGAGTTTAATGGGTATTCATCCATAAGAGAGTATGATGGACTTTGAGTTAGGCTTATGATAGGAGGCTCTTGTATAGGCTTAATAGCTTGTGGGTCACATGATGACGTTGGAGGGCTAGGCATGTTAATGGAGGGCTCATTGCTAGGTGCTAAGATAGGTGTTTGACATGAGGATAAGTTGTTCCTAGCTAGTAGCCAATGGATCACATCCTTCATTAGGGTATGTGTGAATGGTCAATATAGGGGATGGATGATAATGGTGGATATTGTTGGAGGCTTAGAAGTAAGATTTGGATTGGATGGAGGGATAGTAAGGTTGGATGGGTTAGGGTTTGAATTAGATGGAGGAATAGTGAGGTTGGATGGATTAGGACTTGGATTAGGATTAGGATCACATGGTGTTGCCAAGATAGGACTAGTAGGCTCATGTTTTGGCATGTGATTAGATGATGGAGGTGACTCATATGATGCATTATCTAGATTGGTATCTCCCTCGTCAAAGAAAATTAAGTCTTGCTCTAAAGATTGACATAAAGACATTTGATTTATATACAAGGGGTCACTTGGAGTAGGATTAGGTGACACATAGGTGTCTCCTTCATCAAAAGTTATTAAATCTTGCTCCAAGAGTAGACTTGAGGACGTTTGATTTATCTACAAGGGGCTATTTGATCTTGCATGTGCTTCTTATGAGAACACCTTTTGTCCTTTTGAATGGGTTTAATGGTGAGGTGGTATGTTGGAAGGAGGAATTGGATAGGTTGACATGGTATTAACATGATGTGTAGATAGGTTAGGTGATACATGAGATTGAGATAGACTATGATGGACGTTTGGATGGTGTTGTGATGTGATTGGTTGTTGTTGGATGATTTGTTGTTGAAATTGTTGAATAGGTTGGTGTTGGAATTGTTGGATAGGTTGATGTTGTTGTTGTTGTGGTTGAAGGTGTTGGAAGTTGTGATGGTGTTGTGGTGGAGGGATTGTATAGGATAATGATTGTTGAGATGTGGATTGATGGGGATAATAGTTGAAATTAGATGAAGTGTGATAGGTTTATGGAGGGTTGATGTGACATGTGGATGGATAAGGTTGACATGATGGGATAGAGGACACATAGGATTGATATGGCATTAATTGATTATGTGTCTGTTGGATTTGACAAGTGGCCAAGAGATGTTGGATTTGTGCTAAGAGGTTTTGCATATGTGGGGATTGGCTTGTTTGTACTTTTTGGATTATCTCTTGGATGTCTTGGAGGGTTTGTTGATCTAGAAATGATTGGCTTGTTTGAGTTTGATGAAAAAGATGAATGAGTTTTTGTACTATATCTTCTAACATTGGCATGGTGTCAAGTGTTTGATTAGGATGTGATTGCTTAGATGATAAGGAAAGATTGATAGTTTGATTTGGGTAATATCAAACATAATGTAAATGCATAAACACACACACCAAGCACAATATTCAAATTTCCTTTCAAGATTAAATGTTATGATAAAGAAAACACTTGCAAATACAACAACAAGCCCTAATGATTAATCGGGTAGGATATGGCTGATAGGTCTTAAGCTAGGTTGCACAAGGGTTAACTAAGGGTGTCCCTAATATACACATGTATGAGGGGCGCAAATCTGTGAACACTAGCCCATTGAAGGGATGTGGCATAAGCGTAAGTGAATACCACTTCACCTTGTGTCTGGAATCACCTAGGGCCACAAGGCTATCTTAATGACTACATAGCTAGATTGAGGTATAGCTTTCTCTCTCTCCCCTTTGATATACCCTGCTAGAAGATGTAGTTGAGGTCATCCCTAGGGGTGATGAAATCCCTTAGAAGGCCTCCTATGAGGACCGCCCTTTTTACTTCTGTTGTTATGACTATTTACATTACTGTTATTGTTACTTTTTATGTTTGTGGGATAGCAGTTCCCGGAATTGTCAAACTATTAAACTTTATTATGATTTCAGAAAAACTAATTGGGTGATGTTTGGATAAGTTTACATTTCAGAAAAATTAATTAGGTGATGATGGAAAATTGTAATAAGATTTCATTTATGTTAATTAGTACTATGTCATGATAATGCATGTTTTTAAGTTGCTTCGGCTATGATGATTTTATGTGGTTACTGATCTTGTAATTTAGTGTGCAGGAATTACTAATCGAACCACAGATTTCGGAGATCATTCCGCACCTTGTTATTTGTTGTTCCCTGTTAAGCCGATCTGGTTCCACGAGGAACTGAGATCTCTCTGTGTTTGATGTAATGATGTAATGTGGTCTTTCGTATGGTCGAGTGGGTTAGGTTACCCTCATGTAATATTATTTTATAATTTGTGTTGTAAAAAGATTGAATTTGAATTTCCTTATTTTATTTAAATTTATGAGGCCTTTTCTTGTGCTTTACCTTGACCAGGGGTGTCTTGTATGGGTTAAAGTTGACCCTGGGTTATACCCCATGGGTCCAGGGGCCCATTTGGCATGGGTAACCCTTGAGTAACCTCCACCTAGTCATCTTAACTTCCCCCTGAAGTTAAGTGGCGAAAATTGGAGGTATGGAGGGGACATGACGGGTTGTACCAACACCCAACCCATCCCCTCTACAATCCCCAAGGTAAGAGATGACTACAAGCCCATCCATTATTGAAGGATTGACTTGAAGTCACCCCCTCCATTAGTGAGATTCCCCCATGTGCTGTGGGGACACCCATGTGAAGGAGGGAAGAAGAGGCATGGGTCACTTGTCTTTTTCCCCTTTAACTCCTTTTATTTCTCCCATGTGTAAGAGGAATCACATGAGGAGAGGGATAAGGAGTACTCTTGGGAAGGGTGAGTGACATAAGCCACTAGGACAGAATAGTGGTTTTGGGGGAGAATGAGGAGGTGACAAGTGTCACCTCCCCATTCCTCAAAACTGAAAAAGAATTTAGGTTATTTGTTTCCAATTTTGGGATGAGAGGGAGTTAGTTGAATTTTGGGGAAACTTTCATTCTGCTTTACCAAAAATAGAAAAGTTAGCTTGCAGAAGAGAGAAGGGAGAGGGAGTTGGTGGCTAAGGTTGGAAGAGAACTCTGTGGGCTCTGCAACAGCTTCATTCCAGGAGGGCTTTGTAAGGTTGGTTTGATTTTTACCTTTGCTGAATGTGTATGTAAAGTGTGTGAATTTGTGTTTAGATTTGTTTTCTGTGGGGTTTGTTGTCGGGTTGTTTGACAAAGCTTCTCCCACTTGGGAGAAATGCTCATCAAGTTTGGGGTAGGGGAGGAGAGATCCTCCTTGGGTGCATACCTGTTTCCATCTTTTGGGATGTTGAAAGCCTTGAGGGCATGTATCTATGACTATATCTTTGACTTGAGAGTCAAATACAGATTTCTTAAAAATTTGTGATCAAACTTGGTTTGAGACCAAGAGAAATTGTATTGGTTAACTTATCTGTCAGGGTGACACTCTGGAGTCGAGTGTGTCCACTCTCCTGCCCCTTATGAAACTCACTGTAGTTGAGTTTCCGTGTTGTGTAAATTACCCACGGGTGTTTGTGTGCTTTGGGATTGTTGTTGTTACTATTGTGAAGTGCAGTGCTTGAGTTACCCAGGTGTGAGTATGGTCTCCCTAGCTCGGGGTGACCCTCTTGCGGGTCTACGGAAGGGAGGAGAGCTAGATGAGTGGTGTTTTCTTCTTTGTTTGTCTTTGATACGCGTGTTTCTCTTGGAGCTTCTGGTTGGATATTTATGAAGAAACAGCTTATTCTTCTTTGTCATGAGAATTAGGCTAGGTTCATTTCATAAGAGTTGAAGAGAGAGCACCTCTCTTGTTATTGTTGTAATTTATTGTTACCCTGGGAGTGAAGGACACCTCCCTGATCTTGTTATTGATGGACTTTTACTTGGTTGTCACAAGCTATCAGTTGTATATTGTTTGGGAGAAGGAAGTTCATATCTGGGAAGTTAGTTGTTCGTATCTATGGTTTAAAATTCTCTTGCTATTTGTAGTGGAAGAGTTAACTTTTCTGTAATATGAATGTGGTAAACAAATACCTTAAATTTTCAAGTTTGTTGCTTTGTAAACCTTTTTAAATAGCAATTTCATTACTTATTTGCAATCTAATCTGAGTTTGTTCATGTAATTATAAGAATAGAACTGCTAAATTAGTTGAAAGGTCAGTTTTATGGTTCATTGTTCTAATGGAAAAGATAGTTTTAAATGATTAAGTTTTCTTCCACATAAGTAATGGATTTAGTTATTTTGTAAGTTTTAAAGAAAATCTATTATATAATTACTTCGGTTTGTCTTAAAAGTTGAACTGGACATGGATTAATTGCCGAAATATACTGATTAAAACTTCATTTTCTTAAGTGTGTATATATATATAAATATATATATATATATATATTTATATATATTTATATATATATAATCTTTATTTAATTATTACTTGATCTTTTTAACTGACTAAAAGAAACTGAATAAAGTGTTTAATTTGAGAAAATTATGAAATATATATATATATAAATATATATATATATATACAACAGTTGTTATTTAATTATCATTTTGACAGAATTATAGTTACTGAATAAATGATTTGATTGAGAAAATTAAGTGACAATCTGAAACTGCATTATATACATATATATATTACTTGATATTTAATTATCATTGGCTAATCATAAAACTCGGATTACATTATATGACAGTCGAAAATGCGAAATTGAGAGCGCTGTGTACAACACAGTCGAAGTTTCATGATGGGCGGTGGGGAGTAATCCCCACCACAGTATCTATCTTTTAAATAGAGGTGTGGGGAGGGGCGGAGCCCCACCCACACCCCACATCGTGGGATGTGGGTGGGGCTCCGCCCGTCCCCACATCCCCCTTCCCTTTGACCCCCGCGGGGCACAGCCCTGCAGAGCCGCCATTCACACCTCCTCCGCGGCCAACACAGGCCCTTCCCCTACGCGGCTTGCACCCCCCCTCCACCGCGGGCTCCCTCCGCCCTAACATCACCTCCCACCTCACTCCCCTGCCGGTGGCTCCGTCCCTCTACGCGGCCGACCACTGTTTCCCCTGCCGCTGCGGCCACTGCCGCCCCATCTCCTCTGCTGGCTGTGTAGCTAAAACAAAAAAAAGAAATGTTAGGGCTTTTGGCCCTAACATATAAGTTGGTCTATTTTAAAATGAAATACATTATAGTTGCCATATATATAGACATATATATAGATACTATATATGTCTATTTATATAGCAATATATAATGAAATAATTCATATATATATATATATATATATATATAAAGTAAGGGATTACGTGGAGTTTGTTAAACAAATTTAAAAGAACAATTTCGTCAACTACATATACATTAAAATATATATATATCTATATATATATATATATATATAGGAGTAGTTCTTTGAGCCATTTTATTGGGCCCTTGTTTAAAATCTTGACAAAATGTGACACAGTAATATAAAAAAAAAAAAAAAAAAAAAATATTTTCACAGTTAGGTTTTATTAAGTGTTGAACAAAACAACCAAAGAATTTATGTTTCCATGATCAGGGTTTTATAAAGAGGAGAGCCTCCTACATCTATTAACAATGGTATACGATTCACAATAAGAGTATTAATATTAATTATTAGTAATAATAACAACAGTAATTATAAATAAGAGAAAATAAAATTATAATTTAAAGAGAGCATAAAGGAATATACTGTATTACTCCAGAAAGAGTTTCTCGGAAGTTTCAACTATCAACGTAATTTCAATAACCGGGAAAATGAAGAGGAAAATTACACGTCACCTTGCTTAAAAGATCACTGGAAATAAACTTAAGAAGCCATCACAGACATTCTATGTGAGGCCATTTTAATCTCAACTGTAGTAAACGTCCACATAAGTAAACCTGTAAGAGAGTCAGAAGAAGAAAAACTAACATTGGAAAACACAAAGGAGAAAATGCGCGACATTTCCCACATGGGATAAGAGAACTAAGTTGATGGACCCTTCCGCTAAAATTTACATACGTAGAGGAGGAACCTAGATCGGAGAAGATTAGGAGACCGAGTCCAGCGAAGTAGTAAACCAGCCTATGTGACCTAGACCATTCGGAAGTTAGGTTTAATATCAACAATAGATGCAGTGATAACCCTGATTGATGTAAATCATGAAGAAAGGACCGGATATATATAAAGAAAGCATAGAAAACGAAAGAGAGAGAGATCGAAATATAAACAAACTAAATTATCAGAGAAATAGTTAAGGTAAGTGCGATAAAAATACAATCAAAATTAAGACCCAGAGAAATGGGAAGAGAGAGCAAACAAACCGCCTCGTTGAGAATGCTAAGTCGTAGGAGGAGTATGTTTCAGGAAGCAAGAGAGGAGACAGACAACCATGCCTTGCTGAAAATTGACTAAATAGGGAGATCACTAGTCGGTTTAGTCAGAACAAGGCGTCGTGGGAAGTTGTTAATCTATCAGCGAACCACGTGCGTAAAATAGTGTTGAGTAATTCCCACTAATGCCGTAAGGCGTTATGCTACCAGAATTTGCCGAGATTTAGATTTAGGAATGTTGGTAATCTCACTCTTGCAATGACGTTAATGGCGTCGTAGAGACCCTCTTGTTGGTCTGTTTGCATCTGGTTGCACGCAATTGTACTTATATCCCGCCGAAAACTGTAGTGTTTTTGCCATGAGAGAACACCGCCGAGCATGCTTACGCATGCGAGGGGGTTTGTAGGTCAGTGTGAGAAAAGTTTTTCATATCTCGTGTCATAACCACATGACAGATGTGGCTATGACACGTGTGATGTGTGTTGTGACCACAAGGAAAATGTGGGCATGACACCTCCTAGCTAGGGTTTGACAAATCACAATTGTTAATTAACCCTTAGAAATGAAATGTGTGATAAGAAGACAATGCAAGCACTTGTTTGTTTTAAGATCCCAAAGCTAAATGTGTAGAAAGACAGTTGTTCGTTTTAACCTAGGTTCAATGATGTGATAGAAAACAAGATTGATTTTAAGCCCTAAATCAAAATGTACCTGATTATTTTGCATCCTTTGATCTGCTGTGTGTGTTGATGTTACTGCTGCTCCAGCTCCTTAGATACCCCTTAAAATCACCAAGACAAGAAGAAAACCAAACTTGCAAGCCAACTGGGGGGTTGGGTCAAAAAGATGTGATTTGTTAGAAATCTAATATAAATGACCTGATATAGCAAAATAGATTGGATAGACAGAAAGTTTGGGAAATTCTAAGCAATTTTTAAAAAATCCATTGAAATTGGATCAGTTTCGCTCAAGTTATGCTCATTTGAACTTTAAAAAGAAGCTAAAGTTTGAATGAGAAAATGTGTGAGGACCGCCCTTTTTACTACTGTTGTCATGACTCTTTACAGTGCTGTTATTGTTACTTTCATATTTGTGGGATAGCAGTTCCCGAAATTTGTCAGACTATTTAACTTTATTATGTTTTCGGAAAAACTAATTGGGTGATGTTTGGATAAGTTACTTTTCAGAAAAATGAATTAGAGATGTTAGAGATGATGGAAAATTGTAATATGATTTTTAATTATGTTAGATTGTACTAAGGCATGAGAATGCATGTGTTATTTAAGTTGCTTCGGCTATGATGAATTTATGTGGTTACTGATCTTGTAATTGAGTGTGCAGGGACTACTAATCAAACCACAGATTTCGGAGATCATTCCACACCTTGTTAATTGTTATTCCCTGTTAAGCCGATCTGGTTCCACGATGAACCAAGATCTCTTTGTGTTTGATGTCATGATGTAATGTGGTCTTTCGTATGGTCGAGTGGGTTAGGTTACCCTCATGTAATATTATTTTTATAAGTAAGTGTTGTAAAGAGATTGAATTTGAAATTTCTATTTTTATTTAAATTATGAGGCCCTTTTTCTTGTGCTTTACCTTGACCTGGGGTGTCTTGTATGGGTTAAAATTGACCCTGGGTTCTACCCCATGGGTCCAGGGGCCCATTTGGCATGGGTAACCCTTGAGTAACCTCCATCTAGTCAACTTAACCTTTCCCTGAAGTTAAGTGGCGAAAATTGGAGGTAGGAGGGGACATGATGGGTTGTACCAACACTCAACCCATCCCCTCTACTTTTCCCTAGATAAGAGATGCCATCCATTAGTAAAAGTTACCTCTTCTTTAGTAAGATTCCCCCATGTACTATGGGGACACCCATGTGAAGAAAGGAGAAAGAGGCATGGGTCACCTGTCTTGTTCCCATTTAACTCTTTTTTTTATTTCTCCTATGAGAAAGTGGAGTCACATGAAAGGAATAAGGAGTACCCTTGGGAATGGAGAGTGACATAAGCCACCTGGACAGAATAGTGATTTTTGGGAAGGGTGAGGAGGTGACAAGTGTCACTTCCCCATTTCTCAAAATTAGAAAGAAAGAGAATTTTGGGTTATTTATTTTCAAATTTTGGGATGAGAGGGAGTTAGTTGAATTTTGGGGAAAATCTTTCATCTTTGGCCTTACCAAAAATAGAGAAGTTAGTTTGGAAGATAGAGAAGGGAGAGGGAGTTGGTGGCTAAGCTTGGAAGTGAACTCTGTGGATGCTGCAACAACTTCATTCCAGGAGGGCTTTGCAAGGTTGGTCTGAATTTTACCTTTGTTTTGGTAGAACTGAAATGTGTATGAAATGTGTTTGGAATATGTGTTTAAATTTGTTTTCTGTGGGGTTCTTGTCGGGTGTTTGACAGAGCGTCTCCCACTTGGGAGAAATGCTCATCAAGTTTGGGGTAGGGGAGGAGAGATCCTCCTCGGGTGCATACCTGTTCCATCTTTTGGGATGTTGAAAGCCTTGAGGGCATGTATCTGTGACTGTATTTTGACTTGAGAGTCAAATACAGATTTCTTACAAATTGTGATCACACTTGGTTGAGACCAAGAGAAATTTATATGAGTTCATTTATCTGTCAGGGTGACACTCTGGAGTCGAGTGTATCCACTCTCCTGCCCCTTATGAAACTCACTGTAGTTGAGTTTCCGTATTGTGTAAAATAGCCACGGGTGTATGTGTGCTTTGGGATTGTTGTTGTTTCTGTTGTGAAGTGGAGTGTTTGAGTACCCAGGTGTGAGTATGGTCTCCCTAGCTCGGGGGTGACCCTCTTGCGGGTCTACGGTAGGGAGGAGAGCTAGACGAGTGGTATTTTTCTTCTTTGTTTGTCTTTGATACGCAGGTTTTTTTTTTCTCTTGGAGCTTCTGGTGGGCTATTTATGAAGAAACAGATCATCTTCTTGTCATGAGAATTAGGCCTGGATTATTTCATAGAAATGAAGAGAGAACACCTCTCTTGTTATTGTTGTAAATTACTGATATTCTGGGAGTGAAGAAAATCACCTCCCTGGTCTTGTTATTATTGGACTTTTATTGGTTGTCATAAGTTTTCAGTTGTATACTGTTTGGGAGGAGAAAGTTCATATCTGGGAAGTTGGTATTCATGTTTGAGAAGTTGTAATATGACTGTGCTTAAATTTTAAGTGGATGTTTGCAACCTTTGTTCAATAGCAATTTTTGTGTTTCAAGTATTACTGAAAAGAATAAGTTCGTTTTTGCAACTTAATCTGAGTTGTTTACATTTGAAAGTTTGGAATTGCTTCTTTAGTTGAAATGCTAGTTTCCTTTTCAATGTTGAAATGGAAAAGACAGTTTTTAAATATTTGAGTTTTCTCCATAATAATGGATTCTGTTAATTTAGAAGAATTAGAGGAAATCTAGCATGTAAATATAATTTGTTTGTAAATTTACAAGTCTTATATGTTTATAACAATGGAAAATTTATACTTATAATAAGGGAAGAGCTATTTATCATTTGGTGAAATTGGGATATATATATATATATATATATATATATATATATATATATATATATATATATATATATATATATATATTTATATCTAATTGTTATGACAATTTCTTTATAATAGGTTGATTTGGAGAAAATGCATAGAGTAGTGAATTTAAAAAAAAAAATTGTCGAAATTGGAATTATACAAATATAATATTTTTCTCTAAATACTTTATAAATATATATATAGAGATATATATATATTTCTCATTTTGAGTAATTATCATTTTAGAAAATAATAGAGAAATTGAAAGTAATTATAATTGTTATATAAAAAAAAAGGGGATATATATATATATATATATATATATATATATATATATATATATATATATATATATATATATATATATATATATATATATATATATATAAATATGGAATATATATATATATATATAAATATATTATCGTTGTTATATATATACATATATATATATATATATTTATATATGAATATATAAATATATATATATATATATATATATTTTTGAAGATATTTTATTATTGATAATAATCAACGAATGGTGAAAGACTGTCAAAAAAATTAAGCCGCGGATAACAAAATACACAGTCGTTATTTATAATGGGCGGTGGGGAAGAAAACCCCACCGCAGGTTTTATGTTATATTTGGAGGTGTGGAGTGGGGCGGAGCCCCACCCACACCCCACGTCGTGGGAATGTGGGTGGGGCTCCGCCCCACTCCACATCTCCCCCCTCCTCCATACCCTTATGCCTCCCGCGGATCTTGTCTGCCGCTTTGCGGCCACCATAAACCCCCGTCCGTCGCTCTGCGGCCACCATAAATTCCCGTCCGCCGCTCTGCGGCCACCCCGACCCCGCTCCTCTGTCACGCCGCCCATGGCCGCCGTCGGCTGTGGTAACTCCAGCACATAAAATGTTAGGGCTTGGCCCTAACATATGTTTGGGTTATTTGGAATTTAAATGCTGTTTATTTTTATATAGCTCTATATATAGGCATATATATATTCTATATGTCTATGTATATAGCTATATATCTAATATAATAATGCGTATATATATATATAGGTTGTGGTAAACCAATTCGTCCTTTTCATAGACATTAAAATAAATATATTATATATATGTATGTATGTATGTATATATATATAAATATATCTATATATATATATATATATATATATATATATATATATATATATATATATAACATACAGAGGAGTAAATCTATGAACCAAATTATTGGGCTCTCGTTTAAAATCGTTATAAACTATGTTTCATGGATATGGAGAAAAAAAATATATATATATAAATAACAATTATATTCTCTCAGGAGATGTTATTAAGTGTTGAACACAACAACCAAGAAGCTATATTACCATGAACAGAGTTTTATAAAGTGGTGAACCACCTACATCTATTGACAACGTCATACGAGTTACAAACAGTGTATGAATCGTAATTAAGAGTAACAGTAACAACAGTAATTCTAAACAAGAGAAAATAAAATTATAATGTAAAGAGAGTTTAGGAATATTCAGTGATACTCTGGAAAGAGTTTCTCGGAAGTTTCAACTAAAAACATACTAACAATCACCCGGAAAAAAAAAATGAAGAGGAAAATTACACAACTCCTTACTCAAAAGAACACTGGAAATAAACTTAAGAAGCCACCACTGACAATCCTTGTGGCCATATTAATCTCAACTGTAGCAAACGATCTCATATGTAAACCTGTAAGAGGTTCCGAAGAAGGAAAAACCAACATTGGAAAACACAGAGGAGAAAATGCGCGACATATCTCACACGGGATAAGAGAACTAAGTTGACGGACCCTTCTGTCAATTGTGCTTAGGTACAAGTTGACTAAGCATTTACGAAGAGGAGGAACCTAGATCGGGGAAGATTAGGAGACTGAGTCCAGCGAAATAGTAAACCAGCCTTTGTGGCCTAGATCATCCTGAAATTAGGTTTAATATCAACAATAACTGCAGTAATAACCCTGATTGACGTAAATCACGAAGAAAGGACAGGATGCACATAAAGAAAGTATAGAAAATGAAAGAGAGAGAGAGACCGAAATATAAACACACTAAATGAACTAAGAGATAGTTAAGGTAAGGGCGATAAAGATATAATCCAACTTAAGAACTTGTGGAAAGGGAAGAGAGGGCAACCAAACCGCCTTGTTGAAAATGCTAAGTCATAGGAGTAGTATGTTTCAGGAAACAAGAGAGGAGACAGACAACCGTGCCTGGCTGAAAAATGACTAAATAGGGAGATCACTAGCCGGTTTAGTTGGAACAAGGCGTCGAGGGGAGTGGTTCCTCTATCAGCGAACCACGTGCGTAAATGAGTGCAGTGTAATTCCCACTAACGCCGTAAGGCATTCTGCTACCGAACATTGCCGAGGGTTCGATTTAAGAACTTGGGTAATCTCACTCTTGCAATGACGTTAGCAGCGTTGTATCGACCCTCTTGTTGATCTATATGTTTCCGTTTGCACGCCATTGTACTTGTATTCCGCCGATGAGTATAGTGTTTCGCCATGAGAGAACACCGTTGAGCATGCGTACGCATGCGAAAGGGGTTTTTAGGACGGTGTGAGAAAAGTTTTTCATATCTCGTGTCATAACCACATGACAGATGTGGCTATGACACGTGCGATGTGTGTTGTGACCACAAGGAAAATGTGGGCATGACATTTGGTATCAGAGCCCAGTTTGTAAACACTGGGCGTATTTGGGCACGTTATTATTCCGCAACTTTGGCTAATTAGTTTCTACCTTGTTTTGTAGGATGCCTCCCCGACGTGTTCGACGAGCACGATCACGCCACACAGCGTCAGTCGAGGTGCACAGCGATTCCTCAGCCGAGGGACTGGCACCCGCAGATTCAGCAGCACCACCTGCCCCACCTGTGCCACAAGCACCACTAGTACCACAGGCGATACCAGTAGCGGATATAGGTCCACAGATCTTACAGGCACTACAGACTATGCTAGACAGGTTACCACCAGTGATTCCTGAGCCACGTATAGAGCCTCATGTTGCTCCGCGAGAGGAGCCACGTGCCGAGTCACGTATTGAGCCACGTATGGAGCCCCGCGTTGATCCACTAGCAGTGAGACGTGTGGAGCCCTTCGTTGAGATTCCTGACACAACAGTAGAGGAGGTAGGGTCGGCCTCCCGAGCACAGAGCAGGAGTCCTCCGAGACTTTTGAGACAAGAACAGGTTCAGCAGGGAGTATATGAGGATGGTGTGGAAGAGCCACTTGGGAGACTTAGAGACAGAGGGGACCCTATCAGAGATCTACTGAGGCTCAACCCACCCACCTTCGCAGGAGCTACAGAGGGAGCTGTGGCCGAGGCTTGGCTAATTAGCTTAGACAGGTGTTTCGCATTGCGACCGTATGAGAGCAACACGAAAGCACGAGTGGCAGTTCATCTTCTTAGGGATGCAGCCGCCACCTGGTGGCGCACAGAGGAGTGCAAGCGCCGACTCTCCGTGGATACACTCACATGGGACACCTTCATTGAGCGCTTCAATGCGCGGTATTTGTCCGAACATTATAGACAGCGCAGAATTGATGAGTTTCATGATCTACAGCAGAGGGGACTCACCGTTACTCAGTATGAGAGCCGATTTATAGAACTTTCTCGTTATGCGGAATACCTCCACGACGAGAAAATCTTAATACACAAATTCATCAGGGGGCTAAATCACGGGATATCAGGACCAGTTCGTATGGCAAATCCCCAAACCATGAGCGAGGCTGTTGAAAAGGCCCTTATATCAGAGGAAATTCAGGGACGAGGACAGAATTCACGCTCACAGTACCAGGAACGAAATCCCCAACAACAACAAAATTTCCGAAGGCCTCAAAACACAACACAGAGAGGAGGATATAATGCTTCATCATTACCTCCTAGGCCTCCACAGCAACAGCAACATCAGCAAAAATCCAAATTTCAACAGAGGGGACTGGGAGGACAGAACCGTGGATGGCAGCAGCAGGGACCACGCAGGGATCAGAGACAGCAGGGTCCATCGGCAGGACCCGCAAGGTCCCAGCAGTCTTACAGAGGCTCACAGGGATCCACCGGACGGACCGGGCAACAACAGTCGGGCAGAACACAGTCAGGGCAGTTACAGGTTAGAGGACCATGTTATGTATGTGGTGGGGCAGGGCATCTGGCTAGAGAGTGTCCGCAGGGATTTACTGCAGGGGGTCAGCCCCGATCAGGAGGGCCTGAGCAGACCGTAGGTGACGTGGGCAGATCTCACCACATGTTTGCAGCGGTTGATAACCGCCAGGCCGATTTTCAGGCTTCTGTCATCGAGGCAGCAGGTACGATTAGAGACTTTCCCATCTCGATCCTTTTTGACTCAGGAGCTACTGACTCTTTTTTGTCTACATCGTTAGTGGAGCGTTGCAGGCTGGTGGCTTCTAGGCAAGACATTAGGTGGGAAGTTGAGTTGGCCTCAGGGGCCAGGATGTCAGTAGATACCTTGGTTAAAGACTGTGAGATCACATTGGGACCCTTCACCACAACGTGCGACCTTAGGATTATGCCATTAGGGTCTTACGGAGTAGTTCTGGGTATGGATTGGCTTGCGGCACATAGAGCCAAGCTTGATTGTCGCCAGAGAACGATTAGCTGTTTAGATGATCATGGTTCGTCGGTTGAGATAGTGGGCATTCAAAAGCCCACGGCGGTTCGTATGATATCCGCACAACAGCTTAAGCGCTGTATGCGGAAGGGACGTCAGATGTTTGCCATCACAGTCAGTGATAGAGCAGAGGATGAACCTGAGGCTACTTTAGATGATCACCCTATCCTTAGAGAGTTTGCCGATGTATTCCCGCCAGAATTACCTGGTATGCCTCCACGTAGAGAAGTGGACTTCCACATTGACTTAGTGCCAAGTGCAGAGCCGATATCCCGCGCACCCTATAGAATGACGACCCATGAACTCACAGAACTTAAGCTGCAGTTGGAAGAATTACTTGAGAAGGGACACATCCGACCTAGCGTTTCACCATGGGGCGCACCAGTGATCTTCGTGAAGAAGAAGGATGGGTCTCTTCGTCTATGCATGGACTACAGGCAGTTGAACAAGGTGACGGTGAAGAATCGTTATCCTCTACCTAGGATTGACGACCTTTTTGATCAGATGCAGGGAGCCAGAGTGTTCTCGAAAATTGATCTAAAATCTGGGTATCATCAATTGCGCATCACGGAGTCAGATATTCATAAAACTGCTTTTCGAACCAGATATGGCCATTATGAATTCACAGTGGTACCTTTCGGGTTGACGAACGCTCCTGCAGTATTCATGAGTCTCATGAACGGGGTGTTCCGTACATACCTAGACCGGTTCGTGATCATATTCCTAGATGACATTCTGATTTATTCACGGACTGAGGAGGAGCATGTAGAGCACTTGCGTCAAGTTTTGCAGAAATTACGAGAGCAACAACTTTTTGGCAACTTGACGAAGTGTGCCTTCTTCAGGACAGAGGTGCAGTATTTGGGACACATTTTATCAGGCGATGGCATCTCTGTAGATCCATCTAAAATTAGAGCAATCCAGGAGTGGCCGGCACCCACGAACGTGACAGAGGTCAGAAGCTTTATGGGGTTAGCTGGGTATTATCGTCAGTTTGTCGAAGGTTTCTCCAGGATAGCACATCCCATTACTTCCCTTCAGCGAAAAGGGAAGGGTTTCACTTGGACCGAGCAGTGTGAAAAGGCTTTTGGAGTCCTCAAAGAGCGTCTTACGAGCGCTCCTATTTTAGCAGTTCCAGATCCTTCGGAAGAGTTTGTAGTTTGCACGGATGCATCATTAGAAGGTTTGGGAGCCGTGCTTATGCAGGATGGACGAGCGATCGCATATGAATCGCGGAAACTAAAGACACATGAGTTAAACTATCCTACGCACGACTTAGAGCTTGCAGCTGTTGTTCATGCCTTGGTTCGCTGGAGACACTTTCTTTTAGGGCGACGCTTTGAACTCCATTCAGACCATCATAGTTTGCAGTATATTTTTACACAGCCTAATTTGAACGCCCGCCAATGACGTTGGATGGAATTCCTATGCGAATATGACTTCGATGTCCATTATATAAAAGGGAAGGAGAACGTGGTCGCTGATGCTCTGAGTCGAAGACGCCACGAGATCCAGACCCTGACCTTGAAGATGGACTTGAAGGATCGCATCTTACAGCATCTACCGGAGGACGAATGGTTTCTTGAAGTGCAGCAGGCAGTACTAAATCAGAAGGCCCTTGAGGGCAAATTTACAGGATATACCCTTGATTCTGATGGAATGCTTCGACATCGGCAACACATATATGTACCCCATGCGGGTAATCTTCGTACAGTAATCCTATCAGAGGCTCATAGAGCACCCTACGCAGCACACCCAGGAGTGAAGAAGATGCATGCTGATTTACGACAGCTTTATCATTGGGCTGGGATGAGGCGTGACATTGCTGAATTTGTTGCTCGTTGCCTGGAATGTCAGAGGGTCAAGGCCGAACATCAGCATCCAGCGGGACTGTTGTACCCTCACGAGATACCTGAATGGAAATGGGATACCATTTCTATGGATTTTATCGTTGGTCTACCTATGTCATCACGTCGCCATGATGCTATTATGGTGACAGTTGACAAGCTGACCAAAGTGGCGCATTTTTCACCAATATGTACAACGTACAATGCACCATCAGTGGCAAAGGTGTTTCTTGATCAGATTGTTAGACTTCATGGAGTACCTCACCGCATTATATCTGACAGAGACTCCGTATTCACTTCATCGTTCTGGAAAGCCTTACATCAGGCGTTGGGCACACAGCTCAACTTCAGTTCTGCATATCATCCGGAAACCGATGGACAAACAGAAAGAGTTAACCAGGTGTTAGAAGACATGCTTCGCATGTATGTGATGGACCACCAGTCTAGATGGGAGGAGTACCTGTATCTAGTTGAATTCGCCTACAATAATGGGCATCATAGCTCGTTGGGTATGCCTCCTTTCCAGGCATTATATGGCAGACCATGCAGAACACCTTTGAGTTGGGATCGTATAGAGGACAGAACAGTCATCGGACCAGAGATAGTTCAGAATATGGAACTGCAAGTTAAACAGATAAGACAGAGGCTTCTGGAAGCACAGGACAGGCAGAAAAAGTATGCTGATGCTAAGAGGACAGACCGAAGCTTCTCTGTGGGGGAAAGAGTATTTTTGAGAGTGCGGCCGCACAAAAGTCCAATCCGTTACGGAAAAGGCTCTAAACTCGCACCTCGATTTGTAGGACCTTTCGAAATCTTGGAGCGGATAGGACCAGTAGCCTATCGTCTAGCCTTGCCACCTAGTCTGTCACGTATCCACGATGTATTTCATGTATCAGTTTTACGTCAATATATTTCTGACTTATCTCATGTGTTGGATTGGAGTGCTCTTCAGGTAGAGGCAGACGGACAACTGGCGTTGGAGCCAATTCGCATATTGGCTCGACGGAAGCTGGCCCTTCGAGGTCGAGAGCTGGACCAGGTTAGAGTCCAATGGGACTTATACGACGAAGTCACTGCAACATGGGAAGATGCAGAGAGATTGAAGACCCTGTATCCTCACCTTTTTGACGACTTCCAGGAGGAAGTACCGTCTTAGGGGGAGAGGATGTGAGGACCACCCTTTTTACTACTGTTGTCATGACTCTTTACAGTGCTGTTATTGTTACTTTCATATTTGTGGGATAGCAGTTCCCGAAATTTGTCAGACTATTTAACTTTATTATGTTTTCGGAAAAACTAATTGGGTGATGTTTGGATAAGTTACTTTTCAGAAAAATGAATTAGAGATGTTAGAGATGATGGAAAATTGTAATATGATTTTTAATTATGTTAGATTGTACTAAGGCATGAGAATGCATGTGTTATTTAAGTTGCTTCGGCTATGATGAATTTATGTGGTTACTGATCTTGTAATTGAGTGTGCAGGGACTACTAATCAAACCACAGATTTCGGAGATCATTCCACACCTTGTTAATTGTTATTCCCTGTTAAGCCGATCTGGTTCCACGATGAACCAAGATCTCTTTGTGTTTGATGTCATGATGTAATGTGGTCTTTCGTATGGTCGAGTGGGTTAGGTTACCCTCATGTAATATTATTTTTATAAGTAAGTGTTGTAAAGAGATTGAATTTGAAATTTCTATTTTTATTTAAATTATGAGGCCCTTTTTCTTGTGCTTTACCTTGACCTGGGGTGTCTTGTATGGGTTAAAATTGACCCTGGGTTCTACCCCATGGGTCCAGGGGCCCATTTGGCATGGGTAACCCTTGAGTAACCTCCATCTAGTCAACTTAACCTTTCCCTGAAGTTAAGTGGCGAAAATTGGAGGTAGGAGGGGACATGATGGGTTGTACCAACACTCAACCCATCCCCTCTACTTTTCCCTAGATAAGAGATGCCATCCATTAGTAAAAGTTACCTCTTCTTTAGTAAGATTCCCCCATGTACTATGGGGACACCCATGTGAAGAAAGGAGAAAGAGGCATGGGTCACCTGTCTTGTTCCCATTTAACTCTTTTTTTTATTTCTCCTATGAGAAAGTGGAGTCACATGAAAGGAATAAGGAGTACCCTTGGGAATGGAGAGTGACATAAGCCACCTGGACAGAATAGTGATTTTTGGGAAGGGTGAGGAGGTGACAAGTGTCACTTCCCCATTTCTCAAAATTAGAAAGAAAGAGAATTTTGGGTTATTTATTTTCAAATTTTGGGATGAGAGGGAGTTAGTTGAATTTTGGGGAAAATCTTTCATCTTTGGCCTTACCAAAAATAGAGAAGTTAGTTTGGAAGATAGAGAAGGGAGAGGGAGTTGGTGGCTAAGCTTGGAAGTGAACTCTGTGGACGCTGCAACAACTTCATTCCAGGAGGGCTTTGCAAGGTTGGTCTGAATTTTACCTTTGTTTTGGTAGAACTGAAATGTGTATGAAATGTGTTTGGAATATGTGTTTAAATTTGTTTTCTGTGGGGTTCTTGTCGGGTGTTTGACAGAGCGTCTCCCACTTGGGAGAAATGCTCATCAAGTTTGGGGTAGGGGAGGAGAGATCCTCCTCGGGTGCATACCTGTTCCATCTTTTGGGATGTTGAAAGCCTTGAGGGCATGTATCTGTGACTGTATTTTGACTTGAGAGTCAAATACAGATTTCTTACAAATTGTGATCACACTTGGTTGAGACCAAGAGAAATTTATATGAGTTCATTTATCTGTCAGGGTGACACTCAGGAGTCGAGTGTATCCACTCTCCTGCCCCTTATGAAACTCACTGTAGTTGAGTTTCCGTATTGTGTAAAATAGCCACGGGTGTATGTGTGCTTTGGGATTGTTGTTGTTTCTGTTGTGAAGTGGAGTGTTTGAGTACCCAGGTGTGAGTATGGTCTCCCTAGCTCGGGGGTGACCCTCTTGCGGGTCTACGGTAGGGAGGAGAGCTAGACGAGTGGTATTTTTCTTCTTTGTTTGTCTTTGATACGCAGGTTTTTTTTTTCTCTTGGAGCTTCTGGTGGGCTATTTATGAAGAAACAGATCATCTTCTTGTCATGAGAATTAGGCCTGGATTATTTCATAGAAATGAAGAGAGAACACCTCTCTTGTTATTGTTGTAAATTACTGATATTCTGGGAGTGAAGAAAATCACCTCCCTGGTCTTGTTATTATTGGACTTTTATTGGTTGTCATAAGTTTTCAGTTGTATACTGTTTGGGAGGAGAAAGTTCATATCTGGGAAGTTGGTATTCATGTTTGAGAAGTTGTAATATGACTGTGCTTAAATTTTAAGTGGATGTTTGCAACCTTTGTTCAATAGCAATTTTTGTGTTTCAAGTATTACTGAAAAGAATAAGTTCGTTTTTGCAACTTAATCTGAGTTGTTTACATTTGAAAGTTTGGAATTGCTTCTTTAGTTGAAATGCTAGTTTCCTTTTCAATGTTGAAATGGAAAAGACAGTTTTTAAATATTTGAGTTTTCTCCATAATAATGGATTCTGTTAATTTAGAAGAATTAGAGGAAATCTAGCATGTAAATATAATTTGTTTGTAAATTTACAAGTCTTATATGTTTATAACAATGGAAAATTTATACTTATAATAAGGGAAGAGCTATTTATCATTTGGTGAAATTGGGATATATATATATATATATATATATATATATATATATATATATATATATATATATATATATATATATATTTATATCTAATTGTTATGACAATTTCTTTATAATAGGTTGATTTGGAGAAAATGCATAGAGTAGTGAATTTAAAAAAAAAAAATTGTCGAAATTGGAATTATACAAATATAATATTTTTCTCTAAATACTTTATAAATATATATATAGAGATATATATATATTTCTCATTTTGAGTAATTATCATTTTAGAAAATAATAGAGAAATTGAAAGTAATTATAATTGTTATATAAAAAAAAAGGGGATATATATATATATATATATATATATATATATATATATATATGGAATATATATATATATATAAATATATTATCGTTGTTATATATATACATATATATATATATATATTTATATATGAATATATAAATATATATATATATATATATATATATATTTTTGAAGATATTTTATTATTGATAATAATCAACGAATGGTGAAAGACTGTCAAAAAAATTAAGCCGCGGATAACAAAATACACAGTCGTTATTTACAATGGGCGGTGGGGAAGAAAACCCCACCGCAGGTTTTATGTTATATTTGGAGGTGTGGAGTGGGGCGGAGCCCCACCCACACCCCACGTCGTGGGAATGTGGGTGGGGCTCCGCCCCACTCCACATCTCCCCCCTCCTCCATACCCTTATGCCTCCCGCGGATCTTGTCTGCCGCTTTGCGGCCACCATAAACCCCCGTCCGTCGCTCTGCGGCCACCATAAATTCCCGTCCGCCGCTCTGCGGCCACCCCGACCCCGCTCCTCTATCACGCCGCCCATGGCCGCCGTCGGCTGTGGTAACTCCAGCACATAAAATGTTAGGGCTTGGCCCTAACATATGTTTGGGTTATTTGGAATTTAAATGCTGTTTATTTTTATATAGCTCTATATATAGGCATATATATATTCTATATGTCTATGTATATAGCTATATATCTAATATAATAATGCGTATATATATATATAGGTTGTGGTAAACCAATTCGTCCTTTTCATAGACATTAAAATAAATATATTATATATATGTATGTATGTATGTATATATATATAAATATATCTATATATATATATATATATATATATAACATACAGAGGAGTAAATCTATGAACCAAATTATTGGGCTCTCGTTTAAAATCGTTATAAACTATGTTTCATGGATATGGAGAAAAAATATATATATATATAAATAACAATTATATTCTCTCAGGAGATGTTATTAAGTGTTGAACACAACAACCAAGAAGCTATATTACCATGAACAGAGTTTTATAAAGTGGTGAACCACCTACATCTATTGACAACGTCATACGAGTTACAAACAGTGTATGAATCGTAATTAAGAGTAACAGTAACAACAGTAATTCTAAACAAGAGAAAATAAAATTATAATGTAAAGAGAGTTTAGGAATATTCAGTGATACTCTGGAAAGAGTTTCTCGGAAGTTTCAACTAAAAACATACTAACAATCACCCGGAAAAAAAAAAATGAAGAGGAAAATTACACAACTCCTTACTCAAAAGAACACTGGAAATAAACTTAAGAAGCCACCACTGACAATCCTTGTGGCCATATTAATCTCAACTGTAGCAAACGATCTCATATGTAAACCTATAAGAGGTTCCGAAGAAGGAAAAACCAACATTGGAAAACACAGAGGAGAAAATGCGCGACATATCTCACACGGGATAAGAGAACTAAGTTGACGGACCCTTCTGTCAATTGTGCTTAGGTACAAGTTGACTAAGCATTTACGAAGAGGAGGAACCTAGATCGGGGAAGATTAGGAGACTGAGTCCAGCGAAATAGTAAACTAGCCTTTGTGGCCTAGATCATCCTGAAATTAGGTTTAATATCAACAATAACTGCAGTAATAACCCTGATTGACGTAAATCACGAAGAAAGGACAGGATGCACATAAAGAAAGTATAGAAAATGAAAGAGAGAGAGAGACCGAAATATAAACACACTAAATGAACTAAGAGATAGTTAAGGTAAGGGCGATAAAGATATAATCCAACTTAAGAACTTGTGGAAAGGGAAGAGAGGGCAACCAAACCGCCTTGTTGAAAATGCTAAGTCATAGGAGTAGTATGTTTCAGGAAACAAGAGAGGAGACAGACAACCGTGCCTGGCTGAAAAATGACTAAATAGGGAGATCACTAGCCGGTTTAGTTGGAACAAGGCGTCGAGGGGAGTGGTTCCTCTATCAGCGAACCACGTGCGTAAATGAGTGCAGCGTAATTCCCACTAACGCCGTAAGGCATTCTGCTACCGAACATTGCCGAGGGTTCGATTTAAGAACTTGGGTAATCTCACTCTTGCAATGACGTTAGCAGCGTTGTATCAACCCTCTTGTTGATCTATATGTTTCCGTTTGCACGCCATTGTACTTGTATTCCGCCGATGAGTATAGTGTTTCGCCATGAGAGAACACCGTTGAGCATGCGTACGCATGCGAAAGGGGTTTTTAGGACGGTGTGAGAAAAGTTTTTCATATCTCGTGTCATAACCACATGACAGATGTGGCTATGACACGTGCGATGTGTGTTGTGACCACAAGGAAAATGTGGGCATGACAAAATGACTGGTAAAATGATACATTCACTTGATAATTTCTTCACCACTACAAAGTTTGTCTTGTCATCTTTCCAACGCCTATAAAAATGCAAAAATCTAACATGATATGCAAAAGTTATTGTAGTTTTAAAAAGAAAAATATTTTAAGCTTTAAAGAAAAAACACTATTCATGGCCTGAAAACACTGTTCATGGCTGGAAGTACTGTTCACTCCCAGAAACACTATTCACTACTAGAAATACTATTCATCACCAGAAAGTACTATTCCTGTCAGAAACATTGTTCATCCCCAGAAGTACTATTCATCACTGGAAGTACTATTTATCGACAGAAAGCACTGTTCATGCCGGAAAGCACTGTTCACCGCTAGAAAGCACTGTTCACCATCGGAAACACTATTCATCACCCTACAAACATTTGTTTAAATTTGACCTACAGAAAAAGGGTCAAATTATATGTTTTTCTTCATCTCTTGGCCCTTCTAGACGCAACCGTGATGTTTGTTTTAGGCTTGGAGATCACCTGTAATAGATCCTTTGCAAAACTTGAGAACATGGGTTAGAAAAATACAAATTTTTGTAACAAAAGATTGTAAAAACCATAAGATTTGATTAGGAGAAGTGGGTCCCACTAGGTGTGCCAGAATGTAGATGAGAAAATTTGGATAAATATGAAAGATAAAACAACACATATGATTACCTTTTTACCCAAATCCTTTGAATACTTCGGATGTTGATGCATGCATGATTTGATTGCTTGAATGGTTGAATGTTGATCACACATAGTCACAACATAATGTTGATAGGAGAATGATGGAGGAAGATAGATGAAAATAGATGAAAGATTGAATGATGCAAAGGTTCCAATGTGATTTTGACAGTGTAAGGATATAAAACTCAATGCCTACCAAATGGCTTGTGAGAGGCCATATTTATAGACAAGGGCTGATTTTTGATGTGGAGGGAAGAAGATTTGATAAGATAAGATTTGATTTGATTTTTTATAAAAAAGGAAATAAATCAAGATAAGATAGAAAGAAAGATAAAAAGACTTGTTTTTAGTTTTAAATCCTCAAAAAAGGAAATACATCTTTGAAAAAGATGGGAGGATAATTGATAAATTATCTAATTAAATAAATTAATTAGATACACATGAGTTTTTAATTTTAGAAAGAAAGCAAAATCTTTTTAAGATTTTAAATTAATTAAATAAATATTTAATTTATTTAATTAATTTTGGATTGTGGTGAGAGATGATGTGGAAAGATAATTAAATAAATAAAAAATTATTTAATTATAGAAAAATAGATAAATGATTAATTAAACAATTAAAAATAATTATTTAATTAGAGAGGATAAATGGACATGAATAATTAAATAAATAAAATTTATTTAATTATAGAAGATAGGATTATGGATAGAAAGAGAATAAATGAAATTAGTCAAATAAATAAGATTTATTTAACTAATTAGGTGATGATATGGGTGCTTAGGGCAAAACATGTTACAAGATGTCTAGATACTGTAATGCAATATGAGTTTAATGCATAAAGAACAAAATGTGTCAATTTTTGGTGTCTACAGGATGACCCTTGATTCTCTTGTAAGGTCAAGGATACTAGGGGACCACCTCTATTGTGACCCTTATTCTATTTGTATCATCATTCTTCTATATTGCTTCTCCTCTATTTTCATTGTTGTGTGTTGTATCTTATGGACATAGCATTGCGGTTGGTGACTTGGGGGCACCCTCCTACGTGACAATCCTTAAGGCACTTGTTTCTCCTCTCTTGATTTATTGTTTACCTTCCTCTAGTGGTTCTATCTAGCTAGTGGATGATGAAAAAACATATTATACTAATACAGACCTAGTGTCCCTTTAGCAAAAAATCAAAAAATGGACCTAATCCATACATGACGACGAGGTTGATATATATTGGCTAGTAGAATCACTCCATGTGCTATCTTGATGTTGTCTTATCACACTTACAAAACATAACAATACTGCTACTCCATGCACTTTGTCTATCTTGGATATTACTTTCAGCAGATCTTGATATGAATGATTACATGCATTGTTGCTTATCATGATTATATAGATACTAACACCTTTTCTTGTAGAAAATTGTGTGTTTGTGGGAACATTTGGTGATTGTAAAGTACATGTCATCTTTGGTGGCATGGCCTTTGCAAGAGCTTGTGTTCCCTTGTGTGTTTTCTCTCTACCTTAATGTGCTTGATATTGGTACACAATATCAACCACATTAAGGTGGGGGCATGTATAAGGTAAGCTGTCTGATGATTTTGGTACTAACGAATCTTTTTTGAAGTCATCTGCGGAGGCAAGATGTTGAATCTTTGAATGATTGCACATCTTTATTTTTTATATTACAATCATTAATCCCTCTGTGGTGTTGGGAATTAAGGTGTCTCAACCTTGGTAATTACTTGTATTATTTCATTGTATTTAATTATTTATTGCCTATTGTATAATTAGGATGCAAATTCTATGTTGTCATCTTGTGGGAGTTGGCATGGTGATGTGTCATCCTACATGGCATATGACCACATGTAAATTTTTCCTCACATGAGGAGATAGGTGTCCCACTTAGTGGTGTTAATATTTTGCCATGTGTCAGCATCTTGGAATGTCTGTAAGGGAATATTGACCGAAATGAGCATGACAGATTCCTATGACAAAGTTATGACATGTAAGAGTCAAAAATAGAAGATCCTATGACAGGTATGGACATGTGTTGAGAAGCATCTTTGAAAAAGGCACCTTTGGGCACCCTAATGTGGCATATGATATATTGTAATAGAATATGCTATTTATAGCCTATGTATGATAGATTCTCTTATAGATGTAAGTTATGACAGATTCTATGACAGTTGTAAGAGTCATAAGAGCATTTGTCATAGCCCATTTTGGAAATAGGAGACCTCATTGGGATGAGGTGACTTGACAAGTGTCAAGGACATCCTATAGTGTTGGACAAGTGTCCATAGGCATGGGTTTTTGGCCATGAGGCCATGTTGTACGCCCATCTCAATGTGGAGCCAATTTTGCCTTGTATTCTCTTTATAAATAGGTGATTTGGAGAGGTGATGCATTAAGTGATTGACATGTACTATTATGTTGTCAGATCATCTCCAGATATGAGTGTTGAAGACTCCTATAAGAGCATTAGCTCTGTGACTTTATTGTAACCTTCGTTGTTTATGGAATACATTTGAGTTATGTTTTGGAGTGTGGGGTTTTTCACCCGTAAGGGCTTTCCCCATGTATATCATGTGTCTCTCTTCTTCTATCTTAGATTCTTGTGTATGTGTTTGCTATAATATCTCTATTAGTGAATTAACATAATCTATAACTGTAAAAATAAAATTGAATTTGCACTCTCCTCCCCTCATTAGCTTAGTGTAGGAAGTGATTTCCGCACACCTAGCTTCCTTTTAGTTGGTATCAAAGCCTGGCTAGTTTTGGTTCTAGTTGTTGGGTAGGGGTTTTTGAGCTAATCTTAGGTTGAGTGGGAGTTTGTGTAGAGTATTATATATCTTGTTGTAGGAAGGAGATGGAAATCACATCTGGAAGATTAGAGGTGGAGAAATTTAATGGCACTAATTTCAAGTTGTGAAAAATCAAGATGGAAGACCTACTTGTTGATCATGACCTATGGGAAACTGTATCCAGTGTAAAACCTACATCAATGTCACAAGCTAATTGGGACCCCAAAGATCAGAAGGCTAAGGGTCTCATAAGACTCCATCCTATTGAAGAAGTTGGGTGATGTTTATTAGGCCAAGTCCTTGGTGAACAATCTTTTTCTGAAAAAGAAGTTGTTTTCTCTGAAAATGTAAGATGGAGGATTTGTTACAGACCACATGAATGCCTTTAACATGATTGTTGCACAGTTGACATCTGTGGGTGTGAAAATGGAAGAGTAGGATCAATGTATGACCCCACTTTGTTCTTTCCCAGATTTGTGGGATCATCTTGTCATGGCTATCAGAAGCACCACTACCACCTTCAAGATGGAAGATGTGGTGTCCTTGCTATTATCTAAAGAAATACAAAAAAAGACATCCAAGTCAGCCAAAGAGGCTCTTGAAGTTCGTGGAAGACCCAAAGAGAAAGGGAAGAAGAAGGACAAGAAAGGTGAAAGGGGCAGATCCAAATCCTGTGGGAGATCCAAATCTCCTGGAAAGTCCAAGGCTCTCTGTTGGAATTGTGTGAAAACTGGGCATTTTTGAAAGGAATGCAAAGAGGAGAAGAAAAAGAAGAAGAAGAATACTCCTAATTTAGATTCTGACAAGTCACAAGATGATGGTGATGCCTTCATCGCAGCCCTGGCCACCCATGCATATGATGATGTGTGGTTGATTGATTTTGGTGCATCATTCCACATGACCTTGCATCGAGACTAGTTTACAAAATATGAAGAGTTCAATGGTGGAAGAGTGTGCTTGGGTGACGATTCTCATCTCAAGATTGTTGGTCATGGAAGAGTCTCAATTTGATTCCCTGATGGATGAGTGAAGGGGATCACTAGGGTTATTAACATCCCAAGCCTAGGACAAAACCTACTTTTTGTAAGTATGTTGAATGATGCAGGTGTGTAGGTTGTCTTTTTGAAAGATGGATGCAAGATGACTAACAGATCTATGGTGCTTGCTAAGGATACTCAGAGAGGTACTCTGTTTTAGCTAGAGGCATGCACTTCATACTACAATAGTTCTTTTAAATTGAAGAAAAGAGCTGTAGTCACTTTATCCCCACCATCTGAATGAGTAGTGAAGAAATTTGTTGTAACTAGTTCTGATGGTAGTGCACATGCTATGGAAGCTAAGCTTCCTACTGAAAAGACTATGTTATGGCATTTGAGATATGACCACATTGGTGAGAAGGGTCTTAGAACCCTAAAAAATAAAAACATCGTTGAGGGGTTAAATGATTGTAATATCAAGTTTGACTTTTGCAAACATTGTGTATATGGAAAGCAAAAATGTGTTCAGTTTTACTCTAGTTCTCACAAGTCTTCTAGTATATTGGATCTTATTCATTCTGATGTGTTTGGTCCTATTAATGTTCCTTCAATTTTAAAATCTATATATTTTGTATCTTTTATAGATTATTACAGTAGGACATGGGTTTATTTTATCAAAAGCAAGACTAAAGTCTTTAGTCGGTTTAAGGAGTTTAAAGCCTTTGCTGAAAATCAGACTAGAAAAAAGAGTAAGTGTTTGAGAACTAACAAAAGTGGTGAGTTTTGTTTGGCAGAGTTCGATAAGTTTTATAAAGAGAAATGGATTGAAAGACATAAGAGAACTCCATACACCTTGCAACAAAATGGAGTTGCAGAGAAGATGAACAGGACACTGATGGAGAAAGCTAGGAGTATGCTTAGTGGAGCAAGCCTCGAACAAAAGTTTTGGGCTAAAGTTGTTGCCACTGCTTGCTAGCTGGTAAATAGGTCTCCTACATCAGCTCTTGTTGGTAAGACACCCATGGAGGTGTGGTTAGGTAAGAAGCCTTCAGTTAGACATCTCTGTGTTTTTGGTTGTGAGGCATATGCACATGTGCCTAGTGAGAAATGGTCTAAATTGGAGAACAAGGTTGTTAAATGTATTTTCATTGGCTATGGTGTCAGTGTGAAAGGATACAAGCTTTGGGAACCTGTGCCTGAAAAAGTGTTGTATAGTAGAAGTGCTATCTTTAGAGAGCTAACACCTTCTTCTGTTGTTCTACAACTAGAATAGATAGAAAAGAAAGAGGATGTGGTTCAGTTTCCTTCTACCCCTGAGAAGACTGAACAGACAGACCCTGTGATACCTAATGATGAGGAGAGCTCTAGAAGCTCTAAAAGATTAGAAGAAGAAGTAGAACCTCAACCTCAGCCATTGAGGAGGTCTACATGAACAAGAAAGCAACCTGATAGGTTTGGTTATTCATTACTTGATTCTAGTTCCACTTTTACTTTACTTACTAACACTGGTGAGCCTAGAATTTTGAAAGAGGCTATGGGCATGAAATATGTGGGTTCCTGGAAGGAGGCCATGGAAGATGAGATGGCTTATATGGAGAAGAATAAAACATGGGACTTGGTGCCTTCGCTTGAAGGACGGAAACTTGTTGGATGCAAATGGGTGTTAAAGAAGAAATTTGGTGCAGATGGCAATGTTGAAAAGTACAATGCTAGATTGGTTGTGAAGGGGTACTCACAAGTGGAGGGAATTGATTATGGTAAAATTTTCTCCCATTGCAAAGCTGACATCCATTCAATTTTTGTTATCTCTTGCAGCTACTTATGACTTAGAGGTAGAATAGATGGATGTGAAGACAACATTCCTTCATGGTGGAAATGCTCAACAATGGTGGAATTTGGTGTTTCTCATTCCATCGGCAAGATCTACCATACTGTCTCCCCGATATACACTATCGGCCAAACAACAACTATCAGCAACTAATAAAATTGTCATGCCAAACTCCACCTTACGCCGATGGATGTCTTTTGATTTATTGCCTATCGGCTTCTCCTAACTGAGCTATTCTGATGATCATTGTCACGGTGATGTAAACTTCAACATCTATCGGCCAGACAATAGTTATCAGCCTACCCAAAATCTCTCCCACTAATATCCACTATCTCCCTAATGGATCATCACCCTTCCGTCGGTGACACTTTGCAATTATCACCTCGATAGGTGAAAGTGCTCACTATCGGTCCAACACACTTTTCTCAACCCGATGGTTCTTCTCTCACCGATACCTACCGAACAGTTAAGTTGCCTATCGACAACACTTAACTCATCAACCTCTTTGCAAATTGTCTCCCCGAAAGCCTTCACACACTGAAATCGTTGTTATCGCCTTTAGTTGCCTATTGGAAACACTTACACCATCGGCATAACAATTTCTCCTTCGGCCAATCGTTATTCTCACACCGATGGCTTCCTTGCACACTCCGCAGACCTCACGTGCCTAAAAGATGAAAACACAAAAGTTTGACATGGTTTTGGCGCCTGATCTGATTAGCGATGGGTCTTTCACCTATTTCTCCTGCATCCAATCGACCAAAGTGAATTATTTTTGCTCTGAACCAACAAACTTCACGAGAATCTACCAACTCAGCATCTGTCAACCTAGCACATCGAAAATGGTAGGGTTCTTCACAGCAAATTGCATGCGACCCTGCAACACACTATGCAAACAAAAACACACCCTAATCTACTATTTACACCCATTCCACTGGTTGCGAAGTAATCTACTGGTGGAATGGTTGAAAATCCATTTGATCTCTCGACAATTTCACAAAGAATGTAAAAATAGGAAAACAACACAAAACAGGGTCTTTTATTCAGCTTGTAGAAAATGATTACAATTATCTATTTCACAGTTCCACTGCACAACACTGCTCTGTCAAATCCCTAAACACAATATCTCTATGAACTTTGAACTATCTACTATCCCTCAATAAAATCATCTAGGAGACATATATAACTACTCCTCAAGAGTAGTACAGATCAATTCCTAGCGGCTGGGAGAAGACAGCTAAGAAAACAAACTTCTAACCAACTGGCACATAAACCTATATTAACTTAAAACATCAGAATTGGTCACATGGACCTTATTACATCGTAATGTGAAACATACTATAATTAGACCTATTCTCTATTTTGAAGGGGTGCTCCTGCACCATACTCCCTAGCAGAAGAAATCTCAAGTCCACTTGAGATGAGAGGATGTAGGTCTGAACCATGTTGGTTGATCTGTGCTGCAGTCATCCATACTGTTTCTGAATTAGGTTTCCCCTGCCAAGACACCAAATACTCTAAATATTCTTTGTTCCTTGTTGTCTTAATCACTCTTGTGTCCAAAATCATCTTCAACTATGGTGGATCACGTTATGGAATGTCATCAGTGACTGTATCCTAGAATGTGTCCTGTTCTTCATCTGGATTATGCTTGTATGAGGTTAAATCACACTTATTGAATATAGGTGATAATCCAAGTTCTGAAGGAAGTTGGATCTCATAAGCATTTGGCCCATATTTCTTCAAAATCTGACATGGTCCAATCTTTCTCTACATGAGTTTAGTATATTTGCCTTTAGGAAGTCTTTCCTTTTTCAAGTGAACCCAAACCAAATCTCCAACATCAAATTGTACATCTTTCTTCTTTTTATCAGCATACTCCTTATACTTCAAGGTAGTTTGTTGGAGTTGGTTCTTGACATGATCATGTACCTCTTTTATGGTTTCTGCAAAAGCTTCTCCATCTGCACTAACAGAATCTCCTGTAGGTAGATCTCTCAGTTCTAAAATACCTTGTGGATGTATACCATAGACTATCTGGAAAGATGATTTCCCTGTGCTTCTATTGACAGTATCATTATAGGAAAATTCTGCCTGTGGTAGGATATTATCCCACTTTTCTCCATGCTGTCTTGTCAAACATCTGAGCAAATTCCCTAAGGAATGATTTACCACTTCAGTCTCTCCATCCGTTTGAGGATGATAGGTGGATGAAAAAGACAAATTTGTGCCTAGTTTCTTCCACAGGGTCCTCCAAAAATGACCAATGAATTTCACATCTCTATCTGACACAATGCTCAGTGGCAATCCATGGATCCTTACTATTTCCTTAAAAAACAAATCTGCAATATATGAAGCATCAACAGTGGTTTTGCATGGTAAGAAATGTGCCATTTTGTTGAATCTGTCCACTACAACAAAAACACTATTATATCCCTTTCTCGTTCTGGGTAAACCCAATAGAAAATCCATACTTATGCTTTCCCATGGTCTAGAAGGAATGGGTAAAGGCTGATATAAACCTGCATTAGTTGATCTTCCTTTTACTTTCTAACATATCACACATGTCTCTACAAATTTTCTAACATCTGATTGTAACTTAGGCCAATAGTAATGTCTTCTGACAAGATCAAGAGTCTTATCCAAACCAAAATCTCCTACCATAGCTCCACAATGTTTCTCTTTAATGATGTTCAACCTCATAGAACACCTTGGAATACACAACTAACCACCTTTGAATAGCAATCCATCTTGGATCAGAAATTTAGAGAACTCAACATGATATTTATCTCCAAAAGAAATACATACCTGATATATCTCTCCAAAATCTTCATCATCACCATACATGGTTTTCAATGAATCAATGCCAACACTTTCCAACTAAATCTGGTTGACTGTTAGAGCTCTCCTGCTCAAGGCATCTGCTACCTTATTTTTGACTCCTTTCTTATGCTTCAATGTGAAAGTAAAGCTTGTAAAGTTTCTACCCATTTCATCTGCCTGTGATTCAACTTTTCTTGGCTGTTTATAAAACTTAAAGCCTGATTATCTGTGAATACTATGAATTCTTTGGGCATCAAGTAATGCCTCCATTTCTTGAGTGACTGAACTAGAGCATACATTTCTAAATCATATGATGAATACCTCTTCTTAGCATCATTGAGCTTCTCACTGAAAAATGCAATTGGCCTACCTTCTTGGCTGAGTACTACTCCAATTGTCACGTGACTTGCATCACATTCTACCTGAAAGATTTTTTTAAAATCTAGAAGTGCAAGGACTGGCTATTGTGCCACCTTCTTCTTCAATGTTTCAAAGGAATCATCTGCTTCCTTAGTCCAAGCAAATCTACACTTCTATCCTCCTTTTATAGTATCAAGCATGGGTGCACAAATATGACTAAACCCTCTTATAAACTTTCTGTAGAAGGTTGCTAACCCATGAAAACTTCTGACATCATTCATAGTCCTTGGAGTTGGCCAAGATAATATGGCACTTACCTTCTCCTTATCCATTTGTAGCTTTCCTTGTGAAATGACAAAACCTAAATAGGTGATCTCCTCCTGCATGAACAAACACTTGTCCAAATTTATCATCAGCTATTCTTTATGTAACCTCTTGAGGAGCAAATCTATATGCCTGAGATGTTCTTCCTTAGTATTGCTAAAAATCAGAATGCCATCTAGATATACTATGACAAACTTGCCCATGAATTCTCTCAAAACCTCATTCATCAATCTCATAAAAGTACTAGGTGCATTAGATAAACCAAAATGCATAACTTTCCACTCATACAACCCTTCATTGGTTTTGAATGTTGTTTTCCATTCATCTCCTAGCCTAATTTTGATCTAATGATAACCACTCTTCAAATCTATTTTTGTAAAATACTTAGCAGCTCCCAAATAGTCAAGTAAATCCTCTATCCTAGGTATTGGAAACCTATACCTAATTGTGATCTTATTAATAGCCCTGGAATCTATGCAAAGCCTCCAAGTGCCTTCTTTATTTGGTGCTAGTACAGCTGGTACTGCACATGGGCTTAAACTTTTACCAATCAGACCTGTGTCTAACAATTCCTCAATTTGTCTTGCTACTTCTGCATTTTGTTCTGGAGTTAGCTTATATGCTGCCTTGTTTGGAAGTGTAGATCCTAGGATTAGATCTATGCAATGGCTGATATCCCTTACAGGTGGTAGGGATCCTAGCATTCCATCAAAATGATGCCTTTATATTTATCCAATAGCTCTTGGATAGCTAGGTCTATAAACCTCTGCTTCTTCTCTTTCTTAGCTTCTTGCTACTGTTCTCTATGCACTATGAGACATGGAATTAGGGCATATGCAATTGCACCTTCTGCTGCTACTTCTTTCATGAATTGTTTTCCTTCCATCAGCATTACCTTCACCTCTTTTCCTTTTGATTTCTCCTCCTTCTCTGTTAATGGTAGTAACTCAATCACCTTACCATCTTTGGTGATTGTATAGGTGTTCCTAACACCATCATGGTGTGCCTTCAAGTCATACTACCATGGTCTACCAAATAAAAGATGGCAAGCATCCATCTTGGTGATGTCAAACAACAACTTGTCTCTATATGCTCCAATCTAAAATTCTACCCAAGCCTACTCTTCTACAACTATTTGCTGACCTTGGGTAAGCCATGAGACCTTATATGGGGATGGGTGAGGCAATCTTCTAAGCTTAAGTTTTGTTACCATTTCATCAGATACAAAATTTTCAGTAGAACCAGAATCAATTAGAACTCTACATACCTTTCCTCCTACCTTGCAAGTAGTTCTAAAAAGAGACTTTCTTTGTGGGGGTTCTTTGTCAGGTACCTTCATGGTAGTCATTGTTCTTCTCATCATCAGAAATTCTCCACTCTCTGGATATCCATAATTGTTAGGAGCATTCACACTTTGAAAAGCGTTTGAGCCTGTTGTACTTTGGTTATCAAGTTCTTAGATCAGATTTGATCTCCGTTCACCCGTTGAACTTGTTACCTTTTCTAGACATCTGCTGGCTATATGGCCTTCTTGATTGTAGTTATAACATTTGATAGGTCCTCTGCCCTAGGATCTTCCTCTGAAAGGTCTTCTGCCTCTAAAGTTTCCTTGCTGATTGTAATTTCCTCTCTAGTTTTGACTGTTATCTCCTTTGCTGTTATCATGACTGGATTCTCCCTAATATCCAAATCCATGTCCTCTGCCTCTGAAAGGACCTCTTCCACCTCTTTGCTACTTTCCTCTTCCTCTATTGTTCTGTTCTTGTCTTCTCTTTAACTTCTCTTCCACTTTCAATGCCAACTGAAAACATTTCTGGACTGTATCTGGGTTATGCAGATTCAAATCTTCCTGAATGTTGAACCTCAATCCATTAAGGTATCTTGCTACCTTTTCTTCCTCACTCTCTTTTACCTTTGTCTTGACACAAAGTTTCATAAATTCTTCTGTGTATGAGCTGACATCTAGCTCCTTCTACTTTAGGTTTTGCTTCCTCTTATGTAGTTGGATGCTGTAGTCCAACGGAACATAAGCTTCTTTCACTAAAGCCATCATCTTCTTCCATGTAGTAGCTCTATGCTTTCCTTCTTGTACTCTGTCATCTTGGACAAAATTCCACCAAGTTAATGCAGCCTCTTTCATCTTTGATTGGGCTATTTTCACCCTCTAGTGTTCTGGTATCTCCTCTATCTCAAAGAAATTGTTTAGGGAGTCTATCCACTCCATCACTGAATCAGGATCCATCTTTCCTGTAAACACTGGCAAATCCAGTTTCACATCCATGGTTCTCCTCTCCATGGATTTGAGGGCATTAATCAAAGGTCTCTGGTCTACAGGAATGTCTACCTCGTTCCACCTAGGGATCTCCTCTTCATCCCTATCTTCTTCTTTACCAGAACCTACTCTATCCCTCAACTTCTCCAACTCATCTTTCAATTCCTAATTCTGAGCCTTCACAGCTTTACTTTCTGCAATCTACTTCTTTACCAAAATTGCCAACTCGGCATTGGTCATCCTTGCTGGAAACTCTGATGTTCCTTCTTCATCCAACATCTTACTATCTTCTTATCTTCCCAAAAGATTTTTCGTTGGATCTGATACCACTTTGACGCAGAGCCATAGCTGAAAACGCTCAACAATGGTGGAATTTGGTTTTTCTCATTCCATCGGCAGGATCTACCGTACTATCTCCTCGATATACATTATCGGCCAAACAACAACTATCGGCAACTAATAAAATTGTCATGCCGAACTCCACCTTACGCCGATGGATGTCTTTCAATTTATTGCCTATTGGCAAGACTTCGCCTATTGGCTTCTCCTAACTGAGCTATTCTGATGATCATTGTCACGGTGATGTAAACTTCAACCTCTATTGGCCAGACAATAGTTATCAGCCTACCCAAAATCTCTCCCGCCGATATCCACTATCTCCCTGATGGATCATCACCCTTCCGTCAGCGACACTTTACAATTATCACCCCGATTGGTGAAAGTGCTCACTATCGGTCCAACACACTTTTCTCAACCTGATGGTTCTTCTCTCGCCGATACCTACCAAACAGTTAAGTTGCCTATCGGCAACACATAACTCATTGGCCTCTTCACAAATTGTCTCCCCGAAAGCCTTCTCACACTGAAATCATTGTTATCACCTTTGGTTTCCTATCGGCAACACTTACACCATTGGCATAACAATTTCTCCTTCAGCCAATCATTATTCTCACACTGATGGCTTCCTTGCACACTCCGCAAACCTCACGTGCCTAAAAGATGAAAACAAAAAAGTTTAACATGGTTTTGGTGCCTGATCTAATCAGTGATAGGTCTTTCACCTGTTTCTCCTGCATCCAATCGACCAAAGTGAACTATTTTCACTCTGAACCAACAAACTTCGTGAGAATCTACCAACTCAGCATCTGTCAACCTAGCACATAAAAAATGCTAGGGTTCTTCACAACAAACTGCATGCGACCCTACAACACACTATGCAAACAAAAACAAACCCTAATCTACTATTTACACCCATTCCACCAGTTGCAAAGCAATCTACCGGTGGAATGGTTGAAAATCCATTCGATCTCCCAGCAATTTCATAGAGAATGTAAAAATAGGAAAACAACACAAAATAGGGTCTTTTATTCAGCTTGCAGAAAATGATTACAATTATCTATTTCATAGTTCCACTACACAACACTGCTCTGTCAAATCCCTAAACACAATATCTCTATGAACTCTGAACTATCTATTGTCCCTCAACAAACTCATCTAGGAGACATATATAGGTACTCCTCAAGAGTAGTACAGATCGATTCCCAACGGCTGGGAGACTTCTAAGTGACTGGGAGAGGACAGCTAAGAAAACAAACTTCTAACCAACTGGCACATAAACCTATATTAACTTAAAACATCAGAATTGGTCACATGGACCTTATTATAGCATAATGTGAAACATACTATAATTAGACCTATTCTCTATTTTGAACAGGTGCTCCTGCACCACTAACCCAAGATTGTATTCTCTGTTAAAAGAATAAGAAGTACAAAATGGCACTTGCCAGTTAGGGCTCACTACCTGAGCACACTACTCACAAGAGGCACACTGCCCATAAGAGACTCACTGTCTACAAAGTTTATAGAAGGTAACCAGATGTTTGAATTGAAGAGAGGCATCTACATATGCTAAGTTTCAGTTTTGGTTAGGCTCAATATATTGATCTACTGCACTTCATTCTTCCTATGCTTTAGTGCTACTATTCTGCCACATACCAGACTTGTATTACTGCGTCCACTCTTTTCTCTGCCTTTCCTCACATACACTTACAACACACACACACACACACACACACACACACACACACACACACACACACACCTTCATAATAAAATTAATCTGGTATATATATCTGCATCAAAGATTTCAACATCTTTCTAGTCAACAACTAGAATATTCAAGATATTTACAAAGCACTAATGTATCAGCTGAATCCATGCTTAATATGTGATGCACATAAAAAACATAGACATAGAAGTCATCAATCATGTTAGCAAATCGTGTATGATCCCTCAAATAGCTTGATCACCACTAATTTCTCATCTAGATTAAAGTTTGATGTTTTGCTGGTCAGTTCTTCCTCAGTCTACTCTATCTGTCAGGAACTCAACACTTAGATGCTCATATCTTTTTACTCATTCATCACCAAAGGCTCAATCTCTGGAATATAGTAGACATGATACTCCTCTCAACTTGCCCAAGTCTACATTTTGCTGAACTACACCCTCTGAGAGATCTGGACCTGATTGTCAGACCTTATTGCATGCTCTATTCTTGTTCACCGGACCAAAACACTCTTCTATCTGTCTTCTGATATAGGCATACTATATGCTACGGATGTGTGGGATAAACTTTGTTGCCATCAGTGATAATAATAATGAAGCCACACAGTGTCTCTTGCCAACAATCTCCCCCTTTGGCATTGATGGTAACACTTAGTGAAAAATGACTAAGTGTCATAACAAACTCCCCTTTGGCTGATGGTCTGTCTTATGTACACTTTTACTGGAGCTCCCCCTTAGCTAGATTCCACATTTTTTACTACTCCTCACTCCCCCTTTGACATCAATAGAAAAGAGTGGGATCCACACACCAAAATTTGCAAAAATCAACCTATACATAGCCGCATAAGTATGTATATATGTTATACTTACATAGACTTAAGTATATCCACAAAAGTGGTCTTCAACTGGACAAATTCTATTTCCCAACTCTACTTCATCCTATCCAAAATTGAGATGTGACCACTCAACAAAACGTAAAAGCTTCTACCCTTCTCAAGTCTATTGGATCACTGGTTTGGGCTGTGGTCTGAGCATTAGTTAGGGCCTCATGCATGGCCTCTAACTTAGGGATAATTATCCCTCAATGTTCACCCATCCTACTTATTATATTCTTCCTCTCCTTTTTAAGCTTCTTGATTTCATTTAGAATGGCAATAGCTTGGTACTCTTAATTTATTATGGATGATGTGAGAGGATCAAAATTTTGAGATAAACTTGACAGTTTGTCTTCTTATTCTTTTACTTTCTTTTCAATATCCTCAGTCACTTTAGAATAGGATAGGCAAAATTTATACATTTCTCCACCATTTTGAAGAGCATTTTCTAGGCTCTTTATCCCAATATCTAGATTTCTCCTATCATTTTCTATGAGTCCCTATACTTCAGAGAATCTCTTTCCCAAAAATTCTTTCCAAACCTTTTCTTCTATCGATTTCTCTAAGGATTCAAAATGAGTGTTGATAGAGTTTATCAGAGATTTAAGATTACCGGATGGAGAGGCTGAGGGATCCTTTTGGAAGGATGGCATGATCTTCTCTAGCATTCCTAATGCTATCTCTATCAGTTCACAATCTTCCATGTGAGACTTCAAAAGTTTTTCCTTTACCTTTGCTTGGGAAAAGGATGCTATCTTCATTGTCTGAACTGGAGAGAGAGAATCAAAATTGAGTAGTCCTCGAAATAGTTTCAGTTCATCTATTTCCATCATCTCTTTGGTCAAAAGTTTTTCACTACTTCTGTAGTGTCTCTTGCCAGAGACAGAGTCTTCTTTCCTTTTGCATCCTCAAGACTAACATCAGAGATCTTTTCTGTGTGTTCTTCTCTTCCTGTTTCCTCCTCTTCTTGACTCAATTTCTCCTCTTTTCTTCCTTCACCTTCAGTTCCGGAGTCTGCAGAGGGATTTGGATGAGAGATGTTAACTTCTTCAAGGATTTCCTCTTCTAGAACAGAGGAATACAAGTCCTTAGTCTTCTCCTCATCCATCTTTTTTGACTCTTCTACAATTTTCTTAGTAGATTCTTCTTTTGATACACTTAATCCTTCGACATCCATGGTGGAATGTTCTTTATCTATTTCCTCTATGATAGGAAGATTGAATCTTTTGAAGGCATTCTGGAGGATGTCTTTTGTTTCTTTTGCTACTTGATCTGTCTCTCCAAGCATGAGTTTGTTCATTCTTTCCTTTCTATGAAACTCATCCTTGCAGTCCTTAAAGATCATGTTCATTTTTTTTGGAGTAATGGAAGGATACAACTGAATAGCAATCTATTCCTGGATCTCTAGGTCCTTTGCCTTAGCACTCTCCTTTCTCAGTTCGAGTACCTTCTCTAGACTTTTGGGAATTAGAGAGATGATTTCAATGAATGCGTTATTATAGATGTTTAGGTACTTAACTGTGGCTTCCTCCAAAATTCTTTTATCAGTATCACTATAATCATCATAAAATTCTATGACTGGTTGCATATTCCCAACCTCAGTGACTACCTTGATGATATCATCAATAGAGAGAGTAGGCCTTTCAACAAATTCTTCTGCCTTTTCTTCTTTGTTTTTGTTAGCAGAGGATTCCACATATGTTTTCCTTTTCTTCTTCATTTTCTTAACCTCCTCATCAGTCTTTGTTTCATCATCATCCTTTTGGCTTGTGTATGACCTTATGGCCTTTATCTTTGTTCTCCTTTCTCCCCTTTTGGATGTCTTGGCTTCTTGTTTTGAGGCTTTTGGGCTCTTAGAGGTGGCAGGTGCAGAGCTCTTGGAGGATCTAGTCTGGGAGGAGGCTTGTACCGGAACACTTTCCTTTTCTACTTCTTATTTCTCTTTCTCCATTGTTTCTATTTTCTCTCTATTTGCATCAATTGTCTCCTTTGAAATTCCATATCTTTTGGCAACTTCCTCTACTTCCCTTCTCACCTTTCTTTTCATCTCTGGTTGTCTTAGTTCAACATGTATTTTCACACTTAATTCTTGAAAGGTTCCAAACCTTTCTGCCTCAGCATCCCTAGGATGACTTAGCAAGTGTTGGACATGCAACTCCAGAATTTTCTCATCTACCTCATAGCCCATTGGCATAATCCAGACTGTTCTAGGCTCAACTACCTCCATTAGGCATTGATCAGGGTCTACCATGAAACACATTGTATCCTTGTATTTTTCAACTATAGATTGGGGAATTCTTTTTCTGGCCCGCATCATACTTTGGACGTTTTTGAAGTATCCCCAAAGTTGTATTTTGAGCCTTGGCATCACCAAGCCCATACATGTAGTCTCTGATTTGTATGGCAACCGGTCTGTCATTTTGCCATACCCAACCACTTGATCTAGGTAGCTCATTCATATAGTAAAAGAATAAACACATTATTAAACCACTGTACTTGAATGAGTTCTTCTTGTCCTTCTTGATCTTTTGCAAGTTTTCTAATAGTCAGTTTAGGAGAAGCTTACATAGATCATAATTTGTATTTTCTCTTAGCATCTGATATGTAGTATAAATTGCAATTCCAAACATAGAATTCTCTTTGATGGAATGATATATTTTATAGCAAATTATCATAGAGGCAAATTTGATATCCGAATCTATGATATCTTCTATTGTCATTACTCTTTTGTCAAACTTTGATCTGGTAGCCTCACTTACTATTTGGTTCTTGACAGATTTGAGAGAAGGCAACCCACCGGATGAGTGTAATCCAGTTATTGCCTTAATGACATCTTTTGTTATCTTGAATGGCCTCATCAACCACATGAAGTTGTCATGTATTCTACTAAGAACATACCGGACCCATTCATCTTTAGCAAAATAGGGAAAGTGGATGCAATGTCCAAAATGCTTATCTCGGATGGCCTTGTATTGAGGTTTCAGTTCAAATGTTTCATCTATTAATTGTTTGTGATAGATATCCATTAGCTTGGATTCTCCAAATTCCTCAATATTGGCATGTATGTACACCCTAACATCTTCTACATGTAGAACCCCATGCGAAATGCTAGAAAAGGTGCCTAACGGATCAATTTCTAGGGATTTGTAGGGGTGTTTCTTGAACTTTGGGTGCGGGCTATCAGTGATCTTAACAACCATAGGAGTAGCCATCTTTGCAAAGATTTAAAGAGATATATTTAGAAATCAAAATACCTTTTCACACTTCTAGGATTCATAATATGCACCGAAAAGATTGTTGGTTGGATCAGATTCTGCAGTTGATCTTTGAGAAGGGTGTAACAATCTTGATGCAGAGCTCTTCCTTTCCTTTTCTCAAATGAAATTAGGCAAATGATGAATAAAGGAACTTTTTTATCTCTGCATAAACCCTAATTTTCTATTGCAATAAATGCACACCTTAAGTTATTCCGGTTGCCTTGCTTTGAGAGAGATCTTTCCAAATCATTGAGATGCACTTAGAATTATTTTTAGTGATGATTGACAATCTATCTCCCTTCCTCCAATCACACCATTTATCTACATATCAAGATATTTTTAATTTTGAATCATACCAGATCTAACTGTAAAAATCTTGCTTTTACCAGATGGTTGTCAAACTAGATAAATCTTGGCTGATTAAACTCTTCACAACTTCTTGCGGATCATTCATATTTTTATTGAGGGTTATTTGGATATTTCTCTGAGAACCCTTTAATCCACAACTTCCATGTGCCAAATTTAGGCACCAATTGACTAGCTGGGGGAATTTATTTTTTTCTTTTGTGACTCCCCCTGAGCCAGAGCTCATCTATTTAGTTTTTGAAAGGAATATCAGCACCAGATTCTAGTGCAGATCCATCTCCAACATTTTTTGTTCTCTTCTTCACCCAAATCTTGTTCATCTCCTTTTGAACATCATCCGCATTCACTTTGCCTTTTCCTTTATCTTGATTTTGATTATGATGTACCTGACCCTTTTTATCCTGATTCTTACTTTTGCAGAATTTGGCAATATGACTAGCTCTATTACAATTGTGGCAAACAACATTCCTTTGTATATTTGACTGATATCCTCTTGATATGCATTGATTAGCCATATGTTCCATTCTATTGCATGAAAAGTATCTGCAATTGAATGAATTGTTTATTTGCATATTTCTGCATTCATAAGATTTGTGACCATACCTTTTGCAGTTGAGACATTGTCCAGAGAAGGATGAATTAGTCTGATTCATTCTTCTTCTACACTGAGTTGTTTTATGAACAAAATTGTTGCAATTGTAGCAATATCCATTGAAGGATGGATATCTTTGAGCATTTGGTTGCCTTACCAGAGGTCTTCTAGGCCTGTTCCTTGGATTTCTTGATCTAGAGTTCTTCTAACCGAATCTCGAGCTTTCACCTTTCTCATATCCCAAACCATGCTTGTCATCTACCCTCTTTTGGCTTTCAAGAAGAACTTCAAGTTGAACAGAACTTATCGTGAATTTCTCTTTGTATTCATTTGTTGTTTGAAGATCCCTTTTAAGAGTGTCTATCTAATTCTCAAGTTGTTCTTCATTATCTCTAGCTTCTTCAAGATCAGATTCCATATATCTAATTATCCTATCTATTTTGTGGCAGTCTTTTGACTTCTCCTTGAGAGATTGTTTTAGATTATCCTCAATTTTTCTTTTCTCTTCAATTTCTTGGGTAAATCTCATAACCCCTGATTCCATTTCATGTCTTACCATAATGACCTCTTTTAATGGTTTCTCACATAACTTATTTTTCTCATTGAGATCTTCATTAGTATCATTGGCTTCACTTTAACTTGCTAATTGTTGAAGTAGTTCCTTTCTCTTTTTTACAGAGATACTCAGTTTTTCTTTTAGCTCATTTATGAAATCATTAGCTTGTTTGAGTCTTTTTCTCAAGTTATTGCCTTCAGAGTGAGATTGTGTAAGATCATCTAGGGTAGACTAAAGTTGTTCTCTCATACCATACATATCCATTGAGATTCCTAGATCTTCCTCAAGTTGTTAGGCTCTATTTAGAGGAAATTAGCTCTGATACCAATTGTTGGAAACAAGGTAGATAATTGAGAGGGGGTGAATTAGTTATCTTAAATATTTAACTTCCTTTTCTTCTTTAACAATTAGTGCAACATCAAAACCTATAAGCATTCATAATCATGAGAGAAGAAAAGAAATCAACACACATAACACAAAGATTTTAATGTGGAAAACTGTGTTAAGGGAAAAACCACAGGGTGACTAACCCAAGATTGTATTGTCTATTAAAAGAATAAGAAGTACAAAATGGTACTTGCCAATTAGGGCTCACTACCCAAGCATAATGCTCACAAAAGGCACACTGCCTAGAAGAGACTCACTGTCTACAAAGTTTATAGAAGGTAACCAGATGTTTGAACTAAAGAGAGGCATCCACATATGCTGAGTTTCAATTTCAGTTAGGCTCAATATACTGATCTACTGCACTTCATTCTTCCTCTGCTTTAGTGCTGCTATTCTGTCACATACCAGACTTGTATTACTACATCCACTCTTTTCTCTACCTTTCCTCTCACACACTTAGAATACACACACACACCTTCATACCGAAATTAGTCTGGTATATATATCTACATCAAAGATTTCAACATCTTTCTAGTCAGCAACTAGAATATTCAAGATTTACAAAGCACTGATCTGTTGACTGAATCTATGTTTAATATGTGATGCGTATCAAAAACATAGACATAGAAGTCATCAATCATGTCGGCAAATCATGTATGATCCATCAACTAGCTTGATCACCACCAATTTCTCATCTGGATTAAAGTCTGATGTTCTGCCAGTCAATTCTTCCTCAGTCTACTTTGCCTGTCAGGAACTCAACACTTAGATGTTCATATCTTTTTATTCATTCATCACCGGGGGCTCAATCTCTGGAATATAGTAGACATGATACTCCTCTCAACTTACCCAAGTCCACACTTTGTTAAACTACACCCTCTGAGAGATCCAGACCTGATTGTCAGAACTTGTTGCATGCTCTGTTCTTGTTCACCGGACCAAAACACTCTTCAATTTGTCTTCTAGTATAGGCATACTATATGCTACGGATGTGTGGGATAGACTTTGTTGCCATCAATGACAACAATAATGAAGCCACACAGTGTCTCTTTCCAACATACATTGGGATGCAGTTAAGCAAGTGTTTAGATATCTAAGGGGTACTTCTGAGTATTCCATATGCTATCATGGTAATGTTACAACACCTCTGCATTCAGTTTGTATTCATGGATTTGTGGATTCTGATTGGGTAGGTGACATTGACAGTAGGAGATCCACCAGTGCCTATGTGTTCACTATGTTTCGTGGTGTAATTAGTTGGATTAGTAAGTGACAACCTATGGTTGCTTTGTCCACAACAAAAGCTAAGTACATGGCAGAAACTCATGCTTGCAAGGAAGCCATTTGGCTTAAGAGATTGTGTTTAGATATTGGTGTTGATGTAGGACAAATTATGATTTGTTGTGATAGTCAAAGTGCGATTTGCCTTGCGAAGAATCCAACTTTCCATGCCAGAACAAAACATATTGATGTACAGTTTCACTTCATGTGAGACATGGTAGAGGATGGAAAGGTAAATTTGGAGAAGGTAGATACTTTGAAGAATTTTACAGATGCATTGATGAAGCCAGTGGGCATAGAGAAGTTCATATGGTGTTTGGAGTCTATGGGCCTCTCGGCCTATAGCAGTTAAATCCTCTTATTTCTATTGGCTCCTATAAGGTGTTTGACAAGTGGGAGAATGTTGGGAATTAAGGTGTCTCAACCTTGGTAATTCCTTGTATTATTTCATTGTATTTAATTATTTACTACCTATTGTATAATTAGGATGCAAATCCTATGTTGTTATCTTGTGGGAGTTGGCACAGTGATGTGTCATCCTACATGGCATATGACCACATGTAAATTTGTCCTCACATGAGGAGATAGGTGTCCCACTTAGTGGTGGGAATATTTTACCATGTGTCGACATCTTGGAATGTGTGTAAGGGAATATTGACTGAAATGGTCATGAAAGATTCCTATGACAAAGTTATGACATGTAAGAGTCAGAAATAGAAGATCATATGACAAGTATGGACATGTGTTGAGAAGCATCTTTGAAAAAGGCATCTTTGGGTGCCCCAAGGTGGGATATTACATGTTGTAAGAGAATATACTATTTATAGCTTGAGTATGACAAATTCTCTTACAGTTGTAAGTTATGACAACTATGACAAATTCTATGATGGTTGTAAGAGTCTTAAGAGCATAGCCCTTCAGGGCACAATGTGGTGGTGAGTTCACTTGGTTGTGGTGATCATCACCTAGGTTCAATCCCTACTAAGCCAATGAGTTCGCAAGCCTTGTTCCTTCACTAGGCTGTTGTGCTTGTAGGATCCTTCTCAGGTCCTTCACTGGGCTGGCGTGCTCGCAGGCTGTGGGCCTTTGCTAGGCCAATGAGCTTGCAGATTTAAACTAAGGGAGTTAATGCCTAGGGTGATAATGTCCATTGGGGATGGAGACCCTCCATTTGTGGTCTTAAGGAGATAAATCCATGGGAAGAGATCCCCCATAAGGGTCTCTCTAGGCCCAGACCAGGCTAAAAACCTAGGGATACCCACACCAAAAAAAAGAGTCGTAAGAGAATCTGTCATAGCCCATTTTGGAAATAGGTGACCTCCTTGGGATGGGGTGACTTGAAAAGTGTCATGGACATCCTACAGTGTTGGACAATTGTCCATAGGTGTGGGTTTTGGGCCATGAGGCCATGTTGGATGCCCATCTCAATGTGGAGCCATTTTTGCCTTGTATTCTCTTTATAAACGGGTGCTTTGGAGAGGCGATGCATTAAGTGATTGGTAGGTACTATTATGCTACCGGATCATCTCTAGATATGAGTGTTGAAGACTCCTGCAAGAGCATTGGCTATGTGACTATATTGTAACCTTTACTATTTATGGAATACATTTGAGCTATGTTTTAGAGTGTGGGGTTTTTCACCCGTAAGGGTTTTCCCCACATATATCTTTTGTATCTCTTCTTTTGTCTTAGATTCTTGTGTATGTGTTTTCTACAATATCTCTATTATCGGGTTGACATAATCTGTAACTATAAAGATAAAATTGAATGTGCACTCTCCTCCCCTCATTAGATTAGTGTAGGAAGCGATTTATGCACACTTACCTTCCTTTCATGCAGAGGTGGGATATTGCACATATCATTTTTATTTTAAGCCCTCTGTGGAGTGGGAATGGTGTATTTCTTGAGGAGATTGCACATTTTGTCATTTTTTAAAAGTCCTCTGAGCAGGTGGGGTTGGTGTATCCTCCCTTAGCATATCTTTGGTGATTGTTGTGGTAAAGTGCAATTGTTGGTGTATGTCTATAATGTGCTTGAGATGGCTATGAACCTAGCAATAGGTTTCTTCCATCACTTGTTTTCCATGTTTACTCCATGTCTTCCATGTGTGTGTGTATGGCGTGTTTGTTCCCAAGCATAGTTTCAAGACCGGTGGTGATGAGCTCTTCTTATGCTTTGGGATTTTTATGGTATGTTTGTTCTCAAGTGTAGTTTCAAGACTACTGGTGATGAGCTCCTCCTACACTTTGAGATTTGTTTGGCATGTTTGTTGCCCCTTATACAGTTTCAAGAGTGGTGGCGATGAGCTCCTCCTGTATTTTGGGTTGTGTGTTTACTTTCCATGTACTTGCACTTTCATTCATATATGAGAAAATGAAAAACAAATAATCATTATATTCATTGTGTTTTGCATGTCTTCAATGTTGCCTTCTTTGTGTTTTGCATGATTGTAACTATCTTCTTCATGTTTTGTATGCCTATTACTATCTTCAATGTGTTTGACATGTCTTTGCCATGCTTGGTGTGTTTATTGACCTTAATTTAATGCATGTATTGGCCTTGTGTTTATACATACATTAAAGTAGGGGCTAAATGTTATGTCAAAAAATGTCCCCTTGGGGGCTTTTCCCTCTTAAGTTTTAGCTCTCAGGTCCTTAGAATGCATTTAGAGCATCTTGCATGTTAATTTTGAATCCCGATGAGAAAATCCTGAAGTCTTATGGCAAATAGGACCTAGGGGGTGCTATTTTGATGATCCTTGAACAAAAATAGGAGGGTGGAATTGGGTGCTAGCACCCTAGTCCTACCCGAATTTGGGTCTGCCCTAAATTTAAATGTCAGTTTTATGACCATTATTTAGGTCTTATGCTGACAACATTTGAATTACGAAATTCTTAGTGGGAATGTTTGTAGTTGCATATTAAAGCATGTTTAAGGTTTTTTTAGAAACTAGAAGATGATTACAAATTTTGGGCATACTTGTGATTCTAGAACATTCATGATATTCATTGTTGCATAGCAAAGCATTGTTATTGTGTTTATGGTTGCAGCTTTGACTTCATCTTCTTATGTGATTGAAGAGCCTTCATTTATGTGAGATATATGTTGGCAAGAGACACTACTAGGCATGGCAAGTGTTGTCATTGATGGGAACCACGTCTCTCTACACATCCACATTGCATAATTTGTCCATACCAAAAATTAGATTGAAGATCTGTCTAAGTCCAAGAAGTCAAGAACAGAGTGTGTGATAGGGTTCGATATCATGGTCTGGATCTCCTCTAGAGTAGGTCAAATTTTTCTATAGATCTGAGGGAGTCATAAATCTAGAATTTTGGCCTTCAGTGATGAAGGAGTCAATAGTTATTAGCATATGAGTATTGGGTTAACAATTTGATAAAACAGACAGAAGAAGAATAGGCCAACATTGTAATTGATCTTGGTTCTGGATGTATGGAAGTTGTTGGTTGGACAAGTTGTGTTGATCGGTGATAGTAGCCAACCTAACTAATGATTTGTGAGTGCAAGTTTTGGTCCATGTCTCATGTTATGCATGGATCTAGATGACAGAGTAGAGTATTCAATAAAAGTCCCAAGTGTTCTTGAAGTTGAGTGGAAAGTAATTAAAGATTAGGATGTGGATATATATTGCTGATGGATTTGGATGATTTTGAGTAGAGGTAATTACAACTATGGAGTAAGTGTAAAAAGAGCAGAGATCAAAGGTTTAGATGTTAGCAGAATAGTAAGAGGGCTAGAGTAAGGATTAAGTGTGTCAAGTCAGTTTTCTATGCTTAACTAGAACTAAACTTCAACATTGATAGATGCTAAATATCAGTTAAAATTTATTGTAATCTTTTTCTTATAGGTAGTAAGCCTTCTTTTGAGTAGTGAGCTCTGGGTAGTGAGCCTGAATACATGTGCATTCCCCTTTATAATACTTTTAATAGAGCATAATCTTTGTGGGTTAACCTCCACCGTGTTTTTTCCCTTAACCAGGTTTCCACATCAAAAATCTTTGTGTCAAGTGTGTTACTTATGTTTCTATTCATATGTCATTGATTCATGCCTTAATGTTCATATTATTAATTTGATTAGAAGTTGGAAAAGAGAATTCAAGATAGAAAAGATCAATTGTGTGACAACTGATTCACCCCCCCTCAGTTGTCTGAACCAATTCCAACAATTGGTATCAAAGAAAGGTTCCTTTGAAAAAGTTTAACAACTTAAGGAAGATCTGGGAAGGTAGTAAAATGGATGAATGTAACCTTCAAGGGAAAATTAATCTCACCCTAGAAGATCTTGAGTAGTCTAGAGAGGAAAAGTCCAAGAGCTACAAGAAAACCTCAAAAAGGTTGAAGACTTCATTGAGATTTTAAAAAGAAAATTGAGAAAATCCAATGTAAAAGGGAAGGAACAACCTCTTCAACTGGGAAATCATTATGAAGAGAAGGCCTTGAAAGAGAAGACAAAGGAATGTGAAAAGTTAGCTAAAGAATTTGGTGTCCTAAAATATAAGATGGAATCTAGGGTGATGAGACTAACTAAGGAAATTGAAGATAGGAAGAAAACTGAAGAAGAGATGAATCAAAATCTAAAAGAGAGAACTGAAGAATTCTACAGATTGGATGGAATAGTTGGTCTCCTAGAATCTAATCTACAAGAAAGAATAAACAATGAGAGAAACTTGAGAGACAAATTATCACTCTCAGACATGACCTAGAAATTGTAAATGAGTATAAGGAGAAGTTCAAGATAAGCTTAGCTAAACTTGAAGCACTAATTGAAGGACAGAAAAAGGATGGTGACAAGCATGATCTTGGATATGAGAAAGGTGAAAGCTCTAGATCCGAACAAAGAAATCTTTAACCAAGGAATGGGAGAAACAGAACTAGAAAACCTCTAGTAAGATAGCCTAATGCTCAAAGATATCCATCATTCAATGGAAATTGTTTCAATTGCAATAAATTTGGTCATAGAGCTACTCAGTGCAAAAGAAGCGCAAATCAATATGGTCCATACTTCTCTAGTCAATGCTTCAAGTTTAAGAGGTATGGCCATAGATCAAATGAATGCAAAAGTATGATAATGAATAATGCTAACAATAGAAGAATTCGCAATCCTTTCAATGGTTACTATTTTTCTTGCAATGGGTTTGGACACATGGCTAATTAGATCAGATCAAGAGGAAATCAAGTTTATAGGCAAGGAAATGTTGTGTGCTTTAATTGCAATAAATCTGGTCATATTGCAAGATTTTGTAGAAGTAGGAACAATGGAAGAAGAGGTCCAGTAAACAGAAAAAAAATGAGTAGAGACAAGACAAAGGCAAAAGAAAAATTGATGTGAATGAGATATGGAGTGAAATGAATAAGACTTGGGTAAAGAAAGATATAATAAACAATGGTGATGGGTCTGCACTGGAATCCAATGCTGACAATTCCTCTGAGAATTAAGTCAGGAGCTCTAGCTCAGGGGGAGCTACATTGAACATCAAATTCCCCTAGTCAGTAAGTGGGTGCCTCAATTTGGCACAATAAAAGAGGATATTTAGAATTAAAGAATTTTCAGAAGAAAAGATGTTGCTATGAAAAATTGTGGAGTGATTCCTGAAGAACTAACAAAAATAGAGTAACCAAATAAAGTTAGGGCAATGCATTTATTACAATGCCAAATTAGGTTTTGCAAAGGATAAAAGGTCACTTGGTCACACTTTTGAATCACTTTGCATTTAGAGGAAACAAGAAGAAGAGCATCCAAGCTACAAATCCAAAGATTGAAGTATAAAGAGTGAACTCAACTGGCAATTGATCAACCCTAACCCCACAAAAGAAAAAAGGTACTTCTTTGTAAAGATTTGAATTTGAAATATATTGAGATGGCTACTCCTCATGTTGTTGACATTACTAAAAGGCCTCAACCCAAATTTAAGAAGTATCCTCACAAATCAATAGAAGTCGACCCGTTAGGTGCTTTTTCAAGTGTTTTGTATTGTGTGCTACATGTTGAAGACATTATGGTTTATATTCATGCAAACATAGATGACTTTGGAGATTCAAGGTATGTAGACTTGTTTGAGAATCATCTTAGGGATGAAAATCATGAACTTAAATTTGATTATAAGGCACTATAAGATAAACATTTTATTTAGATTATGGGGTTTCCAACATTTGATGAAGATGAATGGGTCTGATATGTTTTGAATCAGATGCATGATGAATTCATTTGGTTGTTAAAACTATTCAAGATTACCAAGGATGTTATCAGAATTGTAATTGGGTTAAACTCAATCGATGGATTACCCATGTTAAAATCTATGAAAAACCAAATTGTTACTGATGCAACTGGTGCTAAATTTGATAAGAGGGCTATGACTATAAATGACATTATAGAACCGGCTGTGAAGTTTGCTTCCATGGTGATTGGCTACAAGATATACCACTTTAGCAAGGACAATTCTATCTCTGGAACCGCCATATATGCAGCATATCAAATGTTAAAGGAGAATGTAGATTATGACCTTTGTGAGCTATTAGAGAACTAGCTGATTTAAAACTTGAACAAAAACAAAAGAGATAAGAAAAACACTTTTAAAGATGGCATTGGTTCTATGCCTATTTTTATACTATATGAATGAAGTACTTGGAGTAAAGGGTGTTCATTGGACTAATGATGAACCAATTGCCATTTAGATCAGAGATCATCTTGGCAACATTGGTGACTTCAAAGCACAAAAAATTGCAATATGAGGTTACTTCAAGAATTTTCAGAGTATGATGAATTTAAGGAAAAGAATCCCTAAATCAATTGTTGAGAAGTACAAAAATGAAATATGGTTTATGGTTGACACTGATCAGTGTCTAATGGAAGTTGTAGAACCTAGAACTATATGGATTATGCCTATGGGCTATGAGGTGGATGAGAAAATTTTGAATATATATGCTCAACACCTATTGAGCAAGCCTAAAGACACAACAGTTGAAAGATTTGGAACATATGAGGAGCTAAGTTTAAAACTACATACTAAGCTCAGAGAACCTGAAACCAATAGGAAAGTAAGAAAATAAGTTGAGTAGTTGGCTAAAAATATGGGCCTAACTAAGGAGGCTGTGAGGAAATTTAGGGAAAGAACTTAAAAGGATGAGAAATAGAAACAAGATAAGAAACAAACAAGTGCTCTGGTAGAACCCTCTTCCACTTCAAGAACTACTAGGAGCTCTGCTGCTATTCCTGTTCCTCCTAAGACTATAGAACCAAAAGCAAAATCATCCAAAAAAGGGAACAAAGGAAGAAAACAAAAGCATCCCAAACCTATGAAAGCACAAGAGAAAAAGAAGATATAGATTCTGATATTGAGATAAAAGAACTAAAAGCCACAAGCACAAAAGCGGCCAAGATATACAAGGAGATGCCCTCCAGAAGCAAAAAGGAAAGCAAGAGGCAAAAGAAAAAGGAATATGTAGAGAAGCCTACCCTTTTAGTGGATGACATCATTAAATCAATTACTATGGATGGAAACTTGGCTCCAATGAAATAATTCTATGATGACTATAGTGATGCTGACAAAAGAGTACTTAAGGAAGCAACGGTAAGATATTTGAATATCTACAATAAGGCTCTTATTGGATATGTTCATTGATACCAAAAAGCCTTAAGAAAATTTTGGAACTAAGAAAAGAAAATGCAAAAAGCAAGGATCTTAAGATCCAAGAATAAATATTAATACAATAATGCCCCCAAATTACTCCGAAGCAAATGAATTTGATATTCAAAGAAGCCAATGATGAGTTCTAAAGTAAAAAAAGATTGAATAAGCTTATGCTTAGGGAGACTGACAAGATTGCAAAGGAAACTAAAGAGATTCTTTGGTGTACTTTGAAAAAGCACAATCTTCCTATTGTAGAGGAGGTAAATGTAGAGATTGATTCCTTAGACATGGATATCAAAGGATTAAAGGAAAATAAGAAACAAACTGAAACTCTAGACTTCTCTTTTCTGAAAGAGGAAGTGCAAAAGGAAGAAGAGGAAGTATTGATAGAAGAAGCAAATGTTGGCCATGATCCTTCGAATCCTCCTACTATTAATGAATCTAGAAAGGACAAAGAGAAAGAAGAAGAAAAAGAGAAAGAGAAGGAAGAGGAAGAGGCAAAGGGAAAAGAAGAACTAGCAGAAGGGGATGGTGCTAATGCACCAAAGAAAGACAGTCTGGTTGCTATCCTTGACAAAACACAAGGGAAGGAAACTAAAATAGCAAGTGTGGCAAGAGACACTGCAAATCCAGTGCAGAGTTTTCTCAACAAGGAGATGCTAGAGTTAGATGAGTCAGAATTGATACAAGGACCAATCAATTATGATACTCTCTCTCTGGATCAAATGTTGAAGATATCATCATTCACACAAGCCAAGGCAAAGGAGAAATTACTGAAGTCTCACATAGAAGACAATGAGTTGATAAGCCTAGCATCCAGAATACTAGAGAAGATCATGGCCACATATTAGAAAAATACATCTGATTCTCCTTCTGGTAATTTGAAAAATCTTGTGCATTCTATAAATACAAATTTTGAGTCTTCTGAGAAGTCAGCCAAAGTAAAGGTCCGGAAAGAAGTTTTGGATAAGAGATTTAGTGAACTAAAAGGCCTTATAGATAATGATAGAAAACACTTGAAATTGGTATAAAGAGTATAGGAAATGCTCTTAAGGATGGTGGTGATGTATATAAGTTTTGTTTATCATGGCCCAAAATAGTAGAGGATATTGAGAAAAAGATAAAAAAGTAGGAGAAAAAGCTGCTAGACCTATCTCAAAGTTTTGATCCTTCAACAATATCTCTAGTGAGCCAAGAATTCAAGAAATTAGCCTGACAAATGAAATAAAGAAGCTTATCAAGGAGAAGAAGAACATTATGGAAAGAATGGGTGAGCTCCAGGGACTGATACCCCTGAGTTGGAAATAATGTTTAATACATTGTCAGAGGCTCAAAGTACTACCTAGACAAGTGATCCATCAGACCAAAGGAAAGAAGAACCATATGCATTTCTACTAAGAGGACACTATTGCCTCCCGATTTGGAAGAGGGTTTTCCAGCTCCAATGCACAGGAAGATTTAGCCAACAGATATAGGGGGTTGCGTGAGCTGCCTCCCCTTCACTTCTAGTTCTGCCACACCAAGGGGGGATCCCTATAGCTAAAGATGTAACACTTGACTCACCCAATGACACAAAGATATAGCTTTACAATAATGGGAAGAATACTCTCATGTGTAGACCAAGATGTGCATGATACATCACAAGGTTGGCAACATTCTTGGACATATTTATTTGGTTGTGAATGAGAGTGTGCAGGGGTCCTAATCCTACTCCTACAAACTAACAGGTTGGAATAATGGAAAGAAGGGTTTTATGCTTTGGATGCAAGAAAAGGGGTTTTGGATCATAACTACTAACCCAGGAGCAGACCAGTGCCTATCTCAGGGCAAATAGTCAACTAGACATATACAAGAGAATGGATTACATTTTAAATTCAAGCTTCAAGGGGTTAGACTAATGCTTGCCTTACAAACATCACCCAAGAATAGGTATTTAGCTACCTCTACTTACACATATCTAGGCTAACACACAACCCTCTCCATACTCCACCTAAAACAATTTAATCCACTACTTGAATGGAAGTTAGAGATGAAGCATGTGATACAGAAATCCATACCCTAGAACCTGAGAAACCTTAACAGCCAGATCCAAAAGAAGGAAAAGCATGCAACACATGGAGACAAGCAGCTAAACACATGCATAAGAGCATTTTTCATATAGAATCAACAATGAAACTGAAGATATCTACAATGTACATTCATAATGCAACTCATAAACTCCAAAAATGAGATAAAACAACAAGGAAATGCCTTATTTTTTTCTATTCACACAAAAATGCCCAGGTCTTCTACCACAGCAAATGAGTAACAAAGTTTTCTATATACAACAGAGAGGTACTCAACATTAATTACTAGGTGATTCAAAATTTGCCAGATATAGTTCCATGAGAGAATGGCACTCAACATTGAATGCAACAGGTAGAGGAAGAGACACGGGAGGTCTCAAGCCTTGCGCCACCGCCTAGGGATTCACAACCTTAATCAGGTGGTTGATTCATCCACGCCATTGCTCACACCCTATAACATCTGCCATTAATGGCGCACCAACCCACGGCCTTGGGAAAAATAGTTGACTGTGCGCTCTTGAAACTTTCCTGCCAAGATATATCATCCTGATATTTCAAATCATGTAGGAACTAATTATCCCACATGCACCCCACGGTGACCTCCTGAACACTTTATATGCATGGCCGCACCTAAAGATGATAGTCGATGATTTTGCTCCTGACGACGCTAATATAAACCTCATCATGACCCTTCCGCATGATGCTCCGATGTTCAATATCACCATGACGTCAACGAACCAGCTGCATGATACCCTGTCGGCCTAACCCCCAATATCGGTGAGCCCCATGCTTGCTCACTTGATATGAAATTATCACCCTGTGGGAAATATCACCCCACAAGAAACATCACCCTATTGCATCACAAAAAAGTCCTCCCGCATATTCAAACCACGCACTCCTTCATATCCAGATGACGTCATCGTCATATTGCAATATTAGGGAGATCTTTGTAAGATGACCAATGTTGGAAAATATGACCCCATCAAACCTTGATGATGTCACCATCAAATTGACACTAGGGTGATATTCGCAAGATCACCTAATATTTTAGAATATCACCCCCTACAAAATATCAGGCTATACTGTAGCTTCGTTGTAACATCGGGGTGATATAGTGAATGTTAGTGCCTGAATTGACTGGCAGTTTTTGAGCAATTTTCATGCAGGCACTTTCCCTAAGTATCCAAAAAAAAATGTTCTAAGTGTTGGACCTCCTCAACATTTTTCAGCTGCATCATCATATTTCCCTGAGGAGGAGGTCATCATCATCATGTTTGCTTCGATGGTGGTCAGCATCATCATGTTTTCTGTCGACTGGTTTCTCATCAGGATCATCATTTTTCAATATCGGGTGATGTTTGGATATCATCCTGATCCTGCTGATGAGCTACAGTGTGCCCTGATTTGCTTGCGGGGGTGATTTTTCAAGTATCCGATGATCTTCCAATTATCACCTTGCCCTTTTATGATGATGATGTCACCCCGATCTTCTGAAGGGGTTACTCTCTAAGTTGTTCGACCTGACTTGTTTTTTCTTAAGGGTCGTCATCATCATCATCATATTTCCAGTTATCACCGTGTTGCTTGCGGGGGTCATCATATTTTCTGCCTGCATGATATTTCGCCGGGGTGATATTTTTATCATCGGGTGATCTTGGTTATGATCATCCTGATGATGTTGTTGAAGAGTTCTAAGTATGACCCAATATTCACTGGGGTCATCATATTTTGAACGTCAGGATGATCTTAGTCATGATCATCCTGATGTTGTTGTATCACTTCATGTTCATTGTTTTATCATCCTGATGATGCTGACGTCATTCTTATGTCAAGGTGATATCTATTTCTCTGCCTATCTGCATCATGATATTTCTGAAGGAGGGGGTGATATTTTCATTTTTGAATATCACCCGGATGTATGTTTGTTCTAGCGTCATGATGATGCTGATATCAAGGAGATATCCACCTGCCGGCTTTGTGCATTATCTAGTGGGGGGTGATCTTTTCAAGCATCATCATATTCATCTATCGCCCTGATCTTATAGTGGAGCTACAGTGCAACCTGATATTTGTGCATCAGGATGATATTTCCAAATATCCGGTTATCTTCCGAATATCATCCTGATGTCAATATGATGATGACGTCATCCGGATATGAGGAGGTGCGCAGTAGGCAGATATGATGATGACGTCAGCAGGATATGACGGTGACATCATCAGGATGTTCATCGGCCAGACTTTTGGTATAGGCTCAGCAGGAGGATGTTCTTCCGATGGATCAGGTTGTGCCGATGAAGGCGATTATCATGCAGGTTATATTGTGATATGATGCTGACGTCAGGGTGATATTTCAAGCGACAGGATATCATGCTGTTGGAGGATGATGATGAAGTCTTATACTAGTGTCGTCAGGAGCAAAAGCACCGACATTATATATGCTCATGACTTAGTATATAAAGTGTTGAAAGGGTCGCCACGGGGTGCATGTGGGATAATTGATATCCTGCATATTCAAAATATCATGATGATGAATCTCGGTGGGAAATGGTTGCGATGCAGAATTGACGTTTTCCCGAGGCCGCGGGTTGGTGCGCCATTAATGGCGAAGGTTACAGAGGTATGGGCGGATCTGGTACCCGATTGAAGGTGTACATCGACGGACAGTGGCGCAGGGCTCGAGATTTCTTCCTGTCTCCTCCCCTACCTGCTGCATTCATGTTTGGGCGCCAATCTGGTAATGCGTTGAGCGCCATTTTGCTGATACTGTGTATCTGGCGGGATTTTTTGGTCAACCATGTAATTAATTGCTGTGGTACACTACCTGGCTGTTATAAGCAGGAAGTGTTACTCATTTTTGGTTGTTGAAAGTTAAAGATTTTTGGCTCTGTAATTCAAAACAAGCTAATCTGGTTGCTCTGTACATCTTAACCTATGAGTTTATGTATCTC